>CM061062.1:111698579-113085092 GCA_030762895.1 Sophora flavescens
CCTTCACTGTCTCTCTTTTCCTTCCCCTCCAAACTCTCAAATAGGACCTTAGACATATTTCCAAGGAATGCATGACTCGCAGATCATCTACGTAGCACATTGGGAGCAAGCGGTTCCCTCTTTCATGTTCTGAGTGATTAAATCCATCCTTTCCCTTATTTGCTTTCCGAGGACCTTATCTTTGAAAGAGGCAGCCCACTCCCACCTTCATCCAGCGGCTTTGGCGGTGGGGGAGTAATTGAATTGCAGATAATTCCATTTTATAGCCTCTCGACATCATAATTCGATTCAACTCAATATTTTCAACGTGAATTTAATCTTGATGTACGTACTTAGACCAATTTTAATGGTGATAAACATAACGGTTCTGGTAAGAACCTTCATTGAAGAGAATGAGATGACTGTCAGGATATAAAACTATTTTTTTATAAGAACTGTCCTTGTAAAAAAAAATTATCACAGTTTTCAATTAAAAAATATAAGTAATATCAAAAAGAAAATGCAACAAAAAAAAATTGATTAAGAACCCAAAATGAGTTTTTCCATTAGAGTGAAAAAGATATTGGGTTCTTATATCCCAAGTGACATTTTTAGACCCATCATCTATGTGTTAAGAACCAAATTTTGGTTCTACCATTGTGGATGCTCTTAGGAGGATGCAAAGATTTTTTTTTCTCGATCACAAATCAGTTTATAAGTGATTTTTGAAATAATTAAAGGTGAAGGTTATGGTGCATCATTCACCATTATGGTGCAGTGGTACACTACCCACGTGACAGATTTTTGTCCAGTCATTATGTCATGTATGTCATTTTACTATTCAACCCATTCAACATGTATTCAATATAGTATGTAAGCTGCGTATTTTTATTTTTCATATACGTTGATTATGTTATTATAAAACTACAAATACATTAATTATTCTGCACAAATTAAATAAAGAAACCGTTAACACATTAATTCATTACAATGGGTCTGCGATTCAACCACCACCGTAGCGGAACCATTCCAAGGTTCTTCGCCGCCGTCACTTCCTTGGCGGGATCAAATCAACACCGTCGTTAGATCCCGTCAGAGTCGCAGATCTCGTCGGAGAGTCGAATGTTGCCGCCTTCTTCGGCGACTGGGAGGACATCGTCGGCCTCGAGGAGCAATGGCGGCGCCACCTCCAGAGGCTCCACACGAAGGGCGTTCTATGTACTCGCCAGATCGATTCGCTCTCAGGTGGTTGGAAGACGTCGCCAGCGTTCGTCTGAGTTCATCTACGTCAGAAGGCATCCCAACCTTAAAATCAGATTTGAGCCATAAACACAGATTAAAATCACATTGTAGGTCTCAACAAACAACAACATCATAAATGAAGGGTTGCGAGGCCGCCCATGGATTATCTGAAGAGGAAGGTCGGGAGGTGGTGGTTGTAACATCCCTGGCTGCTCTATGGATTGAGGACTATCTCCACAGACCAACACGGGTCTTTTCAACGTGCTTTGTCCTCACTCACACGCTTCCTGGGAGAACTTCCCAGGAGGTCATTTGTAACATCCCTGGCTGCTTTATGGATTGAGGACTGTCCCCACAAACCAACACGGGTCTTTTCAGCGTGCTTTGTCCTCACTCACACGCTTCCCGGGAGAACTTCCCAGGAGGTCACTGATGCGGACTCGGCAAGTGTACCGGGTCGTTGCAAGTAATAAAACGGTAAGACCGGATATCATTCTCAGGGATCGTGGACAATTACCACTTCGCAAATTAGACTACTATCTAGGCGATCAAATTTTTGGAGTGAAGGTAGCTCTATCATCTAACAAAGCAAACAAGAATAAAATGTTTTTGTTCTTTTTGGAATTTTATCAAACAGTTAAAAGGCAGACAGAAATATGAATAACAATTAGATAGAATTGTTAGGGTTAGACTAAGCTAATCCTCCCTTGATTGTTATGAAATGATAACTAACACAGTTCCTACTTCAATTATGACAATCGAATCTTTTCTAATATACTCAAACCCTAATGTCTTAGGTGGAATGAGCCTAAAATCCCAAATTAAACCCTAATGTCTTAGGTGGATTAATCAGAGAAATTGCATTAAGAATAAAGATTCATAAGATTGCAAGCAGCCAACACCTATGTCTAGATTCTTGGACTACTTGGCATATGATTCATGAGCATGCTTTAACATCAACCTTTCAATTGTCTATTAAAGCAACTGATCATTCCTAAGATGATCAAGCCTAGGAAAGCATTAAGCATGGAATCATACACTCATAAAGAAGAAGGAAACTGTATTATAATCAAGTCATTTTACAATCAAGTTCAGATAAGCAATAATCTAACCCCAACAAAGGGGAGTTTAGCTACACATAATTGAAGATAAAACAAAAGAAAGAGTTATAGAGATAATGAAGGAAAGGGGCTCCATAGAAGGTTGCACAGCAGCCACAGCAGCAGAGGATCTGTTTTTAGGTTTTTCTCCATCTTTCTGTTCTGCTCAGAGACCCTTTTATAACTCGCGGCCCGTCACGGCCGTGACAGCCATCACGGCCTGGCCGTGATGGTTTCTGACTTGGGCGCCTCTTCATTTACTGATTCATCACGGCCGTGATAGTCATCACGGCTAGGCCGTGATCGTTTCTGACTTTTCCAACTGATTCATCACGGCCATGATAGCCATCACGGCTAGGCCGTGATCGTTTCTGACTTTTGGAGATCTGGCACAACTGACACGTCACGGTCGTGATAGCCATCACGGCTAGGCCGTGACAGCTTCTGACTTTTGGCTCAATTCTTTCTTCAGCTACTGCTCCCTCACGGTCGTGAGGGCCATCACGGCTAGGCCGTGATACTCTCTGCTTGGCTCAATTTCTTATCTTTTAAAGCTCTAAGTCATCCAAGCTTCATACTTGCTAATTCTTGGGCATTTAATCATGAATATCTGCAAAACAACACACAATACCACCTTATCTGTTCCAAAGGAAAAACTAAACAAAATAAACACTAAAATGGCCTAACTATATGCAAATGCATGCAGAAATGTACATGGAGAATGAGGTGAAATCACACTCATCAAATCACCCCAAGCTTAAGACTTTGCTTGTCCTCAAGCAAACACCAAGGCCATAAGATCAAAATAAACAAAGCATGGATAGTGAATCAAGAACCCGAGTAAAATGATCCAAGTAACAGGCATTCAATTATTTCAGCAAGAGACAATCAATTCAAGTCCAATTAGGGGCTTAGGTTTCCTAGACTCACATTCTCACTGATTCGGGCACTCTATCTCACTTGAAGCTCACCCCAAGCTTGTTCATTTGCTTGGCTCTCATTATTGCCTCACTCACTCAAGTGTTCAAGTATATATAACAATTCGCTCCATTTTCCTCAAGGAATGATTCCTACCATATGCTTGACTATCAACCAAATCTTTACTTTATTAATGAAAACATCTAAGAATCAAGAGGTCTTATTCTTTGGTTGTAATGGGGCCATGGGATCAATTTTCAGGTGGGAATTTCAAGAACAGGAAATTTCAAAAGGCTATACAAACAATCAAGCATTGCAAAGCACGACCTTCTAAAATACCTTTCTTTGGGTTTTGATTTCATTTTTCCACCATTCTTTTCTTTCTTCTCTGTTATTTCTCACTTCTCTTGTTTTTGTCATCCCCTTCTCTATATATCTTTCTTTTTCTCTTTTTCTTTTCATTTTTCTTTTGCTTGGAGAAGGGGAGATTATTTTTTTTTTTTACACTCATAAAGAAATATTTTTTTTTCTTTTTCGTCCCAAACTTTCAACTACATTTTTTCACCCTTTTTTCAATACTTTAGAAGGTCCCTCATAAGCTTAATTAACAAAACATTTTAGGGTACCAAGAAAAGCATGCTATTCATTCAGGCTCAAAATGGGGCAACTAAGGGTAGCATTATTCATTCAAAGCTCAGAAGGCCAGAAAAAAATACCTATTGCCTCAATTCTTTTCAAAAATGTTTTCAAAAATTTTCACGCTTTGAAATGGTTTCAAGTCAAGTTCTAGAGAAAAACAATCCAAGAGGAACAACACTCTAACACAAAGAACGGGGGCAGATTTAGTGAGTACCCCCTAATGGCTCAAAAGCTCACATTTATCAGTTCAAGAACCAGTGAGAAACACAAATCTATAGAAACACATGCTAATCATCAACTATCCAAGACCATCTCAAGAATATTTAATGAAGCCATATCACAAGAATAGAAAATCAGGGTCCAAAAATTCACTATCACAAAAAAAATTGGCACTTAGCTCTCACAATCATAAGCTCAATCTAAGCAGGGGTAACCGAATCATGCGATCATGCAAACTTAAGCCTATATGAATGCAATATTTACAATGCAAGCAAAAAGATTACCCCTACCCCAAGCTTAAAGACTTACATTGTCCCCAATGTAAATAATGAAGCTTAGAGAGGGGAGAAAACTGGAACAACTCACCCAGGTGGTAGTGGTGCTGCATCACATGCTTTCTGGTTTTGTTTCTTCCTGCCCTTCTTCTCCTCCTTCCTTCAAAATCTGAAAGCACTCAACAAACTATTAACAAACCTCTTGAGCTTCTCAAATTATTCAAGAGTAGAAATCAAAAACAAAAGAGAAGATGAAAATAAAATTTGGGTTGCCTCCCAATAAGCACTTCTTTAACGTCACTAGCTTGACGGATGAATTTTTTTTTTCATTTTTTTTTTAAGATGGTGCACGAAGAGTGGACGAGACCGCTCGACGATCAAAGTTGCCTCCAAGGTAGTGCTTTAGCCATTGTCCATTAACAATGAAGGTATCACCGGATGATGGATCTTCCAATTTAATCTGAACCAAATGGAGAGACAGACTTGACATAGAATGGGCACGACCATCTTGATCTCAATTTGCCGGAAAAGAGCTTGAGTCTTGAGTTAAACAAAGAAAAAGACTGGCCTTCTTCAAATTTCTTGGGAAGAATGTACTTATCATGCCAAAACTTTGTTCTTTCCTTGTATATCCTAGCACTCTCATAAGCCAAGAGTCAGAACTCATCCAACTCATTCAATTGAAGCATCCTTTTGTCCATGGTCAGCCTTGTATCAAAGTTTAGGGCCTTCACTGCCCAAAAGGCACGATGTTGGAGCTCTACCGGAAGGTGACATGATTTCCCAAACACTAATTGGTAAGGTGACATACCAATAGGTGTCTTATATGCAGTCCGATAGGCCCAAAGTGCATCATCCAACTTCTTAGCCCAATCCTTCCTAGCATTGTTGACAGTTTTCTCCAGAATTCTCTTCAATTCCCGATTGGATAATTCCACTTGCCCACTGGTTTGGGGGTGGTATGGTGTGGTAACTTTATGGTTCACCCCAAACTTGGCAAGCACTGCATTGAACTCCTTATTGCAAAAGTGAGTACCCCCATCACTAATGATGGCTCTAGGGGTCCCAAACCGGGTAAAAATATTCTTCCTCACAAAACTGATCACAGTTTTTGCATCATCCTTCAGAGTTGGTACGGCTTCCACCCATTTGCTCACATAATCAACCGCCACCAGAATGTAATTGTTGTTGTAAGATGACGGGAAAGGACCCATGAAGTCGATCCCCCACACATCAAAGAGCTCCACCTCTAGTATACCCTTCAAGGGCATCTCATTTCTCTTGGAAATATTGCCGGTCCTCTGACATTTATCACATTTCATCACCCAAGCTCTGGAGTCCTTGAAAATAGTGGGCCAAAATAACCCGCATTGCAAAATCTTCATGGCGGTCCTCTCACCACCAAAGTGTCCTCCATAGGGTGAGTTGTGGCAGTGAGTCAACACCCCATTAATCTCTTCTTCCGGAATGCACCTTCTCAGAATTCCATCCGAACCTCTTTTGAAAAGATACGGCTCATCCCATATATAGAATTTGGCATCATGAATGAGCTTCTTCCTCTGTTGTGCATTGAAGTCCTTCGGAATCTTATTGGCGGCCTTGTAATTTGCAATATCCGCAAACCAAGGTGCCACTTGCACCACAAACAACTGTTCATCTGGGAATTCCTCTTGAATTGGCAACTTTGCTTCTGCTTGAACATCTGCTTGTGGAAGCCTAGACAAATGGTCGGCTACCACATTCTCCACTCCTTTCTTGTCCTTTATTTCCAAATCAAACTCTTGGAGTAGTAGTATCCACCTAATAAGCCTTGGCTTGGCATCCTGTTTAGTCATAAGATATCTCAAAGCGGGAATGATCGGTGTAGACGATAGTTTCTGACCAATCAAGTAGGATCTAAATTTATCAAATGCAAATACCACAAAGCAATTCTTTTTTCAGTCGTGGTATAATTCAATTGGGCATCATTAAGCACACGACCGGCATAGTAAATGACATGCAACACTTTATTTTTTCTTTGGCCCAAAATGGCTCCCACCGCATAGTCACTTGCATCACACATTAGCTCAAATGGTAAACTCCAATCTGGAGGTGCAATGACCGGTGCGGTGGTGAGTTTTTCTTTCAAAACTTGGAAGGCATGCATGCAATCATCATCAAATATAAAAGGAGTATCAGCTACCAGAAGCTTGCATAGGGGTTTCACAATCTTTGAAAAATCTTTTATAAACCTTCTATAAAAACCCGCATGCCCTAGGAAGCTTCTAACACCTTTCACATTTAAGGGAGGAGGAAGTTTTTCAATCACTTCAATTTTGGCTCTATCAACCTCCATCCCCCGTGATGAAATTTTATGCGCAAGAACTATACCTTCCCTAACCATGAAATGACATTTTTCCCAATTTAAAACAAGGTTAGTTTCTTGGCATCTTTTCAGAACACATGCAAGATTATTCAAACAGTTATCAAAAGAATCACCAAACACAGAAAAATCGTCCATAAATACCTCAATAAAATTTTCATTCATATCAGAAAATAGGGATAGCATGCACCTTTGAAAAGTGGCGGGTGCATTACACAACCCGAATGGCATCCTCCTGTATGCATAGACGCCATAGGGACAAGTGAAGGCGGTCTTCTCTTGGTCTTCTGGGTCAACCACAATCTGGTTATACCCGGAGTACCCATCGAGGAAACAATAGAAAGCATGGCCCGCCAACCTCTCTAACATCTGATCAATGAAGGGCAATGGAAAATGATCTTTTCTGGTGGCCTCATTAAGTCTTCTGTAATCAATGCATACCCTCCATCCAGACACGGTCCTTGAGGGAATAAGTTCATTCTTTTCATTTGCCACCACTGTCATCCCCCCTTTCTTCGGAACAACTTGGACTGGACTCACCCATGGACTATCGGAGATGGGATAGATAATGCCCGCATCTAAAAGCTTCACAATCTCCTTTCTCACAACTTCCTTCATATTCGGGTTGAGCCTTCTTTGGGGTTGTCTAACCGGCTTGAAACTTTCTTCCACAAGGATTTTGTGCATACAAAACGAGGGACTTATCCCTTTCAAATCGGACATAGACCACCCAATTGCAGATTTGTGCTCCCTAAGCACCCTCAACAGTTTCTCTTCTTCCAAGGAATTCAGTCCACTACTAATGATGACAGGGAATGAAGAGTTCGTCCCAAGGAAAGCATAACGGAGATGGGATGGCAATTCTTTCAATTCTAGTACCGGTGGTTCACCCTTGTCTTCAATTCTCACATCTTCCACTACTTTATCTTCATCAGTATTCACAACGAGACAAGCCTCCAGAGATTTAATCATGAGATCAACTTCTCCTGCACATACTTCTTCTTCTACATCCTCCACCATTAAAGCTGCTTCCAACGAATCTTCAAACTTCTGGTGCAAACTCTTGTCAGATAATGAATCAATGAGGTCCACTATCATGCATGTGTCCTTGTCGCTTGGGTGTTTCATTGCCTCAAACACATTAAAGGTGACCTTTTCATCTTGTACCCGAAGCACCAATTCCCCTTGATTGACATCTATCAAGGCTCTACCTGTTGCTAGGAATGGTCTCCCAAGAATCAGAGGAGTATCACCATCTTCAGCCATATCTAACACCACAAAATCTGCTGGAAAAATGAATTTATCTACCTTCACCAACAAATCCTCCACAACACCATAGGGATATGTAATTGAGCGGTCTTCCAGTTGAAGAGAAATCCCTGTTGGTTTTACCTCACCAATCCCCAGCTTCTTGAAAATGGAGAGCGGCATCAGATTAATACTTGCCCCTAAATCGCACAATGCTCTCCCTATGTTCAGATGACCAATCGTGCATGGGATAGTGAAGCTGCCCGGGTCCTTCATCTTTTACTGGCAGCTTCCTTTGAAGTATAGCACTGCACTCTTCAGTAAGCATCACTGTCTCCTCCTTCCACCTTCTTTTGTTTGTAAGAATCTCTTTCATGAATTTTGCGTAGGAAGGCATCTCTTTGTAGAGCTTGAAAGAAACGGGATGTTGATTTGTAGCTTTTTTAATACATCCAGAAACTTAGAAAACTGCTGATCTTTTGCCTCCTTCTTCAACCGTTGGGGGTACGGGATTCTGAAATATGGGGGCAGCTCTTTGGGATTATCAACCTCTTCCAGAATCTGTCTTTTAGTCTTCTTCTTCGCAAATTCTTCATCAACCAATTTCTCCCTATGCAGTTTTTCAGCTTCTACACCAGTAGGAATAGAGGTAGTATCTTGGGAATTTCCGAGTTCTTCATTGTTTACATCTTCAAACTGTACCTTATCATCTCTAGCTCCTCTTGCCTCTTCTTCTCTTTCTTTTTCTTGTGGGGTTAACACTCTCCCACTTCTTGTGATAATTGCCTTACAATCTTCCTTCGGATTTTTCTCTGTATCTCCTGGCAATTGTCCTTGAGGTCTCTCTGCCATCTGCCTTGCCAGTTGGCCTATTTGATGCTCCAAGTTCTTGATTGAGGCATTTTGATTCTTCATAGTCTCTTGAGTCGCTTGCATGAACTGGCCTAGAATGTTCTCCAATTTGCTTGAACTCTCTTGAGGAGGCTTTGCTTGAGAACTTGAACTTTGCCCTTGTCTCCAACCAAAGTTAGGATGGCTGCGCCACCCCGGGTTGTAGGTGTTGGATTAAGGATCATTTCTAGGCCCTTGGTTGCCCATATAATTTACCTCTTCTTGTCCCGAACTTCCAACCACATTGATCTCACAGTTTCCATTTGCATGGTTGCCTCCACATAAATCACACACTGAGGTACCTTGAACTTAGACAGCTTGTAGTTGAGAATTCTGTAGTTGAACCGACCCCAATTGCTTGGTAAGAATAGCCATTTGTGCCTTGAGAGCGCCAATTTCATCCAGCTCTAGAACACCCCTCTTGACCATTGATCGAGAACTAGGCATTTGATAGTCATTGTTAGCCATGTTCTCAATCAAGTCCTTTGCTTCTTCGGGCGTCTTCTGACTCAATGTCCCTCCTGCAGCCGCTTCAATCATACTTCTTGAATTCCTGTTGAGCCCATTAACAAATGTTGCAACCTGCTGCCATGTCTCTAGTTCATGATTTGGACAAGCTGTGAGTAAGGACTTGAACCTCTCCCAGGCTTCATAGAGTGACTCACCATCCCTCTGTGCAAAGGCATTGATCTCTGATCTCAGCTTGATCATTCTTGACGGAGCAAAGAATCGAGACAGAAACTTGCTCACCAAATCATTCCAAGTGATGATGCTTCCATGAGGATGAGATTGAAGCCATGACTTAGCTCTATCCCTCAAAGAGAAAGGGAAAAGCCTTAACCGAATGGCCTCATCAGAAGCTCCATTTAGCTTGATGGTGTCACACAGCTCAATGAAAGTACCAATGTGAGCATGAGGGTCTTCACTCTCCAAACCTCCAAACTGATTTTGCTGCACAAGATGGAGAAGTGATGCCTTGATTTCGAAATTATTGCAAGCTACTGCAGGTCTCACAATCGGAGTTCCACATCTATCGACTCTAGGGGAAGTGTAGTCCCCCATTGTCCTTCTTGGTGCATTATCTTCAGCCATGGTGACAGCTGGTAATTCAACTAACAGTTCTTGCACTGTAGAGGATGTTCCTTCTCTGTTCTGTCTTGCCTTGGCTTCCTTCCTATTCCTTCTACAAAGTCTCTCGATCTCAGGTTCGAATTGGAGTTCACCTGGGTCGATTGTACCTCGCATACAATGAACAAACAGAGTAGCGCAGAACAAACAGCAAAACAGAAAAACAGCACACAACAGAAATTTACAGCAGAGAAACAGAAAATAAGAAAGAAAAAACACAGTAGGAAAACAGTAAAAATGCCTAAATTAAGAGTCCCCTTTGGTACTCGTGATATTGGCACACCGATCCCCGGCAACGGCGCCAAAAACTTGATGCGGACTCGGCAAGTGTACCGGGTCGTTGCAAGTAATAAAACGGTAAGACCGGATATCGTTCTCAGGGATCGTGGACAATTACCACTTCGCAAATTAGACTACTATCTAGGCGATCAAATTTTTGGAGTGAAGGTAGCTCTATCATCTAACAAAGCAAAAAAGAATAAAATGTTTTTGTTCTTTTTGGAATTTTATCAAACAGTTAAAAGGCAGACAGAAATATGAATAACAATTAGATAGAATTGTTAGGGTTAGACTAAGCTAATCCTCCCTTGATTGTTATGAAATGATAACTAACACAGTTCCTACTTCAATTATGACAATCGAATCTTTTCTAATATACTCAAACCCTAATGTCTTAGGTGGAATGAGCCTAAAATCCCAAATTAAACCCTAATGTCTTAGGTGGATTAATCAGAGAAATTGCATTAAGAATAAAGATTCATAAGATTGCAAGCAGCCAACACCTATGTCTAGATTCTTGGACTACTTGGCATATGATTCATGAGCATGCTTTAACATCAACCTTTCAATTGTCTATTAAAGCAACTGATCATTCCTAAGATGATCAAGCCTAGGAAAGCATTAAGCATGGAATCATACACTCATAAAGAAGAAGGAAACTGTATTATAATCAAGTCATTTTACAATCAAGTTCAGATAAGCAATAATCTAACCCCAACAAAGGGGAGTTTAGCTACACATAATTGAAGATAAAACAAAAGAAAGAGTTATAGAGATAATGAAGGAAAGGGGCTCCATAGAAGGTTGCACAGCAGCCACAGCAGCAGAGGATCTGTTTTTAGGTTTTTCTCCATCTTTCTGTTCTGCTCAGAGACCCTTTTATAACTCGCGGCCCGTCACGGCCGTGACAGCAATCACGGCCAGGCCGTGATGGTTTCTGACTTGGGCGCCTCTTCATTTACTGATTCATCACGGCCGTGATAGCCATCACGGCTAGGCCGTGATCGTTTCTGACTTTTCCAACTGATTCATCACGGCCGTGATAGCCATCACGGCTAGGCCGTGATCGTTTCTGACTTTTGGAGATCTGGCACAGCTGACACGTCACGGCCGTGATAGCCATCACGGCTAGGTCGTGACAGCTTCTGACTTTTGGCTCAATTCTTTCTTCAGCTACTGCTCCCTCACGGTAGTGAGGGCCATCACGCAACTAGGCCGTGATACTCTCTGCTTGGCTCAATTTCTTATCTTTTAAAGCTCTAAGTCATCCAAGCTTCATACTTGCTAATTCTTGGGCATTTAATCATGAATATCTGCAAAACAACACACAATACCACCTTATCCGTTCCAAAGGAAAAACTAAACAAAATAAACACTAAAATGGCCTAACTATATGCAAATGCATGCAGAAATGTACATGGAGAATGAGGTGAAATCACACTCATCAGTCACCCATCCCATAATTGCTCCAAGTCAAGCTCGCTTAATTGTGGAGTTCTTAAGTGATGGGCTACCGAAAAGAAGATGCATCTTATTTTCGAGAGCCCATCACTTAAGAACTCCACAATTAAGCGTGCTTGACTTGGAGCAATTCTGGACAAGGAGCATCTCCTGGCAGGCTTCTAGGTGGAGGGATACATGAATGAACCGATTACACACCCGAATGAGAGGGATCCTGAGACTGTGTAGGTATGGGACTATACAGTTGAGGAAGGCTTATATGAATTGATTGGTACTACCTATACTAACAAGATGCATCTTCTTTTCGGGAGCCCATCACTTAAGAACTCCACAATTAAGCGTGCTTGACTTGGATCAATTCTGGGATGGGTGACCTCCTGGGAAGTTTTCCCGGGAAGCATGTGAGTGAGGACAAAGCACGATGAAAAGACCCGTGTTGGTTTGTGGGGACAGTCGTCAATCCATAAAGCAGTCAGGGATGTTACAGTGGTAGTGCTGGGAGCGGCGGATGTGGAGGAAGAAGTGAAGGGAGGCGGAGGCGATCTTGTTCATGTCGCCGAGAGAGCAGCGGAGGCCGTCAGAGCGGCTGTGATCGAGGAGGTCAGCGGCGGCAAAGACAGCATATCCCCAGGAGGCGAAGGTGATGCAGATCTTCTGGAAGACCCAGCCGGTGTCGAAACCGTAGTCGTGGGTCATGAAGGCGGTGGCTTTGACGTCGTTAGGTTGGAGGTGGAGTGGGAGAAAGGATGGGTAAAATGAAAAATGGATTTAAACAATCAATATTTAATATTTTATTAAATTAAAGTATTTCCATGGAAGAATACATTTCATATACATGTATTTTTATGGTATAATACATGTTTGACTACAATTTTGTTTGAAAAGTCAAACTGACAACAAGTTACATGATTGGCAATTCTATTGGTGAACATAATGACATGTGGGTGGTGCACCACTGCTCCACTTTAGAGGGTGGTGCACCAAAAACTTGATAGCATGAATCCGCAAGTGAACGGCTTCGTCGTCAAGTAATAAAAAGATCGAACCCACGGAGACCGTGATCTTAAATAACAATTAATTATTAAATTAATTAAACTAGACATGAAAAAAAGATTTGGAAAAGATTTGGTTTTTGAAATAAGATTAACTAACAAAACAAGTATTTAAAACGCAATCAAATAAAATCGCACTCAAATCAAATCTGGAGATTTTCAAAATAAAAGAGATTTCCAGGAATTGGGTTACCAAAAGACTGCTCATGCTACTAAATTGACTACCCCTCTTGTTAAATATCAAAATTACTTTGAAGGTGAATTTATCCTAAATAAGTTAATGTTACCTCTCGAGATACAAGAACCGTGCCCAATTAAACCAACCCTTACTCTCGTGATAATTGTATTTAAATTGAACACATTAAGATTCGTGACAATTCAATGAACCCTTGAATGACCACTTCTAACTCTCGTGATTTAAGTCCTAAGTTCAATTCCTATAGATCTGATACATAAGTTCACTGCTAAGTTCGTCCTTAGAGTATCTACGACATGCAAATAAGTGGTCACCGAATTTACAAGTAATTCAAGCAATAGGAATCAAATCGAAAGCAAAATTGAAATTAACAAGAAACAAAACGTCAATTCATCACATAAAATGAGTCTTGGGCATAGCCCCAATTCCTAGAAATAAAAACAACTACTCACGCATTGCCATATTCATAGCAACCTTGAATAACAAAAACATAAAAATCCTAAGAGAAGAGAAGAAATTGAGAAGAAGAGAAATCCTAATTTTTGCCAATTGGTAGCAGTCAAGTGAGATCTATTTTCGAACCTAAGAGTCCTATTTATAACGTAGGGTAACTTGGGATTAAATCAATTACAAATCAGATAAAAAAAATAAAAGTCCCGGATTTTGCGCGTCACGGCCGTGATGCCTGCCACGGTCAGGCCATGACAGGTTCTGACTTGGAGATGGCTTCACTGCTTGGCCTGTCACAACCGTGATGGTCATCACGGTCTAGCCGTGATCAGTTCTTCCTGTGAGAGTCTGGTTCAGTTTGCATGTCATGGCCGTGATGACCGTGACCAATTCTGAGTTTAACCTTCTTTCTTTTCAGCCCTACTCGATCATGGTCGTGATGCCTATCACCGCCAGGCCGTGATGGGCTCTGTTTGGCTCATTTTTCTTGTATTTCAAGCTCCGCCTTCATGCAAACTCTACATAATTGGTCCTGAGCATTTTAATCTTCAATTCCTGCACATAAACACCACAAAACCACCTTACCCATTCCAAGGTAAAAACTCACAAAAATCAAATTAAATATGCCCAAACTATATGAAAATGCATGCAAAATGATAAGGAAATATGAGGTGAAATCACACTCTTCAATAGACGCCTCCATAATTAAAATATAAGACAAACTTTTAATGATATGATGATTTATATATAATTAATAATAATGTAAAAAAATTATATTAACATTGTATATCAATTAAATTCATTCATCATCTCACCTATATTTTATGACTTATCTCTTCCTTTTTTATTTCTTTCTTTTTTCTTTTTTTTGAATTTGCTAAACGCGAGGAAATGTGTGCCGGGGGATAGGAAAGAAACACTATCATCTTGGTCCCTTTTTTTGTTTTACTAAAGGCTCGTTTAGGTTCCTAACAATTTTTGAGATCTCGTTTTTCGTCCATAAGAAAAAAAAACTAGCCAAATAATATCCGAGAATGATAAAAAAAGGTACACTTTAGTCCTTTTATTTGTCTGCACATCCTAAACATTTCGGTAAAGTGCTGATGTGTATTGTTATGTCCAGGTGCCTAAACATCAGTCCCTGCATGTAAAATAAACCATGAAAACAATTATGCATTGACCCAATAAAGTTTCAACTATTATTTAAGTAACCCAATTTATTTCACGACAATTTCTATCATGAGACTAATTAGTCCATACATGTTATAAGAAACTAGGGATGACAATGGGTAGAGTCTGGGTAAGGTACTATAATATTTGTCCCCATACCCGCGTTTGAAAAACTTACCCATACCCGGACCCATACCCGCATGGGTACCAACTTTAGTACCCTTACCTGTACCCTCCGTGTACCTAAGTACACAGACCCACACCCGTTAATCGACTTTAACTAAGAAAAATCAATAAATAACATAAAGAACATTATAACTCAATTGAAAATCATCCAAAGATCTTTCAAATCTACTCATGAAACATTACAAACCAAATTATTAAACTAAATAAAAAACATCTTACACATCTAAAACAAGTAAATATCACAATAAACATCCAAAACAATAAATTCATGAACTTGTAAGTCTTAAAAAGGGAGAAACACTAATAAGCCATAGGTTTAAAAATTTTACATTATTTTCATTCTTAAAAATTGATATATAATTATAATTATATATACTAATATAAAAAATAAATATATAAATATATATATGCGGGTGCAGGGCGGGGTGGGTACTAGAGTACTCGTACCCGCACTCATACCATCTCTTGTTTGCGGGTAATTACCCATAGGGTATGGTAATTACCCTACCCGTTTTTGGTATTTTTTTGCAGGTACCCATAGGGTATGGTCCAAATTGCCATCCTTACAAGCAACAGACCACGTGTACCATATGTACTACACCATATGCACCAACACATGTCACATGGATGAGTTTAGCGAACACCGAGTACACTAATAGTACGTACACATGAACACTCTAACGATATGTTCAGGACGAAAACAAAGATAGACTAAAGTGTCTCTTTTTTGTCATTCTTAAAGACTATTTGGTGATTTTTTTTTTGTTGAGTAAATAGCCAATTTGGTCCCCGAAACTGTAAAGGCGTATCAACTTGGTCCCTGAAATTAACGAAATTCCAAAAAGGTCCCTGAAACTGTAAAACGTTGATCAAGTTAGTCCCTTCGTTAACCCCAGTTGACTGACGCCATTAACGGCGCTGAGGTGGCACTTCATGTTGCTTGACTGCTGTACTCCATGTTAGGGACCAACCTGCACCTAATTTCAGGGACGAAATTGACACTACTTTACAAGGACCAGAATGCAATCTTCTTCTTCATCTTCTTCCTCGTCCCACCTCCACAGAACCTCCTCCTCTTCCTCCTCTCTCTCTCCAAATCCAACTCCGATGCAATCCAAAGCCTCTCCTCCATCCTCAACAACCCCCATGTCGTCAGTTTGGTGTGGGAGGGAAAGGTATCAAAGGCACTGAATCCTATGTTTCCGAAAATTAGATTGAAAATGTAGAGAGGAATTTGAAAGTGAGGGAGTGGAATGGACATACAGAGTATGTGTTAAGTCTCTAAAATGTCTGATGTGCATTTCCCTAAGTTTTGATGAAAACTAAACTTTGGTTAATGATTTAATTAACCTTCATATTGGTTTCTAACCTATCTATCGAGTGTGAAGATTAAGTAATAGAATCATCCGTCCAGCGCAAGTGATTGAAGCGCACGTCCAACACTATAGTGATTGAAGCTCACGTCCATCGTAAATGATTGAAGCGCACGTCCAAAACGCAAGAGAAAGAAATTTCCGACCACTAAAGTGATGAAAGTCGGCGTCTACTAACGTGGCATTTGGAGCGCGTCCATTAAAGTATCAGAACAGCGCGTCCATTAAAGTATCAAAATGGCTCGTCCAATGACGTGGCAATTGGAGCTCGTCCATTAAGGTCAGAATGGATCGTCCAATGACGTGGCAATTGGAACTCGTCCATTAAGGTCAGAATGTATCCGTCCAATGATGTGGCAAAAGACTCTCGTCCACCAGAGTAACTAAGACTCTCGTCCACCAGAGTAACTGAGACTCTCGTCCACCAGACTAACTGAGACTCTCGTCCAGTAAAGTAACAGAGGCTCTCGTCCACCAGAGTAACAGAGGCTCTCGTCCACTAAAGTAGCAGAAGCTCTCGTCCACTAAAGATGACAGAAGCTCTCGTCCACTAGAGTAACAGAAGTGCTCGTCCACTAAAGGTGACAGAAGCGCTCGTCCACTAGTCTTTGGACTTGCTGAGTCCTTAATATGGAGCTCGTCTACTAGCCCGAATGAAAACTCAAATGACTAGATAGACGTGATTATTTTCAAGATGGAAGCACTAATCTTATGAACGCGAATTCTATAAGGATTATCAGAATCTTAGTTCAAGAACTAGAAAGAGACTTGAAGCCTTCTCTCCTACTCAGTTTCACGATTATCAAGAAAGGTCATAAGTTACTCTCTCAAGCAACCTTGGATAATCAGAACCAAAGACCAGTTAAAGAATGCTTCCAACGTGCTTTATTCCCTAGTACCTCTGGTCCTTACACAAAAAGGGAAGTGTACTCAGTAAAGTACAAAAAGCTTTCTACACAACTCTGATATGGCTGTAGCACGATGAATAAAGCCATGATCCTTCATGTTAGAGTACAACCAACGACTATATTGCATTAATGACTACCCAGAACGACTCTATTGCATTAATTGCTGCCCAGAACGACTCTATTGCATTTAATGAAGTTCTGCTTGAAGCCAACATCTGAGGGGATGTCTCTAACGGATCCTAAATGCTTGAAGACCATAAATACAGAAGTCATTGAAGATGAAAAAAAGAGAATACACATTGCATTAAAACGCCATTACTCTGCATTAATTTCTTCATTCTTTTATTTTGTATTCTTCAATCATTTTGAAGTTATTACACAGACTTTCCTAAGCCTTACATTTAAATCACTCTGTGAGTGTTAGTGAAAGATCTGCCTGTGAGAAATTGTATTTATTACAAACCCAATCTCTCAAACAAACCAGAGTGAACCTGAAGAGGCTAGGTGTGAAAATAATACTTGTCTTGAGCCTGAAGAGGCTAGGTATACAAATAATACTTGAGTCTGTAACCTTATCAGTTATAGTGGATAAATCTTGGTGCTGCCAAGGACTGGACGTAGCTCTTTGTTTTGAAGAGTGAACTAGGATAAATATCCGTGTCAATCTCTCTTCCCTTAAACTCTTTAATTGCCTTAGTTTTCTTACGTCTATCAAGTGGTGTGCTTGCAAAAGTCATCCGTCCATCCTGTTTTCTTCCACTCGTCCAAATCTAGCCTTTTTGTTTGCGAAAAGAGTTCAACTTTGCTTAAATTCTGATAAACACAATTCAACCCCCCTTCTTGTGTTTATAGTTATCTATTTCAGTTGGTATCAGAGCTCAGCCTCTAGGTTGAGTATCTAACGGTGTATAGGTAAAAGGTCCTGAAGAATAGACATGACGGCTGGTGCTAGTACAAGTGGAAGTCATCAGACTAAAGGAGATTCCCTAACCATACCTCCTTATTTCAATGGAGAAAATTACAACTACTGAAAGATTGATTTCAGTGGTTTATTCTATCCACAAACTCTGATCTTTGGGATGTCATCACAGATGGTCCATTCATTCCCAAAAATGATGATAACACTGACAAACTAAAAGCTCAGTGGACTGGTGCTGAAAAGACATAATGGGAACTTAACCACAAATCCAGATATAACATCATCTGTGCTCTCAGTCCGGAGGAGTTTGAGAAAGTTTGTGCTTGTGACTCTGCGAAGGAAATATGGGACACTTTGGCTGTCACTCATGAAGGAACAGCTAAAGTCAAAGAATCAAAGATTGCCATACTTGTCAGAAAGTATGAACTGTTCATCATGGAGGAAGGTGAGTCTGTTGCTCAGATGATAGGAAGATTCCAAACTATAATCAACAGTTTGAAATATCTTGGCAAAGTCTATACCAATGCTGAGAAAGTTGGAAAGATTCTGAGAAGTCTACCTAAACAGTGGAGACCTTTGGTCACTGCTATCTCCCAAGCCAATGATCTCACTACCTTGACTATGGATGAACTTCTTGGAACACTCACTGTTCATGAGCAAGAACTTGGAGATGAAGTTGCACCAAAGAAGGGCAAGTCAATTGCTCTGAAAGCTGATCAAAAGTCAGCAAAAGTTTCCAAGGCTCTGAAGGCAGATGAGTCATCCAGTGATGCTGACCTATCAGAACTCGAGGATTCTGAGAGTGATGAAGAGTTGTCTCTCCTGACAAGGAAGATAAAGCTTCTCCTACAGAAAAAGAAGTTCAAGAGGGATAGGCCACTCAGAAGGTTCAACAAGGACAAGAACTTCAAAGAATCCACCTCAACAGACCAAAGTCCAATTGTTTTCTATGAGTGCTAGAAGCCCGACCACTTCAAGGCTAAATGTCCTCAACTCAAGAAGGCCTCTTCTAAGAAATTCTTCAAGAAGAAGAAGAAAGGAATGATGGTTACTTGGGAGGATCTGGAGTCAACATCTTCTGATGAAGAAACTGAGGAAGAAGCCAATCTCTGTTTGATGGCCAACACTGAATCAGACTCTGATGATGAGGTACATCCTGACTATGAGGAATTACTTGATGCCTATGAGGAGTTGTTGGAGGAATCCAACTGCTTATCTAAAGCCTTCAAATCCCTCAAGAGAGAGTATGTAAAGCTCACCAGTGAGCATAAACAGAAATCTCAAGAGTGCGAGAAGCTGGCTAAAGAGAACAGCGAGATGAAGACTGAAAAGTCTAATGAAGCTAAGATCTCAAGTGAAACATCACCATCTGAAGAAGTTGAAAAACTTCAACAGAAAGTGGAAGAGCTCACTTCTGATCTTGCCAAATTTGTTAATGGTAGAGACAATCTGACTAAGCTACTTGGCATTCAGAAGCACTCTCTTAACAAATAAGGTATTGGATATGTCCATCAGACACATCATAAAGTATCAACTAAAGTTCCTACAGTATCTGTTAAGTCAACTGTAACCAAATCAACACCTATTTGTAACTTCTGTGGAAAAACTGGGCATGTTATGTCTAAGTGTATCCATAAGAAGAGAAGGAAATCTTTACAGACTCCTAGAACTAACAGAATATGACCCAGAAAAATATGGGTACCTAAAGATCAAATAATTTTTGTTGCAGATGTCCTCAACAGGACAAAAAAAACACCACTGCTGGTACCTGGATAGTGGCTGCTCGCGTCATATGACAGGAGAAAGGTCTATGTTCCTAGACCTCCAACTTAAGAAAGGAGGACACGTTGCCTTCGGAGGAAATCAGAAAGGGAAAGTTATAGGAATGGGTACTATTGGTGGTAAACCCCCTCTTCCCTCTATATCTAATGTTCTTATGGTTAAAGGATTAAGACAAAATTTTCTTAGCATAAGTCAATTATGTGATAGTGGTTTTGATGTTTCCTTTACCAAGGATGTATGCATAGTTAAAGACTGTAGTGGCAAAACCTTCTTTTCAGCTAAAAGGCAACAAAATATTTATAAGATTGAACTGTCTGATCTCTCAGATCAAAGTGTAACCTGTCTGATGTCTAAAGAGGATGAGAGATGGTTATGGCATAAGAAACTAGGACATGCTAGTATGAAACTAATTTCTGAATTAAAAAGGAATAATCTTATGAGAGGATTGCCTGATATTAGCTTTAAGAAAGATGTCTTGTGTGATGCATGTCAAAGAGGTAAACAGATAAAATCAAGTTTCAAATCTAAAAACCAAGTATCAACCTCTAGACCTCTTCAGTTGTTACACATGGATCTGTTTGGACCAGTTAGTGTTGCCAGCCTGGCTGGAAGAAAATATGGATTTGTTATAGTTGATGACTATTCTAAATACACATGGGTACTCTTCCTAACACACAAGGATGAGTCTTTGAAGGTTTCTCAGTATTCTGCAAAAGAGTACAAAATGAGCAAGGTTTCTGTATTTCTACTCTTAGAAGTGATCATGGGGGAGAATTTGAAAATGAGCAGTTTAGACAGTTCTGTGAGGAGAATGGAATCTCTCACAATTTCTCTGCACCTAGAAATCCACAGCAAAATGGAGTGGTTGAGAGAAAGAACAAATCTCTGCAAGAGATGGCTAGATCTATGCTCAATGAAAATAATCTCCCTAAGTACTTCTGGGCAGAAACTGTAAACACTGCTTGTTATGTACAAAACAGAATACTTATTAGGCCTTTTCTAAAAATGACTCCTTATGTATTGTGGAAAGGAAAAAGCCCAAACATATCTTATTTTCATGCTTTTGGATGTGAATGTTTATTCTGAATACCAGAGATAATCTTGGAAAGTTTGATTCTAAGGTAGATAAAGGTATTTTTGTAGGATATTATGAAAAGTCTAAGGCCTTTAGAGTATACAATTCAAGAACTTGTATTATTGAAGAATTTGTTCATGTTAAATTCAATGATGGATTAAATACTGATAAAGAACTATCAGATCTTGAAGATGATCTTGCAGGTCTTGATATAAACAAGCCAGAAAGTCAACAACCCGATCTAACCAAAAGGAACCCTGTGCTCGAGGTCGAAAGACAAGTGGAACAGACCAGTCAGTAGACAAGTCAAGATCTTCATGATGATCTCAAAAGGGATTGGAAGTTCAACACTCATCATCCTAAGGATCTTATTATTGGAAATCCTTCTGAGGGAGTAAGAACCAGATCCACATTAAGAGAATCAAACAATGTGACCTTTATTTCAGATTTGGAGCCTAAACGGATTGAAGAAGCTCTTGAGGATGAAAGCTGGATTCTTGCTATGCAAGAAGAACTTAACCAGTTCACCAGAAATGATGTCTGGACTCTTGTCTCTAAGCCTAAAAACAAGTCAGTTATTGGAACAAGATGGGTCTTCAGAAACAAATTAGATGAAGATGGTAAAGTTGTCAGAAATAAAGCAAGGTTAGTAGCTCAAGGCTATAACCAACAAGAAGGTATGATTATACTGAAACCTTTGCACCTGTAGCTAGAATAGAAGCCATATGCATCTTAATGTCATATGCTGCACAACACCAAATTACCCTGTTTCAAATGGATGTAAAAAGTGATTTTCAAAATGGTATAATTGAAGAAGAAGTGTATGTTAAACAACCCCCTGGTTTTGAGGATACTGATAAACCAAATCATGTTTTCAAACTTAAAAAGGCATTATATGGTTTGAAACAAGCACCTAGAGCATGGTATGATAGACTCAGTTCTTTTCTCATGCATAATGGTTTTACTAGAGGACAAGTAGACACTACTCAGTTCAAAAAATGCTCTAAAGAGAACTTTATTATAGTTCAAATATATGTTGATGATATTATTTTTGGAACAACTAATGAAAAGCTGTGCAATGAATTTTCAAATCTAATGCAAGCTGAATTTGAGATGAGCATGATGGGAGAATTAAAGTTCTTCCTTGGATTACAAATCAAGCAGACAAATGATGGAATTTACATTCATCAACAAAAATATACCATGGAGATACTCAAGAAATACAAAATGGAAAATGCAAAGCCCATGAAAACCCCTATGCTGCCCCAATGCAAAACTAAGCAAAGATGATGAAGGTAAAAAGGTAGATCAAACTGTCTACAGAGGTATGATTGGCTCTCTACTGTACTTAACTACAAGCAAACCTGACATTCAATTTAGTGTCTGTATGTGTGCTATATTGCAATCTGATCCTAGAGAATCTCATCTTAAGACTGTTAAAAGAATATTTAGATATTTGCTTGGAACTACTAATCTTGGTTTGCTGTATTTAAGATCAAAAGAATACAGATTAGTGGGATATTGTGATGCTGATTTTGCTGGAGACAGAATAGAAAGAAAAATCACCAGTGGAGGATGTCACTTCATTGGAGCAAGTTTAGACTCATGGTCAAGCAAGAGGCAGCAACCATTGCCTTGTCTACTGCTGAAGCAAAATACATCTCTGTTGCTAGTTGCTGCTCTCAACTCTTATGGGTAAAACATCAACTTGAGGATTACTCTATTTATGAACATAACATATTTGTATGGTGTGATAATTCCAGTGCTATATGCTTAACTAAAAATCCAATTCAGCATTCTAAGGCTAAGCATATTGAAATCAAACATCATTTCATTAGGGATTATGTTCAGAAAGGCATCTTTGATATTAAGTTTGTTAAAACTGAAAATCAATGGGCTGATATTTTCACTAAACCCCTCGCAGAAGAAAGGTTTTTATTTATTAGAGATAATCTAAACATGCATTGCATTGTTGAATGACATGTCTGGATTGTTAAGCTGTCTATGCTAAATTTGTCATTACTCCTATATACATGTTCTTTCAACTAAGCATTAGTTCAGGGGGAGTAATGATACAATAGTTTAAGTGGAGTATGTCTAATATGTTTGCTGCATTACTATGATTTTCTTAACATGTTATCTTGCCATTAACATATCACATAAATAAAACTTGATAACTCTTTTTGATGTTGACAAAAGGGGGAGAATAGGAGAAATTGAGATTTGTGATAGAAATATGTTATAAAAGAATGGGAAAATGAATATGATATGACATGTTCGCTTAAGAAAATTTCAACCTGTCTGATATATGCTATTTTCTTTGTTGATATTTTCTGAGGTTCATTAAATCATCTCAATGCTTGTCATCATCAAAAAGGGGGAGATTGTTAAGTCTCTAAAATGTCTGATGTGCATTTCCCTAAGTTTTGATGAAAACTAAACATTGGTTAATGATTTAATTAACCTTCATATTGGTTGCTAACCTATCTATCGACTGTGCAGATTAAGTAATAGAATCATCCGTCCAACGCAAGTGATTGAAACGCACGTCCAACACTGTAGTGATTGAAGCTCACGTCCATCGTAAATGATTGAAGCACACGTCCAAAACGCAAGAGAAAGAAACTTACGTCCACTAAAGTGATGAAAGCCAGCGTCTACTAACGTGGCATTTGGAGCGCGTCCATTAAAGTATCAGAACAACGCGTCCATTAAAATATCAGAATAGCACGTCCATTAAAGTATCAGAACAGCGCGACCAATAAGGTATCAGAATGGCTTGTCCAATGACGTGGCAATTGGAGCTCGTCCATTAAGGTCAGAATGGCTCGTCCAATGACGTGGCAATTGGAGCTCGTCCATTAAGGTCAGAATGTATCTGTCCAATGACGTGGCAAAAGACTCTTGTCCACCAGAGTAACTAAGACTCTCGTCCACCAGAGTAACCGAGACTCTCGTCCACCAGACTAACTGAGACTCTCGTCCAGTAAAGTAACAGAGGCTCTCGTCCACCAGAGTAACAGAGGCTCTCGTCCACTAAAGTAACAGAAGCTCTCTTCCACTAAAGGTGACAGAAGCTCTCGTCCACTAGAGTAACAGAAGTGTTCGTCCACTAAAGGTGACAGAAGCGCTCGTCCACTAGTCTTTGGACTTGGTGAGTCCTTAATATGGAGCTCGTCTACTAGCCCGAATGAAAACTCAAACGACTAGATAGACATGATTATTTTCAAGATGGAAGCACTTATCTTATGAACACGAATTCTATTAAGATTATCAGAATCTTAGTTCAAGAACTAGAAAGAGACTTGAAGCCTTCTCTCCTACTCAGTTTCACGATTATCAAGAAAGGTCAGAAGTTACTCTCTCAAGCAACCTTGGATAATCAGAACCAAAGACCAGTTAAAGAATGCTTCCAACGTGCTTTATTCCCTAGTACCTCTGGTCCTTACACAAAAAGGGAAGTGTACTCAGTAAAGTACAAAAAGCTTTCTACACAACTCTGATATGGTTGTAGCACGATGAATAAAGTCATGATCCTTCATGTTAGAGTACAACCAACGACTCTATTGTGTTAATGACTACCCAGAACAACTCTATTGCATTAATGGCTGCCCAGAACGACTCTATTGCATTTAATGAAGTTCTGCTTGAAGCCAACATCTGAGGGGATGTCTCTAACGGATCCTAAATGCTTGAAGACCATAAATACAGAAGTCATTGAAGATGAAAAAAAAAAGAGAATACACATTGCATTAAAACGCCATTACTCTACATTAATTTCTTCATTATTTTATTTTGTATTCTTCAATCATTTTGAATTTATTACGTAGACTTTCCTAAGCCTTACATTTAAACCACTCTCTGAGTGTTAGTGAAAGATCTGCCTGTGAGAAATTGTATTTATTACAAACCCAATCTCTCAAACAAACCAGAGTGAGCCTGAAGAGGCTAGGTGTGAAAATAATACTTGTCTTGAGCCTGAAGAGGCTAGGTGTGCAAATAATACTTGTCTTGAGCCTGAAGAGGCTAGGTGTGCAAATAATACTTGAGTCTGTAACCTTATCAGTTATAATGGATAAATCTTGGTGCTGCCAAGGACTGGACGTAGCTCTTTGTTTTGAAGAGTGAACCAGGATAAATAACCGTGTCAATCTCTCTTCCCTTAAACTCTTTAATTGCCTTAGTTTTCTTACGTCTATCAAGTGGTGTGCTTGCAAAAGTCACCCGTCCATCCTGTTTTCTTCCACTCGTCCAAATCTAGCCTTTTTGTTTGCAAAAAGATTTCAACTTTGCTTAAATTCTGATAAACACAATTCAACCCCCCTTCTTGTGTTTATAGTTGTCTATTTCAGTATGAACCTATCTACTCCTCACCCTCCTCTCCTCAAGGCACAAACCCATCAAAATTCAGAACCATCCTCATCCAAAAAACACCCACTCCTACACACCTCAACTCCACAATGCTTCCAACCTCGACTTCACATCCCACCACCACCACCACCAGTCACAAACTCATCAACTCCTCCCTCCTCCTCAAAGCCTGCATCAGGTCCTGCAACTTGGACCTCAGCAAACTCCTCCACCACAAGCTCAACTCGTCTGGACTCGTGTGGGATTTGCATACATGGTGTTTGAAAAAATGCGTGAGAAAAATCTTACTTGGACATTGATGATCATTAGATTCGCTCAACTGGGTTTCATGCGATAGAGAGGAGGAAGAGGAGAAGGTTCTGTGGAGGTGAGAGGAGGAGGAAGATGATGAAGAAGAAGATTGCAATTTGGTCCTTGTAACGTAGTGTCAATTTTGTCCTTGAAATTAGTTGCAGGTTGGTCCCTAACGAGAAGTACAACTGTCAAGCAAAGTGGAAAGCCAACTAGGCACTTAAAGTGCCACCTCAGCGCCGTTAACAGCGTCAGTCAACTGGGATTAACGGAGAGACTAACTTGATCAACGTTTTACAGTTTCAGGGACCTTTTTAGAATTTAGTTAATTTCAAGAACCAAGTTGATACGACCTTACAGTTTCAGGGACCAAATTGGCTATTTACTCTCTTTTTTTCTCATGGATGAAAAGTGTTATCTCAAAAATTGTCAGGAACTAAAATGGATCCTTAGACTTTTTTTTCTAGCGCTTCCCTTCTTATCACTTTATTATTTTTAAATTTATCTATCTTATCACTTTATTTATTTTTTACAAAAATAAACGTTTTTTGGTACTCTTTCAGTCTTTTGTTTGTGCACACATATATGCGTGTATCATTCATTTAGCATTACTCTAAATGCAATCTCAAGCCACTGAAGTTTCGTCTTAATTACGTTTACATGATGAAACCTAGTCAATTATTTTTTGATTTTCTACGAACGCAAGTCATGTAAATTTGGACATAACAATAAGATGCAACAACGTTAGAGAAAACGGGGCATGAGTGTTTGCACTATAATTTCAGAATCTATTGAAGAAACCTCCCGCTGCACTTATGGTTTTATTGGTTTCATACTTTCATGAGAAACCAAATGAAAGTCACATGTTGGAAAGAACTTGACACAAGTTTAAGGCTATATATAAGTAAAAAATACTCTTGAATATAATGTCGTAGGTTATGTTTGTGAGTTGTTTTTTTGAGGGAAAAAATATGAAATGAGAGATTAATTTTCTCCTCCTCTTGTTTGTGAATTCTATTAATTGAAGGGAAATGTTTTTGGGTATTTTAGTTGATCCTCATTCTCCTCCCAACCCACTTTTTTCATTTTACTCCTAGATAAGGAGAGTATACTCTCCCTCTTCTCTCCTCTCTCCCCTTTCCTTCTCCTTTGATCCTTCCCTTTCCATCCCCTCCCCTCCAAACTCGCAAAACTTCCCCTCCAAACTCAAAAACAGGCCTTAAGATTTAGCCGTTTAGGATAAAGACCCAAAGTAGTTTGACAACAATCTCAAGGTACCTTTGGATATAATGGTAGATGTTCCTGTCGAGATCCGACTTGCCGGAATCTCGTCGTAGAGCGTCAAACCAAGAGTGAGCACAAGGGTTGTTTTAGATTATGGCTTGAGAGAATATTGTATTCCGGTCCTACGTATCCCAATGGTAATCAAATCCAGACGTAGTTCTAGGTTCAACCCTTGGCTATACGGTGATCTTAATCCCTTAATCTTATATATGATGAATACCAGCGAGCAAGGACTCTTCAACAGTCTCTTGGTCAAGCTGGTTCCTTTAATACGCTTAAGGGAGATTCACCTAGCTCGGTTCAAAGTGTCCCTCTCTCTTGGGTTCTCCTTGGTGGTGCTCGAATCCGCAAGTGTACGGCTTCGTCGACAAGTAATAAAAAGATCGATCTCACAGAGACCGCGATCTCAAATAACAATTAATTATTAAATCAATTAAACTGGACTATAAAAAGATAAAGATTTGGAAAAGATTTGATTTTTGAATCAAGTAGCAAATCAAATTTAAAGTTGCAATTAAAATGAAATCAAGAACAAAATAGGAAAGTGGATCAAATCTGAGATTTCAAAATATCAAAAGGGATTCCTAGGAATTGGGTTACCAACAAGACTGCACATGTTACTAAATTGACTACCCTCTTGTTAATAATCAAAATTTGCTTTGAAGGCGAATTTATCCTAAATAAGTTAATGTTTCCTCTCGGGATACAAGAACCGTGCCCAATTAAACCAACCCATACTCTCGTGGTAATTGAATTTAAATTGAATCCTTTAAGCTTTGTGACAATTTGTGAACCCTCGAAGGACCGCTTCTAACTCTCGTGATTTAAGTCCTAAGTTCAATCCCTATAGATCCAATACCTAAGTTCACCGCTAGGTTCCTCCTTAGAGTATCTATGACATGCAAATAAGTGCGCACCAAATTCGCAAGTAATTCATGCAATATGAATCAAATCGAAAGTGAATTGAAATTAAGAAGAAGTAAAACGTTAATTCATAACATAAAACAAATCTTGGGCATAGCCCCAATTCCTAGAAATAAAAACAACTACTCAAGCATTGCCATGTTCATAGCAAGCTTGATTAACAAAAGCATAAAAAGAAAACCTAAGAGAAGAGAAGAAATTGAGAAGAAGAGAAATCCTAGTTTTTTGCCTAAGGTAGCAGCCCAAGTCCCCTTATTTTCGAGCCTAATTGCCCTATTTATAGAGTATGTTAACTTGAATCCCAAGCAATTATAAAATCAGATCAAATCAGCTTTTAAAATTCGAGATATTGCGCGTCACGGCCGTGATGGCTGTCACAGCCAGGCCGTGACAGATTTTGTCTTGGAAAACTTGGCATTAATGTCCTATCACGACCGTGATGGCCATCACGGCCTGGCCGTGACAGGTTCTGACTTTTTCGTTCTTTTCTTTTCAGCCTTGCTCGATCATGGCTATGATGGATGTCACGGCTAGGCCGTGATAGCCTCTGTTTGGCTCATTTTTTTTACTTTTCAAGCTCCGTCTTCATGCGAGCTCCAACATAAATGATCCTGAGCATTTTAATCCTCAATTCCTGCACACAAACACCACAAAACCACCTTACCCGTTCCAAGGTAAAAACTAACAAAAATAAAATTAAAAATGCCTAAACTACATGAAAATGCATGCAATATGATAAAGAAATATGAGGTGTAATCACACTCATCAAACTACCCCAAGCTTAAGATTTTTCTTGTCCTCAAGCAATAACCAAGGCCAGACAAGATAAACAATCAGAGCATGGACAATGAACCAAGAACCTGAGTAATAAATCCAAGTAGTAGGAACATCCAAATAAGTACCCAAGAGACAATCAACTTCAAGTCCAATTAGGAGGTTAGGTTCCCTAAATTCATTCCTCTCACTGATTCGGGAACTCTTCTCACCTCACTCAAGTGTTTAAGGACATTTAACAATTCACTCAATTTCCTCAAGGAATGTACCCTACCTTAAGCTTGACAATTAACCAAATCTCTACTTTATTAATGAAAACTTATAAGAATCAAGAGGTCTTTTATTTTGGTTGTAATGGGGCCATGGGATTAATCGTTAGGTGGGGAAATCAAGAAAAGGAAAATTCAAGAAGGCTAAACAAAATATCAAGCAATGCAAAGCATGACAACCTTCTAAAATACCTTTTATTAGGCTTTAGTTCACTTTTCCACATTTCTTTCTTTCATCCTTTTTTTTTATTTTTTTATTTCTCACTTTCTTTTTCTCATCCCCTTCTCCATTTTTGTTGTTTATTTTATTTTATTTTTTTTCAATTTGGAGAAGGGGAGATTTCCAACTTAAGAGAAATATTTTTCTACCTTTTTCATCCCACAATTTATTTTTCAAACTATATTTTTGCCCTTTTTGCAATACTTTAAAAGATGTCATACCAAGCATCATTCAACAAAATAAATCAAGGTACCAAGAAAAGCATTTTATTCTATTAGGCTCAAAATTGGGCAACTAAGGGGTAGCATTTAGTCATACAAAGCTCAGAATGCCAAAAAAATACCTAGTGCCTCAATCATTTTCAAATATGTTTTCAAAAATTTTTAAGTTTCAAAACAGTTTCAAGTCAAGTTCTAGAGAATACAATCCAAGAGGAATAAAACACTCAATCACAAAGAATGGGGTAGATTTAGTGAGTACCCCTTTTAGGCTCAAAAATCTCACATTTAGTAGTTTAAAATCAATGAGAAACACAAATCTAAGGAACCATATGCTAATTATCAACTATCAGAAGATCATCTCAAGCATTTTTATTTTTAGCCTATCACAAGAACACGAAAATTGGGTTCAAAAATTCACTATCTCAATCAATTTGGCATAAAGTTCTCACAATTGGATGCATACTCTAAGCAAGGGGCAATCTAATCATGTGATTATGCAAAACTACACCTATATGAATGCAACATGAAAAATGCAAAAATGCAAAAAAATGCATAAAATACCCCTACCCCAAGCTTAAAAACTTACAATGTCCCCAATGCAAATCATCAAGTCGGAGAGAGGAGAAAAATGGAACAACTCACCGAGGTGGTGGAGGGTGTTGGCTCACATGCCAGTCATAGAGCTGCTGGAAGACGTGTCACGGCCGTGACGTTGGTGTCAAGCGAGTCCCCATCACGGGCGTGATGTACATCACGGCCGGGCCGTGATCAATTCGGGTCTACAGGAGTTGGCCTCTCACGGCCGTGACTTCCATCACAACTAGGTCGTGATACATTCTGATCTTCTGGGTCCTTCTCATCACGCCCATGAGGGCTATCACGGCTAGGCCATGTTCCTTTCTGATCTTCAGCTGTTGTCTAATCACGGTCCTGACCCCCGTCACCGCCTGGGCGTGATCAATTCTGGCTTTATTTTTCCATGGCTTTTTGCTCTTCCTGCCTTCATAACCTGAAAATACTTAGCAAACCCATCAATTAGTGATCTGTCTTCTCTTAATCTTCTCAAATTATTCAAAAATAAAATTCAAAAACAAATTGAAAAGGGAAAGGAAACTTGGGTTGTCTCCCAAGAAGCGCTTATTTACGGTCTTAAGCTTGACCATACTCCCTTAGATCAACCGGGATCAGCTGGGCTTGGAAGTACAAGGACGCCTCTCTTCCAAGGAAGTCCATCGAAGAGCCTATTTTGTTCATATGGCCAATTGCGCTTTCGCTTTGCTCTTTTCACTCTGAGTTTCATGGCCTTACTTCCTTCCGGTGGAAGTTTTAACTCCACATGTTGAGCAAATTCAACTTCATCATTATTTGGTGCATCATTTGTCATGCGAAGTTTCGGAGTTGCTTCCATGTTAAGCTCTTCGTTCACCTTGGGAGGCATTATCTCAATCCTGCACACGTGACTCTCAAAAGGAGGGTTGTTATATGAATTAGTTAAATCAAAATCCACCCTACCTTTCTCTACATTCAAAGAGAGCTTACCATTTTTTAAATCTACTATCGCTCCAGCTGTGGCCAAGAATGGCCTTCCAAGAATGATAGGAAATTTAGAATTCCCGTTCATATCCAACACCATGAAATCGTTAGGAATGAAAAATTTCCCTACCTTTATGGGGACATTCTCTAGTATGCCTAGATGGGTTTTAGTTGATCCATCCGTAAATTGTAAAGAGGACTTGGATGGACTCAATTCCTTGGTTCCTAACCTCTCAAAGATAGTAAGCGGCATCAAACTCGCACTAGCCCCTAAGTCACATAAGGCTTGGTCTATTTTTAATTCTCCAATTGAGCAAGCAATAGAGAAACTTCCTGGATCTTTTAGTTAAGGAGGCATATTAATTTTTATCATGGCATCACGCTCCTCAATTAAGCTCTTAGTTTCTATTTCTACTTGTTTTTCTTGACCAACCTTTGTGGGAAAGGTATTGGGGGTTGGTAAGGTGGTGGAGGGATATACTTTGGCTCTATCTCTTCATGTTCACTCACGTCCTCCTCACATTCCACATCCTTTTCAACTACCCTAAGCTTATCATCCCTCAAGCATATAGCATTACAGTGCTCATTGGGATTAACTTCAGGTTGTCCTGGAAACGTACCCTTAGTTCTAGAGTATGTACTAGCTTGTTGGGCAATATGAGTTTCTAACATCTTATTATGGATTGCTAAGTTATCTACCTTAGATGTTAACTCTTTTATTGCCTCATTGACTGCCCTACCTTATTGCCTAAACTCTTCATTTTGCTTTGTTTGGGTTTCAACAAAATTTTCCAAAAGAGACTCAAGTTTAGACTTTTGTACCTGAGGATACCCCGATGCAGGTATCCTATTACCTTGGCCTTCCTGGAATTCGCGGTTCAACGTGTTGTTGTAGTTCCCATAGGATATATAAGGATTATTCTTCCTCACATGGTTGTAAGGATTTGGGGGAGCATAATTTGACAACTTCGGGTTCGTGTCATAGAAGTTGTGACAAGAGTTCACTTGTTCCCCCGAAGCACCGGATCCAGGAGCAATACCATGTGGGCACTCCATTATTTCATGTCCCTGCATTCCACAAATCCCACAAACAACACTAGTAGCACCTATGGAACTCATATTAGCCTTTTCAAGCTTATCAAAGCGTTTATTTAATGAGTCGAATTTAGACATAATTAAATCAGTGCTATTCATTTCAAACTTACCCCCTCGAAAGCTTTTTCGGTTTATTACCTCTTTCCGAACCCCATTGGTGATAGTTGGTGGCTACGTTTTCAACGATATTGAATGCTTCAGTCAGAGGTCTATTCATAAAGGCTCCACCAGCTGCAGAGTCAAGTGACACCTTCGAAGAGTAATCCAATCCGTTGTAGAAGATATGCACTAACAACCACCTCTCGAGCCCATGATGTTGGTGTAAGCCCTAGAGGCCAATTTATTTCTTAGACTTACATTTGTATCTTGCCATTATATATATATGATATGAAGCATTCCAGTTTATTGTGTTACTTGTTTAAACATAATAAAGTCCTTAGAGTAGAAATTTCAGTTTAATAGAATATCAAGTACATGACTTGATCGTGAGACACTATTGAACAATGAAATCCTATTCTGAAATATCTGTAGTCAAGTATTTTACTAATAAGGACAATAATAATACATTGAGACTATTATGTGTGCAGACTGATGTCCATATCTCACGGGTCATGGATATGAGATATCGAGTCGCCACATAGGTACACATTAGAGTAATGATGTACTGGATTGACCCACCATGAGAACACTACATGGAGCGTTATGTGAGTGTCATAACTAGTTCTCATAGTGACAATGATGTATGCAATCCTTCGACCTGAAATCGTTATGATCCCTACATGAGGAGTCGTGTGCTTTAATACCGTTAAACGTCATCTGTAATAGGATGATTATAAAGACGGTCATTGGGCATACCACGAGACATGCAGAGGGATGTGAGTGACCTAGATGGAATTTGTCCCTCCTACATAACAGGAGTAATATCTGTGGGGCCCCTGATAGAGTGAGACTGTAAAACGCATGGTCGTGCTGAAATGAGTCAATATGAGATATTGACCTCATTTGTTGTTAAGTCTACTCGGGTATCAGGGAACATGATATTGAACCATACAAGGGTGACACATTCTATGTCTTGTATTCAATATAGATATATAGACAAAGGGATAATAATGCACATGAATATTTGTCACAGAAAGGTTTCGTCAAATCACTGACTTTCTCACTACTTAGGTGGCAGTGATGTATTGCTAGATACCACATCGTTTGTAATATTAAATGGGATTTAATATTACTACTAACGTTTTGGGAACCTATAGGGTCACACACATAAGAGCGGATCAAAAGAAGCATTAAAAGGAGAGTTGGACTCTTCTATTGGGCCTAGCGCATAGTGCATGGGGCTTAGGTCAAACGCTGCTCACTAACTCACTTAAGGAGGTGCTACTATAAGTAGACCACTTAAGCTATTGTGCCTACACGGTTTTTTACCCTAGCCACACATAGAGAGTGACAGTGAGCTGCAGGTCTCGGTTTTCGAAGCTAGCACTGTGAGGCAGAGACGCTTCGTGTTCGTGATGTTGGACGTTCACGGGATCTGCTCATGTGGATACCTTAGAGACATCGTTCGTGCGGTGTTCGTGATAGATGATTTCAATCAATTGTCATCGCTTCCAGAGGTAGATCTTCTAACCATGAATCATGACCATTTGCAAGGATCCTTGGATGGGAATTTTTTTTTCCTCTGCGTTATTTTATTTTATACGCAAATTCCCGACAGTGGTATCAGAGCCGCTTGCGAAACCATGATTCTGTTACGTGGTTTACCTGTTGTGTATGATAACATGTTAATAATGTGAATCGTTTTCCTGAAAATTATTTTCTGAAAATCGCTTGCATCCGTTTTTGCGAAACCTTGTTTCTGTAATTTTCGTATGTATATGATATATGCGTCTATTGCATGTTTATGTATATATGCGATATGTACATTGTTTCTGGAATCCTTATTATGTTCTGCGATGGCGTTAAGTGTTGATGTTAAACATGATCGGTTTCAGATCTCTGTTGGCGGCGTTAAAGGGTGTCAGACATGAAAAGTTCATGTTCTTGCGGCTGAGGTTCCAAGGGTTAAGACCCTAGCCGTCGTTCCTTGCAGCGTGAAGTGTTCACGGGCCTTGCGGTTTTAGGGTTGAGAGGTTGAAGCCCTAGCCGTCAAGGAAGCGGGAACCCCGTGCTACCTCTGCGTAGTGTGTTATTTCGAAATTCAATTTTTGAAATCTTTTATGTCACCATTTAATAACAACATCAATTATAATAAACGAGATTTGTTATATATGATATGTTTTCAGAATTTAGATTTTGAAATACTTAACTAATAGTAACATCAATTACAATAAATGTGATTTATAGTAACATCAATTACAATAAATGTGATCTATAGTAACATCAATTACAATAAATGTGATTTATAGTAACATCAATTACAATAAATATGATTTATTGTATATATGTTATGTTTTCAAAATTCAGATTTTGAAATCTCTAATTAAAAAAAATAAAATAATAATAATAATAATAATAATTGTGTATTATTATTGGGTGTTACTATTTATTTGGTAATGTATGGTGAATGGTTATGGCCTTAGTCCTTTAATCTTTTGGTTTATAGTTTGAAATACGGCCTGCGTGCCGTGCCTTTCTCTTATATTCCATATGTATATTCTTTTCTCATCTCACTCCCCTCATATGTAAAATGAGGTTTCTGTGTATGTAATGTAATGATGGAGACAAGAAGACGTTATCCTGTGGGAGATCATGCTTGGAGAAGCCTGGACGCTCCTAGGTTTCAGTTTAGATTCTCCATTGGCTTGGGAGAATCAATGCGTTAGGGGCCATAACCATATCACATTTATTTGCCTTATATATGTATGAGATGCATGTATGTATATAGTATGTTAAAAGGGGTTTAACTAATATATGTATGAGATGCATGTATGTAAATAGTAAGTTAAAGAGTTTAACAAATGATGATATCAAATTTTAATCAAATCCCTCAAAAGGAAATATTAAGTTACATTTAAAGGCCTTCCAATGCATGGCACTCGTCAAGACTATGATCGATTAAGTGTGGGTCCGCCAAAGCGGGGTACCTTTATCTATACTAGTAATACGCGATGGGACAAATGTAATGTTCAACAGCTATCCATTGGGTGTGACTTAACTAAGCCAACTTCAATAGGATTGAAAGGCTTAGAGGCTTATAAGCTGGGCCTTGGTCCATGTGATGGATTAGAATAAGAGTTATTCACCCAACTGTCCAAGAGTTGCATTAGATGCAATTGGAAAGTGTTTCGTACCTATATAACCGAATTTTGAGTGATCAGCCAAAGCTGACTTAAAGCTAGGTGAAACATGGATCTTGGCCCACTAGAAAATCTTCCAAAAGGATTTTTCGAATCAATGATGAGGGTCATTGTTTTGAGTAAAATAGTGGGGGCGTATTTAATTAAAGACCTTATTAAATAACTTCATGGCATGATACTTATATTTTGCATATTTATCTCTGTAGATTATCATGGCATCAAACACATTAAGTAACCTGTCATTGCGATCCGTCCTTGAGAAGGACAAACTATCCGGAACAAATTTTCTGGACTGGTACAGAAACTTGAGGATTGTCCTCAAACATGAGAAAAAGCTGTATGTTCTTAAGGAGCCTATTCCTGAGGAGCCACCGGCTTCAAGTGCTCCTAGGGCTGACAGGGATGCTTATAAGAAGCATCAGGATGACGCCTTAGACGTCGGCTGTCTTATGCTTGCTACCATGACCTCTGAGCTGCAAAAGCAACATGCGACCATGGAGGTGTACGATATGATCGTGCACCTCAAGCTGCTCTACCAAGAGCAAGCAAGGCATGAGCGGTTAGAAGTTTCCAGAGCCCTTTTCCAGTGTAAATTGGAAGAAGGAAGCCCCGTGAGTCCTCATGTACTCCAGATGATCGGGTACATTGAGAATCTCGAGAGACTGGGATTTCCTTTAGGCCAAGAGTTGGCCACCGACTTAGTTCTACAATCGTTGCCTGAGAGCTATAGTCAGTTTGTCATGAACTATAATATGAATGATCTTGACAAACCTTTGCCAGAATTGTTGAGCATGTTGAGAACTACTGAACAAAATATTAACAAAGGAAAGGGGAAGGCCATTTTGATGGTCCAGGCTGGAAATAGCAAGAAGCAATCCAAGAATCCCACGCACAAACAAAAGGGCAAGGGCAAGGGCAAGGCCATCAACAAGATCAAGCCCAGTGCTTCTGGCTTGAAGCCTGTGGGTGGTGTGGCTAAGGAAGGCAATTGCTTCCATTGTCGTCGGACCGGACATTGGAAGAGGAACTGCCCAAAATACCTGGAAGAAATCAAGAAGAAGAAGGGAAGTGAGACTTCCACTTCAGGTGTGTTTGTTATAGAAGTCAATTTATCTACTTCTGCATCATGGGTATTAGATACTGGATGTGGTTCTCACATTTGTACAAATGTGCAGGATCTAAACAGGAGTAGACCATTGGCAAAGGGCGAAGTCGACCTACGAGTTGGAAATGGAGCAAAGGTTGCTGCTTTAGCTGTAGGGACTTATGTATTGACTTTGCCCACTGGGCTTACTATTCAGTTAGAGAACTGTTATTTTGTGCCTGCAATTAGCAGGAATATCATTTCCGTTTCTTGTTTGGACAAGATTGGTTTTTCTTTTATAATAAAGAACAAAAGTCGTTCTATTTATTTGGATGATGTTTTCTATGCTAATGCACACATGGGTAATGGGCTTTATGTCCTTGATCTTGAAATGCCCATCTATAACATAAATACTAAGAGGTTCAAACCAAATGAGTTGAACCCGTCTTATCTTTGGCATTGTCGTTTAGGCCATATAAATGAGAAGCGTATTTCGAAGCTCCATAAAGATGGACTCTTGGACTCATTTGATTATGAATCATATGAGATATGTGAGTCTTGTTTATTGGGAAAGTTGACTAAAGCTCCATTCACCGGAAAAGGTGAAAGAGCTAACGATCTTTTGGGTCTTATACATAGCGATGTATGCGGACCCCTAAACACATTAGCTAGAGATGGTTTTCAGTACTTCATCACATTCACTGATGATTTCAGTAGATATGGATTTGTGTATCTTATGAAACATAAATCGGAATCCTTTGAAAAGTTCAAGGAATTCAAAAATGAGGTACAAAACCAACTTGGTAAAAATATTAAAACTCTTTGATCAGATCGAGGTGGTGAATATTTGAGCCTAGAGTTTGATGATCATCTGAGAGAGTGTGGAATTTTATCTCAACTCACTCCACCTGGAACACCACAATGGAATGGTGTTTCTGAGAGGAGAAATCGAACCTTGTTGGACATGGTTCGGCCTATGATGAGTCATGCAAACCTTCCAAACTCTTTCTGGGGACATGCTCTATTAACAGCAGCTTTTACACTTAACCGTGTTCCATCCAAAGCGGTAGAAAAGACACCATATGAGATATGGACTGGTAGACGACCCAGCATGTCTTTTATGAAGATTTGGGGTTGTGAAGCATATGTAAAACGTCAAGTTTCTAATAAGCTTGATCCCAAATCTGATAAATGCTTCTTTGTGGGGTATCCCAAAAAAACCAAGGGGTACTATTTCTATAATCCTTCCGAAGGCAAAGTGTTTGTCGCACGAACTGGTGTATTCCTAGAAAAGGAGTTTATCTCCATAGGAACCAGTGGGAGGAAGATAGAGCTTGAAGAAATTCAAGAATCACAGAGTAGTGACCTACCATTGGTGGAACAGGAGCAACCTTCACAAAATGTTGTGGAGGAACAACCTGCTCCAGTAGCACAAGACCAGCGTAGGTCTAACAGGATACGTCACCAGCCTGAGAGATAAGTATTTCTCATGACTCCACAAGGTGATGTATTGCTCATGGATCAAGATGAGCCTGTGACTTACCAGGAGGCCATCACTGGCCCAGAATCTGAGAAGTGGCTTGAGGCCATGAAATCTGAGATGGATTCCATGTACACCAACCAGGTATGGACCTTGGTAGAGCCACTTGAAGGGGTGAAACCCATAGGGTGCAAGTGGGTTTTCAAAAAGAAAACTGACATCGATGGTAAGGTACACACCTTTAAGGCGCGATTGGTCGCTAAGGGTTTCAAGCAAATTCATGGCGTCGACTATGATGAGACCTTTTTGCCTGTTGCGATGCTTAAATCCGTCCGGATCTTACTTGATATCGCTACATACCATGATTATGAGATATGGCAGATGGATGTCAAAACTGCTTTCCTTAATGGAAAGCTTCTTGAGGATGTGTACATGACACAACCTGAAGACTTTGGCATTTCAGAGGATGCCGGAAAGGTATGTAAATTGCAGCGATCAATCTATGGATTGAAGAAAGCTTCCAGAAGTTGGAACCTTCGTTTTGATGATGTTGTAAGATAGTACGGATTCATCAAAAATGAAGATGAACCTTGTGTCTACAAGAAGGTTAGTGGGAGCAATGTTGTTTTTCTGGTGTTATATGTAGATGACATATTACTCATTGGAAATGACATCCCTACACTACAAAATGTAAAGACATGGTTAGGGAATTGCTTCACTATGAAAGATTTGGGTGAAGCTACCTATGTATTGGGAATCAGGATCTATAGGGATAGATCGCTGAAATTGCTTGGCCTAAGTCAGAGTACATACATAGACAAAGTGTTGAGACGCTTTAACATGCATGAATCCAAGAAAGGACTCTTGCCTATGTCACATGGTATATGCCTATCAAAGGCACAATCCCCTTCCACTCAAGAAGAAAGGGATCGCATGAGTAAGATTCCATATGCATCTATCATGTATGCCATGTTATGTACTCGACCAGATGTATCGTATGCTTTAAGCATAATGAGCAGGTACCAGTCTGATCCCGGTGAAAGTCACTGGTCTGCTGTCAAGAACATCCTTAAGTACTTGAGAAGAACTAAGGATTCGTTCTTGGTATATGGAGGCGAGGAAGAGCTTGATGTAAAAGGTTACACCGATGCTAGCTTCCAAACCGATAAGGATGATTCCAGATCGCAATCTGGTTATGTGTTCTGCCTCAATGGCGGGGCGGTGAGCTGGAAGAGTTCAAAGCAAGAGACAGTCGCCGATTCTACTACAGATGTTGAGTATATTGCTGCCTCCAATGCAACAAAGGAGGCTATTTGGATCAGGAAGTTCATTGTTGAGCTTGGTACAGTTCCTAGTATTGTGGACCCCATTGATCTCTATTGTGATAACAATGGGGCCATTGCACAAGCTAAGGAACCTAGATCTCATCAGCGATCCAAACATATACTTAGGCGCTTCCATCTCATTCGAGAGATTATCGATAGAGGAGATGTGAAAATATGCAGAGTACCAACACTTGATAACGTTGCTGACCCACTTACGAAACCTCTTGCTCAACAGAAGCACGAAGGTCACACTAGATCGATGGGCATTAGATTCATGCCTGATTAGCTCTAGTGCTAGTGGGAGATTGTTGGTGTAAGCCCTAGAGGCCAATGTATTTCTTAGACTTACATTTGTATCTTGCCATTATATATATATGATATGAGGCATTCCAGTTTATTGTGTTACTTGTTTAAACATAATAAAGTCCTTAGAGTAGAAATTTCAGTTTAATAGAATATCAAGTACATGACTTGATCGTGAGACACTATTGAAAAATGAAATCCTATTCTGAAATATCCGTAGTCAAGTATTTTACTAATAAGGACAATAATAATACATTGAGACTATTATGTGTGCAGACTGATGGCCATATCTCACGGGTCATGGATATGAGATATCGAGTCGCCACATAGGTACACATTAGAGTAATGATGTACTGGATTGACCCACCATGAGAACACTACATGGAGCGTTATGTGAGTGTCATAAGCAGTTCTCATAGTGACAATGGTGTATGCAATCCTTCGACCTGAAATCGCTACGATCCCTACATGAGGAGTCGTGTGCTTTAATACCGTTAAACGTCATCTGTAATAGGATGATTATAAAGACGGTCATTGGGCATACCACGAGCCATGCAGAGGGATGTGAGTGACCTAGATGGAATTTGTCCCTCCTACATAATAGGAGTAATATCTGTGGGGCCCCTGATAGAGTGAGACTGTAAAATGCATGGCCGTGCTGAAATGAGTCAATATGAGATATTGACCTCATTTGTTGTTAAGTCTACTCGGGTATCAGGGAACATGATATTGAACCATACAAGGGTGACACATTCTATGTCTTGTGTTCAATATAGATATATAGACAAAGGGATAATAATGCAAATGAATATTTGTCACAGAAAGGTTTCGTCAAATCACTGACTTTCTCACTACCTAGGTGGCTGTTGTGACTCCGGCAAGTGTACCGGGTCGTCGCAAGTAATAAAAATAAACACGGTAAGTAATTACCGAGGTCGAACTCAGGGATTGGGCTACCAATTAGACTAATCCGCGGGAAGTCAGATGCGTTTGGTCAAGTTACGGAAGAAGGTGGTTGAGAGAAAGAGATTAATATCTAAATTCAATTAACAAGTCTAAATAAACTAATTAACTAAAAATCAGAAATTAAAAATGTCCAAGGTCACAAATCCACCTACCCAATATGTACACCCAAGTGATGATGAATTCCTCCCTAAGTTCAATTTTAATGTCAATCGGGACCCCTAAATTCTCCTAAATCCACTCTCGTGCTCATTAGGACGTATTCGACGATTGGATTAATTACTTACTAGGTCTCATAATCCTAATCTCGAATTCTGTTAATTCTTGTTCCCTATAAGGTTGCACCGATCTCCTACTCACTCGTGGCAATATTCGATCGATGATCCTAATTCAAGTTCTAAACGCGAATCGCTGACTAAGCCTCATCGACGTTAACAAGTCAATCACGCAACACATATGATCAACACAATCAAGTCAGAATTAGAAAACATTTATGATCCCGATTTAAGTTCTGAAACGCGAATCGCCGTTAGGCCTCAAACACGTTTAACTGATTAATCACGCAAAACATATGATCAAACATTCAAATCAGAATCGGAAAACAAGAATTGAATTAAAGGAGAAAGACATACGTCATATCGGATTTACATCGCCATGGGTGGCTTCATCGTTCCCTCGGACGAGGGGATTAGTTCCTCATGCTCATAGACAAGCGATCGGACATAATCTCCATAAGAAAAAGGGAGACGCAGCTCCAAAGAGAAAAGAAACTACCCTAAACGCTACTCTAAACAGTGGAAAACTACTAGGATTCGCGGCCCTCCTAAAGCCCTACAGCCTCCTCCCAGTTCTACCCTAAATTTGATCTGCAACAGCCTTTAAATAGGAATCCTGATCTGCGCTCGCTCGCGAGGCGAGCAGCCTCTCGCGAGGCGAGAATTAAAATTGGCGCGCTTTCAATTTAAACTCTCGCGAGGCGAAACTGTGTTCGCGGGGCGAGTCTTCAATTCTAGGCTGTGACCTTCATCACGGCTAGGCCGTGATGGTCACTGACTTCCAGGGTCTTCAAACTCTCGCGGGGCGAGATTCTTCTCGCGGGCCGAGACTTCAAATCTTAAACTGCCACGGGCGTGGTCTTCATCACGGCTTGGCCGTGATGGTCTCTGTCTTGCAGATCCTCATGATCTCGCGAGGCGAGACACCTCTCGCGTGGCGAGACTGAAGTGATGACTTTTGCTGCTTTGTTGACTTTCAGGCTCGCGGGGCGAGCATACACTCGCGAGGCGAGTGTCTCCAGACTTGCAATTTCCCTGTTTTTCGACTTTCCTTGACTCCCGGAGCTTCACTTATTTAACCTGAAACAACAAAAGCACCCACAAGCGTAATTCTATTCAAAATAACCTAAAAACTACACAAAATACGTAAAATGAGTCAAAGTCCAACTTAGGAACAAAACAAGGCAAATTTGGGCGAAAACGAGAGTGAACTCGAATAAATAGGCACATGAACCCTAGTTCATCTAGTCATAAAACTAGATAAGCCAGAGGCTTATCAAAATACCCCAAACTTAAACCTTGCTTGTCCCCAAGCAAGCTTAAAACTCAAAAACGACTAAAGACTTGGCAAGCCTAAAGGAATCAATCGATTTCGCACAAATTTAATGCAATCAAAACAGTTTTTTCTCCAATGATCTCCCCCCTACATCAATGCAATCCCCACATTCATTTACTTTAAACCATTGAGAACTTCATCATTCATGCAATCATTAGTCTAAGTTGAGGATCAGGGTCACACACAAAAGGAAGATCACCAATTTCAACAACTGCCTTCCTCACAAGGGTATGTAAAATTTCACTCATTCGCTCAATTCGTCAAGGCTTTCAACTTTTTCACTCAATTTCACTTATTAAGAGCACTTCCCATGAATTTGATTTTCATCTCAAAAATGGTTCCCACGAAAACATGTATGCAACATCAGAAGGTCTTTTAAAGGTTGTAATGGGGCCTGGCTCAGGGTAGAATAATGAAGGATATTTAGGCTTAAGTCCCTAGGAACTAAGAGAGCATGAGCATTTTGACACTTTTTCCACTCAAATTCCTTTTTCATTTTTCTTTTTGTCTCGGGTGACTACAGCCTTTTCCTTGCTAATTTTTTTGTTCTGCCCCTTTTCCTTTGGCAATTTTTTTTTTTTCTTCGCCTTGGGTTTCAACCTTTATTTTCTTTTTCTCACCCCAATATGACACATCACCTTGTAGCCACCCCAAACTTAGTTTCTCACAACCATTCTCTTGCTCACTTCCATGCTCTCCTAATCCTAAGATCGGGTTAACATGGTTTTTCAGATTTTGGCTCGTAATGTAGGGTCATCAAGAAACAATAGGTCAATTGGGCTCAATTTGGCTCACTAGGGAACATGCATTAAGGATGGTTCAATTTATGGCCAAGTGGTTATTCCAAAGAAAATCGCCTAAATCATTTGATGCAACACATAATCATGCAAACCATAAAGAGATTCAAGAAAATTCGGGAAAGTGCAACTTAACAGTGATTCACACATTCAAAAACAGAGTTGGAGGCTCAAATCCTCACCTGGAAATTTTGCAAATTGTTTGACCGAGATACGATTCCTAGTGTGTGCACCCCCCTCACCCCCAAACTTATCATAAATCAAGTAATTACAACAAAGTTCTCAAAGTTCAGTTTTCAATTTTTAAGTGGGGATAAACTTTTCTAATTTCAGAACATAGGGGAATCATCAATGGTCAAATAATTCATGCAATCAATCTACGCTCAATCTAATTAAAATCCAACAAGCTTGCCGACACGACATTTCATACAAAAACTCTTGATCTTCTCAAATTATTCAAGAGCGACAAACAAAAAACAAAAACATAAACAAAACAAAACAAAAGTTAAGAGAAGAGAGGGATACCTAGCTTGGGTTGCCTCCCAAGTAGCGCTTGTTTAACGTCCCGAGCCTGACTTATTAAGAAGCATCCACCTGGATCCCATAGTCTGTGGTACAGAGGCCAAGAGATGCTCATCATGTGAGATCCTCCACCCGGATCAAATGGTAATTGGAGTGGAGATTGTAGTAGCAATATGACTTTATCATCAACTCCACCCAGCCAGTGTGTGAAAACTCCATTGACCTTTGTAATTATGAATTCACTTCCTCTCGGGTCAAATGGTGTTTTCTCGAGGAAGTGTGCCAGACGAGTGGGAGGGTCTAACTTACCCATGTCCACACATGCATGTAAGCCAACATAGTTATCCAATGCAGAAATTTTCGGTCGCTTGGCAAACAGTGTGGACTCCACTACCACTTCGTCTTCATTTTGATCTCTACCCCCTTGCTCCGATGCCTTGTCCTTTGCCAACTCCTCTTCCTTAGGTTGCTCTTCCTCAACATGTGGTTGTTCCGGGGCCATGACACTTGCCAATTCCTTTTCCTCCGGTTGTTCTTCCTCAACATGTGGTAGTTCTTCCTCAACTCCCCGAGAACTAGTTACATCCCAGTCATATCCCAACACCCCACTGCTTCTAGTTGTTGTGGCATTGCATTGGTTCTTAGGGTCGTTCTCGGTATCAACTGGGAAAGTCTCTGGGGGATGCTCATTTATTTGCCTTGCAAGTTGGGCAATCTTCGTCTCTAGATTTTGAAGTGCCATCCTTGTATTAGTTGCCAACTTGTCAACTGACGCATTCACTTTCTCTAAAGCTGTGCCTGTAAAGGTTGACAACTTCTCAACTGTCGCGGTCATCTTCTCAAGGGCCAGCTCCCAAGGTTGTCTTTCACCATTCTGTTGAGGTTGTTGTTGTTGCCAATTTTGTTGAGGTTGTGGTTGCCAGGCTAGACCATCGTCAGCATTACTCCAAGCGAAATCCGGATGGTCTCTACTCATATCACCCCAATACTGATTCTGACTCTGATAATTGTTCTGGGGCACGCTGTCATTATGCCATGGTTCCACATATACTTGAGGGAAGTAGAACGGACAACTCCAAGTGTCATGGTTCCCATCACAATATTCGCAACCCGGAAGCATTCCTTCGTGTACCTCGCATACAAAACAAGGCAAGACCAAGTGGAATCAAAGAAGTAGAGAGAATGGTAAATAAAATTAGAATTAAAAATAAAAGAAAAATAACTTAACCAAATAATCAAACTTCCCTAAAATCAGAAAAATTGGTTGTGCCAATCCCCGGCAACGGCGCCAAAAACTTGTTGTGACTCCGGCAAGTGTACCGGGTCGTCGCAAGTAATAAAAATAAACACGGTAAGTAATTACCGAGGTCGAACTCAGGGATTGGGCTACCAATTCGACTAATCCGCGGGAAGTCAGATGCGTTTGGTCAAGTTACGGAAGAAGGTGGTTGAGAGAAAGAGATTAATATCTAAATTCAATTAACAAGTCTAAATAAACTAATTAACTAAAAATCAGAAATTAAAAATGTCCAAGGTCACAAATCCACCTACCCAATATGTACACCCAAGTGATGATGAATTCCTCCCTAAGTTCAATTTTAATGTCAACCGGGACCCCTAAATTCTCCTAAATCCACTCTCGTGCTCATTAGGACGTATTCGACGATTGGATTAATTACTTACTAGGTCTCATAATCCTAATCTCAAATTCTGTTAATTCTTGTTCCCTATAAGGTTGCACCGATCTCCTACTCACTCTCGTGCAATATTCGATCGATGATCCTAATTCAAGTTCTAAACGCGAATCGCTGACTAAGCCTCATCGACGTTAACAAGTCAATCACGCAACACATATGATCAACACAATCAAGTCAGAATTAGAAAACATTTATGATCCCGATTTAAGTTCTGAAACGCGAATCGCCGTTAGGCCTCAAACACGTTTAACTGATTAATCACGCAAAACATATGATCAAACATTCAAATTAGAATCGGAAAACAAGAATTGAATTAAAGGAGAAAGACATACGTCATATCGGATTTACATCACCATGGGTGGCTTCATCGTTCCCTCGGACGAGGGGATTAGTTCCTCATGCTCATAGACAAGCGATCGGACATAATCTCCATAAGAAAAAGGGAGACGCAGCTCCAAAGAGAAAAGAAACTACCCTAAACGCTACTCTAAACAGTGGAAAACTACTAGGATTCGCGGCCCTCCTAAAGCCCTACAGCCTCCTCCCAGTTCTACCCTAAATTTGATCTGCAACAGCCTTTAAATAGGAATCCTGATCTGCGCTCGCTCGCGAGGCGAGCAGCCTCTCGCGAGGCGAGAATTAAAATTGGCGCGCTTTCAATTTAAACTCTCGCGAGGCGAAAGTGTGTTCGCGGGGCGAGTCTTCAATTCTAGGCCACCTTCATCACGGCTGGGCCGTGATGGTCAGTGACTTCCAGGGTCTTCAAACTCTCGCGGGGCGAGATTCTTCTCGCGGGGCGAGACTTCAAATCTTAAACTGCCACGGGCATGGTCTTCATCACGGCTTGGCCGTGATGGTCTCTGTCTTGCAGATCCTCATGATCTCGCGAGGCGAGACACCTCTCGCGTGGTGAGACTGAAGTGATGACTTTTGCTGCTTTGTTGAATTTCAGGCTCGCGGGGCGAGCATACACTCGCGAGGCGAGTGTCTCCAGACTTGCAATTTCCCTGTTTTTCGACTTTCCTTGACTCCCGGAGCTTCACTTATTTAACATGAAACAACAAAAGCACCCACAAGCGTAATTCTATTCAAAATAACCTAAAAACTACACAAAATACGCAAAATGAGTCAAAGTCCAACTTAGGAACAAAACAAGGCAAATTTGGGCGAAAACGAGAGTGAACTCGAATAAATAGGCACATGAACCCTAGTTCATCTAGTCATAAAACTAGATAAGCCAGAGGCTTATCAGTGGCAGCGATGTATTGCTAGATACCGCTCACTGTTTGTAATATTAAATGGGATTTAATATTACTACTAACGTTTTGGGAACCTATAGGGTCACACACATAAGGGCGGATCAAAAGAAGCATTAAAAGGAGAGTTGGACTCTTCTATTGGGCCTAGCGCATAGTACATGGGTCTTAGGTCAAACGTTGCTCACTAACTCACTTAAGGAGGTGCTACTATAAGTAGACCACTTAAGCTATTGTGCCTACACGGTTTTTTACCCTAGCCGCACATAGAGAGTGACAGTGAGCAGCAGGTCTCGGTTTTCAAAGCTAGCACTGTGGGGCAGAGACGCTTCGTGTTCGTGACGTTGGACGTTCACGGGATCTACTCGTGTGGATACCTTAGAGACATCATTCGTGCGGTGTTCGTGATAGACGATTTCAATCAATTGTCATCACTTCAAGAGGTAGATCTTCTAACCATGAATCATGACCATTCGCAAGGATCCTTGGATGGGAATTTTTTTTTCCGCTGCGTTATTTTGTTTTATACGCAAATTCCCAACACATGATGTGGGTAAGACTCTAACAGTCCTTTGTAACGATCCCAAGCTTCGGATAAGCATTCTCCGTCCTTTTGGAAGAAGCTGGTGATCTGAGTTCGTAGGTAAGCAGTCTTGGATGGAGGGAAGAATTTTTCCAAGAATGCCTGCTCCCGTTGGTCCCAAGTTGAAAAAGTATTAGCGGGCACTTGCTTCAACCAAGCTTTTGCCTTTCCGGTCAGAGAGGAGGGGCATAACCTCAAGCGTATAGCATCAATCGGGGCACCTCGAATTCTTGTTGCATCGGTGAACTCCAAGAATGTCTCCACATGATCAGTCAGGTCCTCCGAGGGTAATCCTCCAAATTGATTTTGCCTAATCATGCCAATTAACAGAGGCGGTATAGTATAGTTCTCCGCTTTAATTTATGGCCTAGCAATCCCAGTTCATGAACCCCTAGCATTTGGGGCTGCATAATCCTTCAGTGGTTTGGTATCCGGTAGATTCGCCATGAGTGGAATGGGAGTCAACCTCTCTCTCTCTCTTTGTCTTTGTAGTCTCCCACGTATACGAATGTACCTTTCGATCTCGGGGTCAACTTCAACAAGATTTCAGAGAGTTTGGGATCTTCGCATAAGAGATAAAAAATCCTGCAAAGAGGGAGATGGATACTAGAAAAAATAAAAAGAGATAAATGAAAAAAATAATTTTTTTTAAAAAAAAGGTTCCAGAAAAATCAATTTAAAAATTAAATTGAGATTCAAGAAAGCACAGTCCCCGGCAACGGGACCAAAAACTTGGTGGTGCTCGAATCCGTAAGTGTACAGCTTCATCGTCAAGTAATAAAAAGATCGATCCCATAGAGACCGTGATCTCAAATAACAATTAATTATTAAATCAATTAAACTGGACTATAAAAAGATCTAGATTTGGAAAAGATTTGATTTTTGAATCAAGTAGCAGATCAAATTTAAAGTTGCATTTAAAACGAAATCAAGAACAAAATAGGAAAGTAGATCAAATCTGAGATTTCAAAATATCAAAAGGGATTCCCAGGAATTGGGTTACCAACAAGACTGCTCATGTTACTAAATTGACTACACTCTTGTTAATAATCAAAATTTGCTTTGAAGGCGAATTTATCCTAAGTAAGTTAATGTTCCCTCTCGGGATACAAGAACCGTGCCCAATTAAACCAACCCCTACTCTCGTGGTAATTGAATTTAAATTGAACCCTTTAAGCTTTGTGACAATTCATGAACCCTCGAAGGACCACTTCTAACTCTCTTGATTTAAGTCCTAAGTTTAATCCCTATAGATCCAATACATAAGTTCACCGCTAGGTTCCTCCTTAGAGTATCTATGACATGCAAATAAGTGCGCACCAAATTCGCAAGTAATTCATGCAATAGGAATCAAATCGGAAGCGAATTGAAATTAACAAGAAGTAAAACGTCAATTCATAACATAAAAAAAATCTTGGGCATAGCCCCAATTCCTAGAAATAAAAACAACTACTCAAGCATTGCCATGTTTATAGCAAGCTTGATTAACAAAAGCATAAAAAGAAAACCTAAGAGAAGAGAAGCAATTGAGAAGAAGAGAAATCCTGGTTTTTTGCCTAAGGTAGCTGCCCAAGTCCCCCTATTTTCGAGCCTAATTGCCCTATTTATAGCGTAGGTTAACTTAAATCCCAAGAAATTACAAAATCAGATCAAATCAGCTTTTAAAATTCCAAATATTGAGCGTCACGGCCGTGATGGCTGTCACGGTCAGGCTGTGACAGATTCTGTCTTGGAAAACTTGGCATTGATGGCCTTTCATAGCCGTGATGGCCATCACGGCCTGGACGTGACAAGTTCGGACTTTTTCGTTCTTTTCTTTTCAGCCTTGCTTGATCATGGTCGTGATGGCTGTCACGGCTAGGCCGTGATGGGCTCTGTTTGGCTCATTTTTCTTACTTTTCAAGCTTCGACTTCATGCAAGCTCCAACATAAATGATCCTGAGCATTTTAATCCTCAATTCCTGCACACAAACACCACAAAACCGCCTTACCCGTTCCAAGGTAAAAACTAACAAAAATCAAATTAAAAATGCCTAAACTACATGAAAATGCATGCAATATGATAAAGAAATAAGAGGTGTAATCACACTCATCACTCCTCCTTTTATAATAGGATCCCCATATCTTTAAGAGATCTGGATTTATCTCGTTTTATCTCTTAAATCTTCTTTGAGATATGATTTCCCTAATTTGAGGGATTTATTTCTTCTAACCGGATAAGGTTATTTGAGATAATATCAGAATCATTAAAGATAATATCTTATCTTTCCCACCTTAATTTAAGGGATTTATCTCTTCTAATCGGATAAGGTTATTTGAGATAATATCAGGATCGTTAAAGATAATAACAGTATCTTATCTTTCCCACCTTTATTGGATCGGGTATCCAAGCTCGGTGGTCGGGTTTTACTCTTTGGCCAGTACACAAGCCCCCCAAGCTTCGAGCTCAACGGAGCGTAGAAGTTTTCATGACAAGAGCCAAGCTTGGCTTTAAAATTATCTGAGTTCAGGATTTATTGAGTAACACTTCTCACATTTTTGCCACAGTTTGATGGCCAATCTTCATACATCGGCTAACATTCGAGTTTAGCGGCTTTGGAAAGTGGGCCTAACAATCCTTTCTTTTGATTTCCTGGTGGCCGAGCTTGATACCTCGACCTCAATTGATTTCACAGTACGCTCGGTGGCCGACCTTGACACCTCGGCTCATATACAAGTCCCCTCAAGCTTTGAGCTTGGAAGAGCGTAAAAGCTTTCATGATAGAAACCAAGCTTGGCTTTAATGTTACCGAGCTTTACTTTTCGGCTAATTCTTAAGTTCAGCGGGCTCAGTGGGCGAGTCTAGTAATCATTTCCCTTTGATTATTTGGGTTTGGTGATCGAGCTTTATTTCTCGGCCAATACTTTAGTTTGGTAGGCTCGGTGACCGAGTTTAACATCTCGGCCAATATATAAGCCCCCAAAGCTTTGAGCTCAGAAGAGCGCAAAAGCTTTATGAAAGAAGCCGAGCTTGTCCTTACTGTCGATAAAGTCCAGGATTTGCATAGATCCTCTTACTTCGACTAATCAAGCTCGGTGGCCGAGTTTCACATCTTGCGCAGTACTCGAGTTTAGTAGTCGAGTTTCACATCTCGGCCAGTAACATGTTCTGAACAGAAGATACTTCAATCTTACCTTTGTTAAGACAAGTTTAGAAGCCGGTAGCTGAGATTCAACTTATCAATGATTCAGGCTCGAACCGGTCTTTTGGAAAGTTGGTGGTATGGATTCCGGCAAGTGTACCGGATTCGTCGTCAAGTAATAAAAAGATCGATCCCACAGATACCGTGATCTCAAATAACAACTAATTATTAAACCAATTAAACTGGACTATATAAAGAAGGATTTTGAAATGATTTGATTTTTGAAATAAGAATTAACTAGAAAATCAGATATTTAAGAATGCAATCAATTAAAAGAGGAAAATAAATCAATTAGGGGTTTTTCAAATCGAAAGAGATTCCTAGGAATTGCGTTACCAACAAGATTGTTCATGTTACCAAATTGACTACCCCTTTTTAATTATCAAAATTTGCTTTGAAGTCGAATTTATCCTAAATAAGTTAATGCTCCCTCTCGGGTTACAAAAATCGTGCCCAATTAAACCAACCCCTACTCTCGTGGTAATTGAATTTAGATTGAACCCTTTAAGCTTTGTGACAATTCGTGAACCCTCGAAGGAACGCTTCTAACTCTCGTGATTAAGTCCTAAGTTTGATTCCTATAGATCCAATACCTAATTTCACCGCTAGGTTCATCCTTAGAGTATCTATGACATGCAAATAAGTGCGCACCAGATTCACAAGTAATTCATGCGATAGAAACCAAATCGAAAGCGAAATCGAAATTAACAAAGGGAATACGTCAATTCATAACATAAAACAGATCTTGGGCATAGCCCCAATCCCTAGAAATAAAACTACTACTCAAGCATTGCCATGTTAAGAGCAAGCTTGATTAACAAAAACATGAAAGAAAACCTAAGAGAGGAGAAGAAGAAGAAGAGGAGGAGGAGGAATCCTAATTTTGCCTAAGGGTAGCAGCCCAAAAGTCCCTAAAAATCTCCCTATTTTCGAGCCTAAGTGCTCTATTTATAGATTAGGGTAACTTGAATCCCAATCAATCACACATTCAGATCAAATTAGTTTCTAAAGATCCATATATTACGCGTCACGGCTGTGATGCCTGTCACGGCTAGGCCGTGACGGATTCTGACTTCAAATGGCTTCGCTGTTGGGTCTGTCACGGCCGTGACCACCATCACGGTTAGGCCGTGATCAGTTCTGCCTGTGAGGGTCTGGTTCAGTTGGCATGTCACGGCCCTGATGGACATCACGGGCAGGCCGTGACTAGTTCTGATTTTTCCATTCTTTCTTTTCAGCCCTACTCGATCATGGCCGTGATGGCTGTCACGGCTAGGCCGTGATGGGCTCTGTTTGGCTCATTTTCTTGCTTTTCAAGATTCATCTTCATGCAAGCTCCATCATGGTTAATCTTGAGCATTTTAATCCTCAATTCCTGCACAACAACACCACAAAACCGCCTTACCCGTTCCAAGGTAAAAACTAACCAAAATCAAATTAGAAATGCCTAAACTACATGAAAATGCATGCAAAATGTCAATGAAATATGACGTGAAATCACACTCATCAAACCACCCCAAGCTTAAGATTTTGCTTGTCCTCAAGCAATCTCTAAGGTCAGAAAATATAAACAATCAGAGCATGGATAGTGAACCAAGAACCCGAGTAACTAATCCAAGTGACAGGCATATTCAAATAAGTACCCAAGAGACAATCAATTTCAAGTCCAATTAGAAGCTTAGGTTCCCTAAATTCATATCTCTCACTAATTCGGGCACTCTTCTCACCTCACTCAAGTGTCTAAGGATATGTGACAATTCGGTCAATCTCCTCAAGGAAGGTACCCTACCATAAGCTTGACTATTAACCAAATATCTACTTTATTAATGAAAACACATAAGAATCAAGAGGTCTTTTATTTTGGTTGTAATGGGGCCATGGAATTAATTGTTAGGTGGGGAAATCAAGAAAAGGAAATTTCAATAAGGCTAGACAAAATATCAAACATTGCAAGCATGACAACCTTCTAAAATATCTTTTTGGGTTTTAGTTCATTTTTCCACCTTTCTTTCTTTTTTTTCTTTCTTCTTTTTTTTTATTTTATTTCTCACTTTCTTTTTCTCATCCCCTTCTCCTTTTTTTTTTTTTGTTTATTTATTTTATTTATTTGGAGAAGGAGAGATTTTCAACTTAAGAGAAATATTTTTCTACTTTCTCATCCCACAATTTATTTTTCAAACTAACTTTTTGCCATTTTTGCAATACTTTAAAAGGTGTCATACCAAGCATCATTCATCAAAATAAATCAAGGTACCAAGAAAAGTATTTTATTCTTTTAGGCTCAAAATTGGGCAACTAAGGGGTAGCATTTAATCAATCAAAGCTCAGAAGGCCAGAAAAATACCTAGTGCCTCAATCATTTTCAAATATGTTTTAAACAAATTTTAAGTTTCAAAATGGTTTCAAGTCAAGTTCTAGAGAATACAATCCAAGAGGAATAAAACACTCAATCACAAAGAGTGGGTTAGATTTAGTGAGTACCCCTTTTAGGCTCAAAAATCTCACATTTAGTAGTTTAAAATCAATGAGAAACCCAAATCTAGAGAACCACGTGCTAATTATCAACTATCAAAAGATCATCTCAAGCATTTTTATTTTTAGCCATATCACAAGAATACAAAAATTGGGTTCAAAAATTCACTGTCTTAATTCAATTGGCACAAAGTTCTCACAATTGGATGCATACTCTAAGCAAGGGGCGATCTAATCATGTGATTATGCAAAACTATGCCTATATGAATGCAACATGAAAAATCCAAAAATGCAAAAAAAATACAAAAATACCCCTACCCCAAGCTTAAAAACTTACACTGTCCCCAATGTAAATAATCAAGTCGGAGAGAGGAGAAAAATGGAATAACTCACCGAGGTGGTAGAGGGTGCTGGCTCAAATGTCAGTCAAAGAGCTGCTGGAAGATGTGTCACGGTCGTGATGCTCATCACGGCTAGGCCGTGATCAATTCTGGTCTATAGGAGGTGGCCTGTCAAGGCCGTGAGTTCCATCACGGCTAGGCCGTGATACATTCTGATCTTCAGGGTCCTTCTCATCACACTCGTGATGGATATCACGGCTGGGTCGTGATCCTTTCTGATCTTCTTTGGTTAGCTAATCACGATCATGACCACCGTCACGACCTGAGCGTGATGACTTCTGACTCTATTTTTCCATGCCTTTTTGCTCTTCATGCCTTCATAACCAGCAAATACTTGGCAAAACCATCAATTAGTGATATTTCTTCTCTTAATCTTCTCAAATTATTAAAAGACAAATGGAAAAGGGAAAGAAAACTTGGGTTGCCTCCCAAGAAGCGCTTATTTACGGTCTTAAGCTTGACCATACTCCCTTGGATCAACCGGGATCAACTGGGCTTGGATGTGCAAGAACACCTCTCTTCCATGGAAGTCCTTCAAAGAGCCGATTTTGTTCATATAGCCAATTGTGCTTTCACTTTGCTCTCTTCACTCTGAGTTTCATGGCCTTACTTCCTTCTGGGGGAAGTTTTAACTCCACATATGGAGCAACTCCTGGTTCATCTTTATTTGGTGCATCATTTGTCATGCAAAGTTTGGGAGTTGCTACCATGTTAAGCTCTTCCTTCACCTTTGGGGGCATTATCTCAATCCTGCACACATGACTCTCAAAATGAGGGTTGTTATATCAGTTAGTCAAATCAAAATCCACCCTTCCTTACTCTACATCCAGAGAGAGCTTGCCATTCTTTACATCTATTATTGCTCCAGTTGTGGCCAAGAATGGCCTTCCTAGAATGATAGGGAATTTAGAATTCCCGTTCATATCCAATACCATGAAATCGGTAGGAATGAAAAGTTTCCCTACCTTTATGGGAACATTCTCTAGTATGCCTAGAGGAGTTTTAGTTGAGCCATCCGCAAATTGTAAAGAGAACTTGGATGGGCTCAATTCCTTGGTTCCTAACCTCTCAAGGATGGTATGTGGCATCAAACTCGCACTAGCCCCTAAGTCAAATAAGGCTTGGTCTATTTTTAAATCTCCAATTGAGCAAGCAATGGAGAAACTTCCTGGATCTTTTAGTTTAGGAGGCATATTAGTTTTTATCATGGCATTATGCTCCTCAATTAAGCTCTTAGTTTCTATTTCTACTTGCTTTCTCTTGACCAACCTTTGTGGGAAAGGTATTGGGGTTTGGTAAGGTGGTGTAGGGACATACTTCGGCTCTATCTCTTCATCTTCGCTCATGTCCTCCTCACATTCCACATCCTTCTCAACTAACCCAAGCTTATCATCCCTTAAGTATATAGCATTACAGTGCTCATTGGGATTAACTTTGGGTTGTCCTGGAAACGTACCCTTAGTTCTGGTATATGTACTAGCTTGTTGGGCAATCTGAGTTTCTAACATCTTATTATGGATGGCTAAGTTATCTACCTTAGATGCTAACTCTTTTATTGCCTCATTGACTGCCCTACCTTGTTGCCTAAACTCTTCATTTTGTTTTGTTTGAGTTTCAACAAAATTTTCCAAGAGAGACTCAAGTCTAGACTTTTGTACCCGAGGATACCCTAACGCGGGTTTCCTATTACCTTGGCCTTCCGGGAATTCATGGTTCAACGTGTTGTTGTAGTTCCCGTAGGAGAGGTAAGGGCTATTCTTCCTTCCTTTGTTGTAAGAATTTGGGGGAACATAGTTTTGCAACTTTGGGTTCGTGTCATAGAAGTTGTGACAAGAGTTCACTTGTTCCCTCGAAGCACCGGATCCAGGAGCAATACCATGTGGGCACTCCATGATGTCATGTCCCTGCATTCCACAAATCTCATAAACAATATTATTAGCACTTATTGAACTCACACTATCCTTTTCAAGTTGATCAAAGCGTTTATTCAGTGAGTCAATTTCAGATATAATTAGATCAGTGCTATTCATTTCAAACTTACCCCCTGAAATCTTTTTCGGGTTATTACCTTTTTCCGAACCCCATTGGTGGTAGTTGGTGGCTACATTTTCAATGATATTGAATGCTTCGGTCAGAGGTGTATTCATAAAGGCTCCACCAGCTGCAGAGTCAAGTGACACCTTCGAAGAGTAATCCAATCCGTTGTAGAAGGTATGCACTAATAGCCACCTCTCGAGTCCATGATGTGGGCAAGACTCTAGCAATCCCTTGTAGCGATCCCAAGTTTCGGATAAGCATTCTCCGTCCTTTTGGAGGAAGTCGGTGATCTGAGTTCGTAGGTAAGCAGTCTTGGATGGAGGGAAGAATTTCTCCAAGAATGCCTGCTCCAGTTGGTCCCAAGTTGACAACGTATTAGCGGGCACTTGCTTCAACCAAGCTTTGCCTTTCCAGTCAGAGAGGACGGGAATAACCTCAAGCGTATAGCATCAATCGGTTCACCGTGAATTCTAAATGCATCGGTGAACTCCAAGAATGTCTCCACATGATCAGTCGGGTCCTCCGAGGGTAATCCTCCAAATTGATGTTGCCTAATCATGCCAATTAGCATAGGCGGTATAGTGTAGTTCTCCGCCTCAATTTCTGGCCTAGCAATCCCAGTTCGCAAACCCCTAGCATTTGGGGATGCGTAGACCTTCAGTGATTTTGTATCCGAAAGATTCGCCATGAGTGGAATGGGAATCAACCTCTCCCCCTCTCTTTGTAGTCTCCTACGTCTATGAAAGGTCATTTCGATTTCGGGGTCCACCTCAATAAGGTTTCCAAGACTTAGGGATCTTTGCATAAAAATACCTGTAAAGAGAGATGGATACTAGAAAGAAAAAAAAAGAAAAAGAAAAAGAGATAAATGAAAAAAAAGAGAGAAAATTTAATATAATAAATAATAATAAAAAAGGGTTGATGTCGTGCGTGATGCACGTCGTGCGATCCGGCAAGTGTACCGGATTCGTCGCCAAGTAATAAAAAGATATCGATCCCACAGAGACCGTGATCTCAAATCGCAACTAACTATCGAATCGATAAAACTGGACTGTAAGACAAAAAAAGATTTTGTTTTGGTTTTGAAAAGGTTTGGATTTTTTAAATAAGAGATAACTTGGATAAGGAATGCAATCAAGTAAAACATAAAGTAAATCAGTTTAGGGGTTTTTCAAATCTAAATGATTCCTAGGAATTGGGTTACCAACAAGATTGTTGATGTTACTAAATCGATTATCCCTGGTTCATTATCAAAATTGCCTTGAAGGTGAATTTATCCTCGAATAGTTAATGCTCCCTCTCGGGTTACAAAAACCGTGCCCAATTAAACCAACCCCTACTCTCGTGGTAGTCGAATTTAGATTGAATCCTTTGCGCTTTGTGACAATTCGTTAATCCTCGAAGGACCGCTTCTAACTCTCGTGATTTAAGTCCTAAGTCTGATTCTATAGATCCGACACTTAAGTTCACCGCTAGGTTCCTCCTTAGGGTATCTACGTCACGCAAATAAGCGGCCGCCGAATTTAGGAGTAATTAAAACACTAAAAAACAGATCTAAAGAAAAATCACAATTAAAAAAGATATAACATCAATTTATTGCCATAAACAAACCTTGGGCATAGCCCCAATTCCTAGAAATTAAACTACTTCTCAAGCCTTGTCATGGTGATAACAAGCTTGGTTAACAATAACATGAAAATAAAATAAGATAAGAGAGGAGGAGAAGAAGAAGAGAGATCCTAAATTATAGCCTAAGAGTAGCAGCCCCAAAGTCATCTTCATCTCTGCCTAGATGCTTTATTTATAGATTTTGGAAGTTTGAATCCCAATCAACCATAAATTTAGTTCCAAATCAGTTGCTTCATATCCAAGTAATGCGCGTCACGGTCGTGATGGCCATCACGGCTAGGCCGTGACGGATTCTGGCTTGGAAGTTTCTCTGCTGAATGGTCTGTCACGGCCATGATCACCATCACGGCTAGGCCGTGATCAGTACTGCCTGTGAGGGTCTGGTTCAGCTGACAGGTCACGGCCGTGATGGGTATCACGATTAGGCCGTGACCAGTTCTGACTTTTGCCTTCTTTCTTTTTAGCTCTGCTTGATCATGGTCGTGATGGTCATCACGGCTAGGCCGTGATGGGCTCTGTTTGGCTCATTTTATTCACTTTTCAAGTCCCATCTTCATCCAAGCCCCATCATGGTTGATCTTGAGCATTTAATCCTTAATTTCTGCAAAACAACACCACAAAACCTCCTTACCCGTTCCAAGGTAAAAACTAACAAAAATCAAATTAAATATGCCTAAACTATATGAAAATTCATGCAAAATGACAAGCAAATATGAGGTATAATCACACTCATCAAATCACCCCAAGCTTAAGATTTTGCTTGTCCTCAAGCAATCACCAAGGCAAGAAGATATAAATAATCAAAGCATGTATAATGAACCTAGAACCCGAGTAACTAATCCAAGTGACAGGCATTTTCAAATAAGCACCCAAGAGACAATCGATTTCAAGTCCAATTAGAAGCTTAGGTTTCCTAAATTCATATTCTCACTGATTCGGGCACTCTTCTCACCTCACTCAAGTGTTTAAGGGTATATGACAATTCGCTCAATTTTCTCAAGGAAGGTATTCTACTATAAGCTTGACTATTAACCAAATCTATACTTTATTAATGAAAACACAAAAGAATCAAGAGGTCTTTTACTTTGGTTGTAATGGGGTCATGGGATTAATCGTTAGGTGGGAAAATCAAGAAAAGGAAATTCAAGAGGGTTAAACAAAATATCAAACATTGCAAAGCATGACACCTTCTAAAATACATTTTTGGGCTTTGATTCATCTTTCCACCTTTCTTTCCTTTTCACTTTATTTTATTTCTCACTTCCTTTTTGTCATCCCCTTCTCCATTTTTTTTTTGTTTATTTTATTTTATTTATTGGAGAAGCGGAGATTTTTCAATTCAAGAGAAATAATTTTCTAACTTTTTCATCCCACAATTTTATTTTTCAAACTACCTTTTTACCCTTTTTGCAATACTTTAAAAGGTGCAATACCAAGCATCATTCATCAAAATAATTCAAGGTACCAAGAAAAGTATTTTATTCTTTTAGGCACAAAATTGGGCAACTAAGGGGTAGCATTTAATCAATCAAAGCTCAGAAGCCCGGAAAAATACCTAATGCCTCAATCATTTTCAAAAATATTTTCAAAAATTTTTAAGTTTCAAAACGGTTTCAAGTCAAGTTCTAGATAATACAATCCAAGAGGAATAAAACACTCAATCACAAAGAATATGGTAGATTTAGTGAGTACCCCTTTTAGGCTCAAAAATCTCACATTTAGTAGTTTCAAATCAATGAGAAACACAAATTTAAGGAACCACATGCTAATTATCAACTATCAAAAGATCATCTCAAGAATTTTTATTTTTAGCCTTGTCACAAGAATAAAAAATTGGGTTAAAAAATTCACTATCTCAATTTATTTGGCACCAAGTTCTCACAATTGGATGCATACTCTAAGCAAGGGGCAATCTAATCATGTGATCATGCAAAACTATGCCTATATGAATGCAACATGAAAAATGCAAAAATGCAAAAATTTGAAAAAATACCCCTACCCCAAGCTTAAAAACTTACATTATCCCCAATGTAAATAATCAAGTCGGAGAGAGGAGAAAAATTGGAATAACTCACCAAGGTGGTAGCGGGTGCTGGCTCACATGCCAGTCAAAAGCTTGTTGGAAATTGTATCACAGCCGTGAGGCTCATCACGGCTAGGCCGTGATCAATTCTGGTCTTCAAGAGCTGGCCTGTCACGGCCGTGACCTGTATCACGACTGGGCCATGATACTCTCTGATCTTTAGGGTCCTTCTAATCACGCCCGTGACGCTTATCACGGCTGGACCGTGATCCTTTCTGGTCTTCTTGGTTAGCTCATCACGACCGTGACCACTGTCACGGCCTGGGTGTGATGTACTCTGACTTTATTTGTCCCGGCCCTTTTTGCTCTTCCTTCCTTCTTAACCTGAAAACACATTGACAAATCTATTAATTTATGATCTTTTTCCTTTTGATCTTCTCAAATTATTCAAGAGCTTAATTCAAAAACAAATGGAAAAGGGAAAGAAAACTTGGGTTGGCTCCCAAGAAGCGCTTATTTACGGTCTTAAGCTTGACCATACTTCCTTCAATCAACCGGGGTCGGCTGGGCGTAGAAGTGCAGGAACACTTCTCTTCCATGGGAGTCCTTCAAAGAGCCGATTCTGCTCATATGGTCAATTGCGCTTCCGCTTTGCTCTTTTCACTCTGAGCTTCATGGCCTTACTCCCTCCCGGCGGAAGTTTTGTTACCGCATGATGAGCAACTCCAACTTCATCACTACTGGGTGCATCATTTGCCATGTAAATCTTCGGAGTTGCTTCCATGTTGAGCTCTTCCTCTTCCACTGGAGACGTTATATCGATCCTGCACACATGGCTCTCAAAATGAGGGTTGTTATATGAGTTAGTCAAATAAAAATCTACCCTACCTTCCTCTGCATTCAGAGAAAGTTTGTCATTCTTTACACCTATTATCGCTACAGCGGTGGCCAAGAATGGCCTTCCTAGAATGATGGGGAATTTAGAATTCCCGTTCATATCCAATACCAGGAAATCGGTAGGGATAAAAAATTTCCCTACCTATGGGAACTTTCTCTAGTATGCCTAGAGGAGTTTTAGTTGAGCCATCCACAAATTGTAAAGAGAATTTGGATGGACTTAATTCTTTGGTTCCCAACCTCTCCAAGATAGTAAGCGGCATCAAGCTCGCACTAGCCCCTAAGTCACATAAGGCTTGGTCGATTTGCACTTCTCCAATTGAGCAAGCGATAGAGAAACTACCTGAGTCTTTCTGTTTATGAGGCATATTATTTTTTATCTTGACATTGTGCTCCTCAATTAAGCTCTTAGTTTCTATTTCTACTTGCTTTCTCTTGACCAACCTTTGTGGGAAAGGTATTGGGGGTTGGTACGGTGGTGGAGGGACATACTTTGGCTCTATTTCTTCGCTCATGTTCTCCTCACATTCCACATCATTTTCAGCTACCCCAAGCTTATTATCCCTCAAGTATTTGGCATTACAATGTTCATTGGGATATGCTTCGGGTTGCCCCGGGAACGTACCCTTTGGTCTAGACTATGTGCTGGCTTGTTGGGCAATCTGAGTTTCTAGCATCTTGTTATGGATGGCTAAGTTATCTACCTTAGACGCTAGCTCTTTTATTGCCCCGTTTACTGCCCTACCTTGTTGTCTAAACTCTTCATTTTGTTTTGTTTGAGTTTCAACAAAACTTTCCAATAAAGACTCGAGTTTAGACTTCTGTACCTGAGGATACCCCGGTGCGGGTTTCCTATTACCTTGGCCTTCTTAGAGTTCATGGTTCAGCGTGTTGCTGTAGTTCCCGTAGGAGAGGTAAGGGTTGTTCTTCCTCTGGTTGTAGGGATTTGGGGGAGCATAATTTGGCAACTTCGGGTTCGTGTCGTAGAAGTTGTGACAAGAGTTCACTTGTTCCCCCGAAGCGCCGGATCCATCAGCAATACCACGTGGGCACTCCATTATGTCATGTCCCTGCATTCCACAAATCTCACAAACAATGTTAGTAGCACCTATTGAACTCACGTTAGCCCTTTCAAACTGATCAAAGCGTTTGTTCAGTGAGTCAATTTTAGACATTATAAGATCTGTGCTATTCATCTCAAACTTAACCCCCGAAATATTTTTCGGGTTATTACCTCTTTCTGAATCCCATTGGTGGTAGTTGGTGGCCACGTTTTCAATGATGTTAAATGCCTCAGTCAGAGGCCTATTCATAAAGGCTCCACCAGCTACGGAATCAAGTGACACCTTCGAAGAGTAATCCAATCTGTTGTAGAAGGTGTGCACTAACAACCACCTTTCCAGTCCATGATGTGGGCAAGACTCCAGCAATCCCTTGTAGCGATCCCAAGCTTCGGATAAGCATTATCCATCCTTTTGGAAGAAGCCAGTGATCTGGGCTCGAAGGTAAGCCGTCTTGGAGGGAGGGAAGAATTTCTCCAAGAGTGCCTGCTCCAGTTGGTCCCAAGTCGTCATGGTATTAGCGAGCACTTGCTTTAGGCAAGCTTTTGCCTTTCCAGTAAGAGAGGAGGGGAACAACCTCAAACGAATAGCATCAACCGGGGCGCCTTGAATTCTAACTGCATCGGTGAACTCCAAGAATGTCTCCACGTGATCAGTCGGTTCCTACGACGGCAATCCTCCGAATTGATGTTGCCTAATCATGTTGATTAGCATAGGCGGTATAGTGTAGTTCTCCGCCTCAATCTCTGACCTAGTGATGAGTGTGATTCCACCTCATCTTTGTCCATCATTTTGCATGCATTTTCATGTAGTTTAGGCATATTTTTATTAGATTTTAGGTTAATTTTCCTTTGGAACGGGTAAGACGGTTTTCGTGTGTTGTTTTGCAGATATAAAGGGTAAATTGCTCAAGATCAACCATGATGAAGTTTGGATGAAGATGGAGCTTTAAAACTGAAGAAAATGAGCCAAACAGAGCCCATCACGGCCTAGCCGTGATGCCCATCACGGCCATGATCGAGCAAAACTGAAAAAGAAGAAAGGCTGAAGTCAGAGTCTGTCACGGCCTGGCCGTGATATCCATCACGGCCGTGACCCAAAACCACCAAAAGTCAGAGCACATCACGGCCCAGCCGTGAAATTCTTCACGGCCATGAAGCAGAGGGCTCGCGTCGCGAGACATATCTCGCGTCGCGAGAAATTGAAATTTGCAAAGCAGCCAGAGCGAAGACCGAAATCACGGCCTGGCCGTGATGGCCATCACGGCCGTGACGCGCATTACTTGGACCTGAAGAAACCGAAATAGATCTGATTTTGAGTTGGTTTGGGACTCTAACTTCCCAATTTCTATAAATAAGGATCAAGGCATCAGATCATAGGAGGAGAACACACAATAGAACAACACATTAGGGGCTACTACTCTAGGCATAGATTGAGGATCTCTTCTCCTCTTCTCCTCTCTTCTCTTTTCTGATTTTTATTATGTTGTCAACCCAGCTTGTCATCTCCATGGCAAGACTGGAGTAGTAGCTTAGTTTCTAGGGACTAGGGCTCTGCCCAAGGTTTGTAAATGATGTTAATTTGATGTTGAAACCATTGTTGATTTCATAATTGTTTTAGATCTGATTTCTAGTGTGTTTATCACTCATAAATTTCGGCAACCGTTTATTTACGTGACATAGACGTTCTAAGGAGGAACCTAACGGTGAACTTAGGATCTCTAGGGTGATTCACTCGTAAAGCCCGGCAGCCACTGGTTTGTGAGATGTGAATGATCCAAGGAGGAACCTAGCGGTGAACTAGGGTTATTTGCATGACCGAGACATTTCAAGGAGGAACCTAGCGGTGAACTTGGGTGTCGGACCTATAGAAGTCAGACTTGGGACTGAAATCACGAGAGTTAGAAGCCGTCCCTCGAGGAGCAACGAGTTGTCACGGAACGCAAAGGGTCCAATCTGGGATCGACTACCACGAGAGTAGGGGTCGGGTCAATTGGGCACGGCTTTTGTAACCCGAGAGGGAGCTTAAGCTATCAGAGGATAAACTCGCCTTCAAGGCAATTTCGGTAATCAACAAAGGTAAATCAGTTAGCAACATAAACAACCTCAAAGGTAACCCAAATCCCTAGGAATCCGTTTTAGATAAAAACCCCATAAACAATTGTTTTCTGTTTTAATTGTTCTCTGCTCATCTATCTTTCAATTCAAAAACCAATTTCAAAACCCTCTTTAAAACTGTCCAGATATAATCGATTCGAAAACCGATTGCGATTCGAGAACACAGTCTCTGTGGGATCGATATCTTTTATTACTTGACGGCAGTCCGGTACACTTGCCGGATACGCACGAGCGACGTCGCACGTCGACTTACGCTACATCAAGTTTTTGGCGCCGTTGTCGGGGACTGTGCCATTTCGAATTTCAATTCAAATTTTGAATTGATTTTTCTGGACCTTTTCTTTTTGTTTGATTTTTATTTCTGAAATATAAAAAAAATAAAAAAAATAAAAAAATAAAAAAAAAAATTCTTTTCCTTCTATTGTATCCATCTCTCTTGTGTTATATGCAAAGATCTCTAAGTCTTGGGAGCCTTAGTGAGATTGATCCAGAGATCGAGAGGACCTTCCACAGACGTAGAAGACTACAAAGAGAGGGAGAAAGGTTGAGTCCCGTTCCACTCATGGCGAATCAACCGGATACAAAGCCTTTGAAGGACTACGCAGCCCCAAATGCGAGAGGCTTGCGAACTGGGATTGCAAGGCCAAAGATTGAGGCGGAGAACTACACCATACCGCCTATGCTAATCAACATGATTAGGCAACATCAATTCGGAGGATTGCCTTCGGAGGACCCGACCGATCACATAGAGACATTTTTAGAGTTCACCGATGCAATCCGGATTCATGGAGCCTCAGTCGATGTTGTGCGTTTGAGACTGTTCCCCTCATCTCTCACTGGAAAGGCGAAGGCCTGGCTTAAGCAAATCCCCACTAACACCTTGACTACTTGGGACCAATTGGAGCAGGCGTTCTTGGAGAAATTCTTCCCTCCATCCAAGACGGCCTACATAAGAACCCAGATCACCGGCTTCTTCCAGAAAGACGGAGAATCATTATCGGAAGCCTGGGATCGATACAAGGGACTGCTGGAGTCGTGCCCACATCACGGACTCGAGAGGTGGTTAATAGTGCACACCTTCTATAACGGATTGGACTACCCTTCGAAGGTGTCACTAGATTCTGCAGCCGGTGGAGCGTTTATGAATAGGCCTCTCACTGAGGCATTCAACATCATCGAGAATGTCGCCACCAACTACCACCAATGGGGATCCGAAAGAGGTAATAACCCGAACAAGATTTCGGGGGGTAAGTTTGAGGTAAATAGCACAGATCTTATTATGTCAAAGATAGACTCACTTAATAAACGTTTTGATCGGTGGAAAGAGCTAATGTGAGTGCATTAGGTGCTACTAACCTTGTTTGTGAGATTTGTGGAATGCGGGGACATGACATGATGGGATGCCCACATGGATCCAGCGCTTGGGTGAACAAGTGAACTCTTGTAACAACTACTATGATACGAACCCGAAGCTGCCCAACTATGCTCCCCCAAATCCCTACAACCAAAGAAGGAACAACCCTTACCTTTCCTACGGCAACTACAGCAACACGCTCAACCATGAGTTCCAAGAAGGTCAAGGTAATAAGAGAACCGCACCGGGGTACCCTCAGGTACAAAGATCTAAACTCGAGACTTTATTTGAAAGTTTTGTCGAAACTCAGACAAAACAGAATGAGGAGTTTAGACAACAAGGAAGGAAGCGGATGAGTGAGGCAATAAAGGATCTAGCATCTAAGGTAGACAACTTGGCAATTCATAACAAGATGCTAGAAACACAAATTGCCCAACAAGCCAGCACGTACTCGAGACCTAAGGGTACATTCCCGGGGCAACCCGAAGCAAATCCCAATGAGCATTGCAATGTCATACACTTGAGGGATGATAAGCTTGGGGTGGGGGTAGCTGAAATGGACGTGGAACCGGAGGAGGACACGAACGAAAAAGAAGAGCCGAGAACCGGAAATATGTCCCTCCACCACCGTACCAACCCCGATACCTTTCCCACGAGGGTTGGTCGGGAAAAAGCAAGTAGATGTAGAGACTAAAATTCCTACTAAACTGAAAGACCCAGGTAGTTTCTCCATCGCTTGCTCGATTGAACAAGTGCAAATTGACCAAGCCTTATGTGACCTAGGGGCTAGTGCGAGCTTGATGTCCCTCACTATCATGGAAAGGTTGGGAAGCAAAGAGTTGAGACCATTCAAATTCCCCTTACAAATTGCGGATGGCTCAACTAGGACTCCTCTAGGCATACTAGAGAATGTTCCTGTAAAGGTAGGGAAAATTCTCATCCCTACCGACTTCCTGGTATTGGACATGAAAGGGAATTCTAAATTCCCCATCATTTTAGGAAGGCCATTCTTGGCAACCGCTGGAGCATTAATAGACGTAAGGAATGGCAAACTCTCTCTAAATGTAGAGGAAGGTAGGGTAAATTTTCAGTTGATTAACTCTTGTAACAACCCTCCTTTTGAGAGCCATGAGTGCAGAATTGATGTAAAGACTCCAGCGGTAGAGAAAGAACTTAGCATGGAAGCAACCCCAAAGATATGCATGGTTGGAGATGCACCCAGTGGAGAAGTTGGAGTTGCTGTCCATGCGGAAACAAAACTTCCGCCGGAAGGAAGGAAGGCTAGGAAGCTCCGAGAGAAAAGAGCAAAGCGGAAGCGTTACTGGCCGTATGAGCAGAAACGGCTATTTGAAGGAGCTCCATGGAAAAGAAGTGTTCCTGCACTTCTACGCCCAGCCGACCCCGGTTGACTGAAGGAAGTTTGGTCAAGCTTAAGACCGTAAACAAGCGCTTCTTGGGAGGCAACCCAAGTTTTCTTTCCCTTTTTCCTTTTGTTTTTGATTTAACCTCTTGAATAATTTGAGAAGATCAAGAGGCAAAAATATCATTAATAGGTTTGTCTAGTGTTTTTAGGTTGAGAAAGAGAAGAAGAGCAATAAAAAAAATAAAGTCAGAGGCCATCACGCCCTGGCCGTGACAGTGGTCACGGCCGTGATGAACTAAACAAGAGCACAGAGAGCATCACGGCCTAGCCGTGACAACCATCACGGGCGTGATGAGTAGGATGCCAAGATCAGAGAGCATCACGGCCTAGCCGTGATGTAGATCACGGCCGTGACAGGGCAACTCTTGAGGATCAGAAACGATCACGGCCTGCCCGTGATAAGCCTCACGGCCGTGATACAATTTCCACCCAAGTTTTGACTAGAATGTGAGCCAACACATGCTACCGACTCGGTAAGTTGTTCCATTTTTCTCCTCTCTCCGACTTGATTATTTACATTGGAGACAATGTAAGTAATCAAGCTTGGGGTGGGGGTGTTTATTTTTGCATTTGCATTGTTGCATTCATATTGCATTCACATAGGCATAGATTGGTATGATCACATTCTCTAGATTGCCTCTCACTTAGAACATGCATCCGATTGTGAGAACTTGGAGCCAAATGAATTGAGATAGTGAATTTTCGAACCCAATTTTTCATTATTCTTGTGATATGGCTAAAAATAAAATTTCTTGAGATAGTCATTTGATAGTTGATAATTGGCATGTGGTTCCTTAGACTTGTGTACCTCACTGATTTTTGAACTACTAAATGTAAGATTTTGAGCCAAAAGGGGTATTCACTAAATCTACCCCATTTCTTGTGCAAGAGTGATTTAATTCCTCATGGACTGTATTTTCTAGAACTTGACTTGAAACCATTTCAAAACTTAAAAATTTCTGAAAACATTTTTGGAAATGATTGAGGCACTAGGTATTTTTCCGGCCTCCCGAGCTTTGATTGATAAATGCTACCCCTTAGTTGCCCAATTTTGAGCCTAAAGAAAAAAATACTTTTCTTGGTACCTTGAATTGCTTGGATAAATAATGCTTGGTATGGCACCTTTTAAAGTATTACAAAAAGGGCAAAATGGTAGTTGGAAAAAGTATGGGATGAAAAAGCTAGAAAGTAATTTCTCTTGAGCTATAAATCTCCCCTTCTCCAAACAAATAAAAATGAAATGAACAGAAAAAAATGGTGAAGGGGATGACAAAGAAAGTGAGAAATGAAAAAAGAAAAAAAAATAAATATTAATTAAATGAAGGAAGAAAGGTGGAAAAGTAAACCAAAGCCCAAAAAGGGGTATTTTAGAAGGTGTCATACTTTGTAATGTTTGATAATCTATCTAGCCTTCTTGAAAATTCCCTTTCTTTGATTTTCCCACCTAACAATAAATCCCATGGCCACATTACAACCAAAGGAAAAGACCTCTTGATTCTTAAGTGTTTTCTTAAATAAAGTAGAGATTTGGTTAATAGTCAAGCCTATGGTAAAATACTTTCCTTGAGGAAATGGAGTGAATTGTCATAAACTCTGAAACACTTGAGTGAGGTGAGATGAGTGCCCAAATCAGTGAGGACATGAACTTGAAAAAAACCTAAGCTTCTAATTGGACTTGAACTTGATTATCTCTTGAGTGCTTATTAAAAATGCATATTACTTGGATTAGCTTCTAGGGTTCTTAGTTCACTATCCATGCTTTGAATGATTTATATCTTATGGCCTGAGTAATTGCTTGAGGACAAGCAAAGTTTTAAGCTTGGGGTGATTTGATGAGTGTGATTCCACCTCATCTTTGTCCATCATTTTGCATGCATTTTCATGTAGTTTAGGCATATTTTTATTAGATTTTAGGTTAATTTTCCTTTGGAACGGGTAAGGCGGTTTTCGTGTGTTGTTTTGCAGATATAAAGGGTAAATTGCTCAAGATCAACCATGATGAAGTTTGGATGAAGATGGAGCTTTAAAACTGAAGAAAATGAGCCAAACAGAGCCCATCACGGCCTAGCCGTGATGCCCATCACGGCCATGATCGAGCAAAACTGAAAAAGAAGAAAGGCTGAAGTCAGAGTCTGTCACGGCCTTGCCGTGATATCCATCACGGCCGTGACCCAAAACCACCAAAAGTCAGAGCACATCACGGCCCAGCCGTGAAATTCTTCACGGCCATGAAGCAGAGGGCTCGCGTCGCGAGACATATCTCGCGTCGCGAGAAATTGAAATTTGCAAAGCAGCCAGAGGCAGAGACCGTCACGGCCTGGCCGTGATGGCCATCACGGCCGTGACGCGCTTTACTTGGACCTGAAGAAACCGAAATAGATCAGATTTTGAGTTGGTTTGGGACTCTAACTTCCCCATTTCTATAAATATGGACCAAGGCATCAGATACAGAGATCACACAATAGAACAACACATTAGGGGCTACTACTCTAGGCATAGATTTAGGATCTCTTCTCCTCTTCTCCTCTCTTCTCTTTTCTGATTTTTATTATGTTGTCAACCCAGCTTGTCATCTCCATGGCAAGACTGGAGTAGTAGCTTAGTTTCTAGGGACTAGGGCTCTGCCCAAGGTTTGTAAATGATGTTAATTTGATGTTGAAACCATTGTTGATTTCATAATTGTTTTAGATCTGATTTCTAGTGTGTTTATCACTCATAAATTTCGGCAACCGTTTATTTACGTGACATAGACGTTCTAAGGAGGAACCTAACGGTGAACTTAGGATCTCTAGGGTGATTCACTCGTAAAGCCCGGCAGCCACTGGTTTGTGAGATGTGAATGATCCAAGGAGGAACCTAGCGGTGAACTAGGGTTATTTGCATGACCGAGACATTTCAAGGAGGAACCTAGCGGTGAACTTGGGTGTCGGACCTATAGAAGTCAGACTTGGGACTGAAATCACGAGAGTTAGAAGCCGTCCCTCGAGGAGCAACGAGTTGTCACGGAACGCAAAGGGTCCAATCTGGGATCGACTACCACGAGAGTAGGGGTCGGGTCAATTGGGCACGGCTTTTGTAACCCGAGAGGGAGCTTAAGCTATCAGAGGATAAACTCGCCTTCAAGGCAATTTCGGTAATCAACAAAGGTAAATCAGTTAGCAACATAAACAACCTCAAAGGTAACCCAAATCCCTAGGAATCCGTTTTAGATAAAAACCCCATAAACAATTGTTTTCTGTTTTAATTGTTCTCTGCTCATCTATCTTTCAATTCAAAAACCAATTTCAAAACCCTCTTTAAAACTGTCTAGATATAATCGATTCGAAAACCGATTGCGATTCGAGAACACAGTCTCTGTGGGATCGATATCTTTTATTACTTGACGGCAGTCCGGTACACTTGCCGGATACGCACGAGCGACGTCGCACGTCGACTTACGCTACATCACCTAGCAATCCCAGTTGGCAAACCCCTCGCATTTGGGGCTGCGTAGGCCTTCAATGCCTTCGTATCCGGTAGATTTGCCATGAGTGGAATGGGAATCAACCTCTCTCTCTTTTTGTAGTCTCCTGCGTCTATGAAAGGTCCTTTCGACTTCGGGGTCGACCTCACTAAGGTTTCCAAGACTTAGTGATCTTTGCATAAAAGAGAAAACACAAAGAGATAGATGCTAAAAACAGAGAAAAAGAGATTGATGAAGAATTTTTTTTTAATAACAAAAAACAATTAAAAAGAAAAGAAAAAGTCTAGAAAAATCAATCTAAAAATAAATTGAGATTCGAGGAAACACAGTCCCCGACAACAGCGCCAAAAACTTGATGTCTTGCGTGATGCACGTCGTGCGATCCGGCAAGTGTACCGGATTCGTCGCCAAGTAATAAAAAGATATCGATCCCACAGAGACCATGATCTCAAATCGCAACTAACTATCGAATTGATAAAACTGGACTGTAAGACAAAAAAAGATTTTGTTTTGGTTTTGAAAAGGTTTGGATTTTTGAAATAAGAGCTAACTTGGATAAGGAATGCAATCATGTAAAACAGAAAGTAAATCAGTTTAGGGGTTTTTCAAATCTAAATGATTCCTACGAATTGGGTTACCAATAAGATTGTTTATGTCACTAAATCGATTATCCCTTGTTAATTATCGAAATTGCCTTGAAGGCGAATTTATCCTCGAATAGTTAATGCTCCCTCTCGGGTTACAAAAATCGTGCCCAATTAAACCAACCCCTACTCTCATGGTAGTCGAATTTAGATTGAATCCTTTGCGCTTTGTGACAATTCGTTAATCCTCGAATGACCGCTTCTAACTCTCGTGATTTAAGTCCTAAGTCTAATTCTATAGATCCGACACCTAAGTTCACCGCTAGGTTCCTCCTTAGGGTATCTACGTCACGCAAATAAGCGGCCGCCGAATTTATGAGTAATTAAAACACTAGAAATCAGATCTAAAGCAAAATCGCAATTAACAAAGATATAACATCAATTTATTGCCATAAACAAACCTTGGGCATAGCCCCAATCCCAAGAAATTAAAATACTTCTCAAGCCTTGTCATGGTGATGACAAGTTTGGTTAACAATAACATGAAAATAAAATAAGAGAAGAGAGGAGGAGAAGAAGAAGATAGATCCTAAATTATAGTCTAAGAGTAACAGCCCCAAAGTCTTCTTCATCTCTGCCTAGATGCCTTATTTATAGGTTTGGGAAGTTTGAATCCCAATCAAACACAAATTTAGATCCAAATCAGTTGCTTCAGATCCAAGTAATGCGTGTCACGGTCATGATGGCCATCACGGCTAGGTCGTGACGGATTCTGGCTTGGAAGTTGCTCTGCTGAATGGTCTGTCACGGTCGTGATCACCATCACGGCTAGGCTGTGATCAGTACTGACTGTGAGGGTCTGGTTCAGCTGACAGGTCACGGCCATGATGGGTATCATGGCTAGGTCGTGACCAGTTCTGACTTTTGCCTTCTTTCTTTTTAGCTCTGCTTGATCATGGTCGTGATGGGCTCTGTTTGGCTCATTTTCTTCACTTTTCAAGCCCCATCTTCATCCAAGCCCCATCATGGTTGATCTTGAGCATTTAATCTTTAATTTCTGCAAAACAACACCACAAAACCGCCTTACCCGTTCCAAGGTAAAAACTAACAAAAATCAAATTAAATATGCCTAAACTATATGAAAATGCATGCAAAATGACAAGCAAATATGAGGTGTAATCACACTCATCAAGGGTCCATAAAAATCAAATTAAAAATTAAATTGAGATTCAAGAAAGCACAGTCCCCGGCAACGGCGCCAAAAACTTGGTGGTATGGATTCCGGCAAGCGTACCGGATTCGTCGCCAAGTAATAAAAAGATCGATCCCACAGAGACCGTGATCTCAAATAACAACTAATTATTAAACCAATTAAACTGGACTATATAAAAAAGGATTTTGAAAAGATTTGATTTTTGAAATAAGAATTAACTAGAAAATCAAATATTTAAGAATGCAATCAATTAAAAGTTGAAAGTAAATCAATTAGGGGTTTTTCAAATCTAAAGAGATTCCTAGGAATTGGGTTGCCAACAAGATTGTTCATGTTACCAAATTGACTACCTTGTTAATTATCAAAATTTGCTTTGAAGGCGAATTTATCCTAAATAAGTTAATGCTCCCTCTCGGGTTACAAAAACCGTGCCCAATTAAACCAACCCCTACTATCGTGGTAATTGAATTTAGATTGAACCCTTTAAGCTTTGTGACAATTCGTGAACCGTCGAAGGACCGCTTCTAACTCTCGTGATTTAAGTCCTAAGTTTGATTCCTATAGATCCAATACCTAAGTTCACCGCTAGGTTCCTCCTTAGAGTATCTATGACATGCAAATAAGTGAGCACCAGATTCACAAGTAATTCATGCGATAGAAACCAAATCGAAAGCGAAATCGAAATCAACAAAGGGAATACGTCAATTCATAACATAAAACAGATCTTGGGCATAGCCCTAATCCCTAGAAATAAAACTACTACTCAAGCATTGCCATGTTAAGAGCAAGCTTGATTAACAAAAACATGAAAGAAAACCTAAGAGAGGAGAAGAAGAGGAAGAGGAAGAGGAAGAGGAATCCTAATTTTGCCTAAGGGTAGCAGCCCAAAAGTCCCTAAAAATCTCCCTATTTTCGAGCCTAAGTGCTCTATTTATAGATTAGGGTGACTTGAATCCCAATCAATCACACATTCAGATCAAATCAGTTCTAAAGATCCATATATTACGCGTCACGGCTGTGATGCCTGTCACGACTAGGCCGTGACGGATTCTAACTTGGAATGGCTTCGCTGCTGGGTCTGTCACGGCCGTGACCACCATCACGGCTAGGCCGTGATCAGTTCTGCCTGTGAGGGTCTGGTTCAGTTGGCATGTCACAGCCCTGATGGACATCACGGGAAGGTCGTGACCAGTTCTGATTTTTCCATTCTTTCTTTTCAGCCCTACTCGATCATGGCCGTGATGGCTGTCACGGCTAGGCCGTGATGGAATCTATTTGGCTCATTTTCTTGCTTTTCAAGCTCCATCTTCATGCAAGCTCCATCATAGTTAATCTTGAGCATTTTAATCCTCAATTCCTGCACAACAACACCACAAAACCGCCTTACCCGTTCCAAGGTAAAAACTAACCAAAATCAAATTAAAAATGCCTAAACTACATGAAAATGCATGCAAAATGTCAATGAAATATGAGGTGAAATCACACTCATCAAACCACCTCAAGCTTAAGATTTTGCTTGTCCTCAAGCAATCACTAAGGCCAGAAAATATAAACAATCAGAGCATGGATAGTGAACCAAGAACCCGAGTAACTAATCCAAGTGACAGGCATATTCAAATAAGTACCCAAGAGACAATCAATTTCAAGTCCAATTAGAAGCTTAGGGGTTTTTCAAATCTAAAGAGATTCCTAGGAATTGGGTTACCAACAAGATTGTTCATGTTACCAAATTGACTACCCCTTGTTAATTATCAAAATTTGCTTTGAAGGCGAATTTATCCTAAATAAGTTAATGCTCCCTCTCGGGTTACAAAAACCGTGCCCAATTAAACCAACCCCTACTATCGTGGTAATTGAATTTAGATTGAACCCTTTAAGCTTTGTGACAATTCGTGAACCCTCGAAGGACCGCTTCTAACTCTCGTGATTTAAGTCCTATGTTTGATTCCTATAGATCCAATACCTAAGTTCACCGCTAGGTTCCTCCTTAGAGTATCTATGACATGCAAATAAGTGCGCACCAGATTCACAAGTAATTCATGCGATAAAAACCAAATCGAAAGCGAAATCGAAATTAACAAAGGGAATACATCAATTCATAACATAAAACAGATCTTGGGCATAGCCCCAATCCCTAGAAATAAAACTACTACTCAAGCATTGCCATGTTAAGAGCAGGCTTGATTAACAAAAACATGAAAGAAAACCTAAGAGAGGATAAGAAGAAGAAGAGGAATCCTAATTTTGCCTAAGGGTAGCAGCCCAAAAGTCCCTAAAAGTCTCCCTATTTTCGAGCCTAAGTGCTCTATTTATATATTAGGGTAACTTGAATCCCAATCAATCACAAATTCAGATCAAATCAGTTTCTAAAGATCCATATATTGTGCGTCACGGCCGTGATGCCTGTCACGGCGAGGCCGTGACGGATTCTGACTTGGAATGGCTTCGCTACTGGGTCTGTCACGGCCGTGACCACCATCACGGCTAGGCCGTGATCAGTTCTGCCTGTGAGGGTCTGGTTCAGTTGGCTTGTCACGGCCCTGATGGACATCACGGGCTGGCCATGACCAGTTCTGACTTTTCCTTTCTTTCTTTTCAGCTCTACTCGATCATGGCCGTGATGGCTGTCACGGCTAGGCCGTGATGGGCTCTGTTTGGCTCATTTTCTTGCTTTTCAAGCTCCATCTTCATGCAAGCTCCATCATGGTTAATCTTGAGTATTTTAATCCTCAATTCCTGCACAACAACACCACAAAACCGCCTTACCCGTTCTAAGGTAAAAACTAACCAAAATCAAATTAGAAATGCCTAAACTACATGAAAATGGATGCAAAATGTCAATGAAATATGAGGTGAAATCACACTCATCAAAAGTCAAGCTCAAACTCGGTCATTAGGAATTTACCTCAGGCTTGTATTTTAGCTGAAATCTTTGATGCCTTCAAGATGCTTATCTTGAGAGTTTGAACTTAACTCACCTTTTTCCGAATATAGCTCGGTCTTTGAAGCTTTTGAGAGCTCTTAACCTTTCATTCGAGTAGCTCTTAACCCTTTCATCTGGTGGGTTTTGAAATACCCACTAACTTGAAGCTTGACCTTGAATGTCATTATTTATATGATCTTGAAGGTGTGTCTCAGAATAAACTTTCCTAATATCTTTTCCAATTTGTATGAGAAAATAGTTTTCATACAAGTTCTTCATAATAACAATCGAGCAGTAGACTAAGAGATGTCCTTTCTCTATAATTTCCGAGAATATCCTTCCTTTATCCCCATAAGTCCCCCCAAGCTCTGAGCTTGAAATAAGCGAAAGAGCTTAAATGTCAACCCGCATATCTTAACACACTTTTTGGTGCCGAGGTCTTTGGATTATGATTAGCGGGAGCATTGCTTGGATATTTGTTTTTTGTTGAACCAAGTCTTTCTTAGGTTATCGGCTTACTTGGCCGAGCACTGCTTGGATTTTTGTGCGGAGCCAAGTCTTACTTGGGATTCCGGCTTATTTGGTCGAACACTACCAGGATTTCCTTCAAATCTTGGGTCTCTAACATGCATGATCTGCTGTGGACATTATCTTGGTGCGAAGGTGTTGTGCTCGGTCTAGGATTTTTAGTACGAGGGAAGAAGCATTGCTCGACCTCGACTTTTTACAGTGCGTAGTGCGAGGGAGCATAGCTCTACCTCAGCTTTTTGGTGCGAGGGAGCAATGCTCGACCTCGGCTTTTTGGGCTTCTACCCTTTGTTCTTGGCTAGACAATTTTAACTCGGCCCCTTTAGTGGATTCTCATGTTATTAAGCCAGCATATGCTCGGCTTTTACTAGAATAGGGCCCTGACGCGAGCATGAAAGCCGCGACTGCTTATGCTCTCCAAGTCTCCTCCATTACCCAATTTTTGAGTCATGAGCTTTTTAATAATATGAAGAAGATGAAAAGCATGAAGACTGAAGCTGCCCGAACTTTGCGCATTGGGGATGAGCTTGAAAAAGGTCGTGGCAAAGTTTGAAGAGCAGGCTCGGCTAATTGGGTAATTGAAAACTCAAAATGTCAAGCTTGAGAAGACCAACTCATCTCCTCAATCCGAGCTCTATAAAGAGAAAATGAAAGGATTGACTTTCAAAGGACTGTCAAGGCTTTAAAGCTTTCCCTTGACAATCTTCAGCAATCTCTTGCTACTGAGAAAAGGCTAATTGCAAGCTTCAATTCGAGTTGAAGGAAGCTGAAGCCCCGATTATAAAGGAACGCGTTTCTGGGTTCTCGCATGCTATAAAACAAATCCAGCACTTTCTTCCTGATTCTGATCTTTCGAGAGCCGGTGTGGACAAGGATTTTAATAAGGATGGCGTTGTGGTTCCTTTATCCGAGCTCGATGATGAGGAAGAGGAGAATAACGAAGAGCAGGTTGTGAGAGAGGAGGAGAACAGAGGAACCGAAGTGGTCGTGCTCGACCCATCCTCGGTTGCTCTTCCGCAAGCTGAAGACATTATTGGTTCCAACCTTGATGGAGTCTTTGCTCATGGTAATTCCCATGAGTAACTTAGAAAATTTTTAAGATATTTTGTACTCTTGGCTATGCCCTATGTACTTTTTCTCTATGAATGATAAAGACTTCATGCTTCGGGAACATTATCCTAGGATCTGCCCCTTTTTTTTTTTACTTATGGTATTTAACCCAGCATTTGAATTTACTCGGTTAACTTTCCTAAGTTTTTACTCGCTTTTTATGCTTGGAGTTTTAATTTGGCCTCGTGAGCTTTTTGAGCTCGGCCCTATCGTAGTTAACTATTTCATGTTTTTCTTGCTTACATTTTTAGGTTCGACCTTCCGATTTTAGCTTGGTCGACCACTTCGGTTAGGCATTTTGACTTTATCTCGGTCGATTTTAGCTCGATCAACCTTTTTAGGTTCTTTGTTTACCTTTTTGGGTCCAGCATTTCGACTTTAGCTCGGTCGATTTTAGCGCGGTCAACCTCTTTAGGACTTTTGCCTTTTTAGGTTCGGCATTTCGGTTTCAACTTTGTCAACCTCTTTAGGTATTAGTTTTGCCTTTTTAGGTCCGGCATTTCGACTTTTAGCTCGGTCGATTTCAGCTCGGTCAACCTTTTTAGGCTTTTGCCTTTTTAGGTTCGGCGTTTCGACCGCAGCTCGGTCGATTTTAGCTCGGTCACCTTTTTAGGCTCTTTGTTTACCTTTTTTGGTCCAGCATTTTGACTTTAGCTCGGTCGATTTTAGCGCGGTCAACCTCTTTAGGACCTTTGCCTTTTTAGGTTCGGCATTTCGATTTCAACTCTGTCAACCTCTTTAGGTATTAGTTTCGCCTTTTTAGGTCCAGCATTTCGACTTTTAGCTCGATCGATTTCAGCTCAGTCAACCTTTTTAGGCTTTTGCCTTTTTAGGTTCTGCGTTTCAACTTTAGCTCTGTCAACCTCTTTAGGTGTCGCCTTTTTAGGTCCGGCATTTCGACTTTTATCTCGGTCGATTTCAGCTCGGTCAACCTTTTTAGGCTTTAGTTTCACATTTTTAGGTCCGGCATTTCGACTTTTAGCTCGGTCGACTTCAGCTCGGTCAACCTTTTTAGGCTTTTGCCCTTTTAGGTTTAGCGTTTCGATCGTAGCTCGGTCGATTTTAGCTCGATCACCTTTTTAGGCTCTTTGTTTACTTTTTTAGGTCCAGCATTTCGACTTTAGCTCGGTCGATTTTAGCGCGGTCAACCTCTTTTGGACTTCTGAATTTTTAGGTTCGACATTTCGATTTCAGCTCTGTCAACCTTTTTAGGTATTAGTTTCGCCTTTTTAGGTCCGGCATTTCGACTTTTAGCTCGGTCAACCTTTTTAGGCTTTTGCCTTTTCAGGTTCGGCGTTTCGACCGCAGCTCGGTTGACCTCTTTAGGTTGTTTATTTTCTTCTTTAGGTCCGGATTTTCGACTTTAGCTCAGTCAACCTCTTTAGGTTATTTCCTCTTTAGGTCTGGCTCTTCGATTTTAGCTCGGTCGACCTCTTTAGGTTATTTATTTTCCTCTTTAGGTCCGGCTTTTCGATTTTAGCTCGGTCGACCTCTTTAGGTTATTACAGAGGGAGTCCGAGCTTAACCTCTTTGTTTTAATTATATAGGGAGTCCGAGCTCTACTTTTTAGACTTTAATGGAGGGAGTCCAAGCTCGACCTCCTTTTAGTTAACTTGAGAGGGGTAAAAGTTCGATCTGTGGTCTTTAAGGGAGCTGGAGCTCGACCATTGATTTTTGAGAGAGCCGGAGCTTGACCTGTATCTTCATAGGAGCCAGAGCTCGACCTGTGAGTTTTGAGGGAGCCAGAGCTTGACTTGTATCTTCATGGGAGCCAGAGCTCTCTAAGATATCTTCTTCCGTTCTCCGAGGCCAAGCTATGGTGACCGGGCTCTCTAAGATATCTTCTTCCGTTCTCTGAGGCCAAGCTGTGGTGGTCGAGCTTTATAAGATACCTTCTTCTGTTATCCGCCATCATCGTTCTCCATACATTAGGGCCATCAAACTGCAACGCCCTTACCGAAGCAGAGTTCTCAGTCATTCCGCATCTGGGACATGATGCACACAGCGATGTCGACAAGTAGACACCGAAAACGTTAGTGTGAACCTTGGTTCTATGTGTAGCTACCTCATGCATAACTTGGCATGTTACCGTCAAGACCGAACCGCATTAATTCGTCACACTCATTCTAAAGGGAGCAACGCATGCTTCTCAATGCATCTAAGTGGGACTCGTTGACTCGAGGGAGACTAAGATGACTCATTTGAGAAATTTTCCCAGGCTCTGCCTCTTTTATCTTTTCTTTTTATTTTTGAGGGAAAATAAATAAATATATTTTTTCATATCATGCTCTGCGGATCCAAGATAAACCAGGATATATTCAGCGGTATTTGATTTTTTAAATCAGTAAAGCAAATCTACTGGGGTACGTGCAATATTCATACTAACATTTAAGCTCTTTAAGTATACTTTATTCTGTTTTCAGAGGCCAGGTTGTGGTGGCTGAGCTTTCTAAGATGCTATTCTATCTCTCAAAGATGTTCATATGGCAAGTGGGAAAATCACGAGTGCTCCATTTTTGTCTTGTGAAGACTATGTATCATCTAGAGTTTGTATCAGCCGAGTTGACTCAACTGAGTCACGACTCTCACTCTCTTTAGTTTTATGGAATAACTTGATAGAGACACAGTCTCTTTGCATGCCTTGGCCATGCACTATTTTCTTTAAATGTATTTCAGAAATATATCAGTGATGTTAATTACGTAACGATACACCTCATGGGCATATGAGGATAACCTCGTCAATCACTAGTTCTTACTCAAACAGAGCCAAACTGTGGCCTATGATTAGTGTTCTCCAAGATCCTTCTGAACTATTGCTACACTCCAAAATATATAAAATATTTTTAAATTAAATGAATTGGAACCACTTATCTAGTTTTATTGTGCATGAGGTGTTGGCAGCAACGAACTACCAGCGAAACCAGACATCATAGCTCCACCGGATCCTTCGGTAACAAAGAAACCAACTCCCACGACCTTCTTATCTTGTTTCATGCTCAGTTTTTCAGGGGTCCACATGCCATTATAATTTGCCAAAAAAAAACGATTCAACAAACTCATACAGGTGTTATCGTTGATCATTAACGCCAGCTAATGAACTTTTGCCCTCTGATTCTTTTCCAAAAATATCACAGATGACACATTTAGATGTGGTAGAGAGCGTATGGTTGATCTCTCTTCTAGTGCTATTCAATTGCCCTTTGCCATTTTAACTGAATCTCTTAGAGATGAGAATACCGAATTCAAAGAAGCATTGGTTTGATCATCCTTTGGATCGATTGATGATAAAGTATGTGCGGCCGGGGAAAGTTTGCCTCGGCCCCACGGTGGGCGCCAAATGTTCCTGCCGAGATCCGACTTGCCGGAATCTCGCCGTAGAACGTCAAACCAAGAGTGAGCACATGGGTTGTTTTACATTATGGCTTCACAGAATATTGTATTTCGGTCCTACGTATCCCAATGGGAATCAAATCCAGACGTAGTTCTAGGTTCAACCCTTGGCTATACGGTAATCTCAATCCCTTAATCTTGTATATGATGAATACCAGCGAGCAAGGACTCTTCAATAGTCTCTTGGTCAAGCTGGTTCCTTTAATACGCATAAGGGATATTCACCTAGCTCGGTTCAAAGTGTCACTCTCTCTTGGGTTCTCCTCCTTTTATAATAAGATCCACATATCTTTAAGAGATCTGGATTTATCTCCTTTTATCTCTTAAATATTCTTTGAGATATGATTTCCTTAATTTGAGGGATTTATCTCTTCTAACCGGATAAGGTTATTTGAGATAATATCATGATCATTAAAGATAATATCTTATCTTTCCCACCTTAATTTGAGGGATTTATCTCTTCTAATCGGATAAGGTTATTTGAGATAATATCAGGATCATTAAAGATAATATAAATATCTTATCTTTTCTATCTTTATTGGATCAGGTATCCAAACTCGATGATCGGATTTTACTTCTCAACCAGTACAGTAAATCTACATCTTAACGAGGGTGTGCAAATGTAGCAGGGACTTTGGTCAATTCCAAGTAAATATTATGAGCATTTATATTTTACCCCTATATTTTTATATATTTAAATCCACTGTGATTTCTTTTTCTATTTTTTTCCAACAAATCCAATCATTCAGTCTTTTCATCTCTCGAATTCTCGCCCTAGCTTATTATATAAATCCTTTAAATTCCTAATAGTACTCTATTTTTATCTTCACATGTATAATAATTATTTTAAAAAAAACATTCCCATCACCTGAATCTGCCACCGTTTGATACAATATTAACAGAAGACTACGAGAGCAGTGTGTTCCCTTTTGATATTTCACAACCACGAGGAGAAAGATATTATATTGTTCATGTGGCAGTGGGCCACGCTGGAGAAAAGCGCTTTTATGGGCTTTGAAACATGCCGTGACCCTCTACCACTCTCTTTCTCATACACGTTTTCCCTGAATTTAGGATCATTCCAACTCCTTGTATGTCTCATGTTCTTATTTGGTACCCATTTTGTCTTTCTGCTTCTTCTCTGTTCTGTTCCTATGTTAGATGATCATATCTTCACTCTAAGATGAGTTACTTGTAGTCCCTAATCCACTAAAAGTTACTCTAAACGAGTATGAGAGTTTTATTGGTTTACTAGCAAATCTTTCCCGGCCATGCTAGGATTAAAGGAAAAATATATATATAAATTTTTAAAAAAAACTAAATAATAAATTTAAAACTCGAAGTAAAATAAATTTGAGAAAAAATGTCATTTGAAAACAGAAAAAAAATTTAAAAAGTAATTTTGTGAACAATAAAAGCCATTAAAGAATGAGATCGTTTAAATAAATGTCAAAATAGAACTATACAATACAAACTCAAACGTAGAACTCCTTTCCTACAATGTACATCATACAAAATTTCTTCCAACTTACAGTGTTTAATTTTTTTGGTGCAAATCAAGGGGTGAATGGCATGGTTTCTACTTGCTACCATTTTAAAAGTACTGAAGTCAATGGCTGAACAAAATGGTTGTTTCAACTTAATTAACAAAGCTGCTGATTTCTATGACTTTATGTGCTTGATTGTGATTTTTTTTTTTAATGTTTAATGGCAATTGGAAAAATTCCAAGGAGTCACGTAAACCCGGAGCATTTAAACATTTAGACATCTAGGGCTCGTTTGGTGGTCAGGATAGGATAGGGGCGGATAGAATAAGAGGGAAGGATAGGAGTAGGATATGATATAAGTAGGATAAGCTGTTATCCTATCCGACGTTTGGTGTCCACCAGATAACCAACTGGATAGCATTGTAATTTTAGTACGAATTTTAAAATTTTCGTTTTTGTTCTGAATGTTTTCATATTTTATTAGATTTTAGTTTTTTATAATTTTTATTTTTTAAGATTATATAAAAAGACAAAATTGTCCTTGTGATAAAATTACATATAATATTTTAAAATTTTAACATATTGTTTAGCTTAAATTAATTTTGTTATAATTTTAAATATTCATTTTTAGTTTTTACTTTACATATAGCTAAATTATTAGAATATTTTGTTATTTATTTTTCAGTTTTTAAAATAATGTGAAGTAACAAAATTAGCCTTGTGACAAAATAAAAATAATTTTTTAAATTAATTATTAATATTTTTTTTATTTTATGTTTTATTATACCTTTTTTGGTAACCATATTATATTTTATTATACTTTAATTATTTTATATATAAAATATTTTTATACTTTATTATACTATAAATCACCTTATCCTATCCTGTTGAGTTCTAACCCAGCTCCCCCTCAGTATAGAATTTTAACTAGATGGACAGGATAGGATAGGTGACAGGATTGGTTTATCCTATCCTGCTGGCTCACCAAACAATAGTTTCAGACAGGATATGATAGCTTATCCTATCCTGTCTCTCTTATCCTGACCACAAAACGAGTCATTAGTTGACCCGGAGTATGCTGCTTCAAAAGTTCATTGACCCAGCCAATCTATAAGTAGATGATAGGGTTGTTCCTGAGATTTTGGGTGTCCCGTACGAACCGAGAAATTTATATCTTTTTTTATAATTCGAATATATATATATATATAATCAAAAGCACATAATGAGGTACAAAAAACTAGCCACATTAGTGTAGAAAAGGGATTCTACATCGGAGTTTACACATCGGTTTCTTAAAAACCGATGTGTAAAACGAGGCGGTGGCATTTTTGAAATTAAAATTAAAGTATTACACATCGGTTTAGAGAATAACCGATGTGTAAAACCTTTCCACATCGGTTATTTCTAACCGATGTTTAAAATTAAAATAAAAAAAAATTAAAGTCAGAATTTTTAACATTCAACATCGGTTCTACGTGAACCGATGTATAAAATAGTGATTAACCACATCGGTTTCTAATTAACCGATGTATAAAATTATAAAGAAAAAAAATAGAAATTAAAATTTTACTTTTACACATCGGTTTTAGTAACCGATGTATAAAATTAAAAAAAAAAATCAGAAGTTAAAAGTTTAATTTTTACACATCGGTTTTAGCTTAACCGATGTGTATAATATGGTTAACCACATCGGTTTTTAGCATAACCGATGTGTAATATTACTAATTTTTATCATTCCCTCCTTCTGTTCCGCGCCCTATCCCATTCTTCAGTTTATGAACCCTAAAACAGAAAACACCCCCTCCCTCTGCTAACGCGCGGCCTCCCAGCTCGAAGTTCATCCCTTGTCTCCAACCCTACCGCTGCCTCCGCTAACACTCCCATTCTTTCTCTGCTAACGCGCGGCTCTCTCCTCGAAGTTCATCTTGCATGCCTGTGCTCACTGTCCCTCCTAGAAAACCCCATTCCTCACCTCCATTGCCACGAAAACAGGTCACACACACTCACTCGCCCCATTAGCGTGCAAGAGAGGGAGACCATTTAAGAGGTAACTAACATCCATCTTCCTTTATTGCTGTTGTTTGTTTGCACTGTTGTTGACAACTTAGTAATATTCAGCTTTAATCGATTCAATGGATTTAGTTGTATTTAAACTCTTGGAGATGAAATGTTCGATGAAAAGCCTGGGTGGTTAAAGTGTTATCTTCCATGCACTGCTCTCTGATTTCTCTTCTGGTTTTTAGTAGCTTTAGTGTAGTATAGATACAACATGTTAAATGCTTGTAAAAATGATGATTTCACTTGCTCATTTCCAATTTGCAACCTTTTGTTAAAGCAAAGAGATTGGTCACGATGTGTCAAATATGAACCAGCATGCATGTGCCACTTTGATTAGATGCTTATAGGTTTTTAGTGTTATGAAGTGATAATAAAAAATGGGTTTTACTGAACTCAACGAAAACATAGAAGTGAGGCTCACTTTGTATTGTTTATATTGCAATGACATTGGTTCTACTGCACTTTTAATTGTTTCCTCCATTATACTGAGAACAAAAGTTAAATTAAGCCATTAAGGGATGTTAACATTGTGAGTTAGTAGAATTGTTGGCTGCAAATTTGTTTTCTCTAGAATGCATTTTTTTGGGCCCATTGTTAACAAAGTGTTTATCCCTATGAGCCTTAGTCATGCTGTGGTGGGAATTAAAATATGTGTTTTCATGGTCTTCTATTGTTAAAGATGCTTAATTACCTCACTGATGCCTCTGCTGTTAAAGACGTGTTCCCTTCTTCTTCTTCATCTTCTTCGTCTTGATGCATTTTCTGTTCTTCATATTATTGCTAAATAGCCAGCTGCATTTTCTGTTTTAGAAATGGAAAAGTCAGTTCATGAAATATGAATTTTTGTATAGGTACACTCAGTCCGAGCAGAATATTAAGCAGAATATTCATTAATTATTCATTACGGTTTCCGGCTGAGTGTTCTTCCCACACCCGGTAAGTTTTCTCCTCTCCATTTTTCTTGTTTGGTTTTTGTTTGCATTGTACTTGGGGATTGCAGTGTTTTATTATTTTTCTTAATGTTAATTATTTAGTAAAGCCTTAGTTTCCCGTTTGAGATGCAATACTAATGAGCGTACGTGTATGTGCTTAATGTACCGCTCGTTGTGTTGGATCTTGAATTGTCCAAAGTTGGACAGTTTGGGAAAAAACTTTTTCTTAATTCAGTTAAAATAGTTATTCATTGATTCTAATGTTATATACTTGATGAAAGTTCGGGTTGATAAATTTCCTTTCGTTCTCCGGGTGCATACTTTATCGTGGTGGATGTCATCGCGTTCAAGTAGTGTACGTCGAAGACCGCAGGGAAATGCTGCCGAAATTTTGTCGAGTATGAGCATGAGAGTTAAGGACTAACTGTTAACCGAATGTTGAAAAAGTTTCTTCTCGATTGGATATGTCATGGTGAATCGTTAGACAGGCCGAGGGTGTCGGATAGAGAGGAAGTTGATGACGTGGAAATGGACGATGGACTAGAGGACATGATCCGTGATGTTGGGCAAGAGTATTTTCGGCACGCACATGTGTATGATACTTTGTGCAGTGATGCGCAAGTGGCTTTGTATCCGGGGTGCACTAATTTCACACGGTTGTCAGTGGTGTTAAGATTGTTGAATGTGAAGGCGAGAAATGGGTGGAGCGATAAAAGCTTTACTGAATTGCTTGAGTTGTTGAAAGAAATGCTTCCAGAAGGCAACACATTGCCATCTCGAAACTATGAGGCGAAGAAGATATTGTGCCCGATGGGTATGGAGTATAAGAAAATACACGCTTGCCCCAATGATTGCATATTGTACAGGAAAGAGTTTGAAGAGATGCACGAGTGCCCCAGGTGTGGGGTATCACGCTACAAAGTGAAAGATGGTGCACGTAAGTACATTTTATTTATAAGTTAAGTACGTAATTAATTTTTAAATACTATGATAATTAACATGTTTTTCCAATATATTAGGTATATGCATCGTATGTTAGTCGATCAGGGTAACCTCGCCCTTTATGGGTTCATTGACCCCATGTTCATTCAGGGTGATGTTCTCCTAGCATCGGAAGACCCGGTCACTACCATACGTGATATACTTGCCCGAGACGATCATCAATTCTATCTTGCACCTTATCTCAATAAGTAAGTACCGGTTATTTAAGTATAACTATATATGACTTAGTCACTAACTGTTTCGCAAATACAGCCGGCATTGGCAACTGTTGCTCTTGTACCCAAGAATGAACGTCGTGGTCTTCTTCTGCTCATTGGGAAATAAGCCGGCGAATCAACTGAAGACGATCATCGAAACGTAAGCATTAAAATACTTTATAATCAGTAATGCAGTTGTTTTAATTATCTGAAATCTATTAGATATACTTTAATTAATGTTTTTATCATGATAGGTCTATTAATGCAACCCACATGTTGCGTGGTGAAAGGCGTACTCGGGCTATCAGATGGATTATTCCCAGCGTAAGATATTTATTAGTTCAAATGCATCAAATGCAGTGGGTACAATAATTGATTTCTATTTTATTTAATTCCTCATATTCTAATTGGGTTTCATTTGTACGTAGTCACGTATACAACGTGGGTCATGGGAATGTGGCTACTTTGTGATGCAGTGGATGTTGGAAATTATCTCCTCCGGGATCACTGAAAGATGGCACGAGGTAAATGTTAATTGACACAATTAGAAGTAATAGTATAGATTCGTTATATGTTTTATGTTAGTTTATTACTTAAAAGATATAATCTTTTGTCCAATTAAACTTGCAGATATTCAACAATCCAACTCCATTATCTGATTCCGACATCAACAACATAAAGAGGCGTTGGGCAACTTTCTTTCTTGAAGTGTACCAACCATAGTTTGTATATATGTAGTTAGTTTAAAAACTTATCATGTACTAACTATTACTTTTGACTGATTATATGTATTTTGATATGAAATCTATAATAACTATTACTAACTATATGTTTTTGGTTTCTAATTATTTTTGTTGTCTCTCAATGTAATTGAACGTGTGTGTATATATATGTGTGTGTGTGTGTGTGTGTGTGTGTGTGTGTGTGTGTGTGTGTGTGTGTAAGTATGTATTGTTCGTAATAAATTCAATATATGTTAGTTGTGTTGAGAATATTTACAGTATGTTATTCTGGTATATATTGATCTGCATTACTGAAACAGGGGGGAAGGAGTGATAGAAATGTAAATAATAGGAAAAAAATAAGACTTTACACATCGGTTTTATTAAAACCGATGTGGAAATTTCACTTTACACATCGGTTTTTAATAAAACCGATGTGTAAAGTGAAATTTCACAATAGGATATCAATTGACAAATTAATTTTTCACATCGGTTAAGTATTAATCGCTGTATAAAATATTATACACATTGGTTATAAAACTTATGTGTAAAGTGCAAATAAACCACATCAGTCGTTTCAACATCAGTTTTAAAACCGATGTGTAAAGTCAAAAATAACCGATGTGGAATCCCTTTTCTGCACTAGTGCCATTACCATTATTTGCATTTTGACCCCCCAATTCGTCTTATTTTTCGACAGCACCAACTTTCGTACACCCTACAGCGATGAGAGACGGTAGTCAAAGACAATCAAAGGCAAGCCTTCCCAAACCTTTTGCAAATACTTTCATCATTTTTAAAAGGCACAAATAGGTGGCACAAATTAGGAAGCCCAAACCCTTCCGATGCAAGACTAATCCCCGCTTATGTTTTTGTGTTAGCCACACGGTGCTATCACAAGTTGATTGTTTTCCAGGGACATGGAATATAAAATAACTGTAAAAAGATAAGAAAATGGGACCACGACAGTCGACAGATGAGAGACACAGTCAGTCAGTCACGTAGAGGGAAAGACAAAACAAAGTGCTTCTACTTTCCAATTCGAAAGGAAGAAGGGAAAATGAGAGTTGTCACACCTACTTACAAGACTTGTCAAGTTTTGGACTCGAACTTTTAAAGACAATTGGGCCCTAAGTAAAAAACTTAGCTATATAAATTTTTCATTTTAATATATACATTAATACATATATACTAAGTAAAACAAAAAAAATTGGTATCTGTTGGAAGTAATTCAAATAGAGTTAGTTAGTTGTTAAGAGTTTGTTAAAATGTGATTAGTTTTTTGTAACTAGAGTGATTAGTTAGAGAGCTATTGGGAGAGTTAGTTAGTGTATGTGTAAGTCTATAAATAGACTTAGTGCCATAGTGTGAATGTGTACAAGTGTAGAGAAGTGTAATAGTGTGTGAAAGTGTTAATAAAGAATCTCAATTTTTCTTTCTCTATTCCTTCTCAATTTCTCTATTGTGTTAGTGTGAGCGTGTGAAGCATTGTGAGCTTCTTGCCCCAACAAATGGTATCTAGAGCTACAAGATTAGGGACTTGTGAGGGTCTTTCCATGGAGGTGGAAATTGAAGAGATTGTGAGTGGGGATTTATCAATCCCATTACCAGTTCTTGATAGCAAGAACTTCCATCAATGGGTAGTGAAGATGGAGAACATTTTCAATTTCTATGAGGTGTTTGAGGTGGTGCAAGAAGGTGTTGAAGGTGTGGAAGATAGTGCTTCCAAAAGGAGAGATTACAAGGCTCTCATCATCCTTCATCAATGTGTGGATGATGTGAATCTTGGGAAGATTGTTGCTGCCAAAAATGCTAAAGAAGCCTGGGATATTTTGAACAATGTCTATGGAGAAGATGAAAGAAAGAGTGAGAACAAGAAGGCAAGAACAGTGATGGCAGCAAGCCAGCATACCCAAGAAATTGGGATTTTGGTTCATAACAATGCAAGTGGTGCTGATGGAGATTATCAGTGTAGCACCACAGTAGAAGAAGATGGGTCTTCGAAGGAGCCAAGAGAGGAAGCATGTGGAACGAAAGAAGATGATAAAATTGCAGTCAACAAGAAAATCAAGAGTGTTAAAAAGAGTGAAGTGGAGAACACAGTCAAGGAGAAGAAGCAAGTTCCTGGGTGTGAAGAGCCAATGGTGAATGGCGATAAAGAAAGGAGTGATGATGATCTTGAGACAAACAAGATCGAGACAGAGAGCAGTGATGATCTAGAGGACGGTGATGCCGGTGCTTCGTATTCCCAGCAAAAGGAAGTTGTATCAGTGGAGGGCGTCGTGAAGAAGGTCAACTCTGTGGATCGATGTGGTGTTGTGGCTGAAGAACAAGCCACAGACATGCGAGTGAAGACGGAGGAGGTGAGCATCATTGACGGTGGCAAGATCGATTGTACCGGAATCGCGGGTGGATACAGCCGTGGTGGCTGCGGTGACAGACATAGCGATGGCTGTCGTGAAGGGGAACAGACAGAACCCTCAATTTTGGGGAAGAAAACCGCAAAAATCAGAGTGGGAGAGCAGAGCAGAGGATTTTTAGGGTTTTTAAGTGAGGCGCAAATGACTGAGAAGGAAACTGGGGTGCCAGGATCGTCGGAACCTCATCATCAAATGGCGGCGGCAACCAAAAAGTGCAGCGCCGTCATGGAGCAGAGGGTGAAGAGGGCAGCAACGCATGGGAAGATTTGGGTGGCCCGAAGTTCGACCAGATCTCCACCACCGCTAAAGCCGCCACTGCTAGAACCGGAGCAAGAAACGCCAAATCGGGATTCCCCTGCGGTGGATAATGATGTGAGAGCATTAGCACGGGGAGAAGACATGGTGGTCGCACGATAGATCGAGTCGCCACCACCGTCGAGACGGACTGAGAGTGATATTATGGCGGTGGGTGAAGGGATCCTTCGCCGGAACGCCGCGTCGGAGAAGAAGAGGCCGTGGGTGGTTTCCGAGGAGTCTGAAGAGGTGTTGTCGGTCACAAAACGGTCGGACCGAGCCAATCATGCGGCGGTGAGGCTGTGGTTAGTCGTGAGGAAGGGTGGTGCCACTGTTGACAACGAGAAGGCTGTTGAGAGTACCAGTGCAAGTGAGGAACAGATGAAAATTAGGGCAGAAATTGTATTTTCTAAAATGGGTCAGGCCCAAGTTTCTAGTGAGCATCAATGTGCATTTCAGAAAGTGGGTGAAGATTTTGAATTGATGGGCCAAGCCCAGACGTGTTATAGTAGCAGAATATGGGCTAGTGAATGGGTTCATGTTCAACAGGCCCAAGGATCCATAAGTGATCAATATAAATTTCAGAAATTGGGTCACGAATTTGTCTTAATTGGTGGAGCCCAAATATGTGACAAAAGATTGATATGGGATCCAGGAGGATACGTGTGTTTTAGTGTTAATAAAATGTGCATTATAAAAAATGCAAGTTTAGTGTAATAATAAAAGGTGTAAGTGAAATATTTGGATTACGGGGGAGTGTTGGAAGTAATTCAAATAGAGTTAGTTAGTTGTTAGGAGTTTGTTAAAAAGTGATTAGTTTGTTGTAACTAGAATGATTAGTTAGAGAGCTATTAGGAGAGTTAGTTAGTGTATGTGTAAGTCTATAAATAGACTTGGTGCCATAGTGTGAATGTGTACAAGTGTAGAGAAGTGTAATAGTGTGTGAAAGTGTTAATAAAGAATCTCAATTTTTCTTTCTCTATTCCTTCTCAATTTCTCTATCGTGTTAGTGTGAGTGTGTGAAGCATTGTGAGCTTCTTGCCCCAACAGTATCTCCCTAAAAAATGGGATCCGATTGTACCATCAAATTATGCTCAGGACCACCACTGATAAATGATCTTGATGTTTACTATTCTAAGCAAGAACCAAGGTAAGTTGCATGACACAAGAAAAAATATTTTGAAATTAGCTTAGCACGTTCACATAAAAAGAGCAAAATATATGGATAAGGGAGGGGGTAGGAGACCATCATTGCCCTTGCCCCTCCCTATATCCGGCCCCGATCATACTTCGGTGATACCAACAGTTCCAGGGTTTCACAAAAAGATGAATCCTGTGAGTCCTATATGGTTATTTGGACCTACATTTTGCTCAATGATTGAATATGTATAGCAATAAGTTTTCATCTTTTTCTTCTCTCTTTTTATTTTAAAAAAAATTAAGTTAGACTTGGACGGGAATCAGGGAATATGCCTATATGCGGCTCGCCTTAGTCATAAGTCATAACTATATGAACCTGTATTGGACAAGTGTATTATCAATTTAAATACTCTATATTTTAAAGTGTTATATGTAAAAATTGGAGATTTTAAATCAATAATAGTGTAATTTTAATCATTTTCATACTATCTTAAAACTTGGTATACAGGTCAATCTGATCAAATTGACTATAGAAGGCAGTAATCATAAATGGAAACAAGACCAATTAACCGAGTGAAATAATGCTTGAAAAGTCATAAAAAGTGAAGATATATATGGTCAAGGGAATTGTTCCTTGGTACAAAACGAAAATTCATACTTCAATCGGCTGATTTTTATCCAATAACACATCTGGGTTTTAACTATAATTTAATAATTGCCTTTAATAAACCCAAATAACCATTTGTCACGTTAGTTCGTCAACATTTCGCACATTATACCGGATAGCATTGCTCGTTGGTCAAAGTGTCACCTTGTTAAATGTTCTGCCACGTCTTCACTATATGTAGTCAATTGATGATTTGTTAAAAAAAGAAGTAATATGCGACAGTTGACTGAATGTCTAAATTGTAGAGTACAAAATGAGATTAACAAAATATTTATTTGAAATTGACTAAGAATTTGTATAAATCTGTTTTCCCTATTCATTGTCAATACTGAATAACCAGAATCTGAAGTACGTTGAAATATCTTTTCTATTTTAACTGGATTAAGGATATATCGATAACGGTATTACATTTCAACATCACATGGCTTAATTTTTTTCTTTTTCTTTTATCATATTTTAATACTTAAAACACTACATTGATCTGTTGGAAATTAAATTCGATATAAAGCTCAAATTTTATCAATAAAAACAGATATGTTTTAACTTATAATTAGTCCTTATATAGATAATTATTTTTAAAAAAAAAACTAGAAAATAAGGAATTATAAGCCACGGAACACGAATTATGAGTAGATAGGTTCAAACATCCGCAATACACTCCACCATCTTTTCATTCTTTTCTCTTCTCTCCCACTTCACCTTGACCTACTATGAACCTCCCCTTGAACAAAAAAGATAACAAATTTTAAATATTTAAATAAAAAAAAAAAGCATCCATCTGTCTAGATGTTGTTAAATTAGAATTTATTTTCAATTAATTTTTTTTTAAGAGATCGTGACCATTTAGGTTTGGGAGTTTCAAAGAGGATAAAAGAAAATGACTCATAATAGAATCAAATGGAATAGAGTGTGTTCCATTATTTGGTTGTTTAATAAATTTAATGAGAAAAAATCATCTCATTCCCTTCTTACCCACAATTTAGAGGGGCATAAATTTTAAGCTTTCCCTAACCATTCCACTTCCTCCTTTGGAATAATTATCAAACATACATTCATCAACTTTTATCATTCCATTTCCGGTGACATCTAATCTTATCCATCCATATGAAATTGTGGCCAATATTAACTCCTTTCATCTTTTACAATTAAATAGTGCTCTCACTATACACATATATAGGACCACATACATGCGTGTATGGAAGACATTATTCTTAAACTGACTGTAATGTGTATATTTAAGGCAGCAATGCCTTCTTGCATTACATTTACAGTAGTCTCTTGGAGGAAGCATGTGCAACGACCATTTACTTGTCTCTTTGTAGAGGCCAGGGTTACCACTCAAATGCAGCTCGTGCACATGAAAAGAGAAACCTTACTAACCATTTTGCCATGAAAAACACAAAACAAACAAAACCATTTTTGCATTTTAGTTGATTTCGGAATTTGATACAATTTTTTAAGAGCATTACAGTGCCATGTTACGAAAGAAACACTATAGGTAATTGTGTCTTTTATTCATGACATGACACTCATGTCTTCAAAGAAAATTTAAAAAAAAAAATAGTAATCAAATATGTTGATTTTCAGGTCAACACAGCACTGTACTTTGCTGGATGCCCATGTGCTTCAGTTTCCAAAATTTCATACTTACCACCACCGGGTCCTTTAGAGCATCATCACCACCATTAGCCAGCTCAAATTCCTGCATTGGAGAAATGTTCTTTTATGGCTTTAAATGTTTTAATTATCTGAAATCTATTAGATATACTTTAATTAATATTTTTGTCATGATAGGTCTATTAATGCAACCCATATGTTGCGTGGTGAAAGGCGTACTCGGGCTATCAGATGGATTATTCCCAGCGTAAGATATTTATTAGTTCAAATGCATCAAATGCAGTGGGTACAATAATTGATTTCTATTTTATTTAATTCCTCGTATTCTAATTGGGTTTCATTTGTATGTAGTCACGTATACAACGTGGGTCATGGGAATGTGGCTACTTTGTGATGCAGTGGATGTTGGAAATTATCTCCTCCGGGATCACTGAAAGATGGCACGAGGTAAATGTTAATTGACACAATTAGAAGTAATAGTATAGATTCGTTATATGTTTTATGTTAGTTTATTACTTAAAAGATATAATCTTTTGTCCAATTAAACTTGCAGATATTCAACAATCCAACTCCATTATCTGATTCCGACATCAACAACATAAAGAGGCGTTGGGCAACTTTCTTTCTTGAAGTGTACCAACCATAGTTTGTATATATGTAGTTAGTTTAAAAACTTATCATGTACTAACTATTACTTTTGACTGATTATATGTATTTTGATATGAAATCTATAATAACTATTACTAACTATATGTTTTTGGTTTCTAATTATTTTTGTTGTCTCTCAATGTAATTGACCGTGTATATATATAAATATATATATATATATATATATATATGTATGTATGTATGTATTGTTCGTAATAAATTCAATATATGTTAGTTGTGTTGAGAATATTTACAGTATGTTATTCTGGTATATATTGATCTGCATTACTGAAACAGGGGGGAAGGAGTGATAGAAATGTAAATAATAGGGAAAAAAATAAGACTTTACACATCGGTTTTATTAAAATCGATGTGGAAATTTCACTTTACACATCGGTTTTTAATAAAACCGATGTGTAAAGTGAAATTTCACAATAGGATACCAATTGACAAATTAATTTTCCACATCGGTTAAGTATTAATCGCTGTGTAAAATATTATACACATTGGTTATAAAACTGATGTGTAAAGTGCAAATAAACCACATCAGTCGTTTCAACATCAGTTTTAAAACCGATGTGTAAAGTCAAAAATAACCGATGTGGAATCCCTTTTCTGCACTAGTGCCATTACCATTGTATTTGCATTTTGACCCCCCAATTCGTCTTATTTTTCGACAGCACCAACTTTCGTACACCCTACAGCGATGAGAGACGGTAGTCAAAGACAATCAAAGGCAAGCCTTCCCAAACCTTTTGCAAATACTTTCATCATTTTTAAAAGGCACAAATAGGTGGCACAAATTAGGAAGCCCAAACCCTTCCGATGCAAGACTAATCCCCGCTTATGTTTTTGTGTTAGCCACACGGTGCTATCACAAGTTGATTGTTTTCCAGGGACATGGAATATAAAATAACTGTAAAAAGATAAGCAAATGGGACCACGACAGTCGACAGATGAGAGACACAGTCAGTCAGTCACGTAGAGGGAAAGACAAAACAAAGTGTTTCTACTTTCCAATTCGAAAGGAAGAAGGGAAAATGAGAGTTGTCACACCTACTTACAAGACTTGTCAAGTTTTGGACTTGAACTTTTAAAGACAATTGGGCCCTAAGTAAAAAACTTAGCTATATAAATTTTTCATTTTAATATATACATTAATACATATATACTAAGTAAAACAAAAAAAATTGGTATCTGTTGGAAGTAATTCAAATAGAGTTTGTTAGTTGTTAGGAGTTTGTTAAAATGTGATTAGTTTTTTGTAACTAGAGTGATTAGTTAGAGAGCTATTGGGAGAGTTAGTTAGTGTATGTGTAAGTCTATAAATAGACTTAGTGCCATAGTGTGAATGTGTACAAGTGTAGAGAAGTGTAATAGTGTGTGAAAGTGTTAATAAAGAATCTCAATTTTTCTTTCTCTATTCCTTCTCAATTTCTCTATTGTGTTAGTGTGAGCGTGTGAAGCATTGTGAACTTCTTGCCCCAACAAATGGTATCTAGAGCTACAAGATTAGGGACTTGTGAGGGTCTTTCCATGGAGGTGGAAATTGAAGAGATTGTGAGTGGGGATTTATCAATCCCATTACCAGTTCTTGATAGCAAGAACTTCCATCAATGGGTAGTGAAGATGGAGAACATTTTCAATTTCTATGAGGTGTTTGAGGTGGTGCAAGAAGGTGTTGAAGGTGTGGAAGATAGTGCTTCCAAAAGGAGAGATTACAAGGCTCTCATCATCCTTCATCAATGTGTGGATGATGTGAATCTTGGGAAGATTGTTGCTGCCAAAAATGCTAAAGAAGCCTGGGATATTTTGAACAATGTCTATGAAGAAGATGAAAGAAAGAGTGAGAACAAGAAGGCAAGAACAGTGATGGCAGCAAGCCAGCATACCCAAGAAATTGGGATTTTGGTTCATAACAATGCAAGTGGTGCTGATGGAGATTATCAGTGTAGCACCACAGTAGAAGAAGATGGGTCTTCGAAGGAGCCAAGAGAGGAAGCATGTGGAACGAAAGAAGATGATAAAATTGCAGTCAGCAAGAAAATCAAGAGTGTTAAAAAGAGTGAAGTGGAGAACACAGTCAAGGAGAAGAAGCAAGTTCCTGGGTGTGAAGAGCCAATGGTGAATGGCGAGAAAGAAAGGAGTGATGATGATCTTGAGACAAACAAGATCGAGACAGAGAGCAGTGATGATCTAGAGGACGGTGATGCCGGTGCTTCGTATTCCCAGCAAAAGGAAGTCGTATCAGTGGAGGGCGTCGTGAAGAAGGTCAACTCTGTGGATCGATGTGGTGTTGTGGCTGAAGAACAAGCCACAGACATGCGAGTGAAGACGGAGGAGGTGAGCATCATTGACGGTGGCAAGATCGATTGTACCGGAATCGTGGGTGGATACAGCCGTGGTGGCTGCGGTGACAGACATAGCAATGGCTGTCGTGAAGGGGAACAGACAGAACCCTCAATTTTGGGGAAGAAAACCGCAAAAATCAGAGTGGGAGAGCAGAGCAGAGGATTTTTAGGGTTTTCAAGTGAGGTGCAAATGACTGAGAAGGAAACTGGGGTGCCAGGATCGTCGGAACCTCATCATCAAATGGCGGCGGCAACCAAAAAGTGCAGCGCCGTCATGGAGCAGAGGGTGAAGAGGGCAGAAATGCATGGGAAGATTTGGGTGGCCCGAAGTTCGACCAGATCTCCACCACCGCTAAAGCCGCCACTGCTAGAACCGGAGCAAGAAACGCCAAATCGGGATTCCCCTACGGTGGATAATGATGTGAGAGCAGTAGCACGGGGAGAAGACATGGTGGTCGCACGATAGATCGAGTCGCCACCACCGTCGAGACGGACTGAGAGTGATATTATGGCAGTGGGTGAAGGGATCCTTCGCCGGAACGCCGCGTCGGAGAAGAAGAGGCCGTGGGTGGTTTCCGAGGAGTCTGAAGAGGTGTTGTCGGTCACAAAACGGCCGGACCGAGTCAATCATGCGGCGATGAGGCTGTGGTTAGTCGTGAGGAAGGGTGGTGCCACTGCTGACAACGAGAAGGCTATTGAGAGTACCAGTGCAAGTGAGGAACAGATGAAAATTAGGGCAGAAATTGTATTTTCTAAAATGGGTCAGGCCCAAGTTTCTAGTGAGCATCAATGTGCATTTCAGAAAGTGGGTGAAGATTTTGAATTGATGGGCCAAGCCCAGACGTGTTATAGTAGCAGAATATGGGCTAGTGAATGGGTTCATGTTCAACAGGCCCAAGGATCCATAAGTGATCAATATAAATTTCAGAAATTGGGTCACGAATTTGTCTTAATTGGTGGAGCCCAAATATGTGACAAAAGATTGATATGGGATCCAGGAGGATACGTGTGTTTTAGTGTTAATAAAATGTGCATTATAAAAAATGCAAGTTTGGTGTAATAATAAAAGGTGTAAGTGAAATATTTGAATTACGGGGGAGTGTTGGAAGTAATTCAAATAGAGTTAGTTAGTTGTTAGGAGAGTGTTAAAATGTGATTAGTTTGTTGTAACTAGAATGATTAGTTAGAGGGCTATTAGGAGAGTTAGTTAGTATATGTGTAAGTCTATAAATAGACTTGGTGCCATAGTGTGAATGTGTACAAGTGTAGAGAAGTGTAATAGTGTGTGAAAGTGTTAATAAAGAATCTCAATTTTTCTTTCTCTATTCCTTCTCAATTTCTCTATTGTGTTAGTGTGAGTGTGTGAAGCATTGTGAGCTTCTTGCCCCAACAGTATCTCCCTAAAAAATGGGATCCGATTGTACCATCAAATTATGCTCAGGACCACCATTGATAAATGATCTTGATGTTTACTATTCTAAGCAAGAACCGAGGTAAGTTGCATGACACAAGAAAAAATATTTTGAAATTAGCTTAGCACGTTCACATAAAAAGAGCAAAATATATGGATAAGGGAGGGGGTAGGAGACCATCATTGCCCTTGCCCTCCCTATATCCTACCCCCGATCATACTTCGGTGATACCAACAGTTCCAGGGTTTCACAAAAAGATGAATCCTGTGAGTCCTATATGGTTATTTGGACCTACATTTTGCTCAATGATTGAATATGTATAGCAATAAGTCTTCATCTTTTTCTTCTCTCTTTTTATTTTAAAAAAAAATAAGTTAGACTTGGACGGGAATCAGGGAATATGCCTATAAGCGGCTCGCCTTAGTCATAAGTCATAACTATATAAACCTGTATTGGACAAGTGTATTATCAATTTAAATACTCTATATTTTAAAGTGTTATATGTAAAAATTGGAGATTTTAAATCAATAATAGTGTAATTTTAATCATTTTCATACTATCTTAAAACTTGGTATACAGGTCAATCTGATCAAATTGACCATAGAAGGCAGTAATCATAAATGGAAACAAGACCAATTAACCGAGTGAAATAATGCTTGAAAAGTCATAAAAAGTGAAGATATATATGGTCAAGGGAATTGTTCCTTGGTACAAAACGAAAATTCATACTTCAATCGGCTGATTTTTATCCAATAACACATCTGGGTTTTAACTATAATTTAATAATTGCCTTTAATAAACCCAAATAACCATTTGTCACGTTAGTTCGTCAACATTTCGCACATTATCTTGTTAAATGTTCTGCCACGTCTTCACTATATGTAGTCAATTGATGATTTGTTAAAAAAAGAAGTAATATGCAACAGTTGACTGAATGTCTAAATTGTAGAGTACAAAATGAGATTAACAAAATATTTATTTGAAATTGACTAAGAATTTGTATATATCTGTTTTCCCTATTCATTGTCAATACTGAATAACCAGAATCTGAAGTACGTTGAAATATCTTTTCTATTTTAACTGGATTAAGGATATATCGATAACGGTATTACATTTCAACATCACATGGCTTAATTTTTTTCTTTTTCTTTTATCATATTTTAATACTTAAAACACTACATTGATCTGTTGGAAATTAAATTCGATATAAAGCTCAAATTTTATCAATAAAAACAGATATGTTTTAACTTATAATTAGTCCTTACATAGATAATTATTTTTAAAAAAAAAACTAGAAAATAAGGAATTATAAGCCACGGAACACGAATTATGAGTAGGTAGGTTCAAACCTCCGCAATACACTCCACCATCTTTTCATTCTTTTCTCTTCTCTCCCACTTCACCTTGACCTACTATGAACCTCCCCTTGAACAAAAAAGATAACAATTTTTAAATATTTAAATAAAAAAAAAGCATCCATCTGTCTAGATGTTGTTAAATTAGAATTTATTTTCGATTAATTTTTTAAGAGATCATGAACATTTAGGTTTGGGAGTTTCAAAGAGGATAAAAGAAAATGACTCATAATAGAATCAAATGGAATAGAGTGTGTTCCATTATTTGGTTGTTTAATAAATTTAATGAGAAAAATTCATCTCATTCCCTTCTTACCCACAATTTAGAGGGACATAAATTTTAAGCTTTCCCTAACCATTCCACTTCCTCCTTTTGAATAATAATCAAACATACATTCATCAACTTTTATCATTCCATTTCCGGTGACATCTAATCTTATCCATCCATATGAAATTGTGGCCAATATTAACTCCTTTCATCTTTCACAATTAAATAGTGCTCTCACTATACACATATATAGGACCACATACATGCGTGTATGGAAGACATTATTCTTAAACTGACTGTAATGTGTATATTTAAGGCAGCAATGCCTTCTTGCATTACATTTACAGTAGTCTCTTGGAGGAAGCATGTGCAACGACCATTTACTTGTCTCTTTGTAGAGGCCAGGCCTACCACTCAAATGCAGCTCGTGCACATGAAAAGAGAAACCTTACTAACCATTTTGCCATGAAAAACACAAAACAGAAACAAAACCATTTTTGCATTTTTGTTGATTTTGGAATTTGATAATCTTTTTTAAGAGCATTACAGTGCCATGTTACGAAAGAAAGACTATGGGTATTTGTGTCTTTTATTCATGACATGACACTCACGTCTTCAAAGAAAATTAAAAAAAAAAAGTAGTAATCAAATATGTTGATTTTCAGGTCAACACAGCACTGTACTTTGCTGGATGCCCATGTGCTTCAGTTTCCAAAATTTCATACTTCCCACCACTGGGTCCTTTAGAGCATCATCACCACCATTAGCCAGCTCAAATTCCCAATGCATTGGAGAAATGTTCTTTTATGCCTTTGAGATGACAGAGAAGCCATGCATTAATTATGCCATACAAATTTGAAACTGCAAATAGCCAACAAAAACAAACATACAATTCCTCATCATCTGTTCCTGAAACATTGAAAAAGTTCCTTCCCCCCTAACAGAAACCATTTGCAATCCATATTTATCTATCTCTAGAAGAAATCAAACTCCAGATAATTATCAGAACCTTTCTGATTAGCTATTGACATATGGTTCACAACCTTTTCACCAGCTGAAGAGGCTGGAGAAGGTACCTTGTCAAACTCTACAGGCTTAGGGATCTCAGGTGGGGTAGCACAACGGATCAATGCCCAATTCACACCTTCAAAAAAGGGATGTTGCTTAATCTCAGTAGCACCTCTTTTATATGCCAATCTGTGCTGAGGTTCCTTTACAAGCAACCCTCTTATAAGATCCCTTGCTGCAAAACTGACAACAGGTGCTTCTGGAAATCGCAGGGGCTGACCTACAACGTTAAACAACGTTGCTCGGTTCCCAGATCCCTTAAAAGGAGTCTTACCAAACAATAGCTCATATAGAAAGATTCCAAAAGTCCACCAATCAACTGCACTCCCATGACCTTCACCCTTAATAATCTCAGGTGCCAAGTACTCGTGGGTTCCAACGAATGACATAGACCGAGCATCAGTAGGCTCAGCAATGAGCTCAGGTAACGGGGTCACTTGGTTGCCAATTTCAGTTTTGGGCTTCCGGTCCTTCTTTGATTTGCTAGAGAAGAGCCGAGGCGAAAAGCATGTAGTAGGAGCAACACAGGATGGCTGGATGCAGGAAGGCGGCTCAATACATGCAGGCTGGACACAGTAAACAGGATTCTTTCTTAAAGGCTCACAATCCGTTATTGAACCTTTAACCAGGGTTGGACTAACAGCACAACGGAGGGAAAGGTCAAAGTCAGAGAGCATAATATGTCCATCATCCCTAACAAGGACATTTTCTGGCTTAAGGTCACGATAGACAATTCCAAGCATGTGGAGGTACTCCAACGCCAGTAGGACCTCTGCCACATAAAATCTGCAAGTTACGAGTAACTTAGCAGTTGTTACCATCAAATCAAATTAACATCATGGCGATATTAGGAAAAATCCCCAAAAATGAAAAGAAATAATGACTAGGCTCAAGGGGTATCAGCACTGAGTAAATTATATCATTAAAGGAAATAAAACAGCTGCTCTAGAGTTGTTTAAATATTAATGGCAACTAAGATTTCCACATAATTTTCTAAAAACAAGCTTTTGAAGATTCTCTTTTATTGTATTGAGGTTATGTATTTATTTACACATTTGGAAGAAACAGAGGTCATCAACCTTGAAAAAACATTTGACAGCTGATACATTATTTCACTTCTTATAGGACTAACATAAAGCAACCAGAGAAATGATAAACAGATGAATGGTTAAACACGCACAAATGCAAACACAGGTAAAAGAAACTCATATCATGACCACCACCTGTACTCCTCATGCATAAATAGCACGGGAAGATCCCAGGCTCAAAAGTCAATGTTCATTACATATTATTAAGTAATTAATTTTAGATGCCTATATAATTGTAATCAAGATTTGCATAAAGTAATCTAAGCATTAGAATTCAGTTCTTTCAATAAGATGCAGCAATTAGAGTAGTAATGTTATAAGTGACTAAGGATACACATAAAAGGACGACTACGGTCACTCCACTGCAACTGTCAACACTAGAACTCAAGGAATTTTTTTTTTAAATAAAAAATGCTGGGATTGTAATGACAATGTCCTTAAAAGAAAAAGACTCAAACCTAGTTTCCTTCCTTGTAGACTATAACAAGCCACTAGAGCATTGTATATGAAATTGGGTTCAGTTATCACATGCATAGTAACACATTATCCATGAATCTATGATAACCTTCTTTCCCAATTGAATACTATGATAAAATAATTCTTATGGATTGAAAAACTTTTCATGCATTTGAAAGCCAGATAAGCATGTTCTCACTTCTCAAACATAAATTGAAGACTACCATCAAGTGATACATGAACATAGCTTTTTTCAAATAGGAATATAGGATATGCAGGGTATATTGTAACTTGTTTTTCGTTTAGATATTCTATTTTGAGTCATAAATCTTTTTCACCAGTTTGCATAGTTCATGCAAGCAGAAAAAACAATGTATGAAACTTCAAAAATGAAAATTGTAGAATCAATTACTTTCATGTAGCAGAGAATTAGGTTGGAACTGATGTAAATCAAGGAAGGAGCAACTAAAACTTATATGAGCAATGAGGGAAAATCAAAAGAGAAATATAATATGTATCATATAACCAGCATGAATGAACCAAAATGGAGTTTAAAACTTAAACATACTTTACTGCCTGCTCGGGAAAATGCTTCCCTGGCTGCTTCTGCCTAAGTGTATGGAGGTCTCCACCAGGGCAAAATTCCATTACCAAGCATGAGAATTTCTCTGTCTCAAAATGGGTATACAAAGTTGGGAGAAAGGGGTGGTCAAGTGACTGTAGAATTTCTCTTTCTGTCTGAGCACGAAGTAGCTTTTTACGACTTGCAAGGGACCCTTTGTCCATCACCTTCATTGCAAAGTAACATTTAGTTCCACTCAACTCAGAGAGGTATACACTGCCGATATCCCCACAACCCAGCCTCTTTAGCAGTCTAAAGTGACCTAAACCCAATGCTCCATCTCTTGTTCGAACAGCTTGGATAGCTTCCCATCTCAAGTCATTTGCCTTATGAGGCTTGTTTACACTGCTACTAAAGCTACTACAGGTACTCTCATCACTCACATCACTGCTTGTACTTCCTCTGCAAATACTGCTCTTGCCACTCTCAACAAAATCAGCTCGATCACTGATCTTGGCACTTCCACTTGTCTTTGCAAGACTGCTGGTCCCATCACTAACTTTAGCAGAAACAGAACTGTTCTTCACACTTCCATATTCCGATGTCTTTTTCTCTTGATCAATAGAGCTTTCCTGTGAGCCCAAGTTCTCATTTACAGCATGATCCACTTCTCCAGATGCTTTCTCGAGGATCGATGAGGAAGCACCAGAACCACATTTATTACTCGAGGAACCAGCAGACCCCTTTTGGGCTGAAATTCCTAACTTCTTGATTTCAGGATTTTCGACAGTATTCTGCTTTGATATATCTTCAGCAGCGGCCATCTCAGGTTTGCCTGCCTTGAACCGGCTGTGAAGAAGGCCTAATGTCTTTTGCCTCAAGGGTTTCGATCCCATCCGTCTTCTTATGTTTTGGGAGAGCTCTGACACTGGTTTTCGAGTCCATCGGAAATACTAAAGAGATTCAAATGAGATCAGATTGACCAAATCCATGGCTGAGCATCCATTTATTGTGACGCCAAAAATTAGAAACAACCTATCAAAGGCATCAATATCACAAAAGTTATCAGCCATTTCACTACGGCATAAAAAACATGCTTGGTTTAACAGAATATGTGGATGAAGAGTCATCTAACAATCTATTAAAGAAGAAAGATTTGAACATCCATAAAATTATCAAACAATTAGCTCATATAGTCATATTCAACAAGAGACAAATAAATCCAGTAATTAGTGAAACAATTCCTACTAGTGATACATAACACATGTGCATACTGACATAGCTAAAAAAGTATCATAAGAAAATCATCTAACCAAGACCTCAGACTCCTTCAGAGTGAAGCCACGTGTTATCATTCATGAACAAAAATAGTGACAGAACCTAAGACCCAGTTAGTAAACAAAGTAACCTGCATCCCTAAAAACTTGAGAGCTGTGGAGCTGCATGCAGACCATTCTCAAATTAGTAAAGCTCAACACTGAAGGGTAACCAGTCACATAAGAATCAGTACTTGTAAAAGAAAATAAAAATTCAACAAAAAAAACAAGTAAATTTCACAGAAATCTATAAGGGTATGAGTCAAATTCAGCAGCGAAGCGAAAAATGCAGGTTTTGGAGAGACGCAATGGGTATTTGGTGAATGTCAAAAATATCATAAGAACAAGGAACATGAAAGTGATCGTGAGTGAATTGAATAAAAAATCGGTCTTGATGAAGGAAGCATGGTTTTGAGTTGAATCTGAAGCAGATCCGAATGAAGAGAGAGACCCGGATGCGAAAAAGTTAAACTTTGGAGGGTTAAGGGGCAAAGAAATGGAGAACGGTATAAGGGAAAGCAAGAAGAACCCAAAAGAATACCTAATTTGAAGGATCAGTACAGAACTCAGCTGTGTTGTTTTAGCAAAAGGAGAGAAGAACAGTGTAGATAGGGAGCTCCTTCCTGGGATTGTGTATGGAAGCTTGGAGAGAGAGAGAGAGTCACAAAATAAAATTACATAAACTGTGCCTGTGGTGGACTAATAGACACGGAGAGAGAAAAGAGGGGTCAAAGCAAAGGTAAAGCAAAGTTTTTTTTTTTTTTAATCATTCAATAATTTCAATGGTTTTTATCAAAAAATAATAATAATTTCAATGGTATTTTGTCCCCAAAATCAAGAGGGGTCCAAATCATTAAACAGTTCAGAGGACTTGCACCTGTCTGTCATGCCTTTACCCAAATATTTCTTTTTTCTTTCCTCTTCTTTTTTGGAAACGGATTCGCTACTGCTGACCTGCATCGTGCTGTTGTCTTGCGGCTAAATTTGGATCATCCGTCCAGATTAAATGACATTTAAAAAAATAAAAATAAAGAAAAGAGATTTTTTTTTCCAGAAATCCTAAAACCCTCACCACTTTTGAACCCCATACGCGCACCACCCCCACCCCTTCACCTATCTCCGTCGCCTGCTGTTCATCATCGCCATCAACCACCATCGTGCCGCCCATCCCAACTCCGGTTCCGACAACCTCCGTCCAGGTGGCCCGTTCATCTCTCTCCCTTGGATAATATGTATTCAAGCATATTTTCATCAACAGAAGTGTCCCATAGCAACAACTAATAACCAGCATCATTCACTACAATAATATGCATCATCATCAACTCAGATAAGAAGAAAAATAAAGTAATATTTTCAATCATACATCACCATCTGCTTCAGCCTAAAACAATGGTGGAAAACTAGAAGCAATCTAAATTATTCATTTCTTGTAATGAACTCGACTTCCCCCTCTTATCTCTATTTGCAGGGGAGAGGAAGAAAAACCAAAACCAAAACAAAAAAACTTGAAAAGGGTTAAAACTTAAAAGGACCAAAGTGGTCAAAATGAAATACTATGGAGAAGTCCACAACCGTCGCGAGACAGTCAGCCACCACATAAGTGGGCTTGAACGGCAGCGGCGGTGCGAAGCAAACTGGGTGCGGCGATGTGAAACGAACCAGAGTTGCGGCGGCGGTGCAGGCACGACGCGGGAGAGAGGCGCGCCAGATGGAGCGCGCGACCACTGATAAGCGCTGGCGGCGGTGCTCCGGCACTATCGACAGTGGCGTGGTGGGCTGCGGTGATGACTTCTCAAAACAGGGGGTGTGCGAAGGGTTTTGGGATTTCTGTAACAAAAAATTCTATTTTGTTTTTTATTTTTTTTAAAGGCCAATTAATCTGGACCGTCCGATCTGGACGGACGGTCCAGATTCGCCAGCAGGAGCGAATCCGCTTCCCTGTTTTATCTATGTTGATACTTCCTTTTTCAAATTATTATTTTGAAAATGACATTAAAGGCCTCCTTTTAATACATGGTTCTGAATTTATATATAATACATATATATATTTTGTTAAACACAATATTTATTTATTTTGGTTAACAATTAAACACAATATTTAAAACCATTGTAGATGGTGGTTACATCGATCGCATTTTTTCATAATGACGATGAACACAGCCTAACCGCAATCATCAGCTAAAACCTTGCATATACATGTTAATATTGCATTTAGTATGAGTTGTTTTTAATTTATTAAATATTTATTTTATCATGAATATTTAAACTTTATTAAAAATTAATTAATAAATACTTAATAAATATCGTAAAAGAAATGGATACAAATATTGCCTTCATTTCTTATATTTTTCAATTAAAAGAGTTTATACATGATTTTCAGAATTTTGCCTTGGGGTTAAATTGAAAGGGAGAAAAAGTTCATTCTTATATGATTTGACACCTTAGCCACTAGAACAATAACAATTGGTAAAAGCTAAGTGGCTTGATATTTTATAAAATATTCTGTTCATAAGTTTTTGAGCCAAAGGGATACTTAAATTGTTAATAATTGGATATTAAATTTGAAATATTCTGACTTCATAAGTTATCGAGAAAGTAAGAGAAATAAGATTAAGGTTTAAAAAAAAAAGGATTAGTCTGCTTTCACTGCGTGTGGAGGATATCCCGAAAAAAAAAAAAGAATAAGGTTAAGGTTAAAAAAATGGTCATTCATCCCTACTGTAGTGAAGCATCTAATAGATTATAAATCATGCTATCCTATATTCTCTCTTCAAAACCAAAATATAACATGAGAAAATATCTAACAGGAAGCAAAACTGATTACGGAAGAATGAAAATAAAATAGGAAAGAAATGGTTTCCTATAGACAATAATTGTTATTATGATTATGTTTGCATGAAGTCATTAGATGGAAATACAAATTCCCATCACTTAAGCCGACATAAAGATTTTTGGTTGCCCAAAATGGGTGCCTGATTTCCCTTCCAGTCAATAAAATCACCAAGTAATGTACCAATGGTCGATGGGAATGTTTGGGTGATCCAATGAAAAATAGAAGTGTATTACTGAATCATCCAAGCTATAATTAAGTTTAGGTGGACCATCCAGCACTCTCACTGCAATAGCAATTAAAGCTTTTGATTATGTATGTACCAAAAAGAAGTGCCTTTAATTTCATTGTAAAATAGTAGCTATGCTCATTGGAGGTAGCAAATAAGAGAACCCCTCATTTTTGTAGCATTAACCTAGCAATTACATTCATGATTCTTAGTGTCTTTGCAATACAAGCCAAGAAGGGCCCAACTCCTAAATGCTATTTCTGTGATGGGACAAGGGGTCATATTAGGATCACTCAAACTTCTATGTGAGGAAGTGAGAAAGAGAGAGCTTCTGGGCTGCATTAATAAATAGGCTTTCCATCCCAAGTGCTTATCTGAAATTGATATCAAAGCATATAAAGATTTGGTCTATGGGTTTATTTTCTGAAGATAAGTGGTTTGCACCACTGTATGAGGTCCCCTTGAGTATGAAACTTCATAAATAAATAAATAAATAATAACAATCAAGGTGGTTGGAACTCATTTTCCCATATGAACCAATCTGTTTGGTGTTTCATATAATCCAAATACCTCTCTTTCTATAAAGTATCCAGATTATTCACCCTGCAGCTGGCATATCCCACAAACACCTTTTTTGTTATTTTGACAACTAGGATGAGATATGCAAGCAAGAGGGCCAAGCAAAGTTCACATTATGTGTTTAAATATGAACAACTAATCTTTTAACCTGAAAGTGGATTGTGGAATTAAAAGAAGGTTATGTAAATTTATTGGGAGTTATCAGTATTTCTTCCTTTTAATAACCACCTCAATATTAACACCATTCAATAATGCATGTAACATGCCCCCCTCATATAAATTTTATTTAGGATATGACCAAACATGTCTCCTTCAGACATCAACGAAATGTTTCAAAGGCTTTCCTTACTTTTCTTTGATGTCTTTTTCTCCTTCCTGTAATATTTTATGTAAGAGCAATTGAGCACCAAATGGGAAAATCCTAATACCTAATTCAGAATCCAAGTGTCTCATAAACGACAATGAATCAACTTTGGACCGTGACTAAATTTTACCTATGTTTTGTTTGATTGCTCATGTCGTGGACAACTTTCTTGCTTGGAGTCTTTGTCTAGTCATTCAGAAATTGCCACATGGGGCAAGAAAGGGTAGGTTGTGTGACCTTCAACTTAAGGGTTAACATTAGGATTAGTGGTTTATGATTTGACTCCGCAATATAGTACCTAAGTTTGGTCCCAAACTAAAAGCAAAGCTGGGCACTCCACGCTTCTTTGGTCCTTTCCCTCTCTCTCAAAACAGACACTTTGTTTTCTAAGTTGCTTTCTTCTTTTCATTATAGACCCCCACTCTCATAAAATTCATTTTTTTCAGTCAAAGAAAACTTTATTTGGGCCAATTTTATCCTTTTTTATACAGGCTCTTTTAGTTATCAGAAAATGTTGAATGATGATAACATTTTTCTTTGCCTTTTTATTTCCAGATACATGTGATGTCTTGAGAGTGAGTGGAACCAAACTAAAGAATCTTTTCTCAAATACAAAAATAGAGTCAACTTTTTATCATGAGTTTTACGTTGCTCAATACATTTAGAATTACTTCTTTTAATAGTAATATTCATCTATTTGAGTATGTATTTTATTTTTGATTGGTATTTCTTTATTTATTTCACAGTCAAAGCTATCAACATTAAGCTATAAGACATCTAAGTTAACTAAATAGTCAAGAATTTCAATGGGGTGGATATTAGTGAAAATTGTATCAAGAGTCATTTTGACTGTACAATGAGAGAGAGCAGTATTGTTTACAAGTTATGACATATGACTACTGACTACTGAGTCTTGAACCCACATAGATATACCTAGGATATCTGTCAAATGAGAATTGATAATAAACCCTTAAGATAATGGATCACTATCTCAGAAACCGACAAAGAGTTTAAAGTTTTAGTACAATGTATGGGAAACATTTTGTTAATTAATAATAAGTGATACCATTATGTGATAAAACCCTTTTTTGACCTTTTTAGGATATTATTGTGGCCTTCTAAACCCATGCAAGTTGAGCAAGCCTTTGAATATGATGCCACTTATCACGTCAGGCAATGAAGCACATTCAAAGATATAGGAATACTAAACAAATGCTTAAACAATACAAAGGGCCAATTATGTATAAGAGAAAACCAAAGCAGATCTACACAACTCCACACATAGAGGTTCGAGCTACTTACCCATACCCACATGCAGCTCTAATTGTTTTTTTTTTAATCAAAACTAGCAGTTTTGTGCAGTGGTCCTTCCCCCATCTTTCATATTAAACTCATCACAACAGTTACTATATGATTAAATATTAATGATATACACTGATATGATATGAGCAACAACCAATGGTAGCAGCATTACAATAAGATTTTGACATGTGGCATGCATGTGAGTCTTGGGCCCCTCAACATTATTTACATAAATTTATTTTTTTGTTCACTTTGGGTCTCTACAAATTTTGAATCTTTTTTTGTTTTACTGGTAGAAGGGAATATATTCTTTCAAGCGGGAGACTCTGATGCTTCAGAGGTTGATAACCTCACCTAGCAGAAAAATTGCTTTTGAGAAAGCTTTGGATATGTGGGATTTGGCTTCTAGCTTCACTTTTGGTTTCACTTTTTAGTTTCTTTTGATGTCAAAATCTCTTACCATAGTACCACCTAAGAAAGTGTAAATTTTTTGGCTTTGGCAATTGGTTGAATAAAATTTTGACTGTGAGCCTATAACCTACTAAGAAGGAACAACTCATGGTTTTGGCATGGCTACACGGTCCATACCTTTTCCTTTGATGTCCTTTTCTCACACTTATCATCAACCCCATCCAATTTGACCTGTAAACTGTCTGTAAAGGAAGGAAGAAAGAAAATGTGGACCAAATATGATATTGAAACTTCTTTCATGTGGGTTACTACGTTTAAAAGTGTGCTTATTAATAATATCTTCATTGAAATGATGGAATTTTAACAGCAAGGGGGTAACAAAGGAGTCGTGCAATATTTAGTTATCAAATTTTGACAAGCTATTTATTTTAGGGTAATGCTAACCAGTACCCTTAGGGCTGGTTAAAGATTCCTAAATCGAGAAAGTTTTCATTGAAAATATAATTATACCACTCTTTTAAGATTTTAAATACAACAACTCCCAATATATTTTTTCTATTCTTGGTTCCTTAACCAGTACTCTTAGAGATATTGGTTAGCATTCTCCTTTATTTTACTATGTACAATGTAGTTTGACAACATGTGAACTAAGTAAATATAATTAGAACCACATGAAAACTATAAGGTTATTTATTGGTGCCACTGCCAAGGGATGAGGGATAGTTAGAAATCCGTTATGATGACAGAGCATATCATAAGAATATTCCTCAAAATGGACAATTCATAAGAGCTTTCTTTATTTAAAATTTTAATAACCTAGTCAGACTCATCAGAGTATCCAATTGCATTTGCATCCCAGCCCAAAAATGGGCCCACTTCTATTTTGGGTTTAAACCACACAAAAATGGCCCACGGTCCAATGGCCCGATGTAAGAGATTCTATAAGCTAGAGATTGCTTGAGCCAGACAGCAAATATGGTCTTGAAGACTGAACAGTGAACACCAAGAAAATTGCAGACATGGTTGCCAAGAATTTGGATAAGGAAGGTATTACGTGTCAACCTTGCATGGTGGGATACCACAAGAGCATAGGGAAATTAGTTATATCTAGGACCAATATATCATATAATGTCCTTGTTGCCATTCTTGATGTGGCTCATGTCATAAACCATGATATTCAAGCCAGGAACTATTCCTGATAGACCATCCAGATGAAATGACAGCGTTTTTGCTCATTAGAAAACTTCTAGAGTTGGGGTAGGCGCTTCTTAGAAGAGTCACGTCATTTCAAGTTTTGTGGGGACCCTGCCAGTGATGCTAAGCAGCATAATCTGTTTTTTGAGAGAGAATGTATGATATTTGTATAAATAAACATCAATTATATATGATGCTACTTCTATCCTGTGATCATTTTCATTGCCTATATTCTGCTTAACAATAGTTGCTATCCTGCTTAATTTTTGTACCAGAAATAGATAGTTTTAGTTAAGAATATTAGATTAATTTCTGTGATCTTATGCTACAATAGCCATGGTCTTGTCTGATTATGTTTGAGGCTTGTTTTTTACCACTTAGAACATTATGCTTTGGTTAAGTTTAAGACTTGTAAGTAGCTTCTAAGTATAAAAACTATTTGCTGGTGTCTTAAGACCGAATATGTTATATTCTCGGTATTTAATTTACATGAAGTACTTACCTTTTTTCATTTATGCAAATAACTAATAAGAAGCAAAACGAAAAACTGCAGCTGCAGTATTAGAATTATCAAAATTTGCGTCCAGCTTGCGGTAAAATGCCCCTGGGACAACAACTATTATAGTCTCAATGGGTCTGAAAAGAATATCTGAATTGGGAAATGGAAAGAACCAGTTTATGCTCCCGTAAAGTCAAGAATATCAGAAATTTTGCTCATGTAGTAGTCCGGCTGAATATTATTTGAAGGGTCTTGTAGAGCTGATTGACTTGTGACACCTGTTCCCACAACACAAGAAATGGCCAACTGTTATGAATGACTTGTGCAGTTACGTAAAGTCAGCCATGCAGTAAAAGACAAGTCCCATTACCTGACAGTACAAGAAGAGTTTTGCAACCAGCATTCTGTCCAAATAATATATCAGTATCTAGTCTATCACCTACCATGCACATCTTGGAGCAACTTACATTGAATCTGCTTAAAAGAGACAGTTATATACTGAGAAAAATATATAGTGAAACACAAAAGTCCCTGTGGTCAAAATCAACAAATTTAAGCATTTAATTTTCTTACTTCTTAAGTAAAAACTCCATCAGAAAAGTTGATGGTTTCCCAACTACGATAGGCTCCTTTTGGGTTGACCCACATATGGCAGCAACCATACACCCCGCACCTGAAACCCACCTTTTATCCATTATAAGGCCATATAATCAAGTTGCATATAATTCCATTGTTTAAGAATAGAATGGAATTGAAGAAAGGACCAGGCCATTCTTGCAAAGCAGTCATATGTCCAACTGCATCACGGTTGGTGGCAATGAAAAGGCATCCTGGATTTTCACGTATGCAAAGGGTTCCATACCTATCAGATGAAATTTAAACAATCATCATCGGAAACAATTAGAAGCGAGTAATTACATAAATGTGGATGGAATTCTCAAAACAACTACTTTTGTTTTGCCAGAATTTAAGAGGATGTTGGCTTATACATATATATGATTCTCATCTTTATATCCACCTATTGTGTAATAAACGGAAAAAAGAATAAACTATTCACCAGAGTATTCTATGCAAATATTTATGTAAACAAATTTTTGAAAGAAGCTTTAAAATGTTGACAGACTTATTATGAGGCCAAACTAGGATCATTAGAATTTCAAGTTAAGTCAGCTTGCTCGAAATAATATGCAATATGGATATTTCAGATCATACTAGCTATATATTTATAAATCACCAAAGGTTCTGAACTTGAAATTTGGAGAGACAAGTATGCAGTAACATAAACCAGAAGGTAAGGTGCCGAAGAAAAAACAAGGGCATTTTTTTTTTCTTACTGAAGTTTGTAATAGTTAATGTTTGGATCTAGACCAACCACTACAGCTCCAACCTGCAAGAGTGAACTCATCAGTTAACTGCAAGCACTGACCACAATAAAGATACTCAAGGTAACAATGGCCAAGCGTAAGTACACTCTTATCATGTTCAAAAAAGCTGATCTGCTTCAGGTCTACTGTTTTATTCGCATCTCCCTGCAATTATTGAATGCTCTAGTGAGGATAACATCAGTGACAATCTTGTGATTCTCATCCCTCTGTCTGTCTTGTTTAGAGCATGCATAGCCATTAAGAAAATGAAGTCTGGCTCGAGTCAAACTGTTAGTGTAAGTGTTTCCTTTGTAACAAGACATGCAAAGGGACATGTTCACCACCAATTAGTTCCTACTCAATGAAGCTGAATAATCATCGAACCAACAAAATTCACAAGCAAAAGACAACTCAAACTGAATAACTAATTTGATAGAATAACGACGCATGTCTCCTAAATAGCTCAGTGGACAATATTAACAACAAATTCAATTGAGAATAACGAAAAGGAGGACAGAACTTACTGGACCACCCAAAGCAGTGAAACCAGCCAGGTGCAACTCCTCCAGTATACCGTCCCCACCAATTACATAAACCTGAACATTGACAAGAGGAACACCAATGGCAAAAATAGACATAACCTTATACAGGTGGCTTACTGTGACAGCGAAAGTGTAAAAGGAAATTGAGAACTAGACCACTGGTAACTTAAAATGTAACCCAAGTCATGATATATGACACATGACATTTACCATTGTCCATTATAATAATAAGTAAATGATTTAATTGATATACACCGAAAGTGTAAAGATTTTTTACACTGTCAACAAACCAGAAATTGACATCGCATTAAAAATCTTTGACTCTTATCTTAAGTACCTTAAAAGTCATCTATACCTTGATTTCTGATTGGTTGACTGTGTAAAAAAATTTACACTAACAATATATACCAATTAAACTCATAAGTAAATGGTCAAATTAGATACTGAAAAATAGGTGTATTCAAGACTCATCCTATGCTACTAGCATGTCTCAGCCCAAAGCTAATTGTAACATTTTCAGGTTTTAGAAATTAGACCCGATGCCTTTTTGAGTCGACTTTGGGCTCTGCTTTGGGTCATCCCATTCGGCCCGATACCACACATTTTTTTGAAAACTTAAATATTTTTATTAGGTTTAAGTAATAAGACATCTTGACTTAAATCAATAATCTTTTCCATAATATGATGATATATTTATATTGATATTACTGGTTTTGAAATATAGATTGCAAACTATACTTTAGTTCTATAATTTAGCTATGCATAATGTTCAACTTTATATATGATATCAACATACCAGGTCGGCCCAATTCTAACCCAATCATTGTCAGGTCATGATTCAGTCGGGATTAGAACCATATAAATGGCCCAATCAGTATATCAATTTCGGTTAAGCTCAAGCTAAACTCATCCTAATCCGTCTCACGAATACCCCTAATGAAAAATACAGCCTTGGTCACATTAGTTTCCAATAAATGGAAATTATTCCCAAGGTCTTTGTTGTTTAAATTAGTCCCTATATCTATATGTCACATGTGAATTGGCATCAGGGACTAGTTTGAACAACGACAAAAAAGAACATTTGGGAACCTCACCTCGGGAGACGGACATTATATCCTTAATGAACTAGTTAGACCATTTACTAATCATTGGGTGACATGGGTGTTGTGCAGAGATAAGAAGACAATGCATAGAGAAGCACACAGAAAAACACAGATTACTCACACACACACAAGAACACAGCAATTTACGTGGGCGGTTCACCAACTTGGCTACATCCACCCACAGGCAGAAGGAGAAAACTGATTCACTATGATCTTGAGATTTACAGAATGAACAAGTGGTTGTCACTACTCAGCTAGCATACCTCCTATATCTATCTCAGGAATTCCCCTTTTTATTTATAGGAACCCTGATGCACTAAAAATAAGTATATGCGAAACTGAGTTAGTTACATACTTGCCATAACTACCATAACAGAAAATGGTTTAACAGAATACAAGACCAAAACTGAAAATTTCTTCCTGTACTAGACTTTTAGACTAAGAGAGCTCAAGCCAATTTCTACAGTTCTCCACCTTGGATTGAAGCTCCTCTTTACTGATGATGTCTAGTACAAGTGTCTCCTTTTATACTGCCATTTCACTGTTGTTATTTCCAGCAATCAACATTGAGCAAATCCAAACAATGCATGAACTTGCTCTTAGGAATAGGTTTTGTGAATATATCTGCAGGGTTATCTCTTGTATCGATTTTCTGAATTTTGACCCTTGTCTCTGTACGAATGAAATGATACCTAACATCTATATGTTTGGTTCTTTCATGGTGTACCTGATCTTTGGCGAAACAGATTGCACTTAAGTCATCATGAAAAATGATAGCATGATCCTGAGGGAAGCCTAGATCACCGATTAACCCTTTTAGCCATATGCCTTCCTTTGCTGCCTCGATTAAAGCCATATATTCGATTCGATTGCAGATAAAGCAATCGTAGGCAAGAAGTGTAGCTTTCAACTAACTGAGAATTGCCAACTGTGAAAGCATACCCTGTTGTTGATCTTCTTATGTCCAGATTTGCAAGATAGTCTCATCATCGGATAACCGTAAAGAAAACTACTTGAATTTCCTCCATATATGAGACCTATATCACTGTTCCTTTCGGATATCCGAAAATGCGTTTTCTGACTTGCCAATGCTCCTTCCCTGGTTGGCTCATATACCTGCCGCCACACTAACCGCTTGTGCTAAGTCCGGCCTTGTGCATACCATAGCATACATGAAGCTTCCAACTCGCACTTGCATAGGGAACTCTTGTCATATGTTCCTTTTCCGATTCGATTGAGTTGAATGATCTTTAGAGATTCGGATGCTAGTTGTCGATGGTGTGTGGATACGAGGTTTTCTTTGTTATCATACCAAACTTGCTTAGAATCTTATGAATGTAATCCTTTTGACACAAGAAAAGCTTCTTCGATTTCTGTCCCCGTAGATCTCCATGCCTAAGATCTTTGCGGCACCTCCCATGTCTTTCATTTCAAACTCAGAACTGAGGAGAGACTTTAGCTTGAGGATTTCTGTTTTATTCTTGGATGCTATAAGCATATCATCCACATAAAGCAGTAGATAGATATAGGAGTTGTCCTCCACCTTGCTATGATAAACACGGTAATCATAAGGGCTCCTATTGCATCCATGAGAGATCATGAATTGATCAAATCTCTTATACCATTGCCTAGGAGATTGTTTCAATCCATAGAGAGATCTCTTCAATTTGCAGACTAGTTCTTCCTTCCCTTGTACCTCAAATCCTTCTGGTTGTTTCATGAAAATGTCTTCTTCCAATTCTCCATGTAAGAAGGCTATTTTTACATCAAGTTGTTCTAATTCCATATCTATATTTGCAACAAGAGCTAGGAGAACTCTAATTGAGGTGTGTCTAACTCTTGGAGAAAAAAATCTCATTGTAGTCAACACCTTCCTTTTGATCGAAACCTTTAGCCACAAGTCTTGCCTTGTATCTAATGGCCTCATCTGATGAAAGTCCAGGTTTCTTCTTGAATATCCATTTACATCCAACCACTCTTCTATTTTCTGGTAGTTTGAACAAATGCCATGTATGATTCTTCTGTAGAGATTCCATCTCTTCATGCATAGCAGTGAACCACCGAGTTGATTCTGAACTAGAAATAGCTTGCTGATAGGTGCTTGGCTCCTGTATGTCAATATCTTCAGCTACTTGCAAGGCATAGGATACCATGTCCTCAAAACCATATCTTTCAGGAGGCTTGATCTGCCTTTGTGACTTTCTTGTTGCTGGAATTTCAGGTTGTCTCAAAGGCCTTTGAATTGTTTCAGATACACCCTTTTGTTGTTGTTCAGTCATATTTCCTGTTGTAGAATCAAACTCCACCTGTTTTGTGTCTTCTTTGGATTTACTTGGATCTGTTGATTCTGACTTGGATTGCAAGGTAGAGTTTTCATCAAAAATGACATCTCTACTTAGAATTACCTTTCTTTCTGATGGAGACCAAATTCTGTATCCCTTCACTCCATCTCCATAGCCTACAAAAACACCCTTTTTAGCTCTAGGTTCTAGCTTGCCTTCATTTACATGATAGTAAGCTGGACACCCAAAGACTTTCAGTATTGAGTAATCAGCTGGTCTATTGGACCAAATTTCAAAAGGAGTTTTGAGGTCTATGGCAGTGGATGGAGAACGGTTCACCAAATAGCATGTTGTACTCACTGCTTCTGCCCAAAAACTTCTATTTAATCCAGCATTTGATAGCAAACATCTAGCTCTTTCTAGTAATGTTCTATTCATCCTTTCAGCTATCCCATTTTGTTGAGGAGTGTTTCTAACAGTGTGATGTCTAGCAATGCCTTCATTTTTACAGAATTCATTAAATTCTTCTGAGCAAAACTCCAAGCCATTATCTGTTCTGAGCCTTTTAACTTTCTTTCCTGTTTGATTTTCCACAAGGATCTTCCAATGCTTGAAGAATTTGAAAGCTTCAGACTTCTGCTTCATCATGAATACCCATGTCATCCTCGAGTAGTCATCTATGACGGGCAGAAAATATCTTGCTCCCCCAAGAGATGGGACCTTAGAGGGACCCCAACAATCAGAATGAATGCCCTGTCCAGAGTGGACTTAGTAGAATGAATAGCCTTAGGAAATTTCAACCTATGTTGTTTTCCATATATGCAGTGTTCACAGAATTTCAGAGGTATCACCTTATGGTTTCCAAGAAGTCCTTGTTTGTTGAGAATTTCCATTCCCCTTTCACTCATGTGGCCAAGGCGCATATGCCATAGAGAATTATCATCAGTAGCTTTAATTTCATATTGTGTTGCTTTGTTGAGACCGAGCTCATGATGATGTCCCCTTGCAAAGACATACAAATTTCCATGCTTCATGCCTTGCATCACAACAGATTTTCCTTTCTTGATTTGCATTACTCCACCTTCTACAGCACAGCTAAAACCTTTTGAATCCATGGCTCCCACAGAAATAAGGTTTCTTTTCAGCTCTAGGACATGTCTTACATTTGTCAGAGTTCTAACAATTCCATCATGCATTTTGATTTGCACTGAACCAACACCTACTATCTCACATGGATTATTATTTCCCATTAAGACATTACCTCCAACCTTCTCTTCATAAGTCATGAACCAACTTTTGTGTGGACACATGTGGTAGGAACATCCTGAGTCAAGGACCCATTGATCACTTTGTTGTTGATGTTGTTCCACAACAGATAGCACTAACTCAGTTTCTGATATGGAATCTTCTTGAACTGTGGCTGCAACCAACTCTTTCTTTCTTTTCTTTGGACAATCATTTTTCCAATGGCCAGGTTCTGTGCAGTAATTACAGATATCTTTTGGTTCAGTCTTGAATCTTTTCTTGCCCTTGCCCTTTCCCTTTTTCTTGTTCTGACCTTTTGCAGAGTTTGTAACTACCAAGCCAGCAGCTCCACTATCATCACCATTACTAGAAGCTTTGAGACAAAGTTCTCTAGAGTATAAATTGGACTTTACATCTTCTAGAGTGATAGAATCTTTACCAACAGTGAAAGAACTAACAAAGTTTTCATATGAAGGAGGTAAAGATGCTAACAGAATCATAGCTATGTCCTCATCATCCATCTTAACATCAATATCTCTAAGTTCTAGTAAAATGGAATTTAATTCATCAAGATGGTCCTTAAGTTGTGTACCTTCCTTCATTCGAAGACCAAATAGCCTCCTTTTAAGCAATAGCTTGTTGCACAAGGATTTTGTCATATACAATCTCTCCAATTTCAGCCATTATCCAGCAGCTTTGGTTTCTTCAGAGACTTCATAGAGCACTTCATCAGACAAGGAAAGAAGGATCAGGGAATGAGCCTTGTCTTCTTGTTCCAAGGTGACAACTTTAGCAGACTTGCCACCTTCACCCGAAAGAGGAGCCCATGCTCCTTGTTCCTTCAGCAGAGCGCGAATGAGCCTTGTCTTCTTGTTCCAAGGTGACAACTTTAGCAGACTTGCCACCTTCACCCGAAAGAGGAGCCCATGCTCCTTGTTCCTTCAGCAGAGCGCGCATTTTGATGCGCCAGAGATTAAAACTGTTTCTCCCATTAAACTTCTCAATCTTGATGGTGCTAGCCATCTTCTTGTTTGAATCTTGATCACCCGGCACGAGTTATCTTCTGATTCCTGATTTCAGATGCGGAAAAGACTGATCTAGTCTAGCTCTAGATACCAGTTTGTTATGCAGAGATAAGAAGACAATGCATAGAGAAGCACACAGAAAAACACAGATTACTCACACACACACAAGAACACAGCAATTTACGTGGGTGGTTCACCAACTTGGCTACATCCACCCACGGGTAGAAGGAGAAAACTGATTCACTATGATCTTGAGATTTACAGAATGAACAAGTGGTTGTCACTACTCAGCTAGCATACCTCCTATATCTATCTCAAGAATTCCCCTTTTTATTTATAGGAACCCTGATGCACTAAAAATAAGTATATGCGAAACTGAGTTAGTTACATACTTGCCATAACTACCATAACAGAAAATGGTTTAACAGAATACAAGACCAAAACTGAAAATTTCTTCCTGTACTAGACTTTTAGACTAAGAGAGCTCAAGCCAATTTCTACAATGGGAAATGAGAGATGTTACGGCTTTATATCAAGTGAGGAGGAGATACATACCTTATTTTGTTGTGGGAAATTGTTGACCTTCAAGTACATAGCAGCTGCAAAGGAGGAGGAGAATATCTCATCCTGCAAATAACATAACATAAAAGGGTATCTAGGAAATAGATTATTAATGAAGAATAAAACAAATTAAATTGAAATTGGGATGGAAGACCTGGGAAACGGGAATTCCTAAAGAATGGAACTTTTGAGCGTATTGTCTCCTGGACTTCCAGGAATTGTTGGTGAGAAATACCAGCTTCTTCCCGTTGGAGCGAAGCATGTGAAGAGTTTGGGAAACACCATCGATAAGCTCATCGCCCTTCCAAATCACACCTAAGGAATCCTTAGGTGTCAGACGTATAGGGTTGAATTCAAAGAAATGAAAGTTGAAAATGAGAATTTAAGTACCATCGCAATCGAAGATAAAAACTTCGACAGAATGGAACAGGTCTCTGAAATTCTGACAAGAGAGAAACTGGGTATCAGAGTTAGAAGAAGTCATGGATGGATACAAGTGAAGTGAAGAATGAGAGCGTGCAGTTGCAGCTACTGTCTCTGCCTCTGCCTCTGCCTCTGCCTATGCCTATGGTAATGGTTGGTCATTTTACAAATAATCACGTTTTCGCAAGATTATGTCCGGGATATTCTTTTTTTTTTATGAATGTCCGGGATTTTCTTTTTGGAAGTTTTAAGTTTAACCAGGGGAATGAAGTAAGATCTCGATCACCAGTATCGAGGTATTGAGATCCATTTAAGAAGTTAATCATTCTCAATAGATATTTTTTCATATATATGAGTCAGGAATCGAATATCTGATCATATACTTAAAGGCCTCAGTTATCTACCAACTATGTAACACCATGTTGGTATCTCGATCTATTCTTTGAAAATTTTAAAATATGTCTCTAAACTAAAATAAATAAATTGGATTCCCGAATTTTTATAAAGTTTTCAATTGGGTCACTAAACTAAAAAACTCTCTAAGGGTTCTCGAACTTATATAAAATTTTCAATTGAGTCCCCAGGTAGGGTTCTATGAAGAGGTTGTTAAGTTTGTTAATGTGAAACGTGACTTGGAATCCTCCCCCAATTTTTGTATTTAGGATTGCAAGAGATTAAAATGTTGAACTAGAAAATGAAAATATGACTTGCGACTACTTCTCCATGTGAACAAATAGTTCCTTCCTTCCTCAATCTATGTTTATCAGTTGCATATCTTTTCCTCGAAATAATTTCGTCCAAAATAGCTATCCCACTTGCAACTTACTACATCTCACTTCATTTTGTTGCATCTTGTTGTAACAATATCTCAAGGTTCATCATCCATCCAAACAGTTCATAGATGATTGATATGGTTATCCAGCTTGGAAGAAATTAGTAATATTCCGTCCAATTCAACATATCACTATCAAAATTTCTACTTTAGGGATCTCATTGAAAATTTTGTATAAGTTCATGGATCTAATTACAAATTTTTTTAGTTCAAGAACCCAATTTAAAAGTTTAAAAAAGTTCGGGAACCAATTACAATTTTTTTAATTTAGGAACCTATTTAAAGATTCTTAAATAGTTCACGGACTAACTCAACAGTTAAACCAAAAAAATATAAGAGGGTCCAAGCCGATTTCCCATCTTGAACTTTTTTTTTAATTGGGAAATTTGTGTGTTTTAGAGTTTAAAGTGTGTTGTTTAATAATTTTTTTGTATAATAGAGGGCTCTAGGCCCCAAAGCAAAGGACAAAACCAACAAATAGGAACTACAGAACTGAGACATTTTGAGATATAGATTCACCCGTAATATCATAAAAAATCAAGGTGGTGAGCTCCCTATCCGGCTCCCACAGGACATGTAGCTCTTAGCTCTGTAAGATGGGTCTATGATTAACTAATCAATCTGCACACATGTTCCTCTCGCGTTGATTCTGAAGTTTTATAATGTGCTGAAGTAACTTGCAAGGGGTTATACAAGTTTTAGTATGATGATTGATAACCTGAATGGGTGCTTGGGAATCACTCTTCACCACCAGTATTTTAACTCCATATTTGTATGTTTATGGCATAAATGGGTCTCCAACGTCCATTGGGGAGTTCAGTAATATGTTTGGGAGTTTTAAAAGAGATGAAGTGAAGTGGTTAATAATATAGTGAATTAAAAATATAAAAATATATCACTCTATTATTTGAAAGTTTAATGAGAGAATTAAGGAATGTCTCAAATTCCCAAATTGCAGAGTATGAACAATTGAGTGAGATGAAGTGGTTGACTTACCATCCATAATCATTTCACTTCATTACTCAAGGAATTTCTAAATAATAGATTAATGTTTGTTTATGACTTCGCTTCGGTAGCGTTTGGTATCTGAAATGTTTTATTTCAAGACAAACTATATTCCTGGGAATAAAGTTTTCTCACATTCACACCTGAAAATAGAGTTTTTCTTAAGGTTTCGTTTGTTTCAATGTATAAAAAACTATTCTCGAGAATATAAGGGTGAGAATGGATATTCCTATATTTGGTACAAATATTTAAAAACATATTCCTTGAAATAAATTATACCCAAAAAAAACTTTTACACATTTTGATACAATTTTCATTCCCATAGTAAAATGATGGGAAAGTTTGTTCCCATGATAATATTGTAACTAAAGTTCCAAAATACCACTAACTCCACCACTCCCCCATCCTCCTTTCCTATTCCCACTCATACGAGAGCTTTTTCAATCATCACCGCAACATGGATTTTTTTTAATTGTTTTATTTTACATTAAATATATATATTTTTAAGATTTATTTTATTAAATTGAATAAATATTTATATTTTATATAATATTTTGAAAGAAAAATATACTAATTTACGTATATAAATATTAAAAAATATTAATTAAATAATATAGGGATAATCACATTGTTTATGTTATTTTTATCAATTGCGTTATAGGTGGTATTAAATAATATTTTATAAATTAGAGGAATTTTGAGAATTATAACATAAAAGAATATATTTCATATTTTCATCTCATTCATATTAATTTTTTTAAGGGATTTCATTTATATTAATTATTACATTGAAAAATTTGATATTTAATCATTTTATATGGTAGGGACATTTTGATAACTTTGATGTATATTCTCGTGAACATCCACTTCAAACCAAACAAACTTTCGAATTATTCTCGGGAATTTACAAAAAGATTCCCAAGTATTTTAACTGCTAACCAAACATGTTCTATAACATTCCCGACAATAACATTCTTGGTAATAACATTCCCGGGCATGGGATTATCGGGAATATAATTCTAAACCTTGAAACAAACACACAAGTTTATAACTATCATTCACTAATTTTATTCCCGGAAATCTTTTATGTCTAAGAATAAATTTTTAAAACTTGTAACAAACATGAAAAAATTTTATTCCCATACTAACATTCCCGAAAATATTTTTTTAGAATTTATACCAAACGCTACCTTCATTCCATCCATCAAAGGATAGTATTAGTCTCGAGCCCCCATTCTTGCATGCTTCTTTTCTCGCAAAAACAGTTTTTTTTTGGTGTTCCATTTTTTTTGGTGATCCTTTTTAAGAATTTGTACCAAACCCTAAGCTTAATAAAGCTCAAATAATCAACAACATTCTGGTGTTCCTTTTCTTTTTTTTTTTGGTATACCAACATTATTTTTTTTCTTATCAAAATGGGGTAATTTGTGTAGTAATTCATCAAAATAATCAACAGAAGTCGTGCATGGCAATACTGACTTGCCCCATTCTGGTAAATATTTTTGATTTACACCATTTTGATAAATTACTATACCAATTGCCTCATTTTGGTAAAAAATAAAAATAAAGAAAAGGTATTCTCCTTTTTATAAACCTCCAATTGGTAGTAATATCTAGGGGTGATAATATATTAGGTGGAGTTAAGTCCCGCCAGGCCTAAGTCTAGCTTGCGGTCGAATCTCTAGGCCAGAGCCTGGCCTATTGGCCTGATATATGTCAAATTTTAAGACCCGAGCCTGTCTTACTTTAAAGTCTGGCTTGACCTGAAAGCATATTTAAAAACCTACTAATCAACAAGACATTTAAATGTGTCTTCACCTATAAATAAGTCATAAGCTTTCACTTGTAACTAGACTCGTAGACCTCTAATGATAAAGATGTCAGTAGACCTATATTAATAATTAGGTTACTAGGTTTTCACAAATAAATAGGCAAGTATGTCACCACATTTAAATGAGTAAATATGTCTTTACTTTTAAATATTATAAATAACATAAATAATATGTTATATTATACATATATATTTATGTATATATGTGTTAATGTCTGATAGGTCTATTAGGTTTTTTAAGCCTTAGACCTAGTCTCTTTAGCTGTAGAGGCTTTTTAAAAAGCTTTGACTTGATATTTTTACTAAATAAACTAAGTTGGGCTAGGGCTTAAATAGATTAGGCCATAGGTCCCCAACGAGTGGTTTGACCTATTCTCACCCCCGGTAGTATCTCTCTTTCTCTATCTATCTCACTCTAACATATTTATAATAATTTCATTTTGTTCACATCGGTAATGACCCAACAATATTTGACAAAATTATCAATCATGATATTATTGAAAAAGCGTTGTGCTTACGTTAAGTCTGCATCTTCCCCATTGGTATAGTTGTTATTAATTTTTTTTTATATAAACAGACAAATATATTGATGAAGAGTATAAGGGGTACTTCAACTCGTATACAAAGATGACAGACAAGATGTAAATTTAATACTGCTGTAAACAAACAGTATTATTGTTACACCAGCCTTACCCTAACTACACAAAACTGACCCCCCGATCACCCAAAAAATGAAGCACAACCGAAACACATTTTTAACACATAATCTAAATCTGTTCCTACCCAAAAGCAAAGGATCTATACAGATTACCGCCACTGAACAGCACCACATCATGTACGGCATTCACTTCAAGTTAACATAGTGAATATGAAATTGTTGAGACTAATGAAAAATGGCTCCCCTGTTTGTATAAAAAGCCATTAGGCCAAATCAATACAGGTTCCCCCACACACCAATTCTTCCAACACTGTAGTGACTAAACATGTAAATAGCGGCTAGCACCTGATTTTGTAATAACCGATGAGTAAAACCCAATCACCGAGCTTGGATATCCGATCCAACCAAGGCGGGAAGGATAAAATATTGATATTATTAATCCTGATATTATCTTAAAAAACCTTATCCGGTTATAGGAGATAATATCTCTTAAATTAAGGATAAGATATTGATATTACCTTTAATAATCCTGATATTATCTCAAATAACCTTATACGGTTAAGAGATCAATTTAAGATATTATCTTAATCAATCCTGATATTATCTCACACAACCTTATCCGGTTAAAAGAGATAACATCCCTTAAATTAAGGAAATCACATCTCAAAGAAGATTTAAGAGATAAAAGGAGATAAATCCAGATCTCTTAAAGATTGGGGATCCTATTATAAAAAGAGGAGAACCCAAGAGAGAGACTCATTTTTCACTAACCCCGGTAACTCTCCCTTAAGCGTATTAGAGAAACTAGCTCGACCAAGAGACTATTGAAGAGTCATTGCTCGCTGGTATTCATCAGATACAAGATTAAGGGATTGCGATCGCCGTATGGCCAATGGTTGAACCTAGAACAACGTCTGGCTTTGATTCCCATTGGGATACGTAGGACCGGAATACAATATTCTATCAAGCGATAATCTAAAACAACCCCCATTGTTCACTCTTGGTTTGACGTTCTGCGGCGAGATTCCGGCAAGTCAGATCTCGGCAGGAACATTTGGCGCCCACCGTGGGGCCGAGGTAAACTTTCCCCGGCCGCATATTTATCGACATCTGGGAATGATTGGTCAATGATCAGTACAAAAAATTTCGTGGCAATGAAGCCTCTTAAAATTCGGCATTCTCAATTTGAACAGAGGCAACTCATCTTTCCTGGCCTTACGAAGCTGACCTCTAACATACTGGGCAGAAGTGAGTCCACTCGGCTCAAACCGAGTTTGGAAACTCAGTCAATATAGGTTGCACATAAAATAAAGGAAAGTCTCATTCAAAAATAATGGAGACGAGGAAGGAATATATATGGCGCAGGAGGTGGTGAAAATATGGTAATGGTTTGCAAGGACACCAGGGACGCCTTGATGCTCTCCACCTAGTCACAGGCTAAGAGATAAAGAGCTCGGCCAGCACAGCTCGGCCTCGGAGAACTGAAGACTTCGAGAGCTCGGCCACCACAGCTCGGTCTCGGAGCTCGGCCACCACAGCTAGGCCTAAGAGGAAAGAAGGTTTCTCAGAGAGCTCGGCCACCACAGCTCGGCCTCAGAGGGAAGAAGGTTTCTCAGAGAGCTCGGCCACCACAGCTCGATCTCGGAGTTCGACCAGTACAGCTCGGCCTCAGAGGGAAGAAGGTTTCTCGGAGAGCTCGGCCACCACAGCTCGACCTCAGAGGGAAGAAGGTTTCTCGGACAGCTCGGCCACCACAGCTCGGCCTCGGAGCTCGGCCTCGGAGAGCTGAAGACTTAGAGAGCTCGGCCACCACAGCTCGGCCTCGGAGCTCGGTTAGCACAGCTCGGCCTCGGAGAGCTGAAGAAGATGTCTCAGAAGCTGAAGAAGATATCTTAGAGAACTCGGCCAGCACAGCTCGGCCTCAGAGGGAAGAAGGTTTCTCCAAGAGCTCGGCCACCACAGCTCTGCCTCGGAGAGCTGAAGACTTAGAGAGCTCGGCCACCACAGCTCGGCCTCGGAGAGCTGAAGACTTAGAGAGCTCGGCCACCACAACTCGGCCTCGGAGGTCGGCCACCACAGCTCGGCCTCGGAGAGATGAAGAAGATGTCTCAGAGAGCTGAAGAAGATATCTTAGAGAGCTCGGCAAGCACAGCTCGGTCTAGGAGAGCTCGACCATATGGGCTTGAGGGAATGCCTAACTCAGAGGCCGCGAAATGCTCAGGTGATATTGTTCTTTAAATCTAGGTTAAATTTAATATGATTTGATATGTTTTGCTCCATGCCTTTAATGTTGTGTTATGTAGCATCATATCATATTATTTACATATTTGAGCAAAGTGATGTTCGGATGATACCACTTCCAGAGTCATAAAATTTGCGACTACAAAGTGCTCGACCAAATGCCCACTGCTCCCATTGGCAGAGAGTGTAGGCTACATCATTCTCCGTGTGAACCGCCCAACGCCATACTTGATGATCCACCTTCTCCAGCAAATGCAATATTGTCGGCATTAAAGACACACTCTGTTGTAATGATGCCTTCCTTTGGAGTGGGTTCTCTGATTTGTATTTTAGGCGTCACACTCCCCGAGTTTCCACAACAATAACCTCTGTCTCGTTTCTGTTTAGACGCCCTCAAACTCTGATCTAAGGTTGAGCTTTGACTCCCTTGAAAATAACAGGTCGAAGCTTCGTGCTTCCCTTTCCACAAGGTCGAGCTTCGGCTTCCTCGAAACTCACAGATCGAGCTTTGATCCCTTAAAAACTCACAGTTCAGCTCCGGCTCCCGAAAAGTCGAACCAAAACTCCCTCTCGAAATTTGACTAAGAGAAAGACGAGTCGGAGCCCCTCAAATTAAAACCATAGAGGTCGAGTTAGACTCCCTCTATAAAAATCATAGAGATCGAGCTCAAGCTCCATTTAAATGAAAGAGTGTGGGGGAGAACATCTCCCTTGAAAAATAAAGTTCCATCGGCTCGAGCACTTAAACACCAAACTAACTCACAAAAAACAAAAAGCCTGAAAAGGTGACCAAGCTAAAATCGACCGAGCTGTTGTCGAAACGCCGAACCTAAAAAGGCAAAAGTCCTAAAAAGGTGACCGAGCTAAAATCGACCGAGCTGTTGTCGAAATGCCGAACCTAAAAAGGCAAAAGACTAAACAGGTGACCGAGCTACAAGAGCCTAAACAGGTGACCGAGCTAAAATCGACCGAGCTGTTGTCGAAACGCCGAACCTAAAAAGGCAAAAGTCCTAAAAAGGTGACCGAGCTAAAATCGACCGAGTTGTTGTCGAAACGCCGAACCTAAAGAGGCAAGAGCCTAAAAAGGTGACCGAGCTGTTGTCGAAACACCGAACCTAAAAACGTTAAAGTCCTCAAAAGGTGATCGAGCTATTGTCGGAACGCCGAACCTAAAGAGGCAAGAGCCTAAAAAGGTGACCGAGCTAAAATCGACCGAGCTGTTGTCGAAACGCCGAACCTAAAAAGGCAAAAGTCCTAAAAAGGTGACCGAGCTAAAATCAACCTTACTGCGATCGAAACGCCGAACCTAAAAAGGTAAAAGCCTAAACAGGTTGACTGAGCTGAAAATCAACCGAGCTCAAAGTCGAAATGCCGGGCCTAAAAGGGCGAAACTAATACCTAAAGAGGTTGACAGAGCTGAAACCGAAATGCCGAACCTAGAAAGGAGAAAGTCCTAAAGAGGTTGACCGCGCTAAAATCGACCGAGCTAAAGTCGAAATGCCGGATCGAAGTGGCCGACCAAGCTAAAATGAAAGGCCGAACCTAAAAAGGTAAGCAAGAAAAACATGAAATAGTTAGCTATGATAGGGCCGAGCTCAAAAAGCTCACGAGGCCAAATTAAAACGCCAAGCACAAAAGGCGAGTAAGAACTTAGGAAAGTTAACTGAGTAAATCCAAATGCTGGGTTAAATACCATAAGTATGAAGTCTTTATCATTCATAAAGCAAAAGTACATAGGGCATAGCCAAGAGTACAAAATATCTTAAAAATTTGCTGAGTTACTCATGGGCATTCCCATAAGCAAAGATCCCATCAAGGTTGGAACCAATAGTGTCTTCAGCTTGCGAAAGAGCAACCGAGGATGGCTCGAGCACGACCACTTCAGTTCCTCTATTCTCCCCCTCTCCCACAACCTGCTCTTCATTATTCTCCTCTTCCTCATCATCGAGCTCGGACAAAGGAACCATTATGCCATCTTTATTAAAATCATTGTCCACACCGGCTCTCGAAAGATCAGAATCAGGAAGAAAGTGCCGGATTTGTTTTATAGCACGCGAGAACCCAGAAACGTGTTCCCTTATAATCTGGGCTTTAGCTTCCTTCAACTCGAACTGAAGCTTGCAATTAGCCTTTTTCTTAGTAGCAAGAAACTGCTGAAGGTTGTCAAGGGAAAGCTTTAAAGCCTTGGCAGTCCTCTGAAAGTCAATCATTTCATTTTAGAGAGCTCGGATTGAGGAGAGAAGTTGGTCTTCTCAAGCTCGACATCTCGAGTTTTCAATTGCCCAATTAGCCGAGCTTGCTCTTCACACTTTGCCACGACTTTTTCAAGCTCATCCCCAGTGCACAAAGTTCGGGCAGCTTCCACCTTCATGTTTTTCATTATTATAAAACTCGTGGCTCGAAACACGGGTAATGGAGGAGCTCGGAGAGCATAAGCGGTCGCGGCTTTCATGCTCGCGTCAAGGCCCTATTCTAGTAAAAGCCGAGCATATGCTGGCTTATTAACTTGAGAATACACTAAAGGGCCCAAGCTAAAATTGTCTAGCCAAGAACAAAGGGCAGAAGCCCAAAAAGCCGAGGCGAAGCATTACTCCTTCGCAAAAAAAAGTCAAGGTCGAGCTATGCTCCCTCGCGCTACGTACTGAAAAAAAGTCGAGGTCGAACAATGCTTCCTCCCTTGCGCTAAAAATCCTAGATCGAGCACAACACCTTCGCACCAAGATAATGTCCACAGCATATCATAGACCCAAGATTTGAAGGAAATCCTGGTAGTGTTTGACCCAATAAGCTGGAATCCCAAGTAAGACTTGGCTCCGCACAAAAATCTGATCAGTGCTCGGCCAAGTAAGCCGATAACCCAAGAAAGACTTGGTTCTACAAAAAACAGAATTCCGAGCAATGCTCCCGCGAATCATAGTCCAAAGTCCTCAGCACCAAAAAGCGTGTTGAGATATACGGGTTGACTTTTAAGCTCTTTCGCTTATTTCAAGCTCGGAGCTTGGGGGGCTTATGGGGATAAAGGAAGGATATTCTAGGAAATTACAGAGAAAGGATATCCATTAGCCTACAGCTCGATTGTTATTATGAAGAACTTGTATGAAAACTATTTTCTCATACAAATTGGAAAAGATATTAGGAAAGTTTATTCTGAGACACACCTTCAAGAACGGCAAAAATAATGACATTCAAGGTCAAGTTTCAAGTTAGTGGGTATTTCAAAATCCACCAAAAGAAATGGTTAAGAGCTACTCGAAGAAAATGTTAAGAGCTCTCAAAAGGATGAAATACCACGTTCGGAAAAAGGTGAGTCAAGTTCAAACTCTCAAGATAAGCATCTTGAAAGCATCAAAAAGTAAAGGATGAAGTACAAGCCTGAGGTAAATTCCTAATGACCGAGTTTGAACTTGACTTTCCAAAAGATCGGCTCGAGCCTGAATCATTGATAAGTCGAATCTCAGCTACCAGCTTCTAAACTTGTCTTAAACAAAGGTATGATTGAAGTATCTTCAATTCAGAACATGTTGCTGGCCGAGATGTGAACCTCAACCACTAAACTCGAGTACTGCCCGAGATGAGAAACTCGACCACCGAGCTTGATTAGTCGAAGTAAGAGGATCTATGCAAATCCTGTACTTTATCGACACTAAGGACAAGGGAGGCTTCTTTCATAAAGCTTTTGAGCTCTTCTGAGCTCAAAGCTTGGGGAGCTTATATACTGGTCGAGATGTTAAACTCGACCACCAAGCCTACCAAACTAAAATCTTGGACGAGAAATAAAGCTAGATCACCAAACCCGAACAATCAAAGGGAAATGATTACTAGACTCGCCCACCGAGCCCGCTGAACTTAAGAATTGACCGAAATATAAAGCTCGGCAACATTGAAATGTGAAGCTCGGTCGCCCGAGGTGTTCACAGAAGTAAAAGATGTATATAGACCGAAGCGTGAAGCTCGGTCACTTACCTTGCCAACTTGAAAGGCTAAAGAGACCAAGTTTCTAACCTCGTAAGGCCGAGGTATCAAGCTCAGCCACCAGGGAAATCAAAAGAAAGGATTGTTAGGCCCACTTTCCAAAGCCGCTAAACTCGAATGTTAGCCGATTTATGAAGATTGGCCATCGAACTGTGGCAAAAAGGGGAGAAGTCTTACTCAATAAATCCTGAACTCAGATAATTTTAAAGCCAAGCTCGGCTCCTGTCATGAAAACTTCATCGCTCCATTGAGCTCGAAGCTTGGGGGGCTTGTGTACTGGTCGAGGAGTAAAACCCGGTCACCGAGCTTGGATACCCGATCCAACCAAGGCGGGAAGGATAAAATATCGACATTATTAATCCTGATATTATCTTAAAAAACCTTATCCGGTTATAATAGATAATATCCCTTAAATTAAGGATAGGATATTGATATTACCTTTAATAATCCTGATATTATCTCAAATAACCGTATACGGTTAAGAGATCAATTTAAGATATTATCTTAATCAATCCTAATATTATCTCACACAACCTTATCCGGTTAAAAGAGATAACATCCCTTAAATTAAGGAAATCACATCTCAAAGAAGTTTTAAGAGATAAAAGGAGATAAATCCAGATCTCTTAAAGATGGGGGATCCTATTATAAAAAGAGGAGAACCCAAGAGAGAGACTCACTTTTCACTAACCCCGATAACTCTCCCTTAAGCGTATTAGAGAAATTAGCTCGACCAAGAGACTATTGAAGAGTCCTTGCTCGCTGGTATTCATCAGATACAAGATCAAGGGATTGAGATCACCGTATGGCCAAGGGTTGAACCTAGAACTACGTCTGGCTTTGATTCCCATTGGGATACTTAGGACCGGAATACAATATTCTGTCAAGTTATAATCTAAAACAACCCCCATTGTTCACTCTTGGTTTGACGTTCTACAGCGAGATTCCGGCAAGTCAGATCTCGGCAGGAACAGATTTCAAACACGCCAATGGTGCATTGCACCAGTCAGAAAAAGATAAATAATGGACATTACCCCTATTTTTAAACCAATTCCAGGATCTAACTTTTATCAATTCTAAAATCTACAAAGAGTCAAAAGGCTCCTAACTGAGAATAACTCCATTTCTGGCTAACCAGATTGACCATCTTACTGCAAACCACATCAGCATCCAGAAATTCTTTAGTTTTTTACCCCTAACCATACCTCTATGTTGAAGAAATTGATTCTTAGCATCAGCAGGCATACCAAAGACAAAAACAGTCCAAGCATACACTTGCATCGAAAGTTGAGAAGAAAAGTTATAGTAAAAAATAAGATGATCCAAGGATTCGAAGTCACCATTACAAAGGGCATACTTGGCGTCTTCAGCTTCCACAATAACCTTCCTCTTCAAGAGATTCAACCTGGATGGAGCCCTGTCAAGAACCACACTTGCCAACCGAAAGCAAAGACTTTCAAAGGAATAATAGAAAAGGCCCGTTTGGCTCAGTTAGGCTGCAACAATGCCTTAATAACAATAGGTAAGCTGAATTGCAAGAATACTGATCAAATGAATCGTGTTTCCAAAACAAAACATCTTCCACACCCCTTAACAACTCAGCATTTGCCAAAATAACCAATAGCTCAATAACTAGATTTTCCTTCCAAACAAAAAGCTGTCTTCTCCATTGGAAATTCCAAGCCCAAGAATCACCTTCCCAAAATCCTGTTTCAGTCACCAAAGCATTCTGATTTGCAGCGACCAAGAACAATCTAGGAAACAAATTCGTCAAGCTATCTTCACCCACCCAAATATCTTTCCACACTCTTACTGTTTTCCCCTCTCCTACCTTCTTGCCAATACCTGATTTAAACCATCCTGAAGGCACATTTTTTACCCTTTCATTACTACAAAGATCTCTCCACCACACCGAAGTTGATTGCGAAGAATCTAATCTCGGAATGTTCAAAAACCCGTTGTTGCCAAACCCATACCTGGAATTTAGAACCTCCATCCATAAAGCCTTTTCCTCTTTTACAATTTTCCATAGCCACTTTCCTAGTAATGAAATATTAAACAACTAAATGTTCTTGATGCACAACCCTCCACTTTTTTTTGGTTTACATACTTCGCTCCACTTAACCCAAGGTATCTTCTTACAATCAGTTATACCACCCCACAAGAAATTCCTTTGTATAGCAATCAACTCTTTCACCACTTTGGAAGGAGCTTTCATGAATGATAAATAGTATATAGGGAGATTAGATAAAACGGAATTAATAAGGACAATTCTACCTCCAAGGGACAGATTTCTCCGCTTCCACAACGAAAGCCTACTTCTGAGTTTATCCATAACCGGCTTCCTAGTTTTGACACGCTTAGGATTTGCACCAATCGGAATCCCCAGATAGATAAAAGGTACTTTACCAATTCTGCAGTTCAGGAATTTAGCAGCGTTCTCCAAAAAAGAGCTCTCGACATTGACGCCTATAATTTGACTCTTGAGAAAATTCACCTTCAAACCCGAAGTTAATTCGAACCATCTTAATATTTCATTCAATACCCACACATTTTGCGGTGTTGCTTCTCCAACTATGAGTGAGTCATCAGCATATTGTAAATGTGACACCATCACATTGCCTTCCCCCACCCGAAATCCTTCAAATAGACCTTCCGAAACAACCTTATCTACTAAACCGCTAAGACCTTCTACCACCACAAGAAATAAGAACGATGCCAGAGGATCCCCTTGTTTCAAGCCTTTTTGAAGAGAAAAATATTTTGTATGGCTTCCGTTAACCAATATCGAGGCATAACCCGTACATATGCAAGCCTTAATCCAAGAGCACAGCTGATCATAAAAACCCAACCTTCGGAGCATATATATTAGAAAAGACCAATTCACTGAATCATATGCTTTTTCAAAATCAATTTTGGTAATAAGGCATTTCCTTTTTCTTTTTTTGGCATAGTCTATCACCTCGTTGACTACCACCGCACCGTCAAGGATTTACCTATTTGCCAAAAAAGCATATTGAGTACGAGATATAACCTTTGGCAGCACCGCTTTTAGCCTACTCGACAATATTTTGGCTAAGATCTTGTACAAACAACAACCAACGAAATAGGCCTGAAACCTTTTATTGAATGGCCAACATCCTTCTTTGTTATTAGTACCACAAAAGAACCCACAATGCACTTGGGCAGTCATGCATTTGCATGAAATTCATTCACAAATTTGTATTCCCCTGTTTTCATAGACTCCCAGAATGTCTTTATAAAAGTAAAGTTATACCCATCCGGCCCGGGACTCTTGTTGCCTTCGCAATCCCAAACCACGGCTCTAATTTCATCTTTTGTAAAAAGTGAGACTAGGCTTCCATTGTCCTCTTGAGAAATCTGTTTAAACTATACACCATCCAGCATAGGTCTTTGTAACATCCTAAAATTCTAATATAATTAATTTAAAAAAAAAGATTAAGTTATATAAAAATATATATATAATAATGATATGATAAAAATAAAATATGATTAAGAGGTTTAGTGGTGAGAATTTATTAGTATAAAATTTATTAGAATTGGTTAGTGAATACAAAAGAAATATTAAATTAAAATAAATATATGAAAAAAGAAGAGAATTAGTATGTATGTATGTATGTATGTGTATATATATATATATATATATATATATATATATATATATATATATATATGTGTGTGTGTGTGTAAATAGTGAACTTGGGCGCCTGATTACTCACAAGTTTAAAAAAAAAATCACAAAACCTAAAGAATTCTATGCGCTAGTTACTGTGCCTAATGCACTATACTTATAACTTATATATTGCTCTAGTAACTGCGCGCCGCAGAGTGTAGCGAAGGAGAGCTACAGACGTCCTTTTCTTCGACGGCAGTTCAATCGTAACAACACAGATCCAAGAACGCCACTAAACGGAAGAAGAATTTTTAGGGAAGCACTAATTCTTATCATAAATAATTTTTAGAGCACTCTGGAGGTCTTCGAGAGGTGAGTAATAGTACTTTTTGCGAACACTTTTCATGGTATTTTTATGTGTTTACGGTGACTTTAAAATTGATGAACTCATATCTCAATTCATTGTTTTGCTTACAAAATTTAGGTGACTGTATTCCTCGTTTGTATGTGTGTGGAAGGGTCTAACTTATAGTTTTTTTTTGAATTTGAATTGAATATATGATTGATATTTGTACTAGTTGAATGATATGCTTGATGACATATGTTATGTCTTGATGTTCGTGATTGTCATAGTGTAGTTATAAAATTACTTGAAGACGTGACACGGGTCTATTTGGTATGCATGATAGGATTAAATATTTAATTTAGGGTGAATGAATTTTACATGTACGAGACATGAAATTCATGCCTTATGATGAATTGTATGATGTTTGCCGCAATACCACCTATGATAGGGGTATCGAAGAGAAGTACCGCCTTAATGGGGTATCGAAAGTAACATCGTCATGTGACTAGGATGTCGAAAATGAGTAATACTACCTAAAAAGGAGTATCGAAAGTAACACCGCCACAGGTTGGGGTGTCGAAAAAGGAGAAATACCACCATGTGCACATGGGAGGTATCGAAATGGAAATGTCCCCGACAGGAGGGTGACATCGAAACACTCCTCGTGAGTAGGGGTGGGCAATGGGACGCCATTGTCGTGTAATGTGTGAATTTATGGCATGTCGGGAAGAAACCAATTTAATTAGGAGGTCTTCGGGCCGCTTGGATTAATCTAGAATTTATTTGGTATATGGGATGTGATGTATTGAGATGAGTTATTGTTACGTTATATGCTATTGAGTTGATGATATTATTATTTATATTAAAAGTATTTTCTTTTATATATATTATTTTGGAAAATTAGCGGGTGTCATGGACAGTTTTTCCGGTTACCGCGCCGGCTGAGAACAATGATATTTTCGAAAATATTTTATAAAACTGTATTGTTGATCACTGGGATTTTATATCTCATTATAAGTATTGTTTTCAGAGACCGAGGGCATCGCCGCTGAGGACCCAAAGACCTGAGGAGTCATCTTCTTATCACTTAGTTGGTTAGTAATGCAGTATGGCTGAGGGTGCTGACGACGTTCTTTTTTGTTTACGTATTGTTTTTTTTCTCGGATTGTAATTAGACGCCTGGTTTTGAGGCTTGTGGTTTTCATTTATATTTATATTCATTACATGGATATTTTATTACTATATTACTTAATATGAGGTATTTTCATACTTTAAATATTTTTTTATTTTATTTTTATTTTTATTTTTCTTTATGAGATATATGTGTTAATTAAATGTTTTAAAGGATTCTTATTGATTTTATCTTGGGATTACTAATGTAACAAAGGGTGTTACATTTATGGTATCGGAGCAGTTTGACTCTAAATCGGACTGTGGTAGTGGGGCTTTTTCAAAAAACAAAACTTGGGCGCATAGGATGCTTGTTAGAGTTATAATTCTGCATTCTATTCTTTTGGATATTGGACTTGATCAACCCACTGTTTGATTGGTGGTATGCAGATTATGGCAGCGAACAGGCGAGGGAGAAATGATGCGCTTGCAGCGACTTTGGCTCGAATGGCCAGAGTTATGCAGGAGCAGACGGAAACTCTCCGTCAGATGAGGGATAAGGGGGACGTGCGTAACGTGGTACCTGTTGCAGCTCCAGACCCACAGTATAGGGGTCTATCAGAGTTCGGGAATAATAATCCGCCAGCTTTTCGAGGGACCACCGATCCTATTGAGGCTGAGGAATGGTTACTGAAATTAGAGAAGATCTTCCGGGCCATGGGGTGCTCTGATGCTCAGAAGGTGGATTTTGCCACCTATATGTTAGAGTCGGATGCAGAGCACTGGTGGAACTGTGCCAGGGGCGGGTTGCTTGCTTCGGGCGCCACTATCATGTGGGACAGATTCAAGGAGGTATTTCTGGAGAAGTACTTTTCGCACAGTGTCCGGATACAAAAAGAGATGGAGTTTCTACATCTTCGTCAGGGGAGTATGACGGTAGCGGAATATGTGGCCAAGTTTGAGAGGCTTGCAAGGTTCTCCACACAGGTGAGGGATAATCCTGATGGTCCATGGAAAGCAATTAAGTTCGAGTAGGGTTTGAAGCCAGAGTTGCAGAGCCTTATTGGGCTCCTAGAGATTCGAGACTACCCTACTTTAGTGAACAAGCGTAGGGTGGCGGAGCAGAATATGCAAGCTGTGCTGGCCGAGAGGTCGAAGGAGAAGAGCTTCAGTGACGGCAAGAGGTTCCATGGGAAAGGGGGTAATTTCCAAAAGAGCCTACGACCTGTGCCTACAATCACGAAGGGTAAGCAGGCTCAAGGTGCTCAAGGTGAGAAGGGGACTGCATGTTACAAGTGTGGGTGGCAGCATGGAGATCGCGTGTGCCTCGCGGCACAAACCACTTGCCACAAATGCGGGAAGATGGGACACTTTGCTAGGATGTGCAAGTCAGGAGGACAATCTCAAACCAGATCATTGAACCACGGAAGGGTCTTTACCATCCAAGGAGAGGAGGTGAAGGAGTCCGACGATTTGATTCAAGGTAAGGGCTTTATTAAAGGTCATGATGTTATCATATTGTTCGATTCGGGAGCAACGCATTCATTCATTTCATTTAAATGTGCTCAATTCTTAGAGTTACCTGTTACTAAACTATCATATGATTTGTGTGTTTTTACTCCTACTAAAGATAGATTGATTACTTATTCTGTCTGCAATATCCTTTATTGTGTCAAGACCTTACTTATATTGTTGATCTTGTATGATTACCTATGTCTGGTCTGGATATTATTTTGGGCATGGATTGGTTGTCTCGTAATAATGCTATTATTGATTGTGCTAGTCTAACTATTTCTTTCATTCCACAGTCCATGCCCGTTGACTCTCCTAGGACGAAACACCTTATCTCTGCTGCCTCATGTCATAAGTGCTTAGTTGAGGGAGCTCAGGGATATATACTTCTCTTTTCTGCTAAGACAGAGGCTGAGAGTGATGTAGCGGTGTTGCCTATTGTGTGTGAGTTCCCAGATGTGTTTCCTACGGATGTCTCTAGTTTACCTCCAGATAGAAGGATTGAGTTTACCATAGATCTAGTACCTGGGAGTGGACCTGTATCAGTAGCACCCTATAGGATGGCACCTCTAGAGTTGAGCGAGCTCAAGAAACAGATAGAGGATATGTTACAAAAGGGGTTTATTAGGCCTAGTGTGTCACCTTGGGGAGCACCAGTGCTTCTAGTGAAGAAAAAGGATGGGAGTATGAGGTTGTGTGTTGACTATAGGCAACTGAATAAGGTAACCATCCAGAACAAATATCCCTTGCCTAGGATAGATGAACTCTTAGATCGGTTAAGGGGAGCGTCAGTGTTTTCCAAAATAGATCTAAGATCGGGATACCATCAAATTAGAGTTAGAAGCAAGGACATCCCAAAGACAGCTTTCAGGACAAGGTATGGGCACTATGAGTATATAGTGATGCCCTTTGGAGTGACCAACGCCCCAGCCGTTTTCATGGACTACATGAATCGAATCTTTAGGACCTTTTTGGACAGGTTTGTGGTGGTGTTCATAGATGATATTTTAATATACTCTAGGACACCAGAAGAACATGGAGAACACTTAAGGTTGGTGTTGCAGATCTTGAGGGACGAGCGTCTTTATGCCAAACCAGAGAAGTGTGAGTTTTGGCTAGACGAGGTAAAGTTTTTAGGACACACAATCTCAAAGGATAGTGTGGCGGTTGATTCCTCTAAAGTTGATGCGGTGTTGGGATGGGAACAGCCTAAGACAGTAACCGAAGTAAGAAGTTTCTTAGGCTTAGCTGGTTACTATAGAAAGTTCATAGAGGGGTTCTCTAGATTAGCCTCACCTCTGACCCAGTTGACTAGGAAAGGGAAACCTTTTGTGTGGGACCAGGAGTGTGAGGACGGGTTCCAAGAACTTAAGAGGAGGTTGGTGTCATCACCAATCTTAACTATACCAGATCCCTTAGTGAGTTTTGTGGTATACTATGACGCATCTAAGAATGGCTTGGGATGTGTCTTAATGCAGGAGGGCAAGGTGGTAGCATATGCCTCTAGGCAGCTTAGGCCACATGAGGGGAATTACCCTACCCATGACTTAGAGCTAGCAGCCGTGGTTTTTGCCCTTAAGATTTGGAGGCATTACCTTTACGGGGCAAGGTTTGAAGTTTTTAGTGACCACAATAGCCTAAAATATATGTTCGACCAGAAGGAGTTGAACATGAGACAACGAAGGTGGATGGAGTTCCTTAAGGACTATGACTTCGAGTTGAAGTACCACCCGGGAAAAGCCAATGTGGTGGCGGATGCTTTGAGTAGGAAGTCCCTACACGTGTCGTGCTTGATGGTGCAAGAACTGAACCTCATGGAGGAGTTTATGGACATGAATCTGGAGGTGTTGGATGTGTCCTTAAATGTCTTAAGTTTGAAGTTGAATAGGTTGGAAATTAATAGTGACCTTAGAGATGAGGTTAGGCGGGAACAACTTTTAGACCAGGAGTTGCAGTCTCGGTTAGGACAAGAGGGTTATGAGTTGTCAGTTGATGGGCTAGTGAAGTTTAAGAATAGGACCGTTGTTCCTAAGGAGGGGAACCTTAGAGAGAAGATATTAGAGGAAGCTCATAAGGGGAAGTTTACCATACATCCTGGAATAACTAAGATGTACCAAGACCTTAAGAGGATGTATTGGTGGCCAAGAATGAAAAAGGATGTGGCTAGCTTCGTAACTAGGTGTTTAGTGTGCCAAAAGGTTAAGATAGAACATCAGAAGCGTTTAGTGTTCAGCCGTCTTATTTTTTCTTTTAGAGCATAAGCTGTCCATCCTACCACCTGAATGTTATCCCAAAAGCCTTTCACTGGCTCCGTGAAACCTTTGTGTTGAAGCCAACAATTATTAAATCTAAATGGCTCTGCTCCCCAATCCGAACTTCCTGTCCTGATAACAATTGGGTTGTGATATGAATAGTCCCTATTTAAAATCCATTGTGTGGAATCTTTCCAAATTGAGATCCATTCATCTGAAACTAGGAATCGATCAATTCTTATCGAATACAGGTAAATCTACTAACTCCATGTCTTCAATAAATTGCATAAATCTATTAGGCTCTCTTGAACTTTGTTGCCCTGCTACCCCCTGCATTCATCACACCTTTAATTGCATTGAAATCGCCCATGACACTAAACGCTCCTTCCAAAGCCATGCTTCGACATCTTCAAATCTCCCCACATCCTTCTCTTCTCTGTGTTGTTACAGGATGAATAAATATTCACTAAGTAACATTTTATTTTTAAAGGTCCTCATTCACCAAAAACACCTAAAAATGCACCACCACTGAAACAAAACAGAAGATTGAAGCACCGTGTGTTCCAAATACTCAACATTCCCCCATATCTTCCAGCCGATGGACTGAACACCCACCCGCATTGAGAATTTCCCCATAGATATTCACATAACTGTTGATCCACATTTTCCAACTTTGTTTCTTGTATCGTGATAAATTCCAAATTGTTTGATTGGATGAAAGACTTTATCTTCTTCTTCTTCACCCTCCCCCCAGTGTAACACCCTTCGTTACATTAGTAACCCAAATTAATTTTAATAAAAATCCTTCAAAACATTTAATTAAAAAAACACAAGTCATAAAATTTTTCTCAAATAACTAAGTATGAAAATACCTCGTACTAAATAAAATAATAGTATTTACAAAGTATTGAAAAGTATCATTAAATCCAATCATTTGAATAAAAACTAAAAGCCTCAAAACCGGGCGTCTAATTACAATCTGAAAAAAATAGTACGTAGACCAAAGAAAGTCGTCCGCATAATACTCCAAACCATACTACATTACTAACCAACTAGCTAATCAAAGATAACTCTTCAGATCTCTGGATCCTCAACAGCGATGTCCTCGGGCTCTAAAAACAACACTTGTAATGAGATATAAAATCCCAGTGCACAACAATACATTTATAAAATGTTTTGAAAATAGTGTCGTTCTCAGCCGGTGCGGTAACCGGAAAAACTGTCCATGGTATCCGCTAATTTCCCAAAATAATATATAAAAAAAATACTTTTAATAACAACACAAATTTCATCAAGTCAAATGCATATAGCATAAGGTCAACTCGTCTCAATTCATCACATTCCACATACCAAGTAAATTCTAAATTAATCCAAGTGGCTCGAAGGCCTCATAACTAAACTGATCTCTTGCCAGCATGTCATAAATCTCACACATCACATGACAATGGCATCCCATTGCCCACCCCTACTCATGAGGAATGTTTCGATGTCACCCTCCTGTCGGGGACATTTCTATTTCGATACCTCCCATGTGCACATGGCGGTATTTCTCCCTTTTCGACACCCCAACGTGTGACGGTGTTACTTTTGATACCCTTTTTAGGCGGTATTGCTCTTTTTCGACATCCCAATTATATGGAGATGTTACTTTCGATATCCCATTACGGTGGCATTACTTTTCGATACCCCTATCATAGGTGGTATTGCGGCAAACATCATACAACATATTATAGCTCAAATATGTCATGTCTCATGCATGTAACAAACTATTTCCCTCAATTTTAAACATATAAACTTCCACCAACAACAAACAATCATGAATATCACAACACATCATACATGAATAAGCACGTTACAACATCAATTGATCAATTAATTCCCTTTTTAAACAAAACCCCAAATTTAGAATTTAGGTTACTAACAATATGCATCAAGTCAATTAAAGACTCCCAAAACCACATGGTAATCCCTTATCAACAAAAACAATCATATATACCATGGAAATGGTTCATCGAAGGTATTGTTACTCACCTCTTGAAGACCTCCAAATAGCTCTAAGCGTTTCCTACTGCGAATCCTAACGTTTGCCAATAGTTATCATCATCTTCCTCTTCCTAGACTCCCTCTTCCACAACTATCTCTTCTTAATCCTTGAATTTCTTCTCTTCTTAGTCGTTTCTGAGTTTCTAGGTGTAATTAGGGTTCAAAAACGCACCCTAAGAGTGTTAAGATTCTATTTAAAGAGCCCCCAATAGCCCAAAACGTGTAAAAACACGCTAAGCCCGTTTACTCTGCATATGGTGCTGTATTTCGCATATATCTTAAGTTATAGACATTCAAAAATTATAAATTTTATATCGTTGGAAATAAAAAAGAATCGTCTACAACTGTTATGAAGACCACAAAATCTGAAACCGACGTTTAGATAGTCAAAACGTGGATAGAATTTAAAAAAATGGTTCTGGCGCTAGAACATGAATAGTGTGTACGAATTTGGTCATAACTTGAGCTACAAGAATTCAATTTGGACGAATTTGGTGTCTACGGAAAGCTAAAAGACAGGTATATATTTATTATGAAGATCTCGAATTCAAACAAGTTCTCTTTGGTTACGAAATATCCATCTGAAGTTAGGTATCTAGTCATATTATGCGAAATTGGGCTTAAAACACTCAAACTATCTATTTATAATGGGTAACACAGCATGGGCCTTGATATGCTTATGTTTGCTATCATTATTGCCGCAATAATTTAGTCCAGAGTAGGTTCTTATCCTTATTTTTATTTTATTTTTTTTAAATCAATTTTACATTATTGTGGAACCCACTGGATTTTTATTATAAAGAAAACAATTATAATAAACTCTTATATTACCCTTTTTTTATTAAAATAATTATATTTGAATTTTTAGGATGTTACATTTCTCCACTCCTTAAAGAATTTCGTCCCCGAAATTCATCACATACTCACACACATATTGTAACATATGCTGAAAACCAAACATAATGTTACCTTACCTTAAACAACAAGATCTGGGTATTGACATACGATGTCCTCTTCCATCTTTCAAGTAGTTTCCTTCGGAGTTAATCCTTTCCCATAACACTTTCACCAATGGAATTGTCTTGTTCCTTAGAGTCTTTGTGCCCTTGTCCAAGATTTGACTAAGCTTTGGCTTATAGAACAAATTATCCTTCAATTGTACAGACTCGGGAGCTATCACGTGAGATTCATCAGGCACATATTTTCTGAGTTGTGACACATGGAAAACATCATGAAGGTTTGCCAACTGTGGCGGAAGAGCCAATTGATAAGCAACAGGCCCAACTCTTTTAAGGATTTGGAAAGGTCCCATGAAACAAAGAGTCAGTTTTCTGAATGACATTGACCTCCCCATCCAAAACTTAAGAGTGCCTCTCAAGATTACATGTTCCTCTTCCTAAAATTCTAAATGCTTTCTTTTCTTGTCGACATAACACTTTTTATCTATTCTGCGCAATGCACATCTTTCCCTCAATTATTAATCCTAATTGCAATCTCTTTGATTAAATCTGATCTTAACAATATCTTCTCACCTACTTCGCACTATCATAAAAGGGGATCTACATTCCTAATCACATCATTAATATATATATATATATATATATATATATATATATATAGTCATTAAATATTCCACCGGATAATAAATGTACAATTCATGGCCCCTTAACTTAAAAATATATATTTTTTTAAAGAAAAAATTTTTTAATTTTAAAATGAAGTCAATAATAACATTTATATAATAAAATCATGCACTTAAGCATTTGTTTCTATCCATCCGCCTATAATTAGAACACATTCACTTGCATTTCATCTTTATAAGCATTCTCACAAATTAAATTTAACAAACAATCCATAAAAGAAATTGATGTAATATTTTATATCATCCACACGTAGACATAATATCTCTTACGAACTCTATACCAAATTTCTTATATTCTACACAGAACTGAGGAATTTTATAAATTTTATAAATAAATAAATGTGAAGCAGTAGCACGTTCACATACTAATTTTTAGCTATCCCAAAATGATAATTTCAAAAGAGGAAGAAATAGTTTCACTTTATGTTGATAAGAAGATCTTACTAAAAAAAAATATGTGATAACAAAATGGAGAATAATGTTTAACAAAATTACAATTAAACTATGCAGACATTATGCAAAAACAACTATAAAAATTAACACCACAATAGCATAAGAAACCAATTCAATCTCGATCCTTGAGTAGGCACATACAGATAAGAAATAACATTTTTTCACTTTTTGTTAAGAAATATAAATTTGTTAGGATTAGACATGCCATTAATTTATATGGAAAACAAATCATAGGGGAATATCAATCGCGATTAATACTTTGTCACTTGAGAAGCAATTTGAAATTTCAAGGAAAGTGATCCTCTAAAAATTATATAACAAAATTACAACATTATAATAAAATTTGAACATATATATATAATTCTTTAATCTCACTTCCATTTTTATTCTCGTCCACTAATACTTCTTTAAATCTTGATGCTTCTTGGTTATTCCTAGACACATGGTTAACGTTCTTTTATGTGTCTCTTCTAACATTTTTTTTCCCTCTAAGGCTCCCCTCCTTAGGGACAATGATCCTATTCTTAAACAACACTACACCATTATTATATAACACATAATTCTCTTGATCCAAAAGAGTTTTCAAATCCTAGTTTAAAAACTACACTCGCTTAATCTATTTTCTAAGGTCACTACAAATTTTCAACCTATTCAATTCCAAGTTTTAAGTCTTAAAAAGATATCCAAATTCATGTCTCTAGACTCTTCTATTAGGTTCATCTCTTGCAACTTCAAGTTAGACTTGTGCGGAAATTTCCTACTCCGAGTATCGACCACTGCATTAGCCTTTCCCGGACTATACTTCAACTCAAAATTATAGTTCCTAAGAAGATTCATCCACATTCTTTGCCTTATATTTAACTCTTCGCCTGTGTCTCTGTCTCTATCTCTTAACAACTTTTTAAGGCTCTATTGATCATTAAAAACTTCAAGTTGTATCCTATACAAGAGATTTTCCCTTCCTAATCAGCTTGGTGAGAGGTAAGGCTAGTCTAGAGAACTCGTTTATAACTTCCTATAATACTTCTCCAATTCTAGGGAACTTCTCACACTTGTCATTGTCTTAGGCTTCTCTCACCCTATCCCTGCATCTACTTTACTAGAATCAACTACTACTCTACTCCATTGATCTAAGCTCATCTTTCCTAGGTAAAAGATACCTATCCATAATAGTTACTTTGTTCAATTGCATATTGCACACATATAACCTCATACTCCAATAAAAAAAAATTCCACTAAAATCACTCAAAAGTTATTACAAAATCAAGCATATTTCTTACCATTGACTAAAGTGGAATTTGACTCATACTATAATTAAAAAAAATTAATTAAGATCCGATAAAAATCACTACAGAGTGAAGCCGTGCGTCAATATACATGAGCAAATTGTGATTCCAAATAAGTCTAATTTGAATTTGGCAAAGTGAAACTAATTCAAACGTTAGTGACTTGACAAAGTGAAGCAATGCTTCCAAATATGAAATAGAAAAATCAATTCAAGTGAGATTTGTGATTTTGCCATCAAACAAAAAGAAAAAGTTAATTCAAGTAGCGTAAACACAAATGAGATAAGACTGCACATTTTGTACGAAAATAAAACTAAGGAGCCACATATACACCACAACAAAAGAAACAAAACCATAATTAAAAGAATCTTAAAAAAAATTATCAAATTAATTCATCAAATAACATTAAAACATTTAAGAATCCCAAATCAATAATCAAGAATCTCAAAACCTCGATTCTTCATATTAGACAAATATACATGTGAAAACCTCAATTTCCACATTAAAAAAAATAAAACAAATTAAGAGATCACATCCTTCAATAATTCATTCCATTAAGGTTTTAAGAAAGTGTTTTACTCACATGCTTTGAGTATTACTGTCACGTCACTATAAATTCCCACCTTACCAGAAAACTAGAGTATGTATCGATCCTTGAGTTCCCTCAACTACGCACTTATTAGAAGAAACAACCAATACAATAAGGGTTGACACCGAAGAACAATCGATAGACATTGGTTGTGAAGAGGTATCCAAAATAAAAATAGTTCTATTAGAGTACTTTATGTTGGTGTAAGCCCTAGAGGCCAGTGTATTTCTTAGACTTACATTTGTATCTTGCTATTATATATATGATATGAGGCATTCCAGTTTATTGTGTTACTTGTTTAAACATAATAAAGTCCTTAGAATAGAAATTTCAGTTTAATAGAATATCAAGTATATGACTTGATCGTGAGACACTATTGAACAATGAAATCCTATTCTTAAATATCCGTAGTCAAGTATTTTATTAATAAGGACAATAATAATACATTGAGACTATTATGTGTGCAGACTGATGACCATATCTCACGAGTCATGGATATGAGATATCGAGTCGCCACATAGGTACACATTAGAGTAATGATGTACTGGATTGACCCACCATGAGAACACTACATGGAGCGTTGTGTGAGTGTCATAAGTAGTTCTCATAGTAACAATGGTGTATGCAATCCTTTGACCTGAAATCGCTACGATCCCTACATGAGGAGTCGTGTGCTTTAATATCGTCAAACGTCATCTGTAATAGATGATTATAAAGACGGACATTGGGCATACCACGAGCCATGCAGAGGGATGTGAGTGACCTAGATGGAATTTGTCCCTCCTACATAACAAGAGTAATATCTGTGGGCCCCCTGATAGAGTGAGACTGTAAAATGCATGGCCGTGCTGAAATGAGTCAATATGAGATATTGACCTCATTTGTTGTTAAGTCTACTCGGGTATCAGGGAACATGATATTGAACCATACAAGGGTGACACATTCCATGTCTTGTGTTCAATATAGATATATGGACAAAGGGATAATAATGCACATGAATATTTGTCACAGAAAGGTTTCGTCAAATCACTGACTTTCTCACTACTTAGGTAGCAGTGATGTATTGCTAGATACCACTCACTGTTTGTAATATTAAATGGGATTTAATATTACTACTAACGTTTTGGGAACCTATAGGGTCACACACATAAGAGCGGATTAAAAGAAGCATTAAAAGGAGAGTTGGACTTTTCTATTGGGCCTAGCACATAGTACATGGGGCTTAGGTCAAACGCTGCTCACTAACTCACTTAAGGAGGTGCTGCTATAAGTAGACCACTTAAGCTATTGTTCCTACACGGTTTTGTTTTACCCTAGCCGCACATAGAGAGTGATAGTGAACAGCATGTCTCGGTTTTCGAAGCTAGCACTGTGAGACAGAGATGCTTCGGGTTCGTGACGTTGGACGTTCACGAAATCTGCTCGTGTGGATACCTTAGAGACATCGTTCGTGCGGTGTTCGTGATAGACAATTTTAATCAACTGTCATCGCTTCAGGAGGTAAATCTTCTAACCATGAATCATGACCATTCGCAAGGATCCTTCGATGGGAATTTTTTCCGCTGCGTTAATTTTTTTATACGCAAATTCCCAACACTTTATGACAACGAGTCTAAAGACAATCACTCCTTACCAAGAATAGCATCTGACCCAGACATAGATAACAAATAAGATCGAAGGCATAAGGCACGTCCCGATGCACAAGAAAACAATTTAAACAAGAACTGGAAGAAATAAGATTATCCCCCATAGAAGTAAAAACACGTGGATCAAAGGACAAAAGAAAGATAGGTAACTCCAAATTTCACACATGAATGATATATAAAAGAATGTGTTGCTCCTGAATCAACAATAGAGTAACTTTTCTCCTGTACGAGTAGGAGAAATTCAGCCTCCTTCGGATCTAAGCTGCCTCAGAATGATGGCGGGTTGTTCTTCTTGAATTCAGAAAGTCACACGTGCTAAGGGTCCTAGGTTTTCACCACTCCATTAGTGATTGGCCTCCATTCCCATTCAGTTGACGGAGAGTCCCCGCCTGCGCTTGCATAACTCTGGCTATACAATCCAAAGCTGGTGCAAGTGCAACGTTCGTCCCTCTCCTATTAATCGCCATAAATCTGCTCACTACCAATGAAATACTGGGTTGATCAGGTCCAATATCCCAAAGAATAGCATGCAGCATTTATAACTTTAACAAGCATCCTATGCGCCCAAGTTTTGTTTTATAAAAGTCCCAATGCCACAGTCCGATTTAGAATTGAACTGCTCTGATACCAAAAATGTAACACCCTTCGTTACATTAGTAACTGTACTGGCCGAGGTTATTAACCCGGCCACCGAGCCCAAGTACCCGGCCCGGTCCAGAAATTATAAAAGGGGCAGTACCCCTCATAAGAAGAGGACACCTTTTCACTGAACACCGGTGACTCTCCCTAAAGTGTGTTAGAGGAACTAGCGTCGACCAAGAGACTATGAAACAATCCTTGCTCCCTAGTACTCGTCCGACACAAAATGAAGGGATCGAGATCACCGCCCCGCCAAGGGATGAACCTAGAACTACGTCTGGCTTTGATTCCCACTGGGATACGTAGGACCGGAATCACTGAATTCTGTCAAGCCCAAATCATAAAATAACCCCCTTGGTTTCACGTTCTATGGAGATTCGGACAAAAAGGATCTTGGCAGGAACATTTGGCGCCGTCTGTGGGAATCGAAGCAAAACTTTCCCATACCACAAACCATGGTGAGACGTGAGTGTGTTCTCTCCATGTGAGACGTGGATGTGTTCTGAGTTTTCTGTTGCGGCTGGAGTGTTGCTCTGCGAGCAGAATCACGGAGGTTTGGGGTGTTGCTCTGCGAGCAGAGTCACGGAGGATGGCGGCGGGAGGAGGCCCTCGGTGGTTGAAGGATGAGAGGGGGGAGGCAAAACACTAACGATTTTGGAGGGAGAAGTAACGGATTTAGTGGAACGAATATCTCCTAGAATCAAGGAGGATGAGGTTTCGATGGAGAAAATCAAGGGATCCCACCTAACCATTCTATTGAAAACAGTGGGGGCAGATCTTCTTCCAACCAATTAATTCAAAGGAGCGCTGGATTTGGAATTAGTGAGGAGAGGGGAATAACGGCTGGAGTGAATGCTGGGGACATGACCGCAAATCAAGGGCTCTCTATCTCATTGGATAAGGCAGTAACCAATTAGCATTAATGGGCATGGGCACTCAAAATCTATCTCATTGGATAAGGCAGTAACCAATCAGCATTAATGGGCATGGGCACTCAAAATCTATCTCATTGGATAAGGCAGTAACCAATCAGTATTAATGGGCACTCAAAAAAAAAATAATTGGAGAATCAACTGGAGGAAATCGTGGAGCTAATACTGGCCCTGTTTTCAATTCAAATCCCTACGTTCATGGAGGCCCAATGATTGCCACATTAATTGTTCCTCAAAGTACGCACTATCAATCAGTTTTTAATGCAGATAAGCACACAGGTTCGGGTGTTGGAATAATCTGCGTGTTCCTTGGTGAAAATCATCAGCCCATGATTTAAATGTGCCGAGGTTAAATGGCGACTCTCAAATAGATCGAAGATAATCCTATCATAAAAACAAAGAGCAGTGGCAATGTGTTAAAGGAGAATGGTATCAAGTTATTATATGCACATTCACAATGTGGAGAATTCCAAAGGGTGTATCAAGCATCTGAGGTCACTTTGAGGGAAGTTTCCCGTTCACTCCATCTCTTTAATTACATATTTTCACTTTGCTTCCATGCTAGGGAGCAGTTGTCATATAGCATGTGTCATTTGATCTTGTTGATTAATTTTTTGAAGCATGCCGACATACTCAATGAGGCAGAGCGAAGCCGAGTTTAGGCTCAATCTGGTGTCTCGCAAAGATTGATTCTTCAAGGCCGAGTACGAGCCAGTTAAAGTTCAAAGGCCAAGTCTGAGCCTGGTGGCCGAGTACGAGCCAACGGCCGAGTCCGAGCCGGTTATCTTCTAAAGGCCAAGTTTGAGCCTGGTGGCCGAGTACGAGCCAACGGTCGAGTCCGAGCCGGTTATCTTCTAAAGGCCAAGTCTGAGCCTGGCGGCCGAGTATGAGCCAACGGCCGAGTCCGAGCCGGTTATCTTCTAAAGGCCAAGTTTGAGCCTGGTGGCCGAGTACGAGCCAACGGCCGAGTCCGAGCCGGTTATCTTCTAAAGGCCAAGTTTGAGCCTGGTGGCCGAGTACGAGCCAACGGTTGAGTCCGAGCCGGTTATCTTCTAAAGGTCAAGTCTGAGCCTGGCGGCCGAGTATGAGCCAACGGCCGAGTATGAGCCAACGGCCGAGTCCGAGCCGGTTATCTTCTAAAGGCCAAGTTTGAGCCTGGTGGCCGAGTACGAGCCAACGGCCGAGTCCGAGCCTGTTATCTTCTAAAGGCCAAGTTTGAGCCTGGTGGCCGAGTACGAGCCAACGGCCGAGTCCGAGCCGGTTATCTTCTAAAGGCCAAGTTTGAGCCTGGCGGCCGAGTTCGAGCCGGTTATCTTCTAAAGGCCAAGTCTGAGCCTGGTGGCCGAGTACGAGCCATTAAATCTCTAAAGGCCAAGTTTGAGCCTGTTGGCCGAGTACGAGCCATTAAATTCTAAAGGCCAAGTTTGAGCCGCGAAATTATTGAAATCAAATACGAATATCAAGAAAGAACAAAGTTTGTGTGACTGAAGAATAAGCTCGGTTTCACACTTATCAGCTCCTTCGCTTATTCAAGCTCGGAGCTCGGGGGGGCTTGTTGTGTACTGGCCGAGAATGTAATCCCGAGGACTCGCCTATACACTGGACCAACCGAGCTTACCCCCACGAATGGGCCTTGGCCCAAACCCCTCTGAAGCCGAGGACATGTCAGCACACCTGACACCCGAGGATAACTACTCGGCCCCTTTCCATGACAGGCCACGCACGAAGGTACCTCGGCCCCAAGCTATCCATCCGCAGCTAACTGGGCCGAAGTATCAGCTCGGTTTAATACTTGTCAGCTCTTTCGCTTGTTTAAGCTCAGAGCTTGGGGGGCTTGTGTACTGGCCGAGGTTATTAACCCGGCCACCGAGCCTAAGTACCCGGCCCGGTCCAGAAATTATAAAAGGGGCAGTACCCCTCATAAGAAGAGGACACCTTTTCACTGAATACCGGTGACTCTCCCTAAAGCGTGTTAGAGGAACTAGCGTCGACCAAGAGACTATGAAACAATCCTTGCTCCCTAGTACTCGTCCGACACAAAATGAAGGGATCGAGATCACCGCCCCGCCAAGGGATGAACCTAGAACAACGTCTGGCTTTGATTCCCACTGGGATACGTAGGACCGGAATCACTGAATTCTGTCAAGCCCAAATCATAAAATAACCCCCTTGGTTTCACGTTCTATGGAGATTCGGACAAAACGGATCTTGGCAGGAACAGTAACCAAAATTAATTTCAATAAAAATCCGTCAAAACATTTAATTAAAAAAACACAAGTCATAAAATTTTTCTCAAATAACTAAGTATGAAAATACCTCGTACTAAATAAAATAATAGTATTTACAAAGTATTAAAAAATATCATTAAATCCAATCATTTGAATAAAAACTAAAAGCCTCAAAACCGGGCGTCTAATTACAATCTGAGAAAAATAGTATGTAGACCAAAGAACGTCGTCCGCATAATACTCCAAACCATACTACATTACTAACCAACTAGCTAATCAAAGATAACTCTTCAGATCTCTGGATCCTCAACAGCGATGTCCTCGGGCTCTGAAAACAACACTTATAATGAGATATAAAATCCAAGTGCACAACAATACATTTATAAAATGTTTTGAAAATAGTGTCGTTCTCAGCCGGTGCGGTAACCGGAAAAACTGTCCATGGTATCCGCTAATTTCCCAAAATAATATATAAAAAAATACTTTTAATAACAACAAAAATTTCATCAAGTCAAATGTATATAGCATAAGGTCAACTCGTCTCAATGCATCACATTCCACATACCAAGTAAATTCTAAATTAATCCAAGTGGCTCGAAGGCCTCATAATTAAACTGATCTCTTGCCAGCATGTCATAAATCTCACACATCACATGACAATGGCATCCCATTGCCCACCCCTACTCATGAGGAATGTTTCGATGTCACCCTCCTGTCGGGGACATTTCTATTTCGATACCTCCCATGTGCACATGGCGGTATTTCTCCCTTTTCGACACCCCAACGTGTGACGGTGTTACTTTTGATACCCTTTTTAGGCGGTATTGCTCTTTTTCGACATCCCAATTATATGGAGATGTTACTTTCGATATCCCATTACGGTGGCATTACTTTTCGATACCCCTATCATAGGTGGTATTGCGGCAAACATCATACAACATATTATAGCTCAAATATGTCATGTCTCATGCATGTAACAAACTATTTCCCTCAATTTTAAACATATAAACTTCCACCAACAACAAACAATCATGAATATCACAACACATCATACATGAATAAGCACGTTACAACATCAATTGATCAATTAATTCCCCTTTTAAACAAAACCCCAAATTTAGAATTTAGGTTACTAACAATATGCATCAAGTCAATTAAAGACTCCCAAAACCACATGGTAATCCCTTATCAACAAAAACAATCATATATACCATGGAAATGGTTCATCGAAGGTATTGTTACTCACCTCTTGAAGACCTCCAAATAGCTCTAAGCGTTTCCTACTGCGAATCCTAACGTTTGCCAAGAGTTATCATCATCTTCCTCTTCCTAGACTCCCCCTTCCACAACTATCTCTTCTTAATCCTTGAATTTCTTCTCTTCTTAGCCATTTCTGAGTTTCTAGGTGTAATTAGGGTTCAAAAACGCACCCTAAGAGTGTTAAGATTCTATTTATAGAGCCCCTAATAGCCTAAAACGTGTAAAAACGCGCTAAGCCCGCTTACTCTGCATATGGTGCTGTATTTCGCACATATCTTGAGTTATAGACATTCAAAAATTATAAATTTTATATCGTTGGAAATATAAAAGAATTGTCTATAACTGTTATGAAGACCACAAAATCTGAAACCGACGTTTAGATAGTCAAAACGTGGATAGAATTTAAAAAAATGGTTCTGGCGCTGGAACATGAATAATGTGTACGAATTTGGTCATAACTTGAGCTACAAGAATCCAATTTGGACGAATTTGGTGTCTATGAAAAGCTAAGAGACGGGGCTATATTTCTTATGAAGATCTCGAATTCAAACAAGTTCTCTTTGGTTACGAAATATCCGTCTGAATTTAGGTATCTAGTCATATTATGCGAAATTGGGCTTAAAACACTCAAACTATCTATTTATAATGGGTAACACAGCATGGGCCTTGATATGCTTATGTTTCTTATCATTATTACCGCAATAATTTAGTCCAGGGTAGGTTCTTATCCTTATTTTTATTTTATTTTTTTAAAATCAATTTTACATTATTGTGGAACCCACTGGATTTTTATTATAAAGAAAACAATTATAATAAACTCTTATACTACCCTTTTTTTATTAAAATATTTATATTTGAATTTTTAGAATGTTACACCCAGCCCTTTGATATTCGTTGATCCTAATAACATTAAGATTTGTCCTGACACCCAGGTGGAACTTGGTCCTTTTGCAAGGAGGCCGCCTCTCTATCTCTTGCTTCCATCTTGATGGATGCTAAGAATAGTTTGAGTGGATCATAGAGATGAATCACCGTGAAGAACACTAATTATTGCATATGAAATTATTATTTTATAAATAAGTAGCCAAACAATAAATTTTTTATATGAATGGTGTGGGTATGTTTGCGACAAAAGGAATTCAATTGATGTAATCTAGTTTTCCTGTATTTTAAATTCTATAAATTTTAAAATGCCCCAATTGAAATTCATGAATTTCTTTATAATTCTCTAACAATTGTCCTAACAAAATATATAAAATTATATTCTCTTATTTAAATACTTTGTTCAAACACACGTACTTGGGCCCGCAATAATCCAACCTTGAAGACAACGTTGGATCGAGTAGCAACCCAACACCAAAAGGACCAATTGACAGTCCAATCACAACCTTGGATCAGGGACCTCGTAGGGCTGCCTTAGTTGAGTAGGCATGCCACCCTAACCCCGGTAGGTCGTATGCCTTTGTCACCCTATCCTTGTTAGGCCATATACTTTGACTATTCTTAGGCCATCTTTATTTTATTTTTTTCGGGGGGTTCTTAAGCTCTAAGTGTAACATCCTAAAATTCTAATATAATTAATTTTAAAAAAAAAGGGGATTAAGTTATTAAAAAAATATAATAATAATGATATAATAAAAATAAAATATGATTAAGAGGTTTAGTGGTGAGAATTTATTAATATAAAATTTATTAGAATTGGTTAGTGAATACAAAGAAATATTAAATTAAAACAAATATATAAAAAAAAGGAGAATTAATATATATATATATATATATATATATATATATATATATATTACTTGGGCGCATTACTCACAAGTGTTATAAAAAAAAAGAAGAGGGGACAAACCTATAGGCGCTGACTTTATATATATATCAACGAAAATGTCAGTGAGCGAGAGAAGGAAGGTGCGCCGCATAAGGTTTTGTATTTTCGTCTGATTCGTTCTTCTTGTGAGTATAACTGTAACAACACAGATCCAAGAACGTCACCAAACGGGAGAAGAAATTTTAGGGAAGCATGAATTCTTATCATAAATAATTTTTAGAGCACATTGGAGGTCTTCGAGAGGTGAGTAACAGTACCTTTTAATAACCCTTTCCATGGTACATGTGTTTTGTTGTGTTGAGCGAATTACCTATGATTCTGAGAGATTTTAATTGAATGATGCATGTTGTTAATAAACTAATTTTTTTGGGGTTTTGAATTAAAATAAAAAGGATTAAGTTAACATCCTAAAATTCTAATATAATTAATTTAAAAAAAAAGGGGGATTAAGTTATTAAAAAAATATAATAATAATGATATAATAAAAATAAAATATGATTAAGAGGTTTAGTGGTGAGAATTTATTAATATAAAATTTATTAGAATTGGTTAGTGAATACAAAGAAATATTAAATTAAAACAAATATATAAAAAAAAGGAGAATTAATATATATATATATATATATATATATATATATATTACTTGGGCGCATTACTCACAAGTTTTATAAAAAAAAAGAAGAGGGGACAAACCTATAGGCGCTGACTTTATATATATATCAACGAAAATGTCAGTGAGCGAGAGAAGGAAGGTGCGCCGCATAAGGTTTTGTATTTTCGTCTGATTCGTTCTTCTTGTGAGTATAACTGTAACAACACAGATCCAAGAACGTCACCAAACGGGAGAAGAAATTTTAGGGAAGCATGAATTCTTATCATAAATAATTTTTAGAGCACATTGGAGGTCTTCGAGAGGTGAGTAACAGTACCTTTTAATAACCCTTTCCATGGTACATGTGTTTTGTTGTGTTGAGCGAATTACCTATGATTCTGAGAGATTTTAATTGAATGATGCATGTTGTTAATAAACTAATTTTTTTGGGGTTTTGAATTAAAATAAAAAGGATTAAGTTAACATCCTAAAATTCTAATATAATTAATTTAAAAAAAAAGGGGGATTAAGTTATTAAAAAAATATAATAATAATGATATAATAAAAATAAAATATGATTAAGAGGTTTAGTGGTGAGAATTTATTAATATAAAATTTATTAGAATTGGTTAGTGAATACAAAGAAATATTAAATTAAAACAAATATATAAAAAAAAGGAGAATTAATATATATATATATATATATATATATATATATATATATATATATATATATTACTTGGGCGCATTACTCACAAGTTTTATAAAAAAAAAGAAGAGGGGACAAACCTATAGGCGCTGACTTTATATATATATATATATATATATATATATCAACGAAAAGGTCAGTGAGCGAGAGAAGGAAGGTGCGCCGCATAAGGTTTTGTATTTTCGTCTGTTTCGTTCTTCTTGTGAGTATAACTGTAACAACACAGATCCAAGAACGTCACCAAACGGGAGAAGAATTTTTAGGGAAGCATGAATTCTTATCATAAATAATTTTTAGAGCACATTGGAGGTCTTCGAGAGGTGAGTAACAGTACCTTTTAATAACCCTTTCCATGGTACATGTGTTTTGTTGTGTTGAGCGAATTACCTATGATTCTGAGAGATTTTAATTGAATGATGCATGTTGTTAATAAACTAATTTTTTTGGGGTTTTGAATTAAAATAAAAAGGATTATTAAATTGGGTATTTATTCCTGTTACTGATGGCATGAAATACATGATTGGTATTTTTATTAGTTGAATGACGTGCTTATTGGTGTGTGCTATGCCATGTGAGTTTATTTGACATGCATGATAAAATCATATATTTAATTTTTGGTAAATGATTTGTTACACATATGATACATGAAATTGTGCCCTATGATGAATTGTATGATGTTTGCCGCAATATCACCTATGATAGGGGTATCGAAAAGTAATACCACCGTAATGAGTTATCGAAAGTAACATCCCATATAATTGGGATGTCGAAAATAAGTAATACTACCTAAAAAGGAGTATCGAAAGTAACACCGCCACAGGTTGGGGTGTCGAAAAAGGAGAAATACCACCATGTGCACATGGGAGGTATCGAAATGGAAATGTCCCCGATAGGAGGGTGACATCGAAACACTCCTCGTGAGTAGGGGTGGGCAATGGGACGCCGTTGTCGTGTGATGTGTGAATATATGGCATGCCGACAAGAGGCCAATTTAATTAGGAGGTCTTCGGGTCGCTTGGATTAAACTAGAATTTATCTGGTATATGGAATGTGATGCATTGAGATGAGATTATTATTGATATTGAAAATATTTTCTTTTATATATACTATTTTGGAAAATTAGCTGGTACCATGGACAGTTTTTCCGGTTACCGCGCCGACTGAGAACAATGCCATTTTCGAAAATATTTTTATAAAATTGTATTGTTGGTCACCGGGATTTTATATCTCATTATAAGTATTGTTTTCAGAGCACGAGGAGGACGTCATTGAAACTGAAGAGGCGTGAAGACTTAGTGGATTCTATTAGTTATTCTTTCTAGTTGGGTCAGTACTTTCTTAAATAAGGGGCCGTATGTGGCTAGACACATTTATTTATTTATCGTTGGGTTTGTTAGTAGACGCTCGGTTTTGAGGCTTGTGGTTTTCATTTACGTTTATATGCATTACATAGATATTTTATTACTATATTACTTAATATGAGGTATTTTCAGACTTTAAATATATTTTTTTAATTTTTCTTTATGAGAAATATGTCTTAATTAAATGCTTTAAAGGATTTTTATTGACTTTATCTTGGGATTACTAATGTAACAAAGGGCGTTACATTTATAGTATCAGAGCAGTTCGATTCTAAATCGGGCTGTGGTAATGGGGCTTTTTCTAAAATAAAACTTGGGCGCATAGGATGCTTGTTAGGGTTATAGATGCTGCATGCTATTCTTTGGGATATTGGACCTGATCAACCCAGTATTTCATTGGTAGTGAGCAGATTTATGGCGACTAATAGGCGAGGGACGAATGTTGCACTTGCAGCAGCTTTGGATTGTATGGCCAAAGCCATGCAACGGCAGACGGAGACTCGCCGTCAACTGAAGGGGAAAGGAGTCCAGTCACTAATGAAGTGGTGGCAACCTAGGACCCTTAACACGTGGGGCTTTTCGAATTCAAGAAGGACAATCCGTCATCATTCTGAGGCAGCTTAGATCCGAAGGAGGCTGAACTTCTTCTACTCGTTGAAAAAAAAATTAAATTGTCTGATTCAGGAGCAACGCATTCCTTGATACATCCTTTATGTGTGAAAATTTGGAGATACCAATCTTTTATTTGTCATTTGATTCATATGTTTCTACTCCTATAGGGATATTCTTGTTCTTCCATTGATTGTTTAAATTGTTTCCTTGTGCATCAAGACACTCCTTATGACATCAATCTTATTGTTATCTATGCATTGTATGTTATTCTTGGTATTGACTTATTGGCATCTAGGCCCATTGCCATAAGCATTCTGATAAAAATATCCTTATCTCTTCACGTCCAATGTCTAATGATTTTCCCCGTACCCAGTTCTATTGTTTCTGCTGTTGCTTGTCATAAGTGCTTAATTGAGGGAGCTCAAGGATGTGTACTCTTATTCTATGCTAAGATAGAGACTGACAGTGATGTGACAGCTATACCTGTGGTGTGTGAGTTCCAGGATGTTTTCCCTAAGGATGTCACTAGTTTGCCTCCGAATAGAGAAGTTGAGTTTAACATAGATCTAGTGGCAGGGAGTGGACCAGTATCGGTAGCGCCTTATAGAATGGCACCTTTAGAGTTGAGCGAGCTTAAGAAACAGTTAGAGGAGATGCTAGGGAAGGGGTTTATTAGGCCTAGTGTGTCACCCTGGGGAGCACATGTCCTACTGGTGAAAAAGAAGGATGGGACCATGAGCCTATGTGTTGACTATAGGCAGTTGAACAAAGTGACCATCAAGAATAAATACCCTTTGCCTAGGATAGATGACCTCCTAGACCAGTTGAGGGGAGCGTCAGTGTTTTCCAAAATAGATCTAAGATCGGGATACCATCAAATTAGAGTCAAGAATGAGGACATTCCTAAGATAGCCTTTAGGACAAGGTATGGGCACTATGAGTATGTAGTGATGCCCTTTGGTGTGACCAATGCCCCAGCCGTTTTTATGGACTACATGAATCGGATCTTTAGGCCATTCTTGGATAGCTTTGTGGTGGTGTTCATAGATGATATTTTGATATACTCTAGGACACCAGAGGATCATGAGGAGCATTTGAAGTCAGTGTTGCAGATTCTGAGGGAAGAGCAACTGTATGCAAAGCCAGAAAAGTGTGAATTTTGGCTTGATGAGGTGAAGTTTTTAGGACATACCATATCTAGGAGTGGTGTAGCGGTTGACTCTAGTAAGGTTGATGCAGTGCTTGGATGGGAGCAACCTAAGTCAGTGACGGAAGTGAGGAGTTTCCTAGGACTGGTAGGTTACTATAGGAAGTTCATAGAGGGGTTCTCTAGACTAGCTTTACCTCTTACCAAGTTGACTAGGAAAGTAAAATCTTTTGAGTGGGATAAGGAATGCGAAGAGAATTTTGAGGAGCTTAAGATAAGATTGGTGCCATCACCGGTCTTAACCATTCCAGATCCTTCAGTGAGTTTTGTGGTATATTGGGACGCTTCTAAGAATGGTTTAGGTTGTGTGTTGATGCAGGAAGGCAAGGTAGTGGCTTATGCATCTAGGCAGCTTAGGACACATGAGGTGAATTATCCTACTCATGACCTTGAGTTAGCAGCAGTAGTCTTTGCTCTTAAGATTTGGAGGCACAATTTGTATGGTGCAAAGTTTGAGGTTTTTAGTGATCACAAGAGCCTTAAGTATTTGTTTGACCAAAAGGAATTGAATATGAGGCAAAGGGGGTGGATGGAATTTCTTAAGGACTATGATTTTAAGTTGAAGTACCATCCAGGGAAAGCCAATGTGGTGACTGATGAACTCAGTAGGAAAACCTTGCATGTGTCAAGTTTAATGGTCCGAGAGATGAATATGTTAGAGGAGTTCAGGGACATGAATCTAAATGTGTCTCTTAGTGCTCTAAGCTTGAAGTTGAATAGACTGGGAATTTGCAGTGACCTTAGAGAAATGATTAGGCGAGAGCAGCTTTTAGACCAGGAGTTACAATCTCTTTTAGATCAAGAGAATTATGTGTTGTCTACTGATGGTCTAGTACTGTTTAAGAATAAAATTGTTGTTCCTAAGGAAGGGAGCCTTAGAGGGAAAGTTTTAGAGGAAGCGCATAAGAGGAAGTTCACCATACATCCAGGGATAACCAAGATGTATCAAGATCTAAAGAAGATGTATTGGTGGCCAGGAATGAAACGGGATGTGGCTAGCTTTGTAGCCAAGTGTTTAGTATGCCAAAAGGTTAAGATAGAACATCAGAAGCCTTCGGGGTTGTTGCAGTCCTTGGAGATTCCAGAATGGAAGTGGGAGAGAATTTCTATGGACTTTGTGATGGGGTTACCTAAGACACGTTTGGGCTTAGACGCTATTTGGGTGATAGTGGATAGGTTGATCAAGTCTGCTCACTTCTTGCCAATTAAGGCAACCTATAGCTTAGATAAGTTGGCATGCCTCTATATCCAGGAAATAGTCAAGCTTCATGGGATACCCACATCTATAGTGTCAGATAGAGACCCGAGGTTTACCTTTAGATTTTGGAGAGCTTTTTAGCAAGCCTTTAGGACTAAGTTGAACCTTAGCACGACCTATCATCCCCAAACGGATGGTCAGTCATAGCGGACCATTCAGACCCTTGAGGACATGCTTAGGGCGTGTGTCTTGGATGAAGGAGGGAGTTGGAATAGATTCCTACCTCTCATTGAGTTTGCGTGTAACAATAGTTATCACGCTAGTATAGGCATGGCACCCTATGAGGCCCTATATGGGAGGAAGTGTAGGCCCCCTTTATGTTGGTGTGAGGTAGGTGAGAAAACCTTGATAGGACTTGAATTGGTCCAGGAAACCTCTGAGAGAATCAAAATGATTAGGGAGAGGATGCGCACGGCACAAAGTAGACAAAAGAGAGAGAATCAAAATGATTGGCTAGAGGATGCGCACGGCGCAAAGTAGACAAAAGAGCTACGCCGACAAAAGGAGAAAGCCTCTAGAATTCCAGGAAAGTGAGCATGTATTTTTGAGAGTCAATCCTAAGACGGGGGTAGGGAGGTCGATGAAAGTTCACAAGCTAAATCTTCGTTTCATGGGACCTTTCCAAATCCTTAAAAGAGTCGAGCCTGTTGCTTATCAATCGGCTCTTCCGCCACAGTTGGCAAACCTTCATGATGTTTTCCATGTGACGAACTCAGAAAATATGTGCCTGATGAATCTCATGTGATAGCTCCCGAGTCTGTACAATTGAAGGATAATTTGATCTATAAGCCAAAGCCTAGTCAAATCCTGGACAAGAGCACTAAGACTCTAAGGAACAAGGCGATTCCATTGGTGAAAGTGTTATGGGAAGGATTGACTCCGGAGGAAGTCACTTGGGAGATGGGGGAGGACACCGTACGCCAATACCCAGATTTTATTATCTAAGGTACGGTAACCTTTAAGTTTGAATATGCCATATGTTAAAATAAGTGCGTGAGTACGAGGCGAATTTCGGGGACGAAATTTTTAAGGAGGGGAGAAAATGTAACATCCTAAAATTCTAATATAATTAATTTAAAAAAAAAAGGGATTAAGTTATTAAAAAAAATATAATGATAATGATATAATAAAAATAAAATATGATTAAGAGGTTTAGTGGTGAGAATTTATTAATATAAAATTTATTAGAATTGGTTAGTGAATACAAAGAAATATTAAATTAAAACAAATATATAAAAAAAAGGAGAATTAATATATATATATATATATATATATATATATATATATATATATATATATATTACTTGGGCGCATTACTCACAAGTTTTATAAAAAAAAGAAAGAAGAGGGGACAAACCTATAGGTGCTGACTTTATATATATATATATATATATATATCAACGAAAAGGTCAGTAAGCGAGAGAAGGAAGGTGCGCCGCATAAGGTTTTGTATTTTCGTCTGTTTCGTTCTTCTTGTGAGTATAACTGTAACAACACAGATCCAAGAACGTCACCAAACGGGAGAAGAATTTTTAGGGAAGCATGAATTCTTATCATAAATAATTTTTAGAGCACATTGGAGGTCTTCGAGAGGTGAGTAACAGTACCTTTTAATAACCCTTTCCATGGTACATGTGTTTTGTTGTGTTGAGCGAATTACCTATGATTCTGAGAGATTTTAATTGAATGATGCATGTTGTTAATAAACTAATTTTTTTGGGGTTTTGAATTAAAATAAAAAGGATTATTAAAATGGGTATTTATTCCTGTTACTGATGACATGAAATACATGATTGGTATTTTTATTAGTTGAATGACGTGCTTATTGGTGTGTGCTATGTCATGTGAGTTTATTTGACATGCATGATAAAATCATATATTTAATTTTTGGTAAATGATTTGTTACACATATGATACATGAAATCGTGCCCTATGATGAATTGTATGATGTTTGCCGCAATACCACCTATGATAGGGGTATCGAAAAGTAATACCACCGTAATGGGGTATCGAAAGTAACATCCCATATAATTGGGATGTCAAAAATAAGTAATACTACCTAAAAAGGAGTATCGAAAGTAACACCGCCACAGGTTGGGGTGTCGAAAAAGGAGAAATACCACCATGTGCACATGGGAGATATCGAAATGGAAATGTCCCCGATAGGAGGGTGACATCGAAACACTCCTCGTGAGTAGGGGTGGGCAATGGGACGCCATTGTCATGTGATGTGTGAATATATGGCATGCCGGCAAGAGGCCAATTTAATTAGGAGGTCTTCGGGCCGCTTGGATTAAACTAGAATTTATCTGGTATATGGAATGTGATGCATTGAGATGAGATTATTATTGATATTGAAAATATTTTCTTTTATATATACTATTTTGGAAAATTAGCGGGTACCCTGGACAGTTTTTCCTATTCACATGCACTGAGAACAATGCTATTTTCGAAAATATTTTTATAAAACCGTATTGTTGGTCACTGGGATTTTATATCTCATTATAAGTATTGTTTTCAGAGCACGAGGAGGACGTCATTGAAACTGAAGAGGCGTGAAGACTTAGTGGATTCTATTAGTTATTCTTTCTAGTTGGGTCAGTACTTTCTTAAATAAGGGGCCGTATGTGGCTAAACACATTTATTTATTTATCGTTGGGTTTGTTAGTAGACGCACGGTTTTGAGGCTTGTGGTTTTCATTTACGTTTATATGCATTACATAGATATTTTATTACTATATTACTTAATATGAGGTATTTTCAGGCTTTAAATATTTTTTTTTTATTTTTCTTTATGAGAAATATGTCTTAATTAAATGCTTTAAAGGATCTTTATTGATTTTATCTTGGGATTACTAATGTAACAAAGGGCGTTACACTAAGAACCGGTGCTTCTGAAATGTAAGGATGTGGAGTTATTGGTGGGATCCATTTAAGAACTTTTAAGAAGTTGCTGGGTTGGAGAGATGAGGTGCTGAAGTTGTAAAAAGTAAAAATGAGTGATGTGTAATGGTGGGACCCATTTGAGAGCTCTAAAGTGGGGTGCTGGGATGTGGATGCTATATTACAGAATATGGTGGAAAGTGGCATGATCACCAGTTCGGCCCCTTTACAAGCAAGTGGCTAGGTGAACTGACTGATGTTCGACCATCAATTACTTTGAATTCACTTGATATGAAGCCTGTAAATATCTGGGAGTATTGCACACCTCTTTATCAATTATTCACTCTATACTTTCATACTTTGATATTTGTGTTCCCCTCAATTGATTTAAGCTATGCTTGTTTGAGAGTTTTGAAGGAGATGGGGTGGAGTGGTTAGTAATGGACTGGAGTGTATAGGTAAAAGTATACCACTCCATTGTTTGGAAGTTTAATGAAGGAATGAAAGGAGATTCCAAACCTCCCCAAATTAGAGGGTTTAGGTGGGATGAAGTGATTTGGGTTACCATCATAAACCATCTCGCTATATTACTAAAGAAACTCTCAAATAACGAGTTAATGCATCCACTCTACTCAATTACTAACCACCCCGCTCCATCCATCCAAACATAGGCTTAAGCATCATAATGACTTTGCAGGTACACTTTGTCGTGCACCAGTCAGAGTAACAAAAAGATCGACCAAGGAGAGTAACTAACGAGGTCAGCCAATCACCCAAACAAAGAGATCAGACCAAGCAAACAACACGAGATCAGTTGAAGTGTGTTCATACTAAAAATGTCTTAAAATAAAATAAAAATATGATTTTTATTTCTTAAAGTATAATTCTCACATAAATGTTTTACTACTAACGATTCAAGAAAGAAGCACATGAAAGACACACATACAAAAACAACACAAATTCGAAACTATGTTAGAAATCTGAAAAGCATAATGAAGGCGAAGAAGTTACATATTGTAGCTTGCTCTTAGACACGTGTTTACATCTTATCATAAGACCAAACATGCAAAAAAAAAATGGCTTAATGAGCCTCGTCGTTTACATTTTTTTTTATTATGAAAAAATAAGGATTCAAGAGAGAAACGCATGAAAGACATGCATATAAAAACATAGCACATGTTCGAAACTATGTTAGAAATCTCGAAAGCATAATGAAGAGGTAGAAATTACATATTGTAACTTCCTCTTAGCCACATGTTTACATCTTATCGTAGGACCAAACATGCAAAAAAATGGCTTAATGTGCTTCACCTTGTATATTTTTTTAAAAATGTTATTGCTAACCAGTATTCTAAGAGCATTAATTAAGAAACCCAAAGTTAAAAAAATTTTATTGGAAGATATAGCTTTTAAATTTTCAAAATATTGAATACTAACTTTTCAACATAATTTTTTATTTTTAATTCCTTAACAAAGACACTGTTATTTAAAAAATCGAAATATAAAGCTAAAAAAAAAATACCATGTGAACCTTGCGGAACTAAAATTAATAAAAAAATCATTATTTGTAGATTTCATGCCTTACATAGTTAACGATTCAGCTGCGGACGCTCTCTCCCTGTGTGTTCAGTGGGCTGGGGAACAAACTATGACCACAAGATTCATCTTGACTTAACAAATTAGTCATCATTACTGAATTTATTTAGTCTGAACCATTGGATTGGGAGATATTTTCTCAAACATTGGATACGCAAAGCATTTGATCAAAATCTCCTATTGCATTCAAAATTAAACAAGAGCATCCACTTTCCTCGTGGGGTGCAACTGTGAACAACGAGGGCATCGCGGGCGAATCTCAGGAATCTGCTTGTCGTGTTCACAGGATCCAATTCCGAAAAGAGAGAACGAAACAACCGATGGTAAGCCGACGCGTGTCACCTTTTTTTTTTCCCCTTCAATTTCTATACAACACCTTGGTCATGACATGGCACAAAACATTTACAACATTGCCAAAATTGGACAAAATACACCAACGTTTTTATTTTTATTTTTTACAAGAAAATACACCAAAGTTTTACTTCCTGTCATTACTGAGAGAATATATTGAACATACTGGCAATAGCCACAAAAAAATTATTTTTTGAATAACACAAAAATAAAATTATTAATCATAATAAGTTAATCCCTCCGGTCGATATTATAAGAAAAAAAATCCAAATCTTTTGGTCCAATATATAAGCAAATTTTGTTTTTCAATGACTCATTTAATGACATTATTCCTAAAATACCCTTCATTTAATATAAATTTTGTTTTTCAATGACTCCTTCGATTCCCAACAACACAAGCAACTTCTCATTACCATAAAGGGTAATTTAGGTAAAAACCTAATTTTTAACTAAATTAAATGAGATTAACTAACTATCTTAATATGTGTGTTGAGTAGTCCACAAAGTGAAGACATTCAATTCATGGTTATCAATATCAATATTATTAAATATTTTTCATATTTTTTTTTAAAAATGTTAACGAGGGTCTTAGGAATATTGATTAAGGAATTAATAAAGGAAAATTTTATTGAGAAATTATGCATTCAATATTTTGATAAGTATTATTTTTATTTCTCTTAAAAAATGTATTATTTTTAGTTTTTTAATAAAAACTTGTTTTTATTGATATTTTTAAGCAATTTCCTTAGGACACTCGTTAACAAAATATATATATATATATATATATATATATATATAAAAGTTAGTTTTATACAGTATAGATGCGATGGAACCAGATAGAATGTATTTATACACCTAAACTGGGTTTGATATTAGCCATTTTTTTGAATTTTTTTGGATATAAAACAAATCCGACCATGATACAAAAATAATTGAGTACGACTCAATACAAGTATAATATAATAATATATAAATTTGGAAGTTATCTATAGTTAAAGCATAAAACTATAAAAGCAATGAAATAAAATAAAATAAATTAAGGTATGCTTATTCAAAATAAATAATATTCGTATAAATATATTATCATATATAAAAGTTATTAATTTAATTTAAAATATTATTAACTCTAATTTATTATAAAAATAAAAATATATATGTTAAAATAACATGTAATACCAAACTAATCAGTAGGACATAATCTTAAATATCAATGTTAACAGATTATTTTTAGAAATTAAAAGGAGTTTTTTTTTAATTACAAGTAAAAGCTTACATCATTTCAAATGCAATAATGTAAGCAATACAAACGGGAATGCTAGAATTCATCAAAAAAAAAAAAAAAAAAAGGAGGAGGAGGGGGGGCGGGGATGCTAAAATTACTTTCATGTCTCTCTTACATGAAAATAAGGAAAGGATATCAATCCATTATTCTCAGTTTTAAAATGAAGGTGAAAATATCGTGATTGTTGGATGTTTAAGAAGTGAATGCAAATTGAGAAATTGTATTGTAGGCGAAATAAAAGAAAAGAAAGAAAGATTACAAAAAAAAAAAAATGGCAATAATGGTAAATTAGTGAGAAGCGTGGTCCCTTAATTAATTAAGAATAGTAAAAGTTTGCAAGTTCGCGAGAGGGACAGTAGCTTAGCATGGAGCAGCAGCTATCTCCACGCTTGTCGTTCATTTCCTTCCTTATATTCGATTCCCTTCATTCCCCTCTATTTAAGGATTATCACAATCACAATTACAAACCATATTTGTAATTACATTATTATTATTATTATTATTATTATTATTATTATTATTGATTCTTCTCTCTCTCTGTTATTCGGAACCTTCTTCATGGCAGATCTGAAGTCTACCTTCTTGAATGTCTACTCCGTTCTCAAATCGGAGCTTCTTAACGACCCCGCTTTCGAATTCTCCGATGATTCTCGCCAATGGGTCGATCGGGTATTTTCTCCCTCCTTTGTTCAATAACCATGTCTTCTTTCTCATTCAATTTGTTTCATTTTTCCATATCATAATCATTATAATTCAATTCTTTGACCCAATTTGAAAAATAATACATTTTTAACTTGTTTTCATAGGTTACTTGTTTAAAAACTTGTTAACCTTGTCAATGGTATTGCACTTTCCGATGGTGTGTTTGTGGGGTGTGAGAAAAATAAGAATTGGTTTAATTACAGTATTAGAATGTTGGACATTGGATTAATTTAAGGTCAACGGGATGCTGTAACTTAGGAACTGAATGATTTTTGTTGTTATCATTGTAGAGACTCCACTCTATAGAGGGTAATGTTTAGATTTATAGTAAGGGTCTAGCACTGGTTAAGGAATCCAACAAAGCAAAGCTTTCATTGGGAAATTAGAGATAACACTTCTCAAGTATTTTAATGCATCACTTACTATAGCATTCTCTTTATAGTAATTGTTGAAATATAATGATTGAATGTTTAATTATTCAAGGACTCGTCTGCCATTTGTTCAGAATTTAAGCATTATATCCACATTGTGTTAAAGGCTTAAAAGAAGCCAGTATAGTATGTGAAAAAAATGAACCATAAGTTATTGCACTGATCAAATTTTATTTCAGCTATTGAGTAAAGTTTTGCACAATCTATGCCTTCCTATGAAGCACGGATAATGCCGGCTTTTAGGGTGTCCGACACTGACATGTGGACAACATTCATAGGAAACGTGTCCGAACTTCTCGTCAGGTGTATGGTTTAAAGATTATTTTGTCGGCTTTGACATGTCACGACACGGCTCAAGCACTTAACCGACACTTCATGTGGCTGGACACTTAATTTTTTTCCAAGAAAACATAAATTAAATTAAAACTTAGAAACAAAAAAAAGGTTAATGAGAAAGAGATAGGAGCGCCTTGTGTACGCTTCTGAACCTCCCCTGTTTTTTTGTTTCTTCCATTTCTTTGAACACCTCTATTTCTCCCTCCCTGCAGCTCGTAAACACATTTTCCAAGCTCTCCGTTTTATGCTCTCTTCTTGTTTGCAACTTCTCTATGGTCGCAGCTTCTCCTTATAGTGATGCTTATATTTAATTTTATTTGATTTGAAAGGCGCGCGCACACACTCACATGTATATGTATGTGTTTATGTATGTAATGTATGGATGTATTTTGTTCTGTCACTTATCGAGTTATGTACTCTATCTTATTACAGATGCTGGACTACAATGTACCTGGAGGTAGGACCTGTGTATTTCTTTAAAGTTTGTGTTGAGTATTACCCTCTAGGAAAGCAAGGAGGGTTATTCAGAAACCACTTTTGAAAGAGATCAAGCCTATTGACTTAAAGATGGATTATAACTTACCTTGCAGGGAAGCTAAACCGTGGACTGTCAGTTATTGACAGTTTCAGGTTGTTAAAAGAAGGACAGGCATTAAATGATGACGAAATTTTCCTTGCTAGTGCTCTTGGTTGGTGTATTGAATGGGTATGGTAATCAAAAGCCTTTACTTTTCTAGTTTGAATGATAAGACTAGTTCTAATCACTTCAGAAGTTTACTGTGATGTCAACGAGGAATTTCACAATTTTCTGTCAATGAATTGTGCAGCTTCAGGCATATTTTCTTGTTCTTGATGACATCATGGATAGCTCTCACACACGGCGTGGTCAGCCATGCTGGTTTAGAGTACCCAAGGTTTGAAGCAAAAGTAAAAATGTGCAATCATGTTATATTTATAATGCTGTTGTGATAAAGTAAATGACCTCTAATTACTGTGTGGTGAAGGTTGGAATGATTGCAGTAAATGATGGGGTGCTACTACGAAACCATATTCCACGAATCCTTAAGAAACACTTCAGGGGAAAGCCATATTATGTTGATCTTCTTGATTTGTTTAATGAGGTTGTACAAATATGAAGTTTTGAATTTTGTGGATCTCATCTTGCTGATATGCTAAAAGTTGTCTGTTAGTTTTTTATCAGGTTGAGTTTCAAACTGCTTCAGGACAGATGATAGATCTGATCACTACACTGGAAGGAGAAAAAGACCTGTCCAAATACACACTATCACTGTGAGTATGGGGAAAAAAGGAAGAAAATGATTTAGCAGAAGTTGTTATTGATGAACCTCTTTGTTGACAATCATGAAATGCTGGTCATATGTAAATGTGCCTAATAAATTAATAACTGCAGAAAGAAAAATTCTTCTACTAGATAGCAATGATCCTTTCTAAAGTGTCCAATCAACAGTATTTTTGTAAAAACTAAAAAGTTTGCCGGAAGCTAACATTAGAAAAGAGATAGGTTCTTTTCCCATACGATACATACTTGGTAATCTTTATGCCATAAAATGAAGGATATCTGGTGATTCTGCTTTACCACATTAATTTTTTGTGTGAGCACCGCTTGAGATTTCCAAAAGAACTAAGCTAAGTTCTTTTTGGCTGGGCTTACTGAAGCATATATGTGAAATATGCATGTCACCAGTTCCTTCCTTCCTAACTAGCTTGCAATGTGCTCAACTTTTTTATATTCCACTCATTCTCTTTTTGGTCTTGGAAATCAATATCAATAACTAACTTATGAACATATCCATCAGGCACCGTCGTATTGTTCAGTACAAGACCGCCTATTATTCATTTTACCTCCCAGTAAGTATTGTCTCTTCTCACATTTTTGTCTTGCCTCCCTAATTTAGGTTTCTTCCTTGTCCTTTTTCTATGAGATACTGATGACAACTGATTCTTTAATCACATTGTATTTTACAATGCTAAAATCATATATTTTCTGATCCAAACAAGAAAAGAGATAATATAAGGCATGTTATGTGTTCTTCTGTTCGAAGGCACATCTTTTCCTTTCTATCTTTCCTTTCTTTTCATGGAAAGCTTGACATGTTACCAGCGAGTCTTCACCTAAAAGATGTTACGATTTTTATATTTTCTATGCAACTCATTTTCAATAATCCTATGTCATCATTGCTTTTATATTTATGTTACTACGGGAATATATGTTATTTACTTTTGTTTATATCTCCTGCTTACATAGGTTGCATGTGCATTGCTCATGGCGGGTGAGAATCTGGATAACCATATTGATGTGAAGAACATTCTTGTTGAGATGGGAACGTACTTTCAAGTACAGGTAATCTTTTATTTGCTTAGTTTTTACCCGGTCTTTGTTTAGACCATTTAGACTCCAGAGTGCTAGATGTCTACTTGATGTCATTATCAGCTTTATTTCTCTTCCAAAAGCTGTATTGTAACCTATCTTGTGTTTTTCCTCCTTTCCTTTTAGGATGATTATTTGGATTGCTTTGGTGATCCTGAAACAATTGGAAAGGTGAGCATACTAGATAATGGATACTGGAAACATAAATTTCTTTTTAACCTCATTCTAGCTATATATGAAACCAGATAGGTACAGATATTGAAGATTTTAAGTGCTCATGGTTGGTTGTGAAAGCATTGGAACTTAGCAATGAGCAACAAAAGAAAATTTTACATGTAAGTGAGCATCTTATTGTTTCATGTCGCATCTTTACCGTCTTTCTCCCATGATTAAACTGAGATAAATTACTTATTTGTTTTTGTGGTTTGCAGGAGAACTATGGGAAGCCAGATCTAGCAAATGTTGCTAAAGTGAAGGCCCTGTATAACGAGCTTGATCTTCAGGTTTGAACATCATTTTAGCTAGCTCTCATTAATAAAATGCAACCCTTAACATGTACTTCTGCAATATCAACATATTAACATGACCTATTATCTAAACAATCAATAAAGAAAACAAAGGTAAGATGCTTAAATAAAATAAAAACAACATTTCCATACATTTTGTCAGAAAACCATGCAAACGAGTAGAAAACATATGAACACATTAAGATAATGTTGTCGATTTACTTTGGATTATTTACTGATTTGACTATCGGAATCGATAGGGCGTATTTGTGGAGTATGAGAGCAAGAGCTACGAGAAGCTTGTGACCTCCATTGAAGCTCATCCTAGCAAAGCAGTTCAAGCTGTATTGAAGTCCTTTTTGGCTAAAATTTACAAGAGGCAGAAGTAGAGTAACTGTAGAGCTAGGGCCAAAATTATTGAAGGTGTAATAGAATCTAGAGTCCTGATTTTCTATCTCGTGTTTCTTCATTGCCTGAATATTTTTATTTTTATAAAATCGATCTTCTTGAATTATTTTTATTTTTTTGGGCTGATAAGATCTTGCTGTATTTCATCTTGTCAACTTTCTCGTGGTACTTGTTTGGTTATTGATAATTCATTTCTTCTGAATTTTTTGGGTCATTTTTATTATTACTTTTGTTGTTGTTCTCATTATCATGATGAATCATCATCATCATCATCATCTGGTCTTGATATGGGACCAAGATGTTGCCAGTGATGTCCAAATTCGCATAACATCCAACAAGAAGGATTACCAAAAATTCAGAATTTGTCTGTGACAGAACCCCCTTCAAGAGCATTTTAGTCAATTTATTTTGAAAAATGATCCACTTTTTTCCATATGGGATACTTGTTCCACTAAATAACATTTTATATAATATAAATTTAATAGATTTAACTATTGAATTTGAATCTTATAATATATTTATCTTTATTATTATTAATAAAAGAAAGATGGTAGCTGGGATATATATATGTAAAATCACTCAGACAACTTGGTATTTTTCAGCTCATACTTGGGATAAAAAAGTCAATACTTAGTGTTAATGGTTTTATGATTTTGTTCATGGGTTTATTTTAAGGCTGTGGGCATCTCAGTTTCCTAAGGAGAACGTACGAAATCCTTGCTTCGGTCTCTTCGTTTTCTTTGGTTAGAAACAGAGGCGAAATAATGAGAGCATTTTAAAACAACTGAAGAAGCTTCTTTCTTTCTAAATGGCAAGTGAAGGTGAGGTGAGGTGAGGTGAGGTGAGGGGCGAGTGAAAAATTGCAATGGCGAACTGGAACTTGGAAAAGATGGCGTCCATTGGCTTCGGTAATTGGTATTTTTGATTGACTCCGTCACAAAAAAAAAAAAAAGAGTTTTTTGGGTGAAGTTATCTGCTAAATACCCCATCGTGTTGTTAAAGAAGAGTTTTGAATGACACTATTTTGGCTTTAGTTTACAATATGGTGGATATTAAAATCATCCTCTCATTCGTCTGTTACAAAGATTTCATTCTCTCATTTCATAAAAACTTAAGTTCTTTTGGTAGAATTAAATAGGATAAGGATTTAATTGATATATACTTGAAAATTAGAAACTGACTGTAAAATGTTATTGATTTTGTTTTTAGTCTGAATCTCCCTTTTCTTTCTGATGCGAAGAAAAGGACTCTTTCTTTCTCCCATTATAATCCTTACGAAGCGACATGCGGCTGCTGCAGTGGCGGACAGCCGTGCGAAACGGGACAGGGAGCAGAACCGCGAGACTTCGCGTTGGTGGGCGAGGGACAGCCGCGTTTTGCAGCGCCGGGAGTAGGCCGCGCATGGCGGCGAAGGGGAGAGGAAGTGGTTCAGAGGCAACTGCAACGACGGACGTCCGCGCGAGGCCGCTATTGTGGAGGAGAGAAGAGTCTGTGAATGGCAGAGCATGGAGGAAGAGGGAGAGATTGGGGCTTTGAAAGAGAAATTTCTAAAACTGGTTTTTCTTAATTTTTTAAAAATAGTGGGAAATTGGGAAAGGGGTGGATTGAGTTATATCTATATGTGAGATCTCTGCTTCATCAATTTTATCTATCTGTGTTTCTTCAAAAAATATTATTGAGATTTGAGAACCGATGCTCTGCTTCTTACTCACATGATGTCCTCTATTGATATGTTCTTCATCAGAACACTGTATTGATATGTTCTCTGATGTTGAAATGTCTCCTAATTTGTGTAAGCTTGCCGAAATTGGTAGATAACATTCGTGCAATTCATGGATCAAAAGATATGCGATTTTCTATCTCCAACTTTGCATGTATGTTGTTTTATGGAATTTGATGGTTAAAGACAATTTTATTTTCAATAAAAGTCAGAACCGAAATTTACTTGAGCCTTTTATTGGCGGTGGTTACTATCGCTTAAGGAATATCTCAAACACTTTATATATCATTGGTGAAATTTTGGATGTGATTATGGGTGCGTTTGGGTAAACAACTTAATTAAGAGCTTATCACAAAAAATCTTATCGCATGAGAGCTTATGCCATAAACGCTTAAAAAAAAAAATAAAGGGACATGAGAGGATTCAAATAGTGAAAAACATAGAGAGGGTGTTTAGTGCATAAGCTCTTATAATAATTCCATAAGCTTCTTCTAGTGACTTATGAAAATGAGTCAAAAACTCCTTATGGGATGACATAAGTTATTTTTATAAGCTCTGCCAAACACATTGCATAAGAGTTTATGTTATCAAATAAGTCAAAAGGAACTTAAATAAGCTCTTCCAAACGTCACATATAAAAACTATGCTTTATTTTTAATATGTAAGTTATTTTAGATTCAAAATAGAGGTTCGTCTACTTCCTGTTAAAGATTATCGTGCTAGACCTGTCCATAATCAACCTCAAATTTATATTAACATTTGACCAAATAATTCTACGATTTTTCCATTATCTGCATAGTCTTAATCTTTATTTTGAATTGAAAAACATCAATAGGTAGTTTAAGCTGACATTGTTGGGACAAAAAGCTCACAATGCTTCACACACTCACACTAACACAATAGAGAAATTGAGAGAGAATAGAGAAAGAGAGAAATCAGAAAATTTGCATATCACTTGCACACTTTTACACTCTAATTCACATTCACTTCACTTACACTTTTTTCTACACTTGTACACTTGCACTTATGCACTTCTACACTTGTACACTTTCACATCACACTAAGTCTATTTATAGACTTACACATACACTAACTAACTCTCCTATTAACTCTCTAACTAATCACTTTAGTTATAACAAACTAATCACATCTTAACAAACTCCTAACAACCAACTAATTTGGATTATCTCCAACACACCCCCTTAATTCAAATTAGCTAAAAATAAAATACAAAACACAATTTTACACTCAAATATGCATTTTTATAATGCACACATTATTAACACTAACACAATAGAGAAATTGAGAGAGAATAGAGAAAGAGAGAAATCAGAAAATTTTCATATCACTTGCACACTTCTACACTCTAATTCACATTCACTTCACTTACACTTTTTTCTACACTTGTACACTTGCACTTATGCACTTCTACACTTGTACACTTTCACATCACACTAAGTCTATTTATAGACTTACACATACACTAACTAACTCTCCTATTAACTCTCTAACTAATCACTTTAGTTATAACAAACTATTCACATCTTAACAAACTCCTAACAACCAACTAATTTGGATTATCTCCAACACACCCCCTTAATTCAAATTAGCTAAAAATAAAATACAAAACACAATTTTACACTCAAATATGCATTTTTATAATGCACACATTATTAACACTAACAGACACATTTCTCTAAACACAAATTTTTCCAGGATCCCATACTTTGAAGCATAATGATCCAACCTCCATTGAAATGCACACATATCCACCAGGATCCCAGAATTTCAACAAGAATTGATCCTTGCCACACAAAATTCCTTTTGTAATTCTGTCTTCCCAGAATACCAGAAACATTAAGTAATTGTAAAAACAAGATTTTAATAAATCTGTCATGCTAGCTTGGTGGTCACCGCCCTGGCCACTCTTCACTGAGACCCTGGTTCGAATCCCATCAGTGCACACTTTCTTGATTTTTAAACCTTTAAAAAATAAAAGGATCAAGACGCTAGAAGAGAGTTTCGAACCCATAACCTGTTGAATCACACAACAGCGCTTTACCACTAAGCTGCAGCAATAATTGATGCACATCATCATCCATAAAATATATTTGACTAATGCAAATATATTTCTTCTCCAGAAACATAAATCTTCATCTTCTCCTTTTCGTTTCTTCTTCGCTGCGTTTTCCTTCTCAAACGGAAAACAAAATCTGAACCAGAAGCTTGCGTTTCTTCTCCACCCGAGATCTGTTGAAAACGCCCTTCTTTCTTTCTCCTTCTCCTTCACACCTGTTTGAGTTACCCACCTGCACAGCTTCTCTTATTTAGCACGGTATACCTCGTCCTTGTACAACCATGGCGGCACCGGCGATATTGTGACCGACCCAGGTCCAAACCTCTCTGTCCGATCCTCCGTTGCGAGTTGTAGATCCGGAATCGTCACCTTCGTCTCTGTCGCGTTCCGGCCACATCGCGGCATCGCCACCCAGATTGGGTTCTCCTCTCTTTCCGCCATCACCTCCTCTAGAAGCATGGCTCTGGCTGGTCGCCGTTCCGGCAGTGACGGCAGCGGCAGCGGTGGATCATCCGGCTCGTCTTCCTTCTTTCCCATTGCGTCAGTCACCTCAAGAACAAGATTTCCTTCTTGCATTACAGCCTCTTCAGAAAAATCATCCGCTTCATGTTGCTCACAAGGTGTTTGATGGAATGACCCACTAAACATAACATCATATTCTTCAGTGTCACCTTTTGTATTTTCCACATCTTTCCCTCTTCTTGCATCACCATCATCATGATCATCACTGCTCTCTGTCTTGATCTTGTTTGTCTCAAGATCATCATCACTCCTTTCTTTCTCGTCATTCACCATTGGCTCATAAGCATTCTCTTGCTTTTGCTCCTCTTCATTAGATGACAACTTCATCTCTGCATCTTTCTTTGCTTCCTTGCACTCATCTTTCTTATCACCTCCATAGGCTTTGTGCAAGATATCCCATGCTCCTTTGGCTGTGTTGGCAGCAACAATTTTCTCAAGATTTGCATCATTCACACACTGATGAAGAATCAAGAGAGCTTTGTAGTCTCTCTTTTTGGAAGCACCATCTTCCTCATCTTGAATACCTTCTTGCACTACCTCAAGCACCTCATAGAAATTGAAAATATTCTCCATCTTCACTACCCATTGATGGAAGTTCTTGCTATCAAGAACTGGTAATGGGATTGCAAAATCCCCACTCACAATCCCTTCAATTTCCACCTCCATGGACCCATCACAAGTCCCTAATCTTGTAGCTCTAGATACCATTTGTTGGGGCAAAAAGCTCACAATGCTTCACACACTCACACTAACACAATAGAGAAATTGAGAGAGAATAGAGAAAGAGAAATCGGAAAATTTGCATATCACTTGCACACTTCTACACTCTAATTCACATTCACTTCACTTACACTTTTTCTACACTTGTACACTTGCACTTATGCACTTCTACACTTGTACACTTTCACATCACACTAAGTTTATTTATAGACTTACACATACACTAACTAACTCTCCTATTAACTCTCTAACTAATCACTTTAGTTATAACAAACTAATCACATCTTAACAAACTCCTAACAACTAACTAATTTGGATTATCTCCAACATACATCACCATCATTGCCTTAGGAATTTCGAAAAATTATTGAACCAACAAGTTCAAATTCTGTATGGCAACAATTTTGTTGACTCAAAATTGAGTGATTCAGGAAATATCAGGACGAAAATTTTATGCATCCAACCTTGCATGGAAAGCAAGATCTACCCATCTCAGAGATTTCATCACCGAGAATTTCAAAACACCAGTTTCAGCAAGAGTTGTCTTTGACGGTCCTTCCGGAAGATCTGCCATTCTTCCATTCTTTAACGGTTAAAGTTTCCCACCATGATGCAAAATGACCACGATCTCACTGACTATGCATTAAAAGTTTTTTTTTTTAATTTTATTTCCCATTATTTAAAATTTGAAATGTGCATAATCCACAAGCCAATTCTTTTGTTATAACAGCTGACATCAATTTGGTTGAGGTTCCATTTTGATTGTCCTTTTATGATTGGCTTAATTGGCATTTACTTTTAAATGATAAGCCTTAATTGACATTTGTTAAATACTGTGAATAGATTAGTAGAGGTCTAATTTTAATTGGCCCTTTTTTTAATGCATTAATCCATACTTAGTTTGAAACGTATGGGCTTAATTGGTATTTGTATGTTAAACATGAATATGTTATGGTTTGTATATAAGCACATAGTGCTACAAGTATGATTTTTTGCTGCCTTAATTTATGAGAAATATTGATTTCATTCCTTAATTCAGAATAGGTACAATGTAGGTTTAAATAAAAAGAGACATATACATCAAACAGGATCCCAGGAAAAAGGAAAGAAAAAAATAAAATCATAGCCTAATTAGGGCAATGAATTAGGAGATTAATTAGGAGGGATAATATGTACATGAATCTCTTGAATACAACAATTACATATTTACAGCTGCCCTAATAAAGATATTGGAATCAATCATTAATGACTGATTCATATATCATATTTGGCAACCAACACTCCCCCTCAAGTTGGGTAGTAGATATCAATCATGCCCAACTTGGATCTTAGGTTCTCATAACTTGACTTGTGAAGAGCTTTAGTTAATATGTTTGTTGTTTGATGATTGGAGGGAGTATCTTCTAGTTTGACAATCTCATCATCTAATTTCTCCTTTCTGAAATGCTTGTCTATTTCCACATGTTTGGTTCTATCATGCTGGACTGGGTTTTTGGCAATGTTGATTGCTGCCTTATTGTCACATAACAGTCTCATGGTGCGATCTGTTAACACTCCAAGCTCCTTAAGCATTCGTTGCAGCCATATTCCTTCACAAATAGCGTGAGCCATAGACCTGAACTCGGCTTCTGCACTGCTTCTAGCAACAACCGATTGCTTCTTGCTTCTCCAAGTGACCAAGTTTCCCCACACATATGAGCAGTACCCGCTTGTTGATTTCCTATCAGTCACCGAACCAGCCCAATCAGCATCTGTGAATATTTCCACATTTCTGTTCAGATTCTTCTTGAAGTGGAGGCCTCTTCCTGGTGTCTTTTTTAGGTACTAGAGGATCCGGTTTACAGCTTTCATGTGATCTTCAGTTGGATCATTCATGAACCGACTTACCATACTCACAGAATAGCCAATATCTGGTCTAGTGTGGGTTAGATAAATCAGTTTTCCTACCAATCTTTGGTATATTTCTTTATAAGTAGGAAAACTTCCTTCTCCAGCTGTGAGTTTTAAGTTAGGTTCCATGGGGGTATCTACTGGCTTGCATCCCAACATTCTTGTTTCTTCTAGTAAATCCAGCATATACTTTCTTTGGGATATATAAATTCCATGAGTGGATCGGGCAACTTCCATCCCAAGGAAATATTTCATGTGTCCAAGGTTCTTAACTTCACATTCTTTGGCTAGGAACCCCTTAAGTTCTTATATTTCTTCTTGATCATCTCCTGAGATGATGATGTCGTCCACATAGATAATAAATATTGCTATTTTCCCATCTCTAGAGTGCTTAACAAACATTGTATGATCTGTTTGGCATTGAGTGAATCCATGTCTCTTAACAACACGAGTTAGTCTATCAAACCATGCTCGTGGGGATTGTTTGAGACCATAAAGGGATTTTTGTAGTTTGCATACCTTGCCAATTGTTTCAAGACCTGGTGGAATCTTCATGTAAACTTCTTCTTCGAGTTCACCATTTAGGAATGCATTCTTGATGTCTAGTTGGTGAAGGGCCCAATCTAGATTGGTTGCTAAGGATAGGATGACTCGAACCGAGTTTAGTTTTGCAACTAGGGAAAATGTTTCCTCATAGTCTATTCCATAGGATTGGGTGAATCCCTTTGCCACCAAGCGGGCTTTGTATCTATTCACACTTCCATCTGCATTGTGCTTAATAGAGAAGATCCATTTGCACCCAACCGGTTTCTTTCCTTTTGGCAGTTCCTCAAACTTCCATGTGCCATTCTTTTCTAGTGCTTCAATTTCTTCTTCTACTGCAGCCTTCCACTCTGCTTGTTGGACAGCTTCTTGGATATCACGAGGAAGTTTTGTGTTGTCCAAGGTAGTGATAAATGCCCTGTATTCCAGTGACAACTTTCCATAGGAAACATACTTATCAATTGGGTGTTGAGTACATGATCTCGCCCATTTTCTCAAGGTAATTGGTTTGTCTAGATTATCCTCATTTTCATTACAATCATCATCCATTAAATTAGAGTTAGGCTCAAGAAGTGTGTTACCTCGGTGAATTTCAGGTGGTTCTGAATTTTGGTCAGAATTTTGGTTGAGCCTTGGAGATGTGCAGATTTCTTTCTCCCTTCGAGTTTTCTTCTTCCTTATGAAGACTCGCAGCTCCTTGCTCCCTTGATTAATGGGTTTGGTTACAACTTCTTCTGCTGGTTTTGTTTCTGGTTCAACTATTTGACCAGCCACAGGATCAATTTCTGGTTCAACTACTAGTTGACCAGCCATTGGATCAATTTCCGGTTCAGTTACTTGGTTTAAATTCTGCTCAACTGTGACATTTTGCTCAGGGTCCAAATCAAACAAAATGTGGGATTCAATAGCTCCTTGCTTCTCCCCCTAAATGCCAATTTTGGGGTAGAAAGGTTGGTTTTCGAAAAAGATTACATCCATGGAATGGTAGGATTTTCTGGTTGTGGGAGAGTAGCATTTATACCCTTTCTTGTTTGGTGCATAACCTAGAAATATGCACTTCACGACTTTTGGGTCCAACTTGCTTCTGTGGGGTTGATGACCGTGCACAAATGCGGTGCATCCAAATATCTAGGAGGAATAGATGTTAAGAGTTTGGTGTTTAGGTAGATGGATGAGAGGATTTGGTAAGGGGTTTTGAAATTGAGGGCTTTGGAAGGCATTCTGTTTATCTGGTATGTAGCTGAGAGGGCTGCTTCACCCCAAAAATGATTTGGCACATTCATGGAGAGCATGAGTGATCTCGTGACTTCCATAAGATGCCGATTTTTCCTCTTAGTGATACCATTCTGATGTGGTGTGTTCACACAAGAGGTTTGGTGGACTATTCCATGTTGGAGCATATAGGAGCCAAGTGTGTAATGATAGTATTCACGCTCATTGTTAGTTCTAAGGACTTGGATTCTGGTCTCAAATTGAGTTTGAATCATATTTTGGAAGTTCTCAACTATTTTTCGCACTTCTGACTTTTATTTCATATGGAACACCCATGTAATTATTGTATGATCGTCTATGAAAGTTACAAACCATTTAGAACATGTTATGTTCTTAACCGGAGAAGGACCCCAAACATCACTATGAATTAATGAAAATGGTTGAGATGGTTTATATGGTTGGGCAGGGTAATGGTGGCTTGAGTGTTTGGATAATTGACAAACTTCACATTGAAAAATTCTGGAATTTTTATTGAACAGCGAAGGAAACATTTTTTCAAGATACATAAAATTTGGGTGTCCTAAACGATAGTGCCATAACATCACATTACTTCCTAGGTTCTCTCCACTTGACACGGCTACATTAGCTGCATCATTTCTCTTCTTGAAGTCTTTAACTCAAAGGAAGTAGAGGCCTGCACATTCCTCAGCATTGCCAATCTTCCTCCTCGAATCCAGATCCTAAAATTCACATAGGTGTGGCAAAAATTTAGTAACACAATTTTGGTCCTGAGTTAATTTACTTGTCGATAAAATATTTCAATTCAGATTAGGAACATAGAGGACATATTTAAGGGCGATGTCCTTAGAGATAACCACTGAACCTTTACCAGCCACTTTTGAAGTTAAACCATCAGCTATCTGAACTATGGAGTTATCATTTCATGGGACATACCCATGAAAAAGAGTAATATCCCCAGTCATGTGGTCTGAGGCTCCGAATCTGCAATCCATGAATCAGATTTTCCTTGTTTAACAGAGAGTGCACTTGAAGAATTACCTTTTTGTATTAAGGTGGCAGCAGAGTGTGTGTTAGTGTTTTGGAGTGCTTGCTGAAGCATTTGCTGCAATGTCCCCATTTGTTCCTTGCTGAATGGACCCTGTTCAGGTGCAGGTGGTGTCATCACCTTGTTTCCCTCAAGCATGGCAGAATTAGCACGGCTATCCCTACTCCAAGAGGGTTTCCAATATGTTGGTTTCCCATGGATTACCCAGCATATATCCCTGATGTGGCCAGGTTTTTTGTAATGGTCACACCATCCACGAGACTTTTTCTGGATTCCTTTTGCTGCCAGGGCAGAGCTCTCATTGTTGAAGGTTGGATTAGGGTTTCCAAGCATAATTTTCCTTCTTCTCTCCTCCCTTCTTACTTCTGAAAACGCTTCCCTGATGCTAGGTAGAGGTTTGGTTCCAAGTATCCTTCCTCTTACTTCATCCAGGTTTCTGTTTAGGCCAAGAAGGAATTGATAAATTCGATCATTCTCCACCTGTTTCTTGTATTGTTTGCAGTCTTCTGGACATTTCCACTCTATATCCTCATAGATATCCAACTGCTGCCAATATCTAGTGAGGGTGTGGTAATATTCAGTGACGGATAAATCTCCTTGGTGCAACTCATGGAGAAGACTCTTGATCTCAAATATGGTTGAGGTATTTTTATTTGAGTAGGTCTCTTTAGATGCGCTCTATATCTCTGATGCAGTACCATAGTACATGAAATTTTCCCCGGTTTCATTTGTCATCGAGTTTAACAGCCCTGACATGACTTGGCTGTTCTCAAGTTTCCACTTTGGGTGGCTTGGATCTTTCTTCTCAGGTTCTTTGGCTTCACCAGTGATGTAGTCCTCCTTTCCCTTTCCTTGAAGGAAAATCTTGACAAATCTTGCCCATTGGGTATAATTCTGGCCATTCAATTTGTAGCCAGTGATGGGTAGGATTGTGTTTTCGGTCAGACTGGTAATGTTAGTCGTTCCAGTTGCCGATTTAGGGTCTGGGCTTGAGACTGAGCTGTTGCCTTCGGCCATGAGGAATGATATTTCTCACTTGGATCATAATTGCTCTGATACCATGTGAAATATTGATTTCATTCCTTAATTCAGAATAGGTACAATGTAGGTTTAAATAGAAAGACATATACATCAAACAGGATCCCAAAAAAAAAGGAAAGAAAAAAAAAATCAAATCCTAGCCTAATCAGGGAAATGAATCAGGACATTAATTAGGAGGGATAATATGTACAAGAGTCCCTTGAATACAACAATTACATATTTACAGGTTCCCTAATAAAGATACCGGAACCACTCATTAATGGCTGATTCATATATCATATTTGGCAACCAACAATTTAAATTAAATTGTAGATAAATGTTGTTATATAACATATAATGCATAACTCTTACGACACAGTAATTCAATGAACTAATTTAAAATTCAAATGTGCAACATCCAATGGTCAAATTTCACCATTTTACTGTTATAAAAGCTAACAATAATAAATAAATAAATTTATCAGGTGCAATTAAATAAAATTTTAGGAGAAATTAATATAAATGTTCAGAAAAAAAAATCTTTTATGCAACCATAGCGCTATAGAAGCAAAAATTAAAAAACTAATAAAATAAAAAAAAAAGCTCATAAAAATAAAATAAAATTATATAAAAAGTTGTAATATGACTAACGATTTAATAGTATAATGCTATGTTTAAAAATTAAATTGATTGAATAATAATTTACATTAAAAAACTTAATGCCCAGTTTTAACAAAAACATTCTAATAAGAAAATGGCCAGTTTCGACAATAAGTAATATTTTTGGCATTCTTATATTTAAGAAAAAGTGTAGACAAATCGAAGATGGTCGCAGACCACGCCAAACTTAAACAGTTTTAATTCAAAAGTTCATGATAAACATAAACGGAACCGACCACGAAAGAAAAACCTGGGGTTAGACTAATGACTTAAGATGATAATATTATGTTTAAAAAGTTAAATCGATTGAATAATAATATAAATTAAACACATAAACCAAGGTTTTGACAAAAACATTCTAATGAGAAAATGCATTTGAATCCAAGAATATTTCATATATATCAAGGTTAAATCTTATAAGTTATATTTTGGACAATTTTTAACATAAAAAAATTTTCGGTTTTGGCAAGTCCAAGACGGCCAGGAACCGCATCAGACTTAACTAGGTTAATTCAGGAGTTCATGTAAAACATGAACTTGGTTCTTTCACAATTCAAGCTATTCTTAAATTATTATATTTAGTGGTTGTTTTACTTTATATCTTACTCTTATTAATCATATTTTTCTTTTTAATGGACTTCCATGAGCAACTTTAAATTTAATTTGTATATGTGTCAAATGTTTTTAAGCCAAAATAATTGATTTCATACATTTAAATAAATTTATTTCAACATGCGCCCCCTTTAAATATACCTCATACTTAAAGTTGTTATTCAGTTAATCATGCAAATATTTTAAAAATATATAAAATATAAGCAGATTCTACATATTTAGAAGTCCAAAATACAAAACACTAATTCAATGATTTTTAATATCAAAATTTGAACAAATTTTAAATTTAGTTTTAAACATTTTAAGATAACTATCCAAATAAAGTAGTGTAAAGATGCTCGTGCATCGCACGGGTACGACATCTAGTTATCTTAATAATCATGTGTAATAAATATTAGATAAATTAAATATTTATAAGTATGTAATAGTAGGAGACATATCAAGTGAGAGGACCTTATTTATGTGAAAGTGGAATGATTATATCATAGTCATTGGATCAAAATTTAAACGGTCAAGATTAAACCACAAAGTCATGTGACTTTTTTAAGTGGTCATGTGACATTTTAAAATCATGAAATAACTTTTAATCATAACCATCCATGTATGGTTTTATGACCCATATTTTTTCCTCTCACTCTCATATAAAAAATGTGCTCTCACTAGATACATTCTCATATATATATATATATATATATATATATATATATATATATATATATATATATATATATATATATACTATAATATTACAGGGGAGCATATCAAGTGAGAGGACTTTATTTATGTGAGGGTGAGATGAGTAAATCATAGCCATTAAATCCAACCATGAATGATCAAGATTAAAACAAAAAAGTCATGTGGCTTTTTGTTGACGAATCTAGGCAAGTATACATAGTCGTACAAGTAATACGGTGGTGAGATCGATATCGTTCCCACGAGGACTGTGACAAGTACTAGCACGTACCGGATCAATTACTATCTAAGCGGATATTTGGATCAAAGGGAGCTCAATAGTAAATACCAAGCCCATTCAGATTTAAAACCTAAAATACACAAAATAAAGAGGAAAGTTCTTTTTGGGTTTTTGTCGAACACTTGGAAGGCAGTTAAAAAGATTCTTCAAATATATGAAAGATGTTGGGATTAGGTTCACCAAACTTTATCCCCATGCAATGAAATGACTAATAAACAGTTTCTACTTCGAATATGACAATCAATCCACTAGATTACTCAAGCCTTGATTCCTCAGATGACAAGAGCCTAAATCCACTAATAGACCCTAATTCCTTAGGTGGCCTAGATTAATGAATTTGCATGATGATTAGGGATTACATGATTGCTAATAAACCTAAATCCATTCCTAGATACAAGGTTTACTAGGTGGTTGATTTCAGTTCGAGTTGTAATACGAATTTTCCAATTGCATACCAAAATAATAATCAAGTCATGGGGGATCACGCCACAACAAGCATTAAGCATGGAAATCAATCACTCATAAGGAAACAAAAACTGTATTACAAGGTCAAGTCAAATACATGGAGAATTCAGAAATAGCTACATCTAATCCCAACAATTGGAGTTTAGCTACTTATGATCATAGCCAAAATCAAAGAAATAGAGATGAAGAGGAGAAGAAACTCCATGGAATCCTTGTGCAGCTGCCCCTGGTTCAGAGAGAGTGTCTGAGGGTTTCAAAGAATATTTTCTTCTGTTCTGCCCGTGCCTATTTATAGATTAGGATTCGCGTCACGGTCGCGACATGTTCTGCCTTGGCGCGCTTTCAAATTTTGGAGCATCACGGCCGTGATGGTAATCACGGCCAGGCCGTGATTGGCTCTGCCTGTCTCAGCTGGTCTGTCACGGCCGTGATGGGTATCACGGTTAGGTCGTGATCAGTTCTGCCTGGTGAGGGTATATGTCATGGCCGTGATGTGAATCACGGCTAGGCCGTGACAGCTTCTGACTTTTGCCTTCTTTCTTCTCAATTATTGCTCGATCACGGTCGTGATGGTCATCACGGCTAGGCCGTGATGGGCTCTGCTTGGGTCATTTTCTTCACGTTTTCAAGCTCTGTCTTCATCCAAGCTCCATCATGGCTAATCCTGAGCATTTTTCCTTAAATTCCTGCAAAACAACACCAAGAAACCGCTTCACCCGTTCCAAGGCAAAAACTAATAGAAATCAATTTAAATATGTCTAAACTATATGAGAATGCATGCAGAAATGTACAAGAATTATGATGTGAAATCACACTATCACTTTTTTAAGTTGGCATGTGACTTTTTAATCTTTTAACCAACTTTTAATCTTGAACATTCATGATTGGATCTAATGACTATGATTTGCTTCTCTCACACACACACACACAGAGATATATATAAAGGTCTCTCACTTAAGTAATATCTTATTTAAGATATATATATCTTATATATCTTAAAGACTTAAATAAATTATTATATGTGATAATAAAGCTATAGGTAAATTATTATATGTGATAATAAAGCTATAGGATGAACTATCAAATATTACTTGAATTTTATGAAATTTTGTATCATTGATTTAGCTTTTAGCGGAGGAGAACCTTCGATTTATCGGTTAGATTAATGAATTTCAAAGTGAATAAAAAGTTTCACTCCTTTATTTTTTGATGCTATCTCTCTCCGGAGCGTGTCTTCATCTTCTTGGTGGAGCGAGCAGAAGCCGGGGGAGAAGACAGATGGGAGTCAATGTGTCTCTTAATGGAATCGGGAGAGGAGGGAAAAAATGTTTTATTTTCTTCCGATTTTTTAAAATAAATAAAATTAATTAAAATATTCTTGGACGAAGTGTTGTGTTAGTAAAATAAGGTTGAGCCTGAGACTGAGCTACTCATGAACTCATAATAAATTAAGTTTACGTGTTTAACATACCAAAATAATCTTCTTTTATACTTCTATTAAACTGGGTTTGAGCCTAATAAATTTTTAATAAACCAAACCTTAACTTAGCCAAATTTATCCCAACTCAGCCTATTTTGCGTCATTGTGATCAAGTTTGACAATGTTTGGATGAAGAGAGTAGAATTATTAGTAATGTAGTGGAGTGATAAAAAATATATATTAATTCATTGTTTGAAAATTCCTTCATTAATTAAGTGGAATGGAATGGTTGAGATCTAAGTTGCATATGTACGGTTACAAGATATTTCATTTTTCAAAAAACTAAGGTACGGATACGCTAATATAAATTTCATCTTTATTAATAATTTATAACATAAAAGGAACTTAAATTATTCAACAAGACAATAAAACATCTCACAATAAAAAAATTAAAAAATGAAAATTGATCAACATTAGAAGATCTAGGCATGAATATGAAATTTACGCCTTAAGAGTGTCAATCTCATTATGTGTTTTTTTTAGGAACCAACCGTAATTAGGATTTTGACTCCCTAGTGGGTCCAACGAGTATCCCTTCAAGCTTAGATCTTTTGGACCCGCTATGAGACTAATCTCCGCTTGGGTGCTTAGTCACAGTTAATGTTCTTCGCCCCTCCCCAAAGATGTGTTCTGTGGGACTCGAACTCAGGTCCTTCTCCCACAAACTCAACCTGCACAACCAACCGAGTCTACCCCATTACGTCATTATATGATTGATTACGTCATTCAAACATTCAACATCATAATGTAGTTGGGATGAAAAAAACCCTAATTCCTGTCCCAAAATGACGTAGTTTTAAAATGACTAGCACTTAGAGATGGGTTGTACCTGATCTGTCTACTAAAATAAAAAATAAAATACAAATAAATTGGTATGTATCCGATACGTACCCACGTGTGCCCAGTAAGTACCTGATACGGTTACGTCACGATTTTTGGATTACCCATGCTTCAGAATTGAGGACGATAACCCAAATCATTTCATCTCATCCAAACCCTCTCATTTCCATATCATCTAAATTGGGAGGTTTGATATTTTCTTTTATTCCCTCGTGTAACTTCTAAACAATAGAGTAATATACTTTAGTGCTAGCAACACACTATCTAACACACTCTTTCCAACACACTCTCTTCTATTGGTTAAAGTTCACGCGGGTTCCACTATTTTGGAAATGGATCTTTCCTTCCGCTAACTCAAATGAGGTTATCTTAGCTTCATTAACCCCAATCCCTATTCACATCTTTAAAAAGAGCAATAGAATTTTTAGAATGCCCTCTCGCTACTCGGTTTGATGCCTACATCGGTTGGCATGATCGAGTCCAAACCGAGAACGTAACGTGTGGGAGAAAGCTCGAATTTTTGAGTTTATTCAGCTTTCTCGTCATGTCAAATTAGTAGATTTTTCTCTAAGAGGGGCGTCGGTCTTTTTCTGGAATAGAACTACAAACAATTTCCGTTTCCCCTATGGAGTGATGGGTCCGACCTTATTTGACATGTCGGCTATTACGGGCCTTCATCCAGATGGCCCTACTATGCACTCCAATGTCGAAGTAGAAAACCATATTGATGTTTATGTTCCAAAGTACTCCTTTTCTAAATACATAACAGATTTTAGAGGTAAAGACCGAGAACCTGTGACGGATACCGAACACATAGCCTTTCTATTTCTTTGGCTATGTGCCTATGTATTCTACAGCAAGTCTGCTACCCTAGTTGCTTCTTATGTCCCTCTTGCTAATCTCTTGTCAACTGATAAGAGATTAGCATTAGGCCAATGCATTCTTGCTAATCTTTATGATAGCATGAGCATGTTGGTTGATACTGTCATGTCTAGACAAAAGAAAACCAACATAGGAGGGCCACTCTAGCTTCTTCAATTGTGGTTGAATGCTGTTTTAGAGCGTCGATTCTCATACAAATCCCCTTTGGATTTGTCAATCGACACTTATGGTTCTTACCTCTGCTACGTCTCTGCTGAATCTTTGTCGAGAGACGAAAATGCCAATTTCAAGTTTTATTTCAAAATCTTTCATTCTCTTTCGTCCAACTCTTCAAAGATCAATTTCACTCCTTTCGTTGATTGGAGATATGGTCCAGAGTGGTTTACTAATCTAAGTACCACTATATCAAATCTAACAAGTCAATTTGGACCAAATTTCTTTGCCAAAAGATCATTTTTGTCGATGGTCCTGGTTTCAAAACCCATCGCATTTATCTTCACTTGCCCAATACCACTGCTTGTCAGCTTGGTTTATGTCAATCCATCCCTGCCCCTTACTCATCAAACTCTGGTGTGGACTTCATTGATGCCAAAGCTCCAACATATGAAGACATTATGGCCATCAGTGACAAAGACAAGGTTCGTAGGACTTTCTTACAGTCGGTTCCATTCTCCGTCTTCCATGGAGTAACTCAAAGCTTTCGTGACTGGTGGGATGAGTACTATTCCAATTATCATCCAAGTCTAAAGTCTTGCTTGAGTTTTATTGAAGACACTGCGGGTAACGGTGATAATTCTTCTATGAATGAATATGATACGACCTGTTCGCTTAAGAAAATTTCAACCTGTCTATATATGTTATTTTCCTTGTTGATATTTTCTGAGGTTCATTAAATCATCTCAATGTTTGTCATCATCAAAAAGGGGGAGATTGTTAAGTCTCTAAAATGTCTGATGTGCATTTCTCTAAGTTTTGATGAGAACTAAACATTGGTTAATGATTTAATTAACCTTCATATTGGTTGCTAACCTGTCTATCGAGTGTGGAGATTAAATAAGAGAATCATACATCCAACACAAGTAATAGAAGCTCACGTCCAACAGTGTAGTGATAGAATCTCACGTCCAACACACAAGTAATTGAAACAAACGTCCAACACTGTAGTGATTGAAGCGCACGTCCAAAACGCAAGAGATAGAAACTTGCGTCCACTAAAGTAATAAAAGCCAGGGTCCACTAAAGTGATGAAAGTCAGCGTCCACTAAAATGATGAAAGCCAGCGTCTACTTAAAGTATCAGAATGGCTCGTCCAATGACGTGACATCTGGAGCTCATCCATTAAGGTATCAGAATAGCTCGTCCATTAAGGTAGCAGAATGGCTCGTCCAATGACGTGGCATATGGAGCTCGTCTACTAGGTTACGTTCAACCATTTAAAGGAGTATCCGTATAATGACGTGGCATATGGAGCTCGTCTACTAGGTTACGTTCAACCAGTTAAAGGAGTATCCGTCCAATGACGTGGCATATAGATCTCGTCTACTAAAGTAACAGGGCTCTCGTCCACTAAAGTAACAGAGGCTCTCGGCCCCTAAAGTAACAGAAGTGCTCGTCCACTAAAGGTGACAAGCGCCCGTCCACACTAGTCTTTGGACTTGCTGAGTCCTTAATATGGAGCTCGTCTACTAGCCCGAATGAAAACTCAAATGGCTAGATAGACGCGGATATTTTCAAGATGGAATCACTTATCTTGTAAACGCGAATTCTATAAGGATTATCAGAATCGTATTTCAAGAACCAGAAAGAGACTTGAAGCCTTCTCTCCTACTCAGTTTCACGATTATCAAGAAAAGTCAGAAGTTACTCTCTCAAGCAACCTTGGATAATCAGAACCAAAGACCAGTTAAAGAATGTTTCCAACATGCTTTATTCCCTAGTACCTCTGGTCCTTACACGAAAATGGAAGTGTGCTTAGCAAAATACAAAAAGCTTTCTGCACAACTCTGATATGGCTGTATCACGATGCATAAAGCCATGATCCTTCATGTTAGAGTACAACCAACGACTCTATTGCATTAATGGCTGCCCAGAACGACTCTATTGCATTTAATGAAGTTCTGCTTGAAGCCAACATCTGAGGGAATGTCTCTAACGGATCCTAAATGCTTGAAGACTATAAATACAGAAGTCATTGAAGATGAAGAAGAGAGAGTTGCTGGTGCTACTACTTCTGCTACACTTGATGAAAAATGAGAGCATCGCCATCTTCATCTCAACAGAAATCATCCTCAATGTAAACATTCTATATTCACTCAAGTGAGTGTTATGAGAGATTTCTTTTATCAGTTCTGAAGTGCTTAAAAATAATCCACTCTTTTGAGTGTAGGAAGAACTAATCTTTGTACTTCATTGTAAAATCACTCCATGAGTATTGTGAGATTTTCTCTATGTAACCTTCATCAAAATCCAGTGAGCCTAGAGAGGCTAGGTGAAAATAATACTTGCAACAGCCTGGAGATGTTGGTTAAGAACAATACTCAATGAGCCTGGAGAGGCTAGGTGTGCAAATAATACTTGCAACAGTCTAGAGAGGCTGGTTAAGAACAATACTCAATGAGCCTGGAGAGGCTAGGTGTGCAAATAATACTTGCAACAGTCTGGAGAGGCTGGTTAAGAACAATACTCAATGAGCTTGGAGAGGCTAAGTGTGCAAAGACTACTCATTGTAACTATCTGATGTGATAGTGGAGAAAAACTCAGCTACTGCTGGGGACTGGATGTAGCTCATCGTTTATATGAGTGAACCAGGATAAATCTTGTTGTTTATTTTCTCTCTACCCTTATCTCCTTATCTTTGTTGTTTTATGTATTTTCAACAAAGTTTTCTAACTGATTTTAAGCTTTATGTTCTAAGCTATTTTCAAATGTTTTTATCCGCTAGATGTTGTCTAACCGGTTAATGTTTAGTCTTAGATAATTAGACAAATGAAATGCTTTATCTTCCTTATTTCCAAACTGGTTAAAAATATGTTATTAGTTTTGTTAGATGGTTTTTAAATTATCTTCTTTTATCTATCTACACTATCTTTATTTGAAAAACTCTGATTTATGTTTTGTTGTTTAGTAAAAGTTTTAAATTTCTATTATCACCCAATTCACCCCCCCTCTTGTGTGATGGTTGTTTTGACCTAACAGATGATTCTTCTATGCAGGAACAGGATTCAGCATCGAAAACTCAAGGTGAACTTCAAAAAGAAATTCAAGCCTTTGAAAATTTTTACAAAATCAAGTGGAATCCCCTGAGACCATATGATATGGTTCGTCATGTTAATAGTGTTTTAGCTGAAGCCAAAAGGAAGCATGATAACAAGGAATCCGAAAGGCTTGCCAAATATTGGGACATCCCAAATATGACTAGAAATTTTTTTGACAGCTTAAAGACTCTTTTCCGTAAACCTGTGCCTATTCCTTGTGCTCCTTTTGGTTTAGCCGACTCACATCCTGGAAAGCCGACGAAGGGAGGTAACTTCTTCTTTCTAGAGAGCTTAAGTTCTTATGTTACCCTCTCGAAAAACCGAATCCAGTTACCTTCGCTCGTCGGTTTCTCCAACCTGATGACGACTTTGAATTCCATTCGCTAATTCTAACTTATAACTCAGGTACTTTCTCGTCAGACAAGGTTTTTATTCTTTCCACTTTGCTGACAATCAACTTATTCATGTTGTTGTTGACATCTGTTCCTCTTGACAAACCCCTTCCTGGTAAGTCCAAAGTACTGGCTAAAGAAGCATTTGAAAATGATGATGAAGATGAAGACGTAATTCCTGTGACGGCCAAAACTGTCAAGAAAAGCTCACGGTCGACCAAAGCTTCTGTCCCTAAACCTCAAACAGTAAAAGGGGCCAAGAAAAGAAAAGGGAAAGCTGCTGCTTCTGACCTCCCTTCCAAAAAATCAAAATCCACCAAAAGCTCTTCAATCTCGACAGACTCTGATGCTACCAAGGCTTCTACCGCATCTAAGGCTGAAGACATTGTTGTTGGCTCCTCCAACACTTCTCCTTCCGACAAATCCAAGGTAAAAATCTTTACTTTTGAAATTGGTCTATCGAGTTATACCTATTCGTTCACATCTTCTCATGTTGATGTCGACTTAATGTCTTCAGACTCTAACATGGTATTTCCACTGATCTTGTCATCTTCCTTCATATTATTTTTATAATCATATATATCTCATTTTCCTTCATGTCAGGAAAAATCTCTTCAGATTGAAGACTCAATGATTATTCAAGAAATTGTCAACAAGACTGTCGAACCAGCGAATCGACCTGATCCAGAGGTACAAGTCATTTATTGACTCTTTTTTTATTTTCTAGTATTTTGTTTCTTACTTCCTTTCCTTTTTCAGGTTGACAGAAACTTAGAAAGCACTATTATCGACACTAGAGGTCTGACAGATGATCCTCAAAATCCTGAATCTAATCCAGAATTGCCCCCCAGCCCTCATCATCATACTCCATTCACTCCAACTTCCATAGCTGACACACCAGCTGAGGCTACCGTCATGATTGAAATTCCAGATGAAGATATTGACATAGAAGCCCTGCTGGCTGAAAAAATTCTTGTCGTTCCTCCTCCGCTTTGTAATCATGAAGTCTCCTGACCCTAAATCGGTTCTTCACTTCAACACTTGGATCAATATGCTGTCGGAAGTAAGCCGAAAAGAATCAACACTTTCTGCCAACTCTTCATCAACTCAACATGACTCTAGTGACTCCCGAGTTGTCAATCTTATGCATGATCTCAAGGCTCTTCTTGACAATTCTTTTAATACACTTTTATCTGACGCTAGTATCCAACAGGAATTGTCACGAATCATCAAAGAGATCACTCCTCTTCATTCCAATCTTCCCGTGTCAAGCCGCACACACTTTCTCTCCATCTATAAATTCTGAGAGCGGCTCTCTGGAAAGTTAGAAAGGATGACCTCTGTCATTCCTTCTTACGAGGAGGAAGAAAAGATTAAAGACGACCTCTTAGCTAGGTTCCGAGATCTGGAAACTTCTAAACAAAAGGAACTTGATCTTATTTCCACCGGAAGTCATACTAAAGAGAGTCTCCTGGAGTATCGAAAGAAACTGTTGGCAGAAATCGAATTGACAGATCTGAAATGTGCCAAGTTTGACAAAGCTCTAGAAAAGAGTAGAGACAAAGTCAAAGCTATTGACGACGAATCTGTTCAACTTGGTCAGAAAGCTGAAAGCGTAGTTGGCAAACTCCATGCATTACAGCCTGAATATGAAGCTGTCGCTGCTGACAAAACTGATCTTTCCTTTGCATGGGATCAGTTTTCCCTTGATTTCAACTTAAACCAAAGTTGACTATTGTAATTGTTTTCTTTGTCAAATTCTAATCCTTTAATGTCCGACAATTGGTGATTAATTTAAAATGTCTCTTCACTTATCTGCAAGTTTGTTTACTATTCGATTTGACTGCACGTTTCCAACCAACTTCGTAACTCATGCTTATCAAATCATAATAAATGCAATAATAAGTTTCGAAACTTGGGTAAACCACTCGTATTCAATTCGTTGTCTCTCTAGACCAACTATAAATAACGAGGTTTGTAAATCAAACAGTTTCATAGTTGAGCATTTCACACAATATGCTTCCATCTGAAAAACGTTTTCATTCATTCTTCTTTCTTCCCCCATAGGAATCTGACTTTACCACATTAAGACCTCAGACCAAAGTTTATGTTTTAATGGTCATATTCTTAGTGAAGGTCAATAACCAACATTAAAAACGTAGTGGAGGTCAGCAACCAACGTAACATCTAGAGCTGACCTCGCTGCACATCTGGGGAGAAGTCGATCTCATAATGTAATCGGTGCATCTTGCTCTAGTTCCACCATCTTCATCCTGGAAGGTAGTGGTTCTCTCTTGGTGTCATCTTTATTGCACCATAGCAACTACAGCCTTCTGGGTTAAATGATGGTGAGATCTGCTTCTGCTCTTCTCCTTCTCAGGCGTCTCTGCGCACTATCGACATATGAAGCAAATAAAACCTCATCAAATGGGGAATGAAGCCTCAACAAATCAGGTTACATTGCTGCATTGCCGAAGAGAGGAAGATAAAAGTCTGCCGAACTTAGTATAGTCTTAGACTTTAGGCCTAAGTCAATCTTAATTGACAATTTGTATTGTTGATAATACATTACTATATTTCCAACTGAGATATATATGGCTTAGATTAAATTGACGATTTGTACCTTTGACGATATATGAATGTATTGCCAATTTAGTGAATGAAAATTTTCATTTCTTTTCACTCGTTGTCAATCTTTACCTCCAGCATTGTCGGTTTATATTCCTTCAAATACTTGCCATTAATTTATTTAATTATTAGGCCCTTATTGACATTGACAAGTGCATAAGCATTTCCAGAAAATGCTTTGTCAACTTTAAATGGTCCTTCCCATTTAGGTGACCATTTGCCATATTCTCGACAACTTTTATTCATGGGCAATATGACCTTCCATACCAAATCATCTACCTTAAATGATTTGAATTTAACTCGACTATCATAGAACTTTGCAATTCTTTCCTTCTGTCGAATCAAATTTTCTAATGCAATCAATATTTCATCACTCAATTTATCCAATTCATCCAACATTGCATTCCAATATTGGTTGGTAGGCAAGTCATTTTGCCTTTGAATGTGAATAGATTGAAGATTGATTTGGACAGGTAACACAGGATCGTGTCCATAAGTTAGCTGATATGGTGAAGTTCCTGTCGACTGCCTGGGTGAATTTCTATATGCCCACAGTATTTGATCAAGAGTATTATGCCAATTCTTAGGTTGTCAGCCCATATGCTTTTTAATAAGACTAAAAATGATCTTATTTATGGCCTCAACTTGGCCATTGGCTTGTGCATAGTAGGGAGTAGATGTAAGCATCTTTATCTGTCTAGAGATGGCATATTCTATAATTTTCTTCCTAGTAAAAACTGACCCTTGATCAGTTGTCAACGTTTGTGGAATTCCAAACCGACAAACTATATGATTTTCAATAAAATCAATTACATCTTGTCGGGTAACTGCTTTAAGGCAAACTGCTTCTACCCATTTGGTAAAATAGTCCACTCAAACTAGAATGAATCGATGTCCTTTCGATGAAGTAGGATGTATTTGACCAATCAAATCCAAAGTCCATCCTCTGAATGGCCAAGGCTTGATAATAGAATGCAATTCGTTGGCCGGTACATTTTGTATATGGCCATGTTTCTGACATTGTTCACGAGACTTGGCAAACAAAATGCAATCTTTAATCATAGTTGGCAATAATACAAACTTCGTCGAAGAACCCATTTTATTTTGTCTCCTGCCTGATTGGCTCGACATATGCCCTCATGGACTTCTGACAGAGCCAAATAAGCATCTTGCTCACTCAGGCACTTGTGTAGAGTCCCATCAACATACCTTCTATATAACAGTCCTCCTTGCATTGTGTAATTCAATGCTTTGTATTTCATTTTCCTATCTACATTCTGACTTGGATTTTCCAAATATTCAATTATTGGCAACCTCCAGTCATTAGGTAGAATTACATCATTAACCAAAATAGCTCTTTCTTCTAATGGATATAATAATTCTATTATTTCCATTAGTCCTGACAAAGTATTTTGAGATATCTTATATCTTGAGGCTATTTGAGCCAACTCATTAGCCTCTTGATTTAAATTTCTGGGAATATATTTGACAATTACGTCATTGAATTTCTTCATTAACTTACTAGCTATGATACAATATTTTGTCAAGTTGTAGTTGACACACTTATATTCTTGAGTAAGTTGTTTGATAACCAATTGAGAATCCCCAAAGATATGCACATTTTGTGCTTTCATTTCTATTAGTATCTCTAATTCGACAATCAAAGCTTCATATTCAGCTTCATTGTTGGAACATGGATACTTAAGTTCAAACATGAACTTAGTAGGAGTTCCTTGTGGAGTCACGATTAAGATTCCTACTCCGCTACCTCCTTGATGCCTTGATCCGTCAAAGTAAAGTTTCCAGGGTTGTAAACTGACAAAATTTATTTCTGGCATGTCCAATCCTGGATGTTCTACCAAGAAGTCAGCTACTGCCTGTCCTTTGACAGCTTTAGATGGTACGTATTGTAAAGAATATTCTGACAAAGCAATGGTCCATTTACCAATACGTCCATTAAGGACTGGTTTTGACAACAAATACTTTATAACATCAGTTTTGGAAATAACGAATAGGGGTGAGCATCGGGCGGGGATTGTCGGGTTCGGGCGGGTTCGATGTAAGAAAAATGAAATCCGAACCCGCCCATCTATACATCGGGTTGTTCGGGTGCGGGTTGGTCGGGTTTCGTGCGGGTTGAAACGGATTTAGGATTTTTAATTATTTAATTTTATTCCAAAAAAAAAAAAAACCAACGAGCCTAATTAAAATTTAAGGCTTTCAGCCCAATTAAGTACCCAAAAAAAAAATAACAGAAGAAGGGGAAAAAAATCTAAGATCCAGTCTTTGCAGCCCATTCTCCATTAAATTTTTTTTTTTTTTTGTTATGAGCGAGTCGGGTCGGGTACCGGTGGATGACATAAATGATGAGTGTGATTTCACCTCATTTTCCATGTACATTTCTGCATGCATTTGCATATAGTTAGGCCATTTTAGTGTTTATTTTGTTTAGTTTTTCCTTTGGAACGGATAAGGTGGTATTGTGTGTTGTTTTGCAGATATTCATGATTAAATGCCCAAGAATTAGCAAGTATGAAGCTTGGATGACTTAGAGCTTTGAAAGATAAGAAATTGAGCCAAGCAGAGAGCATCACGGCCTAGCCGTGATGGCCCTCACGGCCGTGAGGGAGCAAAGATGTCAAAGAAAGAATTGAGCCGAGAAGTCGGAAGGCATCACGGCCTAGCCGTGATGGCTATCACGGCCGTGATGTGTCAGCTGTGCCAGATCTCCAAAAGTCAGAGACGATCACGGCCTAGCCGTGATGGATAGTACGGCCGTGATGAATCAGTTGGAAAAGTCAGAGACGATCACGGCCTAGCCGTGATGGATATCACGGCCGTGACCTGTTTGTTGGAAAAGTCAGAAAGGATCACGGCCTAGCCGTGATGAGTATCACGGCCGTGATGAATCAGAAATTGAAGCGGTGCCAAGTCAGAAACCATCACGGCCTGGCCGTGATGGCTTTATCACGCCGTGACTACCCACGAGTACTAGAAAAACTGAGCAGAACAGAAGAATTTGGAATTGAGAAAAAACCCTAAAGGAACATCCTCTGCTGCTGTGGCTGTGTGCATCATTCCATGGAGCTCTCCCCTTTGTTCATCTCTGTAATTCTCTCTTTTGTTTTGTTTTCAATTATGCGTAGCTAAACTCCCCTTTTGTTGGGGTTAGACTATTGTTATCTGAACTTGGTTGTAATATGACTTGAGATTAATACAGTTTCCTTCTTCTTTATGAGTATATAATTCTATGCTTAATGCTTTCCTAGGCTTGATCATCTTAGGAATGATTAGTTGCTTTAATAGACAATTGAAAGGTTGATGTTAAAGCATGCTCATGAATTATATGCCAAGTAGTCCAAGAATCTAGACATAGGTGTTGGCTACTTGCAATCTTATGAATCTTGTCTTAATGCAATTTCTCTTATTAATCCACCTAAGACATTAGGGTTTAATTTGGGATTTTAGGCTCAATGCACCTAAGACATTAGGCTTGAGTATATTAGAAAAGATTCGATTGTCATAAGGGGAGTAGGAACTGTGTTAGTTATCATTTCATAACAATCAAGGGAGGATTAGCTTAGTTTAACCCCAGCAATTCCATCTCATTGTTATTCATCTCTTTGTTTTCACATTAACTGTTTGAGAAAAACCCAAAAAGAACAAAAATATTTTCTTCTTGTTTGTTTGCTAGATGTTAAAACAACCTTCAATCCAAAATCCGATCGCCTAGATAGTAGTCAAATTTGCGAAGTGGTAATTGTCCACGATCCCTGAGAACGATATCCGGTCTCACCGTTTTTATTACTTGCAACGAACCGGTACACTTGCCGAGTCCGTGTCAAGTTTTTGGCGCCGTTTCGGGATCGGTGTGCCAATATCACGAGTACCAAAGGGACTCCTAATTTAGGCATTTTATTTTTTTTACTGTTTTTCCCTCTTGTGTTGTTTTCGTTCTTATTGTCTCGTATCTCTTTGTGAATTTCTGCAAGTGCTGTTTTTCGTTTGTTCTGTGCTACTCCGTTTGTTCGGTGTATGCGAGGTACAATCGACCCAGGTGAACTCCAATTCGAACCTGAGATCGAGAGACTCTGCGAAGGAATAGAAAGAGAACCAAGGCAAGACAGAATGAGAGAAAGAGCATCTTCTAGTAGACAAGAGCAGCAAGTTGAGTTACCCAAAGTGTGCAAGAACCACAAATTGAAATAGCAGATTGTCACCATGGCAGAAGAGAACGCACCAAGGAGAACAATGGGGGACTACACTTCCCCTAGAGTTGATAGATGTGGAACTCCGATTGTGGAGACCTGCAGTGGCCTGCAATAATTTGAAATCAAGGCCTCACTTCTCCACCTTGTGCAAAGAGAACCAATTTGGAGGATTGGAGAGTGAAGATCCTCATGCTCATATTGGTACCTTCATTGAGCTGTGTGACACCATCAAATTAAATGGAGGCGTCCGATGAGGCCATTCGGTTAAGGCTTTTCCCTTTCTCTTTGAGGGATAGAGCCAAGGCATGGCTTCAATCTCATCCTCATGGAAGCATCATCACCTGGAACGACTTGGTCAAGAAGTTTTTATCTCGATTCTTCCCTCCGTCAAGAATGATTAAGCCGAGGTCGAGAGATCAATGCCTTTGCACGAGAGGGATGGTGAGTCACTATATGAAGCCTGGGAGAGATTCAAGTCTTTACTCACAGCTTGTCCAAATCATGAACTAGAGACATGGCAAGCAGTCGCAACTTTTGTTAATGGGCTCAACAGGAATTCAAGAAGTATGATTGAAGCGGTGCAGGAGGTACATTGAGTCGAAGACACCTAAGAAGCAAAGGACTTGATTGAGAACATGGCTAACAATGACTATCAAATGCCTAGTTCTCGGTCAATGGTCAGTAGAGGTGTTCTAGAGCTGGATGAAATTGGTGCCCTCAAGGCACAAATGGCTATTCTTACCAAACAACTCGGGTCGGTTCAACTACGGGAACTCTCAAGTACAAGTCTGTTCAAGTTCAAGGTGCCTCAGTGTGTGATTTCTGTGGAGGCAACCATGCAAATGGAAACTGTGAGATCAATGTGGTTGGAAGCTCGGGACAAGAAGAGGTAAACTATATGGGCAACCAAGGGCCTAGAAATGATCCCTACTCCAACACCTACAATCCGGGGTGGCGGAATCATCCCAACTTCAGTTGGAGACAAGGACAAAGTTCAAATACTCAAGCAAAGCCTCCTCAAGAGAGTTCAAGCAAATTGGAGAACCTTCTAGGCCAGTTCATGCAAGTTACTCAAGAGACTATAAAGAATCAGAATGCTTCAATCAAGAACTTGGAACATCAAATGGGCCAACTAGCAAGGCAGATGGCAGAGAGACCTCCGGGACAATTGCACGGGATACGAGAAGAACCCAAGGGAAGATTGTAAGGCCATTGTTACAAGAAGTGGGAGAATGTTAAGTCCACAAGAAAAAGAGAAGGAAGAGAAGACAAGTGATGCTTTGGAATTGACAAGGGACAATTTGAAGAGGTAAACAATGAAGAACCCTAAACTTCCCGAGGTACTACCTCTAATCCTATTGATGTAGAAGCTCAAGAACCACAGGGAGAAACTGGTTGATGAAGAATTTGCAAAGAAGAAGACCAGAAGACAGATTCTGGAAGAGGCCGATAATCCCAAGGAGCTGCCCCCATATTTCGGAATCCCGTACCCCAAACGGTTGAAGAAAGAGGCAAAAGATCGGCGATTTTTCCAAGTTCCTGGATGTATTCAAGAAGCTACAAATAAACATCCCGTTCTTTGAAAGCTCTACAAAGATGCCTTCCTACGCAAAATTCATGAAGGAGATCCTTACAAACAAAAGAAGGTGGAAGGAGGAGACAGTTATATGCTTCTTAAGAGTGCAACGCTATACTTCAAAGGAAGCTGCCAGTAAAAATGAAGGACCCGGGCAGTTTCACTATCCCATGCACGATTGGTCATCTGAACATAGGGAGAGCATTGTGCGATTTAGGGGCAAGTATTAATCTGATGCCGCTCTCCATTTTCAAGAAGTCGGGATTGGTGAAGTAAAACCAACAGGAATTTCTCTTCAACTCGCGGATCGCTCAATTACATACCCCTATGGTGTTGTGGAGGATTTGTTGGTGAAGGTAGATAAGTTCATTTTTCCAGCAGATTTTGTGGTGTTAGATATGGCTGAAGATGGTGATACTCCTCTGATTCTTGGGAGACCATTCCTAGCAACAGGTAGAGCCTTGATCGATGTCAATCAAGGGGAATTGGTGCTTCGGGTACAAGACGAAAAGGTCACTTTTAATGTGTTTGAAGCGATGAAACACCCAAGCGACAAGGACACATGCATGATAGTGGACCTCATTGATTCATTAGCTGACAAGGGTTTGCACCAGAAGTTTGAAGATTCGTTAGAAGCCGCTCTAATGGTAGAGGATGTAGAAGAAGGAGTATGTGCAGAAGAAGTTGATCTCATGATTAAATCTCTGGAGGCTTGTCTGGTTGTGAATACGGATGAAGACAAAGTGGTGGAAGATGTGAGAATTGAAGACAAGGGTGACCCACCGGTGCTAGAATTGAAGGAATTGCCATCCCATCTCCGTTATGCCTTCCTAGGGATGAACTCTTCATTCCCAGTTATCATCAGTAGTGGGTTAAATTCCTTGGAAGAAGAGAAGCTGCTGAGGGTGCTTAGGGAGCCCAAATCTGCAATTGGATGGTCTATGTCCGATTTGAAAGGGATAAGCCCCTCCTTCTGCATGCACAAAATCCGTGTGGAGGAAAAATTCAAGCCGGTTAGGCAACCGCAAAGAAGACTCAACCCGAATATGAAGGAAGTTGTGAGGAAGGAGATTGTGAAGTTGTTGGATGCTGGCATTATCTATCCCATCTCCGATAGTCCATGGGTGAGTCCGGTCCAAGTTGTGCCGAAAAAAGGGGGGATGACAGTGGTAGCGAATGAAAGAAATGAACTTATTCCCTCCAGGACCGTGTCTGGATGGAGGGTATGCATTGACTACAGAAGACTGAATGAGGCCACTAGAAAAGACCACTTTCCATTACCCTTCATTGATCAGATGCTAGAGAGGTTGGCGGGTCATGCTTTCTACTGTTTCCTTGATGGATACTCCGGGTATAACCAGATTGTGGTTGACCCGGAGGACCAAGAGAAGACCGCTTTCACCTGCCCTTATGGAGTCTATGCATACAGGAGAATGCCTTTCGGGTTGTGCAATGCACCCGCCACTTTTCAAAGGTGCATGCTCTCCATATTTTCTGATATGAATGAGAAGTTTATTGAGGTATTTATGGACGATTTTTCTGTATTTGGTGATTCATTTGATAAGCTGTTTGAATAATCTTGCCTGTGTCCTAAAAAGGTGCCAAGAAACTAACCTCGTTTTAAATTGGGAAAAATGCCATTTCATGGTTAGGGAGGGTATAGTTCTTGGGCACAAAATTTCATCGAGGGGGATGGTGGTTGATAGAGCCAAAATTGAAGTGATTGAAAAACTTCCTCCTCCCTTAAATGTGAAAGGTGTTAGAAGCTTCCTAGGGCATGCGGGTTTTTATAGAAGGTTCATAAAAGATTTTTCAAAAATAGTGAAACCCTTATGCAAGCTTTTGGTAGCTGATACTCCTTTTATATTTGATGATGATTGCATGCATGCCTTCAAAATTTTGAAAGAAAAACTCACCACCGCACTGAGTCATTGCTCCTCCAGATTGGAGTTTACCTTTTGAGCTAATGTGCGATGCAAGTGACTATGCGGTGGGAGCCATTTTGGGCCAAAGAAAAAACAAAGTGCTGCATGTCATTTACTATGCCGATCGTGTGCTTAATGATGCCCAATTGAATTACACTACGACTGAAAAAGAGTTGCTTGCTTTGTGGTATTTGCTTTTGATAAATTTAGATCCTACTTGATTGGTTGTAAAACTACGGTCTACACCGATCATTCCGCTTTGAGATATCCGATGACTAAACAGGATGCTAAGCCAAGGCTTATTAGGTGGATACTGCCTACTCCAAGAGTTTGATTTGGAAATAAAGGACAAGAAAGGAGTGGAGAATGTGGTAGCGAGACCATTTGTCCAGGCTCCCACAAGCGGATGTCCAGGCAGAAGCAAAGTTGCCAATTCAAGAGGAATTTCCAGATGAACGGTTGTTTGTGGTGCAAGTGGCACCTTGGTTCGTGGATATTGCAAATTACAAGGCGGCCAATAAGATTCCTAAGGACTTCAATGCGCAGGGAAGAAGAAGCTCATTCATGATGCCAAGTTCTACATTTGGGATGAGCCGTATCTTTTCAAAAGGGGTTCAGATGGAATTCTGAGGAGGTGCATACCTGAAGAAGAAATTAATGGGGTGTTGACCCACTGCCACAACTCACCCTATGGAGGACACTTTGGTGGTGAGAGGACTGCGATGAAGATTTTGCAAAGCGGGTTGTTTTGGCCCACCATTTTCAAGGACTCCCGAGCTTGGGTGATGAATTGTGATAAATGCCAGAGGACCGGCAGTATTTCCAAGAGAAATGAGATGCCCTTGAAGGGTATATTGGAGGTAGAGCTCTTTGACGTATGGGGGATTGACTTCATGGGTCCTTTCCCGTCGTCTTACAACAACAAGTACATCCTGGTGGCGGTTGATTATGTGAGCAAGTGGGTGGAAGCCATGCCAACTTTGAAGGATGATGCAAGAACTGTGATCAGTTTTGTGAGGAAGAATATTTTTACCCGGTTTGGGACCCCTAGGGCTATCATAAGTGATGGGGGTACCCACTTTTGCTATAATGAGTTCACTGAATTGCTTGCCAAGTTTGGGGTGAACCACAAAGTTACCAGACCTTACCATCCCCAAACCAGGTGGGCAAGTGGAATTGTCCAACCGGAGTTGAAGAGAATTTTGGAAAAACTGTGAACAATGCAAGGAAGGATTGGGCGAAGAAGTTGGATGATGCACTTTGGGCCTATCGGACTGCCTATAAGACGCCTATTGGTATGTCACCTTACCAATTGGTGTTCGGGAAATCATGTCATCTTCCGGTAGAGCTACAACACCGTGCTTTTTGGGCAGTGAAGGCCCTGAACTTTGATGCAAGGCTGGCCATGGACAAGAGGATGCTTCAATTGAATGAGTTGGATGAGTTCCGACTCTTGGCTTATGAGAGTGCTAGGATATACAAGGAAAGGACAAGGTTCTGGCATGACAAGTACATTCTTCCCAAGAAGTTTGAAGAAGGCCAGTCGGTTCATTGCTTAACTCAAGACTCAAGCTCTTTCCAGGCAAATTGAGATCAAGATGGTCAGGCCCATTCTATGTCAAGTCTGTCTCTCCATTTGGTTCTGTTAAATTGGAAGATCCATCATCCGGTGATACCTTCACGGTAAATGGACAAAGACTAAAGCACTACCTTGGGGGCAACTTTGATCGTCAGGCGATTTCCGTCACTCTTCAGGCACCATCTTCTTAAAAAAAAAAAAGTAAAAAAAAAAAAAAAAAAGTAAAAAAAAAAAAAAAAAAATCATCCGTCAAGCTAGTGACGTTAAAGAAGCGCTTATTGGGAGGCAACCCAATTTTTATTTTTTTTTTATTTTCATCTTCTCTTTTGTTTTTGATTTCCCCCTCTTGAATAATTTGAGAAGCTCAAGAGGTTTGTTAATAGTTTGTTGAGTGATTCCAGATGTTGAAGGAAGGAGGAGAAGAAGAGCAAGAGGAAACAAAACCAGAAAGCATGTGATTCAGCACCACTACCACCTTGTGAGTTGTTCCAGTTTTCTCCCCTCTCTAAGTTTAATTATTTACATTGAGGACAATGTAAGTCTTTAAGCTTGGGGTAGGGGTACTCTTCTTTTCTTGCATTGTAAATATTGCATCCATATATGCATTGTAAATATTGCATTCATATAGGCTTAAGTTGCATGATCGCATGATTCGGTTACCCCTGCTTAGATTGAGCATATGATAGTAAGAGCTAAGTGCCAATTTTTCTGTGATAGTGAATTTTGGACCCTGATTTTCTATTCTTGTAATTTGGCTTCATTAAATATGCTTGAGATGTTCTTGGATAGTTGATGATTAGCATGTGTTTCTATGGATTTATGTTCTCACTGGTTCTTGAACTGATAAATGTGCGCTTTTGAGCCATTAGGGGCACTCACTAAATCTGCCCCGTTCTTTGTGTAGAGTGTTTTCCTCTTGGACTGTTTTTCTCTAGAACTTGACTTGAAACCATTTCAAACTAGAAAATTTTTGGAAACATTTTTGAAAAGGATTGAGGCAATAGGTATTTTTTTCCGACTTTCCGAACTTTGAATGTGTAAATGCTACCCTTAGTTGCCCATTTTGAGCCGGAATGAATAGCATGCTTTTCTTGGTGCCCTGAAATGTTTTGTTAAATATGCTTATGAGGGACCTTCTAAAGTACTGTGCAAAAATGGGTTAGAAAATGTAGTTGAAAGTTGGGATGATGAAAAGAAAAAGATGAATCTGAAAAAAAAAATTTACTTCTCTTGGATTGAAAAATCTCCCCTTCTCCAAACAAAAGAAAAAAAAAAAAAAAAGAAGAAGAGAAAAAGAAATAAAAATGGGGAAGGGGATGACAAAAAAGGAATGAGAAGTAGAAAAAAAAATGAAAGAATGGTGGAAGAGTAAACTGAAACCCAAAGAAAGGTATTTTAGAAGGTCGTGCCTTGCAATGCTTGATTGTTTGTATAGCCTTTTGAAATTTCCTGTTTTTTGAAATTCCCACCTGACAATTGATCCCATGGCCTCATTACAACCAAAGAATAAGACCTCTTGATTCTTAAATGTTTTCATTAATAAAGTGAAGATTTGGTTGATAGTCAAGCTTATGGTAGGAATCATTCTTTGAGGAAAATGGAGTGAAATGTCATATTCCCTTAACACTTGAGTGAGTGAGGCAAGAAAGAGGGCCAAGCAAATGAACAAGCTTGGGGTGAGCTGCAAGTGAGATAGAGTGCCCGAATTAGTGAGAATGTGAGTCTAGGGAAACTAAGCCCCTAATTGGACTTGAATTGATTGTCTCTTGCTGAAATAATTGACTGCCTGTTGCTTGGATCATTTTATTCAGGTTCTTAGTTCACTATCATTGTCCTGGTTGTTTTCATCTTATGGCCTTGGTTTTTGCTTGAGGACAAGCAAAGTCTTAAGCTTGGGGTGATTTGATGAGTGTGATTTCACCTCATTTTCCATGTACATTTCTGCATGCATTTGCATATAGTTAGGCCATTTTAGTGTTTATTTTGTTTAGTTTTTCCTTTGGAACGGATAAGGTGGTATTGTGTGTTGTTTTGCAGATATTCATGATTAAATGCCCAAGAATTAGCAAGTATGAAGCTTGGATGACTTAGAGCTTTGAAAGATAAGAAATTGAGCCAAGCGAGGCATCACGGCCTAGCCGTGATGGCCTCACGGCTACGTGAGGAGCGATGGTCAAGAAAGAATTGAGCCGAGAAGTCGGAAGGCATCACGGCCTAGCCGTGATGGCTATCACGGCCGTGATGTGTCAGCTGTGCCAGATCTCCAAAAGTCAGAGACGATCACGGCCTAGCCGTGATGGATAGTACGGCCGTGATGAATCAGTTGGAAAAGTCAGAGACGATCACGGCCTAGCCGTGATGGAAATCACGGCCGTGACCTGTTGTTGGAAAAGTCAGAAAGGATCACGGCCTAGCCGTGATGAGTATCACGGCCGTGATGAATCAGAAATTGAAGCGGTGCCAAGTCAGAAACCATCACGGCCTGGCCGTGATGGCTGTCACGGCCGTGACCGGCCACGAGTACTAGAAAAACTGAGCAGAACAGAAGAATTTGGAATTGAGAAAAAACCCTAAAGGAACATCCTCTGCTGCTGTGGCTGTGTGCATCATTCCATGGAGCTCTCCCCTTTGTTCATCTCTGTAATTCTCTCTTTTGTTTTGTTTTCAATTATGCGTAGCTAAACTCCCCTTTTGTTGGGGTTAGACTATTGTTATCTGAACTTGGTTGTAATATGACTTGAGATTAATACAGTTTCCTTCTTCTTTATGAGTATATAATTCTATGCTTAATGCTTTCCTAGGCTTGATCATCTTAGGAATGATTAGTTGCTTTAATAGACAATTGAAAGGTTGATGTTAAAGCATGCTCATGAATTATATGCCAAGTAGTCCAAGAATCTAGACATAGGTGTTGGCTACTTGCAATCTTATGAATCTTGTCTTAATGCAATTTCTCTTATTAATCCACCTAAGACATTAGGGTTTAATTTGGGATTTTAGGCTCAATGCACCTAAGACATTAGGCTTGAGTATATTAGAAAAGATTCGATTGTCATAAGGGGAGTAGGAACTGTGTTAGTTATCATTTCATAACAATCAAGGGAGGATTAGCTTAGTTTAACCCCAGCAATTCCATCTCATTGTTATTCATCTCTTTGTTTTCACATTAACTGTTTGAGAAAAACCCAAAAAGAACAAAAGTATTTTCTTCTTGTTTGTTTGCTAGATGTTAAAACAACCTTCAATCCAAAATCCGATCGCCTAGATAGTAGTCAAATTTGCGAAGTGGTAATTGTCCACGATCCCTGAGAACGATATCCGGTCTCACCGTTTTTATTACTTGCAACGAACCGGTACACTTGCCGAGTCCGTGTCAATAAACCAGACCCGAACCCACCCGCTCTTATCCATCTTAAACCGATTTTTTCACCCGCCCAACCCGCCAAACCGATTCAACCCGACCGTTGCACAAAAAATAGTAACGGGTCGGGCGGTTTCGGGCGGGTCATACAATTTTGCTCACCCCTCGTAACGAATACATTACATGGCATCATATAATATTTAAGTTTTGTACAAGAAAAATACAATGGTAGACATAACTTCTCTATTGCACTATATCTTCTTTCAGCATCATTGAGGACTCTGCTTAGATAACATATGGCCCTTTCAACATTATCATCATCATCCTGGGCCAATAGACATCCTATAGTGTCTTCAGATGCTGATATGTACAACTTCAACGGTCGACGAGGCACTGCTGGCATCATAACCGGTGGATTGACTAGGTATTGCTTGATCTGGTCAAAAGCCTCTTGGTGACAAGGCTCCCATATGAAGCTTTGCTCTGCTTTCAACTTGACCAATGAATGCACTGTCGCCACGTGCCAAAAAGAACGAGCGTTTACAAAATTGTGTAGATAGGGAAGCGACAACTCGAGTATCGTCTCACAAGGACTCTTAGTTGTTGTTGTTAACAGAAAAGTTAGAAAAAGTCAGAATTTGGGGGGTTTGGAGATTGAAAACTTAAATAAAGAAAACAGAACAGAAAAACAATGCAATAAAAAGTAATTACCAAATAAGCTAAAGAATGATTAACCTACTGTTCTCGGTTTCCCACTATCATCGGTTCATATAATTCCAAGCCCTAAGCAGATTCTAAACACCTCCCGGTTGTAGCAACAATTTACAAGCGAAACCACTACTACGGATATATGTCCCTATTCCCGAATTAAGCAAACGGGGTTAAGCACTCATGAACTAAGCGAACATGATTGAACACACGCGAATTAAGCAAACGCGATTAAGTATAAGAACATAGCATCACCGAAATGAATCAACACAACACTATACACTCCTGAAATAACAAACAGAAATGTATAACATGGCATTGAAAAGAGAAAAGCAAATGAAACATGAATCACAGAACCTCAAGTGTGGTAATGGAAACCAATTATAGTAGATTAATCTAGGAGACTAGCTCTCCATTACAGACTTAAGCACAAAAGAAAATAAAAGAAAATAAACTACTAACTAACTAGCTACTCTGACTAAAACTAGCCAGCTTACTAGCCAACTACCAGCCCCCTTCAGTTCTGTCTAAAACTGACTTATATACAACTTCTGGACTGCGCGTACTCGTGAGGCGAACGCTGTCTCGCGAGGCGAATCTTCAACTTTTGGTATTCTCGCGAGGCGAGCTTATCATTCGCGAGGCGAAACTCTTCAATTTCCAAACTTCCATAGCCGTGACCTTTAGCATGCATAAACCGTGCTGACTTTTGGTCTTCAGGGTTGGATTACTCGCGACGCGAGTCAAGTCTTCGCGGGGCGAGACAGAATGGTTGGCAATTTCTGGAACAGTCACCTTCTGGTTCGCGAGGCGAACATCCTTCTCGCGGGGCGAAAGATCCAGATTTATTCCTTTTTATTAACCTGCAAACAGAAAATAGCATAAGTACTTTATTTAACTCTAAATCAACTAAATTAACCTAAAAATACTTTACAGACTCAAAATGCTGCTTAAAGACAATCAAGTCTAATTTGGGTGAAAATGATATAAAATTAGCACAAAGTCAAGGTTTTTATTAGTTATAAAACCAGTCAACCAGAGGCTCATCAACCAACGGTGCAAATACTCTTGTTCTTCCCGACAAATTTGATATAAACCTTCTTAGAAAGTTAACCTTTCCTAGGAAGGATTTTAGTTCCTTTTATCCGCTTCGTCTTTGAGGCTTCCATGTCTGCTTTGGCTTTATTTTTGTCCACCTCAATTCCTTTTTTGTGAACTAGAAAGCCTAATAATTTGGCAGCTGACACTCCGAAGCTACACTTCTCTGGGTTCATTTTGAGGTTGTGTCTTCTCATCCTTTCAAACCTTTGCTTCAGGTGCTCCAAGTGGTCATCTTTGGTTTCGGATTTGACAACCACGTCATCAATATATACTTCTATGAACTTTCCAATCACATCATGGAAAATAGTATTCATTGCTCGTTGATAGGTGGCTCCTGCATTCTTTAAACCGAAAGGCATGATAATCCATTTATATGTCCCAATTGCTCCTGGACACTTGAGGGCAATCTTTGACACATCTTCTTCGGCTATAAAGATTTGATTATAACCTGCATGGCCATCCATACAACTTAAAATTTCATTTCCTGATGTTGAGTCGACAAGCATGTCGACTATTGGCATCGGATACTCATCTTTGGGGGTAGCCATATTTAAATTTCTAAAGTCTATGCATACCCTCATTTTGCCATTCTTTTTAATGACAGGAACTACATTAGAAAGCCAATGGACATACCTGGTTGTTCGAATGAACTTTGCTTTAAGCAGTCTTTGCACTTCCTCTTTATGCACTACCTCTGGAGCAAACCTTCTACTTGCCTGTTTGACGGGATTGCAATCCTCCCTAAGTGGCAGCCGGTGTTCAACAAGATCTCTTCTTAAACCAGGCATTTCATCGTAGTCCCATACAAAGCAATCTTTATACTCTGCAATTAATCTGACAAGTTTTTGTTTGTAATCCTCTGGCAGAAAAGCACAGACAAAAATGGGCCTTTTCTTTTCTTCCGTTCCTAAATTTATTTCTTCCAGAGGATCTTCTACTTCAACGTTTTGCTTAACTTCGTCTCCTTTCTCAAAACCCAAAGGGTCGTCGTCAATGATACAATCTGCCAACACACTTTCTGCAGTGTGTACTTCTCTGTCGGCCAGATAGGCCGACAATCTTCTCAGGTGTGTTTCAAGGCTCATTGTCGGGCGGGCCGAGACTTGTCGGCCTCTTCCTTTATCTTCACGTCAAACTGACCGAGAATACTTGCTTGTAGCGCATCTTTGTCAATAACTCCTTCGTTGGCAGTCACAGGTCTGACGTTTGGCGAATATACTTTGAAATACACGTGTGACTGCTGGGCATAACACGTGCTATCGTCTGCTTCGACGATCTCCGCTTAATCTTACGCGTTCCATAAGATTATTTTCTGATGTACCGTCGAAGGAATTGCTCCCACAGCGTCAATCCAATCCCTGCCAAGTAATAAGTTGTAACTTGATTTGGCTGGAATTATCATGAACAATGTCATTCTCTCGACAGTGCCAACCTGGATATTCAGAAGTACAACACCATCGGATGGAGATGTTTTGCCACTGAAATCAGTGATGACCATGTCTGTCGGAATTAAGTCCGACTGATCTTTTCCTAGCTTTTTAAACATTGCCCTCAGCATCAAATTGACAGCAGCTCCTCCATCAATCAGAACTCTATTAGTGGGCCTCCCATCAATTATGGCCTTTACATGCAATGGCCTTAAATGATTTCTTTGTTCATCAGTGGGCTTCTCCAGCTGGGCTATATTATCGAACACGGTGACCAAATTCTCTTGGACCTACATCCAAAAATCATCTGGATTTCTGTCATTGTCGACCATATCCTCATCGTCGGAAAAATCCTCTTCAAGATATCCTTCATACTCTACTGGGATGACGGAAATCAATCCTATATTCATTCTCATTCCTGGTTCCAGGATGATTTTATTCTCTGGATCCTCGTCTAAGAATGCACCTCCTACAGTTCTTCCATGATTTCTCTTCAATTCATTGTCATCGTCTGATCCTGACCTTTCTGACAAAGGCCGGGCTATCCCTGCACCACAGTTATCCAGTGCCTTGATGATGTCAGCTAGATCTTCATTTTGGCTATCCATGTCCATGCCTCTACTGATGTTAATATCATCATTTGGATTGTTTAATGCCTCAATGATAGCATCAAAAGACAATTCCTCCTTGGTCAAATCAAATTCAAGTTTGAATGTTGCCAACTGATGATCTTGCGTCCTCGCCTCGAACTTCTTCTCAAGCCCTGCTACCTTTTCCATGTCTACCAATCCAACTGGCCATTTGCCTGTGGATTTTGTTGGTGGTGACGACATTTCTAAGGCCTTCTTTTTCTCTGCTACACAGACCTGGGGTATGGACTTATCTGACCTATTTTGAGTAACAGGCACCCTCATGTCAATCTCCATTGGGTGAGCCTCTATCACGCTCTTCATTTTAACATCTCCACTCTTGTTAGCTACGTTGTTAACCATTGCAACCAAACAACCAGTATTCTGTGAAGGCATCTCTTTTATGGTGGCACCTTCTTGCCTGACAAGCTTCTTCTTTTGAGCCCATCGGAGCCTTTGCAACCTCCTCTTTTGGCTCTTAGAGATGGCCGACTGAGTTGATGGTCCTAACAAGCCAGGTCCTGTCATCTAAGCATTCTGAGCTAGTTGGCCCTTTCCGTAATCCTCATTCCAAAGGGGTGGATTGTGGTCATTGAACTTGTTTTTTCCGACCCATTTCTGCTTTCGTAACTCTGGATAACGAGCCGTGGCGGAATTCTTTACCCATTGATCCACCATTACATTGGACGGGGGTTTCCTAGTCTTGACGGAATTGAATCTACCACCGATAAAGTTGTTACTTCCTACTGATCCTCTGACCGGCTCTTCAAGCCAACCTCCAGTGTGGTGTTGTCTAGGTCTTGTCTGATGCATGTGTTGTTGACGGCTATTTGCCTGCACATTAACAACAACAGGCAGACTTCGTGTACACTGTTAGACCCAACATGGCTGCTCAAGTGCGAAAACCTGCCTTGGTTACCACCATTACGAGACTCAGTTCTGTCTTGTGGGTGATATGATGGCGTTTTCTGCCCCCTAGCTTTCTCGGCAGCCCATTCGTCATAAAATGTTTCGCATCTTGGGCAAACTTTAAGTATGCCACCAGATTTCTTGCGTGTTATGAAATCGACAAGAGGTTCTCCCGGCTTTGGATAAATATCAAATGAATCCCACAGATCCATCTGGATATTTTGCCCAGCTCTGATATTGACCATGCCTATTCCCATAGGGACTCGGCGGTCAGCCTTGCTAACTTCAAGACCAAACGGTTTTGTATCAACCTTCATGTCTGGTTTCTTGTCTGAAAATTTTAGTCTTCCTTCTGCCAAACCTTTCTGAATAATGTCCCTGAAATGCATACAATCATTAGTTACATGACCAAAAGTGTTATGATACTTATAGTACTTCCAATCCTTAATCTCATGGGCTTTCAAAAGCCTATGGTCATCTGACAATTTTAACTGCTTATCTTTGAGTAATATGTCAAATATTTGATCGGTTTTGGTCACATCAAATGTATACACTTTCTTATTGATGAAAGGAATCCTTTATTTGGCCCTCGCAGGATTCAAAGCTTGGCATATATAAGGTGGACCATTTTTTAATTCAACGTAATCTACCTCATATTCCTCATAATCGTTGCCCTCCTTGTCGGATTCACTACATCCGACAAAGTTAATCTTTCCTCTTTTGAGGAATTTCTTCTGCTTGAAAACCTTTTCGACTTTCAATTGTTCAATTTGTCGGACTTTATCTCCTAACTGGGCAAGATCAATTAGATGTTGGTTGACCAACTTCTTCCTAATGTGATAATCTAGACCCCCAGCAGCAATCTTCACTATTTCCGCCTCAGGGATAGGGGTGAAGCAACGACTCCTCATTTGACGGAATCGGGCAAGGTAGTCATCAATGACTCGTTATTCATCCTCTTAATGCCAAATAAGTCTGTCAATCCTATCTTTAGGTCACCCCTAAAGAATTAATCATGAAAACTCCTCTCCAATTGATTCCAGGAGTGTATGGAATTAGGCCTTAGGGTCGAAAACCAAGAAAAAACATTCTTAGTCAACGAACTAGGAAAGAACTTTATTTTTAGTCCCTCCTCTAAAGCCAAATCTCCTAACTCGATTGTATATCGGGCAATGTTCTCAACAGTCGATTCTCTGCTTTCTCCTGAAAATTTTGACAGCTTGGGTATTTTGTATCCTCGAGGCATTTATGCCTGTTGGACCCAATCAGAAAATGCCGATGCAAAAAATGGTTGATTGGTATAACCTATATTAAAACCAAATCTATTCAATGCCTGCTCGACAACTTGGTTAACATTTTGGTTTAGAACATTTTGACGAAGCGCTCCAAGAGCACCCTGGTTTATGACAAAGTCCCCGTCTTCCTCTGGTTGTAAAATATGTACATTTCCACGTCTCAAAGGAATCCAACGATGGGGCTGTGACCGCTCGTCATCTTGTTCAGATCTGTCAAGTTATACAACTTGTGGTTGTTCGACTTGTGGTTGGTTATTCCTATTGACATTTCTATTGAGATTTCTATTGGTATTTTGGTTATCATCTGGGGCTACAACGCCAAAGGCTCTATTTAACCTACGTATCTCATTCGCCAATGTCAAGCATGCATTATTCGTGTTTTCCATTAATGACGTGATCACTGTACTCATTTGTTGAGTAAATGTATTTACCATGTCATGGTTACTAGAGTCAATTTGTTGTCGAACATTGGCTAATGTAGCCTCTGACAGACCAACAATATTTTGCGGGGGTTGTCTTAGTGGGAATATATGTGGCCTTACTACTAGTTGCTCTTGTCGAGAATGGGTTACTACCATTGACCCTGTTATCCCATTCGCATGACTGGGAATTTGCCCCCCAGTCGATGGTCCTGCCTGTCCAGATGCATGGGCAGCCATCGTCATTCCATTTGGATATGGTATGTATGCAAATGGGGTATTTGGATTGATAGCAGTCGAACCATAAGGCATCCCATACAAAGGTTATGACAGAGGTTGCGTAGTCCCTCTTTGGTTTGAATTCACAACACTTCGTGGAGATAATCCGGTAGTTGGTGGATTTATTTGTTGTAAAACTGGGGAAGTTGGTAACGGGAGTGTTTCTTGGCCAACTTTGTCAAATCTATTGACAAATTGAGCGTAAGAAACGCCTCTTCTCACACCTAAACTATTAGTGCTATTATTCCCTGCATTAGTAGCATTAGCCCTGGTTGCAGGAATATTGTCAACTGGTGCAATAGCATCCACCGTTGACGCAACGGCGTTAGTGCCTACTACACCTGCATCACTTGCACTACTCATACTCACAGAGTTTTGGGAAATAGATGATGTTTGAACCACCTTTCCACTCCGTAGACGCATACAAATAAATTTGTATGTCAAATTAATGACACTATACGAGTTATTCTAAACTCGTCCCACTGGGCGTGCCAATTTGTTAACGTGGTTTTTTGTTTGTGTCCAAAATTCCTTCGTGACAAATAATTATAGATCAAACGAGTGTGGGACCTACGAGTTATGCGGTAATCTCATCAAAATAAGTATGTGAATTGTCTGCCAAGTACGAATTTGACAATGAAGCCAAATTAGAAATTACTGGCAAATACTTAGTATCAAAACAAATATGTAAATTTATCAAAAAGATAAAGTGTTGTCAATAATGAATTTTGACAATAAAACGACTTGTGTTTTAAAAGATAAGTTTGAAATTCAAAAGAAGAAAGTAGTTTCTATTGTAGAAGATAACTTCCTAGTTGCATTAAGTTTGTAATGAAAAGAAACAAGCATTTGAAAGTAAAGTTAAGTAAAATAGGATCTAAGTAATACCATTCAGGAAAGGTAAATGAAAATAAAAACATAAACGAAATATTAAGGAATAATGGAGAACAAGTAAAGAACTTTGAAGGATAAAACCAGTATTGTACTGGGTTGTAATATTGAATTGAATTGAAATGAGAAGGGTGGAGGGAGTACTTGAATTAATCCGTCAATCTGCTGTGTGATCGAAATGTGTAGGATGTGTATCAAGTAACCGACCGACCCTGGTTACAATGAGTTTACTACTATTTATAGAAAAATACAATAACTTTCTAGTAGTAACTTCCTATCTAAATGACTACCACATGTCTTTGGCAGTTCTTTTAGATTCTAAACCTAACTACTTATCAAAACAGTTCCAATAATTTCTCAATGTCTTGAACCGCTCCGTGTCAACTAACTTGTCTTTGACGGAATTAACTGCTTGACAACTTATTTTAACTGCTTTGTCGACCTTGAGACTTGATCATTTTTCCTTTTCCACCTTATTGGCGACTCTTTTATGAATATTGTCGGAAAAACCATCCGTCAGTCAATATACACATCTTCTTGCCAACTAATTATCTTCAATACTTTAGAAAAACAATAGTTTTAACTTCACTCCCTTTGTTAACCTGTCAGAATTATTCCTATCAAGAATTTGAAATTCTTCCATTAACAGGGTCCCACTTGAATTTTGTGAGACCCACACAAATCTCAACCAATAGGAGATAATATATTGAAAAAATGTGTTAGAAATTGTGTTCCCAGTATTTCTTATGCATATACTTTTACCTATCCAATTAATCACTCTATTATTAATCATTTAACTTTACTTTCATGTTCTTCAAAACTTCCAACATAGCTTAAGTCAGTCATAAATGTTACAAGTGTAGTAATTGCCTAATTGGTTAGGGATTTGGTGCTTGTTTGGTAACCTGCTGAACAGAGTTTTGCAAACCCCAGTTACTAGAGTAACTGGGGTGTTTGGGTATAAAATCCAATTGGAAATAATTGATTTTTAATGGGTAAAACGGAGTTTTGTAGAAGGAAAATTTTTTAGCTTTTCCGTTGAAAATAATTGATTCTAGATATAGGACCCACAAAATTCTTCATATTTATACCTCAAAAGTGATTTTACTTTATCATCCAAACAAAATTAATTCTTCTAAACCTACTTTTAAAATATTGTTATCAAACACAAATCAATTTTTTTAACCTTTATTTTTTAAAATCAATTATATCAAAATCAATTCTATCAAAATCTAAAATAATGGATCTCGTTTGCCTGTCAGGGTCCGGTAACCGTAAGAAGTCGGGGAAAAGGACCAACGCGTCAAGCACGGCTTACATTCATATACGATTTCACAATGGCCACTGATTTTCATTTTCATTCAACGCTGACTGGACCGTTCTCCATAAATTATTATTGTCAGAAACTCAGAATAAAACACAAAAGTGTCACGTGCAACGTAATTCAATATTCAGGAAATACACGAGACATACTGGATAGAAAATTCCATTACACTAATCAATTAATTAGATAACCGCTTTCCCATGTTATTTAGAAAAATCTTGAGCGGATTCTTCCTCTCAACATTTTGAGCCATTTTTTAGTTTGTTTCATTCGTTTACATCATATTTTCTTTCATTTATTTTTAAATAAGTGATTTTTTTATATAGGTCTAGTTTTTCTTTTGTGTTTTTTCGTGTTTTCGTCATCTGCGTGCGACAATGTTTGGTTCGTCGTCTTGTTGCGGCGTCGTTTGGTTTCCCGTCTTATTGCGATGTTTGTTTGGTTTAGATCGACATATCAACTTCGATCCATTACAGATTCAATCAAGACTTGGACGCCAATGTTACAGATCTGGAGGCATGGATATTCCTGTCACTTTAATTTTGTCACATTTGTAGGTATTTTGTCGTGTTATACTATTAACCTGAGTGATGTGAGTTTGTTCGCAAATTCATCTTTTTCGATTTTTAACGATGTTAAATTTGTGTTGTTTTCGATGTATTTTATCAATTTGAATGAATGAAGAATTAGATAGCCTAATGTGTATTGGAATCGATTTTATATATATAAAAATAGAGTTTTTCTTTTTTGTGAAATATAAAAATAGAGTTTGATTTTGATATATTGTAAAATACTTCATATATATCTTTTAAAATAATCATGTTGCAAAAGTTATTTTTGTGTAAGTTTAATTAATGGTGGTCTATGAAGTGAAGGAGCACGTAAGTCTCTCATAAGTGAAACATCTTTTTTAGTCCTTAGATATATTAATTAAATAATCATAAGATTGAGATTAAAACGGATAAATAGCTAAACAGGTCAACAACAAAAAAAAAATGACACTTTTATCCCTACCCTTCATCCCACCCTCACCGGAAACACAGTTAGCAGAAGGAGAAGCAGGAAACCTTTTCTTGCAACTTCTTTCAAGTTACTTGCATTCTCTCCACAATCAAGAAAAACAAGTTCTTGATCTCAAACAAACCTCACATTACAAGGGAGATAGACCTTCTGATCTCAAACCTAAAGGGAGCAGAGACACCTTCAATGGCGGTACAAGGTTGGCGGCGACATTTCACGGTCCTCCGAGGTCGAACAGGACGACAACGACTCTACTCTCATCGGCGAGCTCCACCACCACCACCCGATCACGCGGCACCTCCAGATCTACGCGTGAATCTTATTCTGCGTGCCCGAGTCGTTCTTCCTGGACATGGAGCACCTCTTCCTCTGGCTCGCAGTGGCAGTTCAGTCTGTCGGGTCTGGCAAGCACGTCACTGTCTCAGACGCTCTCAGATGGTGACTGGACGCGTGGGTCGGATCTGGGGTGGATAGTGGGTGGTGGAGCTTTTGGTGCCTGGCTGTTGAACAAAGGGTATTATGGGCGTCGGCCGGAGCGAATCTGGGCCGCACCTGGTGTGGTGCGCGAAGGAGTGCCGACTGCTAAGGCGCGAGAATCTGGAGTGCGGCAGCGGCTTCTCACTTTTTCCAATTTTTTTGTTTAAATTTGTTAATTATTTATTTGGTGGTATGATTCATTATTTGCATTTGGTTTATTTGTTAATTCTGGAGTGCATTCTTTATTTGTTAATTATCTTTCTTTCTTTTTTAATATTGGAGTAGAGGGTGGTATGATTCTTTATTTGCATTTGGTTTCTGTGCAAATAATGATATCATAATGTTGGCGGTGGTATGGGAGAAGGGTGGTCCGTGGCGGTTGGGTTGCCAAGGGTGGTGCAGTGGGATGGGAAGATGATGAGGGATAAAGGGTAAAATGGATTTTAAAAAATAAAAGAAATTAAAAAATATATGTAAAAGACTGGTTAAATTACCTATAACTGGTGCTCATCATTGGTGAGTGACTTGCTTGATCCCTGATCTAGAAGCCACCTTAATTAATATACGCAGTCAATCAATCAAAAAGATACGAGTGATTTTTAAGATAAGAGTTTAATTGGTACGTGTAAAATTTTTTTACACTGTCAATCAATAATAAATCGTCATCTCATTGAAAATATTTGATTCTTGGATGTAATTGGTTGATAGTGTAAAAAACTTTATACTGACAGTACATATCAATTAAACTTTTAAGATAATTAACATAAGAGTTACACCCACTATAAATGAATTGTCGATATTTGATTGATTGACTATCTAAAAATCTTTTCATTGTCAATATATATGTCAATATAGATAAGTATCTATCATATTATTTTTTCTTCTTTCTAAAAAAATTATTTGATTTAATTCTTCTATTTTTCTATGCAAGTTAAGCATTTTTTAAAAATATATTTATCTATCATATTATTTTTTATTCTCTCTTGAAAATCTATTTGATTCATTTATCCTATTTTCTCATGCAATTTAAGCATTTTTGAAAAATATATTTATCTATCATATTATCTTTTATTCTCTCTTGAAAATCTATTTGATTAATTTATTCTATTTTTCCGTACAAGTTAACCATCATTAGAAAATATATTTATCTATCATATTATTATTTTATTCTCTCTTCAAATTCTATTTGAGTTAATCTAATTTTCCAGTACAAGAATATCTGAATATGGTGCTGCTAATATACCAACATTAAATAAGGTAAAATCGTTTCTTTATTTGTGTTGAAAATTCTAATAATTTCATTTAAAGCTTTCAAATTACTAAATCTTTATTATCACAAAATAAAAAATATATATTAATAATTGATTTGTGCCATTGAGTTTTATTATTATATTTAAATTAAATGATGTTTTTCCAAGAGATTGACACTTGGCATATAATTCAATGAGATTATCCCTTTTTTTATGAGAATGGGGCCTAAACTAAACAACCGAAAAAGAAGGGGAAAAGCTTCCTAAGGCATCCTCATGCAACAGCAGCTCCAGCAAAGGCGATGGCCTCTCAATCAGCAACATATCAAAGGTTGCAGAGTAACCCTGACGAGCACAAGCATCCGCGCATCTATTTGCAGATCTTCTAATATGAGTTATCGTCACTTCCCAATCTTTGAGCCGGAGCATACGAATGATTTCCTCTAACAGAAATTGCGCATATTGATTCGGAGAAAACCCTCGTTGGATACCTTCTACTACTACCTTGGATTCTGATTCCATCATAACCTTTTTGAGGTGGAGGTTTCGAGCGTGACGAACACCGAAAGGACTCCCTGCAGCTCGCCTGCAACACATTACTCGATGATACTTTGCGAAGAAAGCTCGATGAACCGCCCTAAGACATCTCTCGATCGTGCCACCGCAAGCCAAACCTCCTCCACTAGTTCCATGGGCGCCATCCACGTTAAGCTTGAAGACTCTTTGGGGCGGCCCGCACTAAGTCAAGTTGACCCGAGGTACAAAAGTTATTTCTTGAAGTTGGAGGATTTGCTAAAGAGTTCTCTTTGAACCGAGTCTTGTTGCAAACAAAGTGCCAAAGTTCCTCTCCTATGGATAAACAATTTTCAAAGGGAATTTCGATCATGACAAAGAGCCCAAACTGCCACCCCCAAAATAGCAGAGGCCAATTCAAAGAGGTAGGGGTGTTCGCGGATTGGATTAGATCGGTTTTAAGCTAAAAAGTCATCCGATCCAATGATGAAAACAACGTGCGGTTTGGATTGGATCGGTTTGCTTCCTTAAAAATATCTGATCCGATCCAATCCAATTAAGTGCGGTTTGGATTGGATTGGATAATTCAGTTTTTGTCATATTTTACTTTTTTTCTTATACCAAGTATCCTTGCTACTTATTTAATAGTGAACAAAGGATAATCTTCATTTTAATTTGGGAGTTTGAGGAAAAAATAATTATTGATATTTTTTAAGACGTGTGAACGCGCTGTCGCCACGCGCCAAAAAAACGAGCGATTATAAAATAATGCAGTATAGTGCGACAACTCGGATCGTCTCTCAAGGACTCTTTAGTTGTTGTTATTATTAACAGAAAATTAGTAAAAGTTAGAAATGGGGGTTTTGAGATTGAAACTAAATTAAACAAAACAGAAAAGAAAACAAAGCAGTTAAAGAGAGTAGCAAATAAACAAAAGCGATTAACCTACTGTTCTCAGTTTCCCACTTTCATTGGTTCATGCAAATCCTAAGCAGATACTAATCCCCTCCCGGTTGTAGCAACAATTAACAAACGAAATCGCTACTACGGATACATGTTCCTATTCCCGAATTAAACAAACGGGGTTAAGCCCTCATGAACTAAACGAACATGAATGAACACACGCGAATTAAACAAACGCGATTAAGTATAGGAACATAGCATCACCGAAATGAATCAATACAACACTATACACTCCTGAATTAAACAAACAGAAATGTATAATATTGCATTGAAAAGAGAAAAGCAATAGAAACAGGAAATACAGAACCTCAAGTGTTAACAGAAACCAATTACAGTAGATTAATCTAGGAGACTAATTCTCCATTACAGAAACAAAACAAAAGAAGAGAAAATAAGACTAAAACTAATTAACTACTAACTGAGACTTAGCCAAAACTGACTAGCCCCCCATTCATTCTGCCATAGAGCAGTTTATATACAACTTCGAAATCCAAGTCCTCGCGAGGCGAAGCAATCGCTCGCGAGGCGAATTATGCGAAAGGTCTGCAACTCTTGGTCTTCTCGCGAGGCGAGAATAGCTTCGCGAGGCGAACGTTTCAAATTCCAAAACTGCAACGCCCGTGACCTTCAACACGCCCAAACCGTGATGGCTTCTGATCTTCCAATACTCGCGAGGCGAAGGAATGCTCGCGAGGCGAACGCTTCAACTTCAGGATTGCCACGGCTGTGATCTTCAACACGGGCAAGCCGTGATCGTCTCTGACTTTTCAGGCTTGCATGACTCGCGGGGCGAGAGATCCTTCGCGGGGCGAGCCGGAATTATTTCCTTTTTATTTACCTGAAAAACAGAAAATAGAATAAGTATTTTATTTAACTCTAAATCAACTAAATTAACTTAAAAATACTTTACAGACTCAAAATACTACTTAAGGACAATCAAGTCTAATTTGGGTAAAAATGATATAAAATTAGCACAAAGCCAAGGTCTTTACTAGTTATAAAACCAGTCAAACAGAGGCTCATCAAAATACCCCAAACTTAAACTTTGCTTGTCCTCAAGCAAACTAAAACTTAAAAACTTAAAAACTTAAAAAGACTCAAGACCTGGCAAACTCAAAAGATTCAATCAACTTTCGCACAGATTTCAAGCAATTTTTCAAAGAATTTTTCTTTCAATGTTCCCCGATACAAGCAGAACAATCCCCACAATCAGTTATTCCAAACAGTTGAGAAATTAATCATTCAAACAATCATTACTCTAAGCAGGGGATCTAAGTTACACACAAAAGAGAGATCACCATATCCAAACAACTGCCTTCCTCACAAGGGAAATTTGTGTTCACTCAATCGCCCGCCAGTGTCTAGGCTTTCACTCAATTTCACTTTTAAGAGCACTTCCCATAAATTTGATTCTCATCTCCTAATGGGTCCCACAGAAAACATGCAAGCAACATCAAAAGGTCTTTTATGGATTGTAATGGGGCCTGGCTAAGGGTAGGATATACAAAGGAACTAGGCTGAAGACCCTAGGAACTAAGAGAGCATGAACATTATTTACAATTTGAATTTAACTCAAGTTCCTTTTTCATTTTTCATTTTGCTTTGGGTGACTACAACCTTTTTATTTCTTTTTGGCATTTTTTTCACTTTTATTTTTTTCTGTTTTTTTTTTCTTTTTCTATTTTTTCTTTTCTTTTCACAAATTTTTTTTTTTTTTCACAATTTTTTTTTTTTTTACATAAATTTTTTCTCAATCCCAAACAACACATTGCACCGGGTAGCCACCCCAAACTTAATTTCTTGCAACCAATTTCTCACTAAGCTTCCATGCTCTCCTAATCCTAAGATCGGGTTAACATGGTTTTTCAGATTTTAGCTTGTAACATAAGGTTAACAAGAATTAACAGGCTAATAGGCTCAATGGGCTAACTAAGGAACATGCATTGGGGATGGTTATTTTTTTGGCTAAGTAGCTATTTACAAAGAAAATGCCTAGATCATCTGAAGCAAACACATAATCATGCAAACCATAAAGAGATTCAAACAAATTCAGGAAAGTGCAACTTAAAAAAAATGATTTTCACACAGTCAAAATCATGTTGGAGGCTCAAAACCTCACCTGGACATTTTTTTGCAAATTGCTTGACAGAGATTCTATCCCTAGTGTGTGCTTCCTATCACCCCAAACTTATCATAAATCATGCCATCATAATAAAATCTCAAAGTTCATTTTTCAATCATATGGGGATCATTTTTCAAAAAAATTTCAAATCCTAGGGGGAACAGTCAACACATAACATGCAATCCATCTATGCAAAAATTAATAAAATCTAATAAACTTGCCAATACTAGACTTAACACAACTCCTGAGCTTCTCAAATTATTCAGGAGCTTTATTGGAAACAAAACAGAAATAAAGCAAAGAAAAAAAAAAGAAAATTAAAAGAGCAAGGTAAAGAAAAACTCATTGAGGGGCGGTTCCACCGGGATCCCATTGCTTGTAACATAAGTCCCACATGGTAGCCAAAGGGTGGTAGTTCATTCCATGCTTCCCTAACTTGCAGCCTTTATACGGAAGTGGGTGCTTGACAATCATAGTAACCTCGCCCAGTGCGGCGGACTTTTCACTTCCTCTGGGGTCACAGATGACCTCTTTCTCAATAAAATCCTCCCAATAAAAGTGGGGCTCAACCTCTTGGACTGGCCATGGTGCAAATTCCGAGGCTTGAACTCCATCACCTAGTTGTTCCACAAGGGGAGGTAGCTGCTCAATGGATAGTGTATTTGGAACTTCGACTGAACAATCGGTATCACTCTCACTATCATCCTGCAAAATAGAGTCAAGAAACGGCCACAAACAAGACACAGGGGTTAGTGTCGGTCTGATTAGTACATGTAGTAAAAGAAACCGAGTTAGTAAAGGTCCGATTGTCCTGGACTTTCTGCACACGGTTCATCCACCCCATCACTCTCAACACCTGCATCTAAAACCAAGGATTCTTCTTTATCCTCAAGCACGGTGGAGCGAATGTTCTCCTGATCCTCCTGATCCTCATTTCCTATATGATCATGGCTCTCAACCTCATCTCTCTCTCCTGTTCCATATGGATGCTTTGCTTAACATACCTTTCAAAATAACAATCTACACACAAAGCAGTTCCATCACAATAACATGCATTAGGATCGGGGATTCGACACTAAATTCATCATCAATGAAGTATTATCGGAATCATAATCAAGTATTTTCAAAAATAACTGGTGCCTCTGTAGGTTCTTCAAGGGGCTGTGGAGTTAACATTGCAGCTGAGTTGGCGGTAACTTGATCAATTAGAGCCCACAACTTCCGAGATTCAGCTTGGTCCCTCTGGTATTGAGCCTCCATCCTCTGTTGAAATTCAAGATTGCTCGCTTCCATCATCCGTTGAAATTCAAAATCTTGTTGTGCCATCCGTTGATTGTTCTCTTCCATTTGTTGTAGCATTGAAGCAATCTCATCCAAGGTGGAAGGTGCAGAGGTGGTCACTTGGCTAGGATAGTATGGTGGTGGCTCACTACAATTAGGATAATACATGCAAGGTTGCTCATAATAAACATTAGGCAAATATCCATACATGTAATTATCCATGGCAATCAAACAACCAGACAAGCAGACAAAACTAACTAGAAAAATTTTTTTATATATATTTTTTAATATATATATATATATATATATTTTTTTTTTAAATTTTTTTTTTCTGCTAATAACAACAAACAAGAGTCCCCGGCAACGGCGCCAATTTTTTGAACGCGCTGTCGCCACGCGCCAAAAAAACGAGCGATTATAAAATAATGCAGTATAGTGCGACAACTCGGATCGTCTCTCAAGGACTCTTTAGTTGTTGTTATTATTAACAGAAAATTAGTAAAAGTTAGAAATGGGGGTTTTGAGATTGAAACTAAATTAAACAAAACAGAAAAGAAAACAAAGCAGTTAAAGAGAGTAGCAAATAAACAAAAGCGATTAACCTACTGTTCTCAGTTTCCCACTTTCATTGGTTCATGCAAATCCTAAGCAGATACTAATCCCCTCCCGGTTGTAGCAACAATTAACAAACGAAATCGCTACTACGGATACATGTTCCTATTCCCGAATTAAACAAACGGGGTTAAGCCCTCATGAACTAAACGAACATGAATGAACACACGCGAATTAAACAAACGCGATTAAGTATAGGAACATAGCATCACCGAAATGAATCAATACAACACTATACACTCCTGAATTAAACAAACAGAAATGTATAATATTGCATTGAAAAGAGAAAAGCAATAGAAACAGGAAATACAGAACCTCAAGTGTTAACAGAAACCAATTACAGTAGATTAATCTAGGAGACTAATTCTCCATTACAGAAACAAAACAAAAGAAGAGAAAATAAGACTAAAACTAATTAACTACTAACTGAGACTTAGCCAAAACTGACTAGCCCCCCATTCATTCTGCCATAGAGCAGTTTATATACAACTTCGAAATCCAAGTCCTCGCGAGGCGAAGCACTTTCTCGCGAGGCGAATTATGCGAAAGGTCTGCAACTCTTGGTCTTCTCGCGAGGCGAGAATAAACCCGCGAGGCGAACGTTTCAAATTCCAAAACTGCAACGCCCGTGACCTTCAACACGCCCAAACCGTGATGGCTTCTGATCTTCCAATACTCGCGAGGCGAAGGAATGCTCGCGTGGCGAACGCTTCAACTTCAGAATTGCCACGGCTGTGATCTTCAACACGGGCAAGCCGTGATCGTCTCTGACTTTTCAGGCTTGCATGACTCGCGGGGCGAGAGATCCTTCGCGGGGCGAACCGGAATTATTTCCTTTTTATTTACCTGAAAAACAGAAAATAGAATAAGTATTTTATTTAACTCTAAATCAACTAAATTAACTTAAAAATACTTTACAGACTCAAAATACTACTTAAGGACAATCAAGTCTAATTTGGGTAAAAATGATATAAAATTAGCACAAAGCCAAGGTCTTTACTAGTTATAAAACCAGTCAAACAGAGGCTCATCAACGTGCTTTTATGTAAATTCTCCATATCTACTCTCACTCATCCTATTTTTTTTTCTTTGAATAGACTATAGATAAATTTATTTTTCAAACTTGCTTAATTGATTTCATATTTTTCATGTTTACTCAATCAAGTATATATATGTTATGCATCAAAATTTTTAGCAAAATATAACTTCAAGACATTAATATTTATTCTAAATAGTCTCATAATAAAATGATGCTTAATCTCTATATGCTTAGCCCTGGAATGCAATATTGGATTCTTAGATAGATTTATTGCAGCGATATTATCACACATAAGTGGAATACTACTTACAAACATATTGTAGTCTTCCAATTGGTGTTTGATCCATAAAAGTTGTGAGCAGCAACTAGTAGCTGAAATATACTCAGCTTCAGCAATTGATAGGGCAATAGTACTTTGTCTTTTGCTTGACCATGAGACTAGATTTGCTCCAATGAAGTGACATCCTCCACTGGTACTTTTTCTTTCAAGTTTATCTCCAGCATAGTCAGCATCACAAAAACCAACTAATCTGTAATCATCATTTTTCTTAAAGCACAAACCCAGATTAGTAGCACCTTTAAATATTCTTTTAACTGTTGATAAATAAGATTCTTTTGGATCAGATTGAAATCGAGCACATAAGCACACACTGAACATAATATCAGGTCTAGACGCGGTAAGATATAACAGATATCCTATCATACCTCTATATACCTTTTGGTCTACCTTTTTATCTTTGTCATCTTTGTTCAGTATGGACGTGGGATGCATATGAGTGTTCATTGGTTTGCATTCATCCATCTTGAATTTCTTTAGAAGTTCCTTTGTGTACTTAGTTTGATGGATGTACACCTCGTCCACTGTTTGTTTAACTTGAAGTCTGATCAGCTGCTGGCTCATCTAGTTTTATAGCTAGTATGACCATGGTTTTGTGCTAATTTTATATCATTTTCGCCCAAATTAGACTTGATTGTCTTTAAGCAGCATTTTGAGTCTGTAAAGTATTTTTAGGTTAATTTAGTTGATTTAGAGTTAAATAAAGCACTTATGCTATTTTCTGTTTTCAGGTTAATAAAAAGAAATAAATCTGGAGCTTTCGCCCCGCGAGAAGGCACTCGCCCCGCGAACCAGAAGTGTGACTATTCCAGAAATTGCAAACCTCTTTGTCTCGCCCCGCGAATCCATTACTCGCCTCGCGAGAGTGAAGGCCAGAAGCCATGACTTTTCCATTCCTCGCCACGCGAGCCGTACTTCGCCTCGCGAGAATACCAAACGCTGCAAGATTCGCCTCGCGAGACAGTGTTCGCCTCGCGAGTCCGCGGATTCCAGAAGCTGTATATAAGTCAGTTAGTCAGAGTATGAGTCAGTAGTAGTAGTTTTCAGTAGTTTATTTTCTTTTCTTTTGTGTTTATTTCTGTAATTGAGAGCTAGTCTCCTAGATTTGTCTACTGTAATTGATTTCCATCACACTTGAGGTTATGTAATCCCTGTTTTGTTTGCTTTTCTCTTTTCAATACTATGCTATATATTTCTGTTTGCTTAATTCAGGAGTGTATAGTGTTGTATTGATTTATTTCGGTGATGTTATGTTCCTATATCAAATCGCGTTTGCTTAATTCGCGTGTGTTCATTCATGTTCGCTTAGTTCATGTGGGCTTAACCCCGTTTGCTTAATTCGGGAATAGGAACATATATCTGTAGTAGTGGTTTCGCTTGTAAATTGTTGCTACAACCGGGAGGGGATTAGAATCTGCTTAGGACTTGGAACTTGCATGAACCGATGATAGTTGGGAAATCAAGAACAGTAGATTAATCGTCTTTAGCTATTTGTTAATCTCTTTGAACTGCCTTGTTTTCATTGCTTTGTTTTGCTTTGTTTCTTATTTGCATTCACTCCAAACCCCCAAAAACTGATTTTCTGTTAATAATAGCAACCTAAGAGTCCTTGAGAGACGATATCCGAGTTGTCGCTCCCTATCTACATTATTTTGTAAATCGCTCGCTTTTTGGTGCGTGGCGACAGCGCGACCAAAGTCCAAGGAAGAAATTGAGTTCTCCCATCATGCTCATTTCAAACTCTTTCTGCATTAGCTTAGAAAATTCTTTGCATAGAGATTCATTAGTAGCACCAAAGATTACGTCATCAACATATATTTGAACAATAATAAAACTGGATTTGTTGGATTTTCTAAACAAGGTTGTATCAACCTTTCCTCTACTGAATTCATTGTCCATTAAGAATGAACTTAACCTTTCATACCAAGCTCTATGAGCTCGTTTAAGGCCATATAACACTTTCTTTAGCTTATATACATGTTTAGGTTGGGTTTCACTTTCAAAACCCGAAGGTTGCATAATATATACTTCTTCATTTATAAAGCCATTTAGAAAAGCACTTTTTACATCCATCTGATAAAACATAATATTATGATGTGCAGCAAAAGATGGTAAAATACGAATTGCTTCTAGTCTAGCAACAGGAGCAAAAGTTTGAGAATAGTCTATACCTTCTTCCCCGTGAGTAACCTTGTGCAATAAGTCTTGCTTTATTTCTTATCACCTTACCATTTTCATCAAGCTTGTTTCTATAAACCCATTTGGTTCCAATAACTGATTTATCCTTTGGCAAAGGCACAAGAGTCTACACTTCACTTCTTTCAAACTGGTTCAGTTCTTCCTGCATGGCTAGAATCCAGCCCTCGTCCAGTACAGCCTCGTCTACTGTCTTTGGTTCTAACTCAAAGACTAAAATAGAATCATCTTGCTCTCAGAATGTAGATATGGTTCTTAGCCTATCATTAGGATTCTCAATGATTTGATCTTGTGGATGATATTTCTTGAAGTACCAAGATCTCTGAACATTTTCCTGTTGAGAAGTTGAAGTTTATGACTCATGTTGTTGAGGGTCGTCCACTTGATCATCAGGTTTGAAATTTGTTGGATTTCCTGAGATACTAAGATCAAGATTTGCAAAAGCTTCATCAAGTTATGATAATTTCTTATCAGGCTGCTTGTCATCAAACTTAACATGTATACATTCTTCTACTACTAAGGATCTAGAATTGTAAACTCTAAACCCTTTACATGATTCAGAATATCCTAACAGAATTCCATTATCTACTTTAGCATCAAACTTACCAAGTTGATCTTTAGTATTTAATATAAAACATTTACAACCAAATGGATGAAAGTAAGATATGTTGGGTTTTCGTCCTTTCCACAATTCATAAGGAGTCTTATTCAAGATTGCTCTTATGTATATTTTGTTTTGAATGTAGCAGGCAGTATTAACAGCTAGGGGTGTACGCGGATTGGATTGGATCGATTTTGAGCTAAAAAGCCATCCGATCCAATGATGAAAACAACGTGCGGTTTAGATTGGATCAGTTTGCTTCCTTAAAAAAATCCAATCAAATGCGGTTTGGATTGGATTGGATAATTCGGCTTTTGTCATACTTAATTTTTTTTCTTATGTCAATTGTCCTTTATACTTATTTAATAGTATAAAAAAGATAATCTTTATTTAAGTGAGCTAATTTATCGTACCCGATACTGATTTTAACATCTTTTTATATTAGAACAAAAGAATCTTTATGAAAAACATCAACTATTTGTTCATTATTAACCATTATATGATTTGATGACGAGTGAGGAAAATTCTTGACAAAATTTTAATTTGGGAGTTTGAGAGAAAATGATTATTGATATTTTTTTAACACGTTCTTGTATATTAAATGTTCTTTTATGTTAATTCTCTATATTTACTCTTACTTATCCTATTTTTTCCTTGAATTGGCTACAAATAAATTGTAGCTAATTAATTTTTAAATTTACTTAACTGATTTCCTATTTTTCATGTTTACTCTATCAAGTATGTATATGTTATGCACCAAAACTTTAAGCAAAATGTAACTTCAAGACATTAATATTTATTCTAAATAGTATCATGTGTCATTCCAACAAAAATATTAAAGAGAATGAGGGGCATAAAAGTATGAAAAACAATGTTCAAGTATAAGTAATACTATAATTTAAAAAATAATAGTATAATAGTATATGTAAATAAAATATCGGTTTGGATTGGATTGAATTTCACCAGGGGATCCAATATCCGATCCAATCCAATGAAAAAATCGATTTTTTTCGGTTTTCGGTTTGTTCGTTTTCGGTTTTTGCGGTTTTGATCAGTTGATGAACACCCCTATTAACAGCTTCAGCCCATAAGTGTCTAGGGATAAAGTTGTCATTGGACATTGTTCTAGCCATCTCTTGAAGAGATCTGTTATTTCTCTCTACCACACCATTTTGCTGTGGTGTTCTAGGTATTGAGAAGTTGTGAAGTATACGACTTTCTTCAAAGAACTTTTGGAATAGCTCATTTTCAAACTCTCCCCCATGGTCACTTTTGATTGTAGTGATACACATGCATTTTTCATTATGTACACGTTTGCAGAATATAGAGAAGACCATGAATGACTCATCCTTGTGAGATAGGAACATAATCCTTGCCCATCTAGTGTAGTCGTCTACTTTGACTAGACTATATTTCTTCCCACTGATAGAGGCAGTTCTTGTTGGTCCAAACAAATCAAGGTGTAGCAACTCTAGTGGTCTATTGGTACTAACAATATTTTTAGATTCAAAGGAATATTTGACTTGTTTTCCCTTTTGACATGCATCATAGAGAGCATCAGATTTGAACTTAAGGTTTGGTAAGCCTCTCACGAGGTTATGCTTATTTAGCTTTGAAATTAATTTCAAGCTTGCATGACCTAGCCTTTTGTGCCAAATCCATTGCTCATCTTCAATGGACACTAGACATGAGACACTTTTATTTGTGAGGTCCTCCAAGTCAATCTTATACAGATTGTTTTGCCTCTTGTCAGTGAATAAGAGTGATCCATCAGTCTTCTTGACATTACACATGTTCTTGTCAAATGAAACAGTAAACCCAGTATCACATAATTGACTTATGCTCAGGAGATTGTGTTTTAAACCATTAACTAAAAATAACATTATCAATGGGGGGGGGGGGGGGGGGGGAATATGTTAACCAATTTTACCCACTTCAATGATCTTTCCTTTCTGATTACCTCCAAAGGTAACCCAACCACCATCTTTATGTCTAAGGTCTTGGAACATACACCTTTCTCCCGTCATGTGACATGAGCAACCATTGTCCAAGTACCAAGATGCGTGTTTATTTCCTGTTGTTAAGCATATCTGCAACAGGTATAATCTTATCTTTAGGTACCCAGATTGACTTGGGTCCTTTCTTATTAGTAGTCTCTGGACGAGCATGTTTGATATGCTTGTGATGTATGCATTTAGATGTAACATGACCACCTTTTCCACATACTTTACAGTAAGTGTTGGACGAGCCATATTTTGTGTTAACATGTTGTGCTTTGGTTTTGTGATGTGTATGAGACTTGTCTTTTTCATAGCCTAAACCAGACTTATCATGAGGTGACCTAGAGTACCTCATTATCAAACTTAACTTTTCTGAGTCACCTATGAATTTAGACAGAGTGCCTGTCAGATATGTCACATCTTGTTTCAGTTTTGCAACTTCACAAGGGACGTCAGGCTCAACATTGAGTTTGTCAGTTAGACTGACATTCTCTGATTCACGCTTCTTGTTTTCATGTTCAAGAGCTTGCCTTTTCATGCAAATTTTATCATATTCCTTAGTCAACCTTGAAAATTTCTTTTTGAGATTTTTATATTCATGTGACAGAATGGACGAGTTACGCAACAAATCATCAAATGCTTTTTGTAAAGTAAATGAATCAGATTCCATTATCTCAGTATCAGTGTATTCACTTTCTGAAGAAGTACCAGCCATGAGACAGATGTTTGCCTCTTCCTCAGCTTCATCTTCTTCTTCAGATGATGATAGATCAAGATCCTCCCAAGTAGCCATTAAACCTTTTTTATTTTTGAAGAACTTCCTTTTGTCCTTCAGATCTCGACAGTCATCTTTGAAGTGACCAGGCTTTTTGCATTCGAAGCACAGAGGTGGACCTTTTTCTTTGGAGTCTAACTTTTCTTTGATGAATTTTTTGTTGAACTGCTTCCTTCTAAAACCACCTTTCTTTCTCCGCATATGTTGAATCTTTCCGGAGATGAAAGATTGTTCATCCTCATCAGATCCTTCATCACTGTCAGAAGGGTCTGCTTCATCTGAGGATTCCTCAGCTTTGAGAACTTTGGATGAGCTAGCCTTCTTTGCTTTTAGGGCAACATACGTTCCTTTTCTGGAACTTTCTTCTTCATTGAGCTCAAGCTCATGAACTTTCAGAGATCCAAGAAGCTCCTCCAAAGTGAGAGTATTGAGGGTCTTTGCCTTCTGAATAGCAGTGACCTTAGGTCTCAACTGTTTGTGTAAATCCCTCAAAATTTTTCCGACATGATCTCTATTCTCATAGGTCTTTCTAAGAGATTTAAGTCTGTTGGTGATAGTTTGTAATCTTCCAAATATTTGATATATGGTTTTATGTTCAGTCATTTTGAATAATTCATACTGGTGGACTAGCTTGCTTATCTTTGACTCCTTGACTTGGGATGACCCTTTATGAGCTAAGGCAAGAGTATCCCATATTTCCTTAGCAGTGTTATAGTTATGGACTTTATCATGATCAGATCTGGTGATAGCACACATCAGGTAGTGCTTAGCTTTCAGATTGAGTTGATGTTGAGTTTTCTGCTCTGGAGTCCATTGAGCTCTACGAATAGCAACTCCAAAGATCACCTCTTGGCTCAGTGTAGCCAGTTTCAATCAGCTCCGAGATATCCACATTTTGTGCATCAAGAAAAGCCATCATTCTCTTTTTCCAGTAGTCATAATCACTACCATCAAAGAGATGAGGTATGTTGATTGCTTGTCCTTCTATATACATGCATGTTGGATCGTACTTCCTCAGCATTTGTTAGATGCTCAACCCTTTCGATGCCGAGCTCGATACCAACCGAAGTTGACACAGGAAACACAAGAAGAAGGGTTGAATTGTCTTTTCTTAACAGTTTTTCGAAAAAGCCTTTTCTCAAAACTTTTACAAGTAAAACAATATAAGTAACACACAAACAAGAAAACCATTTTCCAAAGAGTCATAATCACTACCATCAAAGAGAGGAGGTATGTTGATTGCTTGTCTTTTGTATACATGCCTGTTGGATCGTACTTCCTCAAAGACTTGTTAGATGTTCAACCCTTTCGATGCTTGAGCTCGATACCAACTGAAGTTGACACAGGGAAACACAAGAAGGGGGTTGAATTGTGTTTCTTAACAGTTTTTCGAAAAAGCATTTTCTCAAAACTTTTTACAAGAAAAACAATATAAGTAACTCACAAACAAGAAAACCTGTTTAAAGAGTTAACAAACTCAGATCCAAAATCCCCACAGTTAGTATAACCAAATACTGTAAAAGATAAGGGTTAGAAGATTCACTCAAGTGTTTTGTCATGGTTCACTCTTTTCCAACCAAGAGAGTTTTCTCAACTATTCTCCATATAGATTACAAGTATTCAACACCACTTCAAGACTACAAGTATTCTTTCTCTACCAAGCCTCTTCAGGCTCTAACTCTAACAAAGAGATTTATAGATTTGATATAAGAACTCACTAAGTGTGAGAGTATGAAAGTTTAAGATCAGTTAAGATTACAAGTCAATTTGCTCACAAGATTTTAGCAGAGCTTTTGCACTTTTGATATCAGAGCTTCTATTGTTAAATTTTAATATGTATAACAGTGGATTAGCATTAATTAGTTATTAAATTATAATTAAATTATTAATATATCAGTTATAATGTTAATTCCTAATTACGTAACCAATTGATAAAATAGTTGTTGGGTATTTACTAAAGAATGACCCTATGATGGGATGGGTCATATCTAATATTAACCCATTGAGAGGTCCCTACTCTCTGCTGGTAGATTATAAGAATAGCCTCCCCATTAGGCATTCTCATAGTCAGTAACACAGAACCAAAACCTACCAGAAAGAGAGGAGTAACCCTCTCATCTTCTCCAACATTCTGAAACTGTTCATCTTCTTCTCATCCTTTGATCTGCTGTGATGGATTCTGCGAATCTCCAAGGTATGAAATCCTCCTCTTTACTTTGATTAACATGAATCATATGCTATGATTTGTATCTGTATGGTATTTAGTATTGTATGTTTTCCTTCAATTGGTATCAGAGACATGGATAGATACATGTTATAGCTGTTCTGAAAATTGTTAGGGATTTTCATATCATGTTATATCAATATGAAAATTGTAAGTTTTCCTTCAACAACTTTCGTTTTCATGCTTGTTCTTCAAAATTCGAAACTATGATTCTGGCCAATGTTTTCGAAAATTGTTTAAGGGCTTTTATTCTCACATGTTATTCGAGTAACATACTCGAAAATCGTTGGATTTCATTAAATAAAACGTGAGAAATCGTTGTTTTTCGTTTCCCTTTTGCGTGAAACTGGTTCAATCGCCCCGCGAGTTTTGCTCGCCTCGCGATTCTGGGAATCAGCAACAGTTGGAATTCCAGATTCGCCCCGCGAGATTATTCTCGCCTCGCGAATCTGGAAGCCAGGAGAACAGTGAAATTGTCATCCTCTCTGGGTCGCCCCGCGATTACGTTTCTCGCCTCGCGACCCCGAAGGGTGACTGTTCTAGAAAAATGAAAGGCCTCTGGGTCGCCTCGCGAACATGCTCCTCGCCACGCGACCCCGAAGGCTGACTGTTCTAGGAAAATGAAAGGTTTCAGGGTCGCCTCGCGAACACTTTACTCGCCTCGCGAGTACCCGCGAGAAGACCAAACGTTGCTGACTTTTCGCTAGATTCGCCTCGCGAGATACCTCTTGCCTCGCGAATATTTTATATGGTTAAAATCGAAAAATATATTGTATTTTTTAATACTGTACTCTAAGGTTTTGATCTAAAATTTTTGGATTGTTCTCTACTTTTTTGTGACACTATGATATGTTATACTCTCTTTGATCATGTGTCATATAGATGGAATTAATTTTAGAGCCTTATGTGAATTAAGTTGTGTTCTATGCTGCATTTGTTATACAAATTAATTATTCTAATGTATAATTGTAGCATGACGGTTGATATTTTATATAGTTATGAACTCACCTATCGTGGGTATAATTATACAAAATTTGTGTTGTTAAACAATTAATTATTCTAATGTATAATTGTAGCATGACTATTGATATTTTGTATAGTTATGAACTCACCTATCGTGGGTATAATTATACAAAATTTGTGTTGTTAAACGGTTAATTATTCTAATGTATAATTGTAGCATGACTGTTGATATTTTGTATAGTTATGAACTCACCTATCGTGGGTATAATTATACAAAATTTGTGTTGTTAAACAATTAATTATTCTAATGTATAATTGTAGCATGACTATTGATATTTTGTATAGTTATGAACTCACCTATCGTGGGTATAATTATACAAAATTTGTGTTGTTAAATAATTAATTATTCTAATGTGTTATATTTGTATTATATTAATAATAATTATACCCTATCGGTGTACTATTATTAATGTAATTCGTTATTATACATTGTACTATTGTCTTAAGCTTATGTCAATTATGGTTTCAAGTACCCTATCGGTATTAGAAATTTTGGTGATGTAAGTTCAGTACATTGTATTATTCTTCTTATTGTATTTCTTATTTATTATGATTCGGGACCCTTAGGCGGAATTATAATGAATAAGAAATTTGTATTATGGGCAAGATTGGCTGAACATATATATGGAATCATATTACCCTTCAATTCTTAATGATTCCTTATTCTATGTTTTATGTCAGCCTCCTTCCCAAATTCTGTCAAAACTCTAAATGGGACAAAATATGAGGACTGGAAAGAGACTCTAAATCTCTACTTAACCATTGCTGACTTGGATCTGGCCTTGAGGGAAGACAAGCCAGCTGCTCTCATAAATGAGTCTACTGCAGCACAGAGGATTGCTTATGAGAAATGGGAATACTCTAATAGAGTGTGCCTGAAAGTGATGAAGTATACTATGGAAAAATCCATCAGGCAGAGTATCTTAGAGACCGATAATGCTAAAGAATATCAGAAAGCTGTTGGGGAGAAATTTATGACTTTTGAGAAGGCTCTAACATGCTTTGAATCCAATGTCATCGATGTTCCTCCAAATACTTGGTGGTTAGATTCAGGTGCAACCATTCATGTTGTGAATTCCTTGCAGGGGTTCACAAGCCTGAGGAAACCAAGTGATGCTGAGTCTAAGATTATTATGGGAGATGGAGCTGGAGTTTCTGTTATTGACATTGGAATTGTTTCTTTACTTTTGCCTCCTGGACATAATTTGCTTTTAAGAGATGCTGTGTATGCACCTTCTATGAGAAGGAACTTGATTTCTGTTTCTGCTTTGGATAAATGTGGTTACACTTTTAAGTTTGGTAGTGGGAAATTGATTGTTTATTCAGATTCTGTTTCCGTTGGTTCAGGAGTTTTACGTGATGGCCTTTATATGTTAGATTTGCATGACATGTCTGTTAATTCTGCTGTTGGAAACAAACGCAGTAGGATTAATGAACAATCTTCTATGTTATGGCATCGACGTTTGGGGCATATTTCTAGGCCCCGTATTGAGAGGCTAGTCAAGGAAGGTATTCTCCATGATCTAGACTTCTCCGATTTTGATACATGTGTTGATTGCATCAAGGGCAAATTTACTGCCAAGGTTAGGAATAAAGCAGCAAATAGGTGTGACGATGTGTTACAGTTGATTCACACCGACCTGTGTGGACCTATTACACCCACTGCCATGGGTGGATATGGGTATTTTATTACCTTTATAGATGATTTCTCGAGATATGGATGGATAGATCTTCTGCAAGAAAAGTCTAGTTCTCTAGATGCTTTCAAATCCTTTAAGGCTGCTGTTGAGTTGAAAACAGGTAGGAAAATAAAATGTGTAAGATCTGACAGAGGTGGAGAATTCTATGGTAGATATAATGAGACGGGTAGAAACCCAGGACCTTTTGCCAGATTTCTTGAGGAATGCGGTATTGAAGCTCAATACACTATGCCTGGTACTCCTGAGCAAAATGGAGTTGCAGAGAGGCGTAACCGCACACTTATGGAAATGGTAAGATGTATGTTGAGCCATTCATCATTGCCAGACTTTCTTTGGGGAGATGCCTTAAAAACTGCTGTCTACATTCTAAATCAAGTACCCAGCAAGTCTGTACCAAAAACTCCATATGAGCTCATGAGTGGAAAGAAGCCGAGTTTGAAACATTTTCATGTATGGGGTTGTAAGGCAGAGGTTAGACCTTATAATCCTCGCCTAAGAAGCTTGATCTTAAGACTGTTAGTGGCTTCTTTATTGGCTATTGTGTGGGTTCCAGAGGTAGCAGATTCTATTGTCCATCTCATTCTATGCGAGTCGTCGAATCTGATCGAGCGGTTTTCTTTGAGGATGACTTGGATAGTGGGAGTGATATACCACGACCGATTACTCTTAAAGAAGATCGCACCATTGTTCCTATACCAGCTGTTCCTTTTCCTACGTGAAGTTTTGATTCCAAATGATGATGTTGATCGAAATCTTCAACATGAAGATGGTGTGGCAAAGCACGCTTGTAGATGAACAAGAACATGATCTTATTGTTGATGAAATTCCACCGAGACGATCTCAAAGAGTGCGCAGACCTTCCATACCGGATGATTATGTTGTATATCTTCAGAACATGAGTTTGACCTCAATGATGATGATGATCCTATTACCTTTGAGGAGGCAATTTCTAACTCTCATGCTTCTGATTGGCTGAATGCTATGCATGATGAGTTGTCTTCTATGTCTCATAATGGTGTTTGGAGTCTGGAGGAATTGCCAATAGGTTGTAAACCTGTTGGATGCAAATGGGTTTTCAAAACCAAACGTACTCCAGATGGTAAAGTTGAAAGGTACAAAGCCAGATTAGTAGCTAAAGGCTATAACCAAAGAGAAGGCATTGACTATAAGGAGACCTTCTCACCAGTCTCTACGAAAGATTCATTTCGAGTTGTCATGGCTTTGGTAGCTCATTTTGATCTAGAACTTCACCAGATGGATGTGAAGACGGCATTTCTGAATGGAGACCTTACTGAAGATGTTTACATGGTTCAGCCTGAAGGTTTTACTGAAACAGGCAAAGAGCACTTGGTTTGCAAGCTGAATAAGTCTATTTATGGACTGAAACAGGCCTCCAGACAATGGTATTTGAAGTTTGATCAGGTTGTCACTTCTCTTGGCTTCAAAGAAAATGCCTCAGATCAGTGCGTTTACTTGAAGACTTGTGAGGGTGGATTCATCATTCTTGTTCTGTATGTTGATGATATACTTCTTGCTAGCAGTTGTGTTAAAATCCTGACTGAGACAAAACTCATGTTGAGCAGCCACTTTGATATGAAAGACCTTGGTGATGCTTCTGTTGTTTTAGGCATCCAGATTTATCGTGATAGGTCACGTGGTGTTCTTGGATTGTCTCAAAAAGGATATATTGAAAAGGTCCTCAAAAGGTTTAACATGCATTCTTGCTCCCCATGTGCTGCACCTGTTCAAAAGGGTGAAGAAAAATTCTCTAAATCTCAATGTCCTCAAAATGATGTAGAAATAAATGAAATGAAAAAGGTCCCATATGCTTCCCATTGTTGGCAGTTTAATGTATGCTCAAGTTTGTACTCGTCCCGACATTGCTTTTGCTGTAAATGCTTTAGGGAGATACTTGAGCAACCCAGGTTTGGGTCATTGGAAAGCCGTAAAAAAGGTCATGAGATATTTGCAGGGAACCAAAGATTATATGTTGACCTATAAGAAGGTCTGATCAACTTCATTCACTGGTTATTCTGATTCTGATTTCGCAGGTTGCCCTGACGACCGAAAATCTACTTCTGGCTTTATCTTTATGATGGCAGGAGGAGCTATTTCTTGGAAAAGCGTCAAACAGACGCTTACAGCTACTTCTACCATGGAAGCAGAGTATGTTGCTTGCTATGAGGCTACTTGTCAAGCCATGTGGCTGAAAAATTTGATTTCTGGCTTTCATATTGTTGAAAGCATATCTAGGCCACTTGTGATATATTGTGACAATACTGCTGCTGTGAACTTCTCTCATAACAATAGAAGCTCTTCTCGCACTAAGCATTTTGATGTGAAATATTTGTTCGTTAGAGAGAAGATTCAGGAGTTTCAGACTCGTATTGAGCATATTGATACAGGAAAAATGCTTGCTGATCCACTAACCAAAGGCTTAACTGTTGGAATATTCCGGAATCATGTAATTCATATGGGCTTAGTTAAGTCTTTTGATGTATTGGATTAGTGGGAGTCTGAAACCATTATTTGCCCATTATCGTTTTTATGAGATATGTAAATTAACGTCATTCTTGGTTTCATATCTCTTATAGCATTTTAAGATGCTTGGACCATCTTTTGAATTGCATATTTCTCTTTATTAATTATATGCAATTTTATATTCATCAATCTTTATGTGAAATATGAGTCTTTAGCATGTATGATTTACTTCCCTATCGGATACTATTTCTGCATTGTTAAAGCTTGTATTTCTTATACTGCTGGTTAACGTGTGCTTTGATCGTAACTGGTATTTCTCTTTAATAATTGATTAATGCTATCCAAGTGGGAGAATGTTAAATTTTAATATGTATAACAGTGGATTAGCATTAATTAGTTATTAAATTATAATTAAATTATTAATATATCAGTTATAATATTAATTCCTAATTACGTAACCAATTGATAAAATAGTTGTTGGGTATTTACTAAAGAATGACCCTATGATGGGATGGGTCATATCTAATATTAACCCATTGAGAGGTCCCTACTCTCTGCTGGTAGATTATAAGAATAGCCTCCCCATTAGGCATTCTCATAGTCAGTAACACAGAACCAAAACCTACCAGAAAGAGAGGAGTAACCCTCTCATCTTCTCCAACATTCTGAAACTGTTCATCTTTTTCTCATCCTTTGATCTGCTGTGATGGATTCTGCGAATCTCCAAGGTATGAAATCCTCCTCTTTACTTTGATTAACATGAATCATATGCTATGATTTGTATCTGTATGGTATTTAGTATTGTATGTTTTCCTTCATCTATATCTTCTTTACTGGGGTTCTTCCAGTATTTATAGAAGGAGAGCTTTGCTGTCTTGAACTTCTTCAACAGGCTTCGAATTGTATCGTTTTAGACATAGCATTAAATGTTAGGATCTGTTGAGACTGATAATTTGAGATGCTTCATGGAGAAGTACTTTTGTTTATCAGAGGAATAATCAAAGTAGAGTTTTCCCTGTTGTACCGAAGGTTGCTTTCTGACTTTCCTTCTTTATACTTGGTTTAAACTTTACAGCAACATAGGTAACAACACAAAAGTTTATGTTCTCGATGGTACTGTGTTTCTAATCTCAAGAAACAAAGAGTTAACAAATGAAGCAGATTAGTCAAAAAAACAAACAAACAAATGAAGCAGCAAGGAAAAAGACATATATTCCTTTGAATTAAATATACAATCATTTGAAATAAATACGCTTATATTAGACGGGTTCAAATTCAATAGCTAGTAGACGCGCAAACAACTTACAAACATGTCATAAGTTGTTTTCATAAGCTCTCCCAAACACTCTGACGAGTGCTTATGTCAGCAGATAAGCTCAAATAAGCTGTTTATAAGTTAATCCAAACAGACCCTAAATGCGGTTTGGATCAGTTCCGTTGATTCGGTTTTTACCGACACGTCATTACGTATTTATATTACATCAAGAATCAAGATTACAAGCTAAATTGAACAAAATTTTAAACTTGTGTATACTTGTTTATATATTGATGTAATAACATTTCATAAAATATGTACAAAATAAATAAATATCATCATCAATTAGTTCCATATTTTTTTTTTTTTATGTTTGAAACTTAGAAATAGTAAAAGATTATGTCAAATCAAATTAGTAAGTATTATTAGGAATTAGGAAAAAAATCAACAAATAAAAAAAATAATAATGCAAAAAATAGAATAAATATATATTAAATTTTATATGTGCAGTTTGGTTTGGATCGGATCGATTTAAGAAAACGAATCCAAAATCCGATCCGATCCGGCCCGATCGGTTTTTACAAAACAAGATAAAAAAAAATCCAATAGACATCTATTTTTGAATTTTTTGGATCAGTTTTTGGTTTTCGATTTTCGATTTTCGATTTTCTTCTAGATCAGTTTGGATATGAACACACCTAGGCGGCAAGCAATAGGCAAAGTACTGTTATATTAAATTAAAAAAAAATAGTATTGATCAAAAAAATTAAATTAAATAAAATAGTAAGTAACCCTTGTCCCACTATACCGGGTAAGAGCCTCCAAATTGGACCTTGTGGAGGCATTTGACATACAAAGGGTGCCAACTATCGCATTCAACATCAAATTCATAGCTGAAGCCAAACAAGTTAAAAGAAAATAAAGTTTTTTTTTTTTACAATAAAAGAAAATCAAGCTCATAACCATTTTATCCAGAAACAGAAAAGAACAATCATAAGCATCTATCTTTATCTAATATTCTGGATTACTCTATTGATTGTTGTATATAACAATTGTCGTCCTTTTTGGCACTTAGAAGTTATAATAACTTTAACATAATGTAGTATATAACATTTAAAAGGGTACATATGAAGGGTGTTGCTATAATATCCAGGCTATTTTACACACAAAAAGAAGTTTATTCTTAATTAATTATTAAACATATATTAACTAATTTTCATATTAAATATTTAAAGATATATCTAAGAAAAGTAAATTATTTACCCCATACAGGAATTATTTAATTTAATTGTAGTAGGATAGAAAAAGTTAATAAATGGTGGTGGGGACTGAGGACGTGGGGTGCTCTATATATTGAATAGCAAAAAGATGATTACTTGCAATTGCAAAGGTCAAATAGTCAAACCTTATACGCGCCTGTTGCAGTTGAAGACAATAATCTCAAAGAAAAAGTATACTTACTTTTTCAAGTTACAAACTATCCCCCTTTCTTTCCATATCCAATTTTTTCCATTTATTAAATAAAATCCTATTCTTTTTTTTTTCTACCCTCAAAATCAATCATTTAGTTAATTTTTGGCTCCTGGTTCCATCAATGTCTCTCTGATTATCCACTCTCAAATTTTTTTAAATTTTTTTTTCTTGCAATTTTTCTTCTTGCCTGACTCGTTGACAATTCTTTTTCTGCTTCTTTCTCCATTCTTTCAACCATTCTTGATCAATTTGTAACAAAAAAATTAATTTTGAATTCTTTTTGACTTGGATCAGCAGCTTCTACAGCAGTTTCTAGCAGAATCAAGATTGCGTTTCTTTATAAGCTTCTGTCTGATTCATGGGGTATTTTAAGTTTCTGTTCTTCTATTAACTGAATTTGAGTTGTGTTGATCACTTCGTTTCGGGGTTTTCCACTTCCAATTGTTCATTCTTGCTATTTTTTCAGTGTCTGGGGTGCTCTGTAGTTTAAGGGTATCAAGAAAGTTCACATTTTTACCTCTAATTTAATGGTCCCTTTTGAGAGTTTAATTGCATAATGAAGCTTATAGTTCGTGTGATTGAGGCAAAGAACTTGCCACCGACGGATCCTAATGGGTTGAGTGATCCATACGTGAGGTTACAGTTGGGGAGGCAGAGGTTCAGGACCAAGGTGATCAAGAAGTGTTTGAATCCAAAGTGGAATGAAGAGTTTAGCTTTAAGGTGGATGACCTTAATGAAGAGCTTGTTATCTCTGTCATGGATGAAGATAAGTTCTTCAATGATGACTTTGTGGGTCAACTTAAGGTTCCTATCTCACTTGTTTTTGATGAGGAGATCAAATCCCTTGGCACTGCTTGGTACTCTTTGCAACCCAAAAACAAGAAGTCCAAGAACAAGGAATCCGGTGTGTTGTGCTGCTGAACAAAACTTTCATGTACCTTATTTAATAGTTTGCTGCTTACCTAGCATTTGTGTGGCATAGTTTCATTTCTTTATTTATTTTTCTTTCTTTTCCTTTTCCCTTCTTAGTTTGCTTGTTTATTGTATTTAGTGGAAATTGTGTTGTTGTTATATTGGTTTCATACTTAATCATATGACTGATAACATGGTCTAAATTGCATAATGGCTAATTTGAGACTTTGGATATCACATCTCATAGGGCCATTTGCCTCTAGTCTTTTTGGAAAATAATAATGTGCTTATTAAATGTGAACATGAATATATGAAGCATGATTTTGCTGTTTAAATTTTGGCATTTATTTTGTTTTTCTTTGCAGGTGAGGTTCGTTTGAGTATATATTTTAAACCAAATAATACGTCCATGGATTCAAATGGTATTGGTGATCAATTACTACATTCAATAAAACATTCCGATGTAACTAATGAATCACCTTCAAGGTCTTCCACTGGCTGTTCAACCTCTTCTTCTCCCACAAGGGAAGAAATCGCATCTTCTAAGGATGAGAAAGCCAATACACAGAAAAGACTTGCAGGCAGAATTGCCCAAATCTTTAATAAAAGTTCTGATATGTCATCGACCCCATCCCGTAGAAGCATTGACTCAGACCAATCTGAAATTAGTAAAACAGAAATTAGTGAGATCAAGACTGTGGATCACTCCTCTAATGAGACTTTTGAAGAAGCCATGGGAAAAATTCAGTCTGCAGATCAAGGCAGTGAAATTCCTAGCAATTTACCAGGAGGGGTGCTTGTAGATCAACACTATGTTATTGCGCCAGAAAACTTGAACATTTTACTATTTTCATCTGATTCAAATTTTCTCAAGTCATTGGCTGATGTACAGGGTACTACGGAACTGCAAATAGGACCTTGGAAGTTTGAGAATGGCGGGGAGAGCTTAAAAAGATCAGTTACTTACATCAAGGCTCCCAGTAAATTGATTAAGGCTGTCAAAGCCTTTGAGGAACACACATATTTGAAAGCTGATGGGAAGAACTTTGCTGTTCTAGTCAGTGTCAGCACTCCTGATGTTGTGTACGGGAGCACCTTTAGGACAGAAATACTCTATTTGATCACACCTGGACCAGAGCTGTCATCAGGAGAACAGTGTTCACATCTGGTTATATCGTGGCGAATGAATTTTTTACAGAGCACCATGATGAAAGGAGTGATAGAAAATGGGGCTCGGCAAGGTATGAAGGATAGCTATGATCAGTATGCCAGTTTGTTATCTCAGTCTGTTAAACCTGTTGATACAAAGGACCTTAATACCACTAAGGAACAAGCTTTGGCATCATTACATGCAGAGCCCCAGTCAGATTGGAAGCTGGCAGTGCAGTATTTTGCTAACTTCACAGTAATCTCAACAGTGATCATGGGTTTGTATGTACTTGTCCACATTTGGCTGGCTGCACCCAGTACAATTCAAGGGCTTGAGTTTGTTGGGCTTGATTTGCCAGATTCAATTGGTGAATTTGTTGTTTGTGCTGTACTGGTTCTTCAAGGTGAACGCATGCTGGGTTTAATCTCACGCTTCTTACAGGCCAGAGCAAAAAAGGGTAATCTCACACTAAATGAATCCAGATACTCTCTTTTCATCAATCTGGCTTTCCTTTATCTCCCTGGCCTAGTGTTGCTTTAAAGAAGTGGCCATGAGTTTGTTTCTCCCTTGTCTCTTAAATGTTTGGTGCTTATTTACTAAATTTATATCCTAAATTTCTTTCCTTATATAGATATTTTTTGGCTTTCAAATATTAGGTAGTGACCATGGAATTAAAGCACAAGGAGATGGGTGGTTGCTAACTGTTGCTTTAATTGAAGGAAGCAATTTAGCTTCTGCTGATTCTAGTGGGTTCTCTGATCCATATGTAGTATTTACTTGCAATGGGAAAACAAGAACCAGCTCAATCAAGTTCCAGAAACCTGATCCTTTATGGAATGGTGAATATCAATTTTTTTATCCTCTGTGCTTGTAGTTCAAATTGAAACCTCTGAATTAGGCAATCTAATGCACAACTCTCTTTTCTTTCCCCTACATGTGATCTGGATTATTATACAATTAATTATTTTTTGTTAAGAACATTGTCTATTTTTGCAGAAATATTTGAATTTGATGCAATGGATGATCCTCCTTCTGTGCTGGATGTGGAAGTTTATGATTTTGATGGACCTTTCGATGAAGCTGTATCTCTAGGACATGCTGAAATCAATTTTCTAAAAGCAAACATCTCAGATCTTGCTGATATATGGGTTCCTCTTGAAGGAAAGCTTGCTATGGCTTGTCAGTCTAAGCTACACTTAAGAATTTTCTTGGACAACACTATAGGCAGCAATGTTGCAAAACACTATTTGAGTAAAATGGAGAAAGAGGTGGGGAAGAAGGTATGTAAAATAAAACACAGTTCCATCTTTCTTGTGTTGTACTCCTGTTTTGTCACCCTTCTCTCTGGCTTATTTTTTCTTCTAAAAAATTGTAGATCAATTTGCGGTCTCCTCAAACAAATTCAGCCTTTCAGAAACTCTTTGGTCTTCCACCTGAGGAATTTCTCATCAATGACTTCACATGTCATTTGAAAAGAAAAATGCCTCTGCAGGTACAGTTAGTCAGATATGTGATGTTAAAAGTCATGGTCAATTTTTCTTTTTTGGTGTTAATTACACATACTTTTTTAGTATTATCTCATCAAGCTGCCAATGTTTCTCTGCAGGGCCGCCTATTTCTATCAGCAAGAATAATTGGTTTTCATGCAAATTTGTTTGGAAACAAGACCAAATTCTTTTTTCTTTGGGAGGATATTGAAGACATTCAGGTGGTTCCTCCTACATTTTCATCAATGGGGAGTCCAATAGTTGTCATAACTCTTCGGCCAGGCAGAGGTTTGGATGCAAGGCATGGTGCAAAAACTCAAGATGAACAAGGCAGGCTGAAGTTCCATTTCCAGTCCTTCGTGTCTTTTAATGTTGCACACAAGTGAGTGGAGGACATGTCATGATATCTTACAGACATATTTCTTATATATACTTAAATGCAACCTCTATGAAAATCTTTCCTGTTCTCTGTTTAACTATTTTTTTTACCTTTACCCTGTCTGCTAGGGTCTATAGCAACAAGTGTTTTAAATTTAGTCCTTTGAGGTTGTTCCAATAATGCATTTTGTTAAAGTTGCCAGCATTGAGCCATTGGCAATTCACAATTGTTCCCTTCCACTTAATTTTCATTCTTGACCCAGCCATAGTTGTTTCTTAACTGCACTACTCTTGGCGTAGATTTTGGTGCGAAAACTTTTTGTCGCTGCCTAGAAATTTTCCCTATATTTAGGAGGCATTTCTTTGTGATCTAACTTCTCATAATATCCTCATCTCCTATGTGCTGGTATGATATGAAATGTTATATTTCCTACTTTTAAGAAGATATCTTATGTCACTAAGAAACTATTTGGGTGCTGGTATAGGACTATCCTGGCTCTCTGGAAAGCCAGATCCTTGAGTCCTGAACAGAAGGTCCAGTTTGTTGAAGAAGAATCTGAAACCAAAAGCCTTATAAGTGACGAGAGTGGGTCATTCCTCGGCCTGGATGATGTTAACATGTCTGAGATTTATTCTTATTCTCTTCCAATTCCTGTAATCTCTCTCTCTCTCTCTCTCAGCACACACACACTTGTCCACTAATCTGTTCATGTTGTGAATTATTTCCATAACTGCAAATTATTGGTTCCTTATTCAGTTTTTTTGGCATAACTTTGCAAAGTTTCACATTTGATTATATTTCTTTTTCTTTAAATAATTTAGGCCAATTTCTTGATGGAGATATTTAGTGGTGGGGAATTGGACCGTCGGGTCATGGAAAAATCTGGTTGTCTCAATTATTCTTATACCCCTTGGGTATCAGAAAACAGTGATATCTCTGAGAGGGCAGTGTATTACAAATTTGAGAAGCATATTTCTCGTTATAGAGGTGAAGTGACAAGCACACAACAAAGATCTCCCCTTCCGAACGGAAAGGGTTGGCTTTTGGAAGAGGTTATGAACCTTCATGGAGTTCCTCTTGGTGATTTTTTCAACGTGAGTGAGCTTGTTTCTAGACTCAGTGCCTAATTGTCATATCTTTGTTTTCTATGATTTACCTGTTGTTGTCATCCATGTGTTGGTTTTCATCTAAGTAGCATCTCCTTTATGCGACAGATACACCTTCGCTACCAAGTTGAGGATTTACCTCCAAAAGCAAAGGGATGTAAAGTGCAGGTATTGTTTGGAATTGAATGGCTGAAAAGCACAAAGCATCAGAAAAGGATTACAAAGAACATCCTCCAGAATCTGCAGGAACGTTTAAAGGTGACCTTCAATCTAGCTGAGAAGGAGCTTTTACCAAAATAGCAAATGAATCATCCTGGATTTGTTATTGAGCTGGAACATATGATGGATCAAATGTGATTATAAAGGGTCATATGATTGTGCTGTTTGGGGTTGGTTTGCACGACAATCCTAACCTCATTCAATATCATTTGAACAAACCTCCTGATTAACCTGGTGGATATTGCTTTTATTGTTCTTTGGCTGCATGCTACCAAAGCCTGTTCTTCAAACCAGATTACTGATAGGAGTGATTACCTAATTGTAAAAATGATTCTTTTGACTGTAGCACAAGAGAGTCAGATTGCATCAGCAGTTGCTAGCAGTCCAAATTTTGGGTTTGTATGATAAGTTAACAGCTTATTGCATGGTCAGCACCAAAATGTTATCTCTGTAATTGTTAAAAGTTGGGGTAGGGATTCATTAAACACATTCATTAGACCTTAGACAGGTGATAATTTTTTTAAAAAAACTTAGGTTTGTTGTTGATTAATCTTAACATAGCATTCTTCTATCATTCTGGTTTGAGACTGTTTATGTAAAGTTTGGTTAAAGAAAAATACAAAACAAGTCTTCTACAACATGAGCTATTTGAGCTGAATGGCATGAAATCATAAATATAATCTCTTCTAATGTAGGTCAGGTAACTCCACCTCACTATAACTTGTGACATGTCTTGATATTGAAATTCGATAACTTCTTATACTCCAAATATTTTAAATAAATAATACCTTCGCTCTCACAAAGTACCTTATGCCTACCTCCCAAATTAAACGAAGAAAATAAATATTTGATATATGAATGACTTTTTTTAAGAATATAATTATTCAAAAAAAAAAGGTATATAAACCCAAACAAACATATATAATTAGTGTGTAAAGCTATGCATTTGACTTCATGTAAATTTATGCATTATTGTTGGGTGGGTCACTCCCAAGTGGGTCCCACTTCAACTTTGAAAGAAAAAAAAAAGGTAATAACAAAAGGTTGTTAATGGGCCAAGTCCATGTGGTATTAAGAAAAAAAAAGGAACTAAAGGTCCAAATAAGAAAGAAAGAAAGAAAGGGTTTTAGTGTATGTGCCAGTGACGTAAAACAAAGAAACGAGAAACAGAGCAACAGAACGGCGGCAGGGAGGAGAAGAAGAATAGGGAGGAACTTTGTGCTCTTCATTAGATGAGTAAACTATCTCCATTCTTTATGAAATTTTAGTATGTTGTTCCTGGTGTTGAGAGCAATATTTTGATATCATTATATTGTTGGTTTGCCTTCTCTTTGAGCTGAGTTGTTATACCCATTGTTATGAGATTTCTCTCTTGTTGCTTGCTTGTATCCACCTTTTGGGTGATGTGTTGTTGATTTGGTATTCCCCAGTATTTCTAGGAAGACTTGGTGTACCCATTATTATTTATAGTGGAAGTTTTTGCTGGACTTGGTCCCGTGGTTTTTATCCCTACACTGGGGAGTTTTCCACGTTAAAAATTGTGGTGTCATTGCTGTCTATTTTTCTGCCATTGATATTATCCTGTGGAAGAATATTTTTGTTGTGCCTATTTATTTGCACAGGTGAAGGGAAAAAATATTTGCTTCATTAGATATTGTTATCTCTGGTTTTTTTCCAACAAAGTGGTATCAAAGCTTAGGTTGTTTTGTACTGTGCATTTAAATGGAGGAAAATCAAGGGCCAAATATGATTAAGCTGAACTCTACAAATTATACACTTTGGAAGACCCTCATGGAAGATATATTATACAAAAAATACTAGTATGATCCCAGTGAGGGGGACACTTCTAGACCCAAGGATAAAAATGAAAGTGATAGGAAGAAGATGAATAGAAAGGCGATTGCTTTGATTAGGCAAAGTGGCTGGATTTGAGTGTATATCCTCATGTAGACACGAAAAGGATGCCCGTAAAATGTGGAAGAAGTTGGCCGAGCTGTATGAGCGGAAGAATGTGCAAAATAAAGCATTTCGATCCTAAGTCGGTGAATATGAAATACAAAGAAGGGGATTCAATGGCAGAGCATATGAGTATTTTTCAGAATACTGTGAATCAGTTGACAGCAACAGATATTAAATTAGATGATGAGTTGCAAGCCTTGTTGTTGCTTAGTTCCTTGCCTGACACTTGGGAAGTTCTGGTTGTGACATTGACTAACTCAGCTCCTAATGGGAAGTTGACAATGTCAATGGTAAAAGAGAGCATGTTGAATGAAGAAGCTAGAAGAAAGGAGCGTGGTTTGAATGGTACCTCCACTCAGTCAGAAGCACTAGTTGCAGAGTCACGGGGGAGAAGTCAAACCAGACATTTCCATAAGCATGAAAAAATCTGATCAATGTAGCATACCAAGAAGCAAGTCCAGGACTAGAAAAGAAGTGAAATGTTATCATTGTGGTAAGGTGGGACACATCAAAAGACAATGCATGTTCCTAAAGAGAGAGAAGTCAAGAGAAAGAGATGAAGACAAAGAGAAGAAAAATGATAAAGACACAATCACAGCTTGCATCTGATAGTGATGTTTACATTGTCTGTGATGATAATTCTATAAATCTAGCATGCCATGATTCCAGTTGGATTGTTGATTCTGGAGCCTCATACCATGTCACTCCTAGGCATGATTTCTTCTCATCTTATACTTGCTGGTGATTTTGGCACGCTTAAAATGGGAAATGAAGGGGTATGTAAAATTGTTGGTATGGGAGATGTTTTGATTGAAACCAGCATTGGGTGCAAGTCGCAATTGAAGAATGTCGGACATGTTCCGGATATCCGTCTCAACTTGATTTCTGTTAAAGCCTTGGACATTGAGGGTTATCATACTTACTTTGGTGGTGGCATATGCAAGCTCACCAAAGGGTCACTAGTGGTGGCAAAAGAAGAAAGCCTTACTACTCTCTACAGGATGCCTGGAAAGTTAAGCAAGGAGGAAGTGAATGCAGTTGAAGATGCTTCTTCTGATTTGTGGCATATGCGCCTTGGTCACTTGAGTGAGAAAGGACTCAACATCCTTGCTAGGAAAAATTCTCTTCCTATGAAAGGTACACCTTTAAATACTTGCTCTCATTGTTTTGTTGGAAAACAACATAGAATTTCATTTCGTAGTTCTGGTCCTCATAAGAGGCCAAATGTTCTTGATTTAATTCATACTGATGTTTGCACTATGGATTGTAAGTCTCTTGGTGGTGCTTCATACTTTGTTACTTTTATTGATGATCACTCTAGAAAAGTGTGGGCTTTTGCTTTGAAATCTAAAGACCAGGTACTTGGTGTCTTCAGGCACTTTCATGCAAGTGTTGAAAGAGAAAAAGGAAGCAAGTTGAAATGTGTCCGAGCAGATAATGGTGGTGAATACAGGGGTCCATTTGAAGAATATTGCAAAGAACATGGAATCAGGCTTGATAAGACAGTTCCAAAGACGCCTCAACATAATGGAGTTGCAGAGAGAATGAACCGTACCATTAATGACAGAATCAGGTGTATGCTCTCTCATGCAAAATTACCCAAATCCTTTTGGGGTGAAGCAATGAGAACTGCAGTGGATTTAATCAACCTTTCTCCTTCTGTGCCACTAGATGGTGATGTTCCAAACAGAGTATGGACATGGAAAGATGTCTCTTATAGTCATTTGAGAGTGTTTGGCTGCAGGACTTTTGTTCACATTCCAAGAGATGAGAGGTTCAAGCTTGATGGAAAATCCAAACAATGTGTATTCTTGGGTTATGGTCATGAAGAGTTTGGTTATAGACTCTGGGATCCAGCTGACAGAAAAATTATCAGAAGCCGGGATGTGATATTTCTTGAAGACCAAACCATTGAAGATTTTGAGAAAGCTGAAAAACAGAAACCGGTTGCCAGAAGTTATATGGATGTTGTGCCTAAACCCCCTACTGGAACTCTTGTTGAAGGGGGAGATACACAGGTAGATGATGGGAATGCAAATGACGACCCTACACCTCACCATGATGAACCAGTTGAAGAGGTTCCATTTGAGCCACCAGTTGAGCCTCAATTGAGAAGATCTACTAGAGAGCGTCATGCTTCCCAAAGATACACTCCACATGAGTATGTGATGATCACTGATGGTGGAGAGCCAGAAAGTTATGAAGAGGCTATTGTAAATGTGCACAAGGAAGAGTGGTTGAAGGCCATGCAAGAAGAAATGAATTCCTTGCATGAGAATCACACATTTGAATTGGTGAAGTTGCCTAAGGGTAGGAAAGCACTCAAGAACAAGTGGGTGTTCAAGATGAAATCAGAAGAGAATAGCTCCCAACCAAGGTACAAAGCAAGATTGGTTGTGAAAGGCTTCAATCAGAGGAAAGGTATTGACTTTGAAGAAATTTTCTCACCTGTGGTGAAGATGTCCTCTATTCGAGTTGTGCTTGGATTAGCAGCTAGCTTGAACCTAGAGGTTGAACAACTTGATGTGAAGACAGCATTCCTTCATGGTGATTTGGAGGAGGAAATTTATATGGAGCAACCTGAAGGCTTCAAGGTCAAAGGAAAAGAGCAGCTTGTGTGGAAGTTGAAGAAAAGTCTGTATGGACTCAAGCAAGCACCAAGGCAATGGTACAATAAATTTGATTCTTTCATGGAGAAACATGGTTATAGTAAAACCACTTCAGATCATTGTGTGTTTGTGAATAAATTCCCTGATGATGATTTTATTATCCTCTTGCTATATGTGGATGACATGTTGATTGTTGGTCATGACACAAAGAAGATTGATTGTCTGAAGAAAGATCTGAGCAAGGCCTTTGCTATGAAGGATTTGGGTCCTGCAAAGCAAATCCTTGGCATGAGAATTACTCGTGATAGGAAGAATGGTAAATTGTGGTTGTCTCAACATAAGTATATTGAGAAGGTATTAGAGAGGTTTAACATGAGCAATTCCAAACCTGTTAGTACTCCACTTGCAAGTCATTTCAAGTTGAGCTCTCAACAATGCCCTACAAGTGAGAAAGACAAAGAAGAGATGAAGAAGGTTCCTTATGCATCCGCGGTTGGTAGTTTGATGTATGCTATGGTATGCACAAGGCCGGATATTGCCCATGCTGTTGGAGTTGTTAGTCGTTTTCTCTCTAATCCTGGTAGAGACCACTGGCAAGCAATGAAGTGGATTTTCAGGTATCTCAGAGGCACTACCAGAGTATGTTTATGCTTTGGGGGTGGTCAACCTGTGTTAGACGGCTACACAGATTCAGCTATGGCCGGTGATGTTGATTCTAGAAAATCTACTTCTGGATATTTAATGACTTTTGCAGGAGGAGCGGTGTCTTGGCAATCGAGATTACAAAAATGTGTTGCTTTGTCTACCAGTGAGGCTGAGTATTTTGCCATTACTGAAGCTTCTAAAGAACTTTTGTGGATGCAGAAATTCCTACAAGAGTTGGGCCTCAAGCAAGAGAAGTTTGTGTTATTTTGTGACAGTCAGAGTGCTATCCATCTCAGCAAGAATCCAACTTTTCATTCCAGGTCAAAGCACATTGAGGTGCGGTATCATTGGATACGAGATGCGTTAGAGATGAAGACATTTTCACTTGAAAAGATCCATACTGATGAAAATGGTTTAGATATGATGACAAAGACTTTGCCTATGACAAAGTTGATTTGCTGTAGAAAGAAGGCGGGCCTGGTCGAGCAGTATCTTCCCACTTGAGTCGTGAGGGGGAGATTTGTTGGGTGGGTCACTCCCAAGTGGGTCCCACTTCAACTTTGAAAGAAAAAAAAAAGGTAATAATAAAAGGTTGTTGATGGGCCAAGCCCATGTGGTATTAAGAAAAAAAAAAGGAACTAAAGGTCCAAATAAGAAAGAAAGAAAGAAAGAAAGAAAGGGTTTTAGTGTGTGTATGTGCCACTGACGTAAAACAAAGAAACGTGAAACAGAGCAACAGAACGGCGGCAGGGAGGAGAAGAAGAATAGGGAGGAACTTTGTGCTCTTCATTAGATGAGTAAACTATCTCCATTCTTTATGAAATTTTAGTATGTTGTTCCTGGTGTTGAGAGCAATATTTTGATATCATTATATTGTTGGTTTGCCTTCTCTTTGAGCTGAGTTGTTATACCCATTGTTATGGGATTTCTCTCTTGTTGCTTGCTTGTATCCACCTTTTGGGTGATGTGTTGTTGATTTGGTGTTCCCCAGTATTTCTAGGAAGACTTGGTGTAATCATTATTATTTATAGTGGAAGTTTTTGCTGGACTTGGTCCCGTGGTTTTTATCCCTACACTGGGGAGTTTTCCACGTTAAAAATTGTGGTGTCATTGCTGTCTATTTTTCTGCCATTGATATTATCCTGTGGAAGAATATTTTTTTTGTGCCTATTTATTTGCACAGGTGAAGGGAAAAAATATTTGCTTCATTAGAGATTGTTATCTCTGGTTTTTTCCCAACAATTATGTATGAGACAAATTCCGTACATGAGGTGTTTTGTTTTTCCTACACTACCAGGGGTGATGGGAAGAAAAAGAGTAAACTAAGAAATTAGAGAATGCCATCTGGAGGCGACAATCCAAGGTCCTTTACAAGTTCCTAATTTGTAGGTCAGCCTACATACTTGTCTCCTTCCAAACAAAGTATAAGCAAACATGATCTCCCAATCATTAGCTAGCTCGATGTTGGATATGCAAAAATCAACATTAACTACATTTTGAAAATAATGTGATGAACATGTAATTAAGAACATTACTTTAAACAACTTCTCACTTTTTAGGAGAAATTTAAAAGATATTATAGACAACTTATTTAGGCATATTGGAACAACTTATGATAATAAATTTACGAGAATAACTTATAAAGATAATTCATGATATTCTTATTAACTCTTTTTAACTTATTTTAATAAGCTTTCAAACAACCTTGTAAAAATAAACTCTTTTAGTTTATTTTAAAACAACCTATTAAATAAGTACTTAATTCAACTATTTACACAAACACCATCTTAATCTAAAACTTGGGCTCACTTTGATCTAAAATCAATTATCAGTTCATTAGTATTCCCATGTTACTTTAAATGTTTAAATTATATAAACTTAAAGAAGTTGAAATCTAAACCTAAGTTAATATAAATTTCAACAAATAAAAAACAACACCATTGTTAATCTTTTGATTAAAATTAATAAGTTCTTGAATTTAATTAAAATTAAAAAATTAATAAGAAACAACTGATTTTTTTCTTTTGTTTTTTGTTTTAATAAAGAAAAAAAAATGATTCTTGTGTGAATTGTGAAATCAACGGGTGTCCGATTTATTCATCTTGCTCTATGGAAGGAAAAAGACAGCTATGGGAGAGCTACTGAGATGCAAAAGGGAGTTTGATGAAGGAAATTGGTGTATTGCAGGGGATTTTATGCGGTGTTTGTACCTAATGAAATAAAAGGAAGAAATTTAAATGTAAACTAGTGTGAGATGATAGAATTCAGGAGTTTCATCGAGGAAATGAATGTGGCGTATATTCCTGTTCTGGGTAAAACTTTTACATGGTATAGTGCGGATGGTGCTTCGATGAGCAGGTTGGACAGGTTTTTGTTGTCAGAAGGTATTATTTCAGAATGGAAGGTGAATGCTCAATGGGTTGGTTCTAGATACATCTCGGATCACTGTCCTGTGTGGTTAAGATGTGAAGAAAGGGATTGAGGTCCAAAGCCATTCCGGTTCAACAACTGCTGGATGGAGCATAAGGATTTCCTTTCGTTTGTTAAAAATTGCTGGGGAAATTTTTAAGTTGAAGGTTGGAAAGGGTTTGTGTTAAAGGAGAAACTAAAGCTTCTAAAAGTACAGCTCCGAAAGTGGAATAAGGAGGTTTTTGGGTCTTTAGATTTAAATATTGATATTATTGTGGCTGATTTGAATGTGCTGGATGATTTGGCTGCTTCGGGGGGTGAGGTAAATTTGGACCTAAGGAAGGTGCTTTCTGATCAATTTTGGCAGCAGCTTAGATACAACGAAAGTCTTCTAGCCCAAAAATCCAGAGCTAGATGGATCTTACAAGGAGATGCAAATACACGTTTCTTCCATGGTTACTTAAAAGGAAGAAGGAGAAAGAATCAAATTATTGCTCTGAAGGTTGGCGATCCTTGGGCAGAGTCTGTATCCCATATAAAAGGTGAGGTTTTGAGGTTTTTTCGCGATCATTGTTCCTCCAATTTAAATTTTAAATGCCTTGTTTTAGATGGGATTGAGTTTGGGCAGATTACCTTTGCTGAAAATGATATGCTTACAACACCTGTTACATTAGAGGAATTAGAAGAGGTTGTATGGAGTTGTGATGGCAACAAAAGCCCGGGACCCGATGGTTTCAATTTTACCTTTATTAAGGAATGCTGGGATTTTTTGAAGTATGATTTGTTGGGTTTTGTTCATGAGTTCCTGCTCAATGCACAATTTTCTAAAGCTATTACTGCTGCGTTCCTTGCTCTTATTCCAAAGACCGAGCATCCTCAATCCGTGTCTGACTATCGTCCTATATCCCTTGTTGGTTGCTTGTATAAGATTGTTGCAAATATTTTGGCTTCTAGGTTGAAGAAAGTTTTGGGTAGAATTATTTCACCATGCCAGACTACTTTTCTTACCAACAGAAATATTCTTGATGGGGTGCTTATTGCTAATGAAGTTGTTGATCTTGCTAAGAGGAGAAAGGAGAGGTGTTTGATGCTTAAGGTAGATTTCGAGAAGACCTACGACTCTGTGGATTGGGGTTATCTAGACTATATGATGACTAGAATGTGTTTCTGTTATAATTGGCGCAGGTGGATCAAAGCGTGTGTATGTTCTAGTACTATGTCTGTTTTGGTGAATGGTAGTCCACGAAGGAGTTTGTGGTTCAGAGAGGTTTACGACAGGGCGATCCTCTCGCTCCTTTCTTGTTTACTATTGCTGCTGAAGGTTTGCATGGTTTGGTTAAAAAGGCAGTGGATTCTGGTCAGTTCAGTGCTTACAAAGCTTTTCAAGAGGTTTATTTCCCAGTGCTCCAGGATGCGAATGATACTATTATCATGTGTGAACCCCTCTTGGGGGAATTTATGGTGTATTCAGGCGATTCTCCATGGTTTTGTGCTTGTTTCTGGTTTGAGAACTAATTTTTCGAAAACCAATCTTATTGGCATCCATGTTGATGATAATTTCATGCAGTCAGCAACATCTTTTCTTAACTGTAGTATTGGTCATATACCATTCAAATTTCTTGGCATTCCTGTTAGGGCAAACTCTATGAGGTGTTCTACCTGGAAGCCTATCATTGATCTTATGCAGAGGAGGTTATCAGGTTGGAGGAGTTCTCGGTTATCGATTGAAGGTAGAGTAGTGTTGATTAATTTTGTTTTATCCAGTTTGCCGGTGTATTAGTTCTCATTTTTTAAAGCACCTTAAAAGGTAATACAATCCCTTATTAGTATTCAAAGAAAATTTCTTTGGGGTGGTGTGGGTGATAAATAGAAAGCGTGTTGGATAAGTTGGGAAAAGGTATGTAAACCGAAGTCAATGGGTGGGCTTGGATTAAAACATCTGGAAGTATTTAATCGGTGTCTTCTAAATAAGTGGAAGTGGAAATGTCTTAATGACCATGATGATGTCTAGTATAATCTTCTTTCTCACAGATATGGTCCTTTAAACTGTGGTGTTTTAGATGATTATATATTGGCAAGGCATTCTTCTTTATGGTGGAGGGATTTGATTTTATTAAACTCTGCTTGGTTTTCTAGTATGGTTAAACCAAAACTTGGTAATGGTGACACTATTAGATTTTGGGAAGATCAGTGGCTGGGCCCTAATCCTTTTAAAGATATTTTTCCTAATCTGTATCAGCTTGCAAATGTTCATGATGTTTCTGTGGCTAATGCTGATGAGTGACACGAAAAAGGATGGAGGTGGAATTGGTCTTGGAGAGGTAATCTGTCCATGGACGATGAGATTGCTCTTGCTGATTTGAATCTTTGTTTATTTGATGTTAAACCTTTAGTGTCCCAGTCAGATAGGTGGACTTGGACGCTTAATTCTTCTGGTGTCTTTTGTACAAAATCGGCTTATATGAGTTTGCTTCAAAGTAATTGTGAGGTTGGTGTTTTGAATCAAAACCTTTCTAAAGCCTTTAGAAGTGTGCGGAGAATTGCTATCCCATCAAAGGTGGCTGTCTTCGTTTGACGTTTATTGCAGGATCGGCTTCCCACTAGGGAGCCTTTAATACATCGAGGTATTATCCCTGCTTCTCATAATGATAACTGTGTTTCTATTTTCAGCATGTTGAGACGGTGGACCATTTGTTTTACTCTTGTGTGTTCTCATATAATATTTGGCGCTCCGTTTATGATTGGTTGGGCATTTCTGGAGTGTGGCTTGATAATGTGGTGGGGAACTTCCTTGCACACAGGCTTCCCATTACGGGCAAGCATGCAAAAAAAAATTGGCTCACCTTATTTGGAGTGCAGTTGTCTGGACACTTTGGTTGGCTAGAAACAATATTATTTTTCAGAATGGTTGTGCAGATTTTAATGCAATTTTGGCACAGGTGAAATTGATTTCATGGAACCGGTTCATATTTAGGGATGGTAGAAGCTCAGGGAGGATTTTTTAAGATTGGTGTTTGAACCCATTTTTGTGGGGTTGGGCTATGGTGCACCACCCACATTTTACACCACCCACTACACCACCCATGTGACAAATTTCGGGCCAATCAAATTGCTACATAGGTTGGTCAAAATTTCAAACCTTCTAGTTGTATTATACTGTAGTCAAACTATATAAATACAATACATTGTAGTATAATATACGTGTTTTTTGTATTTGCAAATTTAACTCATATTAAAATAATGTTTTTTGATTAAAAAAATTGATTATATTGCAAAATATTATTGACAATGAACATTATTTTAATTCATATTAAAATATTATTTTGTAATATAATAAGTTTTTTAATAAAAAACATTATTTAAATATGGGTTAAATTTGTGAATACAAAGAGTACATATACTATACTACAATATATTGTATTCATATAGTTTGATTACAGTATAATACAATTAGAAAGTTTGAAATTTTGACCAACCTATGTGACAATTTGATTGATCCAAAATTTACCACATATGGACGGTGTAGTGGGTGATGCAAAATATGGATGATGCATCTTAGCCAAACCCATTTTTATGTTGTGCTTTTGGTTAATGTGTTCTTGACTTTCTTTTGGTTTGGAGTATTTCTTATACTCCTATCATTTTAATAATATTTTTCTTTGCTGATAATTAAAAAAAAAGAATAATAAAAAAAAAACTGAACCGGTGTCTGGTTTATAACACCCATCTAGGTTTATCTCATGGATAAGGTTGGCATTGCATTTAAAATCAGGGAGATATTAGTAATAACATATTTATAAACACGTAAATACTATATTAATGGAGAAAATTAAATTATGCAGCTCTGTTTCTCTCGCTCAAGTCTCAACTTCTCAAAGACGCAGCATTCTAAAACCCTAACCGGTGCGATTCTCTAACTTCCGATTTCAGCAATCAATCAATGAAATAAACTAGATTCGTCTCTTTATCTAGAATTCGATTATCACATGAAAACTATACTTCAATTTGCTTTTGAAATTGTTTCGATTATAACTATATCCCGCGTTAGATTCGCCCCCAATTTGATAGCATACTAACATTATATTCTTATTCTAGGTTAAAATCAACCATGTGTTCTTATTCGTGATTACCCACTTGTCTTATAATTATCATATGCTGTTTATTCTCTCTTGAACAAATCTCTATGTTGTGATATCTTGGTCCCCTTATTCACAAGGTATGTTTTGTGAATGCTTTTTTTTTTTCGCCCCCAACTTTTTAGGGTCTCTGCAAAGTGAGAGTTTTGATGCATGATCTTTCTGTGGAACAAAAGAATTTTGTTGCATTGCTTGCTTTGTTGCTCCTTTTGATGTCATGGACTCATGGTGGTATTGTGATTCAACTAGTTTGTGAGCTCAAACTATAAGGGAGCTCATTGACTAAGTCCATTTGAAGAGAATGTATGGAAGGGCATCAGGTCTTGATAGGTTTAAGAAAGCTCAGACTTTGGAACCATTCTCTGTTTCTGTCAATTCATCTTCAAGAACAACTGGTGCCCATCCCGCTAGTAAGCTAGTTGGGCACGCGTCTGCTTGGCCTCCACAATCTGAAACTTCTACCCACAAATCCCAACAACAGCTGCAGCAGCATGCTTCTCAGAAAGCTATAGGAGTGGAGGCGGCCCCGTTGTTGGGACAGACTCAGCTGGCAACACAGATTGGAGGAGGGCAATCAACATGGCACCCGCCAGATTGGGCGATCGAGCCCCGGCCAGGTGTATTTTACCTGGAAGTTTTGAAGGATGGCCAGGTGATAGATCGGATTAATCTGGACAGAAGGAGGAATCTCTTTGGGAGGCAGATGCAGACTTGTGATTTTGTGCTTGATCATCAATCTGTCTCTCGCCAACATGCTGCAGTCATTCCTCACAAGAATGGGAGGTTGGAAAATTTCTCTCTCATCTTTGATATTACTAGAATGGATTCACTATTTATCTATATAATTATCACTGTCATTTTCTTTCTGAATTACAGTTCCTGAAGAATTTGTCTAAAATCCTAAGTATTCCAAGTTCCAACATGTTAGTTCTTTCTGTTATTCATAGAAATGAATTACAGATAACTCGGGAGCTACTTCTGTGTTCTTTAAACTGAAAATATTTCTCATATAAAATTTAGGAAATGATGGAAAAATATGTAAATAACCAATTATCTTCGATGATTCAATGGCCGAGACATGCCATGTTCTGGAGTGCATAGATGGATACGTTTAGTATTCTATTTATTGATTTAAGTCACGTGGTACTTGGTAATCCCTTGGGAGTTGTGATTTTATTTGTATTAATGTAATTGTTTTTTTCATTACAGCATATATGTAATTGATTTAGGATCTGCACACGGCACATTTGTTGCAAATGAGCGGTTGACGAAGGATTCACCCATTGAGCTTGAAGTCGGGCAATCTTTGCGGTTTGCTGCATCAACAAGAATATACGTATTAAGAAAGAATGAAGCTGCCCTTTTCCCTCGTCCTCCGCCACCCACAGATATAAATTTCCCACCACCTCCTGACCCATCTGATGAAGAAGCCGTTGTTGCTTATAATACACTTTTAAATCGTTATGGCATCAACAAGTCTGATTTAGTCTCTAAATCTAGTGAGTCTGGTAGCTCAGAAAGCGGCAAAAATAATGATTACCACTCCGAAAGAGCTGCTAAGAGAATTAGGAAGACAAGAGTTTCCTTCAGGGATCAAGTTGGGGGAGAGTTAGTTGAGGTTGTTGGAGTTTCAGATGGTGCAGATGTAGAAACAGAACCTGGTCCAGTTGGTGTTAAAGAAGGAAGTCTTGTTGGTAAATACGAATCTCTTGTACAAATTACTGTAATACCTAAGGGAAAAGAGCAGTCTGCCGTTAAGGAGGCAGATTCATCCCAGAAAGGTGTGACTGATAAACTACAAGAAGTCTTGAAAAAGGTCAAAACCCCACCAAAAACTGGGATTTATGATGATCTTTATGGAGATTCCCTCTCGGTCAAAGTTGGATCTTCCTGGGCATATTCATCTGTCAGTACTGGTGAAGGAGCTCATCCAGCTAAGGAGGATGGGGAAGGGGATACATTAAGTGGAAAATCAAATAGTAATCCAAGCAATGTTGATGGAGATGATGATGATGATTTGTTTGGGTGACTATTGAACCTCTGCAGACTGGATTATGGAATAGATTTGTGGTAGTGCTGTATGAGTTTGAAATCATAGGGAGTTGAAACATGCAAAATGTTATGTTGCATACTTCTTTTGTTATTTATTGTTCTTATGCATCCATAATCAATGTTTTCCGGTGCATGTTCCACTAACTCCAAAAAAAAAATTTGCAGGTTCATGGTGAAATGGTGTGTTATCATTGAATTCAGCCATTAATAGCTCATTTCAAGTTCTGGTTTGTATCAACATTTTCTAATTTGCATGTCCTGTTATGTCATCAGTAATAAGGATCGACCAGAAAGCACATGTTCATGGAGGAGCATGTGTTGATTTCTGGGTTTTGGATTCTAATCATTCTAGAAATTGATATGCTGCCAGTTAATTATGTTGCCGTACACGCATTTTGTGAAATGAATATCATGCCAAATTAACTGTTATAGGATCCTGTAGAAAATGTAAGCTGTTGATTGTGTTCACCGAAATTTCCAAATGGGATGGGGTCTTTAGTGGTTTTGTTTGTAACCTTAACTAGGCATTTACTATGTGAAGGGTCCAATTATTTTTATATGTTTAATTCAGATTATAGTAGTAGATAGATGACAAATATAAAAAAATAAAAAAATAAAAGAAAAATCCAAGGTTAAGCCTTGTTGATGGTAATACACTGTTCAACACATTTTATTAGGTGCATTTCTCATCTTTTAATTCAAACACACCAGTTTGATCAAGCCGCTGGTTAAGATCAAAATTTTCACATCTATTGTTTCGATTGCAGAAAAATCTGTGAATTTTCTTTATATAATTGTACGAAAAGTATCGTTTCTTTTTCTTTTTCTTTTTCTTTTTTATTTTTTTGAGTTGGGGTGATTCTTTTAAATGTGCCTCTTAGATGAATGCCTGTTTATGCCATGCTGGCCCATGCACGAGCAATCCCTATGTCTTTTTGTTTTGGGTCTAAAGCAGCCCCTAGATGCTATAATCAAGGTTTAAGGCAGACTTGGGCTAGCAAAATTCAACAGCGTTAGACCCCTGTTTATGGAATTCAAATTTGGTCCAAGTCCAAAGTTAATCCAATTACACTTAAATTTATAAAAGGAAACTCATGCATCTTCTCTCTTAATTTGATTTATGATGCTTTTCAATGTTTATTATGTCTTTGAAATTATATATATATATATATATATTGCTCTTTTATTATCGTGCTGACTGATTGGTTCAGAAGTAAAGACATGTCTCTCACGTGCTTCCGGTCATCAATTGATCAGGAATCAGGATAGATTGGTCTTGTTTCATATGTAATACTCAAAATCGAGAGTAAACAGAGCTTTTAAAGTTTAAAGAACATGGAAATATTACAAAAAAAATCATATTGACTTGAGGGATAGTGTGCTTAATTTTATAAACTGGCAAAAAAGTGTGACTAGATGAATAAATTAGGGTGAGAAAAAATAACAATATCTTTTTAGAGTTGTAATGCACAGTTTACTATAGGATTATTCGACATAGGAACCAAATAAAGCCTTAACGTTCAAAATATTTAATAGGGCACATTGGTCAAATAACCAGAGCAAACAAAACGTCGGATATTTTGAAGATGTAATGCTTCTCAGTTCTCTCAAGGGAACTTAAAATAAGTAATTAAAGTAAGTTTCTATTCAACCTTAGATTGTTAAATAAAATAATATGCTTTGTATTAAATAAATAAAAAAAAGATATGCCATTACTTATTAGTCTTACCTCAAGTTCAATTTTATTTTGGTCCAGAACCTCAAGTTCAATTTAAATGAATTTTTCCAATTTTAAAATAAACGTGGAATGCATGGCCCTTGCATGCTTATAAATTAGAAGCAGTAGGCCCGTTGCGATGGAGTAGTGGTTGACTACGGCCACCTGAAAAGCTAGGGTTTCCAAACCACACTTATTACTCCGTAGACCGTAGTATTCAGTAATCAGAGGTTTATGCATGAGTTTAATTGCTATATACGATTTGTGTAAAGTTTTTTATATCATCAACCAATCAAAAATCACGATATAAATGACTTTTAAGACAGTTAGAATAAGAGTTAAATGTTTTTAATGATTTGTCTATATCTAATTGATTGACAGTACAAAAAATATTTATTATGTCAATAAATATCAATTAAATTCTTTACGTATATATACTTGCATGTCATTGCCATTAATTGATGATGTCTGGACCAATTTATATATGTTTCATGCTTGATTATCTTAAGAAATTGTCAAAAGCAACAGACGACATGATTCTATACGTGAAGGCTTACTTTCTTAAATGTCAAGTTTTAAAATCTCACTTCACTCGAAAGATATGATCATCATATAATAATTTATATTCCAGCTTGAATGTCTCGCATTCTTTCAAAATTTATTTATTTATTATAATTGAATATAAATAATAAAATTTATTGAATTAAATAAAAAAAATTGTATAACATACTAATATATTTACATTAATATTATCTATTTTTAAAATAAAATTTTAGTTTTTTACTTTAAATTCTATGGTTTAGGTATGCATAATTTGATGTCAATATATTGGGTTAAGTTAGTTATGTCACGAACATTATCAGGTGAGATTCAGATATTAACAAATGACTCTATCACAATATCAAACCATGTTAGAGTCAATAAATTCGTGTCAACCTATCCATGAACATTCATAATTATAATTAGGTTAAATTATGCTTTTGATCCCTTATCTTTATTTTAGATTTCAATTTGGTCCCTTTTTTTTGTTTGGAAATGGTCCCTTATTTTATAAAGTTATACTAATGTGGTCCCGCTTTTATTTTTTGTTTTGAAATGATCCTTCATTTTGCAAAGTTGAACCAATGTGGTTCCCTTTTTTTTGTTCTGAAATGATCTCTCTCATTTATTTATTTTTTGTTTCGAAATGATCCCTTATTTTGTAAAAGTTATATCAATGTGGCTTCTTTGTATCACAATTTAAATGGAAAAGACCATATTGAAACCCAAAATAAAGATAAAGGATCAAAACAGACAAAAAAATAAAGGAGGGACCCAGGGTCGGCTCAAGGGTGAAGCTATTAAAGCCTACTTCAGCAAAAAATTTATTTACTTACTCTTAATTTTTTTAAAGCAAAAAGGTCATACATGCTAGCAAAAAGACCCAGCCAAAAGTATAACATGATCCTGATACACTCTCTCACTTAAAATAAAAAAAACTTCATTCAAAGTTTGCTTTAGACCTCACTAGCTCTTGAGCAGGCCCTAGAGGGACCAAATTGAAACTTAAAATAGAAATAAGGGAACAGAAATATAATTAACCTTATAATTATAATCAAAAAATTTCAAAACCAACTGTGAGGAATATATTCAGCATAAATTAATAAATCTAAAATGCGGGAGAAACGCAGCTAACTCAAATCACTATCTATAATCTATAATATACTAATTTGGGGATCCACTTTTCACTGATGGATCTCCAAATGGTGACATGTGTCACCTTTTTTTTAATTTAAGAATTTTCTTTATAAAATAAAATAATTTAATATTTAATATTTTTTAATTTTTAATTTTTTTTTTGAAAATGTAACAATATTTTTTAAAAAAGTTTGTTTATTTTATTTTTTATAATTTTTTTATAAAAATTTCAATTTTTTAACCTTTTTTTTCTTTTTTTTGTTGAAAATTTAACAAGTTTTTTTAAAAAAAATATTTTTTTTGATTTTTTTTTAAAAATATATTACTTTCTTTCGATTTTTTTTAAAATGTATTTTTTATATAAATTTTTTTAAAAATATTTTTTTTTAGCTTTTTTATTTTTTTTTCAAATTTATATTTTTTTTATTCTTAAATTTTAAAAAAAATTAGAAAATTATTTTTTGTATCTATATTTATTTTTTATTTATTTTTTAAACAAAATAATTTTTTTGATGAAAATTTAACAAATGTTTAAAAATTTATTTATTTTACTCTATTTAATTTTTTTTCTAATGTTTTAAAAAAATTGTTTTTTATTTAAATCTTTTGTAAAAAAAAAGTTTATTTAATTTTTTTTATTAAACTTTTTTTTCCAAATTTATTTTATTTTTTCCTAATTTTTTTTAAAATTTATTTTTATTTATTTATTTATAATTTGACATTTTTTTAATATAAATTTCTTTTTACTATTTTTTTAAATTAATTTTTTATAATTTTCTGTTTTATTTAACAAAATTTTTTTAAAAAAATTATCTTTTGAATTATTTTTTTAAGCATTTTTTTAAAAAAATATTTCATCATTTAATTTTTTTATATTAGCCTTTTATTTTAATAATTTTTTTACAAATTTTCTTAAATAAATTTTTTTAAAATTTTTTTCGAATTTTTTTAAATAAAGTTTTTTATTTAAATTTTTTCCGGTTTTTTTTAAAAAAATACTTTTAAATTTAAAATTTATGAAAAACTTTTTAATTTTTTTTTTTAAATTATATAACATTTTAAATTTAACTTTTTAAATTTTATATTTGTTTTCGATTTTTTTAAAAAAATTGTTGTTTATTTTTAATTAAACTTTTTTTGGAATGCCTTCCAGCTTTTTGACCATTGTGTCACAATAGACGAATTGGACGACGAAACGTGTCGACGGCGGTCCTAGCCCAAAATATATATATTTTTTCGATTATATAATTTGTTTAAATTAAATGGTGTCCTGCTTTACCTTTTGACGAATAGGCAGGCGCCACGTGTCATGCGTCTGACCCATGAAATGGTGTCCTACTTTTATTTAATTTTTTTTCGAATATATATATTTTAAATTAATTTAAATTTTATTAAAAACTTTTTTTTAACTTTTTTATTTAAAAAAATGTAACTTTTTTATTAAATTTTTCGTAATTTAATTTTTTTTCGCATTTTTTTTAAAAATTGTTATTTTTTTAAAAAAAAATTAATTAAACTTTTTTAGGAATGCACTCCAAATTTTTGACCATTGTGTCATAGCTTTTTTAATTAATTATGTTAATTATTATAAAATTCATTTATGGGTCTTCTTTTATTTTTAACCGTGTCATTCTTTTATTGTGGACGAAAAGGCCATCGCCAGATGTCACCGGCCGTGCCCACCTAGATTTTTGGCCTCTGGATTTTTTATAATACAAAACATTTAGATTATTATTTTACTTATTGTATTATTATTTATTATATTGCCTTCTTTTTTTCATTTTTTTTATTATTTCCACCTCCGTGTTTGATGAATTTAAAAATTTAAATATACAATTTTTAAATATTCGATAACTTGTTTAAAACAAATGGTAGCTTGATGGGCCTTCTCTTATTTAATTGTTTTAATTATTGTAAAATCCATTCATGACCCTTCTCTTATTTTCAATTATGTCATTCTTTTACCGTGGACGAAAAGGCTGGCACCAGATATCACGGGCCGTGCCCACGTAGATTTTTGACTTCTGGATTTTTATAATAAAAAATATTTAGATTATTATTTTAGTTATTGTATTACTATTTATTATATTGCCTTCTTTTTTCAATTTTTTTTATTTACACCTCCGTGTTTGATGAATTTAACAATTTAAATATAAAATTGTTCAATATTAGATAATTTGTTTAGAACAAATGGTAGCTTGATGAGCCTTCTCTTATTTTTAACTGTGCCATTCTTTTACTGTGGACGAAAAGGTCGGCGCCAAATGTCACGGGTCATTCCCACGTAGATTTTTGGCCTCTGGATTTTTTATAATAAAAATTATTTAGAATATTATTTTATTTATTTTATTATTATTTATTATATTGTCTTCTTTTTTTCATTTTTTATTTCCACCTTCGTGCTTGATGAATTTAACACTTTAAATATAAAATGGTTAAATATTAGATAATTTGTTTACAACAAATGGTAGTTTGATTTTTCGTGGACGAATAAATAAGCGACACGTGTCACCGATGACATCTGACATTTTCTTAAAAAAATAATTATTTAATTAATTATTTTAATTATTATGTTATTCATACTAGGGCATTTTCTTAAATTTAAATTGTAGCATGATTTTATTGTGGACGAATAAATGGGCGACACGTGTCACTTTCTTATGAAAAAATAAAATCATTTTCTCATATTAATAAAAACTTATGGAAAACAAAATAAAAATTTACGGAAAATAAAAACTTACGGAAAACGAAAAATTAATAAAAGAAGAAACAACCTATACTTAAATTGAACATAACAATCCAATATTACAACTTACCATAAATAACATGATCATACATATTTAAAATAGTACTACCTCCGGACTTAATTATAAGCAAAAAAACCTAACTTCACACCAATTAAGAAAATTAGTTAATTTAGTTTAATTGTCTTGATTTATGTAAAAAAAATGAGCTACAATTACTAAACTACCATTTAATTGTCTCGGGAGTGTGTAATGATCTTGGAAAAGTAAAAGATGAATTGGTTGGATTGATTGATTGTCTTGACTTTTGGAACACTGACATTAAATAGAGTGGAATTGATTGTCTTTTTCTTATATTCGAGTCCACAAAATATAGCTATTTTTTTGCTTATATTTGAGTTCAGATGGAGTATTGAATATCAAAGTATGATTGCTTTCTTTTTATCAAAGTATCTTCTATTGTTGTTGTTATATAAATGTTTAATACAATAACATATAATATCATGGAAATGTGTATTCTTTTCATAAACATAAAAGATTGACATATTGTATATCATGAACTCATATCCGTAATGAAAAGTCAAGCTTTTATAAAACCTACTAAAATTTGTATCATACAAATTTGTCATGTAGTCTGTTATTCATTAACTATTGAATATACAAATCTAACTGTTGCACACAATAGTATTATTTTATATTCAAAAAAATAATACATTTAATGTTGTTCATGTTGAAATTATTTATAATAAACTATTACGAAAATAATCATCTAACGAATGTCCGTACGTTTCGCACGGGCAACTACACTAGTTAACTTAATAAGTCATATCTTGAAAATTAAAAATAGTCCATCTATCCAATCCAATGACTTAAAATATTAATCATGGATCAAAATATATTTGGATATATATTTCGATGGCATCTAAGGTAAGGGGACAATTAAGTCCCTTACATCATGAAGGAGCATTTTGACCTGGTGTAGCAGGTCACTCACCGGGGATAATATTATTATAGGATTTTCGTAAAAACAAGAATTATTTCAAAATTTCAATCTTACCCTTCTTCACCACCACTCAGCAGCAACTCACCCCTCTTACCCCACCCTATAACACCACCGATTCCAGCTTTTAGTTACAGATCTTGTTTTCTACCACTATCGATTCCAGCCAACTCATACTTTATTTATATTGGGTTCATTAACAGTTGATTGTGGAGTGGTGTGGTCTCATTTCCAATCACACCCTTGTGCAATTTTGACGCAAGAAGAGGAAGTTTGGGACTTCCATTTTGCCACACAAGGATTACTTTTGCTGTCTAATCCTACGACTTTTGTTAGTTTTATTTTCGTTGGTTTCTTTTTTATTTTCGGATTTTTCATTTGCTTCTATAAGAATAAGCATCGCCTATAAACCAAAAAGATGAGGACGAGACAAAAAAAAAATATACAAAAAAGGCAACGAAAGAAGAAGACCAGGAAGAAGGAGACTTGCCAGAAAGAAGGAGAATTGACAGAAAGCGCCACAAGCAAACAAGGAAGAATAAATTTTGAGGAAGATGACATTTTGGAGAAGAAAGGGCATAAATGTTATTTTCAAGAACATGAGATCGGGTTATTCTAAAATCATCACAGCCACTTATTTATTTAATTATTAAATCTAACGTTTATAAATACTCCCTCACTCATAAGATACTTAGTTGTCCCCTCATTCTAAAAGCCACCATATATTTCCCTCGTATAAACTTTTGTAAGTCATGATGTATGGGGAAATATAATCTCAGCAAATTAAAGAAGCAAAAAAACGCACATCATTAAAGGGCTGCATGCAGAATAAACAAATCGGTTGGTATTATTTGCAGAAGAATGACGGACTATTATCTTCATGAGAAAGCACATGGTCGGTTCAAAGATTAACTTGGACACTGCATAATAATAACAAGATCTCATTAAGAAGCTCAAAAGAAATTGATGATAATGATTACTATTATTATCATGATCATGTTATTGAGATGATGATGCTCATCATGGCCATCATCAGCTTCTGGTCACAACATCATTTGGGTTGGACTTGGACCAAAAAAGTCGTCAATTTCAAGAAAATTGCTCTCAGCTTTTGTATATACTTTTTAGAGTTGTAATATTTGAACATCAAAATATAGATATTTATATGTTTATTTCTATCTCTCATTTATATTTTATCATTTTTGTATACACGTATTTCGAAAATACATCAAACATCAAAATGGTATCCCATTTCGATGTTCAAAAAACATTATTGTACGTTTTATTCTATAGCTGTTTATGATTGACACCAAAACCTAACCACTTTTTCTACCTTCTTCTTGCTGCTTTAGTGCTAAGGTCTTAGTTAATAGTTAGCACATCGATCCTCTTTCAGAAGAAGGGATTGGTGGGGGGTCCCTTGGCTATGACATAAAATAAAAAAATCTCGGGAACCCTGAAGGGTGAACTAAACGATCAACACACGAGTGAATGAACAGAGAAAAGAAGCCTTCACGCATGAATGATTAAGCAAATTTACAGGACTCGGATAAGATAACTAGTCTGTGTTTGGCCATCAAATCTACTAACAACTGACTTCCCTACATTTAAAATATAGCGCATTCATACGTTCATGCATCAATATATCTATGGATCAATTCTAGATTTTTTCAAATACTTTATATGATTGATCCAATAGTATACTAATACACGAATGCGTGAATGTTTAGTAATGTGAATGCACCAAATCCATTTTCAAGAATCAGACCAGGGTTGATGTAACTTCGGCACAGGGAACGACACGTGGTTGCCGGCATGCATACAAGGGTGTCCAACCATTGCCCATATAGGTCTAATAGAAGAAGAATATCCCAACTCCCAAGGTTTAGTGGGGGAAAGTATGATGACGAATGCACAGTAGATCTATTAGTGTAGGAGACTTGGCCCCACACAAGCTTCTTTTCAATTAGTATAGGAGCACTCCAACACCTTAACCCACTTGCATTGCATGCTTTTTATGTTTTCATCATACAACATCAATTTTCAAGCTATTGGGGTGAACACTCTTTTTCAATTTTCATCTTTTATTCCATTCTATTTCCATTCAAAGAAATTTATCATAACATGCTTTTGATACATTACTATGTTGACTAATCCCAACAAAATACTCCTTCTCTCTCTTTTCCATGTTGTGCTCCCTAACACTCTTGGTTAGGAGACATTGTGGTACAATTTTTGTTTAGTTGATACCCTCCCTAGTTGTTTCTAACTGAAGCTTATTAGCTATAATATCATATTCATCTCTATATTTTTGTATCTCTGAGGATTTCTTGCATAAAACTACTAAAGCATTCACTTTCCAGCTTCACATGTTGATGCATATATGCTTGTTTCTGATTTTAGGCCACCATATATTTGGCTTCAGTTCAAATACTGGTGCTTCTGCTTCATCTACTTTCTTCGGTTTGAACAGTTACTTCAAAACTATGCAGCCTTTTCACTTGTGATTGTGAATACTTTTCTGCTTCCTATCATTCAAGTAACATCAATAATATGTTCACGGGTATGTTTTCTGATTTCTTTACCTTTTTTTAAAATTATTTAGACATTTCCAATGCATTTTTTGGTGTTTGATGAAAGGCCTAATTCTGCTAGTAGCATAGGGAGATAACTAGGGAGCTATTTGATTAAAGCATTCTGTTTTGACTTACCACTCTACAACCAATTAAAATCTTAAAGTGCTTTTTCATTCTGTTATAAAAGACGAGAAGCACTTTTGTCAGATATAAAAAAAATAAATTGTGAAAAAAGTAGCACACTGCAGGTTCTGCATATAAAAATCCAAGAGAAAAGGGACAGTGAGAAAATGATTAAACCTTCATGTGGAGGGTGAGAGGAGGGTAACTAGTAGATAACTTTATCAATTCGTGAAGAGAATGTGCACATAATTGGCTAAATACCTTACTGAATGCCATCCAAGAATCAAATAGGGATGCCACTGATTCTGTATAACTATACACTTTCTGAATTTTAGCTATGATCATGGAATTGGGATCTGTGAGAGTTACCTCTAAGAAAAAAGTGCCTTGTAACTTTGCAAGGCCTCTCTGATGCTATCTTATCTCATTTGGAGGAAAAACATGAAGGGCTTTTCTTCTGTCTTGTTGAAAGCAATAGGTGCTGTGCCACAAACACAGTGTTTTGTTAGCTTTACCACATTTGTCTGTGAAAGCACAGACCAAACTGCATGGCAGATTTCAACAATTGAATGGTAGATGATAAGTTTGAAATAAATCTCAGATAAAACATGTCTAATAGGTTTTTTTATGAGACTAATGTGGAGTTCTTTCAGTAATTACATGACTAAAATTGGAAAGGATAAGAGAAACAAAGGAAGAAAGGATGAAAAAGTTGGTTTCCACCTTTCTTTGTTCCTATATATTTAATGGAGAGTGGGATACTTGAGAAGACCACACTTCGGCATAGGACCACCACTGGCCAATTATAAGTTTCAATTGTAAAAAAGTCCACATTAGATTATATATCAAAGTTCATTGAAGACAGAGAAAGTGACTAAACAAAGTAACCTCACAAAAACTATTATTGATATTTGCCTTCTGTTACGATGCTTTTGGTCACAAACTAGTTGTTTGGTTGGTGCATCACTTTCTCTCGGATTTTCATATCATTTTCTTAACATAGGTTTGTATTCTTATATATATGGAATTAAAAATTCCTTCTGAAAAGATTGGCTAAGCGAAGAACTATGTAAACGGCGGGCTTGACACCACATTTTTAACCAAAATTTGAAAACATTTTCAAAGCGGACTTCTTCTCATATATCTCACTCATACTGAATCTCCAACAATGAGCTAATGTAAAAGCTACTGTAGTTTTTCTTATCTTATCTAATAGTTAATTTCAAACACATTACGAACATTTTTCACTATCTATTCTCTACCCAAAACAAAAGCATGTATTTTTATGTATGCATAATCCATCTTCTGCAATGATGTTGCTTCTTTCTTCAATTATTACTATTATCATTTGGGTAGGTTGGATGAGTATTCAATACCCAAAATCTATAAATCATGGACACTTCAAAATAGTCATCATATACTTTTTGAATTTTATATCATCATAGATGAAAATGTCATAATAATTAGATAAATGCTAGCATTTTATTATGTTTCCATTACTTTGTATAAACTTCTAAAACCTTATTCTAATATTCCTCTTTTTAGTTTATGATTTGTGCTTTTATATTAGCCTTATATTAATTTTATATCTTGTATCATAATTGTTTCATGTATAATTTTTAAAATTTGTGGCACCCTCATGTTGCAGTCATGCTTCCTAACCAAAAATATTCGATTTGGATTCCCAGTAGTTGCTTATATTATGGTTTAAATAGAAATCGTGCACAATTTTCTCCAAGAAATTACGCGATGACTGCAGGATAAATCGACTGTAGGGAATCCGGGTCCCAAAATATTGGGGTGTGTGTACTGAATTATACTGTATATATAGGGTAGTTTTTGATATTTTGGTTTTTACTTTTTAGGCTAAACAGCATGAAAGAATTTCGGAGTGGAAAAAAGACGTTGATGCATGCAATAATGTAAGTCCTGTTTAAATCATGTTCTGCTTATCCGAGAAATAAATATATTCATAGTTAACAGAGTTTGGTACAGATATTCAACAGTTGACAAGTATAAAGATATTCTTTAGAGAGATAGTTTCTTCTTTAACATCACCTGCATCACCTTACACATGTTGAATATTGAATTGAATGCCACATAAAAAGTTTCTCTTATCATTTAGAATCACTTAAACTAGAGCTCCAAAAAAATAATGTAGTATTGATTAAGATTAGCAACTGGAGATACTTAATTTCTAACCAAAGTTAAGTGGAATTTGTACTGTCGGCACAGCTGCAAATGCAGGGCTTTATGTAACAGATATGGTATAAGGATATCGATACTAGCATTTCCCATTATCAGTTTCCTTGTCCTTTTCTAAATTTTGTTTTACTTCTTCAAAAATTGGAACAAAACAATATATATGAGTTATGTTTCATAATTCATCAGTTCTGGATTTCTCATGTTCTTCAGTTTCTTGTTACATGCATTTACATAATTTTAATTAGCTACACCAACTTAATTCAGCTTTGAAGTTTGAACTAACTTCCAAAGGTACTAGAGTAGAGACAAATTTACATCATTGCATGGCATCTAGCATTACTCTATAAGCAGTTACTAGTTTGCAGACTCTTTCTTAGTGCATGACGACAGAAACTGTAATTTATTGTTTTTCTTTTTTCCTATGCAGTGAAAGGCTTTTAGAGTTATATGCAAATCAATGAGTCTGGCGAAGCTCTTGTTATTGAGAGTTGAGGTAAGGCTTTCTTGCAGATTTCTGTTCCTATTTTATCCTTTATATACTGGATTTTTTTCATACATATGTAGTAGAATGATGAGGACATTACATGATATCATGTGAATTCATGTCCTGGTCTTTAACCTTCGTCTGTTGTGATTTCTTTTCTGTGCCATGTTCTAATGTTGCCCGGCCATGAACCATGCTCTAATTCATCCAAGCATGTTCATCAATGCCTTGAGCTTCTATATAAAACTTTTGATTCACCTGTAAGAGGGTACACAGAATCAAAGCCTTGACTTTATGGGATCTGTAGTATCATTGAAGTTGCAGTCTTCATAATTTATGCAGGCTTTGAAGTAGAAGCTTTTGTTGATCATTGGGTTATAGATCATAACAAATAGATATGAAGTTCATGAAACTTGGGACAAGGCCAGATACTTTTTACACTGAACAAGCTACCAGGTATTCATATGGATCTTTGGTCAAAAAGAAGTATACAACTTATTTTCCCCTCTTATATATACATTAATGTATATGTGTGTGTATATATATATATCAAATTAACACGAATTATCATAAATGCAGAACTCTGGTTACAGATAAGCTTGTAGACCTTGTGATAAAAATCAATGATATTACTTATCTGCTGCACAAGGTATTGGAATTATATTGAGTGTGATGTGTATTAAAAGAAAATCAAAATTCCATCTTTGGTTCATCTATAATTCTGCTTTTATTAGCTGCAGTCTCCTCTTCTTCCAAAATCTGGCCTTCTACAAAGACTTTGCGCCGATTCATGTGATTCTGAGAGTGTTTGTATAGAGCTTCATGATTTGCCTGGAGGGGCAGATGCTTTTGAACTCTGTGCTAAGTTCTGCTATGGAATTTCAATCAACATTAGTGCTCATAACATTGTACCCGCACTCTGTGCTGCTAAGTTCCTCCACATGAATGATTCCATTGAGAAGGGAAACTTTGTAGTGAAACTTGAGGCTTTCTTCAATTCATGCATTCTTGAAGGTTGGAAGGACTCCATAGTGGCACTGCAGACAACTGATAAGTTGCCAGAGTGGTCTGAGAATCTTGGCATAACAAGAAAGTGCATTGATTCAATTGTTGAGAAAGTTCTTACACCCTCACCACAGGTTAAGAACTCAAGACTATCAAATTTCAAGTTTCAAAGATTGTTACTTAGGATATTTCATGTTTTTTGCTTAATAATCATGATTCTTCTGTGCAGGTTAGATGGTCCTACACCTACACTAGGCCTGGTTATACCAGAAAACAGCATCATTCTGTCCCAAAGGATTGGTGGACTGAGGATGTGTGTGATCTTGACATCGATCTTTTCCGGTGCATAATGATGGCTATTAGATCAACATATGTGCTCCCACCAAAGCTTATTGGTGAAGCTTTGCATGTCTATGTCTGTAAGTGGCTACCAGGCATCACAAAGCTTAAAAGTTCAGGCACTTCAGCATCACAAACAGAAGCCTCTAAGGAGAAAAATAGAAAAATTATTGAAACAATTGTAAGTATGATTCCTGCAGATAGAGGGTCAGTTTCAGTTGGCTTCTTGTTAAGACTTCTCAGCATTTCAAGTCATCTTGGTGTCTCCCCAGTGACAAAAACAGAACTAATAAAGAGAGCCAGCATACAGTTTGATGAGGCAACAGTGAGTGACTTGCTTTATCCTTCACCATTGTCTTTGGACCAGGATTTTTATGATATAGAGTTAGTTCTAGCAGTATTGGAAAGTTTCTTGAAGTTTTGGAAAAGAATGTCCCCTGGTGCAGTGGATAACAGGCACTTTTTAACATCAATCAGAAATGTCGGTAACCTCATTGATTCCTACCTTCAAGTGGTTGCAAGGGATGATCATATGCCAGTGTCAAAGTTTGTAGCTCTAGCTGAAACTGTGCCAGCAATTGGCCGATTAGAGCATGATGATCTGTACCAGGCAATTAACATCTATCTTAAGGTGAATTATACTATACCTGCAGTGTCTTAAACATCGCCTATGTTAGAAATATAAAAACCATTGGTTCGCGGTCAACTAACAGCTTAATCTTTTGGGAGAAATTGTTCATGACATATCAAAGCTTTTATGATCAAATGGTTTAGAGTTCAATCCTTGGCACCTCCATTCATCATAAAAGTGTTTTGTCTACGCTTCAAGCCCAAAGAATCTAGTTTGAGGGGGTGTGTTAGAAATATAAAAGCTATTCATATTTGGCTTCAAACATTTTAAGCTTTAAAATAGAGGGATTTGGATTTCCCGCAGTCGCTTATACCATGATTTAAACATAAACCGGTCATGATTTTTCAGGAAACCGTGTGGTTTCCAGAAAAACGGTGTAATGACTTCAGGATGAAGCGACTGGAGGGAATCTGAGTCCAAAAAAGAGATGAATCATGAAAGTCTAAACTTGTTGAATTTTCTTGGTCTCTTTCTCAGATACCAACAAATGCACATGAAACAGAAGAAATTTCAGCACGTTTTGAGGACTTTGAGATGCTAACATTATCAAGTTAAACACACTGTTCACATCAAAACACTAAAATATTAAAAACTGTCCAAACTACTTCATTATAAGTAATTTAGTGGTCAGCTTTTAAATTCTTTGGCTATTTTTATGGTGCATATTCATGATGTGGTTTAAGTTCAATGCATAAACAGGTGCATCCTGACCTTAGCAAGGATGACAAGAAGCGGTTGTGTGGGATTCTAGAGTGCCAAAGACTGTCCCCTGAAGTGCGAGGGCATGCAGTAAAAAACGAGCTTCTGCCATTAAGAACTGTGGTGCAGCTCCTCTACTTTGAACAAGAGAAAGTCTCTAAGGCAACAACCACTAGTCACAAGCTGCAAAAACCACATGAGCTACTTCTAGGAGCAAAAAAGAGACCAGCAACAAGAGATAGTCATGGCAAGCAATCTTTAGAAGAATTCAATACAGAAGAAGTATTCACAAGAAGAAACTCCCATAATGTAAGTAGAGAAAAGTGTAAACACAAAACTAGGAGATCAGATGGTATGTTGACATTGGACTTGGAAAGAAAGATGGTTATAAGAGGAGACACTGAGGAGAAAGGGTCAGAAAAGGTAAAGGGTACCAAAAAAGAAAGTATGTCAGGCAGCAAATTGAACTTGGATCTTAAGAAAATCAAATAAAGGGTAAGAAGTAATAAATCAGAACATGACCGTGAAGATAACAATAGTAATAATATTCTTTGAAAAAATCAGAGAAAATCTCAATCCTCCTATATGTGTACTTTGTAACCTCAAGTCTTATGATTTCTTTTGACCTGTGTCTTAAATGTAAGCAATGTATGATCCTTTGTCCTTTTTGTTTCTCTTAAAAGAGTTGTATTTATCATTATCGAAGAGGTCAATGCAACAAATGCAGCTGAATTCTCAGACTGATACATCACATTTCAAATGCCCAATATAAAAGGAATCAAACTGATTACTATATTTGTGCCAGTACGAAGATGAACAAGCCTATCCCTTCAAATCAAACTGATTACTTAAGGTTTGTGCCTCAACTATTAGGAGTGTGTTTGTTACATATTAATGATGAAAAAAAAAAAACTTTTTTAAGTAAAAAAAACATTTTTAGTGAGTTCAAGTGTGTTTGTTTAAGTTTTTCATAAAAATGGTTTTCTAAAAAGATCACTTTTGCTTAAAATATGTAGCTACTTATAGCAGCTTTTGAAAAAAGTATATTGTGAGAGAAGAGAGAGAATATTTCTAAAAAACATGGAAATGATGCAGCGTCCTACTTGTTGACCCTTATGCCCCTTAGGTTTTGTGCTCATCTCAGGTGTGTCCTCTCCACTCTTTGGTATCTCTTCTATTCTTCTCATCTGGTCAATCACATATTCTTCTCCATATTGGTAATTTTTTTCACGCTACTTGATATATTTAAAAGTATCAGCTACTTTTGAAAGCCTATTTAAATTCTTATTTTTTTATGAAATACGAAAAGAAACCTTCACATATAAATAAATCAATAAAATTTTACTTGTAAATAGAGTAATAAGGTTTCATCTTCAAATTAATTGAAAATCACGATAAAAATATAAATCTAAAATATTAGTATATATATTATAATTGAACAAAAGTTATTTTCTAAAGCAAGCTTGAACCTAGTCGTATTTAGAAAAGTTGAAGGATTGGATCGCTCACTTATGTTATTACGACATCACAACATTTGACAATAATCAACACCTAATATTTAGAATCGTAGTTAATAAAGGAATAACTTAATGAATATATCCATATGAAGTTTTTGATTTATTTATCAAGTTTTGTTAATCAAGATTTTGTTATATCATTAACAAGTTATCCGTTAACGACTTTGGATATTTACCACATGTATATCAAGTAATCAATTGAATCCTCTCATTAACCACAATTTTAAACATCATTAATCAAGTATCGATTGTTGTCAAATTTACGATTTACAAATATCATTATTCTAGATCATTTGCCTTTAACGAGTGGTTTATCCTATTCCCCTATGTACCTTATTAATAGTAAAGTTTTAAGGATTGGATGGCTCACTTATGTTATTATGACTTACAACATTTGACAATAATCAATTACTAGTATTCAAAATCGTAGTTAATGACGTATTTGATTTGGTTAATGAATATATCAAGATTAAGTAGTTGATTAACCATTTATCAAGCTTTGTTAACTAAGATTTTGTTATATCATTAACTAAGTTATCCGTTAACGAATTTGGACATTTACCACATGTATATCAAGTAACCAAATTGAACATGTCATTAACCACAATTTTAAACATCATTAATCAAATATCGATTGTTGTCAAATTTACGATTTACAAATATCATTATTCTAGACCATTTGCCTTTGACGAGTGGTTTATCCTATTCCCCTCCGTACCTTACCAATACTAAATTTTTCAGTTTTGGTCTTCACTTTTAAATGTCTAAAAATATCGGGAGTTTGTTTGATATTATTGATTTTAACGATGTGAATTTGTGTTGTTTTCATATATTTTATCTTTGTGTATATCTTTTTCTAAAAACGAAGAATTGATAAGTAATTAAAATGGGAGCAATCTTTTGCCGAAAATAAAGTAAATCATGGGGCTAATCTTTTAATAAAACTCGTGCATTTTTAGTTTCTAAATGGGTGATTTTTTCAATAGATATGGTTTTTCTTTGGTGTTTTTCCGTGGTTTCGGCTGTCTATTGACCCTCTACGGTGTTTTGTTTTCTTGTTATGGCGTTGCTTGGTTTCAAACTCTTGTTGCGGTGTTCGTTTGGTTGAACTATCGACCCGATCAACAATTAAAAAATAGATTAGATAAAGATTTGGGTCGTTCAACGCCAAAACTCAATTATTTTATTTTCTAACATATGTGATTTTGTAGATTTTGAATTGGTTTTTGTCGTGAAGATGATTTTAACATATATCTTTATATTTATTTAGTTTATTTCAAAATAAATCTTTTTCGATTTTTAATGTTTTTTGTTGTTTTGTTGTTTTTTTTATTTAATATTGGATAAATATTTTATTAAAAATTAAAAGAAGATTATTAGTAATTAACAATGGGAGCAATCTTTTGCCAACAAAAATAAAAATAAATCATTGGGACTAATCTTATAAAATAAAAAACTCGTGACATTTTGATAGTTTCAACTACCACCAAACATTCCTAGGATGGATAATGGATTCTACGTGGAGTTATTTTATTTTTATTTTTGTAACAAGAGTTGTTTTCTTTTTCTGACAATTACATCTTTCCCGAGTTTTTTATATTATAATTTAAAGTCATTATTTCCATTCAAAATTTTGGAAATATTAAATTAACAAATAAACTTGAATTGCCCTTTCCTTTCTTTTGTTTTGTTTAAAAAATAGAATAACAAGAAAAAAAAGGAATAATTTATTTATCTACTAATAATTTATATATATTAAATATTTTATATTCACTAATACTTTTTATTTTAAATAATGACTAGGATATAAAATATTTTTTTTAAAAAATAACATTATTCTTAATTACTTTTACATCTTTTTAATAAATTATGTAGTAATAACTTAATTTAATTGACTACACATAAAATATTTATATTTCAAACTTTAAGAAATTAAATAGTTTTTTATTTATTAAATATTTAATGTTTGATACTTTTAATTAATATTAGTTTTTTTAAATTGTTAAGACTTTTTTTTTTCAAACATTTAATTTAGTATTTACTATTTTAAATAATTTAGAGAAGAGGATCCGAATGATTTTCTAAAAATTTTATAGTATATGATATGATTATTACTCTTTCCAGAATATAATAAAAATCCATAGGTTCATCCACAAGGTCCCAACTCAGAATCTGAGAAACAACCGTTAAGTGCAACGTGTCACTGAAAATGAAGCAATTTTGTCAGCCATGGCAATGGAGTTTTTGCCTTCCATATTTAGCTCTTCTCTCCTCTCACCTAAACCTAATATGGTATGCAAAAATGTTAATTTCCCTCTTTTCATTAACCCCATTTTAATCTTCCTAAATTTCTTTCCATAATGTTGATTAACCCTTTTTGTAAATTAAATTATTTGATTTTTTTGCAGTTAATCACCTGCTTCTGAAGATATTAAACAAAACTCCAACTTTCCTTTCAATATACATGTATATAAACCAAAATGCTTCTCCCTTTTGTTTTTCATCCTAAATTTCAAAGTTAGAGAACCATCTCTGAGAATGTTGAATCCTCCTTCTCCTTTATCTGCTTTTTCTGAAGAGTAAGCTCCACTCATCCATTTATCCCATTTCTACTGTTCTTCATCTCAATTATTTGCAAGTTGTAAATTTTTTTTTTTGAAATTGATTTCATTTTGAAGCCCTAATTTTTTTTTGAGGGTGTTTTTAATCGATAATTAATGATTGAATGAAGGTGAATATGTTTAGTGTTGCATGGTCCGTGTCTTTTTTGTTTTTGTTTTTCTTAAAACTGCTGTTTCGATTTCTGCAATGGGGTTTCAATTTTCAATTCTGGGTCATATCTAGTGTCACAAAGGTGCTGTTTTTTTAGCCTTCACTGTTGCATATATAGAGGTAAAAATCACTTCTTTCTTGTGGGAGTGTACCTGGCTGTCCGAATTTTGTTCTCTGCTGTTGGAATTGTGATTTTCCAATTATCTGGTTTTGTAAATAATTTTTTTTTCAGTAACAAATCTGATTGCCTCAAAGTCTCAAACTTAGTTTTGTAACCTAGTTAATTGGGAGATTGAATTCATGTGTGTTCTCTTCAATATAATTTTTTGATTTTTATGGTTGAGGATGTATAAAATTTGTTTCAAGGAGAAGTGGGGAATTGGGTGGATCGGTTTAGGCGGCTATGATGTAAATTTTTAAGTAAAGGCACTCAGTAATGTTAGACTATTTCTCTTTAGAGGGTGGAACTGCTCTCCTACTACCTTACTGCATGAAATTATTAGGAGTGTATCTGTAGGTGGATGCTGGACTTGTTAAATTTTCAAGTAATGACTCTGAGTTGTTAAGTTATAAGTTTATAACTTTCTGGAGGGTGGAACTCGAAACTTTTTCTAGCTTGGTACTGCATGGGAATTGAATATCGTGTGGACATGTTTACTTGCTTCAATTTAGCATATATTTTTTTCCTTGTATTACTTGGAGAATTATGGAATCTATGCATAATTGCATATTAAATTCATGTGGTGACAAAGGCAGCATGGCCTCCTTTAATGGTTGCTTAAATGAAATATCACTTAGATCATTGACGATTCTACTGGTTCAGGCCTTTTTCAGCACGCATGCTTTTAGGTATACCAATTTCAGTACCATTTGTTCTATTTATACTCACAGACAGTGGAAAGGAAACATTCAAACTCCTCAAGCTAAATGAAGTTGTCGATTCTATATCCCTCATCTTTTTCTGTGCCTCTTGTCTCGAGTCTAAATGGTGCTAGTGCCAAAGTGACTTTTGAAAGGGAATGGAAGTAAAGTTTTGTTCCTGGAAACTATATGGGTTTTAAATCATGGATTGTAAAGTTCCTTTCCTTTTTATCCGCTTTGGTACAGTCTTGAATTTGTTATTGGTTGGGGTATTGCATGGAAAACAGTATGTTGAATCTAGTGTCCCATATGTTTAGGCTTGGCTTAACTGCAACGTTATCTCGATTTATCATTGCCATTTGTTTGCGGCCACTTTTTTGTGTGTATCCCTGTAGGTGTGTGACAGTGTGGACATAAACATAGTGAATTGGCAGTGACGTATCGCTTAAGCTAAAACTATAACTCAAGTGTACTTAGCTCTTGCCTTTTCCTTTCTGCTTATGTCTTATCAGTTACATTTTTCTATGTAACCTAGTAATTTAGAAAGAATTCCATCTTCTTCATTCTTGAAGCCATGATGCAATTTAATATTAATATTAATATTAATATTAATAAATTAAATTAAATTAAACTTTTACGTTAATTTGGCTGAAGTGGAAAGTGATTTAAACTTTGTCTTGTGCATTTTTTATTTAATAATGAGTATTCACCTGAATTATTTAATATTGGATGGAGATTTCAAGTTTATAACAATGCATGTGATCACAATTTGGAATTTTTATAAATTCTTAATGATTATTAAAATTGTTAATGATGTTTATCTTATAAATTTAATGCATTTCAAAACATATCTCGTTGTCTACTTGAAGCTTGATTGACTTGGCCTCATTTTCCTATATATGTTGATAAATCTGTTAGCAATGTTATATAAACTGTCTGATGTATGTTCAACTTGACGGTTCAACTTGACGGTTCGTTGTTTTACATTTACTATGGCATTTGATTAATCAATTGGAGTTCTCTTTTGCTCCCTCTCCCTCCTCGTCATGTCTATCCTAAGTTGTCATGTATTCTTCCTTTTGCTACTGTAAATGTTCTGCATTCGTGATTTATTTTAGTTATGAAATTTTACTTGTTTTCTTTACTGATTACTATAGTTTAAATTTTGCTTTCTTTACACTTGCATGTTTAATTTTTTGCTATTTGGGGTTTCAGGTATGGAGTGTTTTGACATCCGGAAGAGATCATGGTGCAGTGCTTAGACGGATTAAAGCATTTGTGTGCTGCTGTGGCGAGTTGTTGCGATGCTGATTTGTCCAAGCAACCTACAGGTTTAAAAAACCCAGAAGCTCTTGCAAGAGAAACAGTGTGTATGTAATTACTGCCCTATTTCTTTCCATTTCATAAATCAGGAACTTTTCAGGGGAGCAACAGATGAGTCATTCCTCATCATTTCAAATTTGTCGATAGCAGTTCCAAATTAGCATATATTATTTGCACCAATTATTATTATTTTCTTACACCTATTTGTGCTTCTCTCTGTTGTTTTATATTTGATTGTTGTTGCTCATCTCATTTTCCCTTTTTGACTTTTTGATTTTCACATTGTTTTGGAACACATTGGCAGAAAAGATTCCAATAGTTATATTTGTGCATTAACACTAAATGGTGGTATTACATTAGTGAGGATCAAATCATAATTTAACACCGACTTGTTGTATGATCTTGGTGGGAGATGATGCTCTTCTCAATATTACCGTTGTTATTCCATAAGAGCAGTTAAAAAATGGTTAAAGGAGACCTTCTAAAAGCCTTTGAAGACTTTGGAAACAGTTAGATTGGGATGTATCTGCATAACCTTACCATTTTTCACTTACCAAGGCTCTGGTTAAGACTTGAATATGACTTGTTTTATTTTCAATGCAGTTAGTGTAAGTGAGATTGAAGCACTATATGAATTATTCAAGAAGATCAGCAGTGGAGTGATTGACGATGGACTAATCAATAAGGTAAGTAATTCCATCTCACGCTCTGTCCCTCTATCAGTTTGTTTTTGTCAAGGATCAACTGTCCTAAAAGTTTGAGTGTAAGGTTAAGGCTCATGAATGATTTTAGATCTAACACATAACCTCACACGAGAGCCTTTTGGGCTCGAAGTATGGACAATGCACAAGCAGACCGTTTCTTGTGTTGAAATTCAACTTTTATTTAGAAGAATGGGGGCAGCAAGCATTGAACTTGATCATTTGGTCTTAGAGGCTCTGATACCATGTCAAGGACCACCTCTCCTAAAAGCTTTAGCCCTTTAGTTTAGGTTAAGGCTCATGAATGGTTTTATATTTATACTTGTATTTTAAACCTTTTTGAACAATAGCATTCTTTCTACCTTATCGTTATAACTGCAAGTGTCATATTTTTCAAAAATGTAAAACTCACTGTCATTCATAATATCTATTGTATTGTCAGCTTATAGTTCTACACATTGTCCTCTTGTTTGTTTTAACAGTTTTCTTCTTTTAATATGGCAGGAAGAATTTCAGTTAGCCTTATTCAAGACATGTAAAAAAGAGAGTTTATTTGCAGATAGGGTAAGAAGCTTTAACTTGTGGTTTTGTTTACAACTTCCTTCAACCTTTCCACCCCAAATAAAAATGCAACACAATATTTTTTTATTTTTTTTGCAAAATCCAACTGTTACAATTTTTTTTGATAAGATTTTCAACAGCAGGAGTAAAATTTATTTTTGTAAACTACCTTTTTGTACATTGTAGCATATTTGGCCTATTTCACCATGTTATATAGCCCGTTATATGTGGCCTTGTACACCATCCTTTTCACCCAGTTTATTAGCTGGATGGCTTTGTTATTGGGTGGTATCTAAGACCCAACCACTTTGAAGTTAGTTACATACCATATACATATTATATGATCCTTTTTAGAGATGTATTTGTCCTATTCATGATTTTGTATTGTTTAAATTCTGTAGGTGTTTGACTTGTTTGACAAAAAGCATCATGGGATACTTGATTTCAAAGCGTTTGCACTTGCTCTCTCTGTCTTTCATCCCAATGCATCAATCGATGATAAGATTGAGTGTAAGTGTGACTAATAGTCTACTGTTTATTAAGACTTAAGATATCTTCTAGTCAACAATTTTTATCAAGGATTAGAAAGGAAAAGGGTATTTATTGGAGAGGGTGGTAGAGCATATATGATCTTTTCTTTCTGTAGTTGTCTTTTTTTGCCCTTACTGCATTTGTTAGTGGTAGTAACTCATGTCCTTGTTTGGGATTCCTGACTTTCTCTTCTTGCAGTTTCATTCCAATTGTATGATCTCAAACATCAAGGATTTATTGAGAGACAGGAGGTAATTTAATTTTTTATGATGTTGAATAAATGGAGTTTTGACCACTCACCATCTATGTTGTCTATGTTACCTATCAATCAATCATCTTTAACTCGTACAACTTTTTTTTTCTCCGGAAGCCCACTGCTATATGTATTTTCAATTTCTTTGTAATCCAAAGCCTGGAATTCAAAGCCAGTCTAGGTCATGAGTGTCTCAAAGATAAATTGGGCCATCTTTGTTTGAGCTCAGAAGTCCTAGCCTTTGCATTGGGTGAAAGAAAGAGTTGAATTATAGATGATAACCTGCATAGGAATTAAACAATGTTATTGTTGTTTTTGGGAGGCATTTGTCTACTGCAAAATGGATAGATCTACATTTAATTTTGGAATATAATTTTCAGAACTTGTTGAAGGTTACTGATTTGGAAACTGAGAATAAGCTAGATGAAGTTGGTAGTGTATTGCAACGCATGCATTCAAGCATCAAGGTTGGAAGCCTAAAATCATGATTGAATAATATTCCCAGTATCAAAACAACCAATTCTGTGATCTTTCAGGACCTACATAGTACATACTACTTTTCTTTTTCCTTTTACCTCTTTATAAGTTATAACTTGTGTGCCTTTCTATTGGGTAAGTTAAAAATTGTGTGTCTGCTTAGAATTAAGCTGCAAATGAAATTGAAATCATATTTTAGAATATGGTACAAAATTTGATATTGTTTAGTTGTTCCCTTGGAGTCTATCTGCTTCAGCATGTTTTTGATACACATTGATGTTTATTTATTTATTTTGTTACAATGTTTATTGTTTTTTCTGTATAGTTAAAACAAATGGTGGTGGCCACTCTAGCTGAATCTGGCATGAATCTTTCTGATGACGTGGTCGAAAGCATCATTGACAAGGTGCTTCATTTATCTAATAACTTCAATATGCACGTAAAATCTTTTGACTTGAATAAAAGGACTGAATATTATTATGACTGAATTAGATAACTCTTTACATGGAATTACATTATATAGACTATGGGGCATAAATGGTTCCCTAAAATGTAGCTGAAAATAAGGTAATAAATAGTCCACCCTAATTGTACAATGTAATAAATAGTCTACCCTAATAATTGTACATTCTACAATAATTACAAGATATTCTAATTTTAATGTGGATGTTACAACACTCCCACTCAAGCCGGTGAATGGATATCTATCATTCCTAGCTTGTTAGTAAGATCTTGGAACCTCTTTGTGGCTAACCCCTTAGTTAACTAAAATTATGAAGGAATATATGTCATGGTGATCAATTCACTATCCATTGTACCTGCTACTAATTCAGAGTGTGATGTTTTCCTCATATTTGGACCGAAGTTTCTGCTAAATTTCTCTGCTAAATAAAGTAAACGTTCTTCAGCATTGTTCTTGTGAACCTTGTCATTTATGTATGTTGACTCGCTGATTGTGGCATGCTAATTCATTCTTGTGCTATCATAATCTTCTCCTTAGATCTGTCACTAACAGCATTTAATCTATTTAGACATTTGAGGAAGCTGATACAAAACATGATGGGAAGATTGATAAGGAAGAATGGCGAAGCCTTGTCATGAGGCATCCATCCCTTCTGAAAAATATGACTCTTCAGTATCTTAGGTGAGTTTCTTGTTACTAATAACAGTATTTCAATTTTGGAGTTCTATCGCTAGTGATGGAAATCTTGCCACCTTTATATTCGGAAGTGTTCTTTTGTCTCCTGTTTGTTTAAATAAGACTTATTAAGGGTGCATCCGGGTATATAGCTTATTTAAGCGCTTATGCAATTAACTCTTTTTCAAATAAGCTAAAAACAACTTATTTTTATAAGCTTCTCTGACAAGTTTATGGAAATAAGCTAAAAAGAGCTTATAGAAAAATCATAAACTATTTTAATAAATTATTTGCCTAAGTTTATTACCATAAACTATTCTCATAAGCTTTCTATTAGCTCTTCCAAACGCACCCTAAAACTATCTTCTCTATTATTAAAAAGAGGACGGGGCAGTAGTTTTCCATCTTTACTTTTTATAGAAAAATGTTAAATTAAATAATATGTAGTATATGTACCCAAGACATAGACATTGATTTATTTCTGGATGACATCTTTAATGTATCTCTAGGACACATATATATATAGTTGAACATTGACTATCATTTTGTTATCAAGCTTTAGCATCTAACATCTGACAAATTGTTTTCTTGGCAGAGATATCACAACCACATTTCCCAGTTTTGTGTTTCACTCACAGGTTGATGATACTTGAGGGCAACTACATCATCCATGTCAGTTTCATCCGTCTTGAATGAGAATGGATTTTTAGTTTCGCTTGTAGAAGAGTTTTGTACCAATAACAAGTGACTATGCTTACTTATTTACTTCATTGGAAATAGGAGAAGGGGATAGAATATACAGGTGTTTCAGCATTAGCACCATCAATATATTTGCCATATGGATTGTAAATGACTAGAGACTATAGTAAGCTGGAAAGTCATCACTCAGCATATATGCAGAGTTGAGAATTGTTGTTTTAAAAGACTTGAGTGTATGTCCGCCCTTTGCCTAAAACCTACATTGCCCTATCATTTTTATCAAGCTTCTATATTTCCATTATTTTTGACAGGGTAATAATAGAGTAGACCATAAAGAATCTGAGTTATAGATGTTTGGTTTTGATTAAATTTTGAGAGAATAATCGTTTTTTTAAATTAAAAAAACTCACTTAATAAGCTTTTGATGGTAAATTGTTTTGAACATAAAATAATTAATCCAAATATAGTGGTGCAAGTTTTCTTTTTTCTTTTTTTTTTCAAAGGTGTCCATTATAGATGTTACTTGAAAAATATAGCTTTGATATATTTATTTCAAAAAAAAAGTTTTCATTTTACCATGAGTGCCTAATATCACAAGTGGGAAAAATATAAACTTACTAATTTTTTTTTTGCTTTTTTTACATCAAATCAAAGATATTAGATTGCTTGGTTTGATTACTGGCTCTTGCGTATGGAGAAAATCTGATTGGCAGAGGTCAACTCTTCAACGTCGTTTAATATCTCGAAGGATTAGTTTCTGCAGTTACGTGTATAGGATATCCTGGAAACAAAAATAAAAATAAAAATAAAAATAGATTGTTTAAAAATAAATCCACCCAAAGAAAAAAGATCGTTTAAGAATAAGTTTTTACCACAAAAAAAAAAGATGACACCTTTATAAAAATATTTTTGAGTAATAGACAACTAAATACTTGGTACTATCTTTTATTTTTAGGATACTTTTAATTTATTTATGGATAACTTTAAATTTATAAAATCCATATTATATTTATCCTTATTAAGAATCAAATTAAGATAGGAAAAGTTGAATAAAGAAAAATAAGATAGGAAAAGGATTAATATGATAACAATTTTACAAAATAAAGAGACTAATAACTTCTATATTAAATTTCTTAAAAAAAAAACTTCTATATTAAATTATTAATGAATAATGAAATTAAAATTATGATAAAAATAATAATTTCACGACTCCACTACTACTTTAAGCGCAGTCTTCATACTTGATACTTCTGTTCTATATAATTCTATATATGTATATGTATATATTAACGCAATCAGTTTTAAGTTGACGTGGTTATCACATTAGTCTGTGACATATGGTTTTTGATCTGACTTTGTAAAATCGAAACCGACAAAAATGACTAACATGAAAATAGAACGTAACGGATAGAATCAATTTAAAAAGGGGAAAAAAACTTATAAGATTGATGTGAAAATTAAAAATAGAAAACTTATAAGACAATTTATATATTTTGCTTATATATTTAATATTTGTTATGATTATCCTTATATATATATATATATATATATATAAAATATTTTAATATTTTTCAAGCCCAAATTGAACTAAATCATTCTTCAATAGGTTGATTTGATTCCAATTTTCTAAAAAAAAAAAAAAACTTTAAATCTGAATTGAATAAATTGATTTTCACTGGTTTGGTAAAGAATAAAACTTCTTAGCTTAAATTGATAATTTTTGTAGAATATGATAATGTATTTACATTAATATTAGATAGTGCAAGTTTTCATGCGCTGCAATATTTAGTCCTTTGATAACCCAGAGAAAAGCACAAATGTCCATATTTTCCTTCTTCTTGTTTTTTTTGACCCAAAATGTCCATATTTTCCTTGATCTCCTTAATATATTAATTAACAATGTTCATGAGGGAATATTTGTTTCCCATTCCTGCAGGCGTCTATTGCATCATCCAGGCAGAAGTTTCGGTCATAGGAGCAGAAGAAACGTGGAATACTTTTGCTAGCCCGCAGGTTACGGTTCCGTTTGCACATGACACTGATCCCCGATAGCTTCCTCAACTCTTTGCAGCATTTTTCATGCAAATCTGAAATAAAGTGACTCGGGAGCAATCTCCTTACACTAATAATTTACCTATATATATTAGAATTAAATATTGGTGAAAAGTCCAGCATACCCTCAAGTTTATAGGTAAATTTCTTGTTTTGGCCGTATCTCACTGCATCTGTTTTTCCTTCTCTTGTGCACGGCGCTCTTTGTGTGGTAACTGTCTAACTGGTGAGTGCAGCTCAAAACTTCCCTTTGAATTTGACGAGTGACTCATGTTTCTTTTCTTCCTCAAATTGACGCATGTCAAATAAAAATCGTTTCTTTTCAAATTCTGAATTTGATAACACTACGACTGACCCATATAGTCACCACTAGAGGTTGTTTCTTTTACCTTCATTCCTCTGTGTTTCAAAATTTGTAGGTTGAGGCAAGTTTCGGCAATGTCGGACAAAACAGCTTCGTTGTTAAGCAAAGGAGGTAAGTGTTCTACATTTGTCTGTCCCTGCATGCAAAGTTTCAATTTATTTCTTCCTTTTTTGCGGGGTTGAATTTTCTGTTAGGGTGGGTGGTCTATTGGGTTTTGACCTATGGGGTAGCTTCTGCCATTTATAGTCTCTCTGGAATTTCTGGGATCTTCTCTGTTGTAAGACATGATTAGGCAAAGCTGAATTTTTTTTTTTTGTTTAATTACTCAACAGGTCCTGAATTATTTAGGAATTTTTAAACTGGTCCCTAAACTTTAAAAAGTTGTAATTGGGTCCCTATACTTTAATTTATAATTGGGTCTGACGTGTGTAATCAGGTCCTTGAACCGGTAAATAATTTATAATTAAGTCCTTGGAGTAGGGTTCTATCAACAGACTTTTGACCTATGGGGTAGCTTCTGCCATTGATAGTGTCTCAGGAATTTCTGGGGTCTTCTTTGTTGTAAGACATTATTAGGTAAAGCTGATTTTATTTTTATTTTTTTAAAAATGCTTGTATACCTTATTTTTTTCCAGGTTTGAGATGTCTTTATAAAGTATCCTTTGATTTGCATATGCTGCTTTATGCTTATATATGTTTGTTTTTCTATTTGTTTTGATTACTGATTTGAGATTATGCACTGACAGCTTAAGAAATGTGTTCATATTGCCATCATCAGCCAGTGGCACTTGGCGGCTGCTAATATTTTAAACCAATTTGTGATTTAGGCACTTGATTATGTTCCTTTTTTTTTCTTCTGTTTGTTCTTGGTAGGATCCCTTAAAGGGAAAGATGACAGTGCAACAAAATCGGCTAAGGGAAGGAAGGTTCAGTTTTCTAAAGAAGGTTAGCATCGTTATTCTAGTATCTTCTTAATGCTTCTCAATGGAATATGCAAGTACTAGAGCTTCTTTGTGTTGCATCTTGATCTGGTGCTTGAACTGTAAGACTTTGCGATATTGATCATGTTTACAAATAGTTGTGCATTTACCTTACTGAAATTATTGTTTGATTGTATATTGTAAGTCCATTTGAATCCAGAATAAGTAGTTCACCAAGATCTGGTGGAAAAGGTAAGACTGTAATGCCGATATTGTCTTTATCTTTTTGGTGACCTTACATTCTGACACATGTATGTTAAAAATCTTTAATTAGATTGCATTGCTCATTTTTTTCTTCCCTCCTAAGTCATTTTTTTCTGGGACTATTTTTCACTCTCAAGGTGATTTTAGCAAAGGAGGAAAGGGAGACAAGGTTGCAAATGGTGGAAAGACAGGATCGAAAGAACCACAGTCTTCAGAACCTAAAATTGGTCAAGGTTGTGCTTGCCTTCATTATCTCTTATGTGATTTTTGTGAATCATATATTATTAGTTTGTACTTGTATGTAAGTCACTATACTAACTTAATTTGCATCACATGAGGAGTGTGTTTGGATTAGCTATGAAAAATAGATTATTTCAACAATCGATTATTATATATGTATAATGGATTATTGTTTTAATTGATTACGATAGAATCAGTTTTATGTTTGGACTTGTTTGCTGAAAAACGATTTTAAAATAATATATTTTTCGTTTGGTTGTGTAAAAAAATCGTTGTTATATGGTAAATTACAAAAAAAAAGAAGAATATAAAGTTATTTGGATAGATTAATAATATTAGTTTGATAGTTAGTTTTGTGAGGGTGAAATAGTAAAAATGTGTTTAGTTTCAAAGTAATCAAATAATAAGCTCCAAACTTATAGCTTATCTGAAAACCGTTTTATCCTATAAAACTGCTTCTTCATACTTTAAGCAGGTTTGCCAAACATGTCATATTAAACCTAAGCAATTTTTCGAAGGAAAAAACTGTTTACTAGGGAAATAATCTTTCCCAAACACCCTAGAAATCCACCTTTGTCTCTAAATATCAACAATATTAATTTTATTTGGGTGATATGCAGAACTTCCAAAAAATGTCAAATGCCTGTTGGACTGTGAGGCTGCAAATACCTTACAAGGAATTCAAGATCAGATGGTCATGTTATCTAGAGATCCAACTATCAAAATCCCTGTGTGAGGACACTGAGCTTCTCTTTTTATTGAAAAGGATACATGGGTTATTGAAGGTTTATCGTGAGTTCTGTTTGAGTTATCTGAACTTTTTCTTGATTTTCTGTTTTAGATCATTTGACAAGGGACTGCAGTATGCCAAAAGTAATAGCAAGTACAAAAATCCCGAGTCTGTTAGACGCATTCTTGAGTATCCTCAATCTTTCAGTCTGATGTGTTTATATATGTGCCCTGTGTTTGAGTTTGTTTGCATGGATAAATGGCATTACTTCTTTGCTTTATATTGATTCTACCATCTTTATCACAATAATGTTCATCTCTTGACTCAAATATTAGGCCACTTGCAGATTATGGTCTCACTGACAATGAGGTACCGAACTCATTCCATCTTCCTTTGCTCTTACGTACTATGTAGCATTCTTGACATCATTATTCCGCGTGCAGATATGTGTGATTGCTAATGTGTGCCCAGAAACTGCTGAGGAAGTTTATGCTCTTGTCCCATCGTTAAAGGTATGAGATGAAGCATATTGTTTTCCTTTCCATAGTGTTTGGTTGGAGAAAAATGGAGGGGAGCAAAATCCCTCCTCACTCAATTTTGGCTCCCCTACAATATTGGGGGGATTTGGAGAGGAAGGGAGGGACTTAAAAACATTCTACATGTATTGACTAAAATATCCTCCCTTGTGTATTTTGAAATAAATAATTATAAGGGTGTAAAAGTAAACCAAACATGAATAGTATTATTTCCCCACCCCTCCATTAAAATCCCTCCCCACCCCTCCATTAAAATCACTCCCATCCCCTCCCCTCCCCTCCCCTTCTTTGAATCAACCACACCCTTCATTTAAAGCATTACTGGAAAGAGTATGGTTTTTGGTAATGAAGGTCGTTTTCTTTTGTATATGATAGAGGTTATTTACTTATTTCACCATTTGATGATTGAGTGTTTATCTATGAAGCATGGGCACACCATTTTGGCGCATCACATGTACAACTCCATAAGTGTCAGATTAAAAAAAAATGTTTTTTTGGGCTTGGACATGGAAGGACATACTGTGGACACCATAGGACATGACCAATTTAAAATTTAGAGAAAAAAAATTAAAATTCAATTACCATTTTTTTTCAAATAAAAAAAGTGATATATCCAATTACGGATTACCTATCACCCAAGCCCAATTACTCAGTTACGAGCACCACTTACCCTTGCCAGACCACAATGTTTTTACTGTGAGGTCACCTTCTTCCATCTAGCTATGTACCTCCTTTTGTGACTAAGCCATCAAGCGACCATTGTGCCAAAGGTTGAGAGCAAAATGAAGTTAATCTTTAGATACTCACTGTGGTTAATATTTTGGTTGTATGTGGCTAGTTCTACTTGGACAAGTTAATTTAGGAGATTTTTTTTTTTTGCAAAATGTCTAAAGAAATGATGCTTCATGTTTTTTGGGAGGGGATTACTAAGTAGCAGATATTGGCACATATGACATATTTAAAGATTTTGTAAAACTTGAAGCTTATATATATGATATTATTAATTATTTATTATAAAGCTCCTTCCTTAAATTTTCAATTATATATATGTGTGCGCTTTCCGTGTTTTCGTCCTACGATTTTTAGATTTTGGTGTGTCCCCGTGTCTGTGTCCGTGTCAATGTTTGTGCTTCATAGGCCTGTATTTAGCAAAGGTGGTCTTCCTTGGATAAGTCACTGCAGTTGTAAAATTGATTTCTTTTAGGCCAACAATCTTCAAATAGGGTGGGTGTCATTTTGATTTTTTACTTATTTGATCACCTGACTCAACTTCTTGGTTACTTCAGTGGTAACTTTAAATTTTGTATGAGTTATTTGGTACGCATAATTACTTGATGGTCCCCAAAGTTTCCATTCCCGTCTCCCTTTGTTTTTTAGTCAATCTAGAAGATAAAAGTAGGGCAATTTGGAACACAATTTTAGTGTAGTTTGACCCTTTTTATCAGCCCAGGTTAGATAGAATTTCCCCAACTAGTTTTCTGAATTCTGACTAAGATATCCACGGTTGGATTGGTGTCCAATTTTATGTCGTCATAAGATCTATTTTTTGAGTTGTCTGTTTGCCCTAATTTCTTAAAGTATTTGGAATTTGTACTTGTCAAGAAAATATACTATTAAAAAAGAAAACATTATGGCAATTGGATGATGCTATCTTTTCTTATAGTACATGTCTATTTCAGGGTAATAGAAGCATTACCAGCCAACTTCTTAAAGATTCATTGAGTGAGCTTGCTAAGCTTAAACCGCAAATCTGAAGCCTCATAAATAAAAGGCTAGCTGGTGAGTTTTCTTGCTTATGCTTTGACTCAGTATCTTTCCTTTGTGCCTGCTTTACTACTGATGGCCTTTTTCTTGTATTCTGAGTGTAGGTTTGCCGTATAAGAGAGCTAGAAGTACCTGCTATGGCAAATGTGGGATATGCAAAACACTTTCCGAGCTTACTAATTGAGACAATGTACCGTGTGTTTGGATAAGTATTTGATAAAAGTGATTTTGAATGAAATTGATTTTGGTTAGAATCGAGTTTGAAGTTAAGTGATTTATGTTTAGATGTTTTTATTTTGAAAACAAGTTTGATGTAAAACTTAGGACTTAATGAACCTTTTGGTCCCTGAAAATATGATAACTTTTGGTTTTAGTCCCTATATTTTTTTTCTTTGCATTGTGTATCTTTAAATTTTTAAGTTTTCGCATTTAGTCACTACCGTTAAGTCTGACATTTAACTGTTGAGGTGTCTAAGGGAGGTTCGGGTCAGTTATGCTACGTGCCAAAAAAATAATATTTTAGTGCCACGTGGATTTTTGTTTATTTTTTTCAAAAAGTTTTAAGGTTTCTGAAACCCTCCCTCTTCCCCAAATCATCACATGCCGCATTTCTTCCACCATCCTTTTCTTCCTCTACTCCAACACCCACCCTCCACCTTCCTCCATCGCCCCCATGTCAGATGCGCAGATCCGCTCGTGTGCCTAGCCACCTTGCTCTCCATGCGAACCCAACAATGGAAAACACATTCAACCTGTCAAACGTTCAACGCCTCCATCAAAGTCGCTTACCGACCCACAATTGTGCTAATTCCGACGATAATGTTTCAATCGAGGTGGTGGAATTGCCTTCGATATGAGAGGTTTAGATCTTGGTAAACAATTCTCCTTCCATTGGCTTTGTGAACTTGTTCTCCGGCATGGTGGTAGGGATGGCAATTTATACCTATCCATTGAGCATCTGCAAAAAATTATCCATGATGGGTGGGGTAATTATCCACACAATGGGTAAGGGTCCGAGTACGTGTAATTATCCTCAAATTTGAATGGGTATGGGTGCAGGTACGGGTACTATGGTTCACACCCCGCCCTTGCACATATGTATATGTATATATAATATATATTTAGTTATTTATTTATTTATATTACTAATATATATAATTTTAACTATAATAAAAATTTTAAAACCAAAATTAATCTAAAAGTTCTTAATTTTCTAAACAAAGTTGCATCTATAATTCTTTTTTGAATGTTTTTATTTATTTAAATATTTTGATTTGTAATATTTTATGTGTAGATTTAAAAGAGATTTGTATCTTTTTTTAATTGTTATAACGTTTCTTTTGTTATTTATTGTTTTTTTACGCTTAAAGTGAGGGTAATGGGTGCGGGTACGAGTACTTAGATACCAAGAGGATACGTGTAAGAATATTAAAGTTACTACCCACACAGGTATGGGTTCGGGTATGGTTAAATTTTTCAAACACGAGTATGGGGACGGGTACTATAATACCCTATCCAGACTCTACCCATTTTTATCCCTACATGGACTCTACCCATTTTTATCCCTACATGGAGGTCTCGGTGAGTGATTTGAAGAGTGGTCCTCCGAGATGGTTCTCGGACGACTGTTGCTTTGGCGAAGGCAGGTTTGAAGGTGAAGAAATGGAGGTTCTGCAGACGGAGGTAGAACCAGAAAATATTTATTTTCTCCTGGTTTGTTTCCTGAAAAAGGAAAAAAAAATCTGTAAATTTGTGTTTAGATCTACTCTGGTGTGTAAATTCTTGGTTGGATCTGTATATTACGGTTTGTAAAAACTATAATGCACAAAGTGTAGGTAGAGAAACACTGTTATGTTGAAAATTATATGTACGAATAAGACAAAGTGTATACATTTTTTTTTGTCTACTTAAGTAAAGTGTATACATTTACTTACAGGAAATAGAGAAACAGGAGAGTTTATAAAAAAAAAGAAAAAGAGAGTTAATATGAGAGATAAAGCCTTGGATGCACATAAACCAAACATCTAATAATTAGGCAAGCATACTTTTATTTACTAGATCCATTAAATTCATTTTCTTCCCCGGTAAGAGCTTGTTTGGGAAAGAGATGTTTTTGGTGTAATAAGTTGTTTTAGGAATAATTTGGTATGTTTTGAGGAAAAATGTTGTTTTATGTGGTGTAGTTTGTTTTAGCTTAAATTGTTGTGATTTGATTATTTTTCATTCTCAAAATTTTATTCCCTGTTTATCCCTACAAAACTAACTTCTAAACAAATATTATTAAATTACACAAATAATTTCATATCATTTTTCGTAATTTATTGCATAAAAATAATTTTTCCACCACCCAAACGAAATATATTATCTTAAAATCGCTTTTCAGTAAATAGACCCAAACAAAAACAGATTATGATTATAATCGATTATCACAATAATCAATTATATAAAAATCGATTATCAGCATAATCTTTTTTTCCAACTTTCTCAAACATACTCGAAAATATCAGCCATTGAATTAATCTAAGGACGGAGTGATCTCTCCATCCAACGGCTAAAATGACTAGAGAAAAAAATTAAAGGAGATGGTCCATTTTCTTCAAATTGCTTTTGTGACTTTGTCTTGCTTAATGAGTAAATAGCCAATTTGGTCCCTGAAACTGTGAGATCGTGTCAATTTGGTCCCTCAAATTAACGAAATTGCAAAAAGGTCCCCAAACTGCCAAACGTTGATCAAGTTGGTCCCTCCGTTAGGCGGGGTTACTTGACGCCGTTAATAATGGCGCTGACGTGGCACGTTAAGTGCCCATGTGGCATGACAAATGGTACCACGCTTTCGGGGACCAATATGACACTAAATTTCGGGGACCAAATTGACACGGGACTAAAAACCTATCTTCTTCTTCCTTCTACTGTCTTCTTCCTTCCTTTACTGTCTCTGTCCTTCCTTTTTCTTTCCCTCGTTGCGAGACGGTGAGTGACCCCTTTCTCTCTCTATTCTAAAGATATCGAAAGTGATATTAGCACAATAACTAAAGAGGGTATGTGTGAATTTCATTCATTTTTTGGGGGCCATCATCTAAAACCTCATGTTAACCAATTTGCCTAATATAGAGGTCAAGAGTCTTGTCTTTGCAATGAATATTGATGGAGCACCCGGTCTGATGGATTTGGGGCATATTTCTTTCAAAAATATTGGGAAATAATTGCCAAGTGATGTGTTTAAAGCTATCTTGCAATTTTTCACCAATGACTGGATCCTTCCTAATTTTAATTCCAACATGGTTGTCTTGATTCCTAAAGCTCCGTGTTTGCTGACTTGAGATGTATAGGCCCATTGCCCTTGCAAAGTTCAAGTTTAAGATAATCTCTAAAGTCTTGGGCGATAGATTAGCTAAGATTGCCCCTAGCATTGTGTCTCGTGGAACCGAGGCTTTATCCAAGGCGGACAGATTGTTGATTGCATTTGCCTCACTTCTAAGCTATTAATCTTTTAGAGAAGAAATCTTTTGGTGGCAGTGTAGCTTTGAAGACTGACATAAAGAAGGCATTTGATACAATGGACCTAGGTGCTTCATCTTGAAGGTGCTTTTTTTTCTTTTGGTTTCGTTCCTAAATTTTGCAAATGGATACACATTATCTTAAAATCAGCAAAGCTTTCTATTCTTTGTGAATGGGAAAGTTGCTGGTTTCTTCTCAAGCAAGAGGGGAGTGAGGCAAGGAGATCCCTTGTCCCCCCTCCTTTTCTGCCTAGTTGAGGAGGTTCTCAGTAGAGCTATTTCTAAATTAGTCTCAGATGGGAAGTTGTAACTAATGTCAGGAGCTAGGGGAATGAAAGTCCCTTCTCATGTGCTCTATGCAGATGATGTGATGATTTTTTGTATAGTCTCAAAGCAAAATTTGCTGCCTTTGAAGAACATGTTCTGCAGGTATGCTGAACTTTCTGGTCAGGTCATAAACTCTTCCAAATCCACGTTTTATGTTGGTGCTTCTTCTGCTAGAAGACAGAGCCTGATTGCTGCCACCCTTGGTTTCTCCTTGGGAAAGCTGCCATTTACCTATCTTGGCATTCCAATATTTAAAGGGAAGCCTAAGAGGTTGCATCTAATGCCAATTGCAGACAGGATCATATTAAAGCTGTCAGCCTAGAAGGCTTCACTGCTATCAATCACAGGAAGAATTCAGTTAGTGAAATCTGTAATCCAAGGAATGCTTACTTATAGTTTTATGGTTTATGCTTGGCCTGTAAGCTTGATCAAAACCATAGACAAATGGGTTAGAAATTTTATATGGTCAGGAGATATAAATACAAGGAAGGTAGTAATCGTTGCTTGGCATAGAATTTGCAAGCCTCGCTAATGAGGGTGGTTTGGGGATCGAAACTTTTAGAAATCTTAACAGAGCTGTGATGCTGAAGCTTTGTTTGGAGTTATTTGCGAAGGAAAATCAATGGTCTGAATTGCTACAGTCCAGAGTTTTTAATAATAGCTCCTTATTTCCTACCATTTCAGGTCATCAATTTGGTCTGGTATAAAGGAATTTATTCCAATCTGTATGCGAGAATTCAACCTGGCTTCTTGGAGATGGTAGCAAAGTGAACTTCTGGATAGATAGTTGGATTTTTGCTCCTCCTGGTTGACGATTAAACATTCCATCTCTCATTGCGGGAACTTGAATCTCAAAGCATCCCTAAATCCAGTGGTGAGGATCATTTAATGTGGAATGGTACAGACTCGGGCATCTTGTCCTTAAAGATGCATTCCAGTTCTTGCGACCTCCTCGGTCAAGTCATCCCTTGGTGCAAATCAGTTTGGTCTCGCTTCAATTCCTCCAGCAAAGTCCTTTCTAACCTGGAGAGCCTTACAAAACAGGTTACCAACTGATGAAAATCTCTAGTCGAGAGGCTTTGTTATGGTTTCCATGTGTTGCCTTTGTGGTATGGCATCAGAGACTACTGAGCACCTGTTTTGTATCTGCCCTTTCTTTGTTAAGTTTTGGAATTGGTTACCGTGTTTGCTCAATTGCAACATCGACCATTCTTCACTACAGAGTCTGTTGTTAATTCTTGACAAGAATTGGTCCACACAAAGTTAGGGATGTGATCTTAGTTGCTATCCTTAATTGCATTTGGATCATTTGGCATTGTAGGAATAATTTGAGGTTCAATGACAAGAAAATCTCCTTCCAGGCTGCATACAACATTGTAGCTGCCAATGTTCATCTGTCTGGGAATTCTAGTACAGGTCATATGGCTACTTCTATTCAGGATTTCTGTATTTTAAAAGCTTTTGGAGTCACAATCAAGCCTGCAAATGATCAGATTATAAAAAAAGTAACTTGGTTCCATGTCATGCGGACTCCGTCGATACCTTCTGGATCTGTGTTCGCCATCTCCGTCGACATCGTCGTCGTTTTGGGGATTGGGGGATTTGGGGAAATTGAGAAATGAGGAATGGGAATTGCAATGCGACCCCTTTAGAATAGAGAGAGAAAGGGTTCACTCACCGTCCGCAACGAGGGAAAGAAAAAGGAAGGAGAGGGACAAGGCGAAGGAGACAGCCGAAGGAAGAAGAAGATAGGTTTTTAGTCCCGTGTCAATTTGGTCCCTGAAATTTAGTGTCATATTGGTCCCTGAAACTGTGGTACAGCTGTCATGCCACATGGGCACTTAACGTGCCACGTCAACGCCATTAACGGCGTCAAGTAACCCTGCCTAACGGAGGGACCAACTTGATCAACGTTTGACAGTTTTAGGGACCTTTTTGCAATTTCGTTAATTTGAGGGACCAAATTGATACGATCTCACAGTTTCAGGGACCAAATTGGCTATTTACTCCTTGCTTAATATGAAGGGAACAAGAGAAGGAAAGACCCAATCCGTTACTTTACTGGTGTTTGTATATAGATTCCAATTTCACACTCTAATACCACTGATATACGTAGGGTTATTGTAGAGAGGACGCCTTTGGTGGAGCATCTCAATTCTCAAAGGTGTTTTCTGTTGTATTATTGGTTGGTCACTGTGGTTGGCAGTGGAAATCATTTAGACCACCAAAACCAGTGCAATATTCACAATCATCAAAATGGGTACACAAGAGGACACCACACTACAACTACAAACCCAAACAATCTTCATAATCATCAAAATGGGTACACAAGCGAACACCACACTTCAACTACAAACCCAACCAGAACAAGAACATGATGATCATGAAGATGATGATCTTGACACTGATGAAGATGTTCAAGAGTTAGAGGAACAACCAGAAAAGGTAGAGAAATGGAACAAGCATTACTCATCAAGCCACAGGATACTTCTTGTTGGAGAGGGTGACTTTTCTTTCTCTCTTTGTCTGGCCAGAGCTTTTGGCTCTGCTCACAACCTTGTTGCAACTTCCCTTGATTCCCAGGGTCAGTCCCATCAATAAAAAGTTCCAAAATTTATCTTTATTTTCTTCTCTGGTTTCACATGAAAATGGAAAGATCAAAACTTGGAGCCTTTTTCATCATACCCATGAATTTGATTTTTGGTTTTTCTTTTTTGATAGAGAACATTGAGAAGAAGTACAGTAACGGAATAAGTAATGTGAGAGAGCTTGAAGAAAGGGGTTGCCTTGTGCTTTACGATGTTGATGCTAAGGAGATGAGTCAACACTTCTTTCTCAAGACTCAGAGGTTCGATCGCGTTGTTTATAACTTCCCTCATGTTGGCTTTCTTTACCCAGAGAACAGCTACTGCCAGATTCAGTAATGTTTCCTCCATGTCTTTTCATCACTCATTTGTTTGCTTCTTTTTTTTTTTTTTTAAATATCTTTTTTACTTTTGCTTTATCTTTTGTTGTTGGTATTGTTTTTGTTGTAATAATTATAAGATTACATTATTATGGAGTCAAGGTTCAAATCCTGGAAACAGCCTCTGCGAGATAAGGCTCCCCGGATCCCACCTGGTGGGAGTCTCGTGCACTAGTCCCCTTTTTTAGTTAACGATCCCTTGTTCTACTTGAAGACCTGAATGAGGTTGTTATGAGTTTCAAATGATTGGATTTGCTGTCCATGGTATCTAAAAGAAACAAAGTCTTTCTGAGTCAACTTATTCTAAATTTTCTAATTGCTGATGCTTTATCAAAGAGCTATTTTGGCAATGGTCTCAAAGCTCAGGCAAATAGTCATATTGATGCACAAGATTACATATTCTTTGATCCTTATATTGTATAATTTGATTATTTGAATTTTCTACCTCCTAAATTAAGGTTTATTATGCAACTTATTCCAATCTCGTGAAACTATCTAGCTTTTATTTAAAGCCTGAAGGTGAACTTGGAAAAAAAATTACTTGCATTTGGTTGGTATAACAAAATATAAGGTGATAAAAACATTTAACTCATATTCATCCTGGGCCATAAATTTTCACTCCATCTTTCTATTTCATACCTTCCTGCTTTCGACCTGCTCAACCAAGTACCCTTCCCTTTCAACAAGGTATTTTGGGTTTTGGAATTAATGCTCGATTATCATGTAGTTGTGCATTATTGTGAATATGTTTATGATAAATTATAAGAACGTTATTGTGCATGCATTCTGGTCTTGTACACTATGAACTATTGAGACATGCAACATTTTGGTTTGTTTTAAGTAGAATTTGTTGTTCATATATTAAGGCAGTGTGTGCTTACTGATGGACCTGAATTTTTGACAACCAAGCAGGTTGAACAAGAGGTTGGTGAAGGGTTTCTTGGCAAATGCCAAAATTCTGTTAAGGAAAGAGGGAGGGGAGATTCATGTAACACACAAGGAGGGTGATCCATACGACAAATGGGATCTGGTAAATATGGCAGAAAAGAGAGGGCTGGTGTTGCATCAAACTGTGCCATTCTTCAAGGATGACTATCCTGGTTATGACAACAAGAGAGCCCATGGAAAATTATGTGACGCCTCTTTCTCCATTGGGGAATCTAGTACTTACAAGTTCAAGCTTCAAACCTCTCTCTAACTCTCAAAATGACTAAAGGGAGTTATAAGCTGTGGTTGGTTTTTGTTTGGAAGATCAAAGTCATTTTAAAGATGCAAACAACCTCCACTCCCACTGAACTTCCATGTAGGGAAAAAAATGGCAATCCTGTACTTGCATCTTTCTGTGGAGATGGTGATCTTCTGTAAATACTGATGATGACTGGAGTCTGGTTTGTTATTTTCAATGGATTGTTTTGCTTTACTTTCTTGCACTATGAATCTATTAAGGCCTTAAATCCCTGACAATCATCCCATTGCCCCTCATCCTTATGGAAAAAAGAAAAATAGACAAAAAGAGAGAGGTGGTGGTTCTGTACAATGGATACTGACTGTTGGATTTATGGGTGTCCAGCAAATTCCCTTGTACTTGTCTGTGAGTATACATAAAAAATAAAAAAAATGTTCCTATTGAAACTTATGGCACCAGGAATAAGCAAAATGGTCTCTCAAGATCTTAGATGCTCTTTAATCAAATCAAGAGGGTAACAAGGGGTTTTTGAGATTGAAAATTTTAAATGGCAATCACACAATCAAAAGAATGCAATTAAAAAAAATAAGGGCTAAAGTCTATGTTAGAAAACTAAAAACAACACTACACAATTTCCAAATACAAACTTACATTCTTTTTTATTACGTAGGCTGATTAGCATTTGGCATAAAATATACCAAACATATAATAAAATTCATATGTTATGTTTTGTCTCATTCTAACATGTCTGTCAAATGCTAGGCGTACATGCACTTAGATAACGAATTATACTTGTAGTAATTGTGACAAGTTAGCAGTATTTTAACCTCAAGTTTTGATTTAATTTCCTTATGTTATTATAAATTACTTATATAACAGTTTTATATTTTTTTATTTTTAAATTTAAGCAGATATAAAAGAACTTAGTCAAAATGGATATGAATTCTAAGTGAAACTATTGACACTACCAGATATCTATCCACAGTCCTGATTAACTAATCAAAATTTTGTAAAAAGTAAAATAAAATTGTAGAATATAAGCTTTTGGATCATGCAAAAACGAAGGCGGACAAAATTGACTGCTTGTGCATGACAGGGTTTATCACGTTCTGTGAGCTTGTGCCTAAATGCTGAATCATGCACACATATACATCTATCGGTGGTGAAGGTTTTATGCTAGGAAGTTGTACTGAAGTACAGGGATAGTCAAAATTGGCGTGCTCAGTATGCCATAAAGGATGAGGTCTAGTGTGTAACAGACAAACAGTGCCAATATTTCAAGTAAAAGATATGCACTGCTAGCTAGAAAACAACAAACAAGTTGTAGAATCCTATCACTTTTTTGCTCTTTGTACTGGCTTTTGGAGAAGTTGCTATAAATAGGTTTGCAAAGAGAAAAGAATAAGCAAGGTAGAGAAGATGGGAAGAAAGGAAGCTTTGATCATTACTCTCTCATGGCTCATACTAGTGGCATTCATAGTCGTTTCTGCAAATAAAGACAATGCAAGAGCTCATACACCAACTTCTAAGCATATGGTCTATTATCCTCAAGGTAAAGTCAATATGATTTTGGATTCATTCTTGATTCTTCTCACCAATTTCTAATGCCACCAAGATTCAAATAATCTAAAAACAACTGTTTTCTTTAACATCTCTCTGTGAAGGTTGTCGGTGCTGCTGGTTCATTTGGAAGCCAATGATCCGATGTGGGAAAGTGTGTTGTGAAGATGGATGTTGTTAAACATTAGCATCACAACGATGAAGCAGACCCTCATATAAGTTTCCATATGTTTTGCTTCACCCAGATGCATAAATGTTGTTCTAGTAAATAATATGCAGGAAGTCAAAAAAATTAATAAGTCCCCTGCATAGAAGTTTTAAGTGTTGTTGATAACTTGATGTAAAACAACCTTTTCTTTGACTATGTCCCTTCCCAAGAATTTCTATTCAGTTACTGCAATGCTTCTCCTACAAATTCAAACTGTAATGCATCTCTTCCTCCTCCCAACAGAAGACAACTAGAAAACTATGGTTCATTCAAATAAGTCAATAAAAGTCAAGAACAAGCATTTATACATATGTGTAGTATTCAATACATATTGTTCATACAGTCTCTTATATGATACAACGACTGAATCATATGATGGGCTACAAACTAGGAATGCTTTTGAATATTTCTAAGATTAAATAAATAGTATATGACCAGCTATTCTAATTTTAACAGTCTCAGAGCGGGGACCATGAAAAACCCACTTATGAGACCTCTTAATCACATTGAAAGCCAAAAAGCTCCATGTAAAGTTATAAGTAATACTAGAACCCACCACTGATGTGTTGTTTGAGAAGTAGATGAATTGGAATCTTTATCTGTAACACCGACCAGAAAATGACAATCACCAACTGAAGGGTCAAGGAAAGTAATCATACCAATGCCATCAAAATCGCAGCTTCCTGAATCTTGCATTTGAAGCTGATAGTAACTGTTAAAAGCATAAGAGATATTACCCTTCTCCCCAATTTCATTACATGAACCCCCATAGTTAAGCGTGGTGCAGTCTGCAACACTGCAGGCAAGTCTCATATGGTTAACTACATTAGTCAAATCACTGGAGGGGTTTGCCACACACCATCTAGATGGAAGATACTGAACATTCTTTGCATTTCTCAATTCCTTGTTTCCAAGTCCAAGGTTTAATGGATACTTAGCCTGCCCATCAAAAGAGAATATCCCCCAGTGTCTTTCAAAGTTTCCAGGAAGTACGCTCTTCGCTCCTTCATCAAGCAGACTGAAAAGATAAACATCCATAGGAGGATTACCTGGCCTCAAGGGGGTCCCTTTGTTACTTAAAACGTGACTGATAAGGCCCTGATTGAAAACCTTTGCCGCAGTGATATTGGCACCAATGGCTCCATCTGAGGGCCAACCAATTTCTCCAATAATTATAGGCATCTGACCATATCCAAGTTTACTGAGGGCTGCAACTAAAGTGTCATAGTTTCCATCGAATGCATTGGTGTAAACATTGGTACCATCTGTGACAGGATGAGTAGTCCCCTCAAAGAATGCGTACTCTTGGGGGAAATCTGCATTGCCATAAAGGCTTAGAAATGGGTAGATATTGACAACAAATGGGGAACCATTTGAGTTGAGGAACTGAACCAGTTGAGTCATAATTTGGGTCAGTTCAGGACGGAATGCTCCTTGGGAAGGAAGCGCCGACTCATAAGCATCTGCGTTGCACGGGACTACTAGCTTTACATAACCAGCAAGATTTGCTTTGACTAAAGACTGTTGTATATTGAGGATTGCAGGCATGACCAAGTTCTGAAATTGACCACTATAACTTGAGAGGAAGGGCTCATTTCCAACAGCAACATACCTGTAATACAAGGTAAAGGGTTGAAAGGCCTATAGAAAATCAATATGCTTTGTATCTTTAAAAAATCTAGCTACAAGGTACAATCTACATAAAATTAAAAATGCAAAAGGCATTTAACATAAGTTTCATCCGCATTACAGTAAGGAAACAATGACGAAAAATTTTGCTACTGTCTAATGTTGTCTGGTCTATTTCTGAGGTGATTGATGAAAACAATGGTACCATCTGTGACAGGATGAGCAGTCCCCAATATTATTTTCTGAGTGATTCATCCTCACATCCTCAAAATATTTAAATAATCTTTGTCATGTAACATAACAGAACACTCAGCGGATGAGGATATGATTTTGCATATGTTAAACAACTGAACTCAATGAAACATAAGCAGCCGGTGTAAAACAAAGCAGCTCATGGTAATGATGAAAGAAGAATTGGATATATCATAAAACCTCTCAACATTACCAGTTGCATTAACAGTTTACCAAAATAAATTCCAATGGAGGGACCACCCTTGATTTGGACAAAAAAAAAAGTATTTTTTATGAGGTTAAACAAAATAAAGTATAAGGAGTTCATACTTTTTTCAAGGTAATAGTCACTATTTCTATGTAAAATACAATAATATACCCTTCCATCAACACAAAATCTTGGTTTTTGTTTTCTCTAGTTTAAACTAATATATTATCACTTCAAACTTTCAAAGTAAAATCCCAGACATTGTTAAGGTGTAAGGTTGGGGCTTGTTTGCTATGTTTACAAATTTTTATTTTCAAAAATAATTACAAAATTGTCATCTTATTTTCATTCTATTTCTCGTTTTCGGATATCTGTAAAACAATTTAAAAGTTTTATAATTACTTCTGAAAACAATTAAAGCAAAGGAACCCAAAAGATGATGCATTATGCACATTGAAGAGAGAGAATGAAAAGGAACCTGATATCAGCACCGCCTTTACCCATGTAAGCAGAAACATTCTGGCGAACCCATAAATCAGCAGCAGAAGGTGATGAGCTCAAGAGAGGCAACATCTCATTGGGGATCCCAACCATTACTTGAATGCCACTCCCCATCAGTGCCTTGAGCACATCAGAGTCTGCCTCAAAAAGCTTAACTTTTTGGATCTTGTTCTCTCTCAGCAGATCAACCACTGTGGTTGGTTTCAACCTGTGGAAAGATATGGTGCCCCAGTTCACCCCAATGCCTGATTCTGCCATGGGAGAAGCCCACAGAACCCATAGGAAAACAACAACAGCACCAAGTAATCTAGGCTCCAACATGTGTTCCTGACACTCAAAATGATGACAAAGGTGGAATCTTTAAGTGCTCAACAGATATTTTTGCAGCAGTTTGAGAGTGAAGAATGAAGGAGAAAGAGAAGATGGATGAATGATGATCTCAGTGTCACTGGAACTTGTATGAGTAAAGCTCAAGGTAGCGTTTGGTGTGCATTGCTAAGAGCTTCAAAGGTTTTTATCATTAAGCGGAATAGGTTGAAATTACCAAAGTGTCCTAACTCTAATTGGTTTTTCTGTTGTGTCGGTATCAATTAATTTTGTTTTGTTGTTAACTCATCCATATCAGTGATATCACCATATGTGAAAATTATATTAGCCTCTAATTAATCGTGATAATTGAATCTAACTTTCAAACTTACCTTTAATTTTTTTTATCATGTCATTGATATAAAGTATTCACTATCTTAAATAATGATTAATTTTTATCGAAAGATTTGGACGATATTTAAGAATTGTCTCATCTCAATAAAATTTTTCTTCATTTATATATAAGAATCAAGAATTAAACATCAGACCATTTGTTTAAGGAGTCCTAATCTATTATTGCTCAGATCAATCACTAAACATACATTTGCTTTGCCAAAATAAATTTTAACTCAACTAATAACCTTCATTTCATGACTACTGATATTGTGAAATTTTGAACATAAACTTATTCTGAGCTTTTATTTTTTACAAACTTTTTTTATTCTACACATTGAACTCTATTTTTTCAATTGTAAACATAAACTAACCATAATAATATTATTTATATTTTCTTTAGTACAATATCATATCATATTATCATTATAGCACGACCAGGAGTTGCTTTTAGGTGGGTAATTGCATCTTCTAACCAATGTCACTATCCACATGGTTGGATGTATAGCCTAGAAGATAATGAAATAGAAAATTGCAGCTTTTTTGTCCCCCAATTTTCAGGAATAAATAGATCTTTAAGGTTTTTTCAGCATTGTAATGAGCACATGCTCATGGGTTCATGGCTCGGTTGGATCAAAGTGAGCCCTCGGTTGGGAATTGGGATATAGAGAATTGCCTGTCGTTGTAAGGGACTAAGACTCGTTAAAGGGAGGTTTTTTAAAAGTCACCAAGTAAAAGTATATACATCTTTAAATCATTAAGTGACTTGCTACTTAGTATCCTAAAGCATATTGGATAAGAAATTTAAAAAAATGAAAAATATTTATTGAAAATAACCACTTTCAAACTTTTAATATATTGAATATAATATTTTTCAATGCAAAATTTATATATTTGATTCATTATTCACTGCTATTGAGCATCTCCAATGGTATAATTCATTGGAGTCGCTTAACTTCACTTTTTATGGGCCTTATCATATCACTTGCAATTTTTTTATTCTATATTATTTTAAGCAATTCCACATTCTAATGATATTATTTTTTTAGTGAAAGAAATGGGCTAAAACCCCAAACAAACAAGACTAAAAACCACGCGGAAAGTGCGTGGAGGAAACACCCGCCAATAATGGCAAAACTATAAAAGCAGGGACTACATCAAAAACTTTAAACCGCAAATTCAAGGAGAGCCCATATTTCGACAAAGCATCAACCACCTGGTTGGCCTCTCTAAGAGTGTGATTCCAATACACCATCATATCATCATGGCAGAGGTTTTGAATGTCTCGCACCAAAGGGTAACAAACACGAGAAGGACTGCACCCTTGGTTTAGGAACTTGATCGCAATAAGAGAATCAGACTCCACACAAATTCTGTTGAAGCCACGATCTCTGGTAAATTGAACTCCAAGGAATATAGCCCATAGTTCAACTTGTAAACTGGAGCAAATACCAATATTTTTGGCATACCCAGCAATGAAGTTCCCTAGATGATCTATAATGACTCCACCGCATGCGGCTTCGTTATTAGGATGAGAGATGACTCAGAATAGATTGACCTTAACAAAATCCTCATCCGGGGGTGTCCAGCAAATCGAAACCAACCCTTCATGAATGACACTATTCTTACTTAGCTGGCCATGCATACGGTGGCTATGGACAATTTCAGTCACAGTTTTCCTGATAGTTGTCTCACCTCCCCAAGGTTCAGTTATGGTTTGGTTAAAGACTAGATCATTCCTAGCTTTCCATAAGAAATCTAGGGTGACGCCAAACTTCAGGACCCATTTTTATTGATTTTGTGCATGGGAACCCGTAAGGCTCTTATCAAGCCATGTAATCCAATCAAATTCCCATAACTCATCTTCTAGAGCACCATTCCATAAGCGTCTCCAAATCTCACGAGCAAAACAACATGATCTAAGCACATGTTCAATTGTTTCGATATGTTCGTCACATCTCGGGCAAAGAGGATTATGACCCAATCCTCTATGAAAACGCTACTCATTTGTTAGGAGGACACCCTTTATACTTTTCACATCAAGAAACAGATTCTCTCAGGACCCTTCCAACTCCATATCTTCTCAAAAATAGGGTTAACTACCTGAGATGGATCCTTGGTTAAGCTTCTGTAAGCCATATTCATCGAGAAGCTACCATTGTTGCTATCCTTCCATGCTAAATGATCCTCTTCATTTGTCTCCACAGGGGGCTTCACAGCTTGAATTCTGGCTAAGATATCATAGGGGAGATGCTGCTCCAGGTTTTGGAAAACCCATTTTCCATCGTGTCCAACATAATCACTAACTGTTTTAACAGAATCAACCAAGGAAATCGCTTGAGACGAATAAGTTTGAAGACAGTTCAAGTTGGGCACCCATCTGTCCATCTAGAATCTAATGCGACGACCATCACCCACCTTCTAGACAAGATTATTTTCAACTTCTTTCCATATCTTGCGGACTCCTTGCCAGAAATTAGAACCGGGCTTCCTATCAGAGATTTTGGGATGACTCTTAAAAAATTACTAGATGAATCGCATAAGTTACTACATATCTTTATTTATATTCATTGTTGTTTTAATTTAAAATATCAATTCGTTTGAATTTGAGCTATTGAATATTACGATACCCCCCCCTTCGTCCTTATAAGTGACATTTACATTATATTGCTCCAATGATACAACATATAAGAACTTGTTGTCAACTTTAAGAGCCTAGCAACTTCAATCAGAGTTGCTCTTAGATCGGTAATTAACATTTTCCATTCCTAAAGAAATGTCTTATGGAAGCAACGGTATCACATGGGAAACAATAAATCAAGAAAGTGCATTTTTGTTTTAATTTAAAATATCAATTCGTTTGTGATTGAGCTATTGAATATTGCGATACCCTCCCTCCCCCTCCTCCCGGCTCTTCGTCCTTATAAGTGAGACTGACATTATATTGCTCCAATGATACAACATATAAGAACTCGTTGTCAACTTTAAGAGCCTAGCAACTTCAATCGGAGTTGCTCTTAGATCGCTAATTAACATTTTCCGTTACTAAAGAAATGTCTTATGGAAGCAACGGTATCACATGGGAAACAATAAATCAAGAAAGTGCTTGACGAGTCTAAGTGTGTGTTTGGTTTCACGTTGGAAACCTCCAGAATTGATCATGTCATCTGTCAAACGTGATTTTAGTAAAGATGAGGTACTTGGTTACTATCGGGTAAAACTGATTCTGCCTTCATAAGTGATTCTGACAATAAGCTACAAAAGTAGCTTTTGCGTTGAATTGAAAAAATTACACCAGGTTTTATATCAAACCTACTTTCAAATTAAAAAATCCAAACATAAATCCCTTCGCTTCAAACTCAAATCTAATCAAATAAATTTTACAAAATCAATTTTATTCAAAATTATTTATATCAAACAATTATCCAAACACACACTAAATGTTGTAATGTGTGTCATACACATCATTTAACTGATGTGTATATAATAACACATCGTTTAACTGATGTGTATATAATAACACATTTGTCATTTAGCAAAGAGAAGGGGACAGGGAGAAAGAGTAAGGGAACGGGTGAGATAGATACTTTCAAATGAAGGCTTTACTGCTTAGTGCCTAATGCAATGAATGAGAAATATGTTGGTGAAATTCTCACCCTCGGTCTCCCTGGTACATTTGTCCAACTAATTGACTAAATACAATATCATAAAATGTCTTCATACAACATTTATAATACGATTTATGGTGCATGTAAAATAGCTTATAAAAAAATTATTTGAGTTCTTTTTTGGTAACTTTTTTTTTTATGAGTTTCGACTATAGTTTAAAAAATTTATTTGAGTTTATGCAAATAATTTATGAAAATAAATATATAAAAATAATTTATGATCTTCATATAAGCTTTATGGTAAATAGTTTATTGTAAATAGTTTATGATGTTCTTATAAACTATTTTTAGCATATTTTCTACCAAAAAAACTATTTTTAGCATATTTGAAAATAGCTTATCTATTAAGCATTGAGGTTTAATTGCACTTTTGATCCTGCAAGTATCACGATTGTGCGATTTTGGTCACTCAGGTTTCAATTGCGACAATTGGGTCCCCCATGTATCGCAATTGTGCAATTTTAGTCCCACGGGTTCCAATTGAGCCAATTGGATCCCTCGGGTATTACGATTGTGTAATTTTGATCCCCAAATATATCAATTATACAATTTTAAATGTCAGTAGCTTGTGTGACATTCCTATGTCGTATTATTAACACTTCACACACTTTAAATGACAAATAGAATGCAATGTAAGCTACCAAGCTGACCTTACTAAGTGCCATAAGTCTCATGTGTGTTACGTAGGCTACTGACATTTAAAATTGCATAATTGTGAAATATGGGGATCAAAATTGCACAATCGTGATATTTGAGGGACCCAATTGAAACATTAAGGACTAAAATTGCACAATCGCGATACCTGGGGACCCATTTGTCCAATTGAAACCTGAATGACCAAAATCACACAATTGTGATACTCGGGGGATCAAAATTACAATTAAGCCAAGCATTTAAGTAAGTTGTTTACTCAAGCGCATATTCAATGTTGATGTATTTTAATTGCAAAACTTTTGAAAGTATAATGTAATCTTATCTTATCTTATTAATATACAACTACAAACCCATTAGAAGGAAAGTTTGGACACTTGTCAGCATTATATTTAATGACTTCTCTAATAAGCTTGGTTTACTATTACTAATAATGGAAAGAACCAATCAGATTCAAGATTTATTGACATTATTTTAAAGTTTTATTTTATTTCAGATTTCAAATTTTGAGTTGCTTCCAAGACATTTATTATCTCTTCAATTCCAATGTATCTCTCTCTTCTCAATAGGTGCTTTCCAATGCATTTCCTCTCTCTTACTCTTTCCCCTTCATTTAATATTTAATATTTAATATTGGAAACAACTCATTTCATTAAAAAAAATTTCAAATTTCAAATGTTCAAAATTTATTTCAATGGAGCCAGGATTATTCAAATTTCGAAATTATAATAAACATCATAATAAATTTTGTTTCAAAGGTTATCAATTCCAATATCGATGACTCAATCTCCAAGAAAAAATATGTTTAATATTATTATTATCTCACAACAAATACTGATGACTTCTCATTTCTCGAAACTTACAATGACTTTTAATATTATTTAATACCGATATATTGATACTGATGTTTAATATACTCATTTCTGCTGGTATCTTTTTAATATACAATAGTATTATTTGGCTGACTACCTAATAAAATTTTTTGCAGAGAACTTCATGATGGAATATCGACTGGTGTTTGATAGGGAAAACGAGAAGCTAGCATGATCACATTCAAATTATGAGTCATTTTATTTCTATGCGGAAATCCTCTTGGACGTGCATCCAAAGTTAAGTGTGCCGATCACTTTGTATTTATTTGCTAATATAATCTTAGCTTAAGTACAAATGAAACCCCTTTTTATTATGAGGCGTGTTTAAATGAAACCCCTTTTTATTATGAGGCGTGTTTAATTCAAGCACTTACAATAAGCTTTTGTTTGGTTAAAATGTTGTTTTATGGTGTCTGTATCATGGTGTCTTTTCACCTGCAGCATGGGCTTGAGTAAATTGTTTTTTTTTATATAGATTCATGTGTTATAAGCAAACTTAAGTAACCTTTTCAGCATTTAAGGTTCACTACATGAATAGATATGTTTGATATAAGCATAATATTCCTAGGTTTCTTTTGATTTTGAATGGGGAGGATGGAAGTATTTTGATATAAGAGACATCCATGGCCACCAAGCCTAATTTCTTGCGTTTAATTATATTTTCGTAAAAACTATCAGTTTTAATTGAATCCAGCTTTCTGTTTATATGGTACTGTAGGGTTGCATTGAAGTTTGGAACTCCAATATCAGAAATGATTTTTCTCAGCAAATGGGGGAGAACTCTGAGGTACATGTTATGAACTTACTAAAGTGTTTATGTTTTATTGTATTATAGGCCATGATCATGTTGTAGTTTGAAACACTTTTTTCAATGCAATTTTGTAGGAATTAATACTTGATGACAAACATTTAACTCCCATAAATAATCAAAATCAAAAGAGATGGTCTGAATTTGGTGATGTTTCTTCTGTCAATGATGATTGTGGAACTCAAACTTCTAGCACAAGGCAAGCGAAATTGAAGCATCTTCTTATCTTATCTATCTATCTATTAACAATACATTTCTATCCCTATGTAATGTGGTTTTGTCATGTGTCATCTTTCCTATGCAAGAAATACAACAACATCTGTGGATGCCAAGTGTCAACATTATAGTTTTTTGGATTTATTATTGAATCTATAAACTTAACAAAAAATAACATGACAATAATAAAATAAAAAAAGAGTCACATCTAACTAAATTAAAATCAAATCTCAAATTGAATTAAATATTGTTATCAACATTACGTAAGTTGATATCAACATTATGTAAATATTGTTATTTGAAAACTAATATTGGGATTTTAATTTTAATTTTAATTTTAAACAAATATGAAATGATGTTACAATTTTAAGTTGAAATTGGAATTGGAATTTAAATTTTAAATCTACCTAATCGTATCTTATTATCTAAGTTGAATCAATTTTAATTTAATCGATTTATGATTTTGATTCAATTTAAATTTATGATTTCAATTTATGATTTTATTTCAATTTAAATTTATGATTTTAATTTAACCGATTTATCTAACTACATTTGAAATTAACGGATTTATGATTTTATTTCAGTTTAATTAAACCGATTTATGATTTTAAATCACATTTAAATTTAACTAATATTATCTAATTATCTAATTCATTTCAAATTTAATTTTAACTCTTTGTATCATCATCTTATTTAGTTACGTAAATCTATTCTACAATAATCTAATTTTTGAAATTAAATTTGATTGTTTTGTTTCAATCTTTATCCTAATATACATATATATATATATATATATATATATATATATATATATATATATATATATATACTGGCCGAGAATAAAAGACCGAGAACTCGTCTATACACTGGACCAACCGAGCTTACCCCCACGAGTGGGCCTTGGCCCAAACTCCTCCAAAGCCGAGAACATGTCAGCACACCTGACACCCGAGGATAACTACTCGGCCCTTTTCCATGACAGGTCACGCACGAAGATACCTCGGCCCCAAGCTATCCAAATAGACTAACTGGGCCGAATATCTCGCTAGTCATAATATCTCTCCGCATAATCAGGGTCCGGATATCTCTCCGGATTATCAGGACCTGATCCTAATATTTCTCCGCTTATCTCGGAGCTTGATCCTGAGAAATCTCTATAAATAGGGGGCTTACCCCCTCATTCAGAACTACGTTTGCTTTGATTCCCATTTGGATACGTAGGAGCAGAATCTCAATTCTGTCAAGCACATTCCAAAACACCCCACTAAACCTAGTTCGGCCGAGTATCTCTCATCCGAGGTATTTGGACGGAACATTTGGCGCCGTCTATGGGAATCGAAGCAAATATTTTCCCATACCACAAAAAATGGTTAGGACGAGGAGCGGGAACTGCAGGAGGGAGGAGCCAGGGAATGCCAACAACGGGGATAACGGAGAGCGATCCATAGGCCCAGCAGCAATGGCCGACAATCCCATGGTTCAGGAGCTTCTCGCGCAAATTGCAGCGCTGAGAAGGGAGAACGAAGAGATCCGCCGGCAGAACAGCCGTCGCGAAAGAGAGCAGAGCAGGGAAAGGTCTGTCTCTTCTCCCCACGAGAGAGAGCGCCGACCACTTAAGAATGAGGGGTCTAGAAACTTGCACAGAGAAGGGGGCCCACAACTCCGGGCTTCCCATCATACCAACCGGGCAGAGGAGGAGGGATTTCCTAGGCAGGCCCCAGAATTTTCACTCCAGACAAATAGACTTAATGACAGGGCCAGCGTGCGGAAGCCGAGGCATCCCTTCACAAACGCTATCATGGAGGTCCCCCTACCGGTCAACTACAAGCCAATCAGCATTGACAAGTATGATGGCACCTCAGACCCCGAGCGTCACTTGGACGCTTTCACCACTCAGATGTACCTCTTTACCGATGACGACGCTGTCATGTGTAAAGTCTTCCCAACCACTCTGAAGGACGCAGCGCTGACCTAGTACACCCAGCTACCCCCAGCGTCGGTAGACTCTTTTGATACATTCGTGGCTAAGTTCAGCGCTCAGTTTGCCACGAGCCTGGCCCATCAAAAAACCTCGGCCTCGTTGGTAAACTTCAGGCAAGAAAAGAATGAGTCCCTGCGCGACTTCATGGCCAGATTCAGCAAGGAGGCGGTCCTCATCCGTAATCTCAGTGCCGATGTTGCACTACACACCATCTTGACCGGGTTAAGGCCTGGCCCTTTTGCCAGACACTTGGCCCGGAAGCCACCAACCAGTATGGATGAATTGAGAAGAAAAGCTGCGGGGTTCATCAATATGGAGGAGGTGGAGGAATCTAAGAAAAGGGAGAGAACTGATGATGCTGACAGGCGAGAAGGGAGAGAGAAGAGGAGGGCAGGAAGTGATAGGCCGAAATCCAGAGGCCCGTCCGAGCATTTGCATAGGGGACCAAAGTACGAACATTATACTCCCCTTAACACAAACCGAGCTCGTGTGTTTGAAGAAGCATACAATGCGGAACTTTTGCAGCTCCCTAATCGTGGCCACACCCCCCAGAATGCTGACCGACAGAAACATTGTCGGTATCATCGTAATTTTGGCCATACCACCGAGGAGTGATGGGTCCTACGAGATAAGATTGAAGAGTTGGTTCAGGCTGGCCACCTTAATAATTTTGTTCGGAGAAACCACAACAACGGTGAGAGGCGTGGCAGAAGGAGAGAAGGTGGCCGAAGCCCGAGAAGAGGGGGCGGTCAACGAAATAATGAAAGAACAGAAACCAGAGAGGGCCAGAATGAAAGACCATAGGAGGATAATGTGATCCGAGGCGTGATAAACACCATTTCAGGAGGATTTGCAGGGGGAGGCACTACAAGTTTAGCTCGGAGAAGACACCTGCGGGCCATCCGGGCTGTCAACTCGGTATCCGGCAAGCCCCTCAGAAGTTCCTCACCTATTATCTTTTTTGATGAAGATTTTGTGGGGGTAGATCCTAACCAAGATGACCCTATGGTGATCACTGTACAGTTGGCCAATTTCTCGGTCAAAAGAACCCTTGTCGACCAAGGGAGCTCGACAGACATCTTATATTACTCAACATTTCAGAAGCTCGGCATTCCAGAGAAGTCTATTCAACCGCATTTGACGATGGCTCGTCGGCTTCGCAGGGGAACAAGTTGATACACGGGGATACATTGACCTCCTGACTACTTTTGGTGATGGCAGAGCGTCCAAGACTATCATGGTCAGGTATGTGTTAGTCAATGTTGTTACATCGTACAATATCCTGATCGGAAGACCGTCTTTGAACGAGCTAGGAGCTGTGGTCTCTACTCCCCACCTCACGATGAAATTCCCTTCCAACTCGGGGGACATAGTCGCTGTCCGGGCGGATCAGAAGATGGCCAGACAGTGCTATGCTGACAGTTTGCGTGTAAGCAAACTTAAACCCACACCAGCAGAGACCCTAAACAGGGGGAAAGACAAGTCAGTGAATTCCGTTAACTCCGTCGAACTGGATCCGAGGATGGACATGCAGGAACAACGTCCACAACCTATTGAGGAGTTAGAAAAGTTCCAGCTCGGTTCACAGCCTGAACAGTGCACTAAGCTCGGCGGTCACCTTGAGCCGAATTTGAAAGAGGAAATAAAGCAAGTGCTACGCAGCAATGCCGATTTGTTCGCCTGGACCACATCTGATATGCCGGGAATTGATCCCGACTTCTTATGTCATAGACTAGAAATTTTTCCCGAGGCAAAACCAGTGGCCCAGAGGAAAAGGAGACTAGGCGAAAAAAGGAGAAAAGTTGTGGAAGAGGAGACAGCGAAGTTGGTCAAGGCCAATTTTATCCGAGAAGTAGAGTACACTACCTGGCTGGACAACGTCGTTCTGGTCAAAAAAGCGAACGGCAAGTGGCGCATGTGCACCGATTACACAGATCTGAATAGAGCTTGCCCAAAAGACTCCTATCCTTTGCCGAGTATTGACAGACTGGTGGACGGAGCTTCTGGATAGAGACTTCTGAGCTTCTTGGATGCATACTCCGGGTACAATCAAATCCGAATGTACCCCCCAGATGAGGAGAAAACAGCTTTCATTACTGAGGGTTCGAATTACTGTTACCGGGTGATGCCGTTTGGGCTGAAGAATGCGGGAGCTACATACCAAAGGCTCATGGACCGGGTATTTGAAAAACAAATCGGCAGAACTATGGAAGTTTATGTGGATGACATGGTGGTGAAATCTGATGACCCCAACAACCATCCAAAAGATCTGGAGGAAATTTTTCAGCAGCTGAGGAAGTACAACATGAGATTGAATCCGGAGAAGTGTGTTTTCGGTGTCCAGGGTGGAAAATTTCTCGGCTTCATGCTGACGCACCGGGGAATCGAAGCCAATCCTGATAAATGTCGGGCTGTGATTGAGATTAGAAGCCCACAAAACGTTAAAGAAGTGCAAAGACTTGCAGGACGGCTCGCATCATTATCTCGGATCCTGCCCAAATCTGCAGAGAAAGCTCGGTCTTTCTTCAGACTACTAAAGAAGCCTCAAACCTTCACGTGGACCGAGGACTGCGAGAGGGCCTTCGTCGACTTCAAGGCCTTTTTGTCTTCACCGCCGATATTAACTCGACCCATCCCAGGGAAAGAGTTGTACTTATATCTGTCTGCCTCCGAGAATGCCATCAGCGCAGTCATTGTACAGGAAATAGAGAAAGCTCAAATGCCGGTGTACTTCATCAGCAGGGTACTCCATGATGCCGAAACTCGGTATCAAGTCATTGAGAAGCTGGTTTTAGCATTGGTAACCGCAGCTCGGCGATTGCGCCTGTACTTCCAGAGTCACCAGGTGATTGTCAAGACTGATCACCCGATTAAACAGATACTCAAAAAGCCCGAGTTGGCAGGACGTATGATTGCTTGGTCGGTAGAATTATCCGAGTTCGGCCTAAAATACGAGTTGAGAGTACCCCTGAAAGCTCAATGTCTCTCCGACTTCGTAGCCGAGCTCCATCCGCAGCCAATAACCGAAGATATATGGTGGAATTTGTACGTGGATGGATCCTCGAATGTCAGGGGCAGTGGAGCTGGGGTGATTTTGGATTGCCCGGGAGACCTGATCCTGGAGCAGTCGCTAAAGTTTGAGTTCAAGACCTCAAATAATCAAGCCGAATATGAAGCTTTGATTGCAGGATTAATGCTGGCGAAGGAAATGGGGGCGAAGGTTGTTAGGTGCCGGAGTGATTCACAGTTAGTCACTGGGCAAATATCTGGAGGGTATCAAACGAAGGAACCTCAGCTCACCAGGTACTTGTTTAAGGTCAACCAATTAATTTCCGGCTTTGAAAAGTTCGCTATTGAGCACATTCCCCGAGAAGAAAACACTCGGGCTGATTTGCTGTCCAAGCTAGCCAGTACAAAGAAGCCAGGTCACCATAGAACGGTTATTCAAGAAACCATCAATGAACCGAGCATCGGGTCAGAAGAGGTGATGGCCAGCGAGCTGGTTGATCGAGAGTGGATGACACCCATATGGGAATACTTATCCTCAGAAACTCTGCCCTCGGATCATGCCGAAGCCAGGAAAATCAGGTTCGGGGCAAGTCACTTTGTTATCATCTCCGGAGAATTGTATAAACGGGGATTCTCGATCAGTTGCTAAAATGTCTGACGAAGGCACAATCCAAGTACGTCATGGAAGAAGTTCACCGAGGAATCTGCGGTTTTCACTGCGGGGGCAGATCAATGGCCTCCAAGGTAGTCCGAGCAGGGTACTATTGGCCTACCATCCGAGCTGATTGCATGGAGTGGACGAAGCAGTGTGATGAGTGCCAAAGATTTTCCAATATAAATCATACCCCCCTGAAGGACTTCACACATTAAACTCGCCTTGGCCGTTTGCTATGTGGGGAATGGATATACTGGGGCCTTTCCTTGTGGCCAAAGGTCAAGTCAAATTCCTGCTAGTAGCAGTGGACTACTTCACAAAATGGATTGAAGCGGAGCCTTTGGCGAGGATTACTGCCGAGAAAGTACAAAAGTTTGTGTGGAAAAGCCTCATCTGTAGGCACGGAATTCCCTTCGCAATCGTCACAGACAACGGAAGACAATTTGTAGACAAGATATTACGGGAATTCTATAACAACCTCGGTATTAAACACCAAGTTACATCGGTTGAACATCCCCAAACCAATGGGCAAGCCGAAGCAGCTAACAAGGTCATCCTCGGAGAACTAAAAAAGAGGGTAGGAAGATCCAAAGGAGCTTGGGCAGAAGAGTTACCGAGTATCCTCTGGGCCTACCACTGCACGCCTCAATCTACCACTCAAGAAACACCCTTCAGGCTGACGTATGGAACAGATGCCATGATCCCAGTGGAAGTTGGTGAACCGTATTTCCGACGTATGCAACATGAGCCGAACGACAATGAAAGCAATTTAAGGGTCGAACTTGACTTGGTAGAGGAAGTCAGGGAGGAGGCCAAAATCAGAGAAGAAGCCTGCAAACAGAGAGCAACTAGAAGGTATAATTCAAGGGTGAGGCCGAGGAGTTTTCTGCGCGGAGACTTGGTACTGAAAATAAAAGGAGAGGCAAGGAAGGATCACACGGAAGGCAAGTTGGCAGCAAACTGGGGAGGGCCGTTCCGAGTAGTAGAAAACCTGGGGAACGGGGCATATAGGTTAGAAGAATTGTCAGGAAGACCTATCCCGAGGACTTGGAATGCTTCTCATTTAAAGTTTTATTACAGTTGATGTATATGGTCGGGTGATGTACTCTTTTTCCTACCTCGGTATTTTGTCCCAAAAAGGGTTTTGACCGGGGAGGTTTTAACGAGGCACACCGCAGACTCCATCCAATAAAAGAATTTATTATGAATATTGTTTTATGTTCTCTTATTTCGCCGAAGTATTTACTCTGCAGGCATCTTATTCTGATGGCCGAGTACGAGCCAGTTGAATTTCTAAAGGCCAAGTTTGAGCCTGGTGGCCGAGTTCGAGCCAGTCAAATTTCTAAGGCCAAGTTTGAAACTGGTGGCCGAGTACGAGCCAGTGGCCGAGTACGAGCCAGTTAAATTTCTAAGGCCAAGTTTGAGCCTGGTGGCCGAGTTCGAGCCAGTCAAATTTCTAAAGGCCAAGTTTGAGCCTGGTGGCCGAGTTCGAGCCAGTCAAATTTCTAAGGCCAAGTTTGAGCCTGGTGGCCGAGTACGAGCCCGTGGCCGAGTACGAGCCAGTTAAATTTCTAAGGCCAAGTTTGAGCCTGGTGGCCGAGTTCGAGCCAGTCAAATTTCTAAAGGCCAAGTTTGAGCCTGGTGGCCGAGTTCGAGTCAGTCAAATTTCTAAGGCCAAGTTTGAGCCTGGTGGTCGAGTACGAGCCAGTGGCCGAGTACGAGCCAGTTAAATTTCTAAGGCCAAGTTTGAGCCTGGTGGCCGAGTTCGAGCCATTAAATTTTTAAAGGCCAAGTTTGAGCCTGGTGGCCGAGTTCGAGCCATTAAATTTTTAAAGGCCAAGTTTGAGCCTGGTGATCGAGTTCGAGCCATTAAATTTTTAAAGCCAAGTTTGAGCCTGGTGGCCGAGTTCGAGCCATTAAATTTCAAAGGCCAAGTTTGAGCCTGGTGGCCGAGTTCGAGCCATTAAATTTTTAAAGGCCAAGTTTGAGCCTGGTGGCCGAGTTCGAGCCATTAAATTTCAAAGGCCAAGTTTGAGCCTGGTGGCCGAGTTCGAGCCATTAAATTTTTAAAGGCCAAGTTTGAGCCTGGTGGCCGAGTTAGAGTCAATCAATTTGTTACATGCCGAGTTCAAATAGTCAAAGTTCGAATTTAAAGGCCGAGTACGAGCCATTATTTTATTAAGGAAACCGAGTACAACGCGTAAAGCAAAAATAAATCCAAGTTTGACTCTTGAAAAGTACAAACAAGTGAAGACATTAAGGGAACCGAGCGCAAAGCCGAAATTGAAAATAAGGGCCGCTCGGCAAAACTGTAGCAAGTCCAGTCGGCCCCCAATCCCCTCGATCCAACACCATGACCCTCTTTTAAGGGAGGCTGTAGTCACTTCCCCCTGAGAAAGCTGGACGATAAGGTGCTCGGCCCCCTCCGGGAGTAGACGGACTCTACCCCTTTCTCGACGCCCGAAGACTGCCATTCTCCCAGTTAACATCCTTCTTGGAGGACTGAATTGTGAAAGGAATTCTGGATCCCATCTCCCACTTACACCCTCTTTGGTAGCTCTTGAGCTCAAAAAAGGATGTTAACTGGGAGATAAGAACGTAAACCCCTGGTGGCATTGTGGAAATATTCGGGGCGAAGATTACTCGGGTCACAGAAGAACGAGCTTGGTAGATCAAGAGGATGAAGAATGAAGAAGGGAAGCAAATGAGCAGACCTATTTATAAGGAGAAAAGGACGGTGAAAGGAGTAATGGCGCGCGGGGAATAGACGAATGGAAAGAACGAATATTCATTGGAAAATGACACATCGAAAAGCATAAATCTTGGAACTCTACAAGAAGCAGTAAATACGCGAGTTTTCCAAAGCGTATAATGCGTGAACGCATGCGTAAGGCGTGAAACATGTGTTTCATCACCGTCCATTTTTAACATGGACGGTTGATTACCTCGGTCCTAACCGAGGATTTGCTTAAACGGGCCAAACGCAAGTGTATCTCGGCCAAACCAGAGGCTACAAGGAAGAAGGAAAGACAGCAAAATCGTAATAGTTTTCATTAAATAAAGCCAAATTACAGGGGTACAAGCCCAGTACAGGGGATAAAGAAAAACAAAAAGCTAAGTTACTCCCCCCTATGACTCTCCTCGACCTCAAGGGGACCCTCGGGAGAATCCCCCACCACGTCTACCTCTTCTTCCTCCTCAGGAATGATGGGGACAAGTTCCCCATTCACCACCTCCTTGTTTACATCGGCTCCCGAAAGATCAACGCCAGGGGCTAAAACCTCAACTTGGGCAATGGCCTTGTCAAAACCTTTTCGATGCTCGATGATAATACAGCTGGTGGCCTCTTTCACATCCTCTTCGAGCAGCATCTTGGCCTTGGTCTCAGCCTCCAGGGCAGCCTTAAGTCGCTCAATCTCAGCCTGAGCCTCTTTGAGTTTTTCCTCGGTGCGAGCCTTGTCCTCTTCAACCCGAGCTTTGCCTTCCTCAGCCGATTTTGCCCGGGAATCCAGCTCGGAGTTCCGAGTATTAATCTCGGCAAGGGTGGCAGTCAGGCATTCGTTGCCGCGAGCCAGCTCCTCGCGTTCAGAGGAAATCCGGGAGAGATCCCCCTTCAGCCTCTCAATTGCAGCAAATTCAAATTCCAACTGTTGGGACTTCCTCTCGGTCTCTGTTAATTCTCGGCTACAGAAACGAGCCAGAGCGGCAGCCCGAAGGCAGTAGACCGAGAGGGCCTCCATGCTAGATCGGGCCCCCTGCTGCTTAATCAGCCGGAGGTCGGCGGGCTTCAAGAAGTTTGAGTCGAAAGAAGGGAAGGGGTTGAAGTCTTCACCCCAGAGAGAGGAAGTCCCTGCCTTCAGAGAAGTATTGTACCATTTCAGCTCGGTGGTGGGAGGAGGGGGTTGTTCTCGCCCTGCGATCCCCGTTTCCTGGGTAGCCGGGTGTGGGGAACTTGGGCGGGGAACGGGGGAATCTTCGGCGTCTACTTCAACCTCTACCCTCTTCCTTTTTTGAGGGGCGGATGATGAAGCCCCCTTTGCAGAGGTCTTGGTGGGAGGAGGTCTTTTCTGCTTCTTCTCGGTTGAAGAGGGACCCAGACCCTCTTTAACAGCAGCCTTTACAAGCTTTGAGAAGTCAAATTTCCCCATAATGACTGCCAAAAGAAAAAGTTGTTAGTTCAACAATGAAGACAAAAAGATTCCAGAACTAAAAAGCCGAGTACTTACTTTTCAGGTCAGTTCTCGGGGTTGATGAGAAGGGTAGTTTCAGGAGGCGTCCACAATGGAGGGGCCGAGGAAGTGTTTCTAGTATGTCTATGTCCCGTCTATCCTCGGCCAGGAGGGACTGGTACTCAAAGCCAACAAATTTGGTGGGGGAGGATTGCCAATATAGGGAAACTTGGCACTGTTATCATTATCAAAAAAGTGTGATGAATGAGGGCCCGAGGGGCGAACTCGGAAGAAGCCAACTTTGAAATCTTTGTACTATGATTTGTACAAACTAAGCAGTCCCCTCCGGTTCAGCCCGTTAAGAGAAATCCACCCCATTTTCTCACCAAACCTTGTTTGGTAGAAATACAAAAATTTTGGAGTGGTGGGCTCCATCCCTATGTATTTACATAAAATTTGAAAGGCTTTCATAAAAGCCCAACTGTTGGGGTGAAGTTGAGTAGGAGCGACGTTCATGGTTCTCAGAACATTGCACTCAAACTCGGTAAAAGGAAGAGATACTTGCAGCTTATCGAATAATGTTTTGTACATGTATGTAAAAGGGGGCTCGGAGGGACGAGCCCTGAGGAAAACACACTCGGTACTCAAGCAGGGGGAGCAAATGAACTCGGATTCATCCCCTAACACCGAGATATTAACTTGGGACCGAAGCTGATCAATTGATTCTGGGGTTTGGAAATCAGAGAAAAAGGTCCCAACCTCACCTTTAACCCAGGTGTACCCAGGGAGAGTGATATCAGGAATAGGGTCATTTGGAAGCCTCAGGCGTTGCTTACGAGCGGTGGGTTTGGACACCGGAGGAGGAGAACCAGACCTGGAGGACCCAGACTCAGAAGACCCAGACCCAGAAGAAGACGACCCGGAGGAGGATGACCCCACCGGACCGACGTTCGGCCCTTGGGGAGAAATAGGAGAGGCGGAAGGAGAGCCCCTAACGGGGGAAACCTCCCGTTCCACCAGAGGAGAGGTGTTTGATTCGGTAGAATCAGACGAACTCATGACCGGAATTCAAAGATAAGCTGTAAAAGAAGGAAGGAGGCTGGGCGTACCTGGAAAACGACAAGCAGAAGAGAGAAGGCAGAAACTTGGAAGACGAAGGCGAAAGGTGAAGGAGGATAAACCGGGTAGAATGGAGTTGGAGTCGCAAAAGATATTTATAGCCTACAACTGATGGCCCATGACCCATCAAGCCCAAAAGGGCGCGACTTTTGATTTTCCCCCCATTAAATGGGCGCGGAAATCTAGGGTTTCTTGCCAGAAGCGTGCCGCAGAAGTATTAGTGGAATGATTGCTTTCTCTGACAGAGAGAGAAGACTTGATTGAAATGACAGCCGGGAATGCGGATACCTGCATAGCCGAAGAATAAGCTCGGTTTCATACTTATCAGCTCTTTCGCTTATTTAAGCTCGGAGCTCGGGGGGCTTGTGTACTGGCCGAGAATAAAAGACCGAGAACTCGTCTATACATTGGACCAACCGAGCTTACCCCCACGAGTGGGCCTTGGTCCAAACTCCTCCAAAGCCGAGAACATGTCAGCACACCTGACACCCGAGGATAACTACTCGGCCCTTTTCCATGACAGGTCACGCACGAAGATACCTCGGCCCCAAGCTATCCAGCCGCAGCTAACTGGGTCGAATATCTCGCTAGTCATAATATCTCTCCGCATAATCAGGGTCCGGATATCTCTCCGGATTATCAGGACCTGATCCTAATATTTCTCCGCTTATCTCAGAGCTTGATCCTGAGAAATCTCTATAAATAGGGGGCTTACCTCCTCATTCAGAACTACGTTTGCTTTGATTCCCATTTGGATACGTAGGAGCAGAATCTCAATTATGTCAAGCACATTCCAAAACACCCCACTAAACCTAGTTCGGACGAGTATCTCTCATCCGAGGTATTTGGACGGAACAATATATATATATATATATATATATATATATATATATATATATATTCACTATTTATATATTCCCTTCAATTTCCCTATACATGTTTTTTAAAAATGTATGATAGATGAATGAGAGAACCAAAGAAGAAAATATGATAGATAAAGGGTTGTGGGGGGAACCAAATGTCTATAAAAATATGAAGAAATTATGATGTGTGTGATTACTAAGTTCATTGACAAATTTCTATTAGTAAAGAGGGTGAAAACTTTGTGACATCGATGATGTAGTCTTAAGTTTTTTAGATTGAGTATTTGTAAATGATTATGAAAAACATTTTTTATTAGTAATTATTTATATTTGTCAATTTATCAATTTTTTTTAGTATACAAATTAAATAAATTTTATCCCCGTACCGGGCACGGGATCTAATTCTAGTTGATATACAACTACAAACCCATTAGAAGGAAAGTTTGAACACGTGTCAGCATTATATTCAATCGCTTCTCTAATAAGCTTGGGATGGAACCATTTTTTTTCTTCGGATTATCTTATTATTATTACTATCAATCAATACCAATTTGTACAACACTTTTGTTAAAATCCAAACTATGTAAATTATACGGGGTGAAGAATGTTACATGAATATGCTTAAACTTTAGACAGGTGTTATCCCCAGAATCTATGTTATGTCTTCCTTCTCAAATTCACATTTCGCTTAAGTGTTATATAGATTGTCATGTTATATGAAAGATGATCATAATTAATTTAAATACATTTAATTTTTTATATAAATTTTATAGGGATGATATTAATTTATAATTAAAATTAGACTATTGACCCTTTCTTTTTTAATTTTCAAATTGCAAAGAATCTTTAAAATTTATGTATTTTTTCATTGTTGTCAAATTGTATTTTTTTTTAAATCGTATTTCCACTAACCCTTTCTTTTTTCATTCTCTAATTGGAAAAAAATTAAACGAACCTACACTGATTTGTGTTTGATTTGATGGTTAATTTCCTCTTATTTGTTATTAGTAAACATTAGTGATTGAGAAATTGATGTGCCATGTAAGAAGAAGATTGAGCAACAGGTAAAAATGATATGATTCACTATAAGAGAAATATTTTAATTTGTGTATGAAAGTTTTCCTTTGTACACCAATGGTTCATGATCTTTCACTGATGAAATGTTTTAATTTTGAGTGAAAACTAGAATGCACAAGAAAATTAGAATGCACAGGAAAACTAGATTGCATAATACAAGGGAAAACTATAATACACAGGAAAACTAACTTGCACGTGAAAACTAGATTGTACAATATAGAGAAAACTATAATGCATGTGAAAGAAGCTTTTCTTGCATCAGTAGATGGGTGGAGAGAAGGCAATTTGAAGGATACATAACGGGGGGTTGGATACAATTTTGACGGACAAACAAGCCGGATAAGAGGAACAATATTGAACTGGAAGTGAATGTTGCAGATCAGAAAACAATATATGTGAAGACCGACTATTTTGTGAATTATGTTTATCAATCAGCATTAATAACATTAATATCAGTAAAAATCAATAATAATAATAATAATAATAATAATAATAATAATAATAATAATAATTATTATTATTATTATTGATATCAACAATATCAGTATAATCAATATCAATCATACTGCTTTATAATTGTTGTTATCAATAACAATATAATTTAATTTAATTAAAAAATATTAATTACATATCCTTATCAATATCAATATTATCTATATTAGTTATTAGATATGATTATGATTCATAATTGACCTTTATTGATATTAATAATTAATAATTAATAATTAATAATTACTGATTTTTAATCGACAATGATGACATTTGGTAGGAGTCTTCCAAAAAGAAATCCATCGATTTTTTTTTATTGACTATAATTTTAGAGTTGTATATTTAGTCAAATTTCTCTAGAAAAACGACAAATTGAAATATAAAAGTATCAATATTTAATGATTGGATTTTAAATCATAAATTGATAATTGCTAACAATTTTTTAGGGAAATAATTGAAATTTATAATTCATAATTGCTAACTTTTTTTTAGAGAAATAATTGATGATTGATAAATTCATAATTGATAGTGATAAGTTGATAACTATTAATGTTCAATGAATGAATTTTCTGTTTCGGTGGGAAATATTCAATGGATAAATTTTAAATAATATTGATAAATGATTAAACAAATTAAATTAGATAATATTAATAATTTGATTTTTTCCAATGATTTCTATTTCCAAAAAAATTATTGATACTACCGTCCATTTCAACTGATTCAATATAATTCTCTTACTTCATGCATTTTCTTCATATCCTATTTTCCAACCCTTATCCACCTTTTCATGAAACAAAAGCAAAAGAGAAAAGCTTCCATTGTAACATGTTGGATGATTTTGATATTAATAGTCTTTTTTTTTTTCGAAGCAAATATTAATAGTCATTTTAAAGCCTTCATGTTTCCATTTATTTATAGCATTTTGGAAGCTTTAGTTCTCATTCATACATTCTCATTTACATTACATTGTGACCATTTTGTTTTGAACTAAAGCATTCGAAATGTTGTTGTCGTGGTCTTAAATAGTATATTCATTCTCTAAACAAGTTATTCGTTAAGTTTAACACAAATTCATACAAAAATGAGAGACCAATGAAAAACACCAAACATTAATTGGATTATCTAACTCAAACTAACTATATTTAGGGCAGTTTTTTTTTATATTAATGTACTACTATTCCTTTTTTTAGACAATGTACTACTATTCTGTTAATGAAGTAATATGTTCAGCTCTTATAAACCAAGATGAAACTCTATCTAATCTAGCATCTTGGTCCAGTGGTTGTAAGGCCTACCCTCAGACACTCTAGGGGTCAACTCGGTTTGCTCCTGGGTTCAATTCCTGACTGTGTTATAATAATGTTTGGCCAACGGAAGCCACGCCCCATGAATAGTGATGAGTTCTTCGTTGACAGCGTTGGGATACACTGAGTTTAGACCCAAAAAAAGATGAAACTCTATCTGAGATGCAGTTGAAAAATTATTTTGGGTCTGTAATCCATTAACTAACTACCTTTAGCATTTTGGAATCCCGTGGACAATATCTATGTTTTTTTTTAACTTACTATGGAAACTTTAGTTTTAGAACCTAATTTAATATCGCTTATATGCTTTGTTGTTTTTATATTATATCATTTTTTTATGTAGGAGGTCCGTTATCAGAATTTTACTAACATCTTTATACTTTATATCCTATATCAGAAAGTGTATTATCCATTTTTTATTTTATTTTCTAATTAACTTGCTCGGGAAGAAATGAGAAACAAATCAAATTGATTTTCAAGAGGTAAGAAAACAAAATCCGATAGATAAATATATTTTCTAAAGAATGTTAACTTATACAGGAAAAGAGGATAAACAAATCCCATATGTTTTCAAGAGAGAAGGAAAAAAAAAACTAATATGCTGGTTAAATATATTTTCTAAACAAATGTTAATTGTTATAGGAAAAGAAGAGAAAATATCAAATAGATTTCTAAAAGAGAATTAAAAAAATTTGATAATAAATAAATTTTCTAAAAATGGTTAACTCATACGAGAAGAGGAGAAACAAACCAAATAAGTTTTACAGAAAGAACACTAACAATATGAACAATAATATTTTCAAGTACTTACTTTTACTGTCTAATCTTTTTGTATGAATAATCTTTGTTGAACGTAATATATATATATTCTTTCAACATATATTAATATTGTATAATTTATATTATTTAAATTTATATGGGTAGAGTGAAACAATATAAATAATATTTACACCCAATTAGAACAACATGTATATTTTTAATTTGATATAACTATTTTTAAAAAAAAAAATTATATTTCCCATATAGAATATATCGCGCCACGACGTCACAGTATCATTCGTCTTACAACCCCGGGGCACGGGCAAAAACACTAGTTATATATATGAGTCTAAATTTAAGAATATTAGTTAGTAAATTGAAGATAAAATTAATAAGAATTAAGACTTGACACTACATTTAACCAAAAACATTAAGACAATGGGTATATGAGTCTTATATCTTATATACTCTTCATTTAATTCATTTATAGTCAATGTTGGACTTCTTTAGCCTCCAACACTCTCCTTCAAGTCCAAGGGAGTCCAATTTCTTTTATTTGGCCCCGTTGTGACTTTTTTCTTTCTTTCTAATTTGGGGTGACTTACTTTCCTTCTCTATTATTGGCATATTTTTTATTTTAGGCTCAGAGCCTTTTTTTAATGCTCTGATACCATAATAAGAATTAAGACTTGACACCACGCTTAACCCAAAACCTTAAGGTAATGGGTATATATATATTTTTAAAAGACTAAAGATATGCAAAGGCATCACTATAAAGCAAGGCGTCCTAATTAGGTTGGCACCCCAAGCTTTATCATTCATTTGTAGCACATCTTATTTTATTAATAAAAATGAAAAATTAAAGAATGAATACAAATCCATGGGGGACCAAATCAAAACCCATGTAAAAAAATCAAAACTATTTAAACCTATAGTTTGGCAACCAAAACCTATTACTGTTAAACTCATCCCGAGGATAGTATCCCACCACCTAAAACAATGATTGGATAGACCAAAATTAGCCAATCTATTGGCACAAATGTTGCCTTCCCTAAAAATACGAGATACCATAAACTGCATTTTCTTAGTAAGTAATATACAATTATTCCATCTTACTCTAATTAGCATCCTTAAAAGCATTCACAACCAACATGGAATCACATTCAAGCCACAATATGTGCCAACCTCTTTTGTATGCAATCTCAACTGAAATTGTATCGTATATACTCTTCATTTAGCCCATTTATAGTCAATGTGAGACTTATTTAGCCTCCAAGAAAAATTATTAAATATATATTTAGTATATTAAAAATCCAAAAATTATATTTTTTAATTAATTTTTTAATTTTTTTAAAAACACTGGCTAGCATTCGCCATTATGATTAACATATTATTTTTATGCAAATGTCTTGGATTCTATTTATGTTAGCAAACCTTTATTATTTAGGATTAAAATAGTATAGATTGTTAATGTAAAATACTGATATACACTAACACTTTAACATGTGTATCAAGAGAGAGAAATAAAAAAAAATCTAAAACTCGCTCTACAACATTTTTATTATGAGTTTATCAAATTCAAAACAATCTAATTCAAACAAACATTAAAAACAAATTAGAGGTGCTTATTATCCTATTGTCAAATGTTATCTTATAATTCAGTAAAAAAAATGTTATCTTATAGTGCCACCTGGGCTCCCCCAATTAACCCTTTTCTGACCTTTGCCATAAGTTCATGTGCATCCGAATCAAACTAAAGTGTATGAGGGAAAAAGAGAAGAGAGAGAAAAATTGGTGGGATCGACCTAAAAAAAATTCTCTCCTCAAGTGAGAATAAAAATGGAAGAGGAAACCAACATGTAGTTGGTCCAAGTGGTAACGCGAGCTTGGGCTCCTTAAGCAAGTGATCAGGGATTCGATCCCTGGTCAGAGGTTCGATCCTTGGCTCTTGAGTATGGAGACAACCTAGTTGGGAGAGGTCAGCCCTTAAATATCGTCCAGTACCTCGAGGGATTAGTCTCCGCAGTTGCATGCGGATGATACCCTGGGAAACCAAAAAAAAATGGAAGAGGAAGACTGTTTCATGTAAAATAACTTTTGTACCCTTCTTTTTGGGTTCTTATTCATTTATTTAATAAATTTAAATAATAAATTAAATTAATCATTTATTTATTAAATTAAATTTAAATTAATAAAATAATTAAATTAATTTAAATTATTTGATTATTTAAATTTGTTGAAAATATAAAAGAATAGAGAAATGGAGAGAATAGAGATATAGATTCAAATACTAGTTCTTCAGGAACTAGGATTCAAGGTCTAGTTCTTCGGGAACTAGCCGTCATATTTGTCATTGATATAATATGATCGAGTGTAACAAGTACAATCTGACTACTACTATTTATAAAATAATAGTAGACTCCTAATAAGAGAAGATTATGATAGGATAAGAGATAATATCATATAGTCATTCACTAAATCAAATTGTTTATAACATGACCTCCCCTTGGATGACTATACCTTATGAATATTGCCTTGTTAAAACATTGTTAAGAAAAACCCAGTGGGATAAAAAACTTAGCGAAGGAAAAGGAGTACAATATTCATAATGGCTTACTTCCCCTAAAAAATACATCAATTATGAAAAATCCCTTAGTTGACGCATTCCAATGTTATGCACATGTTTCTTGAAAACTAAGTTGGAAGTGCCTTTGTGAATAGATCTGCTGTGTTGTCACTTGAACGAATTTTGCAAACATCAATGTCACCCTTCTTTTGGAGTTCACGAGTATAAAAGAATTTTGGTGAAATATGTTTGGTTCTATCACCCTTTATGTAACGACCTTTAATTTGTGCAATACATGCTTCATTATCTTCATGCAATGTTGTTGGCTTGTCTTTTTCTTTCATCAATCCACTTATGCTTCTGATGTATTGAGTCATAGTTCTTAGCCATATGCACTCACGACATGCTTCATGAATAGCCAATATTTCTGAATGATTTGATGATGTAGCTGTGATCGTTTGCTTCACTTATCGCCATGAGATAGCAGCTTTTCCACATGTGAAAACATAACCTGTTTGGGACCGGGCTTTGTGAGGGTCGGAAAGATAACCAGCATCAGCATATCCTACCAACTCTAACTTTACTCCATTTGGGTAAAACAAACCCATATCAGATGTACCACGGAGATAACGGAAAACATGTTTGACTCCAGCCCAATGTCTTCAGGTTGGTGCTGAACTGAATCTTGCTAATAAGTTCACTGCAAAAGCTATGTCTGGTCTAGTGCTATTTGTAAGATACAAAAGTGCTCCAATGGCACTAATATATGGTACTTCAGGACCAAGAATTTCTTCATCATCTTCTCTGGGATGAAAAGGATCCTTTTTCACATCAAGTGAATGAACAACTATTGGAGTGCTTAATGGATACGCTTTATCCATATAAAATTGTTTCAAAACTTTTTCTATATATGAAGATTGATGAACAAGTATTCCACTTTCAAAATGTTCAACTTGAAATGCAAGACACAATTTTGTTTTTCCAAGATCCTTCATTTGAAACTCGTTTTGAAAGTACTCTACAGTCTTTGAGATCTCTTCTGGAGTCCCTGTTATGTTTAAGTAAACAACATAAACAACAACTATTGTAAACCCAAAATTTGTTTTCTTGATGAAAACACAAGGACAAATAGGATTATTTTCATACATGTTTTTCAATAAATAGCCACTCAAACGAGTGTACCACATTCGTCCTAATTACTTTAATCCATACAATGATCTTTGCAATTTAACAGAGTACATTTGTCGAGGTCTTGAATTACATGCATCAGGCATCTTAAGTCCTTCATGGATTTTCATATATATGTCATTATCTAATGACCCATATAAGTAAGCTGTCATTACGTCCATTAAACGTATGTCAAGTCCTTCAGAGACTACCAAACTAATCAAAAATCTAAAAGTGACTGCATCCATAACAGGGTAGTACGTTTCTTCATAATCTACACCGGGCCTTTGTGAGAAACCTTGCGCTACAAGTCGTGCTTTATATATCACAATTTCATTCATTTCATTTCTTTTACGTACAAAAACCCACTTATACCCAACGAATTTGGCATCTTCAGGTGTCTGGACTACTAGCCCAAAAAATTTATGTTTGACTAATGAGTCTAACTCAGCTTGTATCGCCTCTTTCCATTTTGGCCAATCAGTTCAATGTCGACATTCTTCTACAGTTTGAGGCTCAATTTCATTATCATTGATTATTTCAGAAGCAATTGCATATGAAAAAACATTAACAACAACAACTTCATATCTTTTCCTCATATTTCCAGTTTTTAATGAGATCTCATAATTTTCGGTACCGAGACCACTTCGGGGGTTGGTTCTCTTGAAATATGGAGTTGTTGATCTATATTTATGTTGACCTCTTCAAGAGTGTCACTTTTTAGTTCTTCATTTCCCTTTTCTTACGAGGAACAATATCCACTACAAAAAAACAATTGTTTAGCGACCGTAATTTTCGGTCGCTAAACCATGTAAATAGATCACTATTTGTTTTAGCGACCGAATCAGAGACCGATTTATGATGGTAGCTGAATACCTGGTCGCTAAGGTTTTAGCTACCGAATTATTATTTCGGTCGCTAATTAGCGACCATAAATTCGGTCGCTATATAATAATAATCGGTCGCTATTAGGTGGTCGCATTTTTTGGGTAACCATTTTTAGCGACCGGTAATCGGTTGCTAATTCGGTCGCTAATTTTGGTTACTGTTAACCTATATTAGCGACGGATTTTCGGTCGCTATACATCATCTGTAAATCTTAAATAAAGTTTAGCGACCGAATTATTGGTTTCTAATTCGGTCGCTAAACTGGTTATTATTAATTTTTTTTTATTTTAATTTTTATAATAATTTTTTTTCTGATTTTCTTTAAACGTTAAAAAATTACTAATAAAACACACCAAATAACTTATGAAATATACAATCATAAAAAATAATAAATATATATAAAAAGAATAATCCAAAATGTCGTACAAGAATCGTTTAAAGTCAAAAATATGGAGAGAAAAAATCAGTCATGATGAGGGGGAGATGGAGGAATCCAATCATCCTCAGCGTCCGTACCACCGACGCGTCATTAGCCGATCATCCTCTGCGAGAGAGGCTGACATCGATGGAGCGGCGAACCGGAGGAGCGGCAGCAGCGCACAACCGTCGTCGAGCATCATCTCGAGCAAGCGGAGTCTGGACCCTCATCTGCTCCAACACCAGCCGCGATGTCCGCCTCCTGCTCGATGCTCGCCGCATCATCTTTGGTGTGCCCGAGTCAATCAGTGCAATCTTGTTCGCCATCTCGCTTTCTCTCTCGCTCTTCTCCCGAGCTCGCGTTCAGCTGCGTGATGGTGTCCTGCATTTGGTGGAACTGCTCCCGAGGGACGGTATCGGCGCAACAAGGAGCAAAGGCGTGCGGACGATGAAGCGATGAACTCGGCTCCCAGTGTCCGAGGCCATACACGTGCCCCTTCTTGTTCCTCGCCCCGACGACCTCCAAATAAATGGCATTATCGTCGATGGAGACAGAGAGCAGCCATCACCGATCAAAGCCTGTGATCGTGAGGCACGTGATATGGCATCGTCCTTCTTCTCGTTGAAGCCCGCCTACAAAGTATAGTTGAATAGATTTAGTTAAAATAATTATATCCAATATTAACAAATCATTTATAATAAATTACAAGTAAACACTAAATTATTTTTTTGCTTACAGCATAGTTACGGGCCTTGTCGTTGACCCATGTCCCCGACTTCAACTTCTTCGTCCTCTCCACCAACTCCATAGCAGATCGGGGCCATTGTTTTACGTGCTTTCTGCACAGAATAATATAATATTAAATTCATAAGAATAATTAAAAATGAAAACTAATTAATTAAGTAGTATATTAAGTCAAAAGTTTAATGTATTACCATCTCGTCGTAGTGGGCGGCGGCTGATTTAGACCCACCGGTCCAAGCACATGCGCCACCATCAGAAGCTCGATTACGCCGAGCTGTGGCCTGGATCTTCTCAGTAGCCCAGATCTTGGTCCAGCTGCCTCTTGATCTCGGGATCCACCCACCTCCCCTTATTCTGCCCCTTCCTCGGCTTGTTCATCGATTCTTCATAACCAGTGAGCCTTTATGCTCAAATATGTCCCTGACGAGAGCCTCTAAAGCTAAGTCCCACCTATACTCTTTCTGCAACTTACAGTTGTTAGGAAATTCGTGTGTACATATATATAATGTAAATTTAATTTTAAAAACTTAATAAACTGTTACCTTAAACTCTAGAAACAACTGATCCCTATGGCCCAGTGGGATGGCCTTCCATGTAGGCCATGGACCATCAAACTTGCGTCGCAGGATCTTCGATATCGAATCAGAAGGGCCCTTCGCGGGCAGAAAGCTGCAGCAAAATTAGAGCATTAATAAATGTTATAGTTAAATTTTAAAAACAAGTAAATAGAAATTAACGATACTTTATATATATTAAAAAATTAAATTAGCATACTCGTTATCCCCCCTGGGGATAAGAAGAATCCTCCTGTCGGATGGACCACGACTCTTCTGTCCCGATGATGATGATGGTCCTATCGTCGTAGGTGTGGATGATGAGGGTGCAGCCTGTGTCCCGACCACATGAGGATAGGTGGGGGGTGCAACTCCATCACCCTGAGGTGTCCCGTCAACAGAGGTGCTGGTAGGATGGTCTCGATCTGAAGGCTGTGGGTCGGCCGGCGAAGGGACTCTCGCAGCACGACCTCCACGACGACCCCTACCTCTGGAGGAATCTGCAATCTGTGAAAAAAATGAAAATATGATTACACAACAGTGTAAATAATACAAAAATAAATTACCTAATAAGTAGAATGACATTCACACAATGAATTATGACATAAATAAATTACCTAAGTAGAATCTCCGTCAATAAATTCACCCTCAGTCTCATCAGACTTCTTAGCATGATAAAAACTTGTAGGCATCCGATTGCCTTCTGGCAATGCCTTGGACACTGACCTGCTGAGGCGATTAAAACAGCCTTCTTGCATATTGTAGTCAGATTTGATACTCAACCATTCCATGCACATCGACAACTCCGTGTACTCCTGACATCCTTCCCACAATGGAGATCGTGCAGCACTCAGCATATCATAGAATCTTTGAGCTTCGGGATTCGGATTCTCCTCTATGTATTGGGAACCCATTCCACCATCTTCTCCCCCATCTTCTTCTAGTACAACACCAACCGATGGTCCAGCATGATCCATTATCATCTGCTCGTATGGATTCAATTCTTCCCTCCCGTCACCACTTCCATAGTACGAACCTTCAGCCACAATCGGGTTTAAGTCAGGCAACGTCTCGCCATGGTTACTCCACCAATAGTAATCAGGCATGAAGCCCTTCTCATAAAGATCGGCTACAACTCCATCCACACTTTTGAAAGATTGACACTTGCATCTTTTGGAAGGACACCTCAATTGATCACCGCCCAACCGTATAAATCTCTCCTGGCTAACAACAAACTCTATAAACTCACCCACTCCAACTCTATACTCTTCCCTAAGACGTTTATTCCGATCCAACCTACGATACATCCATTTTTGATTCTCCGGAATATCCATTGCTGGCAATTAAATAGCCTGACCAATCCTACAATAACACTTATATATTACGGTGCATTCCAATAACTCCATCAATCTCGTTCTTATGACAAGGTATGAACCTATCCCATTCGAGAAGAAACCTTTGTCACACTCGGCTACTAATAGTTATTCCCATATTCAAATACCTTATACTTGACAAAATTTCAGCAGCATTTCCCATCGGTCTCCAAGTTACACGACTCGAGCACGGTCAGAATCACCGCGATCAAGTATGCACCAGGAGAACAAAAGGAAATGCATCGCACGAGATTTCAACAAGTATATAAGGCATTTGAACATTGAAATGACTATTGTACGAGTGTGAAAAAGGTTTTTTCCCAAACTGTCCCACTTGGACAATTCAAGATTCAATACAATGAGCATGCATACCTTGATAAGTTACGCATGCTCATTAATATTGACTCTCAAATAGGAAACTAAGGCTTTCGTAAATTAATTATTAACTCTAACAGAAAATAAAACCATTAACCTATAAATATTGCAACATTGTTGAGTTTATATAAATTGCAGCGTAAATCAATACAAACTTAGAATAAATATTGTAGCAAACATCCTATTGAGCTCCGCTCTCCACTAACAAGTAGCAGTTAATTGTCAAACACATGCATAATTTCTAAATTATCAAAGACACAACCAAAGATCCCGCCTTTCGGACAGGCTCACATCCTATTGAGCTCCGCTCTCCACTAACAAACAACACATATTGACAAACACATGCATAAACATTAAATTATCAGCATACAATCATACAAGATCACATCCTATTGAGCTTCGCTCTCCACTAACAAACAACACATATTGACAAACACATGCATAAACATTAAATTAGTTATCAGCATACAATCAGACAAGATCACATCCTATTGAGCTCAGCTCTCCACTGCCAAACAAGACGATAATTCACATAATACATTACACTGAGTGTTCAGAGAACTGACCTGAGAGAGAAAACACAACTGAGCAAGGATGAGCGGAGGAGCCGGTAGAAGAATATGACAACAAGGACCTATCGTGCATAAATGAAATTATTCATTTCAACTCAAATCACTATTCTATTATGTTAAATTGTTATACCTAAATAATTTATCTCATGAATATCTAGTGTTAAAGCATGTGCTCACGAAAAAATAATCAATGAAGCATAAAAAATAATAAGATTGGAGAGCTGAAGGTCAATTTATTTTGATTTCGACTTTTTTTTTTAAATTATCCTTAAATCGGGCCTAACTGTTTACACAAATCGAATCAATATATTACATATCCAGTACCATAAAAAAAATGTGGATAATGCTAGAATTTCTTTCTATCAAAGAGAAGATTTTCCATGTTGTTCAATGTTCATGTTAGTAAACATGACAGTGCCCATTAAAATAGAAAATAATAGAGAGAAAACTGAAAGGTGTAATTGATTGAATGAGAAAGTTTATTACATCAAGTCATATATAAAAGTGACTTATATTATATGTAAGATAAAGCAACTGATTTGCAACTAACCACTAATTAACTATATTAATTATATGATCTAATAGTCCATCCTAGATAGACAAGATGTTAGGGTCTTAGTTACTAGGGAAAAATTGTCATAACTCACAAATTCCATTTCTATGATTTTCTAGAATTTAAATCATAAAAATCAAGGAATATGGAAAGTTGTAGCAACTTAGTGATTTGAATGAAAAACATGAAGAGAAAGGAAGGATGATCATTGATCACTAGACAAGCACAGATATCAAATTTGGAGATTTTTTTTCCCTTTATGCAAAGAGTTACAAATTTTTGAAATCCAAGAGTAAAATAAAAGGGTATGGTTCGGCCAAGTGGGGGAAAATAGGGGAGAAATTTTTGTTCATCAAATCATTTGGCAAGCATGAAGAGTATGATTATAGAAGCACCAATATTAAGTTTCAAGACTTAAATCAATGGGTACAAAGAGTTATGAATTTTCTACCATTTTCAAGCTTAATTCTTTTTGAACAAAATTAAGAACAAGCATGAAGCTAATCAACTCAACATCAATTGTAATGAACACACATACACTAAACACACATCTCTGCACACACACACACACACACACACAAACATCCCAAACAGACACACACACATACACTAAACACACCTCTCTGCACACACACACACACAAACATCCCAAACAGACACACACACAGAGCACCCCAAATGCACAATACACATCAAACACACACATCAAACACGGTGAGACACACCTACCCTATGATTACAATCCAATTGAACACACAAACTTTAGTACACAGAACACACAACAAACACACACTCACAACACACACACACACACAACACAACAAACACACACACAACACACAACAGAAACAACAATGTAGAGAAAGACAACGAGAGAAGCAATTACCTTGGTCAGTGTGAGGGAGGGCGTTGTGGTGGTGGTGGTGTGAGCAATATGACCAGAATGAGCCCTGAAATGAGGGGGGAAATGATAGACAGTGACATAGTGAGACAATGAGACAGAGAGATGGAGTAGAGGAGAGCTTACCTGAGCAGAGGGGAGATGACGGTGGTGACGGTCGGAGGTGTCTTGGGGTGTTGAGGTAGCCGGAGCGCGAGCCGTAGAAGAGAGAAACAGTGGGTGGGAGAGAGAAAACGACAGAAAAAATGAGGAAGAAGGAGGTTCTGTCGAATTTAGGGATTTCAGTTTTAGCGACCGAATTAATTCGGTCGCTAATATGGTTAGTTTTAATTTGAATTTGTAATTTTAGCGACCGAATTAAATTTCGGTCGCTAACACGCGCAATTTTATTTTTTCAACGCGCCATTTAGCGACCGAATTAATATCGGTCGCAAATATAAATAAAGTTTAAAGTGTGAATTCATAAATTTAGCGATGGATTTATAAATCGGTCGCTAATATAAACACAGTTTGACCGTTGCATTTAATTCGGTCGCCATTTCGGTCGCTAACAATTCGTAAATTTCTGACTTTTACTTTCCTTTGTTTAGCGACCGAAGTAGCGACCGATATCTCTGCTACGCTCTATTTCGGTCGCTGTTTCGGTCGCAGAATCAACTCTAACCAGTGTTTCATGTAGATCCTACAATCGGTCTCTATTTCGGTCACAAAAAGGAACCTAAAAATTCGGTTACTATTTTCGGTCGCTAAATGACCTTTTTTTGTAGTGATCCTTTGCTCCAATAGGTCTACCACGCTTCTGGCGTACTTTTGATTCATTAGGTGTCGCTTCTGTAGGATTTCCTTCAGGGACAACCAACCATGCAGGAACATTTGCAGCCGGTATGTGTGATTTAGTGACCTTCTGGGTGTTCGTAAAAATATATAGCAATTGGTTTGCAGCATTCTACAAATGAATTATTCTTTGAACTTCAAGTTCACATTGATTTGTGCGTGTATCCTGATTGGACAATGTTTGTGTGTTCCAGCAAATTTCTTGTGCTTTCACCTTTTTACCTTTTCCTTCCCCCAATGGTGGGAAAAATATTCATCAAATTGACAATCCAAAAATCTTGCTCTAAAAAGGTCACCTGTCAAAGGTTCTAGATACCTAATGATAGAAGGAGAATCAAAACCAACATAGATTCCAAGACGACGTTGTGGACCCATCTTAGTCCGTTGAGGGGGTGCAACAGGTACGTACACAGCACAACCAAATACTTTAAGATGAGATATATCGGATTGTTGACCAAAAACAAGTTGCAAAGGTGAAAACTTATGATATGCAGATGGTCGGATACGAATCAAAGATGCTGCATGTGGTATAGCATGTCCCCAAGCAGATGCATGAAGTTTTGATTTCACGAGCATAAGTTTAGCTATAAGTTGTAAACATTTAATAAAAGATTCAGCTAAACAATTTTGAGTATGAACATGTGCAATAGAATGTTCAACACTAATTCCTGTTGACATACAATAATCATAAAAAGCTTTTGAAGTAAATTCACCTGCATTATCCATACGAACTGTTTTGATAGGATGGTCAGGAAAACTTGATCTTAATTTGATTACCTGAGCAAGAAATTTAGCAAAAGAAACATTTCGAGTTGAAAGTAAACAAACATGTGACCATCGAGTAGAAGCATCAATTAAAACCATAAAGTACTGAAATGGTCCATAAGAAGGATGAATTGGGCCACATATGTCACCATGTAATCTTTGTAGAAAAGAAGGGGATTCCGAAGGTAATTTGGATGGAGAAGGCCTAATGATTAATTTACCTTGAGCACAAGAAACACAAAAATAATCATTATGTAAAAGTATTTTATGATCCTTCAGTGGGTGTCCATTTTGTATTTTCAATGATACCTCGCATCATAGTTGAGCCATGATGACCAAGACGATCATGCCAAAGTACAAAAGTCTTAGGATCTGAGCACTTCTGGTGCATATAATTTGACTCAATCATCCTTATTTTTGTAAAATACAATCCTCACTATAAACTTGGAAATTTCTCTAATATAGACTTTTCATTTGAATTTGTAGAGGTAATATAGAGATACTCCAAATTTTCCTCACTTTTGGTTTCAACATGATATCCATTTCGACGTAAATCTTTGAAGCTTAGTAGATTTCTTCGGGATCTACTAGAGTACAACGCATCATCGATATATAATTTTGTTCCATTTGGAAACATAATATGGGCTCTTCCAGAGCCTTCAATTACATTTGCAGAACCAGATATTGTATCAACATTAATTTAAGCTAATGTTAATTGTAAAAAATATTTTTTATTACGAAGGATCGTGTGAGTCGTGCCACTGTCCACTAAACATATGTCATCCTCCATATTATCGAGATTATTTTGCCTTATCTAATAACAAAAATAAATATTAGAAAGAGAAATAATGATGAACATTAAAGATATTATTGATCACAGGAAAATAATGATAAATACTCAAGATATTATTAATCATAAAAGTTCTAACATACGACAATATGCCAAATCCCAAATAAAGAAATAAAATAAAACTTTAAACATAATATAATTGATACGCACCATATTCAATAGTGAGCATTTCCATCCCCAATTAAATGATCAATTTTGCCACTAGGATCTTCGAAAAAATCTGAGACATCAAAATCCACATCCATAAGAGTCGCTTCTTTTTTAAGAGATTCAGATAAATTCACTTCAGCATTTTTTCCTTTTTCCTTAAATGATGCCCTGTAAAGATCAGCTAGATGTTTTGGGGTGCGACATATACGAGACCAGTGACCTTTTGTCCCACATATATAGCAAATATTGTCATTGCCTTGCATCTTGTTGCTCTTTCCAGAATTTTCTTCATTTTTAGCATGTTTCTTTGGAGGAGGATTATCACGGGTCCAAGTATTTTTTCTCCCACGACCCTTCTTTCCACCACGACCTCGTCCACGTCCTTGGGAAAAAGCCACATTCACTTCATGGAATGGTGTTGAGCCAGTTGGGCGAGATTGATGGTTTTTCATCAAAAGCTCATTCTTTTGTTCAGCCACAAGCAAACAAGAGATTAGCTCATAATATTTGGTGAATCTACGCTCTCGATACTGCTGTTGCAGGAGCACATTCGAGGCATGAAAAGTTGAATATGTTTTTTTCCAACATATCTTCATCGGTAATTTTCTCACCACATAATTTCAATTGAGAGCTAATTCTAAATAAAGCTGAATTATATTCACTTACGGTTTTGAAATCTTGCAAACGCAAGTGTATCCATTCATATCGAGCTTTTGGAAGAATCACCGTTTTTTGGTGTTCATATCTCTCCTTTAAATTACTCCAAAGGGCCAATGGGTCCTTAACAGTAAGGTACTCAGTTTTAATTCTTCATGCAAATGATGTCGAAGGAAAATCATTGCCTTAGCGCGATCCTGCAGGGATGCTTGGTTTCCTTCTTGAATAGTATTTCCAAGATTCATAGCATTAAGGTGAATCTCAGCATCAAGTACCCATGACAGATAATTTCTTCCAGAAATATCAAGAGCAACAAATTCAAGCTCCGTGATGTTTGACATGGTAAAGACACTTGAAAACAAAACTAAAATACTCGTTACACTATTAGAGACTTGATCATACTGATAACGTGTTGAAAATAGAAAAGAATAGAGAAATGTAGAGAATAGAGATATAGATTCAAATACTAGTTCTTCAGGAACTAGGATTCAATGTCTAGTTCTTTGGGAACTAGCCGTCATATTTGTCATCGATATATTATGATCGAGTGTAACAAGTACAATCTGACTACTACTATTTATAGAATAATAGTAGACTCCTAATAAGAGAAGATTAGGATATGATAGGATAAGAGATAATATCATATAGTCATCCACTAAATCAAAATATTTATAACAAAATTAACTTAATTAATAAAACCAAAATATTTGTATCTTGATTTTTCAGTTAAGGGTATTTTTGTCTTTTAAAAACAATTACATTTCTCTCTTTTCATTCTCTATCCAACCAAACAAAGAGGAGAGAGAACAAACTTCTTTCTTCTCTATTGCTCTTATAGCAAACAATACATCAAATCTACTTCGACTCTTTTCTCTCTTCTCATTTTCTTCTCAAAACCAAACAAAACAAGAATAAAGAAAGAGGATGTTATAAAAAATAAAGACTCATCTCTTATAAAATTAGTAAATGTAAACCGACTTTATTTACTGTAATCTTCCAACAGACTTTTACAGAATTATATTTGACTCAAAATCTCAACCGACTATGAGAAAGGGAGACAGATTTATACATGTCATTGGTGCCAATATTCTGGTACTGTGATTGCACACAAATTGTCCAATGTCCTGCAGAGTCCACAGATCCTTCAAGCCACAGTTGTAAGATTCTAGGGAATATTACACTTTTCAGTCTGTTATTATCCCTTATTATAGACTTGGGGCATAAACAGAATGCCCTTCCTACATGTGGGGATCAGGGGATGGTTTTAGTGCCCTTTTTATTTTATATATTCAAACACTTTGCAAGCTTTTGAAGGATTGTAAAGGAAACATGGCCTTTTTCAAGGTTAAAGTAAATGAAGATATTGATATTCTCAACCAGCACAAAAAGGCAAAGAAAATAAAATAAAAAAAGTTGTTGCTAGTATTTCAGACTTCTTTAACAAAGTCAGCATTACAAAGCAAAATGATCTGAATTCTTCATTCAGCAAATAATATTGGTGATTCCTTATTCAGAGACACCTTATCTTTCCCCTCTTTATAACTCACTTACCACTAAAAGGGAATCCAAACATCAATTGGGCTGGTTGGTATAGAATATAGAAAGCTTATGTAACACAGGTTGAGTAGCTATGTCTGCCACCTCATAAAAAGAGGGAGAGAAAGAGAGGGGGGGCAAAGCAATAGTTGCACATGCTTATCACTTCCTTGCTGCTTTTGCATCAACATTGCACCTAGGACTATGAATTTTCCATACATTCACCAATTCTACAGATATCTATGGCCCCCAAATCCCATCACTACTTTAGTCACTCAATATCATCTTTAGACTTACCAGAAAGACGGTTGCATATCATTCCAAAATCCTTTTTTAATTTCACTATAGGAATAGGAATCATTATCTATTAATAATCAATCATATCAAATAATTTCTATGGTGAGCACACCTCGCCCGTGAAGAATTAACAGGGTTGCTTTATTGATGATATCACATACAGAATAACATACAACTTGTGTTACAATTTACAAAATATGTAAATTGATGTCATAGTGCATCTATTTTCTTAAAAATAAAAAACTCTTTAGACAGTAGAAACATTAGCTGCATAACACTAGAACATGATAACCACCTACAATAATCCTCTCCCCTTCAGAGTTCTGTTTTGCCAAGAGTGCCACTATTTTCCAAAAGGTTCTTTAACAACCTTGGTGTTTGAATGTGTAGCTCCTTACAGAATCAGACTGATTGGTTACAGTTCTCACCCTTGACCATTCCATTTATGATATGTTGCATAATTGGCTCATTAGCACCTGCAACATCTTCCAAGTTTCAATTGAATATATGCATATTTTCTATTAACAAGACCAACAACAAATTCAGTATACCCTGCCATAGTGCAATGATTGCAGAGTCTGCAAGGAGTAGTGTACACTGAACAGTACAAATTATCAGTAGCATTTGCATAGACTGCATGAATCATGTATGTAGGAACTGAAGTTTTTAGAGGATGAACTAAAGTTTTTAAGGCATTCTTTAGAAGAAAGGTTAGTCAAAGCACATGGATAATAGGCTACTCCATGACGAAAAAATAATAATCAGCATGGCTTCATTCTAAATAGAAAAATCTGGGGAACTTCAAAGGTCAAAATATTCTATAATTGGTCTCAACTACATTTAGTTTAGAAATAACAATGGGCATGTTAGATTAATTAAACTCAAATTAATTTAATATATAAATTGTGCATCGATATTATTATTAAATATTAATGCGAGAAATAAAATGTTTAACCTGATGTATAGATTGTTTACGTTTCAGAAAAAGTATTGCAGCAAAAGGTAATTTTTTTTTTAAAAAGAAAAGTTATTTATTGAAAGCCTATAAGTAAAAGTATTGCAGCAAATTGTAACTTTTGTTAAAAGAAAGTTACTTATCTAAATCCTATAAGTCAATATAAAACACCTTCTTCGTAATAAAATTTGTCAAAATAAACTAAGTTTGTTAGATTAATTCGAAAAAGTGGATAAAAAATGTGAAATTGTGAATTACCAGAAAAAAATTGAATATACTTTAGTCCAACTTAACACAGCCTGAATTTATCACTTTAAAAAAAAAAAAGAACCAATTAATAATTTGTCTAATTCATTAATTTATTTTTAATTTCCATAAAATTTAATTTTTTTAACTTTTTTTTAATTGTATAAACTTTAAACCTCTTGATATCCCTTGATCCAATTTTTTCCAAAATTAAATTTATTGCATTTTATTTTTTCTTTAAACAAAGAGTTGTTAGGCTGATGAAATGAGTAGCCCCAACACATATCAAACCCAATTGACACAACCTAAAATAGCCCAACTTATCACCGGACGAGTAACCCAAATCCGAAAACTTTTGAAATTGTAAAGTGTATGTGAGGGAGAATAGGGACTTACTACACCTGATTTTTTGATCTAGACATATCGTGTATTTTTTTTATTTTTACTTTTACTTTTCGAAAATGCCCTTCACCTATTATATAAAATTTTATACAATCGAGATTAAATTCTGGATGCGTAAAATTTAGACATCTGAAATTTAATTTTTCAAATATGTAAAATGACATTATGTATATTTCTAGATTTACCATAATTTAAATTCCAGACGAGTAAGAATTTATATATCTGAATTTTAATTTCTGGACATAGTAAAATTTTACACATCCAAATTTTAATTCCAAATATATAAAATGGTCTTTCGAAAAAAATTGTCTTTCATAAAATTTTACATATCCGAGATTTAATATCCGAATGTTGTAAAATGATAGTCCGAAAATTAAATTCTGATGTGAGACTCGGATTTAATTTTATGCAGAAGACGAAAAATGGTGGAGCAACTCGGAATTTATAGATGGAGCTTTTCCAGAGTTGAATCTGGAGAGGTGGGTGGCGCAACAAAGAATTCAAGGGTTTAGGGAAGATTGAATGGAAGGGTATTTTTGGAACACCAAATTTTAAAAAAAGAGATACTGGGTGTAAAAGCAAAAAACAAGGTGTAACCAGGAAGGCGCGGAATAATAAGATACAAGAGCCATATCCAATTGGAAATGGGCAGTGGAGGGTCCTGATGCACGTTTGTCATAACCAATTGTGAGTAGTTTTTATCATGGAAACTTGATTAGAGGAGTGATGTTAACATACTTTTTAATTAACACACTATTTTGTATTGGATAAAATTCAAATGAGTTATACTATTTTGAAAATGGATTCCACTAATTCGTGTGAGTCCCATTTAAATTTGTAGAACCCATAGAAATTTCAATGGACATGAGATAATGTACTGAAAAGAAAATAACAGAGAGTATTTTATTAGTATTTTTCAACGTGATTATGTTGATATTCATCGTGATTCCAAATGCATGTTTACTAGATCAGATGTTTGACCGTTACACTAAGTCGTAGAAAAAATTTGAACAAAATTAGGCAAATTATATAAGAAAAATCTAGTTTTATTTTTAAAAAATGCAACTTAACTCTAATATTTGAAGGGTACATAATTTCTGGTAGTGGGGCGAAAAGAAACACAAAAGCGAACAGAAAAAATTACACCCTTAAAATGCAAATTAAAGAATAATTTAATCAATTTAACGAAAAAAAATAATTAAAAAGTCCATCAATTTCATTAATATGGATGTATTTTTGCGAAATAATGAATAATTAAACCAATGTAAAACAAATTTTATCTACTTCTAACCAATAGTGGATGCTTCGCAACTTAATTTTATTAGGATATATCGATAGTGTTCTGATTTTTGGACTTAGATAAATTCACTAGCAAACTTTGGATAAAGAGAATTTATGAACATATGAGACACGACATATAATTTAGTGATTTAGCGAGCTAACAAAAATAGTGTTCAGCTCACGAAAGAAAGGTCATCATGAGCACTGTTAAAGCAAAAAATCGTAACTATATGCATATTTTAAAATATTTCCTTGAACAATCTATTGGCCTGGTACATCTAACAATTTTAATATATTTCCTTTGGTTTTGCTTCCATATTTATGAATTAGTAATATAGTAAAATGTAAAGGCTATATTCTGAATTTTACCATACACAAAAGAACAATGTTAAACATATGTATAAATTTCAGTCAATATATATATATATATATATAATCACAACCCGCATATTATGCACAGAACCAACAAATTTGTCAAAAGTCCATACATGTGCAATTCATTATTCAACATTATGCCACCCCTAGCTAACATCCAAAATCTATAATAATAATAATAATAAAACAACCAAATAGAGTTTAGATTAAAGTATGACACAAAGAGCACAGGTGGGATCACCCTCCGCCGCTAGCGCAGATTAACAAGTAGCAGTGTAGCACAACCCATTCATCATTACCTCACAAGCACAACCACACCCTCTGCAAGTGTTTGTTGGTGCCTCAAGCAAAACCAAGGTAACTTCGGCCTTAAACAAAACAATATCGGATGCATCGATTTTTTTTTTTTTTGGGTTAAATAACCATTTCAATAAAAACTAGGCAGGTCATAGAGATGTATTAGAGGAATGGATCCTCTCCAATTTTTGGATCCTCACCCTTAAGCAACATCTCCCACCTTTTTTTTCATTATTTAAAATCCTCTCACCTTTTTATTTTTCAAGTGTCAGGAACTCATTGCACAAAACTTTCAACGCAGGAAATCCATTCCAGTGTATTAGACCCTGTTAGACCCGATTAACTTGAAAACCACACCAAACTAATTGATTTGGATCGGTTCATCGGATTTAATAAGATAAAGGTTAAACTTTATTTTCATTTGTTTGAACTTCAATTTTAGTGTTTCCGGACCCAATGACCCAAATCGAACACCTAATTAAATTTCTTTAAATAACTTTTACATATTACAAAATTGTATGTTTAGTCACCCTGCATATGATTTAGGGAGTTCTTCCCTATTTTTCTTCTCTTCTTTCTTTCCCTTCCCTCACACCAGACCACCCTCAATCATAGTTCACAAGTTCTTTTTTGCAATGCTGGTAATTTCGATGTTGTGTCTTGACTCGATAAAACTTGAAACATGTAAATTACTACATTGATTGTTTATTTTTATTTATGCTTGTTTGGAATTGCGACTAATTATATGAGTTTGTATGATTGTTATGTATTATTGTTATATTGTGTATTAACTTTAATATCAATGTTTATATATATTACTTAGATGTCAAGGATTACTTTTTATCAATTGTGTGGTTACTTATTTTTTCGCAATTTTGGTTGGAATTGATAAAAGTATTAATATGGATTTCCAATAAATATATATATATATATATATATATATATATGCCAATGGGCGACCTGATGACCTTATACAAACAACTCATTGGTGATCGGGTTGATTTGATTCAAGTGTGACACTTTAAAATTATCGAACCCAAACAAAACCATTGCAATTGGTTTGGGTTTTTTTTTCTTTCCTTAACTTGTCCAACCTGGCCCAATTACTTACGAGGACACCTACCAATGTAGTTTACTCAAGTTTGGCTAATCCGATCAAAGGTAATGGTCTAAATGCTTGAGTACACTAGCTCAAGACCCGATTCATAAATTTTTTAAACAATTCAGCTTGGCCACCCGAGACGCATTACAGCCATTACTGAGGCTTTTTCTGAGCTGAAAGATGTTGAGAAGTCTTTCACTGTGAGACATCTTAATTTACCTGTTGTTGCCGATAAATTTATTATTTTTATAGGTTTTCGTATTCTCCTTTTCTCTGCCTCTATCCTTCTCTTTCTTTTCTTCATTGTAACCAAAATCCTTGTGGTGGTCGTGTGGTGTTGTGCTCGCGGAGGAGTTGGGTTTGCGGCGATGCGGTGCGCACACTTATCGTTACGGGATGGCGAACCGAGATTTCTGATTCACAACTGTGAGAAGATGGATCTCGCACGATGAGTTTAGGCTGGTGCACGGTGACCGGATGATGGTAGGAGGTGTGACCGCTTAGAGATGATAGATCTGGGGTGGTGGAGGCTATGTACACCTTGTGACACCCTCTACCCATTTATAAAGACATAAAATAAGATAAATAAAAGAAACACATGCATATTATTTCATATTAATAAAACCATAGGGTAGAAAGTACCACATGAACAAAACATCTTAACACGGAAAATAAAACAAGTTATAACAAAGAAACATCCAGGAAAACAAAACCCAACCCCGATGTCACATTACAGAGCTGGTAAACAACAATCTGAAAATACCTCAGATAAACAAGATTAAACAAAAGGGAAATCCTAAACTACGAGTAAGCGGCTCCACAGAGTCACTCCTCAACCGACTGCTCAGCGTCCTTTGCATAAAGAGATACATGCAAAGCAAACAACAGAAAATGGGGAGTAACAAATCTTGTATAAAACATAACGGCAAGATGAGCAGTTACCAAGATGAGCATACAACACAATATAACATGTTATAACATTACAACATTTAACATACACATAATATTCTCATCATCTCAAACAATGTATGCTATGCCGTGCAGTACTACTCCACTACTCTATTATGCATGTGGATCCAAACTACCTCGTGAAGACAACGTCAGAGTTACATATCCACACTGGCCAATAAGCATCAACGCCGGCAGTTCACTAAACCATGGGTGAACCCCTTGGATAGCCGATGCACCTTACTCTCGAATGCATCACCACGGGGGCGCACGATTCATCTAACTCTCGGATGAATCACCGCGAACGGCTAAATTGCCTTACTCTCGGATGACCTCCCCTATGTTGAACTTCCCCCACTAATATCTCCAATGCGTGAATGCATGAGCAACAACAACAAACAGTCAACAACCACCACCTCCGCTTTGGCCAATAAGCACCAAAGTTTTATCACCATCAACACCTTGACCAACAAGCATCAAGACCCCCTTGGCCAATAAGCACCAAGGTTCAACATCATCAACACATTGACCAACAAGCATCAATGCCCCCTAGCCAATAAGCACCAAGGTTCAACATCATCAACACCTTGACCAATAAGCATCGAGGCTACTTTGACCAATAAGCACCAAAGCATAACAACGTGCGGTAACCCATCGTTACCGTCTTTAACCATCTTAGTTAAGTCATCATTAAATTATCTAACTTGTCTTTACTTCGTTTGGTGTCTTATTTCATCTTAGGGAACAATTCGGTTGAACCATCCTTGTTATTGTTTTAGCGTCTGTTCTGTTTAGGGAAGAACGGTTGTGCTAACCCCAGCACGGGCTTGCTGGCGTTTAAGTCGAGCACGGGCATGCTGTCTATTGAGCACGATCGTACTCACTGGAGCATGGTTGTACTTGTATGGGTAGAAGGGTTAGAACCATTGCCAAACTCTTTAAGTCATTCAAGATCAATCCTAGGGTCTTTTAACTACACCACCAAGTAGTAATCTTGTTTATTATTATTTAGTCTCCATGTCTTATGATTATTGAGAATTAATCCTTTAATTCTTGTTTCATTGCTACCATCTCTAAAACACTCATAATTCAAACATAGGGTCTTCCTTGAGCATTAACCTCACCCCTCTTCGCTAAACTCCATGCTTTATGAACAATTGGGAAATTAATCCTTTAATTCCATTCGTTATTACCAAGTCCTATTCATTTAATTAATGTCTTATTAACATTAACAACATCAACAACTCAAGCATACATTCATCCATGACATAAACATCATCATCAAATCAAACTTCCATTCATGGCATAAACATCATCATCACTAATCCACAATTAAACATGTCAATCATATATAAAACGTAGGTAAACATATAGCAAGACAAAACATTTAAGCAAATAGCACACAACAGGGTCATGGGTTAACCCTTCGTCTTACGTTACCCCCAATGCCTACATGTTCATACTAATCCCTTCTCCTCATACCCGGTATGAAGATCTAATCTACGGTCACTTTGAGTGAATCCAAACTTGGTCACTCGAACGGTTCAACGGATCTTGGTCAAGAACATCAAAGAAAGAAGGAGTAATTAATCCCCAATTCAAGAAAACAAAAGGGATTAACAAAGGGTTTACAAGATTGCCTTAATTAACACTATTGTGTGGTTTACTCTCCAATCGCAAGAGAAACACCAAAAGTCTTGAGGAGGTTCAAGGGGAGGCAGAGGAGAGGGCTCCTGACGGCCAAGGATTGAGAAAAAGTGTCAAAATGAGGGTTATGGCTCGTAACCCTCTAAAATTAGCATTTTTATGCTGTCAGGAAACGAGCAGGGGGTCTTTCTCAATTGAGCACGACCATTCTCAAATGAGCAGGGGGTTGCGTTAAAAGAGCATGGGGTCCGCTTAACAAGCAGGGGGTCGTGCCGAATGAGCAAGGGGCCAACAAAAACACCGTCAAACGTCCAAATCCTGACGCGGTCATGCTCAAATGAGCAGGGGGCGTGCTCATGGGTCAGGAAGATATTTTTTACCAGAAAATCCCCCTTAATCCATTTTTACCCATCCTAAAACATTTTCTTAATAATCTAGCATAAAAACATCAATTATAGGCAACATATATTCATTAAAACAAACACATATAAGCATGGAGATGAAAAACAGGGTGTTACTCACCTCAACCCACCGCCACTGCTCCTTTCACTCCCACACCATCATTACATCTCCCCTTATTCACCCATACCGAGCAATACTTATGCCTCTCTACTTCACCGCTGCGATTTCACCTACCCACCGTCACCGTGGGTGCACACCGCTTCTCTCTCTGCAGCTCTCTCCCTTTCCCCCATTGTTTATTCTGTCTAAGTGCGTGTCTTCTGCATTTTCTCGAGTGTTGTCAAGTTGGAGGGATAGGGTTTACTTAGAGTTGAAGTTGGACATTTTATTTTTGATACTATTGATGCTCTGTGCGTTTGGTAAATTTGGAGTTTTTTGAACATTAACTAGATGATGCAATGGAGGATTTAGATGGTTTTGCAATTAATGAGTCTCAGGTTGAGTATGATGATGGTGAGGTGAAGGGGTGATGGAGTAGGAGGAGGACGTCAGGTCCATCATTTAATCTAACGGTGGGAAGGTAATGATGGTGGTGATGGAACATATGTCATTGATGAAGTTGGTGGTTTATGGGGTGTGTTGGATAGAGTCGCCAATGTCGTTGTAGAATGGGAAGGCAAAATTGGCGTTCCGAGTGACACTGGGAATGTTAGCTTCAAATGCAACATATACAACCGGTTGCCTAGATGCATCTAGATCATCCAATTATTTTTTTACACCATCTGACGACTATAAGTTGTGGTGCACCGTAAACAACTTGCTTAGTCTGCTCATCGTAGAAGTCACCTTGTTTTGTGGCGTTTGATGGTTCTATATGTTAGGCAGTGCAAGTGGAATAGTTAACTTTCAATGTAATTTTTCCATCGACTTTTGACTTACTGTGACTTTAAAGATTAGTTTAAAGATAGATTATATAGACTTTAGGTTTAGTTTAATTATACTTGATATTTTTCTTTTTATTTAGAAATTATACTATCTTTTCTTAAGGGTTATGTCATCATTACACTTACTTTCGCTTGAATGGATGATAATTGAAATTACACTAATCTTTCAAAAGGAGAGGCATGTATTGCTTTTGAAAAGAGACATGTATAGGTATAGTCATGCGTTAAGAAGAACTTGGTCGTGAACAACTCAAATATCTATGAGCTCAAGCAGTTTCATAGTTACTTTGTTCTTTTGTGTGGTACTCACTCTTTTTGAAATTCTAAATTATTGTTGTGCTACGATTTTTGGCAAATACACAACCCTATGTATAAAAGTTTGTGCTTTTCATAATACTAATTTTATTTATTAAAAAATTGTTCTACTCATATTTCATATTTTTAAATAAGTGGTTTTTTTAAAATGTTAATTACTTATTTTATGCTATGAAGAACCTTGTTGATCTTGTTTCAAAATTAATAGCACCTTGATTTTTTTCATTATATCGAATAAACTTTTACCTTTTTCATCTCTGTTCAGCACATAAATTTACTCTATTGATTTTCATTCTTTCTACTCTATCAACTTGTGTTTACCTTATGTGGACAACTCAAATATCTCTGAGCTCAAGTCCTTCAAGTTATTTTTTCCTTTCATGTGGACATCACTTTTCTTTAAGTTCTAAATTATTGTTGTGTTTTGGCTTTTGGCTAATACACAACTAAGGGTGGTCGTGGGTATGGTCCGACCCAACGACCCTACCAATCCAAACCAAACCAATATAAAAAAATCGGGTTGGTTTGGTTTCTATGTATAACCCGGCCAGTACGTTAGGGTCAGGTACCAAGTTTAAGAAAGTGAAATCCCGAGTAACCCGACTTGACCCGATGACACAGGGCATAAGTAAGGAGTTGTGATGGAGGCGCATTACCGAAGAGTAAGGAAGAGGCCATGGGTTAGATACGTAGACGAGATCAGAGGTCCAACCAAGAAGTGCCACTTTTGGCTTGGAAGTAGGAACCTTTGAAACCGTCGAAGACGTCGCTCGACCATATGACATCGTCGCCTCATTTGCTTCACTTTCCACCACCAATTCCCAACCATTCCCCACCGACCAGATCTTGTTCTTCGATGCGGTCTTACGCTCTAGAATGGTTATTCACAATGAACGCAATCTTAAGCCTGGAAAAGAGAGAGGGAGACTTCAATATTGACCTCAAGAATGAAAAGGAGAGAGACTTCAAGGAATAACTCAACCTTTAGAAGGGATTCAAGAGACATATAAATTGTAACCCTAATTTTTGTGATTTTTTTTTCATTTTTTAGTTCTCTTATTATTTTAATGCTAAACTCGATGGCCCGACCCTACCCAAATATGGTCGGGTTGGTTCGTTCAAGCTACAACTTTATCCCAAAACTCGACCCAACCCGACCATCTGCGATAAGCTGGGTCCAAATTTTTCCTAAACTCAACCCAACCCGGTACGTGCCTACCCCTATGCACAACTCCGTGTTTAAATATTTGTGCTTTTCACAGACTATTATTTATTATTAAACAATTTGTTCTATTCATGTTTAATGTTTTTTAATAAATGACTTTTTTGTAACATTAATTTCTGATTTTAAGTTATGAAGAGCTTTTGCCAATCCTGTATCAACATTAATAGTACCTTAACTTTATTTTATTATATTGAATAAACATTTACCTTTCTCATCTATGTGCACCACACAAAATTTCTTTATTGATTTTCAGGTTTTCTACTCTATCAGCTTGTGCTTACTGATATTTCTTATTTAACTTTCTACACAAATAAGACAATAGCAACTTAGCAAGTTTCAGCAATCAACACTTCGATGAGGACTTATCATATAGTGGAAGAGGTATATCATTTACTCATAAAGATTTAGAATTCGTTTCTCATCCCCTTATGTCATATAGGAGATGGCGAGTCTTATCGCAATGTTAAGGTTGCTCTGCCTTTTGATCTTGAGGTCATAGGTTCAAAACCTAAATGCAGACTCTCCACTTGTGGGGGTAATGTAGCGTACACCTACCCTCTTCAAACCTCATCAAGTGTAGCATACTCTCCACTTGACCATCCTTTATGTCCTGCAGGAAATGTAGTTGGAGTGGAACAACACCTCATTTTAATTTAAAGAATATTTTATCTTCATATTTCAATTTCAAATATCCATGTTTTATCTATGTTTTGTTTGATTTTATACTTATATTTTTTTAAATAAATTTAGGTATAGGTTAAGGCTATCATATTCTAGGTATGCTTTCAGAGATTTTCCCTCAAGGGAGATTATTGGTAGTACGAGCCAAATTTATGCCTTAGAACCATAGTGCTTTGATGCTTACCTTTCTTAGCAATCTTGTTTGATGGCCTCCATTTAGGGAGATTTCTTGTGCTCAGGAGCCATCATAAGAAATCCATTTAAGTTTAAGTACTCTAGAGACAATTTATAGGTATACCTCAACTCACCCTTCTAACTACATGTTTAGATCAACGTCTGGAACTACAGAAAGCACGTTTATGACCTAAAAGCTATTCATTATAGCTTCTAAATAGAGATGTGCAGTGAAGCACAAAATGACGTGCATCCAAACATACGTAAGTTCTAAATATGTCATTGGCTTCCACGACTGATTCTAAGGTAAGACTAACTTGTCGGCTCGTCCAATAATTTTTTATATTATATTATATTATATATATTAGAAAAAAAAAGTATAATAAAGCCTAATTTAATACCTCATGACTTATATATTCTTATACTTTTTAAATTACCTTTTTTTTTTAATTTTATTAATCAGTTACTACTTAATATTTATATATCATTTATACATGTTTGTTATGATTTTTTATTTCTTTATAGTTTTGCTATAGAGTCTCTAAAAGATGGGTGATTATGTATTTGTAAAATTTCTGTGTCATATATTTGTCAAGATGGGTGATTATGAGATTATGTTTATAATTTTATTACCTCATTTTATTATATCATATTTTGTTACTATTAATAATATCTTATAATATATTTTACCTTTTTAATATTACATCAAATTTTAACTTACCTGAGGTTTGAATATCTTCCTCCTTATCACTCCACTCTTGATGAGATATGATTAAGCTTGATTAATTAACCTCCTGATTCTTGTGTATGCTACATTACTGACTTTGATTAGTTGGAAGATTAACTGTTAACTGATTAACTGATCACTGAATTAACCTTTCTCTTCTGATGCTTCTGCTCCTCGTCATATCATTTTTTGTGTTTGTAAAAATCTTAGCCAAGTAGAAAAACATGTTTCCTGTTCTTATAATTTGTAACATTTGCTGTAATTGTTGTTTCATCTTCGTTTAGGACGATAGCTGTGTCGTTATTGCTAGTATTGATATGGAGGAGAAGGACGAGAACAACAACAACAAAAACAACAATGGTCCTACTGATGAAGGGTTGAGTCTTTCATCTCCCAATAACACTGGTAAGGTTCTATGGAGATTTTTGCTGCTGAAAAAGATGCTGAAGTTGTAGAGTTCAAAGAATTGGCTGATAATTCAGATGTGAAGCAAGATGTGGTGATGGTGAATGTTTGCACCAAGCAAGGATCAATTGATATTCATGATGATTCAGTTCTCAACAACAACACTGTTGCAGTGGTGGAAGAAAAAGAGATTGAGACATTATCAAGTGAATTTTCTGATATTTGCACCAAGGAGTCAACTGGTGTCAACAACAACAACAACACTGCAATGGAGCAAGAAGAAGAGGTAGAGCCATTCTCAGGTATTTTAATTTATCTGATTCAGATGTTAGTCGAGTTAGAGAGATGATTGAGTCTGATCCGTTTCTTTGTCAAGTTGTTGATTCAATTCGTTTCTGAAGTATCAGGATGAGTTGAAAAGTGATGAGCAAAATGGTTATATTTGTGCCAAAGGAGGATCAACACTTTCTGATGTTAACGACACTGAAATGGATGAAGAAAAAGTGATGTAGGTAACTTCAAGGGATTTGTCATATGCTGGAAATTCAAAGACTTTTTTCTCTTTTTCTTTGTGGGTTACTAGAATAGTATTATTGACAGATTCAATTGTGATTCAAGAGTTGGAAAGCGAAGAGACCTCATAACATTAAGATTTGTACTAGCAAAGGTTATACATGATCATATCTGATTTGAGTTTAATTTTTTGGTTGGGTTTAATATCTGATTAGATTTTAATAATGTGTGACAACGTTTAGCTGCTCATGCATGTCCTTTGATTTGATTTTATGTTTTAATTTAAGTATTTAAGAAAAATATCTTTTTGATTTTTTTTGAATGAAAGCAAATCAAGAAATTTCATTCATAAGAATATTCTGAATACAATATGGACTGCGATTAGTAAAAAAGGTAGAAGCTTTTGTCAGGACATGAACACTACCATTAGCTATCCTCCTAATAAAAACAACCTGTAAGTTGTTGCAATAAGATAACAAATGTTTACTAGCAGAGATGATTGATCCATACTCAGAGATCTGATTTGCCATTGTGAATATCATCCACCACTTGTTTACTGTCCACTCCAATAATGACATTGGAGCTGTATGATAAGTGAAGCCAGATCAAGATTTGCGCTAGACCCCAAGCCTCTGCTTCTGCTGCGGACATAGAAGCTGTACACCACACTGAATTAACAACTTTTTATGGATGAATATCCAATCAATCCACTAAAATTTATTTTAAGCAATTAAGTAATTTTATATCTCTTTTATCCATCCATAAAATATTTCTAAAAATAAAATAATTTGTAAAAAAATTAAAATATTATCTCTATCTTACCCTCGCTCTCCTATTTCTTTCTCTCTCTCCCCTTTCTCTCTCTCCCTTTTTTCCTACTCTCTCTATCTTTACTCTCTCTCCACTCTATCTCACGACCATTTTGTATCACGACCATTTTTCTATTATTATATGGGAGTTATTGATTATCTGCATCTACGGAGGTTGTTTTGCCACAACGTTCCATGACATTGTTTTACGAAACTTATTACGACTTTCTGCGCTTTCAATTAGTTAATACTATTTTTTTAAAGTTTCTCAGCAAAAAAAAGGCAACGAAAAAAGAAAACGTACGTGATAACGTGAACTACAGCTGGTGCTTAGAACAATTAATTAATTAATACTTAATGTAACAAAAAAAAGAAAAAAAAGTAGGTAAATAAAATAAAAAATAGTGAAGAAAAAAAATAGGGAACAGAAGAGAAAATTAGATGGAGTGTTTTTTTTTGTTACAGATGGAGGTTTTTTTTATTTGGTGAAAAATAATATGAAAAAAATAAATTGGTTTTGGAATGGATAAAAGTTGATCCATTACATTTTTGATTGTTGGTCCAATGGATTTTAAAAAATATTGGATGGATCATAAACCATCCACTAAAAAAATAATCCAATCCATCCAATCCATTTATATTATTTTTTTATAAATGGATGGATTGGATGAATTTTCTCATGGATGGACTGGATGGATGATGGACAAATGGATCATTTTATATCCCTTGGCAGTAAAGATAACTTATTTTCATCAAAGGAGTCACAAGCCTTGAAGAAAAAGGTTTCAAAAGTCTCAGCATTCATCATAATAGTTTGGAGTTGTTGCCATATTCCTTCCTTCTGCCAAATTTTCACGCTAACTCGACACGTGAGAAAGAGATGCCACCTTTCCTCAAAGTGTTCTCCACAGCAAACACACATAGATGAACAATGAACTCCCCTACTATTCAAGCATATTTTGGTTGGGATACAATCACGTAGAAGTCTCCACAAAAACACGTTAACCTTCGATGGAATATGCATGGACCAAATAGCTGACCAATTTCCATCACATTTCAAGTGCTCCATATCAACCAATCTGTCCATGCACACACGATCGATAAGCACTTTTAACAGTGTACAAACCCTTTTTATCAAACCTCCAAATTCTAGTATCTGAAGCATTTAAGTCAAAGTGGGGGATCTTTAAAATCTCAGTAGCATCTCTAGAATTAAAAATGCCCCTTATTTCCTCTTCCTTCCAAACTCCTGTGAAACGGCTGATGAGGTCACAAACTTTTAGAGCTTACAACTGTGTGGCAGTTTACTACAACATATTAGACTTTTAATAACGCATCTTTTATAGTATTTCCGTGCAGAAATACTATTAAAAATGATGCGGGGACTTTTAGTAGTGTTTCTTTAAGGTAACGCTATCTTAGGTATCATCTAAGATAGCGTTTCCTTAAGGAAACGCTATTAAAAGTCAAGCTGCAGGAAAAAATAGTGGTTCCTTGCGGAAACGTTATCTTAACTAACCACCTAAGATAGTGTTTCCTTAAGGAACCGCTATTAAAAGTCAAGCTGAGGAAAAGATAGTGGTTCCTTGAGGAAACGCTATCTTAACTAACCACCTAAGATAGCGCGTCCGCTAGCAAACGCTATCTTATGTACCCCTACAATAGCACTTATATACAGAAACGTTATTGTTTCCTTTTCCAAAATTTAAAAACGTGAGAGGCGTTCAATTCCCTTGTCCCACGGTATTCCTTTTCTTTCTATCGTTAACAAGGCAACGATGTGCCTTCCTTCGTTTTTGAAGTCGCAACCTTGGGTGGTTTCGCGGTTCAAACATATCTACTCCACCCATCACAGTTTCATGGTTCCTTTGTCCAGATCTATTCCACCCATCACAATTTCATGGTTCCTTCGAAGTTCCTTCATCTCACGGTTTCAGTCGCACCCCAAGTCCCTTCTTCCTGATCTATGTTCCTTCACGCTCCTTTTTGTTTATGTAATCTTAGGGTTTCAAAATTAGAGGGGATTTGAGGATTGTGTAATTTTTTTGTTTGTTTTTGTTTATGTTGTGGGTCTTCATCTTTTACACACAATTGTATTAATTTGATACATTGAATATCATGATTTTTAGCTTTACTGTGTTTTGATTTGGTTGATGTTTTTCATACGATTTTCTTATGTACTGGGTTTTGATGAATGAAGAGAGAATTTGGAAAAATCAGTGTAAACATTTTAAAAAAAAACCTTAAGATAGCGTTTCTTTTAGGAAACGCTATCTTAGATGTACCCTAAGATAGCGTTTCGGAAGCGCTATCTTAGGTCAGAAGCTTTAATTGCGGGGGAATAGATAGCGTTTAAAAACGTTATTAAAAGGCACACGGAAATGCTATCTAAAGCCTTTTCTGTTGTAGTGGTTGAGGTGTGGAAATCTGTGGCTCCTCTACATTTCTAAGCCAATGGGTACTCCAAACATTAACCTGAGATCCATCACCAATCTTCCAACGCAAGCCTTCATTAAGCAATGCCCGAGATGAACTGATACTACGCCAAACATAACTGCGGTTGTGCCCAATTGAAGCCCCCCAAAAGTCCCCACTTGGGAAATATTTTGCCCTGAAAACCTTTGTAACAATAGCATCCGGGTTGGTTAAAAATTTTCAACCTTGTTTCCTTAACATTGCCAAATTAAAGCCATGCAAATCTCTAAATCCCATGCCACCCCATTCCTTTCTAGTTGTCAGTTTCTCCCACCTGAGCCAATTTATACCTTGTTTTTCTCCTTTCTTTGATCCCCACCAAAAAGAATTCATCATTCTTTGGATTTCATCCTCAATAGAAGCAGGAAGAAGGAAGACACCCATGCAGTAATTTGGGATAGCCTGCACAACTGACTTCAAAAGCGCCTCTCTACCTGCCAGTGTTAATGTTTTACTACTCCAGCTTGAAATTCTTCTCCACACCCTATCTTTAATGTAGTTAAAGATAGATTTCTTGCTCTGCCAATCAAAGAAGGAAGACCCAAATACTTCCCAGTACCAAGACTTTCCTGTGCTTCCATAATGGTTGTAAGGACATTTCTAGTATGGATGTCAACATTCCTGCTAAAATAAATTTCAGACTTCTGCAGATTTATAAACTGACCTGAGGCATTTGCATAAGTACTGAGAATATGTTTTAGCACATACCCTTCATTTTCTGTGGTCCCGAAGAAAAGGAAGTTATTATATGCAAACAGAAGGTGACTAATAACAGGTTCCCGACGGCAAACTTGGACACCATGAATAGAGCCCCTCCTTTCAGCCTGCTTGATTAGAGCTATTAGACCCTCATCACATATAATAAAAAGATAAGGTGATAATGGATCACCCTGTCTAGACCTCTATTAGGAGAAATAGGACCGACATAATCATCATTCAGTAAAATAGAATGGTTTACCATAGTAATGCACATTTTGATCTAACCAATCCACTATTGGGGGAACCCCATACTCTCCAAAATAGCAAGCAAATAGCCCCGGTCAACTCTGTCATAGGCCTTACTGATATCAATCTACATAGCTGCTTCTCCTTTTCTGCCACCTGTCTTACATTTAAGATAATGAACTATTTTTGAAGCAACTAAGACATTATCTAAGATTGATCTACCGGCAACTAAACCAGATTGATCCTCAGAAACACATTTAGGCAAAACATTTTGTAATCTATTTGCCAAGGTGTTTGCTAAAATTTTATAAACCACATTACAAAGAGCTATTGGCCTTAGATCTTTCATAGAATTTGAAACATTTTGGTATAAGAACAATATTTGTATCACCAAGAGAGCTAGGAATCATACCTTCATTTAACCAATTAGTGCATGCATGATAAATGTCATCTCCACACATGTTCCAATTTTTTTGATAAAAAGCAGGATTTAAGCCATCAGGACGGTGCTTTATCAGGGTGCATTTGAAACAAAGCTTGCTTAAACTCCTCTTTACAAAAAGGTGCCATAAGCATATTGTTATCATCTTCATTCAATCTGCGACCAATAATGTTTGTAATGGGAAGATAATCACTGATTTGAGCTGAAAAAAGATCCTGGAAATATCTCTTTGCTAGCGCACATAACTCATGCTGAGAGTTCACCAAGTTGCCATTTTCATCTGTAAGCTGGACAATTTTGTTTCTTTTTTGTCTCATTGTAGCTACTGCATGGAAAAACTTGGTTCATATCCCCATCTCTCATCCAAAACACCTTGGCCCTTTGCTTCCAAAACATCTCCTCTTGAGTCAAAAGAGAGTCAAGTCTTTCTCTCAAATGAATGAATTTTTTTTTCAGCCATCTCAGTGTTTATGTCTCTGACGTCCTCCATACGCCTTTTACAATGTTCAATATCACTCTTATATTTTCTTCTCAATTTCCTCCCCCAAACGTCCAACTCCTCTATACACGCCAGCAACCTCGCCAACACTGGTTCTGCTTCATTTCTAGTCCAGCAATCCTTAACCACAGGTTCCAACTCAGGCTCAATCAACCAAGAATTTTCAAACCTGAATTTCTTCCTTCTGTAGGTAAAAGTTACCAGTTCAGTTTCCAGAAGAATGCGAGAATGATCTGAGTAACTTGCAACCAAGCTACACAGACTAGTATTCGGGTGCATGTCGAGCCATTCATTGGTAGCCATAGCCCTATCAAGTTTTTCTTCCACGGCATTTACAGTTCCCAAACTTTTCCACCACGTAAAAGAATGTCCTTGAAGAGGAACATCAATGAGGCCACAGTCATTAACCGCTTCACGAAAGCCTCTCAAGAGTCAATTAGGATGCTCTACCCTTCCTCTTTTTTCTTCATGAGCAAGGAGGTCATTAAAGTCTCCAACAATGCACCATGGGAGAGAAGACTGCCCTGCTAAAGACCTCAATAAACTCCAAGATTGTCGTCGAAGGCTTCTATCAGCAATACCATAATACCCGGTCAAGCACCAAGGTTGATGCATGTCTTCATGCACAATTACATTGATGAAATGCTGAGAGTAGTTTAGGATTTCACAGATAGATTGCTTCCTCCATAGCATTGCTAAACCTCCACTTCTACCCTGTCTATCAACCACGAAGGAAGCTTCAAAACCCAGTAATCGTTTTATTTCTTCCACCCTACTAGCATGACAAAGAGTTTCACACAAGAACACTACATTCTGTTTGTGGCTCCGGACTAAATCAAACCCCGACAGTTCCAGCTGAGCACGATCATTGGTCCTGGTGGGCCTGCAAGCCAGGACCCACCTTTAAAAAATGTTGCATATCTTCCCTTCCATTTCCTCCTTCTGGCTGCGGCTCTTCAATAGCCATGTCATCAGATTTTTCACTTTGTTTTCGCACCCCTATCTTTCTTTTCTTCTCACCCCCCATATCATCCTCATCACTGTCGAGATTCTCCTCATTAATAGTCAATAATGGGGTATTTTGAATTTTTTGTGCCCCATCATTGCTACTAATGTGCTGGCCAAAATTACCATAACTGATTCCTGCATGAGATAAATTCTGCCCCATGAACCGTTCTTGATATCTCGCATAATCATTATCGTCATTATTCTGTTCGAGATTTTCGTTCGACTGCTGGTATCCCAGATTTTTTGGGGTAGCATCATCTCCCGTTTCCTCCACCAGCTAGATACCTACTGTTCCCCGAACCGCCATCCCGCCGCTGCTCCACCCTCAATGCTGGTCCCCAGTTTTAGATCCCATCACCATCATCCTTTTGAAACAACAGTTCACAGGACGTATCTGCATGTCCCAGTAACCCACAGAAGAAGCAAAACACACTCAGGCGTTCATATTTAAACTGCACCTGTTTGATCTCCCCTCCATTCATCCTGATCTTCTTTCCTCTCTTTAGAGGTTTCCGGACGTCAACACAGACCCTTATCCTCATGTACATTCTCCAGAAGTTTGAACTTTTTTTGGAGTCATACTCAACGAAGCTGCCAATATAATTTGCCAAACCCTTTCCTACCTCTATTGACATAAAGCCCATCGGTAAACCATGCACATGTACCCAGAAGTTGACGTGGAAAAGAGGCACCTGCACAGGTAAAACATTGGCTCCATACTTGTAACACGGATTTTTCCGTTTTATAAAATCGGTATAAATATAAATAAATATTTATATTTTTATCTGAAACTTAAAAAATTATTTTAAAAAAATCAAAGTCATATTCATATCATATTTATTTTTACAAGTATATGGTGAAATTTTTTGTTGAAAATTCAGACGGAACCCGATCCGCGTTTTTGCTGACAGTAAGATTTTACTGATCGAAAAACATAATTTTGACTGGAGAACGAAATGAATAAATTTTATATCTCATTTCCAATGATAGGTTATTTTGAAAATTTTCAAAATAAATAGGTTATTATACTCGATTCAGGCGTAAAACCCTGAATCGGGTAATCGACGGAGTCGAGAACGGACATACAGAGACAAAATCCAACATCGGATGATGAGACCTCTTGCCACCTAAGGCAGGGAGTCACAGGGGTGATTCATCGAACTTTTATGGCCCATTTACGACGATTCCTAAATCTCTAGATATTTTGTGTGCGAAAAGACCAAAATGTCCCTAGTTTTCTACCAATTCTCAAGTGTGCCATAAGCTACTTGTGGTCACAATTCAACCACACCTCCTTCAACCATGACCACTTATTTGTCATGATTACTTTGGGTGCGAAATGTCCAAAATGCCCTTAGTCTTTAAAGGAATTACAAGCTTGTCCTTAAGTGATTTTACTCTTTTATCCCTAAGTAACAAATTTTGGACCAAACCACCCCTCATTTCAGCCTTATGTGCACTGCCATTTCCTTCATTTGGCATTACTTAGGCAAATTTTACTCCACTTTGTATCATCTTCACCTTCAAAGTTCATAATTTCTCTTAAGAACTCTAAGAACACACATTGATGTTCATACTCGCCGAAATTGTACCATAATTCTTACCCTTTTTTGTTTTGAAACTTGAAAAACTTTCTACATTAAAGTTGTTCCTCTTTCTCTCTTCTTTCCAACGAGACAAATATCATCAAAAAAGATACATATTTTGGGAGATATACACAAATTACCAAAACAGCTCAAAATCCACAGCTTCACACTAAAACAGTGGAAATAAGGCTCTTTACGCCCATGTTCTAATCTGAATCAAACAAAACCTCCAACATCAAAGTTGTTCCTCTCCTTCTGAACTTTCCAAGAAGCCAAAGTTTATAATTTTTAGATAAGTAAATCGTGAGATACACTCATAAAACCACCACTTCCTCAAAACTGTCAAAATTTTAACAAGCTTTGGTTGATCATTTCTCTTCATCTCTTCACCATTAAAGAGGTAATATCTTCTCTCCATGATCAATCATGTCTTCTTATTCATTGATTTTCTTGCTTCAAGTCATGATTATCATGTTTTCAATTCTTAGATCTAGAACTTTAAAAATCTTTAGAAAATTGTAGAAAAATCCAATGAACTTGAAACCAATTTCTATGATCTTATAATCATGTATACTCTTGTTATCTAGGAGCATGTGATCAACAAAAATTTCTTACCCTTTTGTTCATACATGGCCGAACCTATGTTCATAGGTGAGGAAAGAGTTTTTGTTTCAAACTTTGTTAAACAAGTGTTGGTCTATGATCTCTAGTCCATTCTTTTGTTGATTCAAGTGATTAGAGAATCAAAACATACTCTAAACCAAATTTGTTGTTGATGGCCGAAATCTTAAACTTTGTAGTTAAGATGATTTTGCTTCAATTTTTGATAAGTAAGCCTTGATTATGTTTTAATCATACTTAAGGATCATTGATCTAAGAGTTGAGAAACTTTGAAAGTTCCTAGCCTTTTGTTCTTGACAAGGCCGAAACGCAAACTCTTTAGATTTAGTTTGTTTTGTTTGTTGTTTGTTAATTTTGGTTGTAATTCACTGTGAATGATCAAATTGGTAAGCTGTGTCACCGGAACCAGAATCAAAGACTTTGTGGACTCAAATCTGTAACTTCAAGAGGTAAGGGGAGCTTACATGAGAGATTTGAGATAGCCACATGCTATCTTTGTGTTGTCTGTGTATTATCTGGGTGTTTATCTGCTTTAAGTTGATTACTGTTTTGTTTAACTATATGGTTATGTGATGTGATGTGATGTGGTTAGTTGATTATGTGGCTAAAATTGTGATATGGTTATATTTGTGAAGTATGCTTTATCTATGATCTATACTGAATATTTGTTATTGATTGCTGGATTGTGAAACCTGAGAGTAGTCAGAGTTTAATTAATTCGGAAGATTAAAAACTTGTTAAATTTACACAAATAATCCAAGTGATTTAATAGTGTAAAATAGTGTGAAAGTGGAAAAATAATATTTTATTGATTTTCCGTCAATTGATGAGTCAATGAGTGCCAGAGAGGGCGTAACCGTGAAAATATTTCATATGTGCTAGTTTTAGCAAAATATATTTCACAATAATGGAAAATGATATTTGGAATAATAAAGTGACAAAAATAATTTAACTAGAATTTTAAATAAATATTTTCAGTTAAAAATCCATTTTGGCATTTTTGTGAAGAAAATGATAAAAATATTTTAATTATTTTTAACTTGAATTATGAAAAGGTTATTAGGAAGTTGATATAATTTTCTTCAAAATAAATATTTTCAAGTGTGAAAATACTTTAGAAAAGTGAAATATATATTCTTGACTTAAACATATTTTAAATGATTTGTAAAATGATTTTGAGAAATGAATTTCAGAACTTGGTTTTGATGAGTTTTTTTTTCACAGAAAGAAAATTGTGTTTGAAAGTGGAAGTTGTGAGGACCTAAATAAACGAAACCGTCAGGTTAGTATTGCTAGAAGTAAGTAAGTAGACTACCTGTCCTATATGTGTCGTGGGTTAATGTCTCAGTTGACACATTTGAAACCCGTGTCCTGTGTGTCATGGGTTAGAGTCCCAGTTGGCACAGTTGAATTCATATTCAATGTGTTGTGGGTTAGAGTCCCAGTTAACATATTTGGATCTTCATTCGGTGTGTTGTGGGTTAGAGCCCCGGTTAACACATTTGAATCTTTGATGTGTGTGTCGAGGGTTAGAGTCCCTAGTCACACATTTGAATATATGTGGTGTCGAGGGTTAGAGTCCCTAGTTACACAGTTGAATATCTGTTTTGTGTGTCGTGGGTTAGAGTCTTAAGTCACACAGTTGAATCTCTGTTTTGTGTGTCGTGGGTTAAAGTCACAAATTGGCACGTTTTGATTTCGTGTCCCGTGGTGAGAATGAATGAAAGAGATAAGTAAGAAATATGAATATTAAGGTTGGGTGATGGATGGGGAAGTTTCTTGTAACTTTATAAATTGCGATGAATGTCGGGTATGAGACCCTGTGGACTGAATTATTACTTTGTGATTATTGTTTACATATTGTGGGATATCATGAATATGTTGTTTTGTGTTTTTACGCATGTGGATATCTTATTAAAATCCATATATTGGCATCTCACCCTTACAAATATATCAGGTTCTTCTGGTATATTGCCGTTGTATCTTGGGATACTAGTACAGATGAAGCGGAGGAGTTCTTTAAGTCACTTGCGGACTTAGATTCTAGATGCTTGAAGAAGTATCTGCTTGTGGGAAAGACCACCGGGGTCTTTCCAATAATGTCTTGTAGAGCGACCAGCTTAGGAGTCTTGTTTTGGGTTTTATGTTGAAAAGGTCGGTAACTGTGATGTTGTAATATTATCTTTGTTTTAAGTTTCTCTTTTTGGAAATTGAGATCTTTTGAAAATAAAAACGGTATGCTGTGGTGACTTCTTTAAGAACACGACTTTACTAGCTATTTATTGTATGTATTAAGGTGTTCTAGAGTTATTCGCAGAAGAAAATTTTTACACCTGAGTTTTTCTGACCTCAAATAAATAAATTTTCCCAAAGCAACCCGCAAATTCCTTTTAATTTTATTTCTGCATGTGTTCACAAAGTAATGCCCAAAGGGGGTGTTACAATCTGCCATAGTATAAGAAGATAATTATCAAAAGTCCAAGGGCCACCATTAAGCACTTTCTGCATATCTAGTTTATGGAAGAACTGGAAAACAAACACCCCTGGCTCCACTTCTTTGATCGCCACTTTCTTCACTGGTTCCCATATTGTCCCCATTCTATTCTTCATCATGAGTTTTGATCGGTTTGTGGGTTAAAAACCTTCCCATAAGACTGAGATTCACGTCTGCTCCCCTTTCATCAGAAGCCTGTTCATGAAAATCCATAACTTCTTCCTCATCATCACTTAGGTTTAAGTTCTCCAAGGCCGCCATTGGAAGGAAACAGATAGCAAGAAAAAACGATAAACTCTCACAGTCATAGAGAGAAAACCCTAACACTTCTCATACAGAGAGAAACTTCCAAAGATAAGTATGCGGGCGAAAATATCTTTTTGATGAACACCTATTTTTCTTTTACGTAAATTATTATTAGTTTGGATAAATATCAAAATACATCGTATTTTAAGGTGAAGTAAATGTAATGTATACTAATGATGAAGTGTCAATTGTGATATCTGTTATTCAAGTAAATTAAGGGAATGGATCCGCTCGTGTTTTTTCTCTATAATTTTTAGATCCTCGCCTTTAAACAACCTCTTTCCCTTCTTTTCATTAATTAGGATCCTCCCGCCCTTTTATTTTTCAAGGGTCAGGATACCACTGCACAAAACTTCCACCACAGGGGATCCGTTCCTACTAATGAGTTTAACTTATTAACATGTTTTATACAGTGAAATGGGATGTTTGCCATAATGTTAAACTTACAAAAGTTTGTTTAGATTTTTTTTTCTCTTGGTATCCAATAAGGGTATTTTCCATCGATAGATGGAAATTAATCAGTTAATTTCAAGATATAAAGATATCTAAGTGAGTTTTGTTTCCTTCAACAAAGTTTTTTTTGTTCAAATACATAATAAATAAAGATGAAATTCCTAACAAGTATAAGAAACCTATAACCACTATAAGAAATTAAGCTATTTCTCAAGGCTTTTCACCCATGACAATATCTCCCTAGGAAATTTTGACATTTCCCATAGTGAAGGCCCTTGTAAAACTCTCGCTAGATTTATCACTGGTTTGGCCCTCGGAAACAGAGGCGGCAAACATTCCCCCATGTTTTCTCATGAGTTGGCACTACAAGAAAATCAGCTTTTAGCGTAAGCCAAAAGCCCACGCTACAAGGCAAAAGCCGACGCTAACGGCCACTTTAGCGTCGGCTTTGCGTCGGTGTCGTGGTCGACGCTAAAAGCCTCGACGCAACGTTTAGCCTCGCAAATGATGGCCGACGCTAAAATTAGCGTCGGCTAAAAGCCGACGCTAAGTGGCAGCAAAGACAATAGGGAATGACCGACGCTAAACTTAGCGTCGGCTTTAGCCGACGCTTTGTTAGAGCAGTTTAGCGTCGGCCCTGGCCTTCGCTAAAATTAGCGTCGGCCTAAGCCCACGCTATTTCAGATCATTTTAGCGTCGGCTTGGCCTTCGCTAAAATTAGCGTCGGCCCGGCCTTCACTAATTTACTTTGTTATAGCGTAGGCTTTAGCGTCGGCCAAGCCTACGCAAATAAAATTTTTTTTTAAAATTTTTTTTTATTAAGTAGCTATATTATTACAAACCTGGAAATATAAAATAAAAAATATCCTTAATAAACAATAATAGCCCTGCTTTAGCACAGATATCCTTAATAAACAATAATAGCCCTGCTTTAGCACTTGCGGTACTCCAACCTTTTAACAAGTCTAACAGAGTCAAATAAAGCATAAAACTTGAAATATCACCCAACAAAAAAAAACATAATAGAACCAACTCTTTCTCCACTTACAACTCAAACCATTATAATACTTCTGTCTCAAGAACAGCTTGTATAATTGTTGATGAACCAAAACTGCCCATGATAATCCACACAGTACATAACAAAGTAAATGAACACAAACTCCAAAGTACTTGAAAAGTAAATGCGAAATGTCTAAAGTAAAGGAAATCAACATCTGCGAGGGACCATGACATGATGCCTAATCTAACGAATGATCGTCAAGATCGTCATCATAATCAGGATGCGGACGACCCCGACTACTATTACGCTCTAAAGCTGCCATTCGCTCCATCATAGCGTGAAACTGGGCCTCCAAATTGACAGTCTGTTCCCTAGCTAATGCAGCCTCCTCCCTAGCTTTGGCTACCTCCTCCCTAGCTCTGGTAGCCTCCTCACGAAGTGCAACGACCTCCTCAGTCTCAAACCCATTACCATGGCTAGAAGACACATGAGACTCCTGAGTTAATGAAGACATACCACGACGGACGTTCAAAGACATGTCTGCAGTTTCGTAACATCGTCCCCAGGTCCTACCCCCAACAACATCCTGCCACAATTAAAGCTTCCTCGCCCCATCCACATCCTCCATCCCATCTGTGGAGGCGTCATTAACCTGTGTCTGTATCTGAATCAAACGCTCGCGAAACTCTTCCTAGTAAAGAACACAAACAAATCTTATTAAGGTACATACATTGATAACAAAGTTATATAAAAATGATGTATAAGACCAACTTACATATGTTCTTTTTGAGCGGCTATCAACCCATTCGCCAGAACTCTTCTGGTGGGTGGCTCTAAAAAACTCAGCAGGATCCACAGGCCCCTGACTTGTTTGGACCTACCCAAAAAGCCAACACATGTTCATTTACAAAGAAAATCAGTATATGATAATGGACTAAACGATGAATATTAAGTAAATACATACCATGTCTAGTGCCACCTCAAGGTGAGATCTGCGACCTGTCGTGTGAACTGCACCACCCTTTTCTGAAGCCCGATTGGTCTTATTTTGTGTTGATATCTTTAGGAAGGCACCACTTTGCCAATATTCAAGAAGACCAATCCATGCCTCGTCCCCCATCCATTTAGGTTGCGTCCCCTTCTTCCTCTTTTTGCTGAAAGACCTTAAAGATGGTGTCGTAATGACGAGGATCCCAAGAAACTCTATCCTGCAAGAAGAATTAATCAAAATAGTTAATCAGATAAATAAGTATATATATAAGCTCTTCACATGTGTTAACTTGAATAAAACTGTGAACTTGTGTTAATTAAACAAACGTAGGCTTAAAGATAAACAACTTGAATGAAAAGCAATCTACTAAAATACTCCCTTACACTGACTAATAATAAAAAGCAATATAGAACTTACCCTAAATCTGGCCCACCAAAAGTTCCTCACTTCCTCAGGGGTCACAGTCCAGCAATGGTGAACACCCCGAAATTGTGAGGTGATGGCAAACTTAATCGCATCAGCAGCAACTTCTGCTGGAGTCCACCTACCAAAAATCCAAACTCAATGTCAAATGTCAAATCAAATGCATATATAAAACCAAGTGCTTAATAAATATATAAAGAAACAAAGAAAGTTCCAACTTACCCTTTCCCAATAGGACATATAATGATCTTCCCTTCAGCATCCTTCCCGCACGCTTCTGGCTCGACGCCGATGAGGGGCGTGCTCGTCATGCCCCTCCTCTTCCTCCTCCCCCCTTCCTGCTCCTCATGCTCCTCATCCCCCTCCTGCACCTCCTCATGTTGGTTTACCTCCTCATGGGGAGGCTGCTGCAACACAGGCTCCTGTGGCATGCGGTATGAAGATGAACCACACTCAAATTGCTTAGGGGGCATGTATCCCGGAGTAGGGATCATAGTGACTACGTCTGGGGTAGTCTCGGAAGGTGGTGGTGTGACGACCGGCTGGGAAGGAAGGACCGGCGGTGCTATAGGCTCAAAAGGTGGTTCTGTAGTCTGTCTCTGACGGATTTTGCGGTGTGTCTCTGCAGCAAGATCGCCAGGTCGTAGAAGCCTCCCTCGACCTCTATTGGTAGGCATCTTCCCTCGACCTCGTCCTGACATCTACTGTAGTGCAAAATATAACATATAGATATACATATGATCTAATCATGCATATAAAGTTGAACTTGTAAATAATAAGATGCACATTAAAATAGTTAGATACATATTCTAAACATATATGTAAAGTGACTTGTGCATGTTAAGACACATTAGGATACATATTAAAATAGTACAATGCATATTCTTAACATATAATCTAATCTAATCCTCGTCACTATCCTCATAATCGTCTTCATCCTCATCCTCGTACTCCCCCTTCTCCTCATCTTTATCACTACATTCTATCGAAACACCTTCATCTTCTGATTGACCATCATGATCCATTGAATCGTTATTACGGTCAACTATTTGTTCGAACCCATTTATGGTTTCATCAAGTAAGCCTTGTAATGGTTCAACTTCTGTAATTGGTACAATGGGTGGCATCTCATCAGCCTGATAAGGCTCTTCATCCTCTATGTCCTCGACTTCCACATGACCCCTTGGTTTTGTGGTGATTACTGCAGACCAACCACGTAGGTCTTTACACGTTTCTGGATAAGGGACATAATATACTTGTCTTGCTTTTTCTGCAAGAATGAACGGATCATATCGACCATACCGTCTATTCATCTTAATATCGACAATATTATAATGTGGATGGACCCTTGTGCCTCTATTCCTTGTTGGATCAAACCATTCACAGTAAAATATAGCAATCTTATTACTCAAACCATGATATTCCAATTCAAAGATACGTTGGATAATGCCGTAAAAATCATCTTCTCCTCCTTCAAGAACACCTTTTACATGCACCCCACAATTTATGGTTTTTTTACCATCACTCCAATCCTTAGTGTGAAACCCTGTACCCATTTACAAAGTACATGTGCCATGATGTTGCTTTTGTTATAGGACCCCAAGCTAATGCCTTTATGTTTGTGTTGATCACCCTATTCCTCTCATCATAAACCTACATAGAAGAGACACATATGCTTAGAGGGTGTGATTGCTAATAATTTCATCATTTCTGTACATTACACTTACATATTCCTTCAACCACGTGGGAAATTCTGCATGTATACGACCAGAAGCATCTTGATCATTGATGGAGTGATTTTGCAAGAATGCACTGACATCAAGCACAATTTTGATAAGTAACTCTACAATACTCAATGCGTCAAGCACACATGTACACTTGAAGGGATACAAATTTTACTTACTCAAGATATGATTTAACCTCATGGCAATTGATCAGCACATGCACATGAGCAGATTTCCATTCATCATCTGTAAGCCAATGGGTTTGACACTTCCCGCTAGGACGACCAGATTTGTTCAAGAGTGATAGCGTTGGGTGGACGCCTTCATGTCCCGATCGAGGATCGTTCCTAAAACTTGTGGTAGGCAACAAGCTAAAGGTCTTGAAATAGTGAGAGCAGAAATAGGTTGTCTCACGTTGTAAGTAGAAAGCACATATGGAACCTTCCACTCTAGCCTTATTTTTCACCGCCCGCTTTGCGTCGCCCATGAATCTACATGTAAAATGACCATACATCTTTGAATTCGAAAGAAATCAAGATGTAAATACTTAAAAATTAATTTAATTACCTTTCAAATGGATACATCCACCGATATTGAACCGGACCACCAAGGATTGCTTCATTGGGTAGGTGAATTGGAAGATGCTCCATTGAATCAAAAAATCCCGGTGGAAAAATCCTTTCCAACTTGCATATGATGATGGGAATATTTTGCTCCAATCTAACCAAGTCGTCCATCCTCAATGTATTACAACATAGATCTTTGAAGAATCGACTTAATTCAGTTAGTGCTTTCCATACACATTCTGGCAACGAACGAAAGGCAATTGGGAGTAAGCACTCCATGAATATATGACAATCATGGCTTTTCATCCCATGCATCTTACCCTTGGAGACATCGATACACCTAGCAAGGTTTGAAGCGTAGCCATCTGGCATTTTCAGTTCGCTAATTCATTTACACACTAACTTTGCATCTTCTGGTGACAAAGTGTAGCTTGCCTTTGGCTTTCCCCTCTTTCCATTAGGTAAGGGTTGCATCTCCAAGTCCCTGCGTGCACAGAACACAGATATATCCATTCTCACCTTTTCATTGTCCTTTATTTTACTCTTGACATTCATGACATTGTTTAGCACATTATCAAAGAAATTCTTCTCTATGTGCATCATATCAAGATTGTGCCTTAACAAGTTGTCCTTCCAGTATGGAAGATCCCAAAATATACTTTGTTTGGTCCAATTATGATACCCGCCATACCCTTGCAATCTGCCCCAACCAACCTCTGTCACTTTTGGGAAATCACGAACTAATTCCCAGATTTGTTGCCCTGTTAACATGTAAGGTGGGCCATCTTTCTCATCCTTGTTTCTTGTAAAACCCCTTTTACTTCTTCTGAAAGAATGATTTTCTGGCAGGAATCGACGATGACAATCGAATCAAGAATTTTTTCCACCATATTTCAAGGTGAAAGCTTTTGTGTCTTCCATACAATAAGGACATGCCAATTTACCCTGAGTACCCCATCCAGATAACATGCGCCATAGGCTGGAAAATCATTAATTGTCCACATTAAGCATGCTCTCATGAGAAAGTTTTGTTTCATCGAGATATCGTAAGTCAAAACACCAAATCTCCACAACTGTTGCAAATCATCAATCAAGGGCTGCAAGTAAACATCTATCTTTGATTTTGGGTTAGATGGTCCAGGAATGAGACAAGTCAAGAACATGTATGGTTTGGTCATGCACATTTCTGGGGGAAGATTGTAAGGCGTAACTATGACCGGCCAACATGAGTATGGAGAAGTCGACGCTTGGATGTAAGGTGTAAACCCATCAAAGACATAGGCCCAATCTTACATTTCTTGGCTCACCGGCAAAATCTGGATAAACATCATCAAAGTGTTTCCATGCCTTCCCATCGGACGGATGGCGTAGAACGTTCGAACTCGCCTTATTTTCATGATGCCACCTCATTCGAGCCGCAGATTCTATTGATGCATACAATCTTTGTAACCTGGGAATGATTGGCAAATAAAACATTCTCTTCACCGGAACATTTTTGTGTTTTCCCATCCCTTTCCTTGGAGGAACATACCTTGCAGCTTGACAAAATTTGCACTCAGATAAGTTTCTATCCAGTTTGTAATATAACATGCAACCATTTACACAACAATCAATCTTCTCAGCCTTTAACCCTAACTTAGACACCAACTTTGTTGCTTGGTAATGGTTCTCGGGTAAGCATTGTTTTGATCCTAGCTCTTTAGCTACGTTGGCAAGCATTTGTGCAAAATAATCTATTCCCTTTTGAGGAACATGCTAGTTAGATCTACCTGCCAAAAGCTTAACAGATATTGATAACCTAGATTCGGCAGCTCCTTCACAAATGGGCTGGTTTGCAGAGATTAATGTATCATAAAACCGTTGAGCTTCGGGATTGGGCATCTCGTCTTCATTAAGTGTCTCGTTCCCCATGTTAGCATTGACATGGGAGGCATCGGCAAATGGCCTTAAAGCATCATACACCATATGATTCATTGACATAAATTCATCATCATTATCCACATGACAAGCACTGTTTGAATGACCCCCTAGGTCCATATCTGGCTCCACTTCTCCATGTTCAGTCCAGATCAAATAGTTTGTCTTAAACCCGAACTTGTACAAGTGAACCTTTACCTCGCTTGCAGCCAATAGTTTCATGCACTTACACTTTGCACAAGGACATCTAATCCCTCCTTCGGACAAAAAGTAGGGTTGTTCCTTAGCATGGTTGACAAACTCTTCAACTCCACTAACAAACTCATCTTTCAAGCCTCGCCTATCAGGATTGACCCTATCATACATCCAACTACGATCCATTTTCTACGTGGTAAACATACAATTATCAGCCACTAGGGGTACCAGAAAACTTCGAAAATTTTTTGTGAAAATAGCAATGTATAGCACCTAGTCCAGCATCATGCATCTCAAACAAGTTCACACCTATTGAGCTCTGCTCTCCACTACATATATCCTCAAATTCATTGTCCATCTAAAATCCTAATCTAAGAGGAGGGGGATGGAAGACTTGTACATTAGTACAGAAGAGATATTAGATCACAGGAAATGAATTTATAGCACACAACATGATCGTATTTCAATAACTGTTCATGAATTTAAAAAAGGCATCTCAAAGGGTTCATCACACACGTAAAAACTAAACATAAGCAGATTACATGAAATACATGGGGTATCAAACAAAATTACTCAGATTCATAATGATGGGATGAAGCTACTTGACTATATGCATATAAATCACTAGGTGCATGTTTATGTATGTTTAGTATTTAGATAGACAATAAAGATCTAAATACGTGATAATCAAATTTAACCTCAAACCAGTAAGGTAAGAAGTGTGTCAAATGCTATACAGATGCATGATAATGGATTAATTTAGGGGAAGGGATATGCAATAGCAATTAGCAATTGTTTCACAAAACCAATCAAAACTATATGGCATGGTAAAAAAAAATCATCATAGGGAAACATCAAGTTCCAGTTAGAAACAAATAAAACACTGACCTTCAAGAGCATGATTTCGTGGGATCTAAAGGAGTAACAGGTTTGATCTTTGCTTGTATTCTTCGGTAAGCAACAGGTTAATGGAAATCCACTAGCTAGAAATAAAGAGCAGAGTAAAGTGAGTAGTGAGTACCAAAACCAAACAAATATGATAGATTGGCTTCACAAACAGAAGAAAGCAAAATGGGGTCAACAGTTTCCTCTACACAAAGCTGGTTGATGTGCAAAACTTCCTCATAAAATGGTTTATTTACACGCATATAAAGAAACAACAGCATGTGACAGTCATTCTTTTCAGCTCCAAGTTAGTGATCCATTAAACATGGATTGCATTTTTTTAACTTCACAAAGATTGCATTACAGTAAAGATGTACTTGTACCCAACCATCAATACACAAAAACTATGAGAATGAGTAGTGAAGAGAGAGCCACAATATAAATCCAATTACATCCTTATTCATGTTTCCTATCCAATAATGCATTCTGGGTGTTAGTGTATAAAAAATGAAACTGAAAAAATGTAGCAATTGAGAAGTTTAAACTGCTAATCGTCATTTCAAATGGATTGAGATTTAGAGCCCAGGTCCAACCCAAATCCACAAACATAAATATTTGAGAATTCCAATGAAAGGTTGTTACAAACATGTGAAACTGAGTCCAATTCATTAGCTACCAAATTTTCTTACCACAAGGTCTTTAGATGATACATCCATATATGGGATGCCAATTATAGTTTTCATAAACTTCCTAAATATGTTTTCTATCATCGCAAGGATAAGAACTCAGTAAATATTACTGCACAAAATAAGAACTCAGTAAATGTCAAAAAGGGATCTTTCACATTCAATTTCTTTCATGGTTGATATTAAAAGCATACTTGTTTGAGACAAAAGTTTAATTGGTACCATGAATGGTAATTGGTACCATCCATAACAGTAGAAACATTGAATGCACCAGGGTTTTCATTTGGGTGCAAGAAAAGAGGATTGGAAGGGTCTATTGGAGGATTAGCCATGCGAAATTGGCAGAGAAAGAAGAAGAATGAAGCTTTCAAACAAAGAACGACCAATATCATTATTCACTCGTCAATGATAATAGAACAATATTCATACAATCACAAACTCATGTGTTTCTATGTCACAAGAAACAGATGGTAAACTATTCAAATTTGCATATTTTTCACATTTCTAAACAATCCTTGCAATTTTTATTACAATTTCTAAACAATCGTTAGCAGTTACCTTGTGAGGACTAGAATAAGGAAAAACATTTTTTTTCCAGTTTCATTTTTTCTGTTCCCTTTTATCATCAGAGGACTTTAGATATTTGGGGAGATATCTTCTCTCCTTTATGAAAATTTATAGTTATAGTTTCTTCTGAGAATAATAAACCCGAAAATTCCTCCACATTCTTATCCTTACTTTCTATATTAACTTCTGTTAATATAAAAGCCTATCCCTCTGTTCTGCCTTCAACAAACGGATCTGCCAAGATGTTTAAATTTCCCTTTTGTTTCTCCCTCATTCATTTATCATTCCCTTTTGACAGGAATGAGTCAATATGATGTGCCCCCTTTTCCCCAATAGGGTACGGGCTACGGCTATCAAACATTACCAAAGCAATCCAACAATGAAATTTCAGACATGCGTTAGCATTTTAAAAACTCAGTTCTACATTAAATCCATGCGAGCAACAACCAAAAACAGATCCAATGACAGAATAAAAATCCTGATAGCAACAAACAACCATTCCAACCGCAAGATACACACCAAAGACACTCTCGAATCGCAACTGTGAAATAAAAATGTAAGACTAGCACACCAACTCACCGAATCAGCACCCACAAACACCGACATGCCCGATTAAACATGGGTTGGCGGTTGTCATTAAGGGAATTCCATTTGAAGAACAAATATGACTTTGAATTAAGATTTTTCCCATGTGTGTTCTATGTTACAATTTTTCTCTTTAGCTTAAAACCCCCTATTAAGCTTAGTTTTTTTTTTATATAATATAAGAGAAAGACAAGCCCAAGAGTTCCACCAAGACTAAAAGCCAACAAAAAAGAAAGAAACATCCTATACCAATACTAGAATGCCGAAGAAGAAGACTGCCCTGTTACATGTAGCAACAACAACATCCCAAAGGCTTATATAAATAAATAAAAATACCAGTAAACTATAAAGCAGGAGTCAAAACAGCACACTAAGCATGAGGTGTATAAGTTAACTTTTTTTTTTCAAGCATTGAGCAATATAGCTCTTCGTATGTCTTTCTTGGTGCTTGATTTCTATAAAATTGTCTTTAATTTTTCTATGTCTACAAGCTCATGGCAGTTGATCACTCCAAAAAATTGGCTCCCTCGTTTCATAAACCAAAAAACCAAGTAGACCCAGCCAAACAAAATTACATCTTGACAATAGTATTTCTTCACAGGACCAAGTAAAAGTCATTTTTGTCACTCAAGTATAGCATAAACAATTTGGAAAGGACCTCAGATAGGGAAACTACAAAAACTCAAGACAGAATAATGAATAAAAAGGAACCCAACAATAAAGAAACTCATTGATGCTTCATTAACCAATGTGCCCCAATACAACATCATGAAAAGTGGAATATCAGAAGAATCATGTCCAATTAAAACAGGAGAATAGGAATACAAACATGCAAGATTGAAGAGGCAGGTCGATGGGAGGTATGGAGCCCAACAGCAGCACAGTAGCACGACCAACAACGAGATGGCGGCGTGGTGAGGTGAGGGTTTTAGCAGCGCGACGTCAGAGTTCGACAACGTGGGAGCACCGCGACGGCAATGACGACGCCGTTGGAGCAGCGTCGACGGGAAGGAGGCAGGGGCTGAGGCGAGGCGTGAGGGTTTTCGTCTCTTTTTTAATTCGTTGGTTTTTTTAGGCATGTACACACGAACCATGTAACAAGTGAAGGAGAAGGAAAGATAGTGATAAAGAAACATACCGGCGGTGGCGAAGGAGACCGATGGTGCTGCAGCGGTGGCGACGGCTGCGCAAGTTTGTCCGATCCCGCGAAGTCTTCGAGCTCTCGATCAGTGCGCGGTAAGGAATAGTGTAGAAGAATGAAACAAAAGAGGGAAAATATTAGCTCCAGCCCACTATAGCGTCGACAGGTCCGACGCTAATACACTGATCAACGTAGTGTCGGCCAAAACCGACGCAAAATGTCTTAAAATAGCGTCGGCTTGGCCCACGCAAAATTGAATCCAAAGTAAAAAAAAAAAATCGGGTAACAGTATTGCGTCCATTTTGCGTCAGCTTGGCCGACGCTATAGCATCGGAGTCGTGGCCTACGCTAATAGTTCGACGCTAAATCGTGACTTTCTTGTAGTGTGGACCGTAGCTACCAGAGTGTGTTGTTTCTCACAGATTGAGTCCTGAGAAGAGGTTTCTGTTTCCCACGTATTGGGCTGTCAAACATACACAATTTTTTTTTTTTTCACTTTCCCAGGACTTTTGGCAAAGCCCTGAAAAATAGCGAAAGTTGTTGTAGTACTAGAAATAGGCATCCCTAAAATATTGGTATTATATTCAAAAATTCCATTAAATATAGGCACCCCTAGTTTAATATAGGTTATATATGTATGTATGTATGGTCAAACCTCGAGAAAAATACTAATGATGGGATTATGTTTATAATTTTCCATCCATATGGAGATCTTGTTGAGCTTGATTAACCCTCCTCATTCCTGTGTATGCTATACAGCTCAGTAACTAACTATCGACGTGGCCAACTAACTACTGACTTGGACGGTTAACCGCTAACTGACTACCTGGTCACTGAATTAACCATTCTCTTCTGACGCTTCTGCTCTTTATCATATCAAAAGTCCCTCTCACTATTTCTTGCATGTAAAAATCTTAGCCTATATATAAAAGCATGTTTCCTGTTCTTAATTATAATTGGCAACATTTGCTCTCTAATTCTTGTTTCTCGTTCTTCTTTTAGGTTAGGATTTAGGAAGATAGTTGTGTTGTTCTTTCTATACTAGCAATATGGGAAGCAATGCAGAATTATTCATGCAAGAGTTGGAGGAGAAGCACGAGAACAACAACAACAACTTTGATGATGCTGAGGAAGGGTTGAATCTTTCATCTCTCAATAACCCTGCTATTGAGGTTCAAGAACTGAAACAGAAGAAGTTTTTTGTTGCTTCGAAATTGTCAGATTCAGATAGATCTGCTGAAGTTGATCAAGAACTCGAAGAATTGACTGATATAATTCAGATGCGAAGCATGAGTCATTGAAAGAGATGGTGGATGTTTGCACCCATGGAATATCAGCTGATCATGATAATGATTCAATTGTCAACAACAACACTGCTGCACAGGTGGAAGAAAAAGAGATCGAGACATTATCTTATATTTGCATTTGCACCAACGGATTGGGATCAAATGGTGGTGATGATTCACTTGTCAACAACAACAACAGTGCAATGGTGCAACAAGAAGAGATCATAGAGTCATTTTCGGGTGTGTTATCTGATTCGGATGTTAGTCGAGTTAGAGAGATGATTGAGTCTGGTCCATTTCTTTGTCAAGTGGTTGATTCGTTTTTGAAGTATCACGATGAGCAGAATGGTTATGTTCATGCCAAAGGAGGATCAACACTTTCTGATGTTAGCGACACTGAAATGACTGAAGAAAAAGTGATGCCGTTAACTTCAAGGGTTTGTCATATTCTTGAAAAAGAATTTCTTCTCTTTTTTTTCCTTCTATATTTTGGTTACTTGAATAAAAGAGTTTTGACTGTTTCAATTGTGATTTAAGAGTTAGAGACTTCATAACATCAAGATTTGTACTAGCAAATGTTATAAATGATCAAATACATATCGGATTAATTAAGGAAAATATCTTTTTGATGAACGCCGCCCCTGTTTTTTTTTTTTTTTTGTAACATGAACACCGTAAATTAATATTAGTTATCAAAATACATTGTTTTTTTTTTTGGACAAAAAAAAAACATTGTATTTTAAGGTGAAGTGAAGTTCTAAAGCGAGTGAAGCTCTAAAGTGATAAAGTAAGGGGACTATCTACCTTAGATCATTTAGTGAGTTGAGATTTCTACGTACTTAATCAAATCAATGGTGGATAACTACTTAGTTTCTCATTTTAGAGTTTTACCCACTTTAGATAAACCAAATCCGATGAGGAGTATCAATTGTGATATCCATTATTCAAGTAATGAGGTTGACTTATTAATCTGTTTTACAACATGAAAGGGTTGTTTGCCACAATGTTAAACATACAAAAGTATATTACCCAAAAAAAAATATACAAACATATATTTAGTAATTTTATTTTATTTTTAGTATGCAATAAAGCTAGCTGATAGACAGAAAAACTAATGCTTTCAACAGGTTGATATTATCAAAATAATTTTGTTTTTTTTTTTAACAAAGTTTTCTTTTTTCCAAATACACAATAGGGATCAAACTCCTAACAAGTACATGTTTAAGAAACCTAGAAATAGGCATCCCCACAAATAGTAGTATTATTTTCGAAAAGACCATTAAATATAGATTAGTTGAAAATACAAAATAAAAAGATTATAAAATGTTAATTAAAAAATAAGTAAATTTTAAAAATTAATATTATTCATGAGAAATTAGGATTCTCATCACATCTTATGAGGATGTTCATGAGAGGAAAAAAAAAAAAACTTCTGAAAATGTTAGTTTTTTTATATAATTTTTTAAGAAAGTATATCAAATATGCGAATTTGGTAAGATTTTGGGTTAGGATTCCTGAAACACTAAAAAAGAATTCCCCTGCCAAAAGTCCTATTAATATTAAGTCCTATTAATATTTTACAGGCGCTTTGTATTAAGTTGAGGAAAATGTCACCATAAATTGTAGACCCACGCCATTATATGTATGTGCAAGTGTAGAAGAAGGGTGGTTAAACCACGAGAAAAATTCATCCAGCCTGCTTATTTTTAAATTTTTTTATTGGGTTAATAAAATTTTTGGTCCTTAATATTTTTTGCAATGATTTCGGTCCTAATAATTTTAAAATGTTGGTTTTAGTCTCAGAAGTTAGATAGGCATATCATAATTTGCAACCTATGTTTGAAAGCTTCTATGTCTCGAAGGCTGCAAAAAGGGTTTTATAGCTAGTTGTAGGCCATTCAGTAGGTCGGGTTGATGGCTACCACCTAAAGACAAAGTACGGGGGACAACTACTTATAGTATTTGGGAGGGACCCAAATGATCAGTATTTTCCCTTGGCTTTTGCAATGGTTGAGCAAGAAACAAAGGGGAGTTAAAGGTGGTTTTTAGAGTTGTTATTGGAAGATATCGGGGATGTGTAGAGTAACAGGTAGGGACTACTGAAACATCACAGGGACTAAAACCAACGTTTTGAAATTGTCATGGACTAAAATTATTGCAAAAAATGTTTGGAACTAATTAAAACAAAATTCACTTAAAATCTAGGGATCAAAATGTTAATTAAACCTTTTTTATTTATATATTGTCACACTCGACAAGCGACGGCAGGCTATTTTTTTTTGTTTCCCAGGGTACCCTCCACGCGCAACTGTGGAGACTAATCCCTCGAGCCGGGTAGGACCACAAGGGCGGCAAAGCTCTCCCTTAAGAGTTTTAGCGCGCTGCTGCATTCCTAGTGCCAAGATTCGAACTCGAGACCTCTGATTAAGCTGGAAGAGACCCGTGTCATCTTATCCAAGTGCTCTTGAGTCGACGGCAGGCTATTTGCCAATGATTATGGCTTATGGGATTATCTATTATTATATAATTCCAGAATCCTTCCCTATACAATATTTCCACTTAATGTTTTGTCCATTTTTTAATTATTTATATTTTATATTTTATTTATTCATATTTTATTTTATCCATGCAAGGCCGAAACCCTATGGATGTGGGTAAAGGAACTTTTGTTCAAATTTTTAGAAAGTGATCATAGATTTCAACTTTCTAGTGAATATATATGTTAAATCCAAGCTATTGTATCAAACTAAAACCTCTTGTTCCATTTTTGCTTCATGGCCGAAATTGAGTATTGCTGGATTTGAAATATTTGGTTTCAATCTTTTGTGTTAAGTCACTAATCCTATGTCTTAAGTACTTGAGGATCACTAATCTAAAGACTTAAGGATTTTAGAAATTTTTTAGCCACAAAACCCTCTCATGGTCGTGACCTACCTTAAAGGAACAAGGTGATTTTAATTGTTTGATTGTAATTGTTTGGTTGTTGTTTGTTGAAGGTTAAGTGTAGTAATTATACGTGGATCGTACGTGAAATCGGAATTTGATGTTCGTTCGAGGAAAGATATCGGGAAGAAATTCTTCAAGAGGTAAGAGGGGATTACCTGAGGGATTTTTCCGATGGCTATATGCTATCTGTTGTAGTCTTTATTATTTATCTGTGGTTGTGGTGATTGTTTAAGTTATTTAAAGTTGTTTTATTTTTATTTGTGTTTATTTATCGGCATTTAATTATTTAATTGCAGTTATGTATTATAGTGTTTGATGCATGATCTGATTGTGTTAATTGCTATAATGTTGATGTTGGTTGTGGTGTGAGAAGCCTGACAGTGGTCAGTGCTCAATTAATTAAACAAGATAAAAGCTTTAAGAAGCTTTACGATGAATATTCAATATTTAATTGAGAAATATTAGAATATATTATGGTCTAAGTAATTAGTTAGGAAGAATAAGAAATATTTGAAAATATCATGATTTTAGTGATTTATCGGTGTAAGAGTGAACTATGAGTCACAGTGAGGACGTAACCGTGAAAATATTTTAGTACTGCTAATTTTTATGTAAGAAATTTGATAATATTATAAAAAATTATTTTAAGAAATTAATCTTCGAAAATAACTTAATTATGATTTTATAAAATTATGTAAGTGGAAAATATCAAGATTTGACTTTAAATGCTTTTAAAATGCTAGACGATGGTAATTCGGAAAAGTATTTACAGTAAGTGATTCTAAAATGGCAATACGTATTTGAAACCAAGATTTAGCCTCAAGTGACTCTCTTTTCGAAAAATAAAGTTTTCAGAAGAAAAGATTTTTAGTAACTTGATGATTTTATGAAAGAATTTGAGATGATTTTCCAAAATCAAGTTTTACTTAACAATGTTAATAATGATATGGAACTTAGTAACCGAGACGTCGGGGTACTAGTGTTCTTACGACGTTATGGACTTGGTGTCCTGTGGTCATTGTGTCTACTTGACGGTGAAGTAAATGATGTTAAAATATTTATGATGTTTTCTATTACCACGAACCTAAGCCTGATGCATCAGTCTAAGTGTTTCGTGATTGAGTACTAAGACTTTGAGTCCTGTGTTAATGATGAAAATTTTAAGACGTTGAAAATGATGAATGGTCGTAAGCCTTTATGCTTCGGTAAGGAAATATTGAACACGAAGAAAAATGACGAGAACAAAATGTTTTGCATGCATTTATGGCAGACGTGCTTACGAAGTAAATCATGGTATCTTGAAGATATTTATGTCACAACGTATTTGTTAATCATGGTATCATGGCGATATTCATGTCACGACGTATCATTGTACCTGGTTGGACAATGAAAACCCATTTACGATGTTATCACTGTGCCTCGTGTTGGACAGTGTGCAATGGTTATGACGATATGCCTTATTTGGCAAGCGAGCTTGATCAACTCATCACGACGTTGGTGTGGATGCTATGTATTTTCAAGAAATTAATTTTGATGATGAGCAACAAGAACAAAATAAATTGATTGATATAATGAAAGTGCAAGATCAAGGCAAGATCATCCAAGACCAAGAGAAGAACTTCAAGGGTATATAGCTTAAGTTTGGTCTTAGGATTATTTGTAAGATTCAAGTGTAGGATTGGCTACTAAAAATAGATTAACTAAAAATTGGTTTTAAAAGTGAAAATGGGCTTAAGGTTTTTCAAAGAATTGGAAAAATAATTTCAATAACTTATGAAGTGAGCTAATTGTCAAAAATGATTTTCATAAGTGTTAGAATGTTCTTTAGATTCAAAAATATCATTTTTCTGATAAAATAACAGCTCGTAATGGATTATCAGAACTCCTATAATCTATTACCAACTTTCTGGAAAAATCAGTATTTCAAATTGTCAGTGGTAATCGATTACCAGCACCCCAGTAATCGATTACCAGATTTCTGGAAAATTCAGTATTTCAAACCGATAGTCCGTAATCGATTACCAGACCTTTCGTAATCGATTACCAGTCGTGAAAAAGTGATTTATGGTGTAGAAAATGCGTGACATCTTTACAAAACTATCATATTTTGAAACCCCACAATAAATACTCTATAGCAACGAAAAACCCTAGGTTAACACTCTAAGAACACTTGCCCAACCACTCTAACCTCAAAAGTCACTCTTCTACTCTTGTAATCAAGATTTGAGCAAATCCTACACAAGAGTCATAGTGCTTCAACTTGTATTGTTCAACCTTTTGAGGTATTCTTCTTTGTAATCACTTATTGATTGATTTTTGTTTGTTAAAGAGAGTGATGAATCTCTCTAGTTTGATTTGTAACAAGGGTGAGGTATCCCTTAAGTAGATTAGGAGACTCTTGCACAAGGGCGAGGTATCCCAAGTGAAGAGGGCTCTTTGTGAAAGGGTGGGGTATCCCTTTAGAAGAAGAAGGTGAGGTATCCTTCTTCTATTGAAAGAAAATCTTAAGGTGAGGTATCCTTAAGTCCAAAGGGTGGGGTATCTCTTTGGTGAGTAGTATTGAGGCTCTTGCACAAGGTGGAGTATCCAAGTGGAGAGTGCTCTAAGTATTGTAAAGTTTGAATTGATTATTAGTGGAAAATACTCACAAACATATTGTGGGGACTGGACGTAGGTCACCAAAGGTGGTGATTGAACCGGTGTAAATCATTTGTGTGCTTTTCTCATTCCTTATATTTTTATTTGTTCATTACAAATTAGTCTTGGTTAGAAAAAGGGGACAAAAATTTTATCATCTCAATCCCCCCACCCCCCCCCCCCCCCACCCCCCGACACCCCCCGATTGAAGCCACTTGGTAACAAGTGGTATCAGAGCTAGGCTCTTGTGTAAAGAGCTTAGCGGCTTCAAGAGAAAGATGGCTTCAAGTTGGCAAATGCAAGATGGAGCTTCTCTAACCTGTCCTCCGGGATTCAATGGGCAAGGCTATGCCTATTGGAAAAAAAGAATGAAGATCTTTATTGAGGCGATTGATATGGATGTATGGGACTCTATTGAAAATGGGCCTTTTGTTCCTACCCACTTGGTGAATGGTGTTCTAACCAACAATGACAAGAGTGAATGGATGGATGAAGAAAAGAAAAGAGTTCTATACAATCTTCGTGCCAAGAACATCATCACATCGGCTTTGAGTGCGGACGAGTTCTTTAGGGTTTCAAATTGCAAAACAGCTCAAGAGATGTGGGATACACTCCAAGTAATACTTGAAGGTACAAGTGAAGTCAAGAGAGCAAGATTAAACACCTTGATTCGTGAGTATGAGTTTTTCCAGATGAATCAAGGAGAAAGCATTCAAGAGATGCAAAAGAGGTTTACTCATGTGGTAAATCAAATTGCTTCATTGGGGAAGACTTTTCAAAATGAATACTTGATCAAAAAAGTATTGAGATGCTTGAGTAGAGAATGGCAACCCAAAGTCACTGCAATAGTGGAATCAAGAAATTTAGCAACCATGACTTTGGCTACTCTCTTTGGCAAATTACAAGAACATGAGTTGACCGATTATCGGAGCATGAAGAAAAGGGCAAGAAGAAGAAATGATTTGCTTTTATGGCCTCATACTCGAATCTTAGTGATGAAGATGATGAAGACGATAGTGAGAAACAAATAGATGAAGATGATGAGAACATGGCTCTCTTGGTAAGAAAGTTCAAAAAGTTCATAAAAATGGAGAGCTTTGCAAGAAAATCCTTTCTCTCATCAAAGAAAGTATCAAAGTTTGAGAAAAGACCCTACAAAGAGAAGAGAAGAGTATGGGAAGAAAATGACATGGACTCATCGGAGAGCTCTGAAAGTGAAGATGCTCAATTATGTCTCATGGCCGATCATGAGAGCGAAAGTGAGGTAGAATCTAACACTTCCACTAATTCTTATAATGAATTGCATGATGCATTTTTAGAATTGCATAAGGATTCTATGAGGTTAGCGAAGGCTTTAGATAACTCAAAGAAAACAGTTAGTTATTTGCAAAATCAAGTGATTGCCTTAACTAAGGAAAGACTAGAGCTTAAAAAGGAAAACTGTAGCCTTGGTTACATTAAAGGAAATTATGTTTGTGAAAAATGCATAAAGTATGAGAAGGAAGTTAAAGACCTTCAATGCATTGTAGAAAAGTTCACTAATGGTAGATTTAACCTAATTGCAATGCTTGGAAATCAAAAGGCATGTTATGATAAAGCGGGCTTAGGTTACAAATTAAACCCATTGTGCATGAAAAATCAATTAAGAACATGTTTGTAAAACCTAAGGTTTCTACTAGCCCTTTCACTAGATGTTATTATTGTGCTAAAAAGGGACATACGGCATCCATTTGCATGGCTAGAAATAAAACAAGTGAGAAAAGGATATGGGTTCCTAAGGGGATATTTTATCATGCTAACCAAAAAAGGACCCAACATGATTTGGGTAACAAAAAAATCCCAATGAAATTATTTTGTAGGTGTGCTTCAAGTTTGTTTTGCATGTAGTTCCAACTTATTTCCACAAAACAAAATGGTAATATTGGCAATCATAAATATTGTATGAATGTTTGGTTCAAAATGATAGTTTGCTCAATATATATAGTGCACTAGTATGATAAGCTATGTTCTCTGGTGAATTTTGCCACTAAATGAACACAAGGTTGCACTTCATTGACTAGCTCATGACTGTTTAAAATATTGACCAATCTTGTATTTAATTATTGTGAATAGAATGCTTGATTATTTTCAAAATCATGTGAAATCTTGTTTGTGATTGAGGATTGATGTGTTTGTCATGTTAAATATGTCACATGGTTCCAATTTGAGCTTAATTATCATTGAATCTTAAGTGTTAGACTAGATAGCAAAGACTTGTAGCATTTGAAGTTGTCAAAAACATGTGCGCTATGAAATATGCAGAAAAATAATAGATTAAGCATGCATAAATAATCAATTAATGGAATTCTGCTGATCATGAAACATGCCACAAAGAGAGGAACTTCGATGGTTATTCTAGAAATATGAAATATCAAAGAAAACTTGGAAATAAGTAGTGCTAAATTCAATTATATGAAAATCGAAATGTCAAATGCATACATAGTATGATGAGAGAGTGACTTTAGAGAATGACAAATCAAACTACTTGCAAAATCTTCATCCATTTCATTTTAAGAAGTTAAAGGATGATTATGCCTCTTTAAATGGTGAAAAGCATGTGTGTTTTGAAAATTCAAAATTTTGTAAGGTTGCATCAACGTTGAATATCAAGTTGAGAAATCATATCATACTCATGGCGAAATTGATTCCATACTTTAAATAAAGTGAATGAGAATGATAGTGGTCATGAGAATAAGAGTGTAATTTTTAGCAAATATAATTTTCATGACAAGCCAAAGAATATTGATGTCAATTTTCAGAGAATGCAATTATTATGGAAATTAAACTGTAGTCACATATCTCTTTTGTACATCTAGAGAAAAGATAATGCTATGAAAAATGAACTTGATTCGGTGCCTAAAGGGACTAAATGTTTATCCACTAACTACTAAAGACCCAAATTGATATGGGTACTGTGAACACCTAATTTTGTCCGGGTATCTTCTCAAATTAATTAATTTTTTGAAAAGACAAAAACTATAAAAATTGCAAAAAGAAAAAATATTTTACTCATTTTTCCTAGCCCATTATATATTTAGCCCAAAGGCCAGTTAAAAAAGAAAAAAAAATCTGTTTCCTATCTTTTAAAAAATAAATAAAAAATAAAAGATAAAAAAAGTGTTATTCGTTGCAATATATTGGGACAATGGGTAAAAGATAAAAAAAATTAATTTGTTTCAGAACCAAAGGCCAAGTTAAGCTTTGTTAAATTTGTAAAGGATGAGAATTTGAAATCCAAGCATGAAAAGAGAAAATATCACCCTGTTACCCCTTATCTCTCATGCAGCATCAGCAAGGTCAATATTGAATAGTCAAAGAGCAAAAAAGACTCAAGAAGAAATGGAAAATTGCAGCATAACAGAGAAGTCCTGCAGATACAAAATCAATGAGAATGGAAGCTAGAAAAAGCTCTTCAACTCAGGGGAACATTGGGTTTTGTTTTTTTGGAATCTTGCTAACAGAGAAGGAGAGCATCTTCATCAATATAAAAACCATAACAGAGACCGCAAAGGGGGGGATGAAAATCGGTAATATGGAGCACATTGAGAGACGCCATTTTCCCTTCATCTTTCTGCTATATTCCCACATTCTTCTTCATTTTTCTGGCAGACCATATTTATCCTCTTTTTGTATTTAAACCACCCTTAACCCACAAGCCAAAATCAGAACCACCCTCACCTTCCATCTTCTTCATTTTACATATGAAAGCTCCTCCTCCCTCTAACTTGAACTACCCATAACCCACAAAACAATGAGAACCTCATTTTCACTTTGCCTCCACTGAGAAACAGAGAAGAAAGATTGTCCCTTGTTGAACCAGAGCCATTTCCACACTACCTCCGCCATCTTCGCCAAGCACCGCTGCTTCTCCTTAGTTGCCGCCTCCTCTCCTCCGCAAGCAACTATATGCACAGCAAGCCACCACTGATCTCAAACAGATCTGTCGTCATCTTCTGCCGCGGCAGCTTCATCACCCAAACGCACAACCTCTGTCGCCGTCCAGCCGCACCGAGCCTACCAGTGGTCCTCCCACCTTGCCTCCTGCTTCTGTCTTCTCCGTCGCCGTGTCATCCGCTCCAATCACGAACAATCGATCCTGGTGCGCCGCCTCTGCCTCAGCCACTTTGTCCGCCCAAGTCCACCGTCCGGCCACCTCAGTCAAACGCACGACCCTCTGCTCCGCTACCATGTTTCACGTTTTTGCAGAGGTGTGAAGGAAAGGAACACCAAAGGTTTAGTCTTTCATCAGTTTTGTTTTCCTGATGCAATGTATCTATTTTCATAATTAATCTTTTTATTTTATTCATTTACTTGTAGAAATTAAATTTAACTAATCAGGGTATTTACGGGTTAGTTACTTGAGCCAAACCAAATGCGTTTCAACAAAGTTCATAAGTTAAAATAAATAAAATATAGAATAACTACTCATAAATAATTTTAGGATTTCTTTGTGAAATGTATCACACTCAATTCCTTAGATCCGGGATCGCTCTATGGACGCATGTGCCATGTTCTATCTCGCTTAGAAGTTTTCGATATTTAGAATTTAGCCAATACAAATGAAAAATCAAATCAAATAAAAATAATTCTTTTCATAAAATCAAATCTTTACTCAAAAAAATTAAAATCAACCAATCAATCAAACTCTTTTCTATAAGAACTACATGGCTTTGAATTTCTCAACGCACCCGGGAATACGTAGGAGCAAGATTAATCATCTTGTCAAGTCAAAATTAAATTTTCCTTATTTTAGTGTCTCATTTTATTTGTGAATAACTAATTAAAATATTTAAACTTGTGTTATTTAGGGATGCCCTATGGACTCGGATGCCATGTTCAATCCCTTAGATTTGAGATTGCTCTGTGGACTTATGTGCCATGTTCAACCTCATTTAGGTTTTATCAACAATATTTTTTGAAATACAAAATCGATAAATAAATACATAATATTATACAATGAAAAATAATTCATTCTTGTGAATAATTTTTGGGGTAAAACAAATATTTAAAAAGTTATTAAAATATTTTGCACAATTAACTTGAGGTACCGTTTTGTAAACGGACGATGTAGGGTGCTAACACCTTCCCTACTCATAACCGACTCCCGGACTTAAATCTCTTTTTCTTAAAAAATATCAGTTTACCTTAAAATAAATGGGTTTTCCAAGGTTTTCCCACAATAAAATTTTGGTGGCGACTCCTCTATTTTTACCCTCTTTTTCACGGCTCCCGGTCGGGACGGTCGTGACAGTTGGAGACTCCATTGGGGATTTTTGAGAGTCTGACCTATCATAGTTGGTTGTGCAATTTTTTTAATAGCTTTGAAACTATTAGTTTTACCCCTCTTTATTTTATTTATTTTGTAAATAGTTTTATATGCTATCATAAATGCCTTTGTATATATTTTGGCAACCCTAGGGTATAGAACTATTGTGTTGTTTGTTCTTTTTGCTAGTTTGGATAGTTTTATTTAATAGGTTTTGTAAAGGTTTGCATGCCTCTAACACACACATCACTTACACTTATTTCACACATTCTTAGCTCTATACCCGAGCTTGTGGAAGCTTAAGGATTAGACGGTGCCTCAACATTGTCATTGATGGCCTAGTGCCACCCTGATATTTGTTGATTCACCACTCAGATTGTAACTAGCTTCATGGACTAGCTATCCTGAAGGGTTTATCCCTACTTGTGACTAGGTCATGAGTCGACTCATTATCCTTCGGGATATGGGCAATCTGGAAACCATGGCTTTTAAAAGTCTAGAATCTACCCAATTTTCACTGATAGAGAAAGCTCAAGGGCCAACCAGTTAAAATAATAACTTTAGGTGTGTTAATCCCTAAGTCTTGTCCGTCTTGGACACAAGGGGCATTTTTTTCTTTTTTCTTTTTACTCATTTTCATGTTTTTGCTTTCATTTTATCAAAAAATGGATCCACTTTTTTAGTTTTTTTCTAAAAGAGAAATGATTTACACAAGTCCTTTTGCTTTTAACAAAAAAAAATATAGAACCAAAAAAAAAATTCATATTTTGTAACTCGTGTATTTTTGTAAATAAAAAAAAATGGCTTGTGTAAATCTTATTATTGTAACTCATCCATATTTTTGTAACTCATTCATATTATTTGTAGAAGAATAAAAAAAAGATGATCCATGTATCTCATGCATTAATTAATTTTTTTGAGTCAATATGAAGAAATAAAAAATTCATTTTTCATGCATTGCATGCATCAATTACTTTCTATGCCAACCACATGAAAAAATTAAAAGAAAAAATTCATGTCATGCAAATGGTGAAAAAAAAAAAAAAAAAACTCAATCTTCTTCATGTATCTTATGCATCAATTTCATTGATCTCTTGGATAAAAAAGAAATAAAAAAATGAAAATACATTCATCTCATTTTTTTATTTGCATCTCTCAAAAAAATTTGATAAAGGATAATCTATAACATGCATTTCATACCTCTTTGGGTCAATATAAAAACAAATCATTCATCTCATACATCCAAAAAAAAAACGCATGCATTGGCATTGTTATAAAAAAAAAATCTTTTTTCATACAATTCTCTAGTTAAAAAAAATAAAATAACATAAAGAATTCATTTCATGGATCTCACGCATTAGTACTTGGCTCAAAAAAATTTTTTTTATGCATCTTATATACTCATTTCTTTTTAAGTTGAACATCTATTAAAAATAATTCATTCCATGCATTTCATGCATTTTGCTCCTTTCTTGGAGAAAAGTGAACCACTATACTTTCGATAAAAAAAGAATGTCAACTAAACCTTGGATCATGAGGTGGAACTGGAGACAATGTTTGCTGAAGTGGCCGAAAAATGTAGGCACAACCTTTTGCCTAATCATGGATGTTTGGATGTCAATGTGAAGGATTTCATATCGTCCTACTGTAGTCAGGTAGCGCATATTCAGGCTCTTATGGAGTGATCTTTGGAAAATCATACAAATTCAGGATAATAAGGCCTTGATTGAGGAAGAAGGAAATCATGATATGGACAGCCCCAATCGACTATGGAGAGTTCAAGATGAAGGCTATGCTAACATCACCAGAGAGTCACATCCTAGTGATTGAAAAGAGGCAATACTTTGTGATCCCATCTTGAGAATTTCTAAGCAACCAAGGCTAGATTTGTTTATCCGGGATTTACCGTGACATAATGGTTATGTTGTATTCTATCATGAGATAATTGAACCATGTTCACTTTCTCGAAGCATTAATGTAATGGATTTGCATGCGTACCTTGTCTCATCCTTTCTTTACATCTCCATCCCCACCATCATGTTTCTCTCGTCATACCCATATCTCATCTTCCCCTTTTTTTTCTTCCCCAAGTACCTTTTTTGGTTTGGTTAATAAGGCTCACTTTTTTGAAAGTTCTTTGTGGACAACAATGAAGCCCACATATGCCCATACCTTTTCAAAAAAAAAAGGAAAGAAAGAAAATAATAAAAATAAAAGAGGAGCAAATAAATAAGCACTTGGTGAGTGTTGACGAATCTGGGCAAGTATACCCAGTCGTGCAAGTAATACGGTGGTAAGACCGGTTTATCGTATCCACGGGGATTGGATGTCAAGTACCAATTCACAAGCTCAGCAACTATCTAGACTAAACTATTAATCAAGAGAAAGTAAAACAAACAAAAGACAAGAAATACAATCTTTTTGTCTTTTTGGGGATTTTTAACAAACACTTGGAGTGCAGAAAGATAAGTTGGGACTAGATTTCACCAAACATCTGTCTCGTACTATCAGGACTAGATACCTCCCATTCATGCTTCAGATATTAAAATCAATCGACTAAATTACTCAAACCCCGATTCCTCGGATGGCAAGAGCCTAAATCCACTAATAGACCCTAATTCCTTAGGTGGCCTAGATTAATGAATTTGCATTAATATTAGGGATCATGTGATTACTAATAAACCTAACTCCATTCCTAGATGAAAGGGTTACTAGGTGATTAAATTCAATTCCGGTTATGATACGAACGTCCCCATTGCATACCAAAACACAAATCGAGTCATGGGGGTGCTAGCCACAACAAGCATTAAGCACAGAAAATTAATCACTAATATGAAGACATGAATATAGAATAATCAGTCAAGATAAATACATGATAATCAGTTGGCTACATCTAATCCCAACAACATGGATTTAACTACTCATAAAAAGAGAATACACAGAAACATAGATGAAGGAAAGAAGGGATTCCATGGGAGCAATCCTCCAGAAGCCGCCTCTGACTCAAGAAAATCACGCCCCTCCTGGTCTCTCTCTGAGAGAATAATATCTCCCTCTGTCCAAGTCTCTGAGAGAATTATATCTCTTTCAATGGTGCTGCCTTTTGGCCTCCTTGTCATAACTGACGCTGCCCCTTGGTCTTTTGTATCCATCTAGCAATAAATTCCAGATTTTTAATCTTTGATTTCTCAATCTGCATCTTTTGATTTCTCATGCGGGTCCCTTGTGCATTTAATTCATGTTCTTTGGCGTTTATTTCCTTGATTCACGTTACTTTTCTATTCTCACTTTCACATTGCAAATCACTTTGTCTTCTCTTTAGCCTTAATTAACGTGGACCCCTTTGGACTAATTGATTTCAATTGTCATAAACCAACAATTCCTTCTTTGTCTGTTACTTTTCATTACTGCCTTATCTTTATTTTTATTCACATAACTGTCCCATTTCAATCTTCCACATTAATAATGCAGCTGTTAAACTTTTCCATTCAATACTCTTTATTTTTTTCTCATCCAGCAACCTTAACTTTCACGTTGAACCTCTCTCAAATGCCACTTGAGATTCCAATTCATAATTCACTCTTGATTTATGCTATCCTTTCTTCATTTTTAAAGCTCCAACTTAATCCAGGCTCCATCATGGCTCATTTTGGGCATTTTATCTTTAATTTCTGCAAAACAACACCACAACACCGCCTTACCCGTTCCAAGATAAAAACTAATAAAAATAAAACTAAATATGCCTAAACTAAATGAAAATACATGCAAAAGTGTACAGAAAACATGATGTAAAATCACACTATCAAATCACCCCAAGCTTTTTCAATTGCTTGTCCTCAAGCAATCACTAAGGCCACAAGATCAAACTAATCAAGGAAGTGGATAGTGAACCAAGAACCCGAGTAAATACTAATCCAAATAATAGGCATTTTAAACAATTCAGCAGGAGACAATCAATTCAAGTCCAATTAGAGGCTTAGGTTCCTTAGACTCATGTTCTCAATTATTTGGGCACTCTTTCTCACTTGAAGCTCACCCCAAGCTTGTTCATTTGCTTGGCTCTCTTTCTCACCTCACTCAATTGTTTAGGGGATAAGACATTTCACTCAATTTTCCTCAAGGAATGAATCCTACCATAGGCTTGACTATCAACCAAATCTCTACGTTATTAATGAAAACACATTAGAATCAAGAGGTCTTTCACTTGGTTGTAATGTGGCCATGGGATTAATCGTTAGGTGGGGAAATCAATAAAAGGACATTTCAAAAGGCTACACAAAACATTAAGCATTGCAAATATGACCTTCTAAAATACCTTTTTGGGTTTTCAATTTATTTTTCCACCTTTCTTTTCTTTCTTTTTCTTTTTATTTCTCATTTTTTTTTCTTTTTTTTCATCCCCTTCTCTATTTATTAAATTTTTTTTCTTTTCTTTTTCTTTTATTTGGAGAAGGGGAGATTTTTTCAAATCAAGAGAATTATTTTATTTTTTTCTGATTCTTTCATCCCAACTTTCAACTACATTTTTTTTTACCCTTTTCGTAATACTTTAGAAGGTCCCTTAGCAAACATATTTATCAAAACATTTCAGGGTACCAAGAAAAGCATTTTTATTCTTTCAGGCTCAAAATTGGGCAACTAAGGGGTAGCATTTCATCATTCAAAACTCAGAAGGCCAGAAAAATATCTATTGCCTCAATCATTTTCAAAAAATGTTTTCAAAATTTTTTTTTAAGCTTTGAAATGGTTTCAAGTCAAGTTCTAGAGAAAACAAACCAAGAGGAATACACTCTACACAAAGAATGGGGTAAAATTTTGTGAGTACCCCTTTGGCTCAAAATCTCACATTTTAGTTCAGAATCAATGAAAAACACAAATCTATAGAACCATATGCTAATTATCAACTATCCAAGATTATCTCAAACATTTACATTTGCAGCCATATCACAAGAATAACAAATTGGGTTCAACAATTCACTATCACAAATTATTTGGCACTTAGTTCTCACCATTGGATACCAAATTCAAAACAAGGGGCAATCTAATAATGCGATTATGCAAACTATCATGCAAAACTATATGAATGCAACATGAAAAATACAAATGCAAAATAATACAAATGCAAAATACCCCTACCCCAAGCTTAAAAATTTACATTGTCCCCAATGTAAACAATCAAGTTGGAGAGAGGAGAAGAAAAATAAAATAAAGCTAAAAATTGGAACGGCTTATCGAGGCGGTAGCGGGTGCTGACTTTGCTTTTTTTCTGCCCATTTTTCTCTTCTCCTTGTCTTCTTGATCTCCCTTCCTTCCTTATTACCCTGCAAACACTTGGCAATTGACAATTTATTATTTTCCTCTTGAGCTTCTCAAATTATTCAAGAGGCTAAAGCAAAAACAAAACTATTAAGAAAATGAAAACAACTAAAAAGAAGAGTTAAGAAACTTGGGTTGCCTCCCAAGAAGCGCTTCTTTAACGTCACTAGCTTGACATTCTAAGATTCTCCTCCCGGATCAAATGGTATTTGGAGTGGAGATTGTAGCAGTAGAATAACTTTATCTTCAACTCCACCCAGCCAGTGTGTAAAAGCACCATTGACCTCTTCAACTATAACACTGCACTTACTTCCTAGCGGGTCAAATGGCATTTTCACCAGGAAGTTCAAAAGACAAGTGGAAGGGGTTAGTTTACCAATGTCCACACGCGCATGCAAGCCAACATATTTGTCCAATGCAGAAAATTCAGATTCCTTAGCAAGCATGGTGGAGAGAGTGCTTTCCAAATGCCCTTCCTTCTCACTTGTTCCTCCCCAAGGATGCGTGAAAGGTACTTCCTCTTCTTGTGGCTTATCCACCATCACCCCTTCATCTTCAATTTGATCCATTTCCACAACCAGATTCTGCTCAACTTCTGCTTCATGTGGCTCTGTGGGAATCACAATACACGGTGGTGGAGGTGGCAAATATGAACAAAAGGTTTCCCAATCCTCCTTGGTGTATATATATACAAGCTCGCCAGTCATAGGATCGTCTCGTGATGGAATATTATGAGATAAGGAAAACTCCTCGAAGAATTCTCCTAAATTTATATCGTCTTCCCAACACAAGTTGTCCTCCCAAGTGTGACTTTCGGCTTCCGCATCAGGTGGATAATAAAAATCTTCCATGACGTTAGTCCACCTTGCAAAAAAAAAACTCAAACAAAAAGATCAAATATATACAGAAAATAAAAATAATAAAAATGTCTAAACTAGTTGCCTCCTCTGTTACTAATGATATTGGAAAAACCAATCCCCGGCAACGGCGCCAAAAACTTGTTGACGAATCTGGGCAAGTATACCCAGTCGTGCAAGTAATACGGTGGTAAGACCGGTTTATCGTATCCACGGGGATTGGATGTCAAGTACCAATTCACAAGCTCAGCAACTATCTAGACTAAACTATTAATCAAGAGAAAGTAAAACAAACAAAAGACAAGAAATACAATCTTTTTGTCTTTTTGGGGATTTTTAACAAACACTTGGAGTGCAGAAAGATAAGTTGGGACTAGATTTCACCAAACATCTGTCTCGTACTATCAGGACTAGATACCTCCCATTCATGCTTCAGATATTAAAATCAATCGACTAAATTACTCAAACCCCGATTCCTCGGATGGCAAGAGCCTAAATCCACTAATAGACCCTAATTCCTTAGGTGGCCTAGATTAATGAATTTGCATTAATATTAGGGATCATGTGATTACTAATAAACCTAACTCCATTCCTAGATGAAAGGGTTACTAGGTGATTAAATTCAATTCCGGTTATGATACGAACGTCCCCATTGCATACCAAAACACAAATCGAGTCATGGGGGTGCTAGCCACAACAAGCATTAAGCACAGAAAATTAATCACTAATATGAAGACATGAATATAGAATAATCAGTCAAGATAAATACATGATAATCAGTTGGCTACATCTAATCCCAACAACATGGATTTAACTACTCATAAAAAGAGAATACACAGAAACATAGATGAAGGAAAGAAGGGATTCCATGGGAGCAATCCTCCAGAAGCCGCCTCTGACTCAAGAAAATCACGCCCCTCCTGGTCTCTCTCTGAGAGAATAATATCTCCCTCTGTCCAAGTCTCTGAGAGAATTATATCTCTTTCAATGGTGCTGCCTTTTGGCCTCCTTGTCATAACTGACGCTGCCCCTTGGTCTTTTGTATCCATCTAGCAATAAATTCCAGATTTTTAATCTTTGATTTCTCAATCTGTATCTTTTGATTTCTCATGCGGGTCCCTTGTGCATTTAATTCATGTTGCTGGCAGTTTATTTCCTTGATTCACGTTACTTTTCTATTCTCACTTTCACATTGCAAATCACTTTGTCTTCTCTTTAGCCTTAATTAACGTGGACCCCTTTGGACTAATTGATTTCAATTGTCATAAACCAACAATTCCTTCTTTGTCTCATTACTTTTCATTACTTGCCTTATCTTTATTTTTATTCACATAACTGTCCCATTTCAATCTTCCACATTAATAATGCAGCTGTTAAACTTTTCCATTCAATACTCTTTATTTTTTTCTCATCCAGCAACCTTAACTTTCACGTTGAACCTCTCTCAAATGCCACTTGAGATTCCAATTCATAATTCACTCTTGATTTATGCTATCCTTTCTTCATTTTTAAAGCTCCAACTTAATCCAGGCTCCATCATGGCTCATTTTGGGCATTTTATCTTTAATTTCTGCAAAACAACACCACAACACCGCCTTACCCGTTCCAAGATAAAAACTAATAAAAATAAAACTAAATATGCCTAAACTAAATGAAAATACATGCAAAAGTGTACAGAAAACATGATGTAAAATCACACTATCAGTGAGCACCATCTTTTTGTCTTTCAAATAAAGTTTTCAAAATAAAGCAATCATCATTTGAAATGAAGTTTGGTCATCTTTCTCCATCCTTAAAAAAATATCATCATTACCCCTAGTTACCCCTTTTGAGCCTGAAAATTTCACTAGTGCAGAAAAGAGATTCCACATCGGTTATTTTTGGCTTTTCACATCGGTTTTCAAACTGATGTTGAAAAGACCGATGTGGTTTATTGCCACTTTACACATCGGTTTTGAAAACGATGTGGAAAGTTCATTTGTCAATTGGTAACCTATTGCAAATATCACTTTCCACATCGGTTTTATTGAAAACCGATGTGGAAATTAGACTTTCCATATCGGTTTTCTGTAAAACCGATGTGGAAATTTCACTCTCCACATCGGTTTTTTTTAAAACCGATGTGTAAAGTCTATTTTTTTTTTGAAAGTGTTATTTACATTTCTATCATTCATTTCCCCTGTTTCAGTAATAAAGCAGATCAATACCAGAATAACATACTCTAAATATTCTCAACAATCATTTTTGTACAACAAAAACACAATTATTATATACTGAATTTATTACGAACAATACATATGTACGTTCAATTACATTTAAACAACAAAGATAATTAGAAACCAAAAAGCTACATGATATATTATAGATTTCATATCAAAATACATATGATCACAAAAAGTATACTATAGCCAGAAACATGATAAGTTTTTAAACTAACTACATATATATATATATATACATATATATATATATATATATATATATATATATATATATATATATACAAACTATGGTTGGTACACTTCAAGAAAGAAAGTTGCACAACGCCTCCTTATGATGTTGATGTCGGAATCAGATAATGGAGTTGGATTGTTGAATATCTGCAAGTTTAATTGGACAAAAGATTATATCTTTTAAGTAATTAATAAACTAACATAAAACATATAACGAATCTATAACTGTTACTTCTAATTGTTATCAATTAACATTTACCTCGTGCCATCTTTCAGTGATCCTGGAGGAGATAATTTCCAACATCCACTGCATCACATAGTATCCACATTCCCATGACCCACGTTGTGTATGTGACTACGTACAAATGAAACCCAATTAGAATATGAGGAATTAAATTAAATAGAAATCAATAATTATACCCACTGCATTTGATGCATTTGTACTAATAAATATCTTACCCTAGGAATAATCCATCTGATAGGCCGACGCCTTTCACCACGCAACATGTGGCTTGCATTAATAGAACTATCATGACAAAATAAACATTAATTAAAGTACATCTATATAGATTTCAGATAATTAAAACAACTGCATTACTGATTATAAAGTATTTTAATTTTTACGTTTCGATGATCGTCTGCAGTTCATTCTCCGACTTATTTCCAATTGAGCAGAAGAAGACCACGACGTTCATCCAAGGGTACAAGATCAATAGTTGCCAATGCTGGCTGTATTTGCGGAACAGTTAGTGACTAAGTCATATGTAGTTATAATTAAATAACAGGTACTTACTTATCGAGATAAGGCACAAGGTAGAATTGATGATCGTCTCGGGCAAGTATATCACGTATGGTGATGACCCGGTCTTCTGATGCTAGGAGAACATCACCCTGAATGAACATGGGGTCAATGAACCCATAAAGGGCGAGGTTACCCTGATCAACTAACATACGATGCAGATACCTAATATATTGAAAAAACATGTTAATTATCATAGTATTTAAAAATTAATTACTTAACTTATAAATAAAATGTACTTACGTGCACCATAACGATAGGTGTGCATAACTAGTCATTTCTTTATTGAGTACAATCTCCATAAGTTCCTTCTTTGGAATATACAGTTCATCACCTGGGCTGGCATCATGTTCTAACCTCACCAAAGCTGCGTCATTCTCCATGGTGACAACCTGTATAGCCAGAAGTTTAAAAACATCATCAGGTGCCCCTTTGTCGATCCCCTAAACAACAAAGATATATATTAGTAATCACAGATAATGAAGTTATTTCATTGGTAATTAATTAAATGGTCAAATGAATACCTTGGCTGGAGCAGACATCTCTGGTCTTCCTGGATCCGACATTTTAGGCAGAATATGATCATTTCCAACATCCTATAACGAATAAAAATAAAGCATTATCTTTAAACAATAATAAATAATTTCAACTATGAATATAAAAAACACAACTAACTGAATACCTCAGATGCAACAAAAAAGCTGACCAATCTTCTTGACTAGAGGATGAAGTTACCGGGGGCCTGACCCACTGTTTGAACCTCCTCAGTGGGCACAGGGACTCGAGCATCAGCATCTCGAATAATCTCAACAACAACCCTCAGCTGATCATCCGGTAATAAACGATGGTGTATGATATTACCTAAGTTATTATGTGCCCTCCCCAATGCCACTAAGCGGCGATCATGATGATCATCAACATACAGCTCACACCTATCAGGGTCGTCATCATCATCATCATCATCATCATCACCATCATCATCATTTTCAGGCTGATGAGGAGGATCACATGAGCCCTTAGTGCTCACATGGACAGAGGGTTGGACACCGACTGTCATCTGCTGGGACATAGAAGTCAATATTGCCATCTACTGGGCAAACTGCTCGGTCATCTCCTGTCTAAGCTCAGCTGCAATCTCCTGTTTTAGCCGTGCTCTATCTGCATCAACATCCCTGTGGGATTGGTGTGAAGATGAACCACGGTATTGGCGAATGCCGACACCCCATCCAACACCAATGACACGGCCCGGATGGTCTGGTTTACCGATGGCAACAGCTAAGATATCATCGCGTCCTCTAAGAACAAAGGTTCCTTGGGTTACCTGCTCGTCCAAGGCATCCTATCACATATAAAATATCAGGTTACATTACAATTTGGTAACAATCTTAAAATGATAATTACAATTCAAACTATACTTACAATCTTCTCAGCTACTTGGCGGGTTTCCTCAGATGTATATTGTCCCGTTTTTGTTTGTTGGGCCCTCTTCCATTTATGATGGCGTGGGGGAGGAGGTGGATAAACAACCTCTGGACGATTTTCAGCGTTAGGATCCGCCTGAGATGCTGCTTCCTGACGTGCTTTCTTTTCTTCTTCCACCATTATCTGACCAAGCTTTTTATATCCCCCACGAGACATGACATGGGGGTAGACATTCTTGCTTTGGTTTTCCTGCCCCTTTTTCCTCTTCTCCTGTTATAAATAGAAGACAATTCAATTACATAAGTAAATAAAATTAATGAAATTACATAAATTTAGAGACAAATCAAATAAGTTAACCTGAAAGCCAGAATCATGTCGGCTCTGAACAAAGCGATCCCACGTCGCCTGGTCAAGAAACGGGTACACCTCAAGTGGGTTCTTTTCACATGTTGGATTGAATACATAGTATCTGCCCAGGTCGACCTTAAAAGCCCTCCAACGCTCACCAGCATACTTTAACAAACGCTTCTTCATAACCATCGTATCCAGTATGTCAAAGGTGAGCTGCATTAAGACCAAAAGAATCAACGAATTACTGTATGATATTAGTAAGATTAAAATAAAGTAGATACAGACAAACACAGGACGTAAAAGTATAGATACCAAAATACTCTCCCATATCTGATCCTTCACGTCCGTCGGTACATCTTTCCAATTATCCATGAGTTTACTAGGCCTGCTCCTAGCAAGGGTCACCACAAAACTGTTAAACTGCTCTGCCATTGGCCCAATAGGATTGAGGTTATTATCAAAGTCTATTCTTATCCTTTGATTTGAACCACGGTTGGCAGTCAAATTCCTCATTCGTGTGGCACGTCTACCCTTTCTACCCGTAGACGGGGTCTCCGTCCCACTGCATGAAGGAGGTATATCCTCACGATCAGCCATGTATACCTGTTTAAACAAAAAAAGCCTTGTTAGTATGTCAGGATAAATATCAAACATAACTTATAAATATCGATGAACGTACGTAAACATAACTTATAAATATCAACGTAAACATATAATATGCCTTTAAACATAACTCAAACTAAACTTACTTTGTGGTCAATTAGTAAAGTTCTCCCATAACCCTTCTTGGTGATCATTACGAGTAGCATGTACATCATCCACTTCATTTTCCTCATTGAAATTAGGCACTCGTGTTGAGAAAGAAGGAGTATCAGAAATATCAAGAGTTGAATCTTGATTTCCCTCACTACCATTATACATGTTTTTTCCTTGGAGAACCACTGACCACCTTTTGTTAGAAGGATCACGGATATAAAACACTTGTTTTACTTGGGATGCCATGATGAAAGGCTCCTCTTTATTACCTACCTTATTAAGGTCCACCAATTTGAATCCTAACTCATCGGTTTGCACACCATTGTTACTGTCGACCCACTGACATTTAAAAACAGGTACTCTAAACTTCGTGTAATCAACCTCCCATATCTCTTCGATGATTCCAAAGTATGAAACGGATGCCATAACAGGGTTTTATCTTTCGAACTAGAGAAATGGATGGACTCAGCGACAACCATAACCCCACTGTTTTGCATAGTACTTTTGTCATCCTGGGACTTTGTATAGAAGGAAAACTTATTGATAAGTACCCACTCCAGTATATGACATCAAAGTTAGGCCCCTGTGCTAGCCATTTTAATGTATCAGAAGCAATACCATCCTTTGCAATTTTTTCTTTAAACCAGTTCAAGAAAGTCTTGTTATGCTTGTTCAAACACCATTTTTCATTCATTCTAGGGTAAGTTTCATTGATGATGCTTTTATGCTCACATAAGTATGGTTCAACCTCATCAGTGTTATTCAATATATACAAATGTGCTTGAAGCACTTCCTCCCAATCCATGCTCTTAACAGTGATACCTCGTGTACCCTTACCATCATATCTTCCTTCGTGACGAGACTTCGGAAGCCCTACAGGTTCCGCTTCTGACATGTAGTCTGTACAAAACTCAATAGCTTCTTCTGCAACATACCTTTCAACAATAGATGCTTCAGGACGGTGTGGATTTTTCATATATCCTTTCAAGATCTTCATGTATCGCTCAACCGGGTACATCCACCTTAAATAAACGGGGCCGCACAATCTAATCTCCCTCACTAGATGAACAATCAAATGAACCATGATATCAAAAAATGAAGGTGGAAAATACATCTCCAATTGGCACAAGATAATGGCTGCCTCATTTTCCAAGTCATCCAACTTTTTAGTGTCAATGACCTTGCTACATATAGCATTGAAGAATAACCATAACCTAGTAATGGCATGTCTGACTTTTTTAGGTAATATGTCACAAATGGCCACCAGTAGTAGTTGTTGCATCAAGACATGACAATCATGAGATTTTAAGCCAACTAATTTGAGATCTTTCATTGAGACAAGTCTTTTGATATTTGAAGAGTAACCCTGTGGCACTTTGACTCCTCGTAGACATTCACAGAAACTTTTTTTCTCTTTTTTTGATAAAGTATGATATGCTAGGGGTAAATAAGTCTTCTTATCCCCCACTTTAAGTGGAGCTAATTGCTCTCGTATACCCATCACAACTAGATCTAGACGAGCATTCACACCATCCTTTGTCTTGCCTTGAATGTTGAGAAGCATTTCGATTAAACTGTCACACACATTTTTCTCCACATGCATCACATCAATACAATGTCTTACATCAAGCTTGCACCAGTATGGAAGATCAAAGAAGATCGACCTCTTCTTCCATATTTTCTTCTCGGTAGCCTTCTTCTGGGTCTTCCCGATAACATTAGTGTTGTTCACCCTTTCATAAACTTGCTCTCCAGTCAAGGCCACCGGAGCAATCTCATTCTCCGGAAGTCCATTGAAAGCTTTTCTCAATCTAAGATAAGGATGATTACGTCGGAGAAATCTCCGATGCCCAAGGTAAACCGTCTTCCTTCCATGTTGCAGTTGATGGTAACATGTGCCTTCTTCACATATTGGACATGCTTTATGCCCCTTAACACTATACCCACACAGGTTCCCATATGCTGGAAAGTCATTGATGGTGCAAAATAACATGGCACGCAATCTGAATGTCTCACGGCAATACCCGTTGATCACATCAACGCCTTCATCCCACAACATTCTCAAGTCTTTCAATCAAGGGACTCAGATAAACATCAATATCATTTCATGGCTGTTTAGGACCCGAAATCATCATACTTAACATAATGTATTTGCGCTTCATGCACAACCAAGGAGACAGGTTTTAAATTACCAGGAGAATAGGCCATGAACTATGAATACTACTTAAGTTTCCATATGGATTCATTCCATCGGTAGCAAGTCCAAGCCTGAGGTTTTTGGGCTAATTGCCGAAATCCGGAAACAAACTATCAATTCTCTTCCATTGCAAAGAATCGGCCGGATGCTGAAGCTGTCCATCACACTTCCTCTCATCTGCATGCCATCTAATGTTCTTTGCGTCATTTACATTAGCAAACAATCGCTTGAACCGCGGAATCACGGGAAGATACCATAACACCTTCGCAGGAGGACCTTTGGTGACCACATCACAACTAGAATCACCATCCTTCAATTTGTAGCGTGATACCCCACACCTGGTGTTGGTGTAAGCCCTAGAGGCCAATGTATTTCTTTAGACTTACATTTGTATCTTGCTATTTCATAATAAAGTCCTTAGAATAGAAATTTCTGTTCAATAGAATATCAAGTATATGACTTGATCGTGAGACACTATTGAACAATGAAATCCTATTCTTAAATATTCGTAGTCAAGTATTTTATTAATAAGGACAATAATAATACAATTGAGACTATTATGTGTGCAGACTGATGACCACATCTCACGGGTCATAGATATGAGATATCGAGTTGCCACATAGGTACGCATTAAGGTAATGATGTACTGGATTGACCCACCGTGAGAACACTACATGGAGCGTTATGTGAGTGTCATAAGTAGTTCTCATAGTGACAATGGTGTATGTAATCCTTCGACCTGAAATCACTACGATCCCTACATGAGGAGTCGTGTGCTTTAATATCGTCAAACGTCATCTGTAATAGGATGATTATAAAGACGATCATTGGGCATACCACGAGCTATGCAGAGGGATGTGAGTGACCTAGATGGAATTTGTCCCTCCTACATAACAGGAGTAATATCATGGGCCCCTGATAGAGTGAGACTGTAAAATGCATGGCCGTCTTTGAAATGAGTCAATATGAGATATTGACCTCATTTGTTGTTAAGTCTACTCGGGTATCAGGGAACATGATATTGAACCATACAAGGGTGACACATTCTATGCCTTGTGTTCAATATAGATATATGGACAAAGGGATAACAATGCACATGAATATTTGTCACAGAAAGGTTTCGTCAAATCACTGACTTTCTCACTACTTAGGTAGCAGTGATGTATTGCTAGATACCGCTCACTGTTTGTAATATTAAATGGGATTTAATATTACTGCTAACGTATTGGGAACCTATAGGGTCACACACAAAAGAGCGGATTAAAAGAAGCATTAAAAGAAAGTTGGACTTTCCTATTGGGCCTAGCGCATAGTAGATGGGCTTAGGTCAAATGTTGCTCACTAACTCACTTAAGGAAGTGATACTATAAGTAGACCACTTAAGTTGTTGTGCCTAGACGGTTGATAACCTAGCCGCACAAAAGAGAGTAAGTGTGAACAACAAAGTCTCGATTTTGAAGCTAGCACTGCAAGACAGAGACGCTTCAGGTTCGTGACGTTGGACGTTCACGGAGTCCGCTCGTGTGGATACCTCTAGAGACACCGTTCGTGCGGTGTTCGTGATAGACGAATTTCAACCAACAGCCATCGCTTCAAGAGGTAAACTTTCTAATCATGAATCATGACCATTCGCAAGGATCCTTCGATGGGAATTTTTCCGCTGCGTTTTATTTTGTTTTATACGCAAATTCCCAACAGTGGTATCAGAGCCGCTTGCGAAACCATGATTCTATTACGTGGTTTATCTGTTATGTATGATAACATGTTTGTAATGTGAATCGTTTTCTGAAAATTGTTTTTGAAAATCGTTTGCATCTGGTTTGCGAAACCTTGTTTCTGTGATTTTCGTATGTATATGATATATATGTCTATTGCATGTTTGTGTATATATTCGATATGTACATTGGTTCTGAATCCTTATTATGTTCTGCGATGGCATCAAATGTTGATGTTAAACATGATTGTTTTCAGTTCTGTTTTGGCGGCGTTAAGGGGTTTCAGACATGAAAAGTTCATGTTGTTGCGGCTGAGGTTCCAAGTGTTGAAACCGTAGCCGTCGTTCCTTGCAACGTGAAGTGTTCACGGGCCTTGCGGTTTTAGGGTTGAAAGGTTGACGCCCTAGCCACCAAGGAAGCGAGGCACACTTCGGAATTTCGGAATTTCCAGCGGGACCCCCATGCTACCTCTGCGTAGTGTGTAATTTCGAAATTCAAATTTTGAAATTTTATGTCATCATTTAATAATTATATCAATCACAATAAATGTGATTTATAGTAACATCAATTATAATAAATGTGATTTATTATATATATGTTACGATTTCAAAATTCAGATTTTGAAATGTGATTTATATCAATCACAATAAATGTGATTTATAGTAACATCAATTATAATAAATGTGATTTATTATATATATGTTTCGTTTTCAAAATTCAGATTTTGAAATGTGATTTATATCAATTACAATAAATGTGATTTGTTACAATAAATGTGATTTATGTTAATTGAATAAATGTGATTTATGTCAATTACAATAAATGTGATTTGTGGTAACAACAATTGTAATAAATGTGATTTATGTCATTTACAATAAATATGATTTATAATAAATGTGATTTGTGGTAACAACAATTGCAGTAAATATGATTTATAGTAACATCTATTATAATAAATGTGATTTATTATATATATATGTTATGTTTTCAAAATTCAGATTTTGAAATCTCTAATTTATGAAATTAATAATAATAATGATTATGTGTTATTATTGGTTGTTACTATTTATTTGGTGATGTATGGTGAATGGTTATGGCCTTAGTCCTTTTACCTTTTGGTTTATATTTTGAAATACGGCCTGCGTGCCGTGCCTTTCTCTTATATTCCATATGTATCTTCTTTTCTCATCTCACTCCCCTCATATGTAAAATGAGGTTTCTGTTTATGTAATGTAATGATGGAGACAAGAAGACGCTATCACGTGGGAGATCTTGCTTGGAGAAGCTTGGACGCTCCTAGGTTTTAGTTTAGATTCTCTCATTGGCTTGGGAGAATCAATGCGTTAGGGGCCATAACCATATCACATTTATTTACCTTATATATGTATGAGATGCATGTATGTATATAGTATGTTAAAAGATGTTTAACTAATATATGTATGAGATGCATGTATGAAAATAGTAAGTTAAAGAGTTTAACAAATGATGAGATCAAGTTTTAATCAAATCCCTCAAAAGGAAATATTAAGTCACATATAAAGGCCTTCCGATGCATGGCACTCGTCAAGACTACTATCGATTAAGTGTGGGTCCGCCAAAGCGGGGTACCTTTATCTATAATAGTAAGGCGCGATGGGACAAATGTAATGTTCAACTGCTATCCATTGGGTTCGACTTAACTAAGCCAACTTCAATAGGATTGAAAGGCTTAGAGGCTCATAAGTTGGGCTTTAGTCCATGTGATGGATTAGAATAAGAGTTATTCACCCAACTATCCAAGAGTTGCATGAGATGCAATCGGAAAGTGTTTCCTACCTAAATAACCGAATTTTTGGGTGATCACCAAAGTGACTTAAAGCTAGGTGAAATATGGATCTTGGCCCACTAGAAAATCTTCCAACGGGATTTTCCGAATCAATGATGAGGGTCATTGTTTTGAGTAAAATAGTGGGAGGCGTATTTAATTAAAGACCTTATTAAATAACTTCATGGCATGATACTTATACTTTGCATATTTATCTCTCGTAGATTACCATGGCATCAAACACATCAAGTAACTTGTCATTGCGATCCGTCCTTGAGAAGGACAAACTATCCGGAACGAATTTTCTCGGACTGGTACAGAAACTTGAGGATTGTCCTCAAACATGAGAAAAAGCTGTATGTTCTTGAGGAGCCTATTCTCGAGAAGCCACCGGCTTCAAGTGCTCCTAGGGCGACAGGGATGCTTATAAGAAGCATCGGGATGACGCCTTAGACGTGGGCTGTCTTATGCTTGCTGCCATGACCTCGGAGCTGCAAAAGCAACATGAGACCATGGAGGCGTACGATATGATCGTGCACCTCAAGCTGCTCTACCAAGAGCAAGCAAGCAAGAGGAACTGCCCAAAATACCTGGAAGAAAGCAAGAAGAAGGAGGGAAGTGAGACTTCCACTTCAGGTATGTTTGTTATAGAAGTCAATTTATCTACTTCTGCATCATGGGTATTAGATACCGGATGTGGTTCTCGCATTTGTACAAATGTGCAGGATCTAAACAGGAGTAGACCATTGGCAAAGGGCGAAGTCGACCTACGAGTTGGAAATGGAGCAAAGGTTGCTGCTTTAGCCGTAGGGACTTATGTATTGACTTTGCCCACTGGGCTTACTATTCAGTTAGAGAACTGTTATTTTGTGCCTGCAATTAGCAGGAATATCATTTCCATTTCTTGTTTGGACAAGATTGGTTTTTCTTTTATAATAAAGAACAAAAGTTGTTCTATTTATTTGGATGATATTTTCTATGCTAGTGCACACATGAGTAATGGACTTTATATCCTTGATCTTGAAATGCCCATATATAACCTAAATACTAAGAGGATCGAACCAAATGAGTTGAACCCGTCTTATCTTTGGCATTGTCGTTTAGGCCATATAAATGAGAAGCGCATTTCGAAGCTCCATAAAGATGGACTCTTGGACTCACTTGATTATGAATCATATGAGATATGTGAGTCTTGTTTATTGGGAAAGATGACTAAAGCTCCATTCACCGGCAAAGGTGAAAGAGCCAACGATCTTTTGGGTCTTATACATAGCGATGTATGCGGACCCCTAAACACATTAGCAAGAGGTGGTTTTCAGTACTTCATCACATTTACTGATGATTTCAGTAGATATGGATTTGTGTATCTTATGAAACATAAATCGGAATCCTTTGAAAAGTTCAAGGAATTCAAAAATGAGGTACAAAACCAACTTGGTAAAAATATTAAAGCTCTTCGATCAGATCGAGGTGGTGAATATTTGAGCCTAGAGTATGATGATCATCTCGAGAGAGTGTGGGATTTTATCTCAACTCACTCCACCTGGAACACCACAATGGAATGGTGTTTACGAGAGGAGAAATCGAACCTTGTTGGACATGGTTCGGTCTATGATGAGTCATGCAAACCTTCCAAACTCCTTTTGGGGATATGCTCTATTGACAAAGACTTTTACACTTAACCGTGTTCCATCCAAAACGGTAGAAAAAGACACCATATGAGATATGGACTGGTAGATGACCCAAAGTGTCTTTTATGAAGATTTGGGGTTGTGAAGCATATGTAAAACGTCAAGTTTCTAATAAGCTTGATCCCAAATCTGATAAATGCTTCTTTGTGGGGTATCCCAAAGAAACCAAGGGATACTATTTCTATAATCCTTCCGAAGGCAAAGTGTTTGTCGCACGGATTGGTGTATTCCTAGAAAAGGAGTTTATCTCCATAGGAACCAGTGGGAGGAAGATAGAACTTGAAGAAGTTCAAGAATCACAGAGTAGTGACCTACCATTGGTGGAACAGGAGCAACCTTCACGAGAATCTTTGTGGAGGAACAACCCGCTCCAGAGTAGCACAAGACCAGCGTAGGTCTAACAGGATACGTCACCGACTGAGAGATATGGATTTCTCATGACTCCACAAGGTGATGTATTGCTCATGGATCAAGATGAGCCTGTGACCTACCAGGAGGCCATATCGGCCCAGTGTCCGAGAAGTGGCTTGAGGCCATGAAATCGAGATGGATTCCATGTACACCAACCAGGTATGGACCTTGGTAGAGCCACCAAGGGGTAAAACCTATAGGGTGCAAGTGGGTTTTCAAAAAGAAAACTGACATGGATGGTAAGGTACACACCTTTAAGGCGCGATTGGTCGCTAAGGGTTTCAAGCAAATTCATGGTGTCGACTATGATGAGACCTTTTCACCTGTTGCGATGCTTAAATCCGTCCGGGATCTTACTTGCTACCGCTGCATACCATGATTATGAGATATGGCGGATGGATGTCAAAACTGCCTTCCTTAATGGAAAGCTTCTTGAGGATGTGTACATGACACAACCTGAAGGCTTTGACATTTCGAGAGGATGCCCGAGAGGTATGTAAATTGCAGCGGTCAATCTATGGATTGAAGCAAGCTTCCGGAGTTGGAACCTTCGTTTTGATGATCTTTGTAAGACAAGATGCGGATTCATCAAAAATGAAGATGAACCTTGTGTCTACAAGAAGGTTAGTGGGAGCATTGTTGTTTTTCAGTTGTTATATGTAGATGACATATTACTCATTGGAAATGACATCCCTACACTACAAAATGTAAAGACATGGTTAGGGAATTGCTTCTCTATGAAAGATTTGGGTGAGGCTACCTATATATTGGGAATCAGGATCTATAGGGATAGATCGCTGAAATTGCTTGGCCTAAGTCAGAGTACATACATAGACAAAGTGTTGAGACGCTTTAACATGCATGAATCCAAGAAAGGACTCTTGCCTATGTCACATGGTATATGCCTATCAAAGGCACAATCCCCTTCCACTCAAGAAGAAAGGGATCGCATGAGTAAGATTCCATATGCATCCGCAATTGGATCTATCATGTATGCCATGTTATGTACTCGACCGGATATATCGTATGCTTTAAGCATAACGAGCGGTACCATCGATCCGGTGAAAGTCACTGGTCTGCTATCAAGAGCATCCTTAAGTACTTGAGAAGAACTAAGGATTCGTTCTTGGTATATGGAGGAGAGGAAGAGCTTGATGTAATAGGTTACACCGATGCTAGCTTCCAGACCGATAAGGATGATTCCAGATCGCAATCTGGTTATGTGTTCTGCCTGAATGGCGGGGCTGTGAGCTGGAAAAGTTCGAAGCAGGAGATAGTTGCCGATTCTACTACAGAGGTTGAGTATATTGCCGCCTCCAATGCAGCAAAGGAGGCTGTTTGGATCAGGAAGTTCATTACTGAGCTTGGTACGGTTCCTGGTATTGTGGACCCCATTGATCTCTATTGTGATAACAATGGGGCCATTGCACAAGCTAAGGAACCTAGATCTCATCAGCGATCCAAACATATACTTAGGCGCTTCCATCTCATTCGAGAGATTATCGATAGAGGAGATGTGAAGATATGCAGAGTACCAACACTTGATAACGTTGCTGACCCACTTACGAAACCTCTTGCTCAACAGAAGCATGAAGGTCACACTAGATCGATGGGCATTAGATTGATGCCTGATTGGCTCTAGTGCTAGTGGGAGATTGTTGGTGTAAGCCCTAGAGGCCAATGTATTTCTTTAGACTTACATTTGTATCTTGCTATTTCATAATAAAGTCCTTAGAATAGAAATTTCTGTTCAATAGAATATCAAGTATATGACTTGATCGTGAGACACTATTGAACAATGAAATCCTATTCTTAAATATCCGTAGTCAAGTATTTTATTAATAAGGACAATAATAATACAATTGAGACTATTATGTGTGCAGACTGATGACCACATCTCACGGGTCATATATATGAGATATCGAGTTGCCACATAGGTACGCATTAAGGTAATGATGTACTGGATTGACCCACCGTGAGAACACTACATGGAGCGTTATGTGAGTGTCATAAGTAGTTCTCATAGTGACAATGGTGTATGTAATCCTTCGACCTGAAATCACTACGATCCCTACATGAGGAGTCGTGTGCTTTAATATCGTCAAACGTCATCTGTAATAGGATGATTATAAAGACGATCATTGGGCATACCACGAGCTATGCAGAGGGATGTGAGTGACCTAGATGGAATTTGTCCCTCCTACATAACAGGAGTAATATCTGTGGGCCCCCTGATAGAGTGAGACTGTAAAATGCATGGACGTGCTGAAATGAGTCAATATGAGATATTGACCTCATTTGTTGTTAAGTCTACTCGGGTATCAGGGAACATGATATTGAACCATACAAGGGTGACACATTCTATGCCTTGTGTTCAATATAGATATATGGACAAAGGGATAACAATGCACATGAATATTTGTCACGAAAAGGTTTCATCAAATCATCGACTTTCTCACTACTTAGGTAGCAGTGATGTATTGCTAGATACCGCTCACTGTTTGTAATATTAAATGGGATTTAATATTACTGCTAACGTATTGGGAACCTATAGGGTCACACACAAAAGAGCGGATTAAAAGAAGCATTAAAAGAAAGTTGGACTTTCCTATTGGGCCTAGCGCATAGTAGATGGGCTTAGGTCAAATGTTGCTCACTAACTCACTTAAGGAAGTGATACTATAAGTAGACCACTTAAGTTGTTGTGCCTAGACGGTTGATAACCTAGCCGCACAAAAGAGAGTAAGTGTGAACAACAAAGTCTCGGTTTTGAAGCTAGCACTGCAAGACAGAGACGCTTCAGGTTCGTGACATTGGACGTTCACGGAGTCCGCTCGTGTGGATACCTCTAGAGACACCGTTCGTGCGGTGTTCGTGATAGACGAATTTCAACCAACAGCCATCACTTCAAGAGGTAAACTTTCTAATCATGAATCATGACCATTCGCAAGGATCCTTCGATGGGAATTTTTCCACTGCGTTTTATTTTGTTTTATACGCAAATTCCCAACACCTGGGGCACTCGTGCATCTCTTCAAACTCTTTCCTGTACAATATGCAATCATTGGGGCAACCGTGTATTTTCTCATACTCCATACCCATCGGACACAATATCTTCGCCTCATAGTTTCAAGATGGCAATGTTTTGCCTTCTGGAAGCATGTCTTTCAAAAACTCAAGCAATTCGGTAAAGCTTTTATCGCTCCACCCATTTCTCGCCTTCACATTGAACAATCTTAACACCGCTGACAACCGTGTGAAATTAGTGCACCCCGGATACAAAGCCACATCCGCATCACTGCACAAAGTATCATACACATGTGCGCGACGAAAAGACTCTTGCCCAACATCACGGATCATGTCCTCTAGTCCATCGTCCATTTCCACGTCATCAAATTCCTCTCTATCCGACACCCTCGGCCTGTCTAACGATTCACCATGACATATCCATGTTGTATAAATCTTGCAAATCCCCTCACAAATAAGATGATCACGTATCTCCTCAGCTTCTAGTCGTCTCTCATTCAAACAGTTAACACAAGGACAATAAAACCTTCCGTTACCACTATCAGAAGCATTTGTTTTTGCAAACTGTAGAAAATCTTCCACTCCATTCTCATACTCATCACTTGTCCGTCTAGCATTCATCCAACCACGATCCATGACTAAACCAATTACTTCGTACTTAGTCCAACATATTCATCAACCACTTCTTATGAAAGGGTATGGCCCTATCCCATTCGAGAAGAAACTTTTTCAACATTCGGTTAACAGTTAGTCCTTAACTCTCATGCTCATACTCGACAAAATTTCGGCAGCATTTCCCTTCGGTCTCCGACGTACACGACTTGAATGCGATGACATCCACCACGATAAAGTATGCACCCAGAGAACGAAAGGAATTGTATCAATCCGAACTTTCATCAAGTATATAACATTAGAATCAATGAATAACTGTTGAGGCGAAATATAGGCAAGTATACCTTGTCGCAAACAAGTAATACGGTGATGAGACCGGATATCGTCCTCATGGATCAGTTGCCAATTACCAATTCACAAGTTAAGCAACTATCTAGACTAAACTATGGTATGAAGAGAGATCAAAACATAAAGCAACAAAAGTGATAAAATATTTTTGGTCTTTTGGGAATTTTATCAAACACTTGGAATGCAAACAGAGATGTGGATAATATTGTCAGGGTTAGACTACACTAATCCTCCCTTAATTTCAATGAAATGGTTACCAACACAAGTCCTAATTCAATTATGACGATCAAGCCTTTTGAAATACTCAAACCCTAATGTCTTAGGTGGAATGAGCCTAAAATCCCAAATTAAACCCTAATGTCTTAGGTGGATTAACCTGAGATTTTGCATAAAGAGCCCAGACTTATAAGATTGCAAGCACCCCAAGACCTATTTCTAGATTCATGAACTACTTGGCATTTGATTCATGAGTATGCCTTAACATCAATTTTTCAATTGTCTATCAAAGCAACAGAACATTCCATGGGTGATCAAGCCAAGAAAAGCATTAAGCATAGAATCAAATACTCATAAAGAATTAGAAACTTGCATTAGAACCAAGTCAAGAGACATCCGAATTCTGAAAAGCAAACATCTAACCCCAACAACATGGGGGTTCAACTACTCATGATAAAAGAAACTACAAAAGAGAAAGAGAGAAGAGATGAAGAAAACTCCATGAAGAATCCTCCAATCTTCTTCCAGTCCCAGAGCAGGGAAAACATCCCTTTCTAGGGTTAGAATCACCCCCAGTCGTCAGCCTTCAAGTGCAGATTCTTTTAGGGTAAAAGTCTGATGCCCAATTTATAGATGAAAGAAGTCTGGATCTAAATAGTGTGCGTCACGGCCGTGATGGCCATCACGGCCAGGCCGTGACGGGGTCTGCCAAGGGCGTTTCTTCACTTTTTTTTGTCTGTCACGGTCGTGATCACCATCACGGCTTGGCCGTGATGCTCTCTGATCTTCAGGGTCTTCTCATCACGCCCGTGATGGATATCACGGCTGGGCCATGATCCTTTCTGATCTTCATGGCTGGCTCATCACGGTCGTGATTACTATCACGGCTAGGGCGTGATGGCTTCTGCTTTATTGTCCTTCCCTTTTAACCTGAAAATGTAAAATAGCATTAAATGATTTATTTGACTCAAAATTAACTAAAATATCCTAAAAACTACTTAAGAGACTCAAAGCGTTGCTTGAGGACAATTAAATCCAAATTTGGGCGAAAACGAGATTAAACTCGAATAATTAGCATAAAAAAACCATGGTTTTACTAGTTATAAAACTAGATGAGCCAGAGGCTTATCAATAACTATTTTAACTGAATTAAGAAAAAGTTTTTTCCCAAACTGTCCAACTTTGGACAATTCAAGATCCAACACAATGAGCGGTACATTAAGCACGTACACGTGTGCTCATTAGTATTGCATCTCAAACGGGAAACTAATGCTTTACTAATTATGTAGCTTGCATGAAGATGGGGCTTGAAAAGTGAAGAAAATGAGCCAAACAGAGCCCATCACGGCCTAGCCGTGACAGCCATCACGGCCATGATAGAGTAGAGCTGAAAAAGTCAGAACTGGTCACGGCCAGCCCGTGATGTCCATCACGACCGTGACATGCCAACTGAACCAGACCCTCACAGGCAGAACTGATCACGGCCTAGCCGTGATGGTGGTCACGCCCGTGACAGACCAACCAGTGAAGCAACCTCCAAGGCAGAATCCATCACGGCCGTGACGCGTGATACCACCACTGGAAAAATCCAGTCTTGGAGCCATTTCCACTATGGTGGATTAGACACAGATTCACACTTTATAACACTTCACACACAGAACAACAAATGCAAGTATATTATATTTAACTTTTCTAAACAAGAAACAAAGAAATGACTAATCTTACAAATGGGACTGTTTATAACAGGGAAAACGCACCTTTTTTTTGTGGAAGAATGAAGATCTTGAAGATTTGTTGTGGAGTTGTGAGTGAGTGAGTGAGTGTGAAGGTAGAAATGAGAAACCAGAGAACCGAGAGTGAGTGAGTGAGTGAGTGAGTGAGAGAGTGAGTGAGTGTGAAGGTAGAACTGAGATGTGGGAAGAAAGAGAAAGAAAGTGTAATGTGTCTGTGTTGAGAGTAATGAGAGTGAGTTTGAGCGTATTTTTAGGGTTGGTGTCTGTGTTTGAGATGTTTTTCCATTTGTCTTGGCTTTACACTCTTGGAACAAAGGAAAAAGGCGCGTGACATTGGAGGGAATGAAAATAGAAACATAAAAAGGGTTATATTACACATCGGTTATTATAAAACCGATGTGATTAATTTATATTTCACATCGGTTATCCTGGAACCGATGTGGAAAGATAAAATTTTAAATTCTAATTTTTTTTTAATAATTTTATACATCAGTTATCTTTAAACCGATGTGGTTAATCAATACTTTACACATCGGTTCTAGAAAAACCGTTGTTAAAAGATAAAAATTCTAAATTTAAAATTTTTTTGTTTTACTTTTAAACATCGGTTAAATATAACCGATGTGGAAAATATTTACACATCGGTTAAATTCTAAACCGATGTGGAATACTTTGATTTTAATTTGAAAAATGCCACCGCCTCGTTTTACACATCGGTTTTACATAAACCGATGTGGAAACTCCGATGTAAAAAGCATATTTTATACTAGTGTTTTCTTCAAAGAACCTTGGCAAGGATCACCCCTAAACAAGGGGCAAGCAAGAAGGAAATGGTGATCATGACGCATAAAATGAAAAAAGAGAAGAAGAAGAAGAAGAAGAAGAAGCAGGAGGAGGAGGAGGAGGAGGAGGAGGAGGAGGAGGAGGAGGAGGAGGAGGAGGAGGAGGAGGAGGAGGAGGAACAAAAATAAAGATGGAGAAAGAAAGATGATTTAAAAACCTCATGCAACAAAAAGAATAAAAAGGGAAGAATAAAAAGGAAAGTTTGCGGAAAGCAAATGTTCTAAAAAAATATAAAAAGAGCATGGATCCTTGGTCCTTTTCAACCCTAAAAGCACTTTGTTTGAGTCTTATATCATTTCTTTCATGACCCTCAACCATTGGCCACGTCATAAGCCTCAAAAAGTCCATTATGATCAATGAATGATTGCTACTTTTTCATCAATTTTAATTTTGAGACAAAAAGTTTGTGCTCTTCTAGTTTTTAATTGATTGCTTGATGTGTGGACTCCGGCAAGTGTACCGGATTCGTCACCAAGTAATAAAAAGATCGATCCCACAGAGACCGTGATCTCAAATAAAACTAATTATTAAACCAATTAAACTGGACTATATAAAAAAGGATTTTGAAAAGATTTGATTTTTGTAATAAGAATTAACTTAGAAAATCAGATATTTAAGAATGCAATCAATTAAAAGAGGAAAGTAAATCAATTAGGGGTTTTTCATATCAAAAGAGATTCCTAGGAATTGGGTTACCAACAAGATTGCTCATGTTACCAAATTGACTACCCCTTGTTAATTATCAAAATTTCTTTGAAGGGGAATTTATCCTAAATAAGTTAATGCTCCCTCTCGGGTTACAAAAACCGTGCCCAATTAAACCAACCCCTACTCTCGTGGTAATTGAATTTAAATTGAACCCTTTAAGTTTTGTGACAATTCGTGAACCCTCGAAGGACCGCTTCTAACTCTCATGATTTAAGTCCTAAGTTTGATTCCTATAGATCCAATACCTAAGTTCACCGCTAGGTTCCTCCTTAGAGTATCTATGACATGCAAATAAGTGCGCACCAGATTTACAAGTAATTCATGCGATAGAAACCAAATCGAAAGCGAATTGAAATTAACAAAGGGAAATCATCAATTCATAACATAAAACAGATCTTGAGCATAGCCCCAATCCCTAGAAATAAAACTACTACTCAAGCATTGCCATGGTCATGGCAAGCTTGATTAACAAAAACATAAATTAAAACCTAAGAGAAGAGAAAAAGAAGAAGAAGAAGAAGAAGAGAGAAAATCCTAATTTTGCCTAAGCTAGCAGCCCAAAAAGTCTTTAAGAGTCCCCCTATTTTCGAGACTAAGTGCTCTATTTATAGATTAGGGTAACTTGAATCCCAAGCAATCACAAATTCAGATCAAATCAGTTTCTAAAGATCCACATATTGCGCGTCACGACCGTGATGCCTGTCATGGCTAGGCCGTGACGGATTCTACCTTAAAGTTTGCTTCGCTGGTTGGTCTGTCACGGCCGTGACCACCATCACGGCTAGGCCGTGATCAGTTCTGCCTGTGAGGGTCTGGTTCAGTTGGCATGTCACGGCCGTGATGGGCATCACGGCCTGGCCGTGATCATCTCTGACTTTTCCATTCTTTCTTTTCAGCTCTACTCGATCATGGTCATGATGGCTGTCACGGGTAGGCCGTGATGGGCTCTGTTTGACTCATTTTCCTTACTTTTCAAGCTCCATCTTCATGCAAGCTCCATCATGGTTAATCTTGAGCATTTAATCCTCAATTCCTGCACAACAACACCACAAAACCGCCTTACCTGTTCCAAGGTAAAAATTAACAAAAATCAAATTAAATATGCTTAACCTATATGAAAATGCATGCAAAATGACAATGAAATATGAGATAAAATCACACTCATCAAACTACCCCAAGCATAAGATTTTGCTTGTCCTCAAGCAATCACTAAGGCCAGAAAATATAAACAATCAGAGCATGGATAGCGAACCAAGAACCCGTGTAGCTAATCCAAGTGACAGGCATATTCAAATAAGTAACCAAGAGACAATCAATTTCCAGTCTAATTAGAAGCTTAGGTTTTCTAGATTCATGCCTCTCACTAATTTGGGCACTCTTCTCACCTCACTCAAGTGTTTATGGGTATATGACAATTCGCTCAATCTCCTCAAGGAAGGTACTCTACCATAAGCTTGACTATTAACCAAATCTCTACTTTATTAATGAAAACACATAAGAATCAAGAGGTCTTTTATTTTGGTTGTAATGGGGCCATGGGATTAATTGTTAGGTGGGGAAATCAAGAGAAGGAAATTTCAAGAAGGCTAAGCTAAATATCAAACAATACAAAACATGACAACTTTCTAAAATACATTTTTGGGCTTTAGTTCACTTTTCCACCTTTCTTTCTTTTTTTTCTATTTTATTTTATTTCTCACTTTCTTTTTCTCGTCTCCTTCTCCATTTTTTTTTGTTTATTTTATTTCATTTATTTGGAGAAGGGGAGATTTTCAACTTAAGAGAAATATTTTCTAACTTTCTCATCCTACAATTTATTTTTCAAACTACCTTTTTACTTTTTTTGCAATACTTTAAAAGGTGCCATACCAAGCATCATTCACCAAAATAAATCAAGGTACCAAGAAAAGTATTTTATTCTTTTAGGCTCAAAATTGGGCAACTATGGGGTAGCATTTAATCAATCAAAGCTCAGATGGTCGGAAAAATACCTAGTGCCTCAATCATTTTCAAATATGTTTTCAAAAAATTTTAAGTTTCAAAACGGTTTCAAGTCAAGTTCTAGAGAACACAATCCAAGAGGAATAAAACACTCAATCACAAAGAATGGGGTAGATTTAGTGAGTACCCCTTTTAGGCTCAAAAATCTCACATTTAGTAGTTTAAAATCAATGAGAAACACAAATCTAAGGAACCACATGCTAATTATCAACTATCAAAAGATCATCTCAAGCATTTTTATTTTTAGCCTTATCACAATAATACAAAAATTGGGTTCAAAAATTCACTATCTCAATTTATTTGGCACCAAGTTCTCACAATTGGATGCATGATCTAAGCAAGGGGGCAATCTAATCGTGTGATTATGCAAAACTATGCCTATATGAATGCAACATGAAAAATGCAAAAATGAAAAAATACCCCTACCCCAAGCTTAAAAACTTACATTGTCCCCAATGTAAATAATCAAGTCAGAGAGAGGAGAAAAATGGAACAACTCACCAAGGTGGTGGAGGGTGCTGGCTCACATGCCAGTCATAGAGATGTTGGAAAATGTGTAACGGGCGTGATGTTCATCACGGGCAGGCCGTGATACATTCTGATTTTCTTTGTCCTTCTCATCACGCCCGTGAGGGCTATCACTGTCTGGGCGTGATCAATTCTGACTTTATTTTTCCTTGCCTTTTTGCTCTTACTGCTTTCATAACCTGAAAATACTTGGCAAAACCATCAATTAGAAATCTTTCTTCTCTTGATCTCCTCTAATTATTCAAAAATAAAATTCAAGAACAAAAGGAAAAGGGAAGGAAAAACTTGGGTTGCTTCCCAAGAAGCGCTTATTTATGGTCTTAAGCTTGACCATACTTCTTTCAATCAACTGGGGTCAGCTGGGTTTGGAGGTGAAAGAACACCTCTCTTCCATGGAAGTCCTTCGAAAAGCCTATTTTGTTCATATGGCCAATTGCGCTTTCACTTTGCTCTCTTCACTCTGAGTTTCATGGCCTTACTTCCTTCCGACGGAAGTTTTAACTCCACATGATGAGCAACTCCCATTTCATCATTATTTGGTGCATCATTCGTCATGAAAAGTTTGGGAGTTGCTTCCATATTAGGCTCTTCCTTCACCTCTGGAGGCATTATCTCGATCATGCACACATGACTCTCAAAAGGAGGGTTTTTATATGAGTTAGTCAAATCAAAATCTACCCTACCTTCCTCTACATTCAGAGAGAGCTTGCCATTCTTTACATCTATTATTGCTCCAGCTGTGGCCAAGAATGACCTTCCAAAAATGATAGGGAATTTATAATTCCCGTTCATATTCAACACCATAAAATCGGTATGAATGAAAAATTTCCCTACCTTTATGGGAACATTCTCTAGTATGTCTAGAGGAGTTTTAGTTGAGCCATCCGCAAATTGTAAAGAGAATTTGGATGGACTCAATTTCTTGGTTCCTAACCTCTCAAATATAGTAAGCGACATCAAACTCACACTAGCCCCTAAGTCACATAAGGATTGGTCTATTTTTAATTCTCCAATTGAGCAAGCAATAGAGAAACTTCCTGGATCTTTTAGTTTAGGAGGCATATTAGTTTTTATCATGACATCACGCTCCTCAATTAAGCTCTTAGTTTCTTTTTCTACTTGTATTTTCTTGACCAACCTTTGTGGGAAATGTATTAGGGGTTGGTAAGATGGTGGAGGGACATACTTTGGCTCTATCTCTTCATGTTCATTCATGTCCTCCTCGCATTCCACATCCTTTTCAACTACCCCAAGCTTATCATCCCTTAAGTATATAGCATTACAGTGCTCATTGGGATTAACTTCGGGTTGTCCTGAAAACGTACCCTTAGTTCTAGAATATGTACTAGCTTGTTGGGCAATCTGAGTTTCTAACATCTTATTATGGATGGCTAAGTTATCTACCTTAGATGCTAACTCTTTTATTACCTCATTGATTGCCCTAACTTGTTGTCTAAACTCTTCATTTTGTTTTGTTTGAGTTTCAACAAAATTTTCCAAGAGAGACTCAAGTCTAGACATTTGTACCTGAGGATACCCCGATGCGGGTTTCCTATTACCTTCGCCTTCTTGGAACTCTTGGTTCAACGTTTTGTTGTAGTTCCCATAGGAGAGATAAGGGCTATTCTTCCTTCCTTGGTTGTAAGGATTTGGGGGAGCATAATTTGGCAACTTCGGGTTCGTGTCATAGAATTTGTGACAAGATTTCACTTGTTCCCCCGAAGCACCGGATCCAGGAGCAATACCATGTGGGCACTCCATTATGTCATGTCCCTACATTCCACAAATCTCATAAACAATATTAGTAGCACCAATTGAACTCACATTAGCCTTTTCAAGCTTATCAAAGCGTTTATTCAGTGAGTCAATTTTAGACATAATTAGATAAGTGCAATTCATTTCAAACTTACCCCCCGAAATCTTTTTCGGGTTATTACCTCTTTCCGAACCCTATTGGTGGTAGTTGGTGGCCACGTTTTCAATTATATTGAATGCTTCAGTCAGAGGTCTATTCATAAAGGCTCCAACAGCTGCGGAGTTAAGTGACACCTTCGAAAAGTAATCCAATCCGTTGTAGAAGGTATGCACTAACAACCACCTCTTGAGCCCATGATGTGGGCAAGACTCCAGCAATCCTTTGTAACGATCCCAAGCTTCGGATAAGCATTCTCCGTCCTTTTGGAAGAAGTCGGTGATCTGGGTTCGTAGGTAAGCCGTCTTGGATGGAGGGAAGAATTTCTCCAAGAATGCCTGCTCCAGTTGGTCCCAAGTCGACAAGGTATTAACGGGCACTTGCTTCAGCCAAGCTTGTGCCTTTCCACAAAGAGAGGAGGGGAACAACCTCAAGCGAATAGCATCAATCGGGGCGCCATGAATTCTAATTGCATCGGTGAACTCCAAGAATGTCTCCACATGATCAGTCGGGTCCTCCGAGGGCAATCCTCCGAATTGATGTTGCCTAATCATGCTAATTAGCATTGCGGTAAAGTGTAGTTCTCCGCCTCGATTTCTGGTCTAGCAATCCCAGTTCGCAAACCCCTAGCATTTGGGGCTACGTAGTCCTTCAGTGGTTTTGTATCCGGTAGATTCGTCATGAGTGGAATGGGAACCAACCTCTCCCTCTCTCTTTGTAGTCTCCTACGTCTATGAAAAGTCTTTTAGATTTCGGGGTTAACCTCAATAAGGCTTCCAAGACTTAGGGATCTTTGCATAAAAGAGAAAAAAAACACCTATAAGAGAGAGATAGATACTAAAAAAAAAAAGAAAAAGAGATAAATGAAAAAAAGAGAAAATTTAATTTAAAAATAAATAAATAATAAAAAAAAGTCCAGAAAAATCAAATTAAAATTTAAATTGAGATTCAAGAAAGCACAGTCCCCGACAACGGCGCCAAAAACTTGATGTGTGGACTCCGGCAAGTGTACCGGATTCGTCACCAAGTAATAAAAAGATCGATCCCACAGAGACCGTGATCTCAAATAACAACTAATTATTAAACCAATTAAACTGGACTATATAAAAAAGGATTTTGAAAAGATTTGATTTTTGTAATAAGAATTAACTTAGAAAATCAGATATTTAAGAATGCAATCAATTAAAAGAGGAAAGTAAATCAATTAGGGGTTTTTCAGATCAAAAGAGATTCATAGGAATTGAGTTACCAACAAGATTGTTCATGTTACCAAATTGACTACCCCTTGTTAATTATCAAAATTGTTTTGAAGATGAATTTATCCTAAATAAGTTAATGATCCCTCTCGGGTTACAAAAAAACGTGCCCAATTAAACCAACCCCTACTCTCGTGGTAATTGAATTTAAATTGAACCCTTTAAGTTTTGTGACAATTCGTGAACCCTCGAAGGACCGCTTCTAACTCTCGTGATTTAAGTCCTAACTTTGATTCCTATAGATCCAATACCTAAGTCCACCGCTAGGTTCCTCCTTAGAGTATCTATGACATGCAAATAAGTGCGCACCAGATTCACAAGCAATTCATGCGATAGAAACCAAATCGAAAGTGAATTGAAATTAACAAAGGGAAAACATCAATTCATAACATAAAACAGATCTTGGGCATAGCCCCAATCCCTAGAAATAAAACTACTACTCAAGCATTGCCATGGTCATGGCAAGCTAGATTAACAAAAACATAAATTAAAACCTAAGAGAAGAGAAGAAGAAGAAGAAGAGAGAAAATCCTAATTTTGCCTAAGCTAGCAGCCCAAAAAGTCTCTAAGAGTCCCCCTATTTTCGAGCCTAAGTGCTCTATTTATAGATTAGGGTAACTTGAATCCCAAGCAATCACAAATTCAGATCAAATCAGTTTCTAAAGATCCACATATTGCGCGTCACGACCGTGATGCCTGTCATGGCTAGGCCGTGACGGATTCTGCCTTAAAGTTTGCTTCGCTGGTTGGTCTGTCACGGCCGTGACCACCATCACGGCTAGGCCGCGATCAGTTCTGCCTGTGAGGGTCTGGTTCAGTTGATATGTCACGGCCGTGATGGGCATCACGGTCTGGCCGTGATCAGCTCTTACTTTTCCATTCTTTCTTTTTAGCTCTGCTCGATCATGGTCGTGATGGCTGTCACGGCTAGGCCGTGATGGGCTCTATTTGGCTCATTTTCCTTACTTTTCAAGCTTCGTCTTCATGCAAGCTCCATCATGGTTAATCCTGAGCATTTAATCCTCAATTCCAGCACAACAACACCACAAAACCGCCTTACCCGTTCCAAGGTAAAAACTAACAAAAATCAAATTAAATATGCTTAAGCTATATGAAAATTCATGCAAAATGATAATGAAATATGAGGTGAAATCACACTTATCATTGCTCCTCTTCAAAAAAAAATCCAAAAAAAAGAATGGAAAAAAGAAAAAAGGAAGCTTGTTAAGTTGAAAACCCTCATGGGCGGTCTAAGTAAAAGCTAGGGCAAGATCTACATGGGGTAAAACTTTTCTTTCAAGGTCCTTATTCTAGAGCATTTCCATTATTGGATGCCCTACACTGGGGCAGCACCATTCTCAAGTTTTCCGTATCAAGTGCCCTACAGTAGGGCAGTTTCATTCTGGGAACCCTACATTGGGGCACTCCATCCTCAATGAAACTACTCTGGGGCAATTTTGTTCTTAGAGAATATCGAGTCAATCGCCATGATCAAATCAATCCAAACTGGGGCAACACCCTTTCGACCTTCATATCACCTCTTGCGCATCTTGCTTCATTTCTATCCTTCTGAATACCATTTGAGTTGTCAAACTTCCAACACAAATCGAGAAGTAGTTCAGGTCATATTGTCCTTTCCTGTCAGACTTTTGAATCCATGCATGTTCGTTACATTATGCTTCAAGTAAGGTAAACATGAGTTCAACGGTACAATTTAACCATCTAATGGTAAATCTTTGATGAACAGCTCTGGTCAGAAGAATTCTGAATACAAGGAAGAACGTGACATCCTCAATTGGGAATTCAAGCTACAACATTGATCCTCACAAATAAGGGTGGCAAAAATTGCCCACTTCCCCCATAACCAAAAAAAACAAAAAAAAAAGGAGGGGAAATAAAAGAAGGAGAGGAAAAAAGTGAGAAAAATGGCTCGCTAGATTGAAAACCCGAAAAGACAGTCTAGGCAAAAGTTAGAGCGACCTAGTAGGTTGAAAACTCGTAAAGAGTGACCTACGCAAAAATTAGGATCAAATACAAGCAAAGTACAAGAAGTTTCCTTAAACTGACAAACTGGGGCAGTTTAAGCGGACAAGTCATGAAAGACTCCCAATACACGAGGACTATGGCAAGTCACATCCTTGAAAGTTGATCAGACAATCTCATCTATTTGGATAATTATTACAAAGGAGCATATCTCAGCCAAGAAGCGAAACATCATTTAAGCAAGCAAGCAGTCTCACTATACCTCATCCTTAAGCTTGGCAGCGATCAACACTTTGAGGAGTCGTGGATTAAAAATCTTGTAAATAAAAATCAATAGAAAAATCAATCAATCCGGGTTATCATAAAAAAGCATCTCTTGCTTCATGCATAACAAATCATCAGTATGTTCATCAATCATAAAAAGCATCGCATGCATCATGCAATGAAAAGCAAAAATAATAATCAAAGTTTTCATCCATCACAAAAGAGTATCTCACATCATGCATTGTCTCATCATTTCATGCATCGAAAAAGTCAACATCTTTGCATTGCATTTGTTTGGCTTTAGCGGGCACAATGCCCCAAAACTCATGTCTTTGTTAGCTTTAGAACACATAGGGCCTCGTAAGCTTCGTTTTGTTTATGTTAAGCTTTAACGGGCACATGGCCCATAAGTTGTTGTCTTTGGTTTGATTTAGCAGGAACAGGGTCTCATAAGCTTCGTTTTGGTTTGTTCAGATTTATGGGGCACGGGGCCCATAAGTTCTTGTCTTTGTTAGCTTTAGCAGGCATAGATTTTTTTTAGCTTTGACGGGCATAGGCCCCATAAGCTATACCTTTTTTAGCTTCCACGCTACCTCCGCCATCGTCGCCAAGCATCGTTTCTGCTTCACCTTAGTTGTCGCCGCCTCTCCGCCGCGAGCAACCATATGCCCAGCAAGCCACCACTGATCCCAAACAGATCCGCCGTCGTCCTCTGTCGCGGCAGCTTCATCACCCAAACGTGCAACCTCTGTCGTCGTCCAGCCGCATCGAGCCTACCAGCGGTCCTCCCACCTCGCCGCCTGTTTCTGTCTTCTCCGTCGCCGTGTCATCGGCTCCAGTCACTAACCATCGATCCTGGTACGCCGCCTCCGCCTCAGCTGCTTCATCCGCTCAAGTCCACCGACCGGCCACCTCCGTCAAATGCACGACCCTCTGATCCGCTGCCATGTTTCATGTTTTTGCAGAGGTGTGAAGGAAAGGAACACCAAAGGTTTAGTCTTTCATTAGCTTTGTTTTCCTGACGCAATGTATCCATTTTAATAATTAATCTTTTTATTTTATTCATTTTCTTCTAGAAATTAAATTTAACTAATGAGGGTATTTATGGGTTAGTTACTTGGGTCAAACCAAATGCGTTTCAACAAAGTTCATAAGTTAAAATAAATAAAATATAGAATAACTACTCATAAATAATTTTAGGATTGCTTTATGAAATGTATCACACTCAATTCCTTAGATCCGGGGTCCCTCTATGGACACATGTGCCACGTTCTATCTGGCTTAGAAGTTTTCGATATTTAGAATTTAGCCAATACAAATGAAAAATCAAATCAAATAAAAATAATTCTTTTCATAAAATCAAATCTTTACTCAAAAAAATTAAAATCAACCAATCAATCGAACTCTTTTCAATAAGAACTACATGGCTTTGAATTTTTCAACGCACCCAGGAAAAATAATTTAGGTTTTATCAACAACATTTTTTGAAATACAAAATAGATAAATAAATACATAATATTAAACAATGAAAAATAATTCTTTCTTCTAAATAATTTTTGGGGTAAAACAAATATTTAAAAAGTTATTAAAATGTTTTGCACAATTAACTTGAGGTACCGTTTTGTAAACGGGCGATGTAGGGTGCTAACACCTTCCCTACTCATAACCGACTCCCGGACTCAAATCTCTTTTTCTTAAAAAATACCAGTTTACCTTAAAATAAATGTGTTTTCCAAGGTTTTCCCACAATAAAATTTTGGTGGCGACTTCTCTATTTTTACGCTCTTTTTCACAGCTCCCGGACGGGACGGTCGCTACAGGTACCAAGGAGTCTCTACCACTTATGATATGTAGGGAATATTTCAAAATAATGAGCAAAGTGGTCTAGGAAAAGAGAAGGTGCCAAGAAAGAAGCTTCTCATTCTCAACAAAGCAACTATCAATAAAGCAAAAGTTTGAACAACTATATCAAACTAGAATGAGGCAATCAAGGTGCCAAGGAACGAGAATGAAAATATGGTCAAAGAAGGGAAGCCTCGTTAACAAAAGTTCCTCACATGGAAAATGTGCAAATAAATCATCATAAGAAGGAGAAATGAGTAAGGAAAAATTACCTCTTAATCTTCAAGACCTAGGTAACAAAAATCTCTAACCTTCCTACATGTCCTTAGGTGTGGAAATAACTTGTTGAAGGTATGCACAGGTATTGCATTCTGAAAAGTCCAAAAGAAACAATGTTTTCATGAAATACTTGACCTTATGATTTCTAGAAAGAATCCATACCTTTAACATGATTATTAAGATGAGACTAGCTTGCTATATTTTACGTTTGGTAGAAAAACGTGTATGTTTGATTAAATATGAATCATATAGTGAATGCATGCATATATTCAAGTGAGATAATGCTTGATAAAAAAAGGGGAGGGGGGGGGGGGGGGGGGGATAATCTTCTTTCAAAAGTACAATCATAATAACGTGCTTGATGTCCCTTAGTACCATGTGTCAAAATCAAAACATGCATATATTGGTGCATTAAAGTCTGAAAAGTCATTATTGCACTGGTACACTTGGACTTGATATTAAACTTATGTTGAGTTACCATAAGAACTTGTATCCAAGAATCTCATAATATATATATATATATATATATCACATTGGTTATTTTGACTTGAGTTATTGTTTATTAAATATTTGACCATTCGCATTTGGAAATGGCATCATGATACTTTAACAAGTCTATAATTTGACTCTACACCTTGCCCCTATGTGCTCACGGACCATTTTGACACTCAATGAAAGATTACATCAAATGGATTGTTACACTTTTCACATTGACTTAGTTTAACATGCATACTCAATATGTCTGCACAATGGATGAATCTGAAATGTATATATAAATTTCCACTTTAATTGCATATTGGTACCAAATGTGAATGGCAATTGAATTAAACTTGCATACTTGAGATGATTTTCCAAAATGAAGTTTTACTTAACGATGTTAATGATGATATGGAACTTAGTAACCTAGACGTCGGGATACTAGTGTTCTTACGACGTTATGGACTTGGTGTCCTGTGGACATTGTTAGGGGTGGAAGTAGGCCAGGCCTGGCCTTTTTCAAAAATATCAAGCCTAAGTCTGGCCTATTACCTGATATAGGCTTTTTTCAAGGCCTGGCCTGGCATTTTTAAAAGCCTGGCCTGGCCTGAAAGCCTTTTTAAAGGCCTATTTCTTGCGAAGGCCTTAATAAGGCCACAAGCCTGGTGCTAAATAGGCCGAAGCAAATAGTGCAATTATTATATATTATATATTATATTATATATATTTAATGTTTATTTAAAAGTAATGTTAATCAGGCCGGCCTATCAGGCTTCGTAGGCTTTTTCTGAAGCTTAAGCCTGGTCTATTTATCTAAAAGGGCTTTTGAAAAAGCTTTTACCCGGCCTTTTTATTAAATAGGCCAGGCCAGGCCAGGCCATAGGCCCCTGTCGGGCGGCCTGGCCTACTTCCACCCCTAGACATTGTGTCTCCTTTATAGTGAAGTAAATGATGTTAAAACATTTATGATGCTTTCTATTACCACGAACCTAAGCTTGATGCATCGGTCTAGGGGTTTCGTGATTGAGCACTCGGACTTTGAGTCCCGTGTTAATGATGAAAATTTTAAGACGTTGAAAACGATGAATGGTCGTAAGCATTTGTGCTTCGGCAAGGAAATATTGAACACGAAGAAAATTGACAAGAACAAAATGTTTTGCATGCATTTATGGCAGACGTGCTTACGAAGTAAATCATGGTATCTTGAAGATATTTATGTCACGACGTATTTGTTAATCATGGTATCATGGCGATATTCATTTCACGACATATCATTGTGCCTGGTTGGACAATGAAAACCCATTTACGATGTTATCAATGTGCCTCGTGTTAGACAGTGTGCAATGGTTATGACGATATGCCTTATTTGGCAAACGAGCTTGATCAACTCATCACGACGTTGGGATATCTCTGGAGATTAAGTATGAAGTTAGGCTACGTATATGAAGTGTTCATGTAAGGGTGGCAAATGGATGGATCGGATAAATTTTTATTCGGATCTTAACGGATGGATTCAAAACAATCCATTAATCCATTATAATCCATTAAAAATTCATTAAAAAAAATCCTATCCATCCATGATCCATTAAATAAAATCCATCTGATCCATCCATTAACAACTTTTCATGGATGGATATCCAATCCATCCACTAAAATTTATTTTAAGAAATTAAATAATTTTATATCTCTTTTATCCATCCATAAAATAATTTGTAAAAAAAAATTAAAATATTATCTCTATCTCACTCTCGCTCTCCTCTTTCTTCCTCTCTCTACCCTTTATCTCTCTCCCTTTTTTCCTTCTCTCTCTCTATTGTTACTCTCTCTCCATTCTATCTCACAATCATTTTGTATCACGGCCATTTTTCTATTACTATATGGGAGTTATTGATTATGTGCATCTACAGAGGTTGTTTTGCCACAACGTTCCATGACATTGTTTTACGAAACTTGTTACGACTTTCTGTGTTTTCAATTAGTTAATACTTTTTTTTTAAGTTTCTCGGCAAAAAAAAGGCAATGAAAAAGGAAAACGTACGTGTTAACGTAGACTACAACTGGTGCTTGAGAACACTTAATTAGTTAATACTTAATGTAACAAAAAAAGAAAAAAATGCAGATAAATAAAATAAAAAATAGTGAAGAAAAAATAATAGGGAACGGAAGAGAAAATTAGATGGAGTGTTTTTTTTTTGGACAAATGGAGGGTTTTTTTATTTGGTGAAAAATAATATGAAAAAAATAAATTGGTTTTGGAATGGATAAGAGTTGATCCATTACATTTTTTATTGTTGGGCCAATGGATTTTAAAAAATATTGGATGGATCATAAACCATCCACTAAAAAAATAATCAAATCCATCCAATCCATTTATATTATTTTTTATAAATGGATGGATTGGATGGATTTTCTCATGGATGGACTGGATGGATGGTGGACAAATGGATCATTTTGCCACCCCTAGGTTCATGCATTGTTTTCATTGTTGATGTTTGGGGTGTGAAACCCATTGATAAACTATTTGCTTTAATAAGAATGATTCTGTTGTTATGAACATGTATATGTGTATCTGTTTTCTTTTGTGTCGCGCTTGTAGTTGTCGTGTTAAATCCATATATTGGTTTCTCACTCTTGTATGTTTTATGTTGGTATCTCTACTTGTGCATATATTTATATATGAGTATAGATGGACCCAGAGATGCCACTGACGCACTCGGGGATATGTTCGATTATGTTTGAGAATGCACAGTATGGTGGTGCTTGGGAGATTAACCCAGGGGCACCCAGCGCTACCTACTTTGGCCCCAGTCGAGAGATTACCGGCACATTAGCTGCAGGACCACAACGACGGACACACATAGTGGAGACTGTCAAGGTATCTCTACCTCCAGTTTGGCTTTATCTACTATATCTGACTGAGCATGGGTTGCTCGATGATCCTCCTCAGTCGATTCAGCCTTTAAAGATAGCAAGACCAGCAGCACCTCCTGCAGAGGTGGTTTTGGATCCTGAAGATTGAGGAAGATCCATAGGAGTTCATAGAGGACGGACTTGGGGATCATCCTCCCGTTGATGATGATGACGATTCTCCCGACGAGGGAGAGGGGGCAGCGGTGTCTTCACCAAACACTCATGCTGTAGGTGGGGGTGATCATCATGATATCCCTAACGGGTATCACTAGCTTGACCAGTTATAAGTTTAGTTTTATTTTGGGGTAGTGAGTTTCGTCAGTTTGATTTGGCTACTGAGAGCCATGAGTTTTTGTATATGGTTCTAAACGATTCACTACTATTATGTATATGTCTTTATTTTCTTACTTAGTTTGTTGAGAATGGCCTGTTCTTATAAAGGCCCTTTTGTGATCTCATGGTAGTAATAGGGTGTATATTAACTGATGATGCATATATGTATACATATACGTTTGTTCATGTTCACCGTGTTTTAAGGAAAAAAAACTACCATTTTCGGTTGAGATGTTTAATTAAAAAGATTATATTTTCGAAAGTAACCAGCGAATTACAATTTTATTTTTCGCATTTGGGTAACTATTTGATGACTCAAGAAGGGGTGTCATATTTATGGTATCAGAGCTAGTCGAGTCTTCCGTGAATGTTTCGGGAATAGGTCTGTTGAATTGATGTTGTGTGTTCTCTGATTAAGAGTGTTTGAATTACTTCTTAGAAGTAATGTGTGTTAATAAGTAAGTAAGCGATTCATTCTCTAGTGGTGGCCTAACTGAGGTCTTGCAGGTCAGTTATGGAACTCGAACCAGAGGGTAGACGTGGACATGGATGAGGACATGGGCGCGATCGTGGAAGGGGTCGTAGAGGTGGTCCCTTGGGTGGCCGTGGCAATGAGGACTATGATGGTGGAGTGGATTATACTGCTCAAGCAATGGATAATATTGCGGTTGATATTGCTATTCGGGGCAAATTGCTATGGCTGCTCCGGACTTCGACAAGCGGAGAAGGTAGATACCCGCATGGATTACCCGCAATGGGTAGTAAATGGATACCTATTGGATGGGGATGGGGATCATGGTACCCACCCTGCAAATACCAGTATATTCATAATAAATATTTTTATTAAATATATAATACATATTATGACAATTTCTATCACTTTGAGATGAAATGAACTTTATTTTCTTTATCATTTCATACTTTTTATTGGTTAAACTCATAATAATAATGTTTTTAAAATACATATAGTTTATTATATAATGTTAATATAAGATATTGCTGTATTATATTGTATAATTTTCTTTTCTTTCATCTTATTTAAGACTTTTAAATATCCATGGGCACCCGCTACCCGTATAAATATCCATAAATATTGACGGGGATGGGTATGGGGGAAGCACTACCCCCACCCAGGGGCGGAGGGAAGGGGGAACCAAGGGTTGCCATGGCCCCCCTCCCTCCATGTTCTCATATTATATATATATATATATATATATATATATATATATATATATATATATATATATATATATATATATATATATATATTCTCATAATAAAAAAATAATTGACTCAAATTCAATTATGATAGGTTTAATTTCAAACACTTCTATTTTCATTTTTTAGAATCATTGAATAGATACAATTGTTTACATTAAAAAAAGAAATTGATAAAACATAGAGTTTAATTTTCATACATTATCAGTGTAAAGTTTTTTATACTTTCAACCAATCAGAAATCATGGCATAAATGACTTTTAAGGTGACTAGGATAAGAGTCAAAGATTTTTAATGATTTGTCAATTTTTGATTCGTTGATACTATAAAAAATCTTTACACTGTCAGTACATATCAATTAAATCCTAAAACATATACCACTTATATTGATAATAGATAATTTTTACTCCATGAAACATCATCATGCACAATTGAAGAAGTGAATGTTTTAGATATATAACAAAGTTGACTATAAATATACTATCTATTTGAGTGATTTATATTATATTAAGTTGTTAATTATATATCAAATTTATATTATATAATTTATTTTTATATATTAATTAACTTTTTATTGCTTTTTTATTATGTTATATAAATTATATTTTGGTCTCTTTAAATTCCCCGCCCCCGCCCCCGCCCCCGCCCCCTCTTTCAGGAAAACAATTATCACTTTGTTATGTTCTGTTTCGTTTATTTAAGACACGTGCCATCCAATCATAAGAATTTTTTACCACTAAAAATGCACAGAAGCATCTTGATGACTCCACATGCCATGTGCTACATTTTTTCTCCCACGCAATTAATGTCTACATTGCTTCTAATCTATATAATTCTATATGGTGCTACAGTACCCGTCAATGCTACGGTGACAAATTTTTTTTGATACAAAAGTGACAAATTATTGTTTAATTGAGACCAAACCTTATTCATTTATAAAAATAACTTTTTAAAAGTAAAAAAAAAATATTACTAAATTCAAATACAATCAAAACTTTACTATATATTACTCAGTCATCTGTCAAATTAGGATTGTTAACCCGTGCAATCCAAGGGTTAAAACAACTACTAATATAATATTTTTTATAATTTGTAATTAAAATAAATTTTTCGACACAATTATTCTTATACTTTATTCAAAATGATTATACACAAATTCAAGTTTTTTTTTGGTATGAGCACAAACTTGAGTTTTTTTTCACTCATCTTTATTTTACATTTTACATGTACATGACTTGCATATACAGTATATATCTAATTGTTTACACTATTCTTTACTTTTAAGAAACAATTAACCTCTATGTTATTTCTTCTAAGATTCTACAAAATTTTGTTCATTACTAAATCATGTGGTGCAAGGATATTATATAACTCATTTACATCATTCAAAAGCTAAAACTTGTCTTGTTTAAAAAAAAAAAACAGAATTTCTCAGTTATCATTTTACTACCACCAAGACATTAGACATGTAACAAATATAAGTAGATTCCTGTCACAAAAGGCAAAAGCACATCCCTAGTTTAAGTATGACTAAAGTGGTCTTGCAGATATATTTGAATAAAAAATAGAATTTCTCACTTATCACTTTGCTACCACCAAGACATTAGACATGTAACCAATATAAGTAGATTTCTGCCACAAAAGGCACAAGCACATCCCCAGTATATGATGTCTCATTTTCTTACTACAACTCTTAAAAGGGAACTTAATTTATATTATAACTATCACCATAAAAGCCAAGTGATAAAATATTCACATAACTATCTCATCTAGGCATATGATGGTTTTCTTAGACTTATTTAGCACTCTAGCAAGTCTAATGGATTCTTTGTGAAGTTCTTCAAAAGCATTTTGCAATTCATCATAAGAAGGTTGATAATCATAACTTACTTCACTTTCTGAATCATTATGATTGCTGGTCATCAAGCACAAGTTTGCCTCCTCAGATTCAGATTCTTTAGTGGAATCTACACCATTATCATCCCAAGCAATGTAGGCTTTTCTTGGCTTTCTCCACTTCTTATCCTTTGAGTCAAACTTTTCTGTTTTGTCATTCTTTTGCAGTTTTGGACAGTCAAGCTTCATGTGGCCAATCTTTCCACATTCATAGCATGTGATATTGTTGGAAGAGCTGTCACCTTTGCTGAAATTTCTCCTTTGAAAAATGGATGGCTTTCTTTTGAAGTTGCCTTTCTTCTTTAGGAACTTCTTGAAATTTCTAACTAGCATTCCCATCTCTTCTTCAGCTTCAGCCTCTTGTTCTGAATCATCATCATCACCGTCTTCTACTTCTCTGACTTGTGATTGCAGAGCTAATCCCTTCTTTCTTTTATCAGTTTCTTCACTCTCATTCAGTCTACTCAACTCCAATTCATGTTCTTGCAATTTTCCAAACAATGTGGCAATGGTCATTAATGAGAGGTCTCTAGATTCTGAGATTGCAGTGACTATAGGTTGTCATTCCCTGCTCAAGTATATCATTACTTTGTTAACTTGATCCTCATTTGATATAGCTTTTCCAAGAACAGCCAATTGATTTACAATGTGTGTGAATCGCTTTTGCATTTCAGTCATAGGTTCTCCTCGATTCATTCTGAACAGCTCATACTCATGTGTGCGGGTGTTCATTCTTGCTCTTTTGACATATGAGGTTCCTTTATGTGTTACTTGCAATGCATCTCACATCTCCTTTGTTGATTTGTAATTTGAAACCCTGAAAAACTCATCACGGCTTAAAGCATATGTTATAATATTCTTAGCACGTGCATTATATTGAACTCTTTTCTTATCATCCTCATTTCATTCAGTTTTAGGCTTATTTCTTAGAGCACCATTAGCATCTACAGTAGAGGGGACAAATGGTCCATTTTCTACTGCATCCCATATGTCAACACCTGTTGCCTCAAGAAAGATTATCATTCTTTCCTTCCAATAGATATACTCATATCCATTGAAGGCAGGAGGGCGTGCAAGGGAAGCCCCTTCATTTAAACAATCATTGTAAGCCATACTCTTATAGCTGTTAAGCCAAACTTAAGAGTTTAGCTCTGATACAATTGTTGTTTTGGCTTAAATGATTCAGGAGGGGGAGGGGGAGGGGGGGAATTGAGTTTTCAAAAATATTTCCCTCTTAAAACTTTTTCACAAAGCTTTTCAAATCAGTGTTGTGAATTTGTGGCCTCAGGATCTTTTACAAGATCGATGAAGGGTTTATATAAAATCTTGAATTGGAAGATGATGAAGATAAGAAATATCGATTCAGAATTAATTCTGAATAGATTCAGGTTCAATAACTCAGTAATAACAAGATACATAAACTGATTAAACCTTTAAAGATTAAGAACAAGTTATGCAAGTTTCAGATACAAGCATTAACAATCAAGAACAAACTTGCAGGTTTAGGTTTCAGTCTTAGTTCAGTTTCAACAATCAAGAATGGTTTTTATTAACTCGGTTTTAAACGCAGATAACACAGTCTTGATTACAATCGAACTCAGGTTTCAATATAGTTTATACAGATCAAGAACAGAGGTTATATTGAACTTTAAACATCAAAATCGCAGGTTCTTGATCATAAACAGAAAGTAAAGGAGTTTGAGTTTAGGGATACTACACAACCAGATTTATCCTGGTTCGGTCACCTCCACTATGACCTACATCCAATCCCCACTCCACCTGTGGGATTTCACACACTAACACACAAGCTTTACCAGGTAGCTTGAAAAACCTTTACACCACAGAACACTCCTCCACCTCGAGATACCACACTCTTGTGAAGAGCCTCAATGTTCAACCTTAGGGATACCTCACCCTAATCACTCAGAGAGACTCCCTCTCTCTTTAAAATCGAAAAGTCAAACAAAAGTTGATTCTTAACTCTCAATAGTCAGATAAACAAATTGAATCACTTATGAGAACGAAACACTCATTTCACAATAAGCTCAAAAAAGAAGATGAATGATTTTCACAATTGATTTCTCAAAATGATTTTGTAAAACTATGATATGTTATGATATTCGTAAAAATGTTCTTTTGATCCCTCTTTATATAGAAAACGAGTTATAGTCGTTGGGATCAATCAAAACAGATTTGGATCTGATTAATAGAATTTATTTTCTTGATTCTGGTTCCTGAAATAAGATTCTAATACTTCTTATAGAATTCTCGTCCATCTTGAAAATAACCGCATCCATCTAGCCATTAAGATTTTACATCGGACGGGCTAGTAGACGAGCTCCATATGCCACGTCAGTAGACGTGAGTACTAAAACACAAAGTAATTGGACGTGCTCCAACTAGTAGACGAGCTCCATATGTCATGGCATTGGACGGAGCTTCTCATTTAAGGATTTAGCAGGTCCAAAGACTTTTGTGGACGAGCGCTTCTGTCACCTTAGTAGACGAGCGCCTGTATCACTTTAGTGGACGAGCGCTTGTATCACTTTAGTAGACGAGCACTTGTGTCACTTGTGTTGGACGAGTACTTCTGTCACTACAGTGGACGAGCGCTTGTATTCAAAAAATCTTATTTCCAAAAATCATTTTCATTAACGAAAACTTATTCCTTTTAATGCAGGTTATGAAAATTGATTTTCTTCATGCATCTTTTCAAATGAGCTTTTTGTGAATAAGAGATTTCATCTCTTACAAATCATCTAAGACTTAAAACTAATTTCTCATTTAAGCTCTTGTCTTGATGATCCTTTGATCTCTGTCGTTGCTCTTTGATTCCTCCAAGTTATTCCTTAAATATTCTTCTTTGATTGCTCACTGAACTTGTTGATCACTGCTTGATACCTGTCTTTGCTATTTGATACTAAAACACTTGTATACACATTAAATTGTATTTGTCATATATCAAAATCTCTAAGTCATTTAGTTTAACAGAAGATAGAGCAGCAAACCAAAAGAAAAAATAGAATCAACAAAAACACAAATCAAGAATGCAAGTTTACAGTAACACTATCAATCTATATAGCATTCCATCCTGAAACAAAGACTGTTTACAATTTTTTGCAAGAGATGCCCAAAATTTCTAATACAACCCAATTGGCGACATGCCTAGTTATGGCTCATTAGAAACGTAGACTACAAAATCATGCTGAACATGAAATAACCTACATAAAAGGTTGTGGATTTCCAATATAGTACAGTACAATGTTTATAAGATCTAAATATAGGGAGACGAAAGACTTTGTGACTGTACAAAGAATGCATAATCTAACCTGAAGAAGTGTGATAAGATTTGGAGATGGGAAATGATAACATGAAAGCAACATTAATGAATATCACCAAGAGCATTACAAAAGAAAAATAGAATTTACAATGTAATTGATCAAAACATTAAATGTCACTAATATATGAACATATATATAATAGGCAGAGTACATCGACTTTCCCAATGAAACGGTGCTCCCCCTAAGATAAGTCTCTACGCATTTGAAGGAAATTGGAGAATGAAAGCAATTTTGGAGTAAATAATATATAAAATGAGAAAGGTAAATAAGAAGATAATTAAGGATCTAGAATGTATTGTAGAGATAATTAAGGAGATAATGAGCAGAATTTCTCTACTTGGAGCCTATGTTTAGAAAGTGTTTAAAAAATGTGAAAGAAAGAAAAAAGGTCCGAGCACATGCATACCTTAAAAGAGAACCATAATTTTGACAATAACCATGCAATATTTAATTTAACTAAAAAAATACTTGCAACATATAATTTGACTAAAAAATAATTTCAATTTTTATTTTGTTCTGAAATTACATTTAGCATCATTGGTAATTCAAAAACAGCATCAAGTAACTTTTTCTCATTTGCAATATATATATATATATATATATATATATATATATAGGGGACATATCAAGTGAGATGATCTTTTTTATGTGAGAGTGGGATGATTGTATCATAGCCGTTTGATCAAACTTTAAACGGTAAAGATTAAATCACAAAGTCATGTGACTTTTTTAGGTGGTCGTGTGACATCATGAAATAACTTTTAATCTTGACCATCCATGTATGGTTGTATGATCAAGATTTAATCCTCACTCTCATATAAAAAGCCCTCTCACTTTATATATATATATATATATATATATATATATATATATATATATATATATATATATATATATAAACTTTGTTTAATTCAAATTTGCAATAAATAAGAGTAACACTTCATAGACTAATACAACCTAATATAAGTTAAGAGAAAATTACTACAATCAAACTGTATTATCTGATAAAGAAAACAAAGCAATTGCCACATTAGACAATGCCAATATATCCCCTCCAAAAGTGGAACAAAAGCTAAACTGAAATATATTATAAATGCCACCAGGAAAGAAGACATAATAAGGATTGCTTAGAAAAAACTTGCCTATCACAGTATGAAATGTTTCAGACATGAAATTCTACAGAGCATGAGTATTCAAGTCATGCCAAAATACAATATCAATCAACTTGGACAACTAAAATTCAGGCCCAAATTCTAATGTCATAGCCAATTGCTTTATTCTACCGCAAATCATGCCCTCGCAATTTCAGACAGCCATCACAAGTAAAGCATTTTGTCTAACGATAAGATTTTTTATTACTGAATTGTAATCAAAAGAGAACAAACAAAACTAAGAAATTAGAAGCACCGGCAAAGAGGCAACATAGATAATCAGCTGCATCAAACCCTCATAGAAAGTGAAATAGGATACTATAGTTCAAATGCTACAATAACTGACAATACAGATTAAGAAAAAGTTATTGAAAAATCTAACTCTTTGTCACTGCTGTGCACAGTGCACACCACCAAGGGCCACAGACCTCCAAAACCCACAAATGCGTATAGGAAGGAGTCTTTACCTTTATTCCACCTCATCATTCTATCCGATTTATTCTTTCAATTCTCTGCAGCAATTGAGTCTTCATGTGAAAAAGAACAAATGGAACAACATATACAAAGCCAAAAGGAGACAGATAACCACTGCTATTACAATATGCTACAAAAGAAAACTATGATCAAATATCTCAAGTTGTTGTGTAAATGAAAGTGTGTCATGTGAACCATTGTAGGTTTTAGATGGTTTCAAACTAAGGATCAAAGACTTGAAGTAACAATATATACCCACTTCTATAGCCACCTTGAGAAAGCCTGCTAGAATGAGTAGATCTATCTACAGACACTTACATACACATACCTTACATTTGCACAGTTTCGGCCATTTGATCATTGCCATCAAGACCTTCGGAGTGATTATATGGAGTGATAGTGAGGGGATGGAGAGAAGAGGATCAATGATGACAAAGGCATACTAATGCAAACATTCCATAATACTTAGCTTCAGATAATTAAACCATTTATCAGCAAGATAAAAGAAGTACATTGGGAAAATAACAAACACTCAAGGATAGCATATCAAATAAAGATGGTCAGTTAGAGCAATTTAAGAAATGACGATACTTACAAATACAATAGAGTATAAACTAAATGCTAGTGTTAATTAGCTAGCGGCTCAACTCAGATATGTCAAAAGAAGAATTTGAAGCAAACCCATTGAGCTTAAGAAAGGATATTCAATAACTGTGACAATTTTCAATTAGAAGATAAGGTGGATGGCTTTGTTGATGATAAGGAGACAAATTGAGAAATTGATTTGGTTAGACAAACAGAGGATACTACATTTGCAGATAGTTATAAAATTGACAATTTGTGATAGTTTGACATTCATGCATATGAACTTCATTGGCAGAAGCATTGTTACAACATTTGGGGAACATTAAAAAAAATACTTAAAGATATACTACACCCAGTTCCAAACCATACAAAGAATCACAGAGACAATATAGTAGTTCAAAATTGTTCTATTCCGAATCGAAAAACCTAAATAAAAAAAAAACAGCTACAGCAAGAAGGTTTTTACAAAGTCACATTTAAGGCTATAATTGCATAGAGTTTCAACTTTTGAAGAGGTTTAAGAATCCAGCTATTGTTGTGAGTATGTGAGGGATAACCATGACCACTTGGTGTGCCAGCGTAAAATAAAAGCAAGGATCTTTAACAAATATATGGTCCATAGAAATTTTAATCCTTTCACAGCCATTTATAAAATCCCACTCTTCACAATAGCTTAGATCTATTTTTCTTTATTAGTAAGATACCTTTTTTCAAATAGCTCAATTCTATAATTTCTATACTATGAAGATTCTTCCTGTTGCAATGATTCCTCTTCACTACATAATGAAGTCTGGACCTCGTAAGCTTGGAAGATGCGGCACAACCTTAGCTATGTAAGCATGAATTCCCATATAAAAATAGTGAGCAAATAAAACATCAAAAAATGACATATAGACAGCCATAAAAGAAAATAAGTAGATGGAATTAACTTAACCATAAGCAACTTTAATCTGCACAGACACAACTTAATTTCATTATCTGACTTAAAACAAATGTTGATAAAAGTATGAACACCTCCCTTATTAGAGCTAGCCATTGCAAATATGAAGCCAAGTAGATGATTTTTATTTAAGGAAAATTTAACAAAATGAGATAACAAAAAGACTTCTTATATTATATTAAACATGTACAAAGCATAACATCCTTGCACGAAAGAAAAACCGAACAAAAGGGGAAAATAAGGAAAAAGAAAAACAAATTGCCTAATTTCTTCCATGAAAGCTTGCCTAAGATTCTAGACCACTTGCCTGCACTTTGTGAGCAATATCATCCTAACTTGCAAAGCATAAAATAAAAGTAAGAAATAAATTACAACTCAGTCAAAAGACATAAATTGAAAAATGACACTCCAGTGGCAGTTAGAGATACCTTGCATAAAATAAAAACCAAACAGTAGGGGAACATAAGGAAGAAGAAAAACAAATTGCCTAATTTCTTCCATATATTACAGTACATAAAAGCTATCTGGGTTAAATGGAACATATATTATCCAGCAAGATCATGCATACTGTTGATGAGTTGACAAGTACACCAAATCTCGACAAGTAATAATAGTGAGAGTAGAGCATCGTCCCAACGAGGATTGCGTTTCAAGTAAAAACGTGGCTTAAGCAATTGATATTTGAACCTATGAAACTCATAGTTCCAAGAATGTTTATGGATTTTTGATTTTAGAATTATCCAAACAATGAATGAAACAAAGCAATTGATGAATGAATTCAATCAAGGCAAAAACGGTTATGTATCGGAATCCTCCAATTATTCACTTGATGTAACTTTATTCAATCCAAATTCCAATTCATTCCACTCAATTGGCATTCAAACCACTAACTTGGATTTATCCCTAATTCCTTAGGTGATAATCCTTTTGTACTAATTAAGAAACCTAATTCCTTAGGTCATTCAATTCATAAGAATGCATTGAAACATAGTTCTATTCCAAGAATCAACATTCCAATGGTAATCTACTTCAATTCCAATTCAATAATCAATTTTTCAATTGTGAAATTGAATCTAACATCAATCTAGAGTTGATCAATCAATAGAAGCATTAAGCATAGAAGCAAATCACTCAAATTGAATAAACTTGAATTGAAATCAAAGATTGAGGTCAATTACATCAAGAATCCAATTAGAATCATCCTAAACCCAACCTAAGTGATCTAGCTACTCATAATAGGGAGATATAGGAGAGATGAACATGAGTAGATGTGGAAGGAAGACTTCATTGAAGTTCCAATTCTTGTTCCCAAGGTTGAATCTCCAAGGAAGATGAGAGAAAATGGTGTTTCTATGAGTGAAAATGTAAAAAATGAGTGAAAAGATCCTCCAAACTCTGCTCAAACTCGAATTTATAGAGTTTCTGCACGTTGCCCAGTGTTGGGCGCCCTACTGTACTCGAAACAGCGGTTTGTTGTAAAAACTGGCGCTGGGCGCCTGAATACTGGTCTTTGAGCGCTGCTTGTTTGCTTCTCGTGGCATTGAGCGCCAGAACTCAGCGCTGGCGGCCGGGCGGAGGAGGTTCTGCCACTGTTGTTTTCCTTCGTTTATGTCCAGGCTGAGCGCTCGATTCCAGAGCTGAGCGTCAGGCCTTCAATCCTACATATTTTCAACATATTTTGAGTATAATTTTCACATAAAAATATCAAAACTCTAATCCAAACTTTATTCATATCAAAGTATGTATTTTCCTATCATTTTTCCTATGATTCCTAAGATTATTTACAAACTCTTTCCTAATTACACTTCCAAACTAACATATTTTGCACATTCATCACAACCTCAGACTTAGAGATTTTGTTTGTCCTCAAGCAAACAATTAAATTCAAAACAGGGGTGAATGAGATGGTTTTCATGTTCAATTCCCTTGTGAAACACATTACTCATGCAAAACTTCAATTCCTTAACACTTTTGCAAAATGCACAAGCATCACACAATCATTGCATCAATTCCAATTGACCACATGCTTCATGCTTTAAAACAATCAAACATACTACAAAATTAGCTCCATTGAATGCACAAGAAAATCCCTTGCAACCTCTCTATTTAGTGTTCACACATCCCCACTTGGTGATAATTGCTCTCAATTCCAATCATCATGCACTCCCCAATCCTAATCTTGACAAGATGCTAAGAACACACATCACAAATGTCAATACAACACATATCATGAGTTCTTTTATTCGGTTGTAATGGGGCTAAGGTGGGGTGGATAAAATCAAGTATATAGGCTAGACTACTTTGGCTTCAAGGAATGTGGACTCTCTTGGGGCTTCCCTTACTTAGCTAATACACAAGCACATAGCACACAATTTGTGCTATTTCCCTTTTTATTTTATTTATAACTCTCTTTTTCTCTTATTCTTTTATTTTGTTTCTTCTTGTTTCATTCTCTTTTCATTCTTTTCTTTTTCATCTTTCTATTTTGCCTTTTTCTCACTTTTGTATACTTTCTTTGTTTCTTTTTCTCTTTGGCTTTTTCTTTTTCAGTTTTTTCTTTTTAAATTTTTTTTTTCTAGTAGGCATCTTTAGTGGCCTACTCTCACCCCAAACTTTATTTGCTTGCTTGTCCCTAAGCAAGAAAACAACCCCAAACTTAAGTCCAAACATTCCTCTAAGCCAAAATAGTGGGACAAAATTGTTTTTTCGATTTTTGGCTTGTAAGGTGCTATCGTGCCAAGAAAAATAGGTCAAGGCTCTATTGGGCATAGCAATGGCAAATGATAGGATAGCAATCATGGCGTTGAGCTTAAACATAGAATTATTGCCTCAATCATTTATGCATATGCAAAAACATTGCAACAATGACAACCATCAAGGCAAGAAAAAGTGAGAACATACAAGTGATGGACAAGCACACATGAAAGAAATCAAGTGATATGATGTGTTTTGGCTCAAAAGCTCACAGTTCATGGTTATGTGTAAGAGAAAATCCATGCATTCAACATTGCATCAATCATAGCATGAAAAATCGACACAAACAATTCACAAGGAACAATGGTTTCAATGAAATCATATGCTCAGCAAGTATAAAATGCATGATGTAAGAAATTTCGGCCAAGCAAAAGTTTTATGCTCACTAGAGAATCTACACAATCCACTAAAAACACAAGTTTGGGAAATTTATTCACACTAAAACTAACTATCAATTAAGGAGGATAAAAAAAATAGAGTTTAGAGCACCCCCTTTCTTCTGCACAATGGATGAGCATGTGCATTTTTTTTTTTTTTTTGCACTGGCTAGCGCTCAGTGTTAGGAATCCATGCTCATCATCCAAGGTGCAGTTTTTTCTGCTGATTCTGTCTTCTATTCGCGCTCAACACTCACAGTAGCGCCTGACGCCCACAGAGGGTCATTTTCACCATTTTCTTGTGTCATTTCTCCCCTTCCTTTAGTCTTTTTTCCTCAGATGTGCCTGCATAACAATTCAAAGCAATTACACCACATTAGATGGCATACACATCAAGGAAACCACTCAATCATCTCAATGAACTACTTATTTTTTTCATGATAAGAACGAAAAAAGAACAAAAATACAAGAAGAAAAATGCTTGAGTTGCCTCCCAAGTAGCGCTACTTTAACGTCACTAGTTTAACATTTGAGCTCTTTTCTTAGGGCGGTTTATATGACAAGAAGAATATATCCTCCTTCCGCTTTCTTTTCTTCACAAGTCGTCCCATGTATTTATTATAAGGAAGCAAATGTTCCCATGCCCCAACAATTAGGCATTTGGAATATGTGTTTCCCCATTCTTGAGGTATCTAAAACTCATCTCGCATAGGACTCTTCTCTTTAATCACCAAGGGTTGAGTCTCAGTCATATGAATCTCTTCATGCCTCACCCTTGACTTCTCTTCGATGTCACTATTTTTGTTTTTCTGTTTTTCATCTAATACTACAACTACACTTTCTTTTTGTTTTTCATCCACCACTTCTCGAGTCGTGTTCACTTTCCTTTTCTACAAATACTTCTTCTTCTTGCTCAACCATTTCCCAAACATGTGACTCTTGGTCTCTTACCAACTCTATCTTTTTCTGTACAAAACAACCCAATTGCTCAGATAATGTCCCAACTTGAATCTCAAGATTCATGATCGAAGCTTATGTGTTCTTAAAATTCACTTGAGTAGCTTCAATGAATTGAGTTAAAACATTTTCGAGGTTGGAAACTCTATCCAATAACTCATTGGATTGGTGGTGAGGTTGTGCATCTTGTTCCCACATAAGGTTCTCCATGTAATGAACATCCTCTTGTGCATTGAATTTGGCCTCACAAACTTCAAGTTTATGGTGTTCACCACAAAAATCATATGTCGGTTGCAGTGGTTTTATTGCCTTCACTTGCATGACTTGAAGTTGTTTAGATATCAACTCCAATTGTTGTGCAATAAGTTTTCTTTGAGCGAGAAGCGTAGCTCCAAATATGTCCATGGTCTGTAGTGGATACTTTCCTCACAAAACAAGAATCCAAAGTAAAGAAAAGATGAGAATATCCAATATATCAATTATTTAACAAAAACAGAAAAATAGCAAAGAAAAAATGTTCAAATTAACAATGCTTTAGCCTTGTTGCTATTGAAATCAACAATCCCCGATAACGGCGCCAAAAACTTGTTGATGAGTTGGCAAGTGCACCAAATCGCGACAAGTAATAATAGTGAGAGTAGAGTATCGTCCCAACGAGGATTGCGTTTCAAGTAACAACGTGGCTTAAGCAATTTATATTTGAACCTAAGAAACTCATAGTTCCAAGAATGTTTATGGATTTTTGATTTTAGAATTAGCCAAACAATAAATGAAACAAAGCAATTGATGAATGAATTCAATCAAGACAAAAGCGGTTAGGTGTCGGAATCCTCCAATTAATCACTTGATGTAACTTTATTCAATCCAAATTCCAATTCATTCCACTCAATTGACATTCAAACCACTAACTTAGATTTATCCCTAATTCCTTAGGCGATAATCCTTTTGTACTAGGGATGGCAATCCGGACCCGACCCGCCGGGTACCCGCAAAAAATACCCGCCATGGGTAGGGTAAAAACCCGTTTTACGGACACGGGTAATTACCCGCAAATCTGAGAGGGTATGGGGGCGGGTACGGGGACCTTGGTACCCACCTCGCCCCAAACCCGCATATATATATATATATATATATATATATATATATATATATATATATATCAAAAAAAAACTGATCTGAAATGTGAAACCCTACTTCACCCTACTTCCATTCTTCTCAACTTCTCATCTCACTCTCAGCAGTCAGCACCGTCCCTTCCTTCATCTTCCAGTTCTGGATCTTTTTGTTCATCTCCTCCATCTCCAACCACCGTCCCTTCCTCGGTTCCTCCCGCCGTCATCTTCCTCTGTTTGGCCCCTTCCTCCTTCATTCCGCCTCCAAAACCCTAAATCCTATTTTCCCACCTCTCTGAAATCAGGTCACCCTCCTCGTCACGACATTCAAGTCCCGTTTTCGCGCAACCCTACAAGACGCGGCCTGCAACTCGCACTCTCCAATCTGTTGGGTATTCCAAACAAGGGATTCTGCCTACTGCATATCATTGCAAGGTTTCTGCAAATTGGTACACTATCCATCTTCTTTATCCTTTTTATCCTGATACCCTGAGCATTTTGATTGAGTTTCATACACCTTTCCATTGCAGTTGTTTTTTCTTTCTTCCTTTATTATCTCTGAGTTGGCATGATTTACTCTGTTGATATGAATCGGTCTTTAAAATTATCATGATATTCGACTGTGTTGTCCCAGGCTTTAAGCCTTTTTCGCTTTGTTTTGCTCTGTGTTCATATTGCTCTGTGTCCCAGGCATTAAGCAGAACCAGTCTTCCTCTGGCATATTGTTTTGCTCTGTGTTCATATTGTTTTGCTCTGTGTCACTGCATTTTTTGTTTTGTTTATCTTTGCTGTTATATGAGTTTTAATTGGTTCTGCTTGCCTTTTTATTAGATGGAAAATGCAGTTGGATTGATTCAATCAAAGGAATCTGAGAGTAGCTCATCTCCCGCACCACCTCAGAGTGTTCCCAGTGGTAATGTGGGAAGTTCTGAAAAAGACCAATCCCAAACTCCAACAGATCATATTCCTATTTCTGTTAATGATACTAATGCTATTGAGTTGACTGATGATGGCAAAAAAAGAAAGATATCTGTTGTTTGGAACCACTTCACGAAAAAAATAGTTAATGGTGAAGAAAAAGCTATATGCAATTATTGCAACAAGCATATGTGTGGTAGAAGATCTGATGGAACACATCATTTGCATAAACATTATGAGACTTGTAAAAGAAGGCCATATAGGGATATAAGACAATCGATCTTGTTGAGAGAACAGAAGAAGGTAGATGGGTCATCTACTTATTTGAGTAACTATTACTTTGATCCAGAGAAATCAAGAAGAGACCTTGCTTGTATGATAATAGTTCACGAGTATCCACTTTCAATGGTGGACCATCTGGGGTTCAGAGCATATTCTGAAGGTCTTCAACCTTTGTTCAAGGTTCCTAGTCGAAACACAATAAAAAATGATATTATCAAAATCTATGAAAATGAAAAGGTGAAGACTATGGGACTCTTGGACAAGATCGGGAGTAAGATTGCTCTAACAACAGACATGTGGACAGCTAGTAACCAAAAGAAAGGGTATATGGCCATTACATCTCACTACATTAATGATGATTGGGATATGCAAAGTCGCATATTAAGGTATGATATTTGTTAACTTTATCATATACATATAGTACTTTGCATTGTATTAATATGTAATAAATTATTTTGAATACTAGGTTTGTGTATGTAGAGTGTCCACATACAGCCAAGCTCTTTCAAAGGTGTTGGTCGAATGCATGATGGATTGGAATATTGATAGAAAGTTGTCAACCATCACTTTGGATAATCTGTAGCACAAATGACTCTCTTGTTGGTATGTTGTTAAACGAACTTGATTGTTCTACTCTTATGCTTGATGGCCAATTATTTCACATGAGATGTTGTGCACATATTCTGAATTTAATTGCTCAAGATGGGTTGAGTGTCCTTGGAGATGGCATAGAGAAGGTTAGGAATAGTGTTGCCTTTTGGACAGCCACACCTAAGAGAGAAAAAAGTTTTAGGGAAGCAAAGACGTCAAATGAAAGTTTCAATCACAAAGAAACTCATTCTTGATTGCAAAACTAGATGGAATTCTACTTACCAAATGCTTGTTGTTGCATTGTCTTATAAAGATGTTTTTACTCGTCTGAAAACAAGAGAGCATTTGTATACATGTTTGCCTACAACAAGTGAGTGGGAAATTGCAAAAGAAATTTGTTGTAGGTTGGAAGTCTTTAATCGTGTAACTGAGATGTTTTCAGGTACACAATATCCCACAACAAACATATTCTTACCATTGGTTTGTGAAATAAAGCTCTCTTTGAAGCAATGGGAGACTTGCTCAATTGAGGCTATTAGAAATATGGCTTCAAAAATGAATGCCAAGTTTGAGAAATATTGGTCTGTTATTCATGGAATTATGGGAATTGCCATTGTTTTGGATCCAAGATATAAATTGAAGTTGTTGGAGTTCTTCTTTCCATTGCTTTATGGAAATGCATCTTCAATTGAAATTAACAAAATCAAGAAATTATGCTACTCGTTGTTTGAAGATTATCAAGCTAAGCCTAATGGGATGGTTGAAAGTTCAACTGAAAAGTTAAATGACAAGGATTCAAATTTGGATAATCTTGCTTGTAACAATTTTCTTAGTGGTTATGACTCCTTTGTCAATGAAACCTTTGACATACAATCAAAGTCTGAGTTGGATCAATACTCGGAAGAGAAGGTATTGCCTAGGAGTGCTACATTTGATATACTTGGATGGTGGAAAACAAATGGGATCAATTTTCCAACATTGCAAAAGATTGCTAAGGATATTTTGGCCATCCCAATTTCTTCTGTTGCTTCTGAATCTGCTTTTAGCACAGGAGGTAGATTGTTGACTGTTCTAGGCTTCATGAGAATACTTTGGAGGCGCTTCTGTGTGCACAAAGTTGGATAAAGCATGACAAGAAAGGTAATAAATGTTGCATTAATATATTTGTTTAATGAAATTTGTGTTTAGTCTATCCATTAATTTTGTTTTTTGTTCTAGTTTCTATTGGTATAACTGGTCCAAAGCAATATTTACACATGAAAGACAAACGTTTGCAGTCTTTTCAAGACTCTGATTCAGAAGATGAGGTAAAATAATCTAACAATTTGTTAGTAATTATCGCTTTACAAGTTTGTAATGTATAACTATAACTAATAACTAATATAATGTATGTTTTTTATTTAACAGGTTTTGGAAAACATCGGCAACATCGGCTCAGGAATTACAACTTGATAAATTTATTGTTTTGGAGGCTTGTTGTTATTTACTTGTTTTGGATATTTTACATCTTTTTATTTGGTATAATACGTTGGTTTGTAATGTTTGATGAATACATTCGAAACATTGTTGGATGGTTTTTAAATTAAGTTATGATCATTTTGTTAATTTTTTTTTCTTTGTTAAAGTGCGGGTAATGGGTGCGGGTGTGGGTATTTAGGTACCCAGAGGGAGTGCAGAGTAAAGTGCGAGGTTGCTACCCATGAGGGTACGAGTCCGGGTATGGGTAATTTTTTTAAACGCGGGTATGGGGACGGGTACTATAGTACCCTACCCAAACCCTACCCATTGCCATCCCTATTTTGTACTAATTAAGAAACCTGATTCCTTAGGTCATTCAAGCATTAGCACAAACATTATGCATAAGGTTCATAAGAATGCATTGAAACATAGTTCTATTCCAAGAATCAACATTCCAATGGTAATCTACTTCAATTCCAATTCAATAACCAATTTTTCAATTATGAAATTGAATCTAACATCAATCTAGAGTTGATCAATCAATAGAAGCATTAAGCATAGAAGCAAATCACTCAAATTGAATAAAGTTGAATTGAAATAAGATATTGAGGACAATTACATCAAGAATCCAATTAGAATCATCATAAACCTAACCTAAGTGATCTAGCTACTCATAATAAGGAGATATAGGAGAGATGAACATGAGTAGATGTGGAAGGAAGACTCCATTGAAGCTCCAATTCTTGTTCCCAAGGTTGAATCTCCAAGGAAGATGAGAGAAAATGGTGTTTCTAGGAGTGAAAATGTAAAAAAATGAGTGAAAAGATCCTCCAAACTCTGCTAAAACTCGAATTTATAGAGTTTCTGCACGTCGCCCAGTACTGGGCGCCCCTGGCATGCGCTAGGCGCTGGCGGAACAGGTTCTGCCACTGTTGTTTTCCTTCGTTTCTGTCCAGGCTGAGTGCTCGATTCCAGAGCTGAGCGCCAGGCCTTCAATCCTACATATTTTCAACATATTTTGAGTATAATTTTCACATAAAAATGTCAAAACTCTAATCCAAACTTTATTCATATCAAAGTATGTATTTTCCTATTACTTTTCCTATGATTCCTAAGATTATTTACAAACTCTTTCCTAATTACACTTCCAAACTAACATATTTTGCACATTCATCACTTGAAGGATCTTACCCTCCAACAAAAGGATATATCCTATCACTCATAATGCAACCTTATTTCAAAAATAAAAGAACTTAGCGCCACATAAGTAGGTAATACACTTCCAAATAGTAAAAAATAATTGAATAGACAAAAGGATCATCATGGTAAGTAATTCATCCTTTTCACTTCCCAAAAAAATGGAACTTGAATGAAAAATCCATGTAAAGATGTCAAGAGAGGGAAAAAAAAGGTGTGAGAACATAATGGGAGGAAATCATTTAAATCTGATTGGTGATCCTCTCCCACATGTCCAATTTATAGGAAACATCCTCATTTAGTTTGCTCCCTGAAACGTAGCCACATACCACAAAAAGGAGAAAAGCACAACTACAAACTGGTTCATTCCCTGCCTCTAACCTCAAAATAATTGACTCATTTAAAGTTTTTTTTTTTTGAAAAACCAAGTGAATATTATTAATATAAGAGCTTAGCATAAGAAATGCTAAGACAAAAATGTCAAAGTAGGAGAAAAAATAGACTCCAGAACCGCATAAGCAAATCACCCCCCAATCTCAAATCAGAAACATAAACCAGAGACAAGCAAAGCATAGCAAAAAGCCATGACACAAATGCAATAACACCAGCACAAAGCCATGTCTTAACGCAGCACCAAGCCATCACAAAACCTATCTTTGAATCTCACTCATAGCAACAGCAAACCGAACATCTCACATCAACAGCAAACCAAAATGAATAATAGGTGCTGCAAAAAACCTGCCCCTTGCGAAAATACCCATAACTCAAACACCATTCCACTATCATACAAAAAACCCCTCCAAATAAGACTATCTAATTTATACCTAGCTGCGAGATATCTATTAAAAACACCTAATCAACAAAACTCAGCTCCTCAAAACCAGACCCCTTTTTAAAATGAAAAACAAACATCTAATTGTTGAATAACAATCAGCAACTATAAACAATAACTGGTATAAAGCAGCTCCAGTGGACAACAACCAACACCCATATAGCAAGTTCATTTTCCCATCAGTAAAGAACCATTAACTCAGCAATTGTTCTCCTTTTGCTTCAGTCTTTAAGCGTAATAACAGTAAAGGTCTCATGTTTTCACTCTCCCATGGACAGCTCCTTTTGCATCAAAAACTTTCCTTCGCCGAAGCACATTCTATGCAAGTTGAAAAAGATCCACCACTATATAAGACTCGAACACAAAACTCAAGTCAGGAGTCCTTGTTCCCTCTTTTGTTGTGCTTGATTATTTTCCTTTGTTTTGAATTAAGAGAGTCGTTATGTTTTGGATGAAAACTTTTGAACCCTTGCAATATCAGTTATACATAACAGGCTATACAAATAAACAAAAATCAATAGATTAAAATGATTAGGCAATTTATGAATCAAACACCAAGTATCAAGCTATATTCTCCATTTTGTCACAGATCTATTGTACCAAACATTTTGTATCAGATTATCCTTAGTCATCCCCTTAGCAGCGTGTTATTCAGAATTTCCTAGATTTATGTCCACATAATCCATGTACCATCCATTTGTGATCCCTTCTTTGCTAGAGAGTCAGCCACATCATTAGCTTCTCTACATTTGTGCTCAAAAGACACTCCTTTTAAAAGCAAAAGGATATTTTTCAACTTGTTACTATAAAATCTAAGAGGCCATGGACACTCCTCTTTCCGGGACTTTTGGAGCTCACTGACAATACCAAGCCTTTCCCACAAACCCATGCCTAAGTCTAATCGAAGGCAGTGGTTCCAGAATCCTATTCCTGAGTGATAAATAATACTAAAAGAGTAAAATCCTTCATATACCTATCAGGCAGAACTTGACCTTTAATTAGAATATTGCTTTTCTACTTTCCCCAATCCAAGTCATTGCACCTCGAATTTGAGATGCCATTCAAACACACCAACATGAGTAAATAAAAATGATGATAGATAAATCTAAAGAACAAATTTAAGTGGAATTTTTGTCAAGTATTTGTAGCGTTGTTTTCTAATAAAACTATAACATATGTATTAATAGTTTACACTTAATTTTGTCCTAAATCCAACTTAAATGATGACGATCCATATATTTAGAGAGAGTGGTCGTCGTCATTATCCACCCTAACTACTGTATACAGTGCTAATAATTCTAATATGCCTCATGAAATTGAACTCAAAACTGAAACATTTGATATTGGACTTACTTGTAAAGAAAAATATGATCATGGAGTCCAACCACAAGTACTGAAGCTCCAATCTCTCGCACCGTGGCCACAATCTTCATCTCCTCTTGGTTGTCTTCAGTGACAACAATCTCAAATATTATATACCAAGCAGAAATTAGTCATTAAAAATCTGAACTATTAAAAATCAGACCCATTAGTGAGTACTATGAATGAAAAATAGAACAAAGTTGAACAAAGCGAAAACTTTGAGTAGTAGTTTAAGTATGGATAAGCCATGCCCCTTGGCATCTTTAGAACTAACAATAAATAACTGTAAAAAAAAACCATTCTCTAAGATTCAGTTTTATAAAAAAGTAAAAGAGGAAGTAAAAAACTGTGGCTTTACTCAACAACCTCATATCCATCCTATAATTGAGATGGAATAGCATGAAATTAATTCGTTAGTCATATGGTACCACTAATTTGTTACAATCATATAATACTACCAAATGATCCTATCTTAGGCTCTGTCATTTAAATTGAATGTCAGTAAAATAATTACTCATGCTCACAACCTAATAAAAAAGGGCACACAACCATTAATCAACTGACCCTGTTAGAAAAGATGGTTCCACTCAATAAGAATTGAAATAACAACAATGAATGCCCAAAAATGGTTTCTACTATAAATCAAACGCTACCCGAGTGATCCACTCACTTATGCTGGTAAGCTGTGAGACCGTCTTATTTAGATTATTTTTCATAAAATCAGCCTCAAGTCCCTGCCTTGAACTGTCAAGCACCACAGCCAGGGGCTCAACATCAATAGAACCGTGTTCAGCAATACTGCATAGAAAATAAGAAAATGAGTCATAAAAGTTATTATTAACCAAATAAAAAACAAATAGCAATAGAAAAATAACAAAAGCCATAAAGATTAAATAAGTAACAAAATTTCATACCTATTCCTAAATGCAATTGCTTCTTCAATATCTGGATTAACCAACAGACGTGTAGCATTCATGCAATTTTGAATGACTGTCTTACCTGAAAACAAAAAGGAGAGAAGGAAGAAGATAATTTAACCAATGGGGACAACATTCTAATTCTAAATTCTAAAATATTTTAATAAAACAAAAACGTAAACAAAGAAAAATTTAAAGAAAGCAAGACACAGAGAAGTAGAAATAGAAATAGAAATAGAAATAGAAATACATGCCTCTAAAGACCTTAACCCTTGCAAGCTGCAGAACAAAAACCACCTGAACATTTCCACCACTAGCTAGAAAATTCCTCAGCCTGCCTGCATACTCTCCAAACAGAGCACATTCCAAAGTGCCACTGTACCAAAAAAAGCAGCAAACAAACTCATAAAATTGTTAAATTACAATTAAAAAATAACCTTTAATACCAAGATAAGTGCAACAAAAACTAAGCTGACCTGGGGTCTGTCAGCTCGATCACCACCATGCTTGTTATCTTTCCATCTTTTGTATATTGTCTCTCAGGGTAAACACAAGTCATAAGACCCATAACATCTGTAAATATTGAAAACCAAAAGACAGCACCATGGATCAAAAAATCCGAAGCAACAAAATAAAAAAATGGTTTTGTTAACAGTAACAGTTTTCACCAATCAAATATTCATGGTTGTCATCATAGTTCATAATCTCATTAAACTGGGCACAGTTAAGTCCAAATCTTGAGATGGTGGGCCATTCTCTCCTCTGAACAGATGTTTTAAATAGGAAAATCAGTCTAAATTCGTGGGATGAAGCCCTATAACCCCCACTGTTTCCCACAACATTAAAATACACAATTTTGTAACAACAACCCTCTTCCAATAAACAACTGAACTTGTGAAGTAGGGGTTTCCTGACAGTGGCTAGAATTTTTCCACCCTTATTAGGAAAAAAACACAAATCAATTAGTTCCATATTAAAACATGAACCATGTAGACAAAAGGATAAGAAGATCAAGATAGAACAATGAATGAAAAAGACATTTTTACATGTTCATCAACCAGCAACATCTCCAAAGAACTGGTGTGTGTGGGGTTGTTAAAGAGGGGGACAGTCCATAGTCGCACAACCCTAACCACCAATCTGATTGCCTCCCTACTGGAAACAATGGAGCTAATTCTATCATAATGAGAAGCCATTGCAGGTAAGGATTTTGATATTGATAATTGACAGTAAATAAGTAAAGGAAATAAGTCTGAGGTGAGGTAACGAACCAACAAACACAGCATCCAATTTATATTTATATCCAGCAAGAAACCTAAATTGCAAAACAAATTTGGGAGGGAAACAACAGATTTGAATTTGAAATCGTAAAAAAAAAAAAAAAAAGGTTAAAGTAATCTTTTAGTCCCATACTGATTTTCAATTTGGTCCCTATAAGTAAAAAGTTATCAATTTTGTCCTTATACGTGACACTGGTTTTCAATTTGGTCCTCACCGCTAATTGGTCCCTACATAAGAGGACCAAATTGCAAATTGTTATCACATATAGAGATCAAATTGAAAATAATTGTCACATTTTTTTGTTGAATTGGTCCCTACATGTGACAATAATTTGTAATTTGGTCCTCTTATATAGGGACCAACTAGCAGTGAGGACCAAATTGAAAATCAGTGTCACGTATAGAGATCAAATTGATAACTATTTACATATAGGAACCACATTGAAAATCAGTATAGGAACCAAAAGATTACTTTAACCAAAAAAAACTTGTGAAAACCTCTATGTAGAGGATGAACAATCAAATCAGCAATGTCTAAGTATATAAAATTAAAATACACAAATCAGATATAATAACAGAATAATCAAATCAATTCGGAAGCTAAAAAAAGAGGAAAAAGAAGAATAATCATTTCGATTATAAACATTTCAGTCTCAATCTACCTAATAACCTAATATAGCTAATAACCTAAAAGAAGAGTAATACGGGGAGTATGAACTGTAAAAAAAAAATCCTAAACCAAAATACCAAAGAAAAAAATAAAAATAACAAAAATATACAAAGTATTTTACAAAAAAAATAAAATCGGGCTCACACCCACAATGATCCAGTAACCATGAAACCCCTTTTATAACAGCCAAGATGTAACAAAGGACGGTGAACAGGAAATAAGAATATTCAGTAACAAAAAAAAAATTTAGTTAGATCTGTACAAATGGCGCCCTAAATGAACCCTAAATGGACCGCTAATGTGAGTATATCCACCAGAACCCTTCGCTCAACCAAATGTACTGTACAGTCAGTGGAAAAGACAAAGTTTGAGTGAGACGAGAAAACGCAAAAAAAAAAAACAAGAAGAAGAAGAAGAAGAAGGGAGAAGAGGTCAGTGTGGGAGGACTCGGATTCGATTTTGATAGAATTGATTTATTTTGAAAAAAAATGAAGGTTAAAAAAGTTGAAGAATCAATTATTTTTAATGGAGTTTTGTAAACAAATGAATGAACGGTACCCAAATGTATAAAGACTGACCCCAAACTGAAAAAAATAAATTACTGTTTGTGTTGAGAAGAATCTCAACCAGGCACGAAGAAGCTTGTCGAAGAGAAGAAGAGAAATGGAAGGCTGGATAGTAAGAGTAAACATTGAGAACTTAATTAACAACTAATACCTTATCGTATGAGAGCTTATGTCATAAGCGCTTAAAAAAAGAAAAAGAAAGGAACGGGTATAAGAGGATTTGAATAGTGAAAAACACGGAGATGGTGTTTAGTGCATAAGCTCTTATGATGATTTCACAAACTTCTCCCAGTGACTTCTGTAAATAAGTCAAAAACTCCTTATGAGATGACATAAGTTATTTTTATAAACTCTGTCAAACACACTGCATAAGAGCTTATGTCATCAATAAGTCAAAAGGAACTTTAATAAGCTCTTCCAAACGCCACCCTTATCGCATGAGAGCTTATGCCATAAGCGCTTAAAGAAAGATAAAGAAAGAAATGGGCACGAGAGTATTCGAATAGTAAAAAACACGAAGAGGGTGTTTAGTGCATAAGCTCTTATGATAATTCCATAAGTTTCTCCCAGTGACTTATGAAAATAAGTCAAAAACTCCTTATGGGATGGCATAAGTTATTTTTATAAGCTCTGTCAAACATACCGCATAAGAGCTTATATCAACAAATAAATCAAAAGAAACTTAAATAAGTTCTTCCGCACCTTAATCTTTGAGGAGACTCCATCTTTTCATTCGAATGGACCCGAACTGGATGACGACGATCGGCAATAAAGTCTACACCATACTGATCTCCTGACCTCACTACCCAATTTTTCATTTGAAGGTGAGATTAAGTCTTGTAGAAACAAGGGAATGTTTTTTTCTGCTCTTCATCACTTGGGAGACCATTATCCCCAATTTTTATTCACATAAACAAACCTTATCATAAATCATATAACCTCAAAGATAGTGATAGTAGAGAGAAAGCATAACAAGACCCCAACAGAAAATTAAGAGTAATAAGAAGAAAACCCACCGCAAATCAAACCAAATTGTCATCAAAGCACAATTTTTTTTCAAATGGGGTTTCAATTAATCGATACCCATTTACGCCAAGGACCATAACTAAGCTTGGAATCGTACCGAATCGACTGAATGAATCTAAAAAGAAAAAAATATTGCAAGACAATTGTGAAAGACTGGGGATTCATCACAATGAACTTATGAAAGGAAATAGAAAGAAAATAACTTCAAAATTGTTTATGTCATTCATCATCAACTTTCACCTTGCTTTTGTTTCGCCAGAAAGAAGATCCTCTACTCTGTTCCGGCGAGGACCCAGTGTCGTTTGGGGAAAATGTAGTTCAACTACAGCTTACCTGCATCGCCAACCAACTTACAGGGTGAAGACATTGTGGGTTCAGAAGCTCAAAAAGATGGTGGGTGCAATCATGCAGTCATCTACCTTAACCTTCAACGAGAGACAATGGAGGCATTTTCAAAATGGGTTCTTTGGCAATGGTGTACGAACCAGAAAGTCCAGAACTTGACCGAGGGCTAGAATGCAAAACTCATACTTTCAAAATATGCTACTAACTTTTTAAAATGATTCTAAGAACCCCGTGTCACCCACTGTACCTGCACTATCAGGTTAAAGGAACTCCCTCACCTGTGAGGGATTTAAATTCTACCTCATGTTAGACATAGCCAAATAATAAGGGATAAAACTCGGCAAGGAAAGTTTTTTTTCGAAATAAGAATAAAACAATAAAACTAAAACTAAACAAAGAGTGATTTTCAAAAATAATAAAAGATTAAAAAGAAGTATCACTAATTGGACCATTAAGAATGCTTTTCACAATATTATTCTTCATATTTAAACTCTTCACTTAAAACGTATATATTTGTCAGCTAAAAAATTTTAACTAATAATTATTTGTAAGTACTTTAAATAATTTTGACTACTTTTTGAATTGTTTTAATTTTTTTTTATAAACAAAAGTTTATTAAAGAAAACACTATGAGTGCTTTAATACGTATACAAAGTGAGTCACATTTACAAATCAAGAGAAATAAGGTAAATGTTCAACCAAAAATAACACTACTAGTGTTTTAACACTACAAAAAAAAAGGTCATTTAGCGACCGAAAATAGTGACCGAATTTTTTTGTTGCTATTTGCGACCGAAATAGCGGCCGATTATAGGATCTACATGAAACACTGGTTAGACTTGAGTCTGCGACCGAAATAGCGACCGAAATAGAGCGTAGCAGAGATATCGGTCGCTATGTCGGTCGCTAAACAAAGGAAAGTAAAAGTCAGAAATTTATGAATTTTTAGCTACCGAAATGACGACCGAATTAAATGCAACGGTCAAACTTTATTTATATTAGCGACCGATTTCGAAATCCGTCGCTAAATTTATGAATTCATAATATAAACTTTATTTATATTTGCGACCGATATTAATGCGGTCTCTAAACGGCGCGTATAAAAAATAAAATAGCACGTGTTAGCGACCGAAATTTAAATCCGTCGCTAAAATTATAAATTCAAATTCAAACTAACCATATTAGCGACCAAATTATTTCGGTCGCTAAAACTGAAATCCCTAAATCGCGAAATCTCCCATTTCCTTCCTCACTTCTTCATTTTTCCTCTCTCAGCTCTGCTCCCTACCTCCACCACCGCGCCAGTCCGTCGTCCGTCTCCACAACCGCCACCACCGCACCAGTACGACCACCACCGTATCACAGTACGTAAGTCTTCTTACCTCTCATCTCTTCCTTTCTTCTCTTCCTTTTCCTCCCTCTCATCTTTGGTCTTTCCCTTCGCAGAAACAGTGCCACCACCGTAGAGCTCCGGCCACCACAGGGACAACCGCAAGGACCACTGCAAAGGTATCCCCTCCTTCCTTCTATGCATCCCCTGCGCCCTTTATTCTGTTGAGGCTTGTTGAGTTTTGCTAGGCTTGGTCATTGTATTCTGTTAGTTGGTTAAATATGTTAGTTAGTTGTTTTTCTGTCTTTCTGTTTTTTCTGTTAGTCTAGCATCTCTTAGTTGGTTGTGTTAGCTTCCTTTTATTTTGTACTTTCTATATAAAGAGCTTTGGTCTCTCAATTCAATAACAAGAAAGTTCACTCATTCCATTAAAGAAGTTGATCCAAGCTTAACACATTCTCCGTTTTATTGTCATTTCACAGTCTCTGAAATTCTTTTTGCGACAATGATGGTTACTGTTTTGGTTGCTTTGTGAGTGTGTCCAAAAATTCTGGTCTGATGGTATGTCTAAGAGGGTCCAAAAATTTTCTGAGGGTTCATCTTTTTCTCTCTGAATTTCAGAAGCAAGAGAGGAAGGAACTTTGAAATTTTCCTTTTTTTTGTGTTGCTGTTGGTGGTCATTATATTCAAAGGAGGGAGTACTCTAAATTTGGCATGTAGTATCAACATAAAGTGGAAATTGTTGTCACTCTTTTTGTGTTGTTGTTGGTGGTCATTATTTTCATGTTTGTGTTTGCAGAAATCATAAAGGAAATGAATCAACAATATAAGAACATAAATTTTCTTCTCTTCCTTTATAAGTGTTGTGCGAGTTTGAGAGTTAAAAGTGAGAGAGAACAATTATTCTGGGTGAGTTTTATGTTTTTGTATAAACACCAGAGTAGAGTCCAGGTCTGGATGATTTCATGAATCATGACACTTGCTTTGCCCGTCCAAAAAGCATTTGAAACATTCTTTTTTCTAGTTTAGTTTATTATAGTTACGTTTTTGTCACTGATTAAAGCTTAAATTTTGTGTTTTGAATTTTGTTTTGAGTTCTCAGACATGTAAATATGACAAACCACAAACAAATGGAATTTGCAATTTAAGATTTAAACCCTTACCTCATCTTCCAAGACTTAGGTTTTGGGAGAGAAAAGGTTCCTTAGTACTTTTCTCCCATTGTTTCCTCTTCTTCTGAAATAAAGGAGATGGGGAGGAGAGTATAAGGAAGAAAGGAAGTTGCAAGTTGTCCTATATTTGTAACGGTATATTGTTGATTCTATTTTATATTAATTTATGTGTTTCTAGTCTTATAAATAGTTGTACTGGATTCTGTATATATAGAATAGTGATTTGATTTGAAATGACTAATTTCATTTATGCACGATAGGTCCTTGTTGTCATATTCTTATACTCTCTATTGGCTCCGGCTCCTCCCCTTATCCTTGCTCGTTTGTGTTTTCTCTCTCAGGTAAGTTCTCTGAACACTCAGTGTAATGTATTATGTGAATTATCGTGTTGTTTGGTAGTGGAGAGATGAGCTCAATAGGATGTGATCTTGTCTGATTGTATGCTGATAATTTAATGTTTATGCATGTGTTTGTCAATATGTGTTGTTTGTTAGTGGAGAGCGGAGCTCAATAGGATGTGATCCTGTCCGAAAGGCGGGATGCTGGTTGTGTGCTGATAATTTAGAAATTATGCATGTGTTTGACAATTAACTGCTACTTGTTAGTGGAGAGTGGAGCTCAATAGGATGTTTGCTACAATATTTAATCTATGTTTGTATTGATTTACGCTGCAATTTATATAAACTCAACAATGTTGCAATATTTATAGGTTAATGGTTTTATTTTCTGTTAGAGGTAATAATTAATTTACGAAAGCCTTAGTTTCCTATTTGAGATTCAATATTAATGAGCATGCGTAACTTATAAAGGTATGCATGCTCATTGTATTGAATCTTGAATTGTCCAAGTGGGACAGTTTGGGAAAAAACCTTTTTCACACTCGTACAATAGTCATTTCAATGTTCAAATGCCTTATATACTTGTTGAAATCTCGGTCTGATGCATTTCCTTTTGTTCTCCTGGTGCATACTTGATCGTGGTGATTCTGACCGTGCTCGAGTCGTGTAACTTGGAGACCGATGGGAAATGTAACATCCTAAAATTTTAACATAATTAATTTAAAAATAAAAAAATATAATAAAAATAAATAATAATAATAATATTAATGTATTAAAAAGTATAGTGCAAATAAAATAAAAATAAGAGACTTAATGTAAAGGAGTGATAGTATAAAGATTTAATGAAATTTATTAACTATTATAAAGAATACAAAATTATATATATACGACAAAAAAAAAGAGGAAAGAAGGATAGGGCGTTAAAACCCCAAGACCCAGTGAAATTTTAAAAAACCTAAAAGAATCTGACGCTAGTGCTATGTATATAACTATACATATAAATCGGTTACTGTGCAAGTTAGTAGCGCCGGGTTTAACATTTTCGCCAGATCCATTCTTCCTTGCCAGTACAACCATAACAACATAGATCCAAGAATGTCACCAAACGGGAGGGAAATTTTTAGGGAAGCACAAATCTTTATCATACGTAATTTTTAGAGCACATTGGAGGTCTGCAAAAGGTGAGTAAAAATAACTTTTCTCACATTTTCATGGTACAGATAATTTGATGCTTCTATATGTAACTTTGTCTTTTGAAAAATAGTAAAATATTTTAGGGTTCTTGGTTCTTGATTTGAGACACTTAAATTATTTTGAGATGTTGTTAGATGAATCGAATTATTAAATATATTTTCCTGGAATCTATAAATAAATAGCTTTATATTGATTTTGTGGAATTGTTGCACATCCTTTATTTTGATTGTTTGATGGCAGAACAATTGTCAAAGTCAAATTCATTATTTGTAGTGTGATTAATTCTTTCCCTATTACGTGAAACTCTATTACATTGATGAAGGCCAATTTAAATTAGAAATTGGAATGTAAGTTCATGTTTTGTGAATCCGTTCCCGTAATAAGTCATTTGAAGCATGTTTTGTTCAATGGTTTCTGAATTAAAATTTGTTTAATTACAGTATGAATTATCGTTGATTAACAATCTTTAATATGTATAATATGACGTTATAGTGTTGGTTTGGCATGACATTGTAACATTGTTATTGACAGATAAAGTTGAAAAACCTTGAGAGTCATCTGGGATGACATATTGCATTATTCATGAGTTGGTCATCACCTTCCGGGAAGGGATGACGGTGTACATTCTATTTTGGGAATAGGATGAGAGATATCACCATCTAGGATGGAATATCAAATTATTAAAATATTCACATCTGGGATGGAATATTAGATACCCCCATCTGGGATGGGGAAGGCAGTGGGACGCCATTGCATGGATATGAGCTCATAGACCTTAGTGGATCTGGGATTCACACCGGTTATGGGAACCAAAGAGTCAAGTTAAGTGATTCTGGGAATCACCGAGTCATGTTCGTGGAGTTGCATTGTGTAGAGTTTGCATGGTGAATGTGATTAAATGCAATGTGATGTGACCGTTGCTGAGTTTATGAGTTTGTGCTTTAAATGCTTGACATTAATTTTATATATATGTATATATAATTATTAGTTTGGAGGTTTATTATATTCAATATTTTAAAAATTAGCGGGTACCATGAATGTTTTTCCTAGGTTACCATGACCTACTGAGAACAACACTATTTGCGAAAATATTTTTAGAACTTGATTTTTATTCACCGGGATTATATCTCATTAAAAGTGTTGTTTTCGAGCACGAGGACGATATCACCAAGTCAAGAGGATTGAAGACTTAGCGAATTTACTTATTTATTATCTAGCTTTGTTAGTATTTTATTTTGAATAAGGAGCCGATTGTGGCTAGACATATTTATTTTATTTTTTATTTATCGTTGGGTTTATTAGTAGATGCCCGGTTTTGAGGCTTGGGGTTTTTATTTGGACGTATGGATTTATTATTTATTACTTTGATACAATATTACTATTTTAATTAATATGAGACATTTTTCAGACTTATATAATTGATGAAACTTTTATGATTAACATATTTTAATTAAATATATTAAAGGATTTTTATACAATTTGTTTTGGGTTACTAATGTAACGAAGGGTGTTACATTTATGGTATCAGAGCAGTGCGATTCTAAATCGGACTGTGGTAATAGGGCTTTTTCTAAAATAAAACTTGGGCGCATAGGATGCTTGTTAGAGTTATAAATGTTGCATGCTATTCTTTGGGATATTGGACCTGATCAACCCATTATTTCATTGGTAGTGAGCAGATTTATGGCGACTAATAGACGAGGGTAGAATGTTGCACTTGCAGCAGCCTTGGATTGTATGGCCAAGGCTATGCAAGGGCAGACAGAGACTCGCCGTCAACTGAAAGGGAATGGAGGTCAGTCACTAATGAAGTGGTGGCAACTTAGGACCCTTAACACGTGGGGCTTTCCGAATTCAAGAAGAACGATTCACCCTCATTTTGAGGCAGCTTAGATCCGAAGGAGACTGAATTTCTTCTACTCGTTTTAAAAAAAAATATTATATTGTCTGATTCAGGAGCAACGCATCCCTTGATACATCCTTCATGTGTGAAAATTTGGAGATGCCAATCTTTCATTTGTCCTTTGGTTCATAGGTTTCTACTCCTATAGGGATATTCTTGTTCTTCCATTGGTTGTTTAAATTGTTTCCTTGTGCATCGAGACACTCTTTATGACATCAAACTTATTGTTATCTATGTATTGTATGTTATTCTTGGTATTGACTTATTGGCATCTAGACTCATTGCCATGAGTATCCTGACAAAAATATCCTTATCTCTTCACACCCAATGTCTTTTGATTTTCGGTGTCGACCCGTATTTTATTCGTCGTTTCTTGTGATAAGTGCTTGGTTTAGAGAGCTCAAGGATACATACTCTCATTCACTGCTACTATAGGGGCAGACAATGATGTAGCGACTATCTCTATGATGCGCAAGTTTCAATAGGGAGTTGAGTTTAGCATAGATCTAGTGTCAAAGAGTAGACCAATATCTGTAGCGCCTTACAAGATAACACCTCTAGAGTTGAGCAAGCTCAAGAAACAGATAGAGGTATGTTACAAAAGGGGTTCATTAGGCCTAGTGTGTCACCTTGGGGAGCACCAGTGCTTTTAGTGAAGAAAAATAGATAGGAGTATGAGGTTGTGTGTTGATTATAGGCAGCTGAATAAGGTAACCATCAAGAACAAATATCCCTTGCCTAGGATAGATGATCTATTTGATCAGTTAAGGGAAGCGTCAGTGTTTTCCAAAATAGATCTAAGATCGAGATACCATCAAGATTAGAGTTAGAAGCGAGGACATTCCTAAGACAGCCTTTAGGACAAGGTATGGGCACTCCGAGTATGTAGTGATGCCCTTTGGAGTGACCAATGCTCCAGTCGTTTTCATGGACTACATAAATCGGATCTTTTGGACCTTCTTGGACAGGTTTGTGGTGGTGTTCATAGATGATATTTTAATATACTCTAAGACACCAGAAGAACATGGAAAACACTTAAGGTTGGTGTTGCAGACCTTGAGGGTCGAGCGTCTTTATGCCAAACCTGAGAAGTGTGAGTTTTGGCTAGACGAGGAAAAATTTTTAGGACACACCTTCTCAAAGGATGGTGTAGCGGTTGATTCCTCTAAAGTTGATGCGGTGTTGGGATGGGAACAACTTAAGACAGTAACCGAAGTGAGAAGTTTCTTAGGCTTAGATGGCTACTATAGGAAGTTCATAGACGGGTTCTCTAGACTAGCCTTACTTTTGACCCAGTTGAATAGAAAAGGGAAACCTTTTATGTGGGACCAGGAGTGTGAGGACGGGTTCCAAGAGCTTAAGAGGAGATTGGTGTCATCATCAGTTTTAACTATATCGGATCTCTTAGTGAGTTTGGTGGTATACTGCGACGCATCCAAGAATGGCTTGGTATGTGTCTTTATGCAGGAGGGCAAGGTGGTAGCATATGCCTCTAGGCAGCTTAGGCCACATGAGGGGAATTACCCTACCCATGACCTAGAGCTAGCAGCCATGGTTTTTGCCCTTAAGATTTGGAGGCACTACCTTTATGGGGTAAAGTTTGAAGTTTTTAGTGACCATAAAAGCCTTAAATATATGTTCTACCAGAAGGAGTTGAACATGAGACAACGAAGGTGAATGGAGTTCCTTAAGGACTATGACTTCGAGTTGAAGTACCAACCAGGAAAAGCCAATGTGGTGGCGGATGCTTTGAGTAGGAAGTCCCTACACGCGTCAAGCTTGATGGTGCAAGAGCTGAACCTCATGGAAGAGTTTAGGGGCATGAATCTGGAAGTGTTGGACGTGTCCTTAAATGTCTTAAGTTTGAAGTTGAATAGGTTGGAAATTAATAGTGACCTTAGAGATGAGGTTAGGCGGGGACAACTCTTAGACCAGGAGTGGCAGTCTCGGTTAGGACAAGAGGGTTATGAGTTGTCAGTTGATGGGCTAGTGAAGTTTAAGAATAGGATCGTTGTTCCTAAGGAGGGGAGCCTTAGAGAGAAGATATTGGAGGAAGCTCATAAGGGGAAGTTTACCATACGTCCTGGAATAACTGAGATGTACCAAGACCTTAAGAGGATGTATTGGTGGCCAGGAATGAAAAAGGATATGGCTAGCTTCGTAACTAGGTGTTTAGCGTGCCAAAAGGTTAAGATAGAACATCAGAAGCCTTCGAGGTTGTTACAGTCCTTGGAGATTCCAGAATGGAAGTGGGAGAGAATTTCTATGGACTTGGTGATGGGGTTACCTAAGACACGTTTCGGCTTAGACGCCATTTGGGTGATAGTGGATAGGTTGACCAAATCTGTCCACTTCTTGCCAATTAAGGCAACCTATAGCTTGGACAAGTTGGTTTACCTCTATATCAAGGAAATAGTCAAGCTTCATGAGATACCCACATCTATAGTGTCGGATAGAGACCCGAGGTTTACCTCCATATTTTGGAGAGCTTCTTCAGCAAGCCTTTGGGACTAAGTTGACCCTTAGCACGGCTTATCATCCCCAAACGGATGGCCAGTCAAAGCAGACCATTCAGACCCTTGAGGACATGCTTAGGGCGTGTGTCCTGGATGAAGAGGGAGTTGGGATAGATTCCTACCTCTCATTGAGTTTGCGTATAACAATAGTTATCACGCTAAGTATAGGCATGGCACCCTATGAGGTCCTATATGGGAGGAAGGGTAGGTCCCCTTTATGTTGGTGCGAGGTGGGTGAGAAGACCCTGCTAGGACTAGAGTTAGTCCAGGAGACCATAGGGAGGATTAAAGTCATTAGGGAAAGGATGCGCAATGCGCGGAGTAGGCAGAAGAGTTATGCCGACAAGAGAAGGGAGCCTTTAGAATTTCAGGAAGAGGAACATGTATTCTTGAGAGTCACTTCTAAGGCTGGGGTTGGGAGGTCGACGAAAGTCAAAAAGCTCAACCCTCGTTTCATGGGTCCGTTTCAAATCCTAAAAAGAGTTGGGTCTGTTGCTTACCAATTGGCTCTTTCGCCACAGTTGGCAAACCTTCACGATGTTTTTCATGTGTCGCAACTCAGAAAATATGTGTCTGATGAATCTCGCGTAATAGCTCCTGAGTCTGTACAATTGGAAGATAATTTGATCTATAAGCCAAAGCCTAGTCAAATCATGGACAAGAGCACTAAGACTCTGAGGAACAAGACAATTCCATTGGTGAAAGTGTTATGGGAAGGATTGACTCCCGAGGAAGCCACCTGGGAGATGGAGGAGGACATAGTTCGTCAATACCCAGATTTTATTATCTAAGGTATGATAACCTTTTAGTTTCAAATATGTCATATGTTAAAGTAAGTGCGTGTGTATGAGATGAATTTCGGGGACGAAATTCTCTAAGGAGGGGAGAAAATGTAACATCCTAAAATTTTAACATAATTAATTTAAAAATAAAAAAATATAATAAAAATAAATAATAATAATAATATTAATGTATTAAAAAGTATAGTGCAAATAAAATATAAATAAGAGACTTAGTGTAAAGGAGTGATAGTATAAAGATTTAATGAAATTTATTAACTATTATAAAGAATACAAAATTATATATATATGACAAAAAAAAAAGAGGAAAGAAGGATAGGGCGTTAAAAGCCCAAGACCCAGTGAAATTTTAAAAAACCTAAAAGAATCTGACGCTAGTGCTATGTATATAACTATACATATAAATCGGTTACTGTGCAAGTTAGTAGCGCCGGGTTTAACATTTTCGCCAGATCCAGTCTTCCTTGCCAGTACAACCATAACAACACAGATCCAAGAATGTCACCAAACGGGAGGGAAATTTTTAGGGAAGCGCAAATCTTTATCATACGTAATTTTTAGAGCACATTGGAGGTCTGCAAAAGGTGAGTAAAAATAACTTTTCTCACACTTTCATGGTACAGATAATTTGATGCTTCTATATGTAACTTTGTCTTTTGAAAAATAGTAAAATATTTTAGGGTTCTTGGTTCTTGATTTGAGACACTTAAATTATTTTGAGATGTTATTAGATGAATCGAATTATTAAATATATTTTCTTGGAATCTATAATTAAATAGCTTTATATTAATTTTGTGGAATTGTTGCACATCCTTTATTTTGATTGTTTGATGGCAAAACAATTGTCAAAGTCAAATTCATTATTTGTAGTGTGATTAATTCTTTCCCTATTACGTGAAACTCTATTACACTGATGAAGGCCAATTTAAATTAGAAATTGGAATGTAAGTTCATGTTTTGTGAATCCGTTCCCGTAATAAGTCATTTGAAGCATGTTTTGTTCAATGGTTTCTGAATTAAAATTTGTTTAATTACAGTATGAATTATTGTTGATTAACAATCTTTAATATGTATAATATGACGTTATAGTGTTGGTTTGGCATGACATTGTAACATTGTTATTGACAAATAAATTTGGAAAACCTTGAGAGTCATCTGGGATGACATATTGCATTATTCATGAGTTGGTCATCACCTTCCGGGAAGGGATGGCGGTGTACATTCTATTCTGGGAATAGGATGAGAGATATCACCATCTAGGATGGGATATCAAATTATTAAAATATTCACATATGGGATGGAATATTAGATACCTCCATCTGGGATGGGGAAGGCAGTGGGACGCCATTGCATGGATATGAGCTCATAGACCTTAGTGGATCTGGGATTCACACCGGTTCTGGGAACCAAAGAGTCAAGTTAAGTGATTCTGGGAATCATCGAGTCATGTTCGTGGAGTTGCATTGTGTAGAGTTTGCATGGTGAATGTGATTAAATGCAATGTGATGTGACCGTTGCTGAGTTTATGAGTTTGTGCTTTAAATGCTTGACATTAATTTTATATATATGTATATATAATTATTATTTTGGAGGTTTATTATATTCAATATTTTAAAAATTAGCGGGTACCATGAATGTTTTTCCAGGTTACGACCTATTGAGAACAACACTATTTGCGAAAATATTTTTAGAACTTGATTTTTATTCACTGGGATTATATCTCATTAAAAGTGTTGTTTTCAGAGAGAAACGAGGACGATATCACTTTGTCAAGAGGATTGAAGACTTAGCGAATTTACTTATTTATTATCTAGCTTTGTTAGTATTTTATTTTGAATAAGGAGCCGATTGTGGCTAGACATATTTATTTTATTTTTTATTTATCGTTGGGTTTATTAGTAGACGTCCGGTTTTGAGGCTTGGGGTTTTTATTTGGACGTATGGATTTATTATTTATTACTTTGATACATTATTACTATTTTAATTAATATGAGACATTTTTCAGACTTATATAATTGATGAAACTTTTATGATTAACATATTTTAATTAAATGTATTAAAGGATTTTTATACAATTTGTTTTGGGTTACTAATGTAACGAAGGGCGTTACAGGAAATGCTGCCAAAATTTTGTCAAGTATAAGGTATTTGAATATGGGAATAACTATTAGTAGCCGAGTGTGGCAAAGGTTTCTTCTCGAATGAGATAGGTTCATACCTTGTCATAAGAACGAGATTGATGGAGTTATTGGAATGCACCGTAATATATAAGTGTTATTGTAGGATTGGTCAGGCTATTTAATTACCAGCAATGGATATTCCGGAGAATCGAAAATGGATGTATCGTAGGTTGGATCGGAATAAACGTCTCAGGGAAGAGTATAGAGTTGGAGTGGGTGAGTTTATAGAGTTTGTTGTTAGCCAGGAGAGATTTATACGACTGGGCGGTGATCAATTGAGGTGTCCTTGCAAAAGATGCAAGTGTCAATCTTTCAAAAGCGTGGATGGAGTTGTAGCCGATCTTTATGAGAAGGGCTTCATGCCTGATTACTATTGGTGGAGTTACCATGGTGAGACGTTGCCTGACTTAAACCCGATTCTGGTTGAAGGTTCGTACTATGGAAGTGGTGACCGGAGGGAAGAATTGAATCCATACGAGCAGATGATAATGGATCATGCTGGACCATCGGTTGGTGTTGTACTAGAAGAAGATGGGGGAGAAGATGGTGGAATGGGTTCCCAATACATAGAGGAGAATCTGAATCCCGAAGCTTAAAGATTCTATGATATGCTAAGTGCTGCACGATCTCCATTGTGGGAAGGATGTAGGGAGTACACGGAGTTGTCTATGTGCATGGAATGGTTGAGTATCAAATCTGACTACAATATGTAAGATGGCTGTTTTAATCGCCTCACCAGGTCAGTGTCCAAGGCGTTGCCAGAAGACAATCGGATGCATACTAGTTTTTATCATGCTAAGAAGTCTGTGGAAAATTTGGGTCTGGGGTGTTTGAAAATTGATTGTTGCCCGAATGGATGTATGTTGTACTATAAGGATGATTCAGCGGAAAGCATAACATGTTGTCGATTTTGTGGTGCGAATCGGTATAAGACAACCACTAGGATGGGCATTGAGAAGAAGAGGTCGCTAAAAAAGATGCGGTACTTTCCGCTCGTGCCAAGACTTACAAGATTGTACTCTTCGATGGCCACTGCAGCTCACATAAGGTGGCATAGTGAGCATGAGAGGGAGCAAGATATTTTGTGTCATCCATCTGATGAAGAAGCTTGGAAGCATTTTGATAGGGTTCATATGGCATTTTCGCAGGACCCTCGCAATGTCCGATTGGGGTTATCTACTGATGGATTTAATCCTTTTGGGCAGTCTGGAAAATCATACTCTTGTTGGCCGGTTATCCTGACTCCGTACAATCTTCCCTCGGGGATGTGCATGAAGCGGGAGTTTATGTTCCTAACAGTCATAATTCCGGGTCCGTTTAATCCAAAAGGTAAGATTGATGTGTACTTGCAGCCGCTGATAGATGAGTTGACAATGCTGTGGAATGATGGTGTGTTGACATATGACGTATCTTTGAGGCAGAATTTCATCATGAAAACAGCTTTAATGTGGACGATCAACGACTTTCGTGCTTATGGGATGATGTCGGGTTGGATGACCGCGGGGAAGCATGGATGCCCAATATGTATGGAGCGATCGAAGGCATTCACGCTTAAAAACAGTCGAAAGATCTCATATTTTGATTGTCATCGTCAATTCCTTCCAGAAGACCATCCTTATAGGTGGAACAAGAATGCATTCAAGAAGCGTTGTGCGGAGACAACACCGCCTCCACCATGTTTGACTGGTCCTAATGTATGGCGCAGAGTACAGTACTTACCGCTCGTCCATGAAACCCAAGGAGAACATAATCCTGATTATGGCGTCAACCATAATTGGACAAAACAAAGTATATTTTGGAGGTTGCCCTATTGTAGGACGCAGCTACTCCGTCACAACATTGATGTCATGCATACTGAGAGGAATGTGTTTTTGAATGTGTTTGACACTGTGATGGACATCGAGGGGAGGACAAAGGATACAAATAAAGCCCGATTGGACCTGGCTGACATTTGTAATCGAAAGGAGCTTGAGTTGCAGGACGGTGGTCGTGGCAGACTTATCAAACCGAAGGCAAGTTATACACTAAGCAAAGCACAGAAAGTGACCATTTGTAAGTGGGTTAAAGAACTAAAGTTACCAGATGGGTATGCTTCCAATAAGGGTAGATGTGTTGACATTAAGGAAGAAAAGTTACATGGAATGAAGAGTCATGATTGCCACGTGTTCATGCAACGGTTGCTTCCAATTGCATTTGACGCATTACCGAAGCAAATTTGGAACCCACTTGTTGAGCTTAGCCACTTTTTCAGGGAGCTTACATCGACAACACTAAATGTGAATCAATTAAAGGATATGGAAGTCAAGATACCCGTTTTGTTATGTAAGCTGGAGCAAATCTTCCCGCCGAGTTTCTTTGATTCCATGGAACACCTGCCAGTTCATCTACCGTACGAAGCAAGGGTTGGTGGCCCAGTCCAATACCGCTGGATGTATCCATTTGAGAGGTAAACAACATTAACTATTTTACTTAATACATATTAAATTCACGAACACGAGAGCGTAGTTTAACTTTCCCTAAAACTAGTAATTATTTGTATGTATCCCTCTGTAATAGGTTCCTGCACTCCCTTAAACACAAAGTCAAGAACAAGGCACGAGTGGAGGGTTCCATTTGTGAAGCATACTTAGTAGAGGAGACTTCCGCTTTTGCCTCTTATTTCTATCCGGACTAAGTTAACACGAGAAGGACAAGGATGCCTAGAAACGTTGATTCGGGCGAATGAAGTTCAACTAGTCCTCCTATATCAATATTCAACTATCCGGGCAGATTTAGTGGCAAATCAAAAGGATATTTCTTGGAGCAGCGTGAAATTAATGCCGCTCATCTGTATATCCTTCAAAATTGTGAAGAGGTCGCGCCATATTTAGAGTAAGTTTCTACAATGTCTTTTATAAGTTCAATTGACATTTATGATTATTAATCGTCCTGCTGTTAATCTCCCATATGTAGGATGTACGACAATTTTCTAAGGGATCTCCAACCTGACATTTCAAACGATCAGGTTGATCGAGAAATTACTTCTCACTTTGCTACGTGGTTCAGTAAATATGTAGGTTAAGCACCTTCATTTGTTGAAATACATTTTATCTCCTTAAATATATAGCATGTATAAGAATAATATAATATTTGATTTTTTAGGTACTAGATCCAGAAAACAATGTTCAAAATCCATTGTTGACAAATTTGGCATGGGGGCTTAACAGATGGGTTACATAATGGAATACTTATTTTGTAAATGGATATAAATTTAACACAAAAACATGGAATGAAGGAATGCAGACGTGTAACTATGGTGTTTGTGTGCGAACCACTGATGGCAATGTAGAGGATGATTTCTATGGGGTTCTAACTGACATCCTTGAACTTGATTATACCGGTTTCCCCGTGATGAAGTTAGTTATCTTCAAGTGTGATTGGTTTGATCCTACTCTTGACGTAGGGACAAAAATAGATAAAAATTATGGTATTGTTCAAGTTAGGCTGTCTCGAAGGTATAATAAGGCGTACGACCCATTCATTTTTTTTCACAACAGTGAGCGAGGTTTATTACTCGCCATATCCCGAAGGACATCATGGCTGGTTGGGTGTTATTAAGATAAAGGCTCGCAGTATAATTACTGATAATGTAATCAACCAGCCTGAAAAAGATGCTCCGTACCAAGATGATGAGTTTTCAAGACCCCACGTACCGTTGCAAATTACCCCAGACATTATTGTTAATTCTCTGGCGGACATTTCCGGAAATGGGGAAGAAGTTGAAAGAGAGTTAATAGATCAATCTGAGTTGGACGCATCTAGCGAAGGTACATCCCGATCAAGTGATACTGATGAGAGTGAGGGTGAATTTAGTGACGGAGATTCTACTTAGGTAATTTATTTATGTCATAATTCATTGTGTAAATGTCATTCTACTTATTAGGTAATTTATTTTTGTATTATTTACACTGTTGTGTAATCATCTTTTCATTTTTTTCACATATGGCAGATTCCTCTCGAGGTAGGGGTCGTCGTGGAGGTCGTGCTGCGAGAGTCCCTTCCTCGGCCGACCCACAACCTTCAGATCGAGACCACCCTACCAGCACCTCTGTGGACGGGACACCTCAGGGTGATGGAGTTGCACCCCCCACCCAGCCTCATGTGGTCGGGACACAGGCTGCACCCTCATCATCCACACCTACGACGACAGGACCATCATCATCATCGGGACAAGAGAGTCGTGGTCCATCCGACAGGAGGATTCTTCTTATCCCAAGGGGGGATAACGAGTATGCTAATTTAATTTTTTAATATATATAAAGTATCGTTAATTTCTATTTACTTGTTTTTTAATTTATTTAGAACATTTATTAATGCTCTAATTTTGCTGCAGTTTTCTGCCCGCGAAGGTCCTTTCTGACTCGATATCGAAGATCCTGCGACGTAAATTTGATGGTCCATGGCCTACATGGAAGGCCATCCCACTGGGCCATAGGGATCAGTTGTTTCTAGAGTTTAAGGTAACAATTTATTAAGTTATTTAAATTAAATTTACATTATATATATGTACACACGAATTTCCTAACAACTGTAAGTTGCAGAAAGAGTATAGGTGGGACTTAGCTTTAGAGGCTCTCGTCAGGGACATATTTGAGCATAAAGGCTCACTAGTCATGAAGAATCGGCGAACAAGGGAGGAAGGGTCGAAATAAGGGGAGGTGGGTGGATCCTGAGATCGGGAGGCAGCTGGACCAGATCTTGGACTACCGAGGCGTTCCAGGAGATCCAGGCCACAGCTCGGCGTGTCGAGCTTCGATGATGGCGCATGTGCTTGGACCGGTGGGTCTAAATCAGCCGCGCCCACTACGACGAGCTGGTAATACATTAAACTTTTGACTTAATATACTATTTAATTAATTAGTTTTCATTTTTAATTATTCTTATGAATTTAATATTATATTTTTCTGTGCAGAAAGCACGAAACAATGAGCCCCATTGCTATGGAGTTGGTGGAGAGGACGAAGAAGTTGAAGTCGGGGACATGGGTCAACGACAAGGCCCGTAACTATCTTTGTAAGCAAAAAAATAATTTAGTGTTTACTTGTAATTTATTATAAATGATTTGTTAATATTAGATATAATTTTAACTAAATCTCTTCAACTATACTTTGTAGGTGGGCTTCAACGAGAAGAAAGACAATGCCATATCACGTGCCTCACAATCACAAGATGAGTCTTTGACTGGTGATGGGCCCTGCTCTCCTGTCTCCGTCGACGATAATTCCATTTATTTGGAGGTCGTCGGGGGCAGAAACAAGAAGGGGCACGTGTATGGCCTCGGACACCTGGGAGGCGAGTTTATCTCTTCATCGTCCGGCACGCCTGCTCCTTCCTGCGCCAATACCGTCCCTCACAGTTCCACCAAATCCAGGACACCATCGCGGAGCTTCGGGAGAAGAGCGAGAGAGAGCAGCAGATGGCGAACCAGTTTGCCGCAGATTGACTCGGGCACACCAAAGAATGATGCGGTGAGCATCGAGCGAGGCCGGTTTCATGCGGCCGGTGTTGGAGCGAGATGAGGATCCAGACTCGATTGCTCGGATGATGCTCGACGGTTGTGCGCTGCCTGCGCGCTCCTCCAGTCCGCCGCCAGCTACTGATGCTGCTACTGCAGTGGACGATCAGCTAGCAGACGTGGGTGGTACGGACGCCGCGGATGATTGGATTCCTCCATCTCCCTCTAATCATGACTGTTTCCCCCCCCCCCCCCCCCCATATTTTTGACTTTAAGCGATTCTTGTACGATGTTTTGGATTATTCTTTTTATATATATTTATTATTTTTTATGATTGTATATTTCATAAGTTATTTGGTGTGTTTTATTAGTAATTTTTCTGACGTTTAAAGAAAATCAGAAAAAAAAAATATTTTAAAAGTTTAAATTAAAAAAATTTATTAATAACCAGTTTAGCGACCGAATTAGAAACCAATAATTCGGTCGCTAAACTTTATTTAACATTCACAGATGAGGTATAGCGACCGAAAATCCGTCGCTAATATAGGTTAACAGTAACCGAAATTAGCGACCGAACTAGCCACCGATTATCGGTCGCTAGAAATGGTTACCCAAAAAATGCAACCAACCTAATAGCGACTGTTTATTATTATTTAGCGACTAAAAATTCGGTCGCCAATTAGCGACCGAAATATTAATTCGGTCGCTAAAACCATAGCGACCAGGTATTCAGCCACCACCCTTAATCGATCACTAATTCGATCGCTAAATTAAATAGCGACCGATTTACACTGTTTAGCGACCGAATATTACGGTCGCTAGACAGTTGTTTTTTTGTAGTGTAATACTTATACAAAGTGATTCTCAAGATTACATTTTAAAATTTGTATTTAAATTAAAAGTTAATTTGTGATTATTTATAATTTTAAAACTCGCTTTTTAATTTTATAAAAATTACTTATTTATAAAATATTATTATTACATAAAAAAAAGGCCTCACATAATATTGAGACTGTAAGACTTGGACTTAGCTCATTTAAATAATCGAGCTTAATCTCATGTTTGACCTTGACTCATTTAATTAATGCAACGAGCTTCATCGAACATTTAACGAGTCAAGCCCGAATAGTTCACGAATAGCTCAACTCATTTACATCTTTACTCCCAACCACCCAAAAAGAAAAAACCATTCCCTGAACATTCATCAACCCACACCTTGAAACGCCAAAAAGTAATAATTGTTCTCTAATTGCTTGACATTTATAAAAAATATTATAGTCATTATATAAAAACACATAGTCTGAATGAATTATAGATTAAATTATTTCAAACATACTTATATTTTGTTTTACTAAAATTATAAATACATATATTTATATCTTATTATAAGTTTTTTAAGAGGTTTTCTACTTCTGAGAATTTTGAATAAGATCATACTATCTAATGGTGTTCAACTCTATTAATGTATAATTATAAACTTTATGTATTTATTATACTGTAATATTAATAAGTATTATCATCTATCTAAAAGCACTTGGATGTGATGATACGGATCTCTTCCAGCTTGACCAGAGGTCTTGAGTTCGAATTTTGACCCTGAGAATGCAGCAGCGTTAAAACTCTTGAGGGAGAGTTATACCGTCCATGTGGTCCTATCCGGCTCGAGGAATTAGTTTTCGCAGTTGCACACGGAGAATATCCTGGGAAACCAAAAAATAAGTATTATCATCTTAAAAAAATTAGATCAATATTATTTATATTTATATTTAAATTAATTAATCTAATATTAAACAATAATAATTTAAAATGATAATTATTTGATATTTTGTATTTATTTCATTTATATTTATATTTATATTTGTATTATATACAATATAGGCCCGTGGAACGCACGGATACAAAAATATAGTGTGTATAATTTTCCATCATCTTTGTGTCGTTCTTTCTAGTTTCTACAGTATCAATATGGGAAGCAATGAAGAGTTGGAGGGGAAGCACGAGAACAACAACAACTGCTTTGGTCACACTGATGAAGGGTTGAATCTTTCACCTCTCATTAACACTGCTAAGATTCAAGAACAGATTATGCTGAACTCAAAGAATTGATTGATAATTGAAATGTGAAGCAAGAGTCATTGAAAGATGATCAAGAGATGGTGGATGTTTGCATCATCTGAATATCTTTACGAGAGCTGCTAAACGGATACAGTTTTGTAGACACAAATACGACACCTGCTACGTTAATGTTACTGTAACGATTTTTTTTTTAATTTTGACTTTTTAAAAAAATAAAAAATTTATTTTTAAAAAAACTCATTCACTAGATAATGAACTGAATTCACCAGATATTTGTAATGATTCACCAGATATTTGTACATGCTTAACTAAAAAATTTATTTATCAAAAAAACTCATTCACCAGATATTTACACATACTTAACCAAAAAATTTATTTATAAAAAAAAAATTCACCAAATAATGAACTGAATTCACCAAATATTTATACCCGATTCACCATATATTTGCACATACTTAACCAAAATTTATTTCTAAAAAAAACTCATTCACCAGATAATGAACTCAATTCACCAGATATTTATACCTGATTCACCGGATATTTGCACATATTTAACCAAAAAAATTATTTCTCAAAAAAACTCATTCACCAGATAATGAATTGAATTCACCAGATATTTATACCCGATTCACCATATATTTGCACATACTTAACCAAAATTTATTTCTCAAAAAAACCCATTCACCAGATAATGAACTGAATTCACCAGATATTTATACCCGATTCACCAGATATTTGCACATATTTAACCAAAAAAATTATTTCTCAAAAAAAACACATTCACCAGATAATAGATTGAATTCACCAGATATTTATACCCGATTCACCATATATTTACACATACTTAAACCACAATTTTTTTCTCAAAAAAACCTATTCACCAGATAATGAACTGAATTCACCAGATATTTATACCGGATTCACCATATATTTGCACATACTTAATCAAAAAAATTATTTCTCAAAAAAACTCATTCACCAGATAATGAAATGAATTCACCAGATATTTGTACCCGATTCACCAGATATTGACATATACTTAATAAAAAAATTATTTATAAAAAAAATTAAATTTTAAAAAAAAATCCACTACAGTGCTGCACTGTGTGACACTATTCATACGGTGTCACCGTAAGTGTCCCCTAATTCTGTGTCCATTTAGCTTTTCTGCATCTTTATCAATTGATATTCATGATGAGATGGCTCTAGGAGAAACTATATATTTTATATAATTTGTGTATATTTTGTTAAGAATTTTATATAATTGATAGGTTAAAATTCAAAAATTATCTTATAATACTAAAATATATTTTTTTGAAAAATAAAAAATTAATAATCAACTTTTTTTAAAAAATTATAATACTAAAATTATTAATCAAATTATTATATAATCATCAATAATTTATCTAGGGATGGCAAGGGGCGGGGCGGGCACGGGTAGCACTCCCCCCCCGCCCCCATACCCGTCGGATAAAATCCGTACCCATCTTCGTCTGTTACCCATGCGGGTATCCAACGGGTTTTGTGGATATCTGCGGGTTTGTGAGTATCCGCGGATTATTTTTTCAGAAAAAATATATACTCTTTTTACTTGAAAAATTGTTAAAATATACATAATTCAATTTAAAATAATCATGTTCATACAAATAGATGTTAAGAAAGCATTAAAGCATTATCCAATTACAAAAGTTACTAATAAAAATAATCAAATACATTTAGCAATTACTACATATATATAATAAATGACATTTTAGTAATTTAAGTAACGAGTGTGGGTATCCGCGGATACGGATAGTGTGATACCCGCCCCGTTTATAAACGGGTATTGAAATTACCCGTTTATTTTATCCACGGGTACTCGTTTAACTACCCGCCCTGTGCCCGTTGCGGATTTTATCCACGGGTATCAGTGGGTACGGATAAAATTGCCATCCCTAAATTTATCCCTTGCATGCACGAGATCAAAGTCTAGTTTTTAAAAAAAAAAACAAGAAAGGACTCCTAAATTGAAATATCACAATTAACGCCTCATTCATGTTGATTTGAGATATAAACGATAGATGATAGATTGACTCTAATTTAGCAAATTCACCGCAATTGAATCATAAGGATTATTTAATGGAAGATTAATTCGGGTTCAAAGTTAACTCGGCAATAATGGAGATTTGGGAGAGGAATAAATTAGATAGCTGCGGTAATTTGGTACAAAACTAGTAAATGTGTGTGTGTGTTTTTTTATGAATGAAATTTAGGGTGAGGAAAATCCTAAATTTCATTCATCAAAAAAAAATAAAAATGATTTACGTAAATGTGTGTTTTACATTTTTCTTTTATATGTGTTTTAAATGTGGGTTTATGTTAATTTATATTGTTTACTTGCGAGATTTGGAATAATAAAGGTGGATTGGGATAGATTTTTATTCGTGGATTGGTTTCTAATTACAATATTATTATTAATTTTTGTCTTTTAATGAGTATTTGTTGTATATTTAATTTATTTCAAAAAAAATAATTTGGAATTTTGAAGTAAAAATGTTAAAGGTTTTAATTTCTCTTTTATTGTAAATAAAGTCCTTTAATATTTCATTATCATTCTTTATTTACTTTAATATATTTAATTATAATATTTTGAGTATAAATGATTTAACATGCAGATTTTTGGCAAGTGATAAAATCCCTGCTGATTAGCTTTTTGCATTGTGAGAAAAATAAACATTTGAGTTTTATCTCTTGGTTGTTTTCTTCTCTTTTTTGGGATAAACACTATTTCCTTCTCCTGCTGTTTTGATATCTCGGTTTCAACCGGGATGAGCCTGTTAAATTTAAATTCTGGGAGATTTTCGTCCTAGGCGAATAAATCATTGAGGATAGTGTGATTCCACACGTCCCATGCTTTTGGATTGCTTGTAATTTGTATAGGTTTTGCGTTGCTCCCTATGCTTTGACAACAGTATTCTCACATGCAAAGTTGAGAGATTTGTTGGATTAATTATTTTAATTAATCAATATTATGAATTAGCATTAATTAATTATTAGGAATTATAGTTAATATGTCAATTATGGTTAATTATTGATTAGCACCTTAATAGCTTGATATTATTAGTAATTGGGTATCTTCTTAGAGTGACCCTATGATGGGTTGGGCTATTCAATTGTTAACCCGTTGAGAGGTCCCTACTCTCTGCTGGTAAGTTAAAAGACTGTCTCCCCATTAAGCAGATTTATACGCTCTCCACAGGCTTACCAGAGAAGAGAGAAGTCCACCCTCACACTCTGATCAACAACAAACAATGGCTTCTGGTTCCGGTCATGCTTCAAGGTACACAATTCATGTATTTGTTCTTCGTTCAATTTTTGTGTGACATGCTATAATTTGTATCTATACAATGTTCTATAGATCTAAGAACTCTAGTTTTATCCTTCAATTGGTATCAAAGCAAAAAAAAAAAACGATCTACTTTGAGGAGTATCCCACCGCCAACCCTAGATGGGGACTAATCTCTCGCGAGTTTGTTCGGCACCTTGGCATCCCTCTCAGCTCATCCCTCTCAGCTGAGGTTTTTTTCCATACCCAATGCTCGAACCCGAGACCTTGGTTAAAGGACGAGAATCCTTTAACCACTCACGCCAACCAACCTCAGTTAGTTTCAGAGCAAATAGATACATGTTATGACTGTTAATCCTTTTCTTTCTTTTTTTTCGGAATTGAACAAAGATTTTTGAACATGGATGAACCCAAATTCGAATCGGCTTTTTTGTGCGATTAATGTCGAAATTTATTTGGGGCTTTTCTTAAACACCTTCACACGACCAACATATCAAACTTCATGTTTTTTCGTGAATTGTGTTGAGAGAATTTCGTGGTTGTTCATCGTTAGTGTACAACTAAGCGAACGACTTTCGATCTGCGAAATTATCTTTTTTTGTTCACGATTTCGGAAATTGATTGAGGGGTTTTATTTCTGAATATGATACGAACATCATACTGAAAAATCACTCATTTTTCTTTTCTCATTGTCGCGAGTTATCGCGCATGATCGATCCGGGTATGGATCGCGGGTCATCCTGACTCGTTTTCTGCTATCCAAGTGAGGGAGATGATCATCCCCGCGAAGCCCACTCGCGGGCCCAGCTTGTGGGCCCACTTCCAGGGCCTAGAAAATTTTATTTTAAAATTTAAAAATACCTATTTATTATTTCGGGTATTTTGGTTTTTTTTTTTTTAGAATTGTCGGACACCCATAAATATTTTATATTGTTAAATCCGTAAATAAATCAAAATTTTAAATACTGTATTCTCTATTTCTCTATTTTTGAGCCTGTGGATATTCCTTACCCTGTTTGTGACACTCTAATATACCTTACTCTCTCTATTAATGTGTCATAGTAAGGAATTAATTTTTTCTAAACTTTATTCCATAATCAATCAATTTGATATTATGAACTTTGGAATAAATTTAAGTTGTTTTTATATCCAGAAAATTATTTTAATTAATCGAAAGACAATAATTTAGTTTTCATTCTTATTTTTCTGGACATGGAAATTTAATGAAAATTTCATATTGCTTCAATAACACTTTTGTACAATACACTCTCTCATATAAATGTGCTAAGACTATGCGATTGATAAAAATAAAATATGATATAAATTAAGAAAACACTTTGATTCTTTGACTGCATCGATTTTTTGGCTTACTCTTTTATATTTTTGTTGTGAATATTTTGATATTAGCAAATATGTGCTGGAAAAGATGGTGACGTTGAACTCCGAAGAAAAAGCTGATTCAGATTTGAAGCGAGAGATGAAAAATGATGACTCGCCTCTCAACAACAATAGTAATGCAGTGACACAAGAAAAGGAGATAGAGCCATTTTCTGGTGTTTTTTGTGATTCGGGAGTTACAGAGTTGATTGAGTCTGATCCTTTTCTTAGACAAGTGGTCGATTCCTTTTTGATGCATCATGATTCCAAAAGTTATAACCAGAATGGCAGTGTTAGTGCCAAAGTAGGATCAACATTTTCAAATGTTAAGGACAACAAAATGCCTCAAGAAAAAAGGATGTAGCCATCATGGGTGTTACTAAATATTATATTTAGGTAAGATGAAAATTAGTTTAGTTAATTTGATAACTTGGCTTGGTTAATTTCTTTAGTCAATATAAGCCAAAATTAGATTTTGATATTATGTTTCATGTTTTCTAAATATTTAAGGAATTCTGTAAAGAACAATGGGAATCTGTAAGGTTTTCATGGCAAATTGGTTCTGTTACAGGAATATAAATTACTGGAGTTTTTTTTTTTTAACTCTAGAAAGTGAAAGCTAGTTGTTTTCAATGTTAGTCTCTCAAAATTCCATTCTTACAATTCACACACCAAAATCTGCATTTTAGTTTTATATTGATCACTACATAGTAGTAATTAATTGATTATCATCATAAAAGTTGTGTGTAAATATATCATTCTTCCTTATATTTATGGACAAATAAGTGACCAACTTCAGCATAAAATTAAACAATAAACTTGAGGTACATATGGATTCACATAACATAATATAATATACATTTGTCTGCATAATATGATGAGAAAGAAAAAACAAATAAACTAAAACAAGGTAGTTCAACCCTTAAATACTAAAAAAATTGTTTAATTAGTACATCCACTCTCTGTATATTAGACTAATGAGTTGCTCCCACTCTCTAATCTTTAGACCATTGAGGGGTTCCACTCCATGTAATTTGAAAGAAATATTAGAGAATCATATGAAAAACAGATATAAAACAAAGAAAATCTTGGTCATTGTTTAATTTACCACTGTTACACCGATGAGATCAGTGTGGCCAACTTTTTTCCTCATACATTTGGTCATCTTGGCAGCATCCACATCATTCCCAATCACCACCACTCGATCACTCCATTCCCCTTCTATAGCCACAGAATCCACACCTACATCATTAACCAATATCAAATTTCACCAATCACGTTTATTAAGTTCAGTCTTAATTGCTAAGTATATTAAATAAATAAAAGAACCAAAGATGGTGTTATGAAAAGATCACTAAAAAGTACTAACCGTTTGTTCCAGAAGCAACCTTGAGTGCTTTAGCCTTGCACTTGTGACAACTCATTTGCACTCTCATCACAATTTTTTGCTGTAATTTCACCACACGTTGAAAGGGATAAATATTTTATATGCATATACTTAATGTGCAAAAAAAAACAGAGAGAGAGAATGAATGTATGTACCTTCATGTTTGTTGAATTAATTCCTGGAGGTTTGATTCTCAGAGCTTACAAGGATCAATTTGTTGAACAGAATGCACAACCTCTACCCTTCTTATAATGCTTGTAGTATTGGTCAAAGTAGTCAACCAGGGCAAGTAAAACAAGATTACAAAAATGTAACATAAACTTCTACCACAAGTATACCAGAATAGGCAAATTCGAAATATCAATAACATCAAAGAACTTGTCTTCATCATAGGGTCACAGATATGTGAGAAGGTAGTTGTTTTTTTCCTTGGTGTGGAACTTTTGACTGGTTGTGGCAGTGTCTAAGACAAGTAATCGTCTAAGAAAATGAAGAGTATAGAAATGATGATTGTGTGTTTGTTTTGGTGTTGGAATGGGTCATATGTGTTTGGATAAAAGTTAAAGGAAAGTATGTTCCTTGTCCAAATGGGTGTTTGGGATCTTTTCCACTCTAAACCAAACACATTATTGACAAAGATCGGGGAGAGAGCTAAACTTAATAGTCTTTTTAATAGAATAAATCAAATGTGTGTGTATAACTTTTGAAGTAATTATTATAGTAATAAAATATTTTTAAGGTTTAATTATCGAGTTGGTCCCTGAACTATTTGGGAATTTTCAATTAGGACCCTAAACTAAAAAAATTCTAATTAGGTCCCTGAACTTATATAAAATTTCAATCGGTCTCCAAACTAAAAAATTTCCAATTGGGTCCCTGAACTTATTTAAAATTTTCAATTAGGTCCTTAAAGTAAAAAAAGGTGACTATATAAAATAAAAAGTAATAAAATGATAGATGATGAAACTTAGAAAAAAAAATTATTTGACATAATAATAAAATGGCAAAAGATGAATATGAGAAAAAAAACTCACTATTTAAAATAATAATAATAATAATAATAAAATATAAAACTTAGTGAGAAAAACTATTATTTAGCATAATAATTAAATAAAAATAAATAAATTTGAGAACAAAATTTAGTTCTTGAAATGATAATAACAAAAAAAATGAAATATGAAATTGTGCTGGAAAATTTCATCATCTATCATTTTTTTTACTTTTTATTTTATATATAGTCACCTTTTTTACTTTAGGAATCTAATTGAAAATTTTATATAAATTTAGAAACCCAATTAGATTTTTTTTTAATTTAAGGATCTAATTAAAATTTTTATATAAATTCATTAATTTAATTAAAAATTTATTTAGTTCAGGGATAATGTATCCAATTATATAAAATGTAACTGAAGTGCACGTATTTGTCGTGATAACATATAGCCACTTAGACACTGTTCTAATATTACAAGAATGACAATTGTTTTCTCATTATATATATATGTCGATCTCATACATATCATGTCAAAGGAGCAGGGCGTGTGTTAATTTGAAAAGTGGGAACAGTAAATCCTAATTATTTAATTAAGTATTCCTTAAAAAAAACTATTGAATTAAGCATTATTAATTAGTTGAGATTAAAATATAGAAACATGTGTTATTTTATCTTATTTTTTAATTTTTTATGCTTAAAAGTTTAGGTGAGTTGGGTCTCGGGGGACTCACCAGGGCCAGGGCAGGTCTCACAACTTAAAGAGCGCTTACAGATTACTTACAGATTACTCACCAACGAGATCCTCACATCGACAGTGAGATTCGAACCCACGACCTTGTGGATTATAAGTCGTATCCTTACCAACTGAACTAACATTCGTTACCAAACATGTGTTATTTTAAAATAATGATATATGATTGTTAATTAACATTTAATCTTACCTCCATATATTATATGATTTAAAGATGCTAGTCGCTTCTCTCGTGTCGTATAATAAGGTGAATTCTAGTGTGAAGTACCAGTTTTCCCAGTATATTGGTATATCCCAAAATTTCATTTGAAAACTCCTTTTTACCCTTATCTTCAACAAGCCCTCCTCATCCTTCACCACCACCTCACCAACCACCCTCCACCACCTCAACAGTGAACCACAGTGGCGGTTGTCAACCCCACTGCCACCAGCCCATTGTCCCCACCTCAGTCCAACCTCCACCGTCGTCCTCAACCTCCAACCACCAACTTTCCCTTCTCTCTTCCCTCTGTCGTCTCCCTCTCTCTTCCCCCACCTCCAAACACGTTGTGTCAGATTCAAAGAACAATGGAGGCGATCCTTCCTCCTGCTCCGTCGATGTCCCACCACTCCATCCCAAATAAGAAAAAATAAAAACGAAAATACAAAACACATAAGAAACATATCAGATACTTGTGCTAAGCTTCTCTGTCACCTCCTCCAAGCTTGACAGCTTCACCACCAGGCGCGCAACTCCACACCACCGCACTGTATCCATCCCTGCCGCGTCGCCACCTTGGTCCTTCGCCGCCATCACGAACCGTAGATCTCAAACCCGGATCCACGCACGAATCACACCCTCCACTTCGACGTGCACAGCTCAGCCGCCACACGCCCACCGCGATTCCAATCGCATCCACAGCCACCGTCGCGTCACGCCTCCTCTGCGAGAACGCAGATCTAGAGTCCAGACGCCTTCACCATACTGTCGCCTCGCCGCGAGCTCAGTCCAGTTCGACGTTCATGCTGCCATCACGCATCCAAGCCGTCGGGCCTCGCCCCAGCAACCGCCGCACGAACCGGTCGTCCACCCGAGTCTCCATCGTGTCGTTGCTTTCAGCCTCCCCTGCTTTGTCTCGTTGGTGGACATTTTTAGGGTTTGGATGGTAGGTGATAGCGATGAAGGGCGAAAGAGTCTTTTCATTTTCTTGTTATTTTTTTGGACAAAAAAATCTGGACCATTCATTATTAAAATAATATATCTAAGGGTTGACAATCATTTCCTGATAAAAAAATGGATACTTCACCAATATATCTGATACTTCACAGTAGAATTCACAGGATAATAAACCACTTCTTTTTATCCACCTTTTCTTGAATAGAAGATAAGTAAAAAGGGAAAGGCCTTTACATATTAATTTTTGTACTATTTGGAAATTTGATCGGAGATGCATCCAAATTTCTTTCTTGAGTCTCGAGTGGGGTCCAAGGGGAGGTAGAACCTTAATTGACGAAGGATGGGATCCCTAGCGACGAGACATGCTGTCTCACGTGAGAGGAGTCCCACGCGTGATCAGTGTGTGAAAGAGGGATGGGGGAGAGGCTACAAGCTTCGTTAACAAAGACCAAAGAGCTTAATTGTTAAGGGAAGAGACACCCTGTCAACAAGACACCGAGTCTCACGTCATGTGATGTTAATTCACTCGACAAAACTGATGCAATGTAAGAATTGTATTAGAGATATAATTTCTATAAATACTCTCTATTTCAATTTTATTTTCTATTCTTACCTTACTATTACTATTACTATTACTATTACTATTACTATTAGGGGGTCATTTAATAATTGGTAGAGAGGTTTCTCTACCAAACTGACATAGTCACATGGTTGGGCTGAGGTCTTATTAAAAAAGGAGATTGAGACTCACATGATGGTTCATTCCTCTAATCTGATTTATTTGTTAATGTTGTTATTATTATTATTATTTTTTGATATTCATTATATTCTCTACACATTTTTTTATTTTTGCAAAAAAAAAAAAGTTTTAAATCTCAGATACCATATTGTGAAGTTAGAGCAATTAACAAGGTTTGAATGCAGTCGAGCAAGTATATCAAAATTCAAATAATGAATAAGATAGTTACTGGGAGAATCTCTATTAGTCACGATAAGAAAAAATAAGGAATGAGGACCTACAGTAGAAATACTTAATCAAAGAAAAAAATTGTCTAAGCGCTTTTATGAGCTTCAATGAGGAATGAGGACCTACAGTAGCTTGTTGTGAAAGGTTGACCAATATGTCTTTCAAACAAAGTATTTCCATCACTAAATTAAACGCGGTTGGCATACATATTTTCGTTAAATTCATATTCCTATTACACTGATCGTAACTTATAAAATAGTTCAGTGTAGACGAACAGGCTTTCTTTTTTTCTTTTTCTTTTTTGTTTGAAGAGAGCCTTTCTTTTGTAACGCGCATGGTTAGTTATTTAAACAACAATTTTTTATGAACAATTTAAAATTTTTATAACCAAGTATCTTAGCACATAGGTTGTATGGCCTGTCCCGAGACACTCTAGGGATCGACTCGGTTTGCTTCTGAATTCGATTCCTGCCGGTGTTAAAATAATGTTTGGCAAGCGAAAACCATACTTGCGAACAGTGATTAATCATTCCTTAACAACATTGTGATACACTGAGTTTATAAAAAAATCTAAAATGTTATCTGGGAATGATAGTACGAATAATAACTTTTCATAATCAAATTTTGATAGTGCCGTGAGCCAAGTTAAATATGGGGATTGGGAAGGCTCTTACATCGTGCCATCATTTCAAGAGAAAATGTAAGAATGCTTACTCTAAAGTATGAAATATGAACGACACTAAACAAAAGACTTTAAATATTAATATAAGAAGTATTGTTCAATTAGTACAAACTTTTGCACAATCTATTTATTTATCTCAGGAAATGCTCTGTCTCTCTCTGCCACTAAAGGCAGCATAGCATGCCTTAGTTGGGAAAGATTGCAATGTTGAATTATTGACAGAAACAACAAATGATTGGGCCATGCATGATGCTTAATTAACCACACTGTAAGTCCTCTCAAACAATAAATTTGACAATTGCACTGAAAAGAAAAGAAACTTTGAAGATTATGAGCATCTCCCATTCATGGTCTAAGAGGTTTATTTAGCTTTAACTTCTGCTAAGCTGATCATAACAGTTTGTCCAACCTTTTTCCTCAAACAGTTTATCAAATTGACAGCATCTACACCATCTCCAATCACCACCACTTTGTCTTTGTATTCTCCCTCTAACCCCATGAAACTTACACCTGCATTTACCCAATTTCAATAAACTTTGTAAGGTAATTATATATAAAGTTCATTCCCATTTGCTAAGTTCTTAAAATGAAAGAACATATGATGTTTTTTTTTTTTTTAATCACTCACTAACCATTTGTTGCAGCAACAACCTGGAGTGCCTTAGTCCGGCACTTCTGGCAATTCATTTGTACCTGCATCACAATCTTTTGCTGCAAACACAACCACATGCAAAAAGGGTCAGTTGCTTTATTAGCCTAACGTGATTGAGATTCCAAAAAATTTTTGCAAGTGATGTACCTACCTTCATGTTTTTGAAGGTGAAGTTCTTAGTTTCGGGTTATCTTTGAACTAAGAGCCAATATGATGAAGAAAGTGCGGTTCTGTTACCTTTTTATAATTAAGCACAAGAGTTGGAAGCAAGTGAAATCTTGTACAAGAAAAAAAAAAAAAAAAATCCAAGTCAAAGTCAAGGAAAGTCAAGAAATCTCTAGATTACAAATGAATGAGTCAGTAGAGAATTTTGATCTGGAGTTGCTTTTCAAGAATATTTAAATTATTGGATGTTTGCATAGGATGGATGAAGCCATGCATGTTTTGGGCGAAGTTTCATAGAGGTTGTAATATAGCTCGTGGGTGTGAACGTGTTGACAAAGGGCTTATACGTCTTGAACGCGTGAGAAAATCTGCAATGTGAAAAGAGAAAAATTATGAGTTAGGCACTACAATTAATTCCTGGTACCCTCAACAACCCCCCTAAATTAATACTCTCCTATCGATACATGACCTAATTTTGAATTTGGTACCTACAGGTCAAATTTTTTTTAAATCGATACCTATATCTACAATTAATTTTAATTTGGTTATCGTCTTATATTAGTGTTGTAACATCATCCAACATAAAGATCAAATTTAAAATGATTGTCATATATGGAAATCAAATTTAAAATGATTATCACATATAGGGATCAAATTCATTTTTTTTATTCAGTCCCTACATCTGACTATCATTTTTAATTTGATTCTTATATTTTAACGGTAAGAAATGACGTTATAATACCAATAAACGGCAAGAAGCAGATTCAAAATAATTATATATATAAGAATTGATTTCAATTTTGTTTTATGTATAGGGACTATTTTCAAAATACTGAAAATAGTGTCACAAATTGGGACTAAATGATTGATAGGTAAAAGAAGTTTTTTATAAGTGCATTTTAACTTGGAACGCGTAGTTATAATTAAGTCATCCATATACTTTTACTTTTTTTTTCACAAAAAATTATCCATTTACTTTTGGTTAACAGTAAGTTTTATGTGAGTTGGTTTCATATGCTTCAATAACAGCCTATGTTTTTTTAATTTTAATGTAAGTGACTCATGGACACACACTACCTATATTTCATGTTTAAATATAATTTCTCTAATAATAACAGGCCCAATTGACGTGAAGCGAAACAAAAACCATTGAAAACAAAATACATATATATTAAGAGTTAGTTTCATAGCCTGAGTTCGAACCCCATCATGGTTTTTTTTTCAAAAAAAAAAAAAAAACAACCCATATAGTCTATATCGTCATCAATAAGCGACATTAAGAGTGATATTTTTGCAGTGTTTGTTTGTGGCACATTATTAATCTCAAATTTTCAGATTTTTGCTTCCTTTGGCTATGAAACAAAATTAAGTATAGTGGAGTGTTACTTTTACTGTTGCTAAGAATCAATACACATTAGGAAATGTCCTGTTATTGCTATAGGAACAGTAACGTACATAGGTCGCCTCCATATTTTTTTACCTATTTTTTAAATTTATTTTTAAAAAAAATTAATTTTTTTTTATTTTTTATAGATTTTTTTTACTTTTTAAAAAAAATTAATTTTTTTTACTGTTTTATTTACTTTTACTTTTTTTCACGTTTTCCTTAATTTTTTTTTGTTAATACTTTTCTTTTTTAATTTAATTTATATACACTGACAACGTAAAGATTTTTTACACTGTCAACCAATCATAAATTAGCAAACAATAAAAGTAGAGTTGTCATGTTATTGATATTTTAATTTTTATATACTTATATTTTAATGTATATATAATTTAACAGTTTAAAACTTAATATTTTATATATTTTTTATTTATATATATTTTTTTTAATATTTTTTTGTTCGAACTGAATCAAACCAAACCAATTTTAATTGGTTCAGATATTGTTATTTACTTTTTAAAGTTTATAAATTTTTTTTTTAAAATATTTTTAGCCAGGAAATGTAGTAAAGCTACCGTGTTCTTCGAAAAAGTTTAGGGTCGTTAGACTCGAACCAATAATTCAATGAATTTGAAAATCCGAACCACCAATTAAATTGGTTCGTTTTTTTCCTTTTTGTGTACGGTTCCGAATTGAACCAAACTCAATGATCATTAGTTCGGTTATTTTGAAACCAAACCAATCACTATATTTTAATATTTATATATATATATATATATATATATATATATATATATATTAATATTCAACATGTATATCACTTTATCAATTCACAACTTTTCTTCTATTGTTCCTATAACAGTAGAAGGAGTTGTCAACCGGTGAATTATTTAAATTTATTTATTTATTTTTTAAACATATATTTTGTTGGTTTTAACTACAGTTTTCTTCGAAAAAGTTTAGGGTTGTAAGACTCGAACCAATAATTCGATGAATTTGAAAATCCAAACCAACCAATTAAATTGGTTCTTTTTTTTTTTGTGTTCGGCTCCGAATTGAACCAAACCCAATGGTTATTAGTTTGGTTTTTTTTTTGGTAATACTTTTTTTAAAATCTAATTTGTTAATACTGACACTGTAAAGTTTTTTTACACTATTAACCAATCATAAATTGACAAACAGTAAAAGTAGAGTTGTCATGTTCTTGATGTTTTAATTTTTATATACTTATATTTTAATGTATATATAATTTAATAGTTTAAAATTTAATATTTTTTATATATATATATATATATATATATATATTAATATTTTTCGGTTTGAACCGAATCAAACCAAACCAATTTTAATTGGTTTGGATATTGTTATTGACTTTTTAAAGTTTATAATTTTTTTTTTGTTTTTAAATATTTTTATCCGGGAAAGGTAGCAAAGCTACCGCATTCTTCGAAAAAGTTTAGGGTCGTAAGACTCAAACCAATAATTCGATGAATTTGAAAATCCGAACTAGCCAATTAATTTGGTTCGTTTTTCTTCTTTTTTTGTGTACGGCTCCAAATTGAACCAAACACAATAGTCATTAGTTCCATTATTTTGGAACCGAATCAATTACTATATTTTAATATATATACACATATATATATATATATATTAATATTCAATATGTATATCAATTTATCAATTGATAACTTTTCTTCTATTGTTCCTGTAACAGTAGAAGGAGTTGTCAATCGGTAGATTATTTTGGATTATTTAAATTTATTTATTTATTTTTTAAACATATATTTTGTTGGTTTTAGCTACCGTGTTCTTCAAAAAAGTTTAGGTTTGTAAGACTCGAACCAATAATTCGATGAATTTGAAAATCCGAACCAACCAATTAAATTGGTTTTTTTTTGTTTGGCTCCGAATTGAATCAAACCCAATGGTCATTAGTTCGGTTATTTTGGACCTGAACCAATTAATATATTTTAATATATGTATATATATATATATTAATATTCAATATCTATATCACTTTATCAATTAGCAACTTTTCTTCTACTGTTCCTGTAACAGTAGAAGGGGTTGCCGATCGAACCAAACCAATTTTGATTGGTTCGGATTTTTTATATTATTTTATTATTAATTTTTTAAAAGTTTACATTTTTTTTTGCTTTTAAATATTTTTAGCCAGGAAAGGTACCAAACCCAATGATCATCGGTTTGGTTATCAAGTTCAAGAATTTTGAAACCGAACTAATTATAAATTTTAGTATTTATATATATATAATACTCAATATTTATTATATTTAATAATTTATATTTTAATATATATTTAAATTATATATATATATTTAATATTTTCGGGTCCAAACCAGACCCAATCGAACCAAACCAATTTTTGATTGATTCAGATTTTTATATTATTTTATTATTAATTTTTTAAAGTGTACAAATTTCTTGAATTTTTTTTTTGTGTTTGGCTCCGAATTCAACCAAACCCATTGGTCATTAGTTCGATTATTTTGTACCCGGACCAATTATTATATTTTAATATATTTATATATATTTTAATATTCAACATCTATATCACTTTATCAATTGACAACTTTTCTTCTGCTGTTCCTGTAACAGTAGAAGGGATTGCCAACCGAACCGAACCAATTTTGATTTGTTCGGATTTTTTATATTATTTTATTATTAATTTTTTGAATTTTTTTTTTGTTTTTAAATGTTTTTAGCTATGAAAGGCACCAAACCCAATGGTCATCGGTTCAGTTATCAGGTTCAGGAATTTTGAAACCGAATTAATTAGTATATTTTAATATTTATATATATATTAATACTTTATATTTATTATATTTAATAATTTTATATTTTGATATATATTTTAATTTTATTATATTTAATATTTTGGTGACGTAAACCCGAACGAATAATTCGATGAACCGATCCAATTAAATTGGTTTGTATATTTATATATATTTTAATATTTAATATCTATATCACTTTATCAATTGACAACTTTTCTTTTGCTGTTCCTGTAACATTAGATGGAGTTGCCAACCGAACAGAATCAATTTTGATTGATTCTGATTTCTTATATTATTTTATTGTTAAATTTTTAGAGTTTACAAGTTTTTTATTTTTAAATGTTTTTAGTCGGGAAAGGTACCAAACCCAATGATTATCGGTTCGGCTATTGCGTTCAGGAATTTTGGAACCGAACTAATTACTATATTTTAGTATTTATATATATATATATATATATATACTTAGTATTTATTATATTTAATAATTTTATATTTTAATATATATTTTAATTTTATATATATTGTAATATTTTCTGGTCCAAACCAAACCCAACGGAACCAATTTTAATTGGTTCGAATTTTTATATTATTTTATTATTAATTTTTTAAAGTGTACAATTTTTTTAAAAATGTTTCTAGCCAATAAAAGTAGCAAACTACTGTGTTCTTCAAAAAGTTTAGCAACGTGAACCCGAACGAATAATTCGATGAATCGATCCAATTAAATTGGTTTGTATTTTTTTGTGTCCGAGTCTGAACCAAACCCAATGGTCATTGGTTCTGTTATCATGTTCAAGAATTTGAAAAAGAATTAATTACTATAATTTAGTATTTATATATATATATATATTAATACTTAATATTTATTATATTTAAATATTTATATTTAAATATAAATATTAATTATATATTGACATGATCCATGACCTCTTGATTGATCTTTGTGCTAAATAGTAGATAAATAAATTAAAATCATCATTAAGAATTGATTTTAAAATTATATGATAGATAAAAAAGTAAAAGATTCTTATAGATATAATATGATTTATATTTCAATAAATAAACAGTATATCGCTTTTGAAAAAAAAAAAAATCTAATAACCACTCTGCGTATCGGACGGGATATCACGCTGGTAGATGATAAAGATAATGCCATTTATTTAGTTTGCTATTAAACGAGAAATTGGACGGCTGGGGAATGAGGCCTCTGCTCTTAAAATTCTTTACATACGCGGTGAGAACAGAAACAAGGAAACTTCGCGCAGTCCCATATAATTAAAGCCTTCTCTTATCTTTGGACAATGGGACGCGGACATTTTTAATAGCTGGGTTGCCTCGTGGAGTACCCATTAGATTTGAGCTGTGTTATTCGTGTAATTTTTATGGATATCTAAGTAATATTTACACTCATAATTATATATTATACATCTATTTTATCTCAAAATATAATACATTTTCATCCTATTCATGTTGTATAAGTAAGACGGTATTTTCAGCAGAATTGGCCGCACGTTTATTGACTAGAGGAGTAGTTAAATACAAAATACAAGTAATTGAAAAACTAGAAAATAAAGCAACCACTAATCCCACGGCTAACAACTCCTAATAATATGGGATTCTCCTAAAGAAAAAGTAAAAGCAACAGACTTCCTAACAAATAGGAACTTATTCACGAAAAACAAACTACTAAAAATCTCAACACCCTCCCTTAAACTGAATGCCATCTATCAATCAGTTTAAAACTGAACTTGAACAAACTCCAAGTAATCCACGCAATTTTTCAAATGCTTCCAGCTTTAGAGGCTTCGTCATGATATCCACCACTTGGTCTTCACTTCGACAATAAACCAAATCTATTTTTCTATTAGTTACAAGATCACGAAGAAAATGATATCTCACATCTATATGTTTGCTTCTCCCATGTAAAACTGGATTCTTGGAGAGTTTGATAGTTGAATATTATCACAATGAATCACAGTAGGCCCATCTTGATAAAATTGTAACTCTTTAAGAATTCTTCTCAACCAAATTGCTTGACATGCAGAAGTTGTTGCAGCTATGAACTCTGCTTTGGTTGTGGACAAAGTAACAACTTGTTGCTTCTTTGATGCCCATGATACAGCAGCTGATCCCATCATAAACACATGACCTGATGTACTTCGCCTATCATCCAAATCACCAGCATAATCGCTGTCAGTGAAACCAGTCAAAACAGATCCTTCATTTTTCTTGTAGAAAATACCGAAATCTGTTGTTCCCTTCAAGTAACGAAACAGTCTTTTAGCGACTCTGAGATGCAGCTCTGTTGGTCTTTCCATATACCTACTGATTAGACATACAACATACATAATATCAGGCCTAGTGGCTGTCAAGTACATTAAACTTCTAACAATTTGTTTGAAGTAAGTGCTGTCAACCCTCTCTCCATCAAGATCACTAGAGAGTTTCAATCCTGGTTCACTTGGAGTCCCAACTGGGTTACAATTCTCCATGTGAAACCTCTCCAAAACCTCCTGAACATATTTCTTTTGCCCAATAAAAAAACCAGCAGGTGTTTGCACTACTTCTATACCAAGAAAATATTTCATCTTTCCTAAATCAGTCATGTCAAAATCAGCCATCATAGAATTCTTAAAATCAGAAAACATAACTTCATCATTGCCCGTGAAAATAAGATCATCAACATATAGGCAAACTATCAAGATTTTACCTCCTTCTCCAGACTTGATGAATAGAGTGTGCTCATATGGGCATTTGTTGAAACCTGCTTTCTCAAAGTGATCTTCTATACAACTATACCAGGCTCGAGGTGCCTGCTTCAGACCATATAAAGCCTTCTTCAATTTGTAAACCTTATGTTCGTTACCTTTTATCACATAACCAGGAGGCTGCTCAATGTAGACTTCCTCAAGTAATTCACCATTAAGGAAAGCTGATTTTACATCAAGTTGGAAGATGGGCCATGAGTTTTGGGCTGCTAATGAAACCACCAACCGAATTGTATCCTGTCTTGCTACAGGAGCAAAAACCTCATGATAATCAACTCCATGCTCTTGCTTATAGCCTTTCACAACAAGCCTTGCTTTGAACTTGTCGATTTCTCCCTTTTCATTCAGCTTTGTCTTATAAACCCACTTCACACCAATGGTTTTTTGCCCTTTAGGAAGATCGGTTAATTCCCAAGTCTCGTTCTTTTCTATTGCTTGAATTTCTGCATCCATGGCCTTTTTCCATTTTTCTTCTTTCACTGCTTCTGTGAACAGTATAGGATCAGAACCTGCAAATAGGGCAAAGTGTGCAGTAGTATCCTCATCAGATAATTCATCTCCGCTCACATAATCTATCATCCAAGATGGCCTTCTCCTTTGTCGTTGTGGTTCTGAAATAGATGATTGATATTCATCTGGAATTGAAACACTTGGTGAAGGACTTGGCAAGACTTCTCCAAGGGACTGCGTGGAAAAGCTGCAATTGTGATTCAGACTCCTGACTTTCCCCGCCAACTTCCTCAAGATCAATTAACGTTTGTTGTTGCTCGGTGCTGTTCCAATCCCATGTATTTTCGTCATCAAAGAGAACATCTCGACTGATGATTATTTTCTTGGTAATGGGATTATATAACTTGTACGCCTTGGATTCCTCACTAACCCCAATAAAGACACACTTCACACTTTTACCATCAAGCTTTGTTCTCTTTTCATCTGGAACATGTGCATACGCTGTACACCCAAAGATTCTGAAGTGATCCACTGATGGCCTGACTTCACTCCAAGCTTCTTGTGGTGTTATGTTTTTTACAGCAAGAGTAGGACTTCGATTGAGTACATGAACACTCCAATTGACTGCTTCTGCCCAGAAAGTCTTTGGAATACACTTTGTCACCAACATGCTTCGCACCATGTTGATAATCGTCCGATTCTTTCTTTTAGCCACACCATTTTGCTGCGGTGTGTATGCAGCAGTAAGTTGTCTCCGTATTCCATGCAATTCACAAAAACTTGAAAAATTATGTGAGTTAAATTCACCACCACGATCTGTACGAAGGATCTGAAGGTACTTGTCATATTCTTTTTCAACTCGAGCCTTAAAGCTTTTAAAAACAATAAAAGCTTCAGATTTCTCTTGCAAGAAATAAACCCATGTTTTTCGACTATAATCATCTATAAAGGTAATGAAGTACCTTTTGTTTCCATTCGATGTTGGATGATTGGTCCACAAATGTTTGAATGCACCAACTGTAGGATTTGCTCAGCTCTCCATGCTTTTCCATGTGGAAAAGAATCACGATGTTGTTTACCAACAATACAATCTTCACACATTTCTATGGGATTGTTGATATTGGGCAGTCCTTCCACCATATTCTTATCATGTAGGATTTTCAATCCTTTGAAGCTCAAATGACCATAACGCAGATGCCATAACCATGTTGGATCTTGCACTCTTGTGGAGAAACACTTATGGACACCGCACTGAATGTGCAGAGGGAACATACGATTGGTTGTCATTTCTGCTTCTGCTATTAGTCCCTTCTCTGGATGATGAATTTGACACCTACTTTGTTGGATGATGATGATGTAACCCTTCTCTTGTAGTTGGCCCATACTGATGAGATTGTTTTTCAAATCTGGGATATAAAACACACTAGAAATTGTATGCACAATATTGTTTCTCATATGGAATTTAATATCCCCTTTCCCCATGACAGAAATGCAAGAGTTGTTACCAAGCTTCACAGTTTGTCTAAATGTTTCATCCAAATCATAAAACAAAGATTTGTTTCCACACATGTGATTGCTGCAACCCGAATCTAAATACCAAGTATTACTTGATGAATTATTCTTGTCGATGTAAGCCATCAAGAGCAATTCTCCTTCAGTTTCAGAAAAGTTTACCTTAGTTTCCTTCTCTTTGTCAGGGCATTCATACTGATAGTGGCCATGCTTGTGACAATGATAACATTCCACCCTTGCCTTGTCAAATTGTGTTCCTTGATTGTAATATTGGCGTCCTCTACCTCTGCCTCTTCCTCGAAATCCACCACGTCCTTTTCCTGGAGAGATAGTTCCTTCAGAAGCAGTGACTTTCAAGGCTTGCTCCTCCACAACATAGCTGGTCATCCTCTGCTCATGAACTAACAGTGAGCTTTGCAACACATCAATCGAAAGACTATCAATGTCATTCGATTCTTCAATGGAACACACCACATAGTCAAATTTGAGTGTCATTGAGCGAAGGATTTTCTCAATGACTGCAACATCTTCCAGCTTTTCTCCATTAATACGCATCTTGTTTGCAATTGACAGTGTTCTTGCAAAGTAATCATTGACTGACTCTCCTTCCTTCATGTGAAGGATTTCAAACTCTTTGCGAAGAGCTTGGAGTTGTGCACGTTTCACCCGTGCAGTGCCTTGGTACTTCTTCTTCATCGAATCCCAGATGTCTTTAGCAGTGTCCTTCTTTAGGATGGTCTCCAGTACTGCACGATCTATTGCTTGAAACAAATAATTCTTTGCCTTCAAATCCTTTAATCTCTTGTCCTCCAACGTCTTTCGTTGTGCTTCTGTCAAAACAGTTTCATTATTAGGTTCAGTGATGCCGGTTTCCACGAGAGCCCAGTACTCCTTAGATCGCAGGAAATTTTCCATCAACATACTCCAATGATCATAGTGACCGTCGAAGCGTGGAATAGCAGGTTGCATAAAGCTGTTATCAGAAGCCATCAAAAAAAATCTTGCTGCGGCAAGAAAGAAAGCTGCTGCTTTTTCAAATCAGGCCCCAGTGAGGAGCTCTGGTACCAAATGTTGTATAAGTAAGACTGTGTTTTCAGCAGAATTGGCCACACGTTTATTGACTAGAGGAGTAGTTAAATACAAAATACAAGTAACTGAAAAACTAGAAAATAAAGCAACCACTAATCCCACGGCTAACAACTCCTAATAATATGGGATTCTCCTAAAGAAAAAGTAAAAGCAACAGACTTCCTAACAAATAGGAAGTTATTCATGAAAAACAAACTACTAAAAATCTTAACAATTCACACTCACATCAATTTATGATATTATTTGAGTGTCCAAATCTAGATGTACAAAAAACATAAGAGGTTGGATTTAGAGGTGCCGGAGTAGATCACAACTCATCAGTCAATCTCAATCACCATGACACCATGTTTAGCTCATTAAGTGGATCCTACTATGTCACATTATGTTTAAGTAATTCACTCATCTTTTATTTTAATGGTACAATCTTTTAAGAGTATTCATATCTAAATCGATACAAAAAAAAATGAAAATCGATCCAAAAAATCGAAAACCGAACAAAATCCATATTTAGTGAATTTTTTTGACCTTGTTTTGTGAAAACCGTTTTGATCATATTTCGAATCCTTTGTTTGAAACTGAACTGAACCACTTATATAAAATTTAATATATACTTATTCTACTTTTTTTATTATTGATTTCTTATTTGTTGATTTTTCCCCCTAATAATACTTATTAATTTGATGTAACATAGTTTTCTACTATTTTTAATGTTTCAAACATAAAATTGATATATGTTAGCTTGTGAAATTTACTTTTTAGTATGTTAGTGTTATATATGTTAATGTTATTTGGTTTTATTTTTTAAATTATTATGTTAGTAAAAATCAAACCGTCCTATCCAAATCATATTTAATTGGATCGGATCAGATCAAGTTTTTTTAAAGAATCATTCCATATCGAACTGAACCACATGTTGTTTAAATATTTGGATTTGATGATTTTTATCTCAAAACCGATTTGCAGTGTTTGCGGGTGGTGAGATGGATGATACAGTGTTTGAAAGAGTCTTGAAGATATTAGTTGTAGTTTATTTATTTGTTCTTTTGGGTTTATTAGACGTCCGTGTTTAAGAAAGGAGGTGTTTACTTATCTCTCGAAGACCTCCAAAACGCTCCAAATATTATCTATGATAAATCCTAGCGTTTTACTAAAAATCTTTCTCTTTATTGTCGATCTTAGAATCTGTGACTCTCTGTTTTGGACTGCACACGACCTCTAATCCTCAATATAATTTCTTTAACGCTACTGTCGTTGCTTCGGCAGCTCTCAAAAGTTTGCTGCACTTGACTTCACCATCTATTGTAACAAATAAGGGTTTTATTCTCTCAAGTCTATCCATGGGCTTTTTTTTTCTATCTTTCTTTCTTTTGATTATTTTATTCATTCAAATCAATCCCCCTTTTTTTTTTCTACCTCTTAAGAATTTCAAAAGAATTCTTCACGTGAGGGGTATTTGGCTGAGACCAAATTGCCCACGGTGGCCTACGTCACATAGGATCCTTTTATATTTTTATTTTATTTTTTTTAAATATCTATTTTATATTATAAGGAAAATAATTATAATAAATATTTATACTACTTTTTTTTAACACTAAGCCTCATAATAGTTTAATCTTTTAATAAAAATACTATATTAAAATTTTAGGATGTTACATTTCTACCTTTCTTCAAGAAATTTCATCCTCGAAATTTCAACATCTACACACTTATAAAAATAAAAACATTAATAAACATACAACTAGAAAATAAATTTATTTATATACAATATAGAGACATGAATTATGATCATCAAAATAATTTTTCAGCACAACAAACAATCTCAGATAAGTTCAATCATGACCAGTAATTAATCAAAATCAACAACATAGTCTTGTACACCAGAGAACAATTTAAACAGGAAGTGGAGGTAAACAACACAAAACAAAAAACAATCAAGCACCAGTCAACTCTAAAGTTTCTCACAAATAATAAATTTAAAGAGATCATTATCTTACTAACAAAACTCATACCCTTGCATGTTAATCGCCATAAATCTGTACACCATCAATTAAATAATGGGTTGGCCAGACCCAACATCTAAAAGAACAACATGCAGTCTTTATAACTTTAACATCAGTCCTATGCGCCCATGTTTTGATTTTAGAACAAGCACCACTACCACAGTCCGATTTAGAATCGAACTGCTCTGATACCATAAATGTAACGTCATTCGTTACATCAGTAGCCCAAATTAATTTTCTATAAAAAACCTTTATAATATTTAGATTAAATAATCGAGTCACAAGATTTTTCACAATAAAAAAAATAAGTGTAAAAGATTCTCGTATATTAAAAATAATTAAATAAAATAATAGTGTTAAATAAACCATTTAAAATTCTATAGCATGAAAGTTTAAGAAGATAGGTGTTTACTTACCTTTCAAAAACCTCCAAAACGCTCCAAATATTATCTATGATAAATCCTAGCGTTTTACTAAAAATCTTTCTCTCTTTGTTGTCTATCTTAGAATCTGTGACTCTCTATTTTAGACTGCACACGGCCTCTAATCCTCAATATAATTTCTTTAACGTTACTGTCGTTGCTTCGGCGGCTCTCAAAAGTTTGCTGCACTTGACTTCACCATCTATTGTAACAAACTAGGTTTGAACCCGTGCAACGCACGGACCATATTTTCTTTCAAAAATATAATGGTTTTGTATTGGTAATACTTATATGTTTTTGTTATATTTATATTATTTTATAATTTTATTAATATTTTTTTTATATAGATAAAATATTATTATTTTTTTATGTAATATATATTATGTTATATTATTATATTATATAATTATGAGATATCATAAGAAATATTATACAATATAAGATTATATAATATATTTTTTATTATTACATTAATATTATATTATTATATAAATTTAATTGATATTCATCAATGTAAATATTTTTTGCATTATCAATTTATCATTGATTGATGTATTATTAAATATTCTAAATAACGTGCCACACACGGGTTATGTTTTATAAAATAAAAAAATTGGAGCTTATGTTATATATTATGTTATATTATTATTTGACATATATTAATTTATCTTATTATATTTTTCTCTCTTGAAAATTTATTTGATTTAATTCTCCTCTTTTTCTCCGTGCAAATGAACCATTTAAAAAATATATATATTTATGTATTTATCTATGTAATCTATGTAACATATATGAGTCGTCGTTTGAAAGTTACTTCATTAATGGAGTGAGATGATTGAGGATGGTAACACAAACTACTCAATTCTACCCAAACCCTGTCATTTTCATACCCTCAAAATTGGGGATTTGTGATTTTCCTCCACCTCTCATTCAACTTGCAAACAATGGAGTGGTATTTTTACCTTTTCACTCCACTCCATTACTAATCTTTATTAAAAAATCACTCCACTTCGTCTAGTTGGATTCGTCGTGCGTTCCACAGTTGTGCAAAATTACATTAAATTATGATTCTTTTTTTTTTGTAAATCTAATTTTATTAGATGCAAAATGCAAAATATGTTAATATTTAAAAATTAAAATAAATATATTAATTATAATTATAATAATACCATAATAAATTAGTATGTGAGAAAAACTAATTATAATTTGTGGTACTAAATTTGTTATTAAATAAAAGCATTAACAAAATAAAAGTATTTTGGTTCAAAAAAAAAACATTTAAGGATGAAAATTGTTATATTTATATTAAAACTTCCTACAACTTTTATGTTAACATTACATGAGTTCACACACAAAATACACATCAAATTTTATTTTTTTTTACAAAAAATACATATCAAAAACTACTTTCTGTGTAAACTGTAAATTGTAAATTGCAAATTGCAAGATCTTGATACAATTTCCATATTACAAAATAACATACAAATACACATATCAATGTATCATAATAATACTCACGTATCCATTCAAATACTCTAAACATATATAAATCGGCAAGTATTATTGTCAATTACATTCTTATTAAGCATGAAAGCTGCAAATTCTATTCTACTATTGGATTCTCTCTAATTCCCTCTAAGTTACATATATATAGTACCTCCAACCATGTCATGTGGTTTTCACCAAATGATAATGTTTGCATTCCTGCCTATCCATAAATTGAAGAAGGGATCCATTGGCAAGGATGTTTGCACGATACCCATGTTGACATCTTTTTTATCTATCACTGTGGAGGAAAAAACAGAAATCAACATCTCAAACTATAAATAGAAGGTTGGAAGAAATGGAAGGTAGATGAAGCAACAAACAGTGCAAGTGCATGTAAGTCCATAAAGAGAAAAGTGCAGACTAACAAAAATGTTGTAGCATGTAATTCCATTTATTTCTATGAAACGATTACTAAGGAAGGATCAAATCCAAAAAATAAAGAAAACTAACTTCTATTTTAAGTAGTTGTTGAGAAACATGGAAAGAGACAGATGAACTTCATAGAAAGTGAGAAACTAAAACTAAAAGTGATTAAATGAGAAAGGTTTAGACATAGAAGGTGTCCAACTCAAAGCTAATAGTTTGAAATATTGGTGTAACCATTTTTCTTAAGGAAATGAATTTATTATAGAAAAGTAAACTAATATCAGTACATGATGTACTGAAGAATATCAAAATGAGTTTTGATATAGGGATTTGTAACTCTTGATAAGAAATTCATATCTCATTATCCCTTGCCTTCGACATTCACAGTAACAATCCCATTTATGTTCTGGGATGAGCTTGCATCTCATGAAATCAAACAAATTGAGCTCTCTTAATATTTCACATCTTCCTTCAGATTATAATTCAATGCCTCATGATTGATTACTTGTAATCTGATTTTCATGTATTGTCTTCGATATTGACACTATCACTCTCATTTATGTTTTGGGGCAATCATTGCACTCTTCTTAAACACACTGCAAATAGCATATGCATCATGAAATTACATTTGATATTAAATTAAGTATACAATATAATGGTTATTTTTTAATCAATAGAATCATATAATAATGAGATATTAATAAAAATAACAATAAAAATGGCACTGACTAAGAAATTAAAAAATATTATAGGAAAGTATGTGTAATAATTATCAATATAGCAAATAAAATTACCTTGTTTGGGTACATCTTTGTCCTAAAAGTCCTGAACCAATAGTCTACCCATAAAGTCCCCGAAGTTGCCATCCTATTGAAACAAACAATCAGAGAAAGACAAACCACTCCAAAGCAAATTAACAACTTTCATGTCACAGTTTATATAGGACCCAATGAGTTCAGTCAACCCTTATATTCCCCAACTCTTCCACATTGTAAATTAGTCAATTACAGGACAAATTAGGAAAATGAAATCCAAATACAAAATCAGAACTAATTTGCATTGAAAAGAACACAACAATTGTTAACTATCATGAGAACAATGATTGTTAAGTATTAAATAAAACAATATCAAATCAAAAGGGAAGCACTAAGACATAAATAACATAGGCAGTAAAAGTTCTATATAGATAGAGGTCCAAAGTTACAATGTCAAATCTAATTATTCAAGGTTAAAATTTTTATAAACATCCTTATATGATGCTATGTAAAATAAATAAGTTACCTTTCATATTTCTTATTCAAATTACACTCTTTACTCTTTATACCTGTAAATAACAACACGGGTAAGCATTACTGATACCGACCATAATTGATATCCAGCACACATCAACTCAAGATAAACAGATCTACATATGGAAGTTTTGAGGCAATCCACCATCAACCCTTTTTCACAACAAAAAAAAAATCAGTTTCAAAGACCAAAAAAAAAACTTTATTCGGTACAAAGAATCTTACCTTCGACCTCGTTGAAAGGAGCGATGATGTTCATCATCTCTTAAGACAGAATCGTTTTAATGCTCTCTCTTTCTCTCTCTTCAAGTTCTCTTCTTTCTGGGTGTGAGAGGAGCGATGGCAAGGAGTGACGACGAGGGTTTTCGAGCGATGCCGGTGACTTGGCGAGAGGAGTGTCTCCTAACTGCATCTGGAACAAAAGAAGAAAGAATGAGAGGAGAAGAGTGTCTCCTATGATATGATACTCAAAATCCCATTTCTGAGAACCGTGCACCCCTACTCATCATGTTATCTAGACTCACATACTGATGAAGGACATGCTCTTCAATTCAAGCAAGAAGGATACACACAAATGAAAGTGCATATAACAGTTGCAGAAAATTGAAAAGTGGAAAGGAAAGAAGTAGTGGGTTGAGGGTTCAAGAAAACAATCACCCAAGAAATTTTCAAATAAATCACCCAGAAAGATGCAGGGTAAGCTATTTCACAGTAAGCAGAAAGATTGAATCTTAAAGAGAGAGAGAGCAAACATTCATCCAGTTGAGAGGAACCTAAGAGGCAAAGGTATTAGATGGTAGAGTAAAGTACGTATTAATATTTATATCTCCACAATCAGCATTATATAGAAACGTTTTCGTAGGACTAACCAATCAAACTACCAAAGTTGTCTAAGCTTCAATTATAAAAGATTAAAGCTTACAGAAGTTGACACAAACAAACAATTACTACTGCCATAATAAAACAAAGGACAAAAATATTAGTTTATAAGGAATTATATTGCATGCTTAGGATTAAAAAAATATGTTACCCCAACATAAAAACCAGGAGGAGATTGCTTGTCGAAGTAAGTTTGTTTGAAATCCATAGGCCATCCGTCTCCTAGATATACTTTCACCTATCCAGTGAGATTAAATTAAATTCACTGTAAGAAAAATGGACATTAGCTAATTCTTTCATATTGGCAATATCCTTTACCTTTAGTGTTTTCTTCACTGGCAACTCATAGTTAGAGGATTGAATACCTTATTATGTGACCCTACATTCACAAGAAAATCTGGCTTTTTGACATAACCACATCCTCCATTCGATGTAAACATTCCATGCATCAACCAAAGATATTTGCCATACCTCTGCCATCGGGACAAGGACTGATAGTCAAATGTTTATAAACTTGATAGAAATTCACCTCCTAAAGAAAAATGAATATGGAAGGAGGAGAAGCATGGATCATTAAATATGAATCATTGAAACTTCGAATGTATTATATTCAAATTCAAATTCAAATTCTAAGAAACTTTAGATCATCGATATTACAATTATTTGCACAACATGTAATCAATAGGAACTTACGCTCATCATAGAAGAATAATTAATGTGGTAAAATAAAGAAATTTTCAGCACACATGAAGGAGCGATAGTTACATTAAGTACATAGATATATTTTACTGAATATTTACATCTTCACGAAAGCATTTATCAAAGCACAAATTACCAAAAAAAACATTGTCAATAGAATGAAGAGAAAACAAACTCAAAAGCTACTGATGGGGATGAATCAATGTCAAAAGCTACTGATACCGTATAACATTAATAGTAGTGAAAAGATTAACAAATTAACAAATTAAACAAACTGGAGCACCAAAGAGTGAAATGATAACTGCATGAATTATCAAATGAGCATTGATTTTGAAAAGAAATGAAGAGAACATGGAACAAACTTGGTGTACAATGTAGATCTGAAATACATACAGTTAATCCAAAAATGATAAACCATGACATGTAATTTACAAAATTGAACAAAAACACACAAAGGAACTTGACCTTACCTGGAAGGTACTTGCTCTGCAAACATTTCTGCTGCACTAAATGATCCAGTCTGAAACCACAACAGATTTTGGAATTTATTCATTCAACACAGATCAAGCCATCAAGTCAATGACACAGTAACTCACCGAAACAGAATTTTTAAAATGAGCTGCAAGAATTAAGCCAAAAGAATTTGAAAAATAATTCGACTTTCAAAACAAATAATGAGTTTTTACATGTGATAGCAGCTAGAAGTTTTTACTAATACTCCTTCATTGTTTTTGTGGATATCTTTCATGCTTGCTATTTTTTTAAGGTCATTATGGCAAGATAATTAGAATATTATTTTCTTTAGAAAAAAATTAACTAACCATTGCCATTCCTTTGCCTCGGACCACACACCACCTAGGAACATGATGCAGTAAAAGATGAATGTTCAAATGAATATTACAGAAAATATGTATTTGCATTTTAAATAAAGTCGTACCACCAGCACCAGTGACCAACCCAGATAATGTGCATCTTAAAGCATGTTTACTGGATACATGCAACTGAATACAGCTATCTGCAATTAAAAACCCCAGTAAGAAAAAAAGTTGATTAACCCATCTAGGGTTTTGCGTTTTCTTTTCCATAAGCAGAAGAAAGAAAAGAAGCTTCTGAGCTTTCTTATATACTATGGAAGATTGGAAGATGAGATGGCAACATAAGTTATGGAAGAAAGAGAGCAGAGGGTTAGGGAAAAGAGACCATAAAAAGAGAATGAAAATTAAATGATTGAGAAGAAATAACCTCCATGGGTCGGCGATAATCCAAGCGAAGTCCTTCTAGGCTGGCGTCACTCTGGCGAGCCTCATCTTGAAATTTGAATTTTAGCCTCTGGCTTGCAGCAGGTGGTATATTGGAAGAAGAGAGGAGGTACCGTGTTGGAGAAAGAGAAATGAACCCCACAGCCAACAGCCCACTTTTATCATTTCAATCAATGCATTGAAATTTGAATTTTGAAATTCAAAAACTCTCCAAATGGGCTCCAAATTTAGCTCAGCAACAGCCTAAGAGTCCCACAATAACTGATCCCTCTATAACTTTCCAAATATGGCAAATAAATCAATGTCACCTCTCCAAGCAAGCTCCCAGAAGTTGACACGTGTAAAAACTTTCCCAAATGATGACTTCCAATTGTATATTGTTATGATAAGGGTTTTATTCTCTCAAGTCTATCCATGGGTTTTTTTTTTCTATCTTTCTTTCTTTTGATTATTTTATTCATTCAAATCAATCCCCTTTTTTTTCTACCTCTTAAGAATTTCAAAAGAATTCTTCACGTGAGGGGCATTTGGCTGAGACCAAATTGCTCACTGTGGCCTACGTCACGTAGGGTCCTCTTATATTTTTATTTTATTTTTTTAAAATATCTATTTTATATTATAAGGAAAATAATTATAATAAATATTTATACTACTTTTTTTTTAACACTAAGCCTCATAATAGTTTAATCTTTTAATAAAAATACTATATTAAAATTTTAGGATGTTACAAACAATCCTTAAGCAATCCAATTTTACATTTTTTACTTATTTTTCTTCGGTCTTTCAAACTCCAACAGCTAACTAAGGAACGGTTCCTTATACAAGAGACAATATTTAAATTTAATCAACTCATTCTGCCATGTAGATTAGCTCCTGGGACAACACAGTACAACCACTTGAATCACAGGACAACGTTTTACCCCGTACATCATTTGATAGATATTGAACAACACAAGTAAAAAAATATTAATTTACTATGATACCCTTTATATTATTATATATTAATATATAATATTAATATATGTAAGTATTAGACAATATATAATATATTTTTATAATATATAGTATATATAATAATATATTATTATTATCATAATAATATTATATATATTATTAATATGTATTATATATAATATTAACATTTGAAAACATGTTAGTTTTTTTTTATGAATAAAAAAATGTTAGTTTCAACCTATTTAACCTAACTTGTTATAACCCACTCCTGGGTTGGTTCATGGGGTGCACAAATTTTATTTTTATATTCTTCTATAATTTTTTCCAGTTTTTTAATACATTTTTTAAATTTTGCTTCTTATATATTTTTCTATTTTTTTGAATTTTGCAATTTGTAGCGGGTTAAGTCCGATTGACATAAAATTGAGCCGCTACTAAAAATTAAGGGTAACTTATAAATAAGTTAACTTATAGATTGTTTGACTAGCTTATAAGTTTGTTTGATCAATAAAAATGCTTGGTAAACAAATTTATCTCATTATCTTATATTTTTTTTCATAACCTATTTTATTCACGTTATAACTTTCAATTTATTAACTTTTCTTTTATTTTTACCCTAATAATAATGACATTTCTACTTTATTCATCCCCTACCTCATAAAATAAATTTTATACAAAATAAATAATTCAAATATGTCATTTTTTTAATATTATTAATCAAATATTTAAAAATAAAAATAAAAAATATTATAATTATAAAACTTTAATTAGAATGTAAAAAAGTTTATATAAGAAATCATATAAACATACTTTTTTATACATTTTATATTTATAAATTAATTCAACAATCAATTTTAACAATTACTTCAAATTTAACCATATTTGCGACGGACGTGGGCTTACTTTGACTCGCTGAAAGCTAAATAGTAAATACGTAGTTTCGCACAGTTTGGTTTTTGTTGTGTTGGTTGAAATATCACGAAAATTGTGTACATGAGGATATTATTGTGTTAAAATTGTATCTTTAGTCACAACGAACAAAATGCTGGAATAGCTCAGTTGGCTAGAGCGTGTGGCTGTTAACCACAAGGTCGGAGGTTCAAGCCCTCCTTCTAGCGCTTATGGTATTTTTTTCATATTTTTTAATGTAATATTAGCATAATGAATTAAATTCTGAAATTAATAGGTAAGGGTAAAGCTGCTTTCGGTCATTCAACATGAATTTTTCATCTATAATAATTAAAGGTTTAATGAACTTTTTAGTCCTTGTTAAATATGATTGTTTTGAAATTAGTCCCTAGAAAAAAAAATGGATTTTAATTTCTGTATTTTCAAACTTTTTGAAATTAGTCGATGCCGTTAGTATCTTCTGTTAACTTGCTGATGGGCACCATGTCAGCGATGCCACCCGGACGAAACTGACCACTGTGTCAACCAAGTCAGATGACATGTCAGTTCTTTTTAAAAAAATGATTTTTTTTATTTTATCAATCTTTTTATTTCAAAAAAAAATTTATCACAGTTAATTTTTCATATTTTTTAATATAATATTAGCATAATAAATTAAATTCTGAAATTAATAGGTAAGGGTAGAGCTGCTTTCGGTCACTCAACAAGAATTTTTCATCTATAATAATTAAAGGTTTAATGAACTTTTTAGTCCATGTAAAGTAGGATCGTTTTGAAATTAGTCCCTAGAAAAAAATTTGGATTTTGGTACCTGTATTTTCAAACTTTTTGAAATTAGTCCCTGCTGTTAGTATCTTCTATTAACTTGCTGATGGGGTGCCATGTTAGCGATGCCACCCGGACGAAACTGACCACTGTGTCAACCAAGTCAGATGACATGTCAGTTCTTTTTAAAAAAATGATTTTTTTTTAATTTTATCAAATTTTTTTATTTCAAAAAAAAAATTATTAGCACAGTTCCATTTTTGATTTTTCATTTTCTGAATCTAGGGTTTCTCTTTTGAGTTCTGACACCTCGCTCTTCAAATTCATCATCATCTCCTTAATCGCCATCATCAAACCCTAGCAATCACAACCAGATTACTCTGTTTCTGAGACAAAAAACAAATAAATCACCAGATTACTGTTTTCCCTGACCGAATCGGGGTTTGATGATCCATGTGTACCCAGCAAGTGTAGGGTTTTCGGATTGTTTATTTTTTCCCCATCTCAATCAACATCACCATCATCATAACCACCAATCACGGATCTAAAATTTCTCAGAAAATAGAAGCCTTATGAGACTTGAGTTTGTGATTTAAAGGGAACAAAGAAATTTGGAATTTTGATGAAAGCCTAATGAGACTTGAGTTTGTGATTTGAAGGGAACAAAGAAGGGGAAACTATATAACTCGGTGGTGTACCATGGAGAGATGGTGTTGGGGGAGGTAGAGATATACCCAGATGAAGAGAACAAGAAGAAGAGGAGCATGATGATGATGGATTTGAAGCAAATTAGAATAACTCACTTCTCAAAACCCAGTGAGAGATGTCCACCCCTTGCAGTGTTGCATACACGCAACCTCTGCCCATGTCATACGCGACTGCCACCATCGCGCCTCGTCGGATCCGGATCTCCTCTCAGCCACTGTCTCCTCCGAGAATGGACGCCCAGACCCGCCTCTATCTCAGCCGTGTCGCCGTTCTCTCAAGCCCACTGTCGGTCACCCCGGTTCTCATCTCCATTCTCGCCCGCAGGGGAAGGGACCTTTGTTCTTTCTTCTTGTTTTCTTGTAATGTTCATACACCTCAGTTGTGGATGTAAAAGAGGACGGAGGTGATGGTGAAGAAGAAGGGGGCGATGGAGGAGGAGTAGAGGGAGGTGGGGGAGGTGGTGGAGGAAGTGGAGGAGGAGGCGGCGATGGCGATGTTGGAGGGGGAGGATTAGAGGGTGTCTGATGAGGGAGGTTGGGGGTCTAGGGTAGGGAAGTGGGTGTTAGTTTTTTAATATATTTTTTCCTGAAATAAAAAAAAAGGATTAAATAGAAAAGGAGTTTAATTGTTGTACACTGTCAGTGTAAAGTTTTTTACACTGTCAACCAACCAGAAATCATGGTTTGAATGACTTTTAAGGTGGTTAGGATAAGAGTCAAAGATTTTTAATGATTTATCAATTTCAGATTGGTTGATAGTGTAAAAAAATCTTTACAGTGTCAGTGTATATTAATTAAATCCATAAAAAAAAGTTAATTATTTTTTATTTTATTTTTTTAAAATCTGACGTGTCATCTCACATGGCTGACACTATGGTCAGTTTCGTCCAGGTAGCATCGTTGACGTGGCGCCCCGTCATCAAGTTAACGGAAGATACTAACGGCAGGGACTAATTTCAAAAAGTTTGAAAATACAGGTACCAAAACCCAACAAAAAATTTTCCAGGGACTATTTTCATAATGACCCTACTTTACAGGGACTAAAAAGTTCTTTAAATCATAAGTAAACTAGTCAGTGCCCGTGCATCGCAAAAGAACGTATCAATTTCTTAAAACAAATAGATGATATAAATATTTTTTGGTATTTTAAATTGCATTTTCATTGTCATGATAATTAACAAACGCTTAATATTAATGTGGTAAAAATCATATAAATAATGTTACAAAAAAACCATATAAATAGATCGTCAACCTTACACTGCTTGCTTCATATTTTGCAACCTGCAAAAAAATGAATTTTTTTTAAAAATATGAGAGAAATAAGAGGAATCAAACTTCTTAGATTCAATGGGCCCAAGAAAAGGAGCCTCATGGATGTCATTAGAGAAATAAAATCTAACAACTATATGTTTTTTTGTTAAAAACAACAACTATATGTTATACATCATTTTCCAACTACCATTACACTGTCATTCATTAAGACCAGATTGGAAGTTACAAATTCTATGTTAAACATGATATAACATCAAACACATAGAAAAAGGGAAGAAGACATGATTAATGGAGAAATAAAAGCTTTACGCAACTAACATTACCAGTAGTTTTTGGTTGATATGAAGAAATATGCATTTGTAATCAAGTTAGAAAATAAACAATAATAACATATAGGATATGTTTGGAAGCAGAAGTCTAAATAACATCAAAGTTATAAAAAAACTGCAATATTTCATAATTAAGAAAAATTAAAATGAATATAGACGGAAGTCATGTTTAGGACATTTATAAATATCACATATAATATAAGCTGCAATGGATTTAGTTCATTGACCTGTGACGATATATACAGCAGCTTGGATCCTCCCATCATGTATTAAATAAAATTAGTTAACTCAAATATCATTCATGAAAGTTGTAAAAAACCACATAGAAAACAAAAAATGTTAAACAATTGTTATAGACATTACACTCTCATCCAAAAGAACTAATTCCACATTATCTCCAAAATGTGGTTGTTCCAAAGGCTTATAACGCTAACTTTGATCGTTCATTCATCTTTGGATGGAGAAATGTCACAAATAAAAGTAATAGGTGTAGTCATAGCTAAATCTTTGAAGTTACTCGAAAAGAAACTCTCAAAAAAATAAGAATATCTCTTTACTCTCTACTCTTTAGACGTATATTGAAGATGGAAATGTATATCATGATCGATATATTTATACAGAAATATGTATTACTTCATTTGTGAGAGATTTTAGAAATTATCGTTACCATTAATAAAATATAAAGGCTTGATTGAGTAAAATTTTAATGTCCAAGACATTTGTGTATATGGCTCGAAATCAAAAGGGCATCATGTAAAAAATGCAGAAGGATTTATCGATCATAGTTAAACGCACTTTATTGTTTTATCATAGTTGATGTACTACATAGTTGCACGGGAATGTATATTTGGTGAAAACAAATATTTTATGATTTATAATTTGTCTTTTGAAAAAAAATAAAAACCACCCTAAATATAATGTTTCAATAGCTCATACACGGATTCTAACACGTGTATCTCTCTGTATCTCTCTATATACAAATCATCCATGATTTCCCAAAAATCTTAAAAATGTCTATATAAAAAATTATAAATATCATAAATTATTTTATCTGGTTTACATTGGAATTGGTACCAGATTTTATTGTTATCCTTATTAGGATTACATTGGAATAGGTACCATATGTTATTGGTACGATACAAAGTTATGATAACAATTTTTTATTGATAATATAATACTCTTTGCTTATCAAAGTTAATAAAGGACAATTATTTTCCAGTTGCTCTAAATAAACTAATTGGAAATGATTGATAATCCCCAATACCGATGCAAGTGGAAAAATAAATGTTTCAATAGCTCATACATGGATTCTAACACATGTATCTCTTTATAAAAAAAGCATCCATGTTTTCCTAAAAATCTTATAAATATTTATCCAAAAAATTATAAATATCATAAATCCGTCATTATTTTTAGCTATGATCGATAATCGTAAATACCAGTCCAAGTGGAAGAATAAATGTTTTATAATTTATAATTTATATTTTGAAAAAAATCACCCTAAATATCATTTTCTAAATGTTGAATGTTTTGCAATTGTCAATTAAATTTTATAATTACTCTAAAGTGTTAAATTTTAATTTAATAATATGTGGATTAGCATTAATTGGTGATTAAATTATTAATATATCAGTTATAAAATTAATTCTTAATTACGTAACCAATTGGTGAAATTGTTGTTGGGTATTTACTAAGAGTGACCCTATGATGGGCTGGCCCATTCTAATGTTAACCCGTTGAGAGGTCCCTACTCTCTGCTGGTAAGTTAAAAGGATTGCCTCCCCATTAGGCATTACATACAGACAGACACACACACTGAACCAACCAGAAAGAGAGAAGCAACCCTCTCACAATCTGATCTACTGTGATGGATTCTGCGATGCTCCAAGGTGCGAAATTCTTCTCCTCTCCTTTGATTAACATGTCTAATATGCTATAATTTGTATCTGTATGATGTTCTAAACAAATTAGAATTATAGGTTTTTCTTTCAATTGGTATCAGAGCCAGGTTTAGATACATGTTATAGCTATTCTGAAATTTTTTTTTAGGGATTTCATATCATGTTATATCAATATTGTAGAAATTTTCGTTTGCCCAGAATTTTTTTTCCTTCAGCAACTTTCGTTTTTCATGCCTTATTCTTCAAAAATTCGAAACTATGATTCTGGCCAATGATTTCGAAAATTGTTTGAGGGTTTATCTTCCTCCTTGTTAAGCGGATATTATACTAAATTTTTCGTGCATTATGGTTGAACGTACTGAGAGAATTTCTTCTCTCATTGTCGCGGGTTTCAAACATAAACCTAACTATTCTTCGCTTAATTTATCACTCGAATATCAAGCGAATCATGAAATTAGTATGGGGCTTCTATAGATCGAACAGTAACAATCAAAACCCCCCAAGAATCATCGAAAATGGTTGATTAAAGCAGGAGAACGAATCGGGTCTGTATCGCGGGTCACTTCGACCCGTTTTTGGTTGCTGGGCGAGGAAGATGACCTCTCCCTGCGATGCAGATTCGCCTCGCGAGAGTTTTTCTCGCCTCGCGACCCCGAAGGCTGACTGTTCTAGGAAAATGCAAGGTTTCTGGGTCGCCTCGCGAACACTTGACTCGCCTCGCGAGAAGACCAAACGTTGCTGACTTTTCACAATATTCGCCTCGCGAGTGTATTCTAGCCTCGCGATTCTGGGCATCAGCATCTGTTGGAATTCCAGATTAGCCTCGCGAGATACTACTCGCCTCGCTATTCTGGAAAGTGTGAAAACAATTTTTCCAGATTCGCCTCGCGAGATAATTCTCGCCTCGCGAATAATTTTATATGGTTAAATCCGAAAATATATTGTATTTTTTAATACTGTACTCTCAGTTTTTTTTTGTCTAAAATTTTGTGATTGTTCCCTACTTTTTTGTGACACTTTGATATGTTATACTCTCCTTGATCATGTGTCATATAGATGGAATTAATTTTAGAGCCTTATGTGAATTAAGTTGTGTGTTCTATGCTACATTTGTTATATAATATAATCTTTTTTCTAATGTATAATTGTAGCATGACTATTGATATTTTGTATAGTTATGAACTCACCTATCGTGGGTATAATTATACAAAATTTGTGTTGTTAAATAATTAATTATTCTAATGTGTTATATTTGTATTATATTAATAATAATTATACCCTATCGGTGTACTATTATTAATGTAATTCGTTATTATACATCGTACTATTGTCTTAAGCTTATGTCAATTATGGTTTTCAAGTACCCTATCGGTATTAGAAATTTTGGTGATGTAAGTTTTGTACATTGTATTATTCTTCTTATTATATTTCTTATTTATTATGATTCGGGACCCTTAGGCGGAATTATAATGAATAAGGAATTTGTATTATGGGCAAGATTGGCTGAACATATATATGGAATCATATTACCTTTCAATTCTTAATGATTCCTTATTCTTTGTTTTATGTCAGCCTCCTTCCCAAATTCTGTCAAAACTCTAAATGGGACAAACTATGAGGACTGGAAAGAGTCTCTAGATCTCTACTTAACCATTGCTGACTTGGATCTGGCATTGAGGGAAGACAAGCCAGCAGCTCTCACAAACGAATCCAATGTCATTGATGTTCCTCTAAATACTTGGTGGTTAGACTCAGGTGCAACCATTCATGTTGTGAATTCCTTGCAGGGGTTCACAAGCCTGAGGAAACCAAGTGATGCTGAGTCTAAAATTATTATGGGAGATGGAGCTGGAGTTTCTGTTATTGACATTGGAATTGTTTCTTTACTTTTGCCTTCTGGACCTAATTTGGTTTTAAGAGATGCTGTGTATGCACCTTCTATGAGAAGGAACTTGATTTCTGTTTCTGCTTTGGATAAATGTGGTTACACCTTTAAGTTTGGTAGTGGAAAGATGATTGTTTGTTCAGATTCTATTTCCGTTGGTTCAGGGGTTTTACGTGATGGCCTTTATATGTTAAATCTACATGACATGTCTGTCAATTCTGCTGTTGGAAACAAACGCAGTAGGATTAATGAACATTCTTCTATGTTATGGCATCGACGTTTGGGGCATATTTCTAGGCCTCGTATTGAGAGGCTAGTCAAGGAAGGTATTCTTCATGATCTAGACTTCTCCGATTTTGATACATGTATTGATTGCATCAAGGGCAAATTTACTGCCAAGGTTAGGAATAAAGCAGCAAATAGGTGTGATGATGTGCTTCAGTAGATTCACACCGACCTGTGTGGACCTATTACACCCACTGCCATGGGTGGATATGGGTATTTCATTACCTTTATAGATGACTTCTCGAGATATGGATGGATAGATCTCCTTCAAGAAAAGTCTAGTTCCCTAGATGCTTTCAAATCTTTTAAGGTCTTTGTTGAGTTGAAAACAGGTAGGAAGATAAAATGTGTAAGATCTGACAGAGGTGGAGAATTCTATGGTAGATATAATGAGACGGGTAGAAACCCAGGACCTTTTGCCAGATTTCTTGAGGAATGCGGTATTGAAGCTCAATACACTATGCCTGGTACTCCTGAACAAAATGGAGTTGCAGAGAGGCGTAACCGCACACTTATGGATATGGTAAGATGTATGTTGAGACATTCATCATTGCCAGACTTTCTTTGGGGAGATGCCTTAAAAACTGCTGTCTACATTCTAAATCAAGTACCCAGCAAGTCTGTACCAAAAACTCCATATGAGCTCATGAGTGGAAAGAAGCCGAGTTTGAAACATTTTCATGTATGGGGTTGTAAGGCAGAAGTTAGACCTTATAATCCTCAGTCTAAGAAGCTTGATCTTAAGACTATTAGTGGTTTCTTTATTGGCTATTGTGTGGGTTCCAGAGGTAGCATATTCTATTGTCCATCTCATTCTATGCGAGTCGTCGAATCTGATCGAGCGGTTTTCTTTGAGGATGACTTGGATAGTGGGAGTGATATACCACGACCAGTTACTCTTAGAGAAGATCGCACCATAGTTCCTATACCAGCTGTTCCTTTTCCTACGTGGTTATGATTCCAAATAATGATGATGATCAGAATCTTCAACATGGAGATGGTGTGGCAGCACCACTAGTAGATGAACAAGAACATGATCTTATTGTTGATGAAGTTCCACTGAGACGATCTCAAAGAGTGCGCAGACCTTCCATACCAGATGATTATGTTGTATATCTTCAGGAACATGAGTTTGACCTCAATGATGATGATGATCCTATTACCTTTAAGGAGGCAATTTCTAGCTCTCATGCTTCTGATTGGATGAATGCTATGCATGATGAGTTGTCTTCTATGTCTCATAATGATGTTTGGAAGCTGGAGGATTTACCAATTGGTTGTAAACCTGTTGGATGCAAATGGGTTTTCAAAACCAAACGTACTCCAGATGGTAAAGTTGAAAGGTACAAAGCCAGACTAGTAGCTAAAGGCTATAACCAAAGAGAAGGCATTGACTATAAGGAGACTTTCTCACCAGTCTCTACAAAAGATTCAATTCGAGTTGTCATGGCTTTGGTAGCTCATTTTGATCTAGAACTTCACCAGATGGATGTGAAGACGGCTTTTCTGAATGGAGACCTTACTGAAGATGTTTACATGGTTCAGCCTGAAGGTTTTAGTGAAACAGGCAAAGAGCACTTGGTTTGCAAGCTGAATAAGTCTATTTATGGACTGAAACAGGCCTCCAGACAATGGTATTTGAAGTTTGATCAGGTTGTCACTTCTCTTGGCTTCAAAGAAAATGCCTCAGATCAGTGCGTTTACTTGAAGACTTGTGAGGGTGAGTTCATCATTCTCGTTCTATATGTTGATGATATACTTCTTGCTAGCAGTTGTGTTAAAATTCTAACCGAGACAAAACTTATGTTGAGTAGCCACTTTGATATGAAAGACCTTGGTGATGCTTCTGTTGTTTTAGGCATCCAGATTTATCGTGATAGGTCACGTGGTGTTCTTGGATTGTCTAAAAAAGGATTTATTGAAAAGGTCCTTAAAAGGTTTAATATGCATTCTTGCTCCCCATGTGTTGCACCTGTTCAAAAGGGTGAGGAAAAATTTTCTAAATCTCAATGTCCTCAAAATGATGTAGAAATAAATGAAATGGAAAAAGTCCCATATGCTTCCGCTGTTGGCAGTTTAATGTATGCTCAAGTTTGTACTCGTCCCGACATTGCTTTTGCTGTAAATGCTTTAGGGAGATACTTGAGCAACCCAGGTTTGGGTCATTGGAAAGCCGTAAAAAAGGTCATGAGATATTTGCAGGGAACCAAAGATTATATGTTGACCTATAAGAAGTCTGATCAACTTCAGGTCACTGGTTATTCTGATTCTGATTTCGCAGGTTGCCCCGACGACCGAAAATCTACTTCTGGCTTTATCTTTATGATGGCAGGAGGAGCTATTTCTTGGAAAAGCGTCAAACAGACGCTTACAGCTACTTCTACCATGGAAGCAGAGTATGTTGCTTGCTATGAGGCTACTTGTCAAGCCATGTGGCTGAAAAATTTAATTTCTGGCTTTCATATTGTTGAAAGCATATCTAGGCCACTTGTGATATATTGTGACAATACTGCTGCTGTGAACTTCTCTCATAACAATAGAAGCTCTTCTCGCACTAAGCATTTTGATGTGAAATATTTGTTCGTTAGAGAGAAGATTCAGGAGTTTCAGACTCGTATTGAGCATATTGATACAGGAAACATGCTTGCGGATCCACTAACCAAAGGCTTAACTGTTGGAATATTCCGGAATCATGTAATTCATATGGGCTTAGTTAAGTCTTTTGATGTATTGGATTAGTGGGAGTCTGAAACCATTATTTGCCCATTATCGTTTTTATGAGATATGTAAATTGACGTCATTCTTGTTTTCATATCTCTTATAGCATTTTAAGATGCTTGGACCATTCTTAAATTGCATATTTCTCTTTATTAATTATATGCAATTTTATATTCATCATTCTTTATGTGAGATATGAGTCTTTAGCATGTATGATTTACTTCCCTATCGGATACTATTTCTGCATTGTTAAAGCTTATATTTCTTATACTGCTGGTTAACGTGTGCTTTGATCATAACTGGTATTTCCTTTTAATAATTGATTAATGCTATCCAAGTGGGAGAATTGTTAAATTTTAATTTAATAATATGTGGATTAACATTAATTGGTGATTAAATTATTAATATATCAGTTATAAAATTAATTCTTAATTACGTAACCAATTGGTGAAATTGTTGTTGGGTATTTACTAAGAGTGACCCTATGATGGGCTGGGTCATTCTAATGTTAACCCGTTGAGAGGTCCCTACTCTCTGCTGGTAGGTTAAAAGGATTGCCTTCCCATTAGGCATTACATACAGACAGACACACACACTGAACCAACCAGAAAGAGAGAAGCAACCCTCTCACAATCTGATCTACTGTGATGGATTCTGCGATGCTCCAAGGTGCGAAATTCTTCTCCTCTCCTTTGATTAACATGTCTAATATGCTATAATTTGTATCTGTATGATGTTCTAAACAAATTAGAATTATAGGTTTTTCTTTCATAAAGGTGACATGTGGCAAAAGTTTTCAACCATGGTTTTTGCTTTACTTTTTAGTTGCTTTAAATAAATTAATTGGAAATGATTGATAATCCTCAATACCAATGCAAGTGGGAGGATAAATATTTTAATAGCTCAAACACGGATTGTAACACATGTATCTCTTATATACAAAGCGTCCTTATTTTCCTGAATATCTTATAAATATCTATCCAAAAAATTATAAATATCATAAATTCATTCTTATTTTTAGTTGCTTTAAATAAATTAGTTGGAAATGATTGATATAATCCTAAATACCAATGCAAGTGGGACAAATATATGAGAAATAACTCAAAGATTTAAGTAAATTACATTGGGAAATGATTAATCATCTGAAATTATTTATTTACTTTGAAAACATATATGATTTATGACTTTTTGTTTATCACAATTCATGATGCACAACGATTAATTTTTAGTTGCTTCAAATAATCAATTACATTGACAATGAATGATAATCTTCAATACCAATGTAAGTGGGATGAGAAATATTGGATAATTTTAATTTTTTTAATATATATATACACACACACATACTTTCTAAAAGATAAATGTGTTTTCAATTGTCAAAAGAATTTAAATTTTATTATAAATATATAATCAAGCGAATTATATGTATATGCTATTGTATACTTTTTTTAAAAAAAAATACATAGCTTTTATTTTTAGAATAATAATAATATATGATGCACAATTATTAAAAAAATGATATTTTCCCAAAAACCTATACATATATACTAGAGGTGGGTATTTGGACTCGGGTCCGCGGACAGTCCGTTAAACCCGCCGTCCGCGCGGACTTGGACACCCTAAAATACGAGTCCAAAAAAATGCGGGCTTTTTGGGTCCGGTCCGTTTAGCCCTCGGGCTTAACGGACTCGGTCCGCGGATTCACGGACTCGTCCGCGGACCGGGTCTGTTTAAAAAAAAAAAAAGGCCTGCTGGGCCAAAAAAATTTAACCCATCTAACCCAAAACCAACCTATCTCACTCAGACACTCACCCATCTCTAACCCTAAACCACTCAGTGCGCCGTTCAGCCTCTCCCAGACCACTTCTCCTTCAACCTTCATCTCCCTCTCCTTGTCTCCCTCTGCGCCGGTCTCCGCCCCTGAAGGCCCTACAAGATTTGGAGGTTTGTTATTTATCCTTCTATATGCTTCCTTTTGTGCTGCTCATCCTCATTTTTAGAGAGATTACATCTCTTGGTTCACCTGTCCTATGCAGTAGAGCATTGGTTCTGGAGTTTCATTTGACAGATGGCTTGGAAAAACTCATCTTTCTAAATATAATTCTTGTTATTGCTATTGCTTATAGATTTTGAAGATGAAGAATGTGATTTTCTATGTTCTGGGTATATAAAATTTTGGTATGTTAAATCTATATGTTTGTAAAATGGGTTTGACATACACACTGCACGGTACTACAGTGTATTGCATCGTCTGGAAATTATTGTTCATGTCTGATTTTTGTCATGTATTGTATTGACTCATGTGTTACGTATTAATTTTTGCTTATTTGATCATTATTGTCTAGGTAAAAAGAAATGGCAGATAGAGAGCTTAGTCAACTGAAATTTGTAACCCAGCCCCTTCTACAGTTGGTTCTGCTATACCAACAATACTTTATCATAAATTTTTAGAACAACAGCAAATGATACTCATGTGTTAGCTTTGGTGAAAATTTTCATGTGTGTTCTATGAAAATGTTTCGATTCTCAAGTTCTCATTCTTGTTTAAATTCTCATGCTTAGACTTCAAAATTTTGAAGGAATGTCTCTGTCTATCCTTGGTAATGTCTTTGTCTGTCCTATGAAACTGTACTAATGAATCTTATAGTATTCATCTGCACTGAATAATTACAATGTATCTGATTGCTTCTTAGGAGGGTTGATTTAAACTCCTTAAATATCTTGCCATAGGAGCCTTGTTGGTGTTTGGTGCCAATTTAAATTGAACCAATATATAGATAACTATAGAAAAAAGGCTTCAGGAAAAATTGGTTAAAAGCTAGCAGCTTATACTTGCTGCTACACGGCAAAGTTGCTGCTACACAGCTTATGCAATAACAGCTTTTCTTTTTTTGCCTTATAAAAAAAAGTGTAAAGTCCGCGGACAGTCCGTTTAGTCCGCGGACTATGCGGACTGGACTTGGACTCTATTTTTCAAAGTCCATTTTTCATGCGGACTATAAAGTCCGGTCCGTTTAAATGCGGACTTATGTGGACCGGACTTAAACGGACCGGACTGGTCCGTTTACCCACCTCTAATATATACCAATAATAGTATATATTTTATATAACAAATATAGTTTTTATCTTTATAATATATATATGCAACCGGTAGTTATTAAAAATGATATATATATATATATATATTTATTTTTTTTAAAAATTGTATGAATCAAATGTAGGTAATAAATTTAGATGATTGGAAATGAATTGACATTATGATTTAAATAAATTACATTGGAAAATGATTCATCTTGAAATATTTTAATTGCTTTGGAAACATATATAGTGTTAAATGTTGAGAGATAATATAAGGCAAGTGGAAGAAGAAATGCTTGATAATTTTATAAATTTTATAAATAATTTACAAAAGTGAAATATTTTGCCAAATGTCAAAAGAATTTTTAATTTTAAAATGGCTCTCAAAATGACATATGGCATAACTTTCCATCCATGATTTTTGCTTTATAATATATATATATATATATATATATATATATATATATATATATATATATATATATATATATAACCTGTAATTATTAAAAATGATATATTTATTTTTTAAAAAAATTTGTATGAATCACACGTAGATAGTAAATTTAGATGATTGGAAATGAATTGACATTATGATTTAAATAAATTACATTGGAAAATGATTCATCTTGAAATGTTTTAATTGCCTTGGAAACATATATAACGTTAAATGTTGAGAGATAATATAAGGCACGTGGAAGAAGAAATGCTTGATAATTTTATAAATTTTATAAATAATATCTAAAAGTGGAATATTTTACCAAATGTCAAAAGAATTTTTAATTTTAAAATGGCTCTCAAAATGACATATGGCATAAATTTCCATCCATGATTTTTGCTTTATAATATTTATAGATATACAAAAGCAAACAAAATTAAAAAACAACTCTTTAAATCCAAAAGGCGTATCATATAAGGATAACAATTTGAACCTTACCTAAAGGGTACCAGCAAAAAATACCCGCAATGATATGATAAATACCCGCTTTATGAATATGGAGCCGAGTCTGGGTAATTACCCACAACCACAAATAAGAGAAGATATGTGTGTGGGTACGGGTACTCTAGTACCAGCCTAGCACCCGCATATATATATATATATATATATATATATATATATATATATATATATATATATTAGTATATATAATTATAATTATATATCAATTTTTAAGAATAAAATTACGTAAATATTCTAAACCTAGTTCTCATTGGTGTTTTTCCTTTTTCCGGATTTACAAGTTCACGAATTTATTGTTTTTTATGTTTATTGTGATATTTACTCGTTTTGAATATTTTAGATTTTTTTATTTAGTTTAATACTTTTGTTTGTAATGTTTCATGAGTAGATTTTAAATAATTTTGGATTATTTTTTAATTAAGTTATAATGTTCTGTATGTTATTTACTGTTTTTTCTTATTTAAAGTACGGGTAATGAATGCAGGTATGGGTACTTAGGTACGAGGGTACGGGTAACTTGTAACATCCACTTGGGCGTTACTACATAACACGCGCGAAAATAAAATTAAAAGATAATTTGCTGGTGCTTTCGGAAAATAACCCTTGATCGGCACACAGACTTACTATCATGGCTTGGCAAGCCTATTTCATTTAAAGAACATACTTAAATAAAAGCTAGTATTTTTACAAAATTTCGACAGAGTCTCCTCTGTAATTCGGACATCCCAGGTAAAAGAACACCTGCTAAAATAATTACATTTTTATTCCATAATTTCAGTTACACCAAATACACCCAGGCAGTAATATGCTAAAGATAGTTATATCAATTAGCTATACATGACCAAAAGGAAAGGTTTAAGTTTTCTTTCAAAAGAACGCTCTCCGAGCCATAAACATTCCATTTTAAAATAAAGGCTCTCTGAGCTATACTCATACATACTATCAAAAATAATCTAAGTCTCAAACTCTAAGCTGGTCTTTCTAAAAGTTATTCCTGAGGAAAACTCACGTGATCATTCCACAATTAATACCTCATCAAGCAACTAGATCTAAGTATCTGAGTGACTTAGAAAGACTCCTCTTCACCATCTGTGTTAAAGTACCCAGGGTACAATAGCGAACCAGAAGAAACCTGATATGTGTGTAAGGGTGAGACGCCAATATATGGATTTAACACAATAACTATATGCGCGACACCACATAACACATATACATTTATCACACAAGCATTTATAAGCTAATAGTTTATCAATGGGTTCAACATCCCAAACATCATCGTTTAAAAATTATGCATGACACTTCATATTCATCATCTAATTTTCATCCTAATCTCATGAGATATCCCAACATATAATGAGTTTATCAGACTCCAGAGCCACACAGGCTAACTTGGCACACTGCCAATAGGTGCGCAACCTTTTCCCATCCACACAGGCACATAAGGCCAAGCACACAGCACAACATTGCTAATGTCCACACTCAGGGCACCAATAGCAAGTAAGATGGGGTCTCAATGTCCTCCCTAGGCACATGAGAAAATGCATGTCGTAATTACTTTTCGCCGCTGGTAATTGATGCATCAAACCTCAAACCGTAGGCACGTCTGCCAAATGCATGTAAAACACTTTTTGTTTCGATCTTTGTCTTTGTGTTCAATCTTTCTTTGCCGAAGCTCACAATGGCTTACGACTCACATAGTTTTAAAACACTGTTAAAACTTTTATCACAACACAGGACCTCACCGTCCGAGTGCACAATCACGACACCTCTCGACCGGTGCACCAGTCTTAGGTTCGTGGTACTAGAAAACATCTTCAATGTTTCAACACGGTATACCTCACGTATACGGTACAGGCCCTCAAAGTCCAAATGACTGAGTCCATCACAACACAGAACCTTAGTACACCGACGTCTCGGTTACTAAGTTCCACACCACTTTCAACACTGTTGAATTAACTTTTGATTTTCAGAAATTCTTTTCCAAATTGGAAATTCATTAATAAAATCCTTAAATAATAAAACTTAGTTTTCACCTAGGTGAGTCACCTGAGGTTTTAACTTTCTTAAAATATGTACTGCCGTTTCAAAACACTTGCCTTCTACACTTTTCCAAATCTGCCATCAATTATCACTTTTAAAGCTTTTTAAGCCAAAACTTAACTTTTTCCACTTAAACAATTTTCTAAAATCATCATTAACTTATTTTCAACAATTAATTTCATAAAATAACTTCATATAATATTGCAATTTTTCTTACATAAAGATTAGCAGTACAGAAACATTTTCACAGTTTCGCTCTCATTGTGACTCAATTTACTTTTACACTAATAAATCATTAAAACAATGATATCTCTCAAAACTCATAATTTTTCCAAAAATAATATTTTCCACCACTATTATATTCCAACATTTCCCATAAAACATTGAATATAATTTACACAACTTATTAAAGCTTTTATCTGATTAATCGGTTGTGCACTAACCACTATCAGGCTTCTCAAACAACACCCACAAACAACATTTAACAACAGTTATCAGAATTATATCACTAGGCAGATCATGCATCATAGCAATATAATATACAACTACAAATAATCAAATAATTTAAAAGCAGATCAAACATCGATACTCAGATAAACAACACATCAAAAACCACATAAAGAGATAACCACCACATAACTTATACAGACTACACTACAAGCAAATGGTTATTGAGAAAAATCCCTCAGGCAAGCTCCCCTTACCTTTGAAGACAAGTAAAGGATCCTCGTCTTAATGCTCACGTTAGCTCATATCTACTCCATCAAGCAAGCATAGCCGTATCAAACGTCTCAGAGAGGGAATCCAACAACGTGCAACAACCAGAAATCAAGAAATCAATTACTCATGATCAAACACACATTCTAATTTGATCTAAACACTTTATCTTATTACCAAACAAGATCATTTTCAAAGAAAATCATGTTTGAAGCTTACGCTTCACAATACCCTTTAAGGAAACTTTGTTTTGATTGAAGGATCATGAAAAAGAACTTGGGAATCATCAATCCTAATTGCACTAAATCATAATTAATTTCACAAAAACATAACCAAATTCAAATAAAATCAAATTGGGGGTTTAGGGCTCCTAAATACACTTTGGGGAAAACTCATTTTAATTAAAGAATAAGGAAATTGGTTTAGGGAAACACTAATTCACAGTCCCAATTTCATAAAACAAAGTTAAATTTCAAGATTAAAATCTGAAATCAAGGAGTTGGGTTAGGGTTTCAAAATCAATTTGGGGTTTTTGAATCTGAGACACAAGAGAGGGTTTTGACTCACCCAAGCTTGAAGGCAGAGGACGCAGTGACCAGCCATGGGTGCGGCGGCGGCGTCACGCAACTCCGGCGAGGCGGCAGTGGCGGTGGAACACTCCCCTACAACAACCATGATTTATAAAGTGAAGCTAAGCTTCATAGAAAGGAAGAAGAGAGCTCAAAATACTATGAGAATGGTGGAACCACCATAGAGGCGGCGGCGCGCGGTGCTTACCACGGTGGAGCGACGCGTGGGTCACACGGCATGGTCGCGGCCGGACAAAGGCGGCAGTCGCAGCTGTGCTGAGGTGGTGGTCGCGGTTCTGGACAAACACGGTGGAAGGAGGTAGAAGATGACGTTGGGGAGAGGGAAGAAGAAAAGAGAAAGAAGAAGAAAGAAAGAAAGAAGAAGAAGCGGAGAAGAAAAGAGAAAATGAGGGAGAGGGCGTCGAGAGAGAGAGAAAAAATGAGAAAGTTGAGTTTTAAGCCAATGATTTAGTAATAGATACAAAATGAGTGATAAATATTAGGCCTAAAATAAACATGTTTTTACTTTTTGGAATCTAAAAATAAAGATTGATAAAGATATGAATTCGATATTCAAATTAGAGTAAAGATTAATAATTGAACTGATCAACTAAGAAAATACTCAGTCCAAAATTTAATCTCCGATTAAGGTCAAACTAGTTTATTTTCAACTCTAAAATTAAATAGAATGAAAATATGAAAATGCTTTTCTCTTAATCATATTATTTAAAATATTTTTCTGTACCGGTATAATAGTGACAATAACGTAAATTATTGTCTAGTAAGCGTGCATTCACTGAAATAAGTCAGTGCTAACGCACCCAATAAAATAATTTGAAGAGAGTAATTTAATTACTCAAACTAAACCACACAACAAAATAAACTTAAACATCCAAATAAAATAATTAATCATATGTGTAGAAACTAGGGTGTTACATTACTACCCCTCTTAAAAAATTTCGTCCTCGAAATTTCGTAGCTCAAAACTAAACAGGATTTTGTAATCACACCTTAATAACTAAAATCTTACTTTGTATTTCCCGTCGCTTCATTCCTTTCATCTATAACTTTATAACAGGATCGATTCTTTTGCCATTCTATTTATCCTCGAGACTTTTCACTACTGCATTATCTCCACTACCTTCGATATTTCACCTTAGTCTATTACACTTTAAAGAACAAAATCAACGCTTAATCTCTTCACTTCTCAATATAGATCCATTAGAAAACTTTATCCAATATCTAACTTCCACAGCTAATATCAAAACCAACACTAACTTTATCATAACATCAATTAACCTTCTACTCAAGAGATGCAATCATAGTCTTAGTCCATTTGGGCTTAGTCTACTCTTCTAGTCATATCAAATTCACACTTTTCAAGTCTCCAATCAAAACGTCATAACATTCCTGAGTTGCACATGATAAAGAACCTAAGAAATTCAATCTTCTTAATCTTACCACATCCAACATAGTCCGTTCTCTTCTGAATTCCTCTCAAATCTTTTGCCTACTTCGTATTCATATCCTTCATTTGCCTCTCATTTTCAATTTGGTTCTCAAGCCCCGTTAGTATCCCTGGTTTAAGAAATTTCCCATGCACCTTTACCCTATTGTCCAAGGAAAATACACAACTCCTAACAATTCCTCCATCTAAAGACAGAGCTCTATCACTTATACAAGGAAGTGCTTGTATCATATATGCCATTATCTTATATATCTGCAGCTGAGAAAAGAGATTATAAAACAGAGTTTCTCTAAGGCCATTACCCCTAGGAGTTGCACCAAAACAAAACCAAGATATCTAGGTGGACACTCCCCAATAGCAATCTTGGATTTAAAATGTCCAGTTTCCACTATGGATCATCAACCACATATTTACCAGAATAAGACCTCAAAGATTATAAACATTTCGTCATAGCTTATTACACTCGAAAGACACAATCAAAACTTAATCACTTCTTGCCTCAAAATTCGTCTGTTAGCAAAACTTCTTCAACACCTTATCCTCACGACGAATATCAAGTTCAACACTAACTTTTACCCCATCATACATCAACCTTCAACTCAAAGCACACAATTATAGTCTTAGTTTCCTTTGGACTTATTCCACCCCTCTAAAATTATATCGTAGTCATTCATTTCAATCTTAAAGAATACGATTACATTCCTCCATGCAACTACAACCAAAAGGAATCACTTCAGTTCGAATTATCCAAAATCATAATTCTTAAACTTTTTTTTAACAACTTAGTTTCACTCAAGAACTCCTCTTTACAATCTTAAAGAATACGATTTTTCTCGATTTTTTCTTTTTAATTGTTTTTTTATATAAAAAAAGGAAGAGAAATTTCTTTTTTTTCATTTATCTCTTTTTCTTTTTCTAGAGTATCTATCTCTCTCATATAGGTGTTTTTCTCTTTTATGCAAAGATCTCTAAGTCTTGGAAACCTTATTGAAGTTGACCCCGAAATCGAAAGGACCTTTCATAGACGTAGGAGACTACAAAGAGAGAGGGAGAGGTTAATTCCCATTCAAATCATGGCGAATCTACCGGATACAAAACCACTGAAGGACTACGCAGCCCCAAATGCTAGGGGTTTGCGAACTGGGATTGCTAGGCCAGAAATCGAGGCGGATAACTACACTATACCGCCTATGCTAATTAGCATGATTAGGCAACATCAATTCGGAGGATTACCCTCGGAGGACCCGACTGATCATTTGGAGACATTCTTGGAGTTCACCGATGCAATTAGGATTCATGGTGCCCCGATTGATGCTATATGCTTGAGGTCTGACTGGAAAGGCAAAGGCTTGGTTGAAGCAAGTGCCCGCTAATATGTTGTCAACTTGGGACCAACTGGAGCAGGCATTCTTGGAGAAATTCTTCCCTCCATCCAAGACTGCCTACCTACGAACTCAGATCACCGGCTTCTTCCAAAAGGATGGAGAATGCTTATCCGAAGCTTGGGATCGCTACAAGGGATTGCTAGAGTCTTGCCCACATCATGGACTCGAGAGGTGGCTATTAGTGCATACCTTCTACAACGGATTGGATTACTCTTCGAATGTGTCACTTGACTCCGCAGCTGGTGGAGCCTTTATGAATAGACCTCTGACTGAAGCATTCAATATCATTGAAAACGTAGCAAACAATCATTAATCTAAGCAGGGGATCCAAGTTGCACACAAAAAGGAAATCACCAAATTCAAACAATCGCCTTCCTCACAAGGGCATTTGGTGTTTCGCTCAATCGCTCAGTTTTTGTCTAGGCTATCAACAATTCACTCAATTCACCTTTCAAGGACACTTCCCATGAATTTGATTTTCATCTCAAAATGGTTCCCACGAAAACATGCATGCAACATCAAAAGGTCTTTTAAGGTTGTAATGGGGCCTGGCTAAGGGTAGGATATACAAAGGTACTGGCTTAAGTCCCTAGGAACTAAGAGAGCATGAAACATTTTACACTTTTAACTTCCACTCAGATTCCTTTTTCCATTTTTCTTTTTGCTTTGGGTGACTACAGCCTTTTCCTTCAAATAGCCTTTTTGACATTTTTGCACTTTTTATTATTTTTTTTCTTTTAGCTCTTTTTTTTTCCTTTTTTCTTTTCTTTGCCTTTGGCTCCAACCTTTTTATTATATTTTTTTCTTTTTCTCACCCCATAATGACATGTCACATCCTTGTAGCCACCCCAAACTTAGTTTCTTGCAAACCTTGTCTTGCTAAGGATCCATGCTCTCCTAATCCTAAGATCGGGTTAACATGGTTTTTCCAGATTTAGGCTTGTAACATAAGGTCATCAAGAATTAACAGGCTAATTAGGCTCAAAGGGGCTAACTAGGGAACATCCATTAGGGATTGGTTCTTTTCAGGCCAAGTGGTTATTTACAAAGAAAATGCCTAAATCATTTGATGCAAACACATAAACATGCAAACCATAAAGAGATTCAAGCAAACTAGGGAAAGTGCAACTCAAAAGGGATTCACACAGTTTTAAACATGTTGGAGGCTCAAATCCTCACCCGGACATTTTTCGCAAATTGTTTGACCGAGATTCTGTCCCTAGTGTGTGCTTTCCTTCAGGAATCAGCATTGTAGAACAAACAATCTGGAATTCCCTCAGATGCTCTTGCAGATTCTCACCTGCAGGACCACTAAACCTTGGCAACCGATGTATTAAACCAGGAGAGTCAGGATAATATATGCATGGTGGTGGCCTATCAAAGTTAGGATAATATATGCATGGTTCATAATCAACATTAGGCATAAAATCTTGCATATAATTATCCATGGGAAGTACTAAGATTGACAACCAGACAAAGCAGCCGTAACTAATTCAGTAACGCAAAAGGTTTTTTTTATTTTATTTTATTTTATTTATTTATTTATTTATTTTCTGTTAATAACAACAAGAGTCCCCGGCAACGGCGCCAATTTTTGAACGCGCTGTCGCGCACGCGTCAAAAAGCGAGCGGTTTTATAAAATTGTAGTTTAGGAAGCGACAACTTGAGTATTGTCTCACAAGGACTCTTGACTTGTTATTTACCACAAAAATCAGTTTTTGGGGGTTTGGGTATTTGAAATTAAATTAAGGAAAACAAAGCAAAAATAGAGCAATAAATAATGCAAACTAAATAATTATCAAATAGCTAAAGAACGATTAACCTACTGCTCTCGGTTTCCCACTATCATTTGTCCATGTAAATTCCATGCCCTAAGCAGATTCTAAACCTTTTTCGATTGTAGCATCAATTAACAAGCGAAAACAATGCTACGAGACATATGTTCCTATTCCCGAATTAAGCAAACGGGGTGAAGCACTCATGAACTAAGCGAACATGAACGAACACACGCGAATTAAGCAAACGCGATTAAGTATAGGAACACACAATCATCGAAATAAATCAACACCTATTCTATACGATTCTGAATTAAGCAAACAGAACATACAGAACAAGTATTGAAAGAGAATAGCATAAAGTTCAGAAATTACAAAACCTCAAGCGTAAATGGAAACCCATCGCAGTAGATTAATCAAAGGAGACTAGTTCTCCATTACAAAAGAAACACAAAATACTAAACCTACTGTTGCAGCCGCAACTGTGAAAAGAAAAGAAGAGAAAAAATGAGAAGATGATTTTGTTCTGTCCTAAAACAGACTTAAATACAGCTTCTGGATTCCGCGAGCTCGCGAGGCGAGCACACCTTCGCGAGGCGAATATTATGAACAGTCTGAAACGTTTGGCTCTCTCGCGAGGCAAGCTTATCATTCGCGAGGCGAGACTCTTCAAATTCCAAACTGTCACAGCCGTGACCTTCGACACGGGTAAGCCGTGATGGCTTCTGGTCTTCCAGGGTTGGATTACTCGCGAGGCGAGTCACGTATTCGCGGGGCGAGACAGAAAGGATTGCAATTTCTGGCACAGTCAGCCTTCAGGTTCGCGGGGCGAATGGCCTTTCGCGGGGCGAAGAATCCAAAACTGCTTCTTTTTATTACCTGAAAACAAGGATTAACGGTAAGTACTTTATTCGACTCTAAATAAGCTAAATTAACCTAAAAATACTTAAACGACTCAAAATGCTGCTTAAAGACAATCAAGTTTAATTTGGGCGAAAACGATATATAATTAGCGCAAAACCACGGTCATACTAGCCATAAAACTAGATGAGCCAGAGGCTGATCACTAATACATCGAGGATCATTTAGAAGTGTGAGTACGACTTCTCACAAACAAAGAAATGTATAACTGGAAATTTATGTATCAGCATAACTAATTCATGAGTCCTGACAGACTGCAAATTAAAATCAGAAAATATGTCTGACACATACCAACTTCACCGTTGTGATTATCTAATACAATCATAGGATTTGAGAAATAAATGTCAAATGACAAATACAAGAGAATCAAAGGGTACAGTGAAGAGTTCCTTACTCACGAGACACTCACCCAAGATCGAAAATCCACTCGATTCGTCTTGGTTCCAACCAACATACACGTCTTTCTAGCCAAGCTTAGTATCACCACCTTGAATTGGGTACAATCCCGAACAACTTAATCAATCGATCAAACATACTAAGAGTTGATCTTTCTTCATAAATTGAATTGACGACGCAAAACTTTAGATAGGTCATCACTCCAATCTGGTAATAACTCGTCTTCAAGTCGATCTTTGAGTAGTTGACAACTCCTCGAAATAGATTTACCAAATCAACTACGCAAGTCAGAGAATACTTGTTCATAATTCGTTCTTTTACTTAGTTGTCAAAAATTCACACGGTGACACAACCTACACACAACAATTGGTGCTTCACAAGGAAAATACTCGGTCTAACAAACGGTTCAGACCACCGATCTTTTAGTTGAATCGAGTCGTCAAACTCGTTTCAACTTTGTAGGCAACATCCTACACAAAGCGACAGAGATCTGACCGAATCCAGAAACTAGATCAATCGAAAATCAATGTCCTTTGTTAACCATAAACCTAGAATATTTCCAGAGAACACTCCCGGAAAAACCCTTTACACAAGCACCTTGTTTCGAATGTCTGACACGATTCGCAAGGATAATCGAATGTCATATTCGAACCCAAGTAACATTCAAGATCTATGGTCTCCCAGGACATAAAACCCTTGGAAAAACATCAAGAAAACATATACTTGTGCATCAACACACATTGCTTCAACCAGAAACAATTCAAACAAGAGCCAACCAGAGATCACACAGCAAAAACTTAACAGACCTATTCCCCAAAGATCCCGAAAGACTCAACCAGCTCTGATACCACTCTGTAACACCCCCCCTTGGGCATTACTACATAACATGCGCTAAAATAAAATTAAAAGATAATTTGTTGGTGCTTTCGGAAAATAATTTATATAAGCACATAAGTGTCTGAAATTGGGTATAAAAATTTTGTCACGTCTCCACATCTAAGCCTTGATCGGCACACAAACTTACTATCATGGCCTGGCAAGCCTATTTCATTTAAAGAACATACTTAAATAAAAGCTAGTATTTTTACGAAAATTTCGACAGAGTCTCCTCTGTAATTCGGACATCCCAGGTAAAAGAACACCTGCTAAAATAATTACATTTTTATTCCAGAATTTCAGTTACACTAAATACACCCAGGCAATAATATGCTAAAGATAGTTATATCAATTAGCTATACATGACCAAAAGGAAAGGTTTAAGTTTTCTTTCAAAAGAACGCTCTTCGAGACATAAACATTCCATTTTAAAATAAAGGCTCTCTGAGCCATACTCATACATACTATCAAAAATAATGTAAGTCTCAAACTCTAAGCTGGTCATTCTAAAAGTTATTCCTGAGGAAAACTCACGTGATCATTCCACAATTAATACCTCATCAAGCAACTAGATCTAAGTCTCTGAGTGACTTAGAAAGACTCCTCTGCACCATCTGTGTTAAAGTACCCAGGGTACAATAGCGAACCAGAAGAAACCTGATATGTGTGTAAGGGTGAGATGCCAATATATGGATTTAACACAATAACTAAATGCGCGACACCACATAACACATATACATTTATCACACAAGCATTTATAAGCTAATAGTTTATCAATAGGTTCAACACCCCAAACATCATCGTTTAAAAATTATGCATGACACTTCATATTCATCATCTAATTTTCGTCCTAATCTCATGAGATATCCCAACATATAATGAGTTGATCAGACTCCAGAGCCACACAGGCTAACTTGGCACACTGCCAATAGGTGCACAACCTCTTCCCATCCACACAGGCACATAAGGCCAAGCACACAGCACAACATTGCTAATGTCCACACTCAGGGCACCAATAGCAAGTAAGATGGGGTCTCAATGTCCTCCCTAGGCACATGAGAAAATGCATGTCGTAATTACCTTTCGCCGCTGGTAATTGATGCATCAAACCTCAAACCGTAGGCACGTCTGCCAAATGCATGTAAAACACTTTTTGTTTCGATCTTTGTCTTTGTGTTCAATCTTTCTTTGCCGAAGCTCACAATGGCTTACGACTCACATAGTTTTAAAACACTGTTAAAACTTTTATCACAACACGGGACCTCACCGTCCGAGTGCTCAATCACGACACCTCTCGACCGGTGCACCAGTCTTAGGTTCGTGGTACTAGAAAACATCTTCAATGTTTCAACACGGTATACCTCATGTATACGGTACAGGCCCTCAAAATCCAAATAACTGAGTCCATCACAACACACAACCTTAGTACACCGACGTCTCGGTTACTAAGTTCCACACCACTTTCAACACTGTTGAATTAACTTTTGATTTTCAGAAATTCTTTTCCAAATTGGAAATTCATTAATAAAATCCTTAAATAATAAAACTTAGTTTTCACAAAGGTGAGTCACTTGAGGTTTTAACTTTCTTAAAATATGTACCGTCGTTTCAAAACACTTGCCTTCTATACTTTTCCAAATCTGCCATCAATTATTACTTTTAAAGCTTTTTAAGCCAAAACTTAACATTTTCCACTTAAACAATTTTCTAAAATCATCATTAACTTCTTTTCAACAATTAATTTCATAAAATAACTTCATATAATATTGCAAATTTTCTTACATAAAGATTAGCAGTACAGAAACATTTTCACAGTTTCGTTCTCATTGTGACTCAATTTACTTTTACACTAATAAATCATTAAAACAATGATATCTCTCAAAACTCATTATTTTTCCAAAAATAATATTTTCCACCACTATTATATTCCAACATTTCCCATAAAATGTTGAATATAATTTACACAACTTATTAAAGCTTTTATCTGATTAATCAGTTGTGCACTGACCACTGTCAGGCTTCTCAAACAACACTCACAAACAACATTTAACAACAGTTATCAAAATTATATCACCACGTAGATCATACATCATAACAATATATTATACAACTACAGATAATCAAATAATTTAAAAGTAGATCAAACACCGATACTCAGTTAAACAACACATCATAAACCACATAAACAGATAATCACCACATAACTTATACAGACTACACTACAAGAAAATGGTTATTGAGAAAAATCCCTCAGGAAAGCTCCCCTTACCTTTGAAGACAAGTAAAGGATCCTCGTCTTAATGCTCACGTTAGCTCATATCTACTCCATCAAGCAAGCATAGCCGTATCAAACGTCTCAGAGAGGGAATCCAACAACGTGCAACAACCAGAAATCAAGAAATCAATTACTCATGATCAAACACACATTCTAATTTGATCTAAACACTTTATCTTATTACCAAACAAGATCATTTTCAAAGAAAATCATGTTTGAAGCTTACGCTTCACAATACCCTTTAAGGAAACTTTGTTTTGATTAAAGGATCATGAAAAAGAACTTGGGAATCATCAATTAAGAGTCCTAATTGCACTAAATCATAATTAATTTCACAAAAACAAAACCAAATTCAAATAAAATCAAATTGGGGGTTTAGGGCTCCTAAATACACTTTGGGGAAAACTCATTTTAATTAAAGAATAAGGAAATTGGTTTAGGGAAACACTAATTCACAGTCCCAATTTCATAAAACAAAGTTAAATTTCAAGATTAAAATCTGAAATCAAGAGGTTAGGGTTAGGGTTTCAAAATCAATTTGGGGTTTTTGAATCTGAGACACAAGAGAGGGTTTTGACTCACCCAAGCTTGAAAGCAAAGGACGCAGTGACCAGCCATGGGTGCGGCGGCGGCGTCACGTAACTCCGGCGAGGCGGCAGTGGCGGTGGAACACTCCCCTACAACAACCATGATTCATAAAGTGAAGCTAAGCTTCATAGAAAGGAAGAAGAGAGCTCAAAACACTATGAGAATGGTGGAACCACCATAGAGGCGGCGGCGCGCGGTGCTTACCACGGTGGAGCGACGATCACGCGATGGCGGACCGGACGCCTGGGTCACACGGCATGGTCGCGGCCGGACAATGGCGACAGTCGCAGCTGTGCTGAGGTGGTGGTCGCGGTTCTGGACAAACACGGTGGAAGGAGGTAGAAGATGAAGTTGGGGAGAGGGAAGAAGAAAAGAGAAAGAAGAAAAAAGAAAGAAAGAAGAAGAAGCAGAGAAGAAAAGAGAAAATGAGGGAGAGGGCGTCGAGAGAGAGAGAAAAAAATGAGAAAGTTGAGTTTTAAACCAATGATTTAGTAATAGATACAAAATGAGTGATAAATATTAGGCCTAAAATAAACATGTTTTTACTTTTTGGAATCTAAAAATAAAGATTGATAAAGATATGATTTCGAAATTCAAATTAGAGTAAAGATTAATAATTGAACTGATCAACTAAGAAAATACTCAGTCCAAAATTTAATCTCCGATTAAGGTCAAACCAGTTTATTTTCAACTCCAAAATTAAATAGAATGAAAATATGAAAATATGAAAATGCTTTTCTCTTAATCATATTATTTAAAATATTTTTCTGTACCGGTATAATAGTGACAATAACGTAAATTATTGTCTAGTAAGCGTGCATTCACTGAAATAAGTCAGTGCTAACGCACCCAATAAAATAATTTGAAGAGAGTAATTTAATTACTCAAACTAAACCACACAACAAAATAAACTTAAACATCCAAATAAAATAATTAATCATATGTGTAGAAACTAGGGTGTTACATTACTACCCCTCTTAAAAAATTTCGTCCTCGAAATTTCGTAGCTCAAAACTAAACAGGATTTTGTAATCACACCTTAATCCCTAAAATCTTACTTTGTATTTCCCGTCGCTTCATTCCTTTCATCTATAACTTTATAACAGGATCGATTCTTTTGCCATTCTATTTATCCTCGAGACTTTTCACTACTGCATTATCTCCACTACCTTCGATATTTCACCTTAGTCTATTACACTTTAAATAACAAAATCAACGCTTAATTTCTTCACTTCTCAATATAGATCCATTAGAAAACTTTATCCAATATCTAACTTCCACAGATAATATCAAAACCAACACTAACTTTATCATAACATCAATTAACCTTCTACTCAAGAGATGCAATCATAGTCTTAGTCCATTTGGGCTTAGTCTACTCTTCTAGTCATATCAAATTCACACTTTTCAAGTCTCCAATCAAAACGTCATAACATTCCTGAGTTGCACATGATAAAGAACCTAAGAAATTCAATCTTCTTAATCTTACCACATCCAACATAGTCAGTTCTCTTCTGAATTCCTCTCAAATCTTTTGCCTACTTCGTATTCATATCCTTCATTTGCCTCTCATTTTCAATTTGGTTCTCAAGCCCCGTTAGTATCCCTGGTTTAAGAAATTTCCCATGCACCTTTACCCTATTGTCCAAGGAAAATACACAACTCCTAACAATTCCTCCATCTAAAGACAGAGCTCTATCACTTATACAAGGAAGTGCTTGTATCATATATGCCCTTATCTTATATATCTGCAGCTGAGAAAAGAGATTATAAAACAGAGTTTCTCTAAGGCCATTACCCCTAGGAGTTGCACCAAAACAAAATCAAGAAATCCAGGTGGACACTCCCCAATGGCAATCTTGGATTTAAAATGTCCAGTTTCCACTATGGATCATCAACCACATATTTACCAGAATAAGACCTCAAAGATTATAAACATTTCGTCATAGCTTATTACACTCGAAAGACACAATTAAAACTTAATCACTTCTTGCCTCAAAATTCGTCTGTTAGCAAAACTTCTTCAACACCTTATCCTCACGACGAATATCAAGTTCAACACTAACTTTTACCCCATCATACATCTACCTTCAACTCAAAACATACAATTATAGTCTTAGTTTCCTTTGGACTTATTCCACCCCTCTAAAATTATATCGTAGTCATTCATTTCAATCTTAAAGAATACGATTACATTCCTCCCTGCAACTACAACCAAAAGGAATCACTTCAGTTCGAATTATCCAAAATCATAATTCTTAAACTTTTTTTTAACAACTTAGTTTCACTCAAAAACTCCTCTTTACAATCTTAAAGAATACGATTTTTCTCGATTTTTTCTTTTTAATTGTTTTTTTTATATAAAAAAAGGAAGATAAATTTCTTTTTTTTCATTTATCTCTTTTTCTTTTTCTAGAGTATCTATCTCTCTCATATAGGTGTTTTTCTCTTTTATGCAAAGATCTCTAAGTCTTGGAAACCTTATTGAAGTTGACCCCGAAATTGAAAGGACCTTTCATAGACGTAGGAGACTACAAAGAGAGAAGGAGAGGTTAATTCCCATTCAAATCATGGCGAATCTACCGGATACAAAACCACTGAAGGACTACGCAGCCCCAAATGCTAGGGGTTTGCGAACTGGGATTGCTAGGCCAGAAATCGAGGCGGATAACTACACTATACCGCCTATGCTAATTAGCATGATTAGGCAACATCAATTCGGAGGATTACCCTCGGAGGACCCGACTGATCATGTGGAGACATTCTTGGAGTTCACCAATGCAATTAGGATTCATGGTGCCCCGATTGATGCTATACGCTTGAGGTTATTCCACTCCTCTCTGACTGGAAAGGCAAAGGCTTGGTTGAAGCAAGTGCCCGCTAATACGTTGTCAACTTGGGACCAACTGGAGCAGGCATTCTTGGAGAAATTCTTCCCTCCATCCAAGACTGCCTACTTACGAACTCAGATCACCGGCTTCTTCCAAAAGGATGGAGAATGCTTATCCGAAGCTTGGGATCGCTACAAGGGATTGCTAGAGTCTTGCCCACATCATGGACTCGAGAGGTGGCTATTAGTGCATACCTTCTACAACGGATTGGATTACTCTTCGAATGTGTCACTTGACTCCGCAGCTGGTGGAGCCTTTATGAATAGACCTCTGACTGAAGCATTCAATATCATTGAAAATGTAGCAACCAACTACCACCAATGGGGCTCGGAAAGAGGTAATAACCCGAAAAAGCTTTCGGGGGGTAAGTTTAAAATGAATAGCACCGATCTAATTATGTCTAAATTTGACTCATTGAATAAACGTTTTGATCAGCTTGAATAGGCTAATGTGAGTTCAATAGGTGCTACTAATATTGTTTGTGAGATTTGTGGAATGCAGGGACATGACATAATGGAGTGCCCACATGGTATTGCTTATGGATCTGGTGCTTCGGGGGAACAAGTGAACTCTTGTCACAACTTCTATGACACGAACCCGAGGTTGCCAAACTATGTCCCCCCAAATTCTTACAACCAAGGAAGGAAGAATAGCCCTTACCTCTCCTACGGGAACTACAACAACACGTTGAACCACGAATTCCAGTAGGAAACCCGCGTTAGGGTATCCTCAGGTACAAAAGTCTAAACTTGAGTTTCTCTTGGAAAATTTTGCTGAAACTCAAACAAAGCAAAATGAAGAGTTTAGACAACAAGGTAGGGCAGTCAATGAGGCAATAAAAGAGTTAACATCTAAGGTAGATAACTTAGCCATCCATAATAAGATGTTGGAAACTCAGATTGCCCAACAAGCTAGTACATATATCATGACTAAGCATACGTTTCCAGGACAACCCGAAGTTAATCCCAATGAGCACTGTAATGCTATATACATAAGGGATGATAAGCTTGGGGTAGTTGAGAAGCATGTGGAATGTGAGGAGGACATGAGCGAAGATGAAGAGATAGAGCCAAAGTATGTCCCTCCACCACCCTACCAACCCCTAATACCTTTCCCACAAAGGTTGGTCAAGAAAAAGCAAGTAGAAATAGAAACTAAGAGCTTAATTGAGGATCATGATGCCTTGATAAAAACTAATATGCCTCCTAAACTAAAAGATCCAGGAAGTTTCTCTATTGCTTGCTCAATTGGAGAGGTGAAAATAGACCAAGCCTTATGTGACTTAGGGGCTGGTGCGAGTTTGATGCCGCTAACTATCTTTGAGAGGTTAGGAACCAAAAAATTGAGTCCATCCGAATCCTCTTTACAATTTGCGGATGGCTCAACTAAAACTCCTCTAGGCATACTAGAAAATGTTCCTATAAAGGTAGGGAAATTTTTCATTCCTACCGATTTCATGGTGTTGGATATGAACGGGAATTATAAATTCCCTATCATTCTTGGAAGGCCATTCTTGGCCACAGCTGGAGCGATAATAGACGTAAAAAATGGCAAGCTCTCTTTAAATGTAGAGGAAGGTAGTGTAGATTTTGATTTGACTAACTCATAAAACAACCCTCATTTTGAGAGTCATGTGTGCAGGATTGAGATAATGCCTCCAGAGGTGAAGGAAGAGCTTAACATGGAAGCAACTCCGAAGCTTTGCATGACAAATGATGCACCAAATAAATATGAACCAAGAGTTGCTCAACATGTGGAGTTAAAACTTCCCCCGGGAGGAAGTAAGGCCATGAAACTCAGAGTGAAAAGAGCAAAGCGAAAGCACAATTGGCCATACGAACAAAATAGGCTCTTTGAAGGACTTCCATGGAAGAGAGGTGTTCTTGCACATCCAAGCCCAGCTGATCCCGGTGGATCCAAGGGAGTATGGTGAAGCTTAAGACCGTAAATAAGCGCTTCTTGGGAGGCAACCCATGTTTTCTTTCCCTTTTCAATTTGTTTTTGAATTTTGTCTTTGAATAATTTGAGAAAATTAAGAGATGAAAGATCACTAATTGATGGATTTGCCAAGTATTTTCAGGTTATGAAAGCAGTAAGAGCAAAATGGCAAGGAAAAATAAAATCAGAAAGGATCACGGCCCAGCCGTGATATCCATCACGGGCGTGATGAGAAGGACCCTGAAGATCAGAATGTATCACGGCATAGCCGTGATGGAACTCACGACCGTGACAGGCCAGCTCCCATAGACCAGAATTGATCACGGCCTAGCCGTGATGAGCATCACGGCCGTGACACATTTTCCAACATCTCTTTGACTGGCATGTGAGCCAGCACCCTCTACCACCTCGGTGAGTTGTTCCATTTCTCTCCTCTCTCCGACTTGATTATTTACATTGGGGACAATGTAAGTTTTTAAGCTTGGGGTAGGGGTATTTTTGCAATTTTTTACATTTTTGCATTTTTCATGTTGCATTCATATAGACATAGTTTTGCATAATCAAATGATTAGATTGCCCCTTGCTTAGAGTATGCATCCAATTGTGGGAACTTTGCGCCAAATGAATTGAGACAGTGAATTTTTGAACCTAATTTATGTATTCTTGTGATAGGCTAAAAATAAAAATGCTTGAGATGATCTTTTGATAGTTAATAATTAGCATGTGGTTACTTAGATTTGTGTTTCTCATTGATTTTTAACTACTAAATGTGAGATTTTCTTGAGCCAAAAGGGGTACTCATTAAATCTACCCCATTCTTTGTGATTGTGTGTTTTATTCCTCTTGGATTGTGTTCTCTAAAACTTGACTTGAAACCATTTTGAAACTTAAAAAAATTTCTGAAAACATATTTGAAAATGATTGAGGCACTAGGTACGACCTTCTGAGCTTTGATTGATTAAATGCTACCCCTTAGTTGCCCAATTTTGAGCCTAAAAGAATAAAATACTTTTCTTGGTACCTTGATTTGTTTTGATGAATGATGCTTGGTATGACACCTTTTAAAGTATTACAAAAAGGGTAAAAAGGTAGTTTGAAAAATAAATTGTGGGATGAGAAAGTTAGAAAAATATTTCTCTTGAATTGAAAATCTCCCCTTCTCCAGATAAAATAAAAATAAAATAAAACAAACAAAAAAAATGGAGAAGGAGATGAGAAAAAGAAAGTGAGAAATAAAAAGTAAAAAGGAAGAAAGAAAGAAAGGTGGAAAAGTGATTTAAAGCCCAAAAAGGTATTTTGGAAGGTTGTCATGCTCTGCATTGTCTGATAATTTGTTTAGCCTTCTTGAATTTTCCTTTTCTTGAATTCCCCACCTAACAATTAATCACATGGCCCCATTACAACCAAAATAAAAGACCTCTTGATTCTTATGTGTTTTCATTAATAAAGTAGAGATTTGGTTAATAGTCAAGCTTATGGTAGAATACATTCCTTGAGGAACTTGAGCGAATTGTCATATACCCTTAAACACTTGAGTGAGGTGAGAAGAGTGCCCAAATCAGTGAGAGATATGAATTTAAGGAACCTAAGCTTCTAATTGGACTTGAAATTGATTGTCTCTTGGGTACTTATTTGAATATGCCTGTCACTTGGATTAGTTACTCGGGTTCTTGGTTCACTGTCCATGCTCTGACTGTTTATCTTGTCTGGCCTTAGTGATTGCTTGAGGACAAGCAAAATCTTAAGCTTGGGGTAGTTTGATGAGTGTGATTTCACCTCATATTTCTTTATCATATTGCATGCATTTTCATGTAGTTTAGGCATATTTAATTTTATTTTTGTTAGTTTTTACCTTGGAACGGGTAAGGCGGTTTTGTGGCGTTGTTGTGCAGGAATTAAGGATTAAAATGATCAGGATCAATCATGACGGAGCTTTTATGAAGACGGAGCTTGAAAAGTAAGGAAAATGAGCCAAACAGAACCCATCACGGCCGTGATGGAGTAGAGAGGAAAAGAAAGAATGGAAAAGTCAGAGCTGGTCACGGCCAGGCCGTGATGTGCATCATGGCTGTGACATCTCAGCTGAACCAGACCCTCACAGGCAGAACTGATCACGGCTAGACCGTGATGGTGGTCACGACCGTGACAGACCAACCAATGAAGCAACCTCCAAGGCGGAATCCATCACGGCCAGGCTGTGATGGCCATCACGACCGTGACGTGCAATATATGGATCTTTAGAAACTGATTTGATCTGAATTTGTGATTGATTGGAATCCAAGTTACCCTAGTCTATAAATAGAGCACTTAGGCTCGAAAATAGAGGACTTTTAGGGACTTTTGGGTGCTGCTACCTTAGGCAAAATTAGGATTTCTCTTCTTCTTCTTCTTCTTCTTCTTCTTCTTCTTCTTCTTCTTCTTCTTCTTCTTCTTCTTCTTCTTCTTCTGCTCCTCCTCCTCCTCCTCCTCCTCTTCTCTTAGGTTTTCATTCATGTTTTTGTTAATCAAGCTTGCCATGACCATGGCCATGCTTGAGTAGTAGTTTTATTTATAGGGATTGGGGCTATGCCCAAGATCTGTTTTATGTTATGAATTGATGTTTTCCCTTTGTTAATTTCGATTTCGCTTTCGATTTGGTTTCTATCGCATGAATTACTTGTGAATCTGGTGCGCATTTATTTGCATGTCATAGATACTCTAAGGAGGAACCTAGCGATGAACTTAGGTATTTGATCTATAGGAATCAAACTTAGGACTTAAATCACGAGAGTTAGAAGCGGTCCTTCGAGGGTTCACAAATTGTCACAAAACTTAAAGGGTTCAATTTAAATATAATTACCACGAGAGTAGGGGTTGGTTTAATTGGGCACGGTTTTTGTAACCCGAGAGGGAGCATTAACTTATTTAGGATAAATTTGCCTTCAAAGCAATTTTGATAATTAACAAGGGGTAGTCAATTTGGTAACGTGAACAATCTTGTTGGTAACCCAATTCCTAGGAATCTCTTTAGATTTGAAAAACCCCGAATTGATTTACTTTCCTATTTTAATTGATTGCATTGTCAAATATCTGATTTTCTAGTTAGTTTTTATTACAAAAATCAAATCTTTTCAAAATCATTTTTATATAGTTCAGTTTAATTGGTTTAATAATTAATTGTGATTTGAGATCACGGTCTCTGTGGGATCGATCTTTTTATTACTTGGCGACGAATCCGGTACACTTGCCGGAATCCACACATCACTAGGAAGACAAACAATAGATATAATTTGTGAGAAAATGTTGGTTGCAATTGATAAGGGGTCTTAACCTACCACTCCTTCTTGTTGGTCGGTTCTATGCTACAGAAGTGGCATTAATTCTTCAAGTTCAAAATTAATTAAGGCCATCCTTTTTATTTTAGGTCTCAACTTTTCTTTCAAACTTTTAAGCCTACTTTTATTCAATTTCATAATCAATTCATTCTTTCACCAACAAAACTCAAATACAAATAACTTAACTTTCTTAATTAAGTTATTTAGTGTTAATGTTACACGGAACGAAACGTTTGAGAGGTTGGCAGCATTTGGGTTGTATGCTAACTTTATGGTGTATTTGACAAGAGAGTTTCATTTGGTCTAAGTTTATGCTTCAAACATTCTTAACCTATGGGGTGGTATTACCAACTCTCCCCTTGGTTGGTGCCTTCATTATCTTGTTTATTATAAAATTAGTAAATTTTTATAATAAGTCCTATCTGATATGTTACCAAGTGAGTTATTTGGGGCTTCTTAGGGGACGTCTCTTTGATAGAAACTAAAACATTGTCATGTCAACCTTGACAACAATTGGTAATCTTGCATCGGCAATGGGACAAGCTGTAGAGAAGTCAAGCAAGGTGAGTGGATTCTGTTTTGCTTTTGTATTTTCTTTCTAGTTTGTAATGTTCCTTTGTCTTTTTCAAGGTCAGACTTTCTTGAAATGGTTTGTTGCAGGGTATTCTGTCTGATATATTGAAATAATTTATTTCAGATCTTATTTTTCCCCTGAGATGGCATAAGTTTAAGCATACAGTTATATACCAAAACCAGATCTTAGAATGGTTTTGGTTCTTGAACACTTGGTTTCATTTGATGAAACCATACTGTCAAGTCAAGAAAGGAATAAGCAAAAAGCAAAAGAATTTAATGCTTAATGTAACACCCTAGTTTTTACACATATGATTAATTATTTTATTTGGATATTTATGTTTATTTTGTTATGTGGTCTAGTTGAGTAATTAAATTACTCTCTTCAAATTATTTTATTGGGTGCATTAGCACTGACTTATTTCAGTGAATGCACGCTTACTAGAAAATAATTTATGTTATTGTCACTATTATTACCAGTACAGAAAAATGTTTTAAATAATATGATTAAGAGAAAAGCATTTCCATATTTTCATTCTATTTAATTTTAGATTTGAAAATAAACCAGCTTGACATTAATCGGAGATTAAATTTTGGACCGAGTATTTTCTTAGTTGATCAGTTCAACTATTAATCTTGACTCTAATTTGAATTTCGAAAACATATATTTATCAATCTTTATTTTTAGATCCCAAAAAGTAAAAGAATGTTTATTTTAGGCTTAATATCTATCACTCATTTTATACCCACTAATACAAAAATAAGAAATTCTCTCTCCTCTCTCTCTAAGTAACCCGTAAACCCACCCCTCCCCCTCACTTTCTCTTTTCTTTCTCTGCTGTCTTCTTTTTCTCTTCTTTATTTTCATCTTCTTCATCCATCAAACCCACACACTTCCTTCTCTGCACCTCATCTTCATCCTCCTCTCTTCCTCCTTCTGAAACCCGATTCCCCTCTTTTTTTCCCCCCACTTCTTCCTCGTTTCTTCTTTCTTCTTTCTTTTTCTCCTCTTCCTCTTCTCCACCAGCTTCCTTCTCCCCCTCTCTTGTGCCCAGCCACCCATAGCCTCCGCCTGAGACCGTCTGACCACCGCTCCTGGCCAGGGAGGTCGCCGTTCGGTCGCCGCCTAGAGTGGGAGAAGACAGTCGTGACTGCGCGCACGCTCTAGCCCTATTCGTCGCAATTCGCGTCGGAGCTCCACCGTCGGAGCTCCATTTTAGGCCACCGCAATGTTTCCTTGAAGTTCGGTACAGATCTCCTTCTTCCTCGTGTTGTTCGAGCAGAAGCTGTCCAGACCATCGTTCAGAGCCGCCTCGTCGGAGTTGCCACCGTGCCGGTTGGCCTTCAACAACCACTGATGAGCCTCTGGTTGACTGGTTTTATAACTAATAAAAACCTTGGCTTTGTGCTAATTTTATATCATTTTCACCCAAATTAGACTTGATTGTCTTTAAGTAGTATTTTGAGTCTATAAAGTATTTTTAGGTTAATTTAGCCAATTTTGAATCAAATAAAGCTTATGGCTATTTTGTTGTTTTCAGGATAATAAGAAGAGCAAGTGAGGAAGTGTATCTGAGGCAGAGGCTATCACGCCCAGGCCGTGACACTGGTCACGGCCGTGATGAGAAGATCATGAAAAGTCAGAAGCGATCACGGCCCAGCTGTGATACACATCACGGGCATGATAAAGAAATGCAAAAAGTCAGAAAGGATCACGGCCTGCCCGTGATGAAGGTCACGGCCGTGACAAGAGAGAAACCAAAAGCCTGTTTGAAGGCAGAACATGAAAGCTAAAAGGAAGCCCAACAACTTTCATGAAGAACTCAGATGCTGAATTGGATTTATAGTGGGTCACATTGGGCCTTGAAGTTAGAACATAATTGCTGTCACTGGAACCTGAACTAGTCATGAAGATTGGGCCATAACTTGGGCTGTAGATGTCGGTTGGAAGTGAAACCGGTGGCAAATGAAAGATCAAACAAAGAGCTTTAACTCTCATGAAGACCATTATTCCAAACAGAGACGTTTTGAGGGGCTCCAATCCATGTGAAGATAGAGGCGTTTCAGCTGCCATATGAATTGAATGTGGACATAACTCCCTCATCTTAACTCATAATTAAGCAAATTAAGTGGCTTTGGAAAGCTAAGAGGCAGAGGTTGAAGTGAATTAAAGTAGTATTCAGATATTGAGAGGTCTTGAGAGAATTTGTATAAATAGGAGTCATAGTTAGGCAGAGGAGGAGTCAGTAGGAGTAGTGGTAGTTTCAATAGTTTATTTTCCTTTTCTTTTCTTTTCTGCTTATGTCTGTAATGGAGAATTAGTCTCCTAGATTAATCTACTGTGATTGGTTTCTATTAAGACTTGAGGTTTCTGTAATCCTGTTTCATTTGCTTTTCTCTTTTCAATGCCATGCTTTATATTTCTGTTTGCTTAATTCAGGAGTATATTGTGTTGTGTTGGTTTATCTCGGTGATATCATGTTCCTATAATTAATCGCGTTTGCTTAATTCGCGTGTGTTCGTTTCGTGTTCACGAAGGGCTTAACCCCGTTTGCTTAATTCGGGAATAGGGACATATATCTGTAGTAGTGGTTTCGCTTGTAAATTGTTGCTACAACCGGGAGGGGATTAGAATCTGCTTAGGGTTGCATGAACCGATGATAGTTGGGAAACCGAGAACAGTAGGTTAATCGCTTAGCTTATTTGGTAACTGCTCTGTTTTCTTGCTTTGTTTTCTGTTTTGCTTCTTAATTTAGTTCTCAATCCAAAACCCCCAATTCTGACTTTTTCTAACTTTTTTCATTAATAATAACAACAACTAAAGAGTCCTTGAGAGACGATCCGAGTTGTCGCTCTATACTACATTATTTTGTAAACGCTCGTTCTTTTTGGCGCGTGGCGACAGCGCGGTCAAAAATTGGCGCCGTTGCCGGGGACTCTGGTTGGTTGTTATTAGCAGAAAATAATTTTTGAAAAAAAAAAAAACTTTTTGCTTTGCTAATCAGTTTTGTCTGCTTTGTCTGGTTTGTAAATTTTATTTTCCCCCATGGATAATTACATGTATGGGTATTTACCTAATGTTTATCATGAACCACCACCTTGCATGTATTATCCTAATTCTGCTGGAAATTATGAGTATAGCAATGGTTTTGATATGACTGGAATGAATGCTTATCCTAGCCAACAGGTTAGAGATCAAGGCAGCCTGGATGAGATTGCTTCTATGATACAACAAATGGCTGCACAAACGGAAGCATACAATATTGAATTTCAACAGAGGATGGAGGCAATGGAGGCAAGTAATCTTGAGGCCCAACAGAGGGACCAAGCTGAATCTCAAAAGTTGTGGGCTCTAATTGATCAAGTTACCGCCAACTCGGCTGCGATGCTAACTCCACAGCCCATTGAAGAACATAAAGATTCACAAGTCATTCTTGAAAATATTTCTGATGATGATATTTCTGTTGATGATGAATTATGTGTTGAATCCCCTGATCCTAATGCTTGTTATTGTGATGGCAATGCTTTGTGTGTAGATTGCTATTTTGAAAGGTATGTTAAGCAAAGCATCCATATGGATCAGGAGAACATTTGCTCCACCGTGCTTGAGGATAAAGAAGAATCTTTGGTCTTAGATGCATGTGTTGAGAGTAATGGGGTGGATGAACTAATTGCAGAATTTCCAGACATTGTAGATTTTTCTGATTCATTTTCTTGTAATATATGTACTAACTATAACCTTTGTTTGGTGTGTGCTGAAATTTCTGCGTGTATAGCAGGTGAAAAATTTGTTAATGCAGTGGATGAAGACATTGCAGAAGTTGAAGCAGCACCGGTAACCGTTTCTAACTGTTTGCCACCTCCCCCTGAGGAGCCACCAGCTCTAGATTTTGCACCCTTGGATTTTGCACCATGGCCGATCCAAGAGGTTGAGCCCCGATTCTATTGGGGAGATTTTATTGAGAAGGAGGTCATCTGTGACCCGAGAGGTAGTGAGAAGTCCGCCGCACTGGGCGAGGTTACTATGATTGTCAAGCACCCACTTCCGCATCAAAGCTGCAAGTTAGGGAGGCTTGGAATGAATTTCAGTCCTTTGGCTACCACGTGGGACTTATGTTACAAGCAATGGGATCCCGGTGGAACCACCACCTGCAATGAGTTTTCTTTACCTTTCCTCTTTTTAATTTTCTTTTCCTTATTTTATTTCTGTTTTATTGTCAATAATGCTCCTGAATAATTTGAGAAGCTCAGGAGTTGTGTTTGTGTCTTGGTTATGGCAAGTTTATTGGTTTGATTGATTTTGCATAGATTGATTGCATGATATGTTTTGACTGTTTCCCCCTAGGTTGAAAAAAATTTTGTTTTAAAAAAAAAAAAAATAAATAAAAAAATTTTTGATCCCCATATGATTGAAAACTGAACTTTGAGATTTTATTATGATGGCATGATTTATGATAAGTTTGGGGTGATAGGAAGCACACACTAGGGATATAATCTCTTTCAAATAATTTGCAAAACAATGTCCAGGTGAGGTTTTGAGCCTCCAACATGTTTTAAACTGTGTGAAAATCACTTTTTAAGTTGCACTTTCCTGAATTTGCTTGAATCTCTTTTTGATTTGCATGATTATATGTGTGTAGCAAATGATTTAGGCATTTTCTTTGTAAATAGCTACTTGGCCTAAAATAACCAATTCCTGATGCATGTTCCTTAGTTAGCCCCATTGAGCCTATTAGCCTGTTAATTCTTGTTAACCTTATGTTACAAGCTAAAATCTGAAAAACCATGTTAACCAGATCTTAGGATTAGGAAAGCATGGAAGCTTAGTGAGAAATTGGTTGCAAGAAATTAAGTTTGGGGTGGCTACCTGGTGCAATGTGTTGTTTGGGAATGGGAAAAAGAAAAAAAAAAAAAAAAAAAGAGAAGGAAAGTGTAAAAACGAAAAAAAAAAAAAAGAAAAAGAAAGAAAAAGAAAAGAAAAACAGAAAAAAATAAAAGTGCAAAAATGCCAAAAAGAAATAAAAAGGCTGTAGTCACCCAAAGCAAAATGAAAAATGAGAAAAGGAACTTGAGTGGAATTTCAAAGTGTAAATAATGTTCATGCTCTCTTAGTTCCTAGGGTCTTCAGCCTAGTTTCCTTTGTATATTCTACCCTTAGCCAGGCCCCATTACAACCCATAAAAGACCTTCTGATGTTGCATGCATATTTTCTGTGGGAACCATTTTGAGATGAAAATCAAATTTTTGGGAAGTGCTCTTAAAAGTGAAAATTGAGTGAAAATGTTAGCCTGACAAAAATTGAGTGATTGAGTGAACATAAATTTCCCTTGTGAGGAAGGCAGTTGTTTGATTTTGGTGATCTCTCTTTTGTGTGTAACTTAGATCCCCTGCTTAGATTGATGATTGTTTGAGTAATGAAATTCTCAACTGTTTAGAATAAATGAATGTGGGGATTGATTTGTTTGAAAGGGGGAACATTGAAAAATATTTTGATAAATTGCTTGAAATCTGTGTGAAAGTTAATTGAGTCCTTAAGCTTGCCATGTTTTGCCAGGTCTTGAGTCTTTTTAAGTTTTTAAGTTTTTAAGTTTTAGTTTGCTTGAGGACAAGCAAAGTTTAAGTTTGGGGTATTTTGATGAGCCTCTGGTTGACTGGTTTTATAACTAATAAAAACCTTGGCTTTGTGCTAATTTTATATCATTTTCACCCAAATTAGACTTGATTGTCTTTAAGTAGTATTTTGAGTCTATAAAGTATTTTTAGGTTAATTTAGCCAATTTTGAATCAAATAAAGCTTATGGCTATTTTGTTGTTTTCAGGATAATAAGAAGAGCAAGTGAGGAAGTGTATCTGAGGCAGAGGCTATCACGCCCAGGCCGTGACACTGGTCACGGCCGTGATGAGAAGATCATGAAAAGTCAGAAGCGATCACGGCCCAGCTGTGATACACATCACGGGCATGATAAAGAAATGCAAAAAGTCAGAAAGGATCACGGCCTGCCCGTGATGAAGGTCACGGCCGTGACAAGAGAGAAACCAAAAGCCTGTTTGAAGGCAGAACATGAAAGGTAACAGGAAGCCCAACACCGTTCATGAAGAACTCGGATGCTGAATTGGATTTATAGTGGGTCACATTGGGCCTTGAAGTTAGAACATAATTGCTGTCACTGGAACCTGAACTAGTCATGAAGATTGGGCCATAACTTGGGCTGTAGATGTCGGTTGGAAGTGAAACCGGTGGCAAATGAAAGATCAAACAAAGAGCTTTAACTCTCATGAAGACCATTATTCCAAACAGAGACGTTTTGAGGGGCTCCAATCCATGTGAAGATAGAGGCGTTTCAGCTGCCATATGAATTGAATGTGGACATAACTCCCTCATCTTAACTCATAATTAAGCAAATTAAGTGGCTTTGGAAAGCTAAGAGGCAGAGGTTGAAGTGAATTAAAGTAGTATTCATATATTGAGAGGTCTTGAGAGAATTTGTATAAATAGGAGTCATAGTTAGGCAGAGGAGGAGTCAGTAGGAGTAGTGGTAGTTTCAATAGTTTATTTTCCTTTTCTTTTCTTTTCTGCTTATGTCTGTAATGGAGAATTAGTCTCCTAGATTAATCTACTGTGATTGGTTTCTATTAAGACTTGAGGTTTCTGTAATCCTGTTTCATTTGCTTTTCTCTTTTCAATGCCATGCTTTATATTTCTGTTTGCTTAATTCAGGAGTATATTGTGTTGTGTTGGTTTATCTCGGTGATATCATGTTCCTATAATTAATCGCGTTTGCTTAATTCGCGTGTGTTCGTTTCGTGTTCGCTTAGTTCACGAAGGGCTTAACCCCGTTTGCTTAATTCGGGAATAGGGACATATATCTGTAGTAGTGGTTTCGCTTGTAAATTGTTGCTACAACCGGGAGGGATTAGAATCGCTTAGGGTTGCATGAACCGATGATAGTTGGGAAACCGAGAACAATGGGTTAATCGCTTAGCTTATTTGGTAACTGCTCTGTTTTCTTGCTTTGTTTTCTGTTTTGCTTCTTAATTTAGTTCTCAATCCAAAACCCCCAATTCGACTTTTTCTAACTTTTTCATTAATAATAACAACAACTAAAGAGTCCTTGAGAGACGATCCGAGTTGTCGCTCTATACTACATTATTTTGTAAACGCTCGTTCTTTTTGGCGCGTGGCGGCAGCGCGGTCAAAAATTGGCGCCCGTTCTTAGGGGACTCTGGTTGGTTGTTATTAGCAGAAAATAATTTTTGAAAAAAAAAAAAAAAAAAAACTTTTTGCTTTGATAATCATGTTTTTGTGCTTTGTCTGGTTTGTAAATTTTATTTTCCCCCATGGATAATTACATGTATGGGTATTTACCTAATGTTTATCATGAACCACCACCTTGCATGTATTATCCTAATTCTGCTGGAAATTATGAGTATAGCAATGGTTTTGATATGACTGGAATGAATGCTTATCCTAGCCAACAGGTTAGAGATCAAGGCAGCCTGGATGAGATTGCTTCTATGATACAACAAATGGCTGCACAAACGGAAGCATACAATATTGAATTTCAACAGAGGATGGAGGCAATGGAGGCAAGTAATCTTGAGGCCCAACAGAGGGACCAAGCTGAATCTCAAAAGTTGTGGGCTCTAATTGATCAAGTTACCGCCAACTCGGCTGCGATGCTAACTCCACAGCCCATTGAAGAACATAAAGATTCACAAGTCATTCTTGAAAATATTTCTGATGATGATATTTCTGTTGATGATGAATTATGTGTTGAATCCCCTGATCCTAATGCTTGTTATTGTGATGGCAATGCTTTGTGTGTAGATTGCTATTTTGAAAGGTATGTTAAGCAAAGCATCCATATGGATCAGGAGAACATTTGCTCCACCGTGCTTGAGGATAAAGAAGAATCTTTGGTCTTAGATGCATGTGTTGAGAGTAATGGGGTGGATGAACTAATTGCAGAATTTCCAGACATTGTAGATTTTTCTGATTCATTTTCTTGTAATATATGTACTAACTATAACCTTTGTTTGGTGTGTGCTGAAATTTCTGCGTGTATAGCAGGTGAAAAATTTGTTAATGCAGTGGATGAAGACATTGCAGAAGTTGAAGCAGCACCGGTAACCGTTTCTAACTGTTTGCCACCTCCCCCTGAGGAGCCACCAGCTCTAGATTTTGCACCCTTGGATTTTGCACCATGGCCGATCCAAGAGGTTGAGCCCCGATTCTATTGGGGAGATTTTATTGAGAAGGAGGTCATCTGTGACCCGAGAGGTAGTGAGAAGTCCGCCGCACTGGGCGAGGTTACTATGATTGTCAAGCACCCACTTCCGCATCAAAGCTGCAAGTTAGGGAGGCTTGGAATGAATTTCAGTCCTTTGGCTACCACGTGGGACTTATGTTACAAGCAATGGGATCCCGGTGGAACCACCACCTGCAATGAGTTTTCTTTACCTTTCCTCTTTTTAATTTTCTTTTCCTTATTTTATTTCTGTTTTATTGTCAATAATGCTCCTGAATAATTTGAGAAGCTCAGGAGTTGTGTTTGTGTCTTGGTTATGGCAAGTTTATTGGTTTGATTGATTTTGCATAGATTGATTGCATGATATGTTTTGACTGTTTCCCCCTAGGTTGAAAAAAAATTTTTTTAAAAAAAAAAAAATAAATAAAAAAATTTTTGATCCCCATATGATTGAAAACTGAACTTTGAGATTTTATTATGATGGCATGATTTATGATAAGTTTGGGGTGATAGGAAGCACACACTAGGGATATAATCTCTTTCAAATAATTTGCAAAACAATGTCCAGGTGAGGTTTTGAGCCTCCAACATGTTTTAAACTGTGTGAAAATCACTTTTTAAGTTACACTTTCCTGAATTTGCTTGAATCTCTTTTTGATTTGCATGATTATATGTGTGTAGCAAATGATTTAGGCATTTTCTTTGTAAATAGCTACTTGGCCTAAAATAACCAATTCCTGATGCATGTTCCTTAGTTAGCCCCATTGAGCCTATTAGCCTGTTAATTCTTGTTAACCTTATGTTACAAGCTAAAATATGAAAAACCATGTTAACCAGATCTTAGGATTAGGAAAGCATGGAAGCTTAGTGAGAAATTGGTTGCAAGAAATTAAGTTTGGGGTGGCTACCTGGTGCAATGTGTTGTTTGGGAATGGGAAAAAGAAAAAAAAAAAAAAAAAGAGAAGAAGGAAAGTGTAAAAACGAAAAAAAAAAAAAGAAAAAGAAAGAAAAAGAAAAGAAAAACAGAAAAAAATAAAAGTGCAAAAATGCCAAAAAGAAATAAAAAGGCTGTAGTCACCCAAAGCAAAATGAAAAATGAGAAAAGGAACTTGAGTGGAATTTCAAAGTGTAAATAATGTTCATGCTCTCTTAGTTCCTAGGGTCTTCAGCCTAGTTTCCTTTGTATATTCTACCCTTAGCCAGGCCCCATTACAACCCATAAAAGACCTTCTGATGTTGCATGCATATTTTCTGTGGGAACCATTTTGAGATGAAAATCAAATTTTTGGGAAGTGCTCTTAAAAGTGAAAATTGAGTGAAAATGTTAGCCTGACAAAAATTGAGTGATTGAGTGAACATAAATTTCCCTTGTGAGGAAGGCAGTTGTTTGATTTTGGTGATCTCTCTTTTGTGTGTAACTTAGATCCCCTGCTTAGATTGATGATTGTTTGAGTAATGAAATTCTCAACTGTTTAGAATAAATGAATGTGGGGATTGATTTGTTTGAAAGGGGGAACATTGAAAAATATTTTGATAAATTGCTTGAAATCTGTGTGAAAGTTAATTGAGTCCTTAAGCTTGCCATGTTTTGCCAGGTCTTGAGTCTTTTTAAGTTTTTAAGTTTTTAAGTTTTAGTTTGCTTGAGGACAAGCAAAGTTTAAGTTTGGGGTATTTTGATGAGCCTCTGGTTGACTGGTTTTATAACTAATAAAAACCTTGGCTTTGTGCTAATTTTATATCATTTTCACCCAAATTAGACTTGATTGTCTTTAAGTAGTATTTTGAGTCTATAAAGTATTTTTAGGTTAATTTAGCCAATTTTGAATCAAATAAAGCTTATGGCTATTTTGTTGTTTTCAGGATAATAAGAAGAGCAAGTGAGGAAGTGTATCCGAGGCGGAGGCTATCACGCCCAGGCCGTGACACTGGTCACGGCCGTGATGAGAAGATCATGAAAAGTCGGGAAGCGATCACGGCCCACTGTGTGATACACATCACGGGCATGATAAAGAACTGCAAAAAGTCAGAAAGGATCACGGCCTGACCGGGATGAAGGTCACGGCCGTGACAAGAGAGAAACCAAAAGCCTGTTTGAAGGCAGAACATGAAAGCTAAAAGGAAGCCCAACAACTTTCATGAAGAACTCAGATGCTGAATTGGATTTATAGTGGGTCACATTGGGCCTTGAAGTTAGAACATAATTGCTGTCACTGGAACCTGAACTAGTCATGAAGATTGGGCCATAACTTGGGCTGTAGATGTCGGTTGGAAGTGAAACCGGTGGCAAATGAAAGATCAAACAAAGAGCTTTAACTCTCATGAAGACCATTATTCCAAACAGAGACGTTTTGAGGGGCTCCAATCCATGTGAAGATAGAGGCGTTTCAGCTGCCATATGAATTGAATGTGGACATAACTCCCTCATCTTAACTCATAATTAAGCAAATTAAGTGGCTTTGGAAAGCTAAGAGGCAGAGGTTGAAGTGAATTAAAGTAGTATTCAGATATTGAGAGGTCTTGAGAGAATTTGTATAAATAGGAGTCATAGTTAGGCAGAGGAGGAGTCAGTAGGAGTAGTGGTAGTTTCAATAGTTTATTTTCCTTTTCTTTTCTTTTCTGCTTATGTCTGTAATGGAGAATTAGTCTCCTAGATTAATCTACTGTGATTGGTTTCTATTAAGACTTGAGGTTTCTGTAATCCTGTTTCATTTGCTTTTCTCTTTTCAATGCCATGCTTTATATTTCTGTTTGCTTAATTCAGGAGTATATTGTGTTGTGTTGGTTTATCTCGGTGATATCATGTTCCTATAATTAATCGCGTTTGCTTAATTCGCGTGTGTTCGTTTCGTGTTCGCTTAGTTCACGAAGGGCTTAACCCCGTTTGCTTAATTCGGGAATAGGGACATATATCTCGTAGTAGTGGTTTCGCTTGTAAATTGTTGCTACAACCGGGAGGGGATTAGAATCTGCTTAGGGTTGCATGAACCGATGATAGTTGGGAAACCGAGAACAGAGGGTTAATCGCTTAGCTTATTTGGTAACTGCTCTGTTTTTCTTGCTTTGTTTTCTGTTTTGCTTCTTAATTTAGTTCTCAATCCAAAACCCCCAATTCGACTTTTTCTAACTTTTTTCGTTAATAATAACAACAACTAAAGAGTCCTTGAGAGACGATCCGAGTTGTCGCTCTATACTACATTATTTTGTAAACGCTCGTTCTTTTTGGCGCGTGGCGGCAATGCGGTCAAAAATTGGCGCCGTTGTCGGGGACTCGGTTGGTTGTTATTAGCGAGAAAATAATTTTTGAAAAAAAAAAACTTTTTTGCTTTGCTAATCAGTTTTGTCTGCTTTGTCTGGTTTGTAAATTTTATTTTCCCCATGGATAATTACATGTATGGGTATTTACCTAATGTTTATCATGAACCACCACCTTGCATGTATTATCCTAATTCTCTTGGAAATTATGAGTATAGCAATGGTTTTGATATGACTGGAATGAATGCTTATCCTAGCCAACGGGTTAGAGATCAAGGCACTGGATGAGATTGCTTCTATGATACAACAAATGGCTGCACAAACGGAAGCATACAATATTGAATTTCAACAGAGGATGGAGGCAATGGAGGCAAGTAATCTTGAGGCCCAACAGAGGGACCAAGTGAATCTCAAAAGTTGTGGGCTCTAATTGATCAAGTTACCGCCAACTCGGCTGCGATGCTAACTCCACAGCCCATTGAAGAACATAAAGATTCACAAGTCATTCTTGAAAATATTTCTGATGATGATATTTCTGTTGATGATGAATTATGTGTTGAATCCCCTGATCCTAATGCTTGTTATTGTGATGGCAATGCTTTGTGTGTAGATTGCTATTTTGAAAGGTATGTTAAGCAAAGCATCCATATGGATCGGAGAACATTTGCTCCACCGTGCTTGAGGATAAAGAAGAATCTTTGGTCTTAGATGCATGTGTTGAGAGTAATGGGGTGGATGAACTAATTGCAGAATTTCCAGACATTGTAGATTTTTCTGATTCATTTTCTTGTAATATATGTACTAACTCTAACCTTTGTTTGGTGTGTGCTGAAATTTCTGCGTGTATAGCAGGTGAAAAATTTGTTAATGCAATGGATGAAGACATTGCAGAAGTTGAAGCAGACGTGCAGAATCGCTTTCTAACTGTTTGCCACCTCCCCCTGAGGAGCCACCAGCTCTAGATTTTGCACCCTTGGATTTTGCACCATGGCCGATCCAAGAGGTTGAGCCCCGATTCTATTGGGGAGATTTTATTGAGAAGGAGGTCATCTGTGACCCGAGAGGTAGTGAGAAGTCCGCCGCACTGGGCGAGGTTACTATGATTGTCAAGCACCCACTTCCGCATCAAAGCTGCAAGTTAGGGAGGCTTGGAATGAATTTCAGTCCTTTGGCTACCACGTGGGACTTATGTTACAAGCAATGGGATCCCGGTGGAACCACCACCTGCAATGAGTTTTCTTTACCTTTCCTCTTTTTAATTTTCTTTTCCTTATTTTATTTCTGTTTTATTGTCAATAATGCTCCTGAATAATTTGAGAAGCTCAGGAGTTGTGTTTGTGTCTTGGTTATGGCAAGTTTATTGGTTTGATTGATTTTGCATAGATTGATTGCATGATATGTTTTGACTGTTTCCCCCTAGGTTGAAAAAAATTTTGTTTTAAAAAAAAAAAAATAAATAAAAAAATTTTTGATCCCCATATGATTGAAAACTGAACTTTGAGATTTTATTATGATGGCATGATTTATGATAAGTTTGGGGTGATAGGAAGCACACACTAGGGATATAATCTCTTTCAAATAATTTGCAAAACAATGTCCAGGTGAGGTTTTGAGCCTCCAACATGTTTTAAACTGTGTGAAAATCACTTTTTAAGTTGCACTTTCCTGAATTTGCTTGAATCTCTTTTTGATTTGCATGATTATATGTGTGTAGCAAATGATTTAGGCATTTTCTTTGTAAATAGCTACTTGGCCTAAAATAACCAATTCCTGATGCATGTTCCTTAGTTAGCCCCATTGAGCCTATTAGCCTGTTAATTCTTGTTAACCTTATGTTACAAGCTAAAATCTGAAAAACCATGTTAACCAGATCTTAGGATTAGGAGAGCATGGAAGCTTAGTGAGAAATTGGTTGCAAGAAATTAAGTTTGGGGTGGCTACCTGGTGCAATGTGTTGTTTGGGAATGGGAAAAAGAAAAAAAAAAAAAAAGAGAAGAAGGAAAGTGTAAAAACGAAAAAAAAAAAGAAAAAAAAAGAAAAAGAAAAGAAAAACAGAAAAAAATAAAAGTGCAAAAATGCCAAAAAGAAATAAAAAGGCTGTAGTCACCCAAAGCAAAATGAAAAATGAGAAAAGGAACTTGAGTGGAATTTCAAAGTGTAAATAATGTTCATGCTCTCTTAGTTCCTAGGGTCTTCAGCCTAGTTTCCTTTGTATATTCTACCCTTAGCCAGGCCCCATTACAACCCATAAAAGACCTTCTGATGTTGCATGCATATTTTCTGTGGGAACCATTTTGAGATGAAAATCAAATTTTTGGGAAGTGCTCTTAAAAGTGAAAATTGAGTGAAAATGTTAGCCTGACAAAAATTGAGTGATTGAGTGAACATAAATTTCCCTTGTGAGGAAGGCAGTTGTTTGATTTTGGTGATCTCTCTTTTGTGTGTAACTTAGATCCCCTGCTTAGATTGATGATTGTTTGAGTAATGAAATTCTCAACTGTTTAGAATAAATGAATGTGGGGATTGATTTGTTTGAAAGGGGGAACATTGAAAAATATTTTGATAAATTGCTTGAAATCTGTGTGAAAGTTAATTGAGTCCTTAAGCTTGCCATGTTTTGCCAGGTCTTGAGTCTTTTTAAGTTTTTAAGTTTTTAAGTTTTAGTTTGCTTGAGGACAAGCAAAGTTTAAGTTTGGGGTATTTTGATGAGCCTCTCGGTTGACTGGTTTTATAACTAATAAAAACCTTGGCTTTGTGCTAATTTTATATCATTTTCACCCAAATTAGACTTGATTGTCTTTAAGTAGTATTTTGAGTCTATAAAGTATTTTTAGGTTAATTTAGCCAATTTTGAATCAAATAAAGCTTATGGCTATTTTGTTGTTTTCAGGATAATAAGAAGAGCAAGTGAGGAAGTGTATCTGAGGCAGAGGCTATCACGCCCAGGCCGTGACACTGGTCACGGCCGTGATGAGAAGATCATGGAAAGTCAGAAGCGATCACGGCCCAGCTGTGATACACATCACGGGCATGATAAAGAAATGCAAAAAGTCAGAAAGGATCACGGCCTGCCCGTGATGAAGGTCACGGCCGTGACAAGAGAGAAACCAAAAGCCTGTTTGAAGGCAGAACATGAAAGCTAAAAGGAAGCCCAACAACTTTCATGAAGAACTCAGATGCTGAATTGGATTTATAGTGGGTCACATTGGGCCTTGAAGTTAGAACATAATTGCTGTCACTGGAACCTGAACTAGTCATGAAGATTGGGCCATAACTTGGGCTGTAGATGTCGGTTGGAAGTGAAACCGGTGGCAAATGAAAGATCAAACAAAGAGCTTTAACTCTCATGAAGACCATTATTCCAAACAGAGACGTTTTGAGGGGCTCCAATCCATGTGAAGATAGAGGCGTTTCAGCTGCCATATGAATTGAATGTGGACATAACTCCCTCATCTTAACTCATAATTAAGCAAATTAAGTGGCTTTGGAAAGCTAAGAGGCAGAGGTTGAAGTGAATTAAAGTAGTATTCAGATATTGAGAGGTCTTGAGAGAATTTGTATAAATAGGAGTCATAGTTAGGCAGAGGAGGAGTCAGTAGGAGTAGTGGTAGTTTCAATAGTTTATTTTCCTTTTCTTTTCTTTTCTGCTTATGTCTGTAATGGAGAATTAGTCTCCTAGATTAATCTACTGTGATTGGTTTCTATTAAGACTTGAGGTTTCTGTAATCCTGTTTCATTTGCTTTTCTCTTTTCAATGCCATGCTTTATATTTCTGTTTGCTTAATTCAGGAGTATATTGTGTTGTGTTGGTTTATCTCGGTGATATCATGTTCCTATAATTAATCGCGTTTGCTTAATTCGCGTGTGTTCGCTTAGTTCACGAAGGGCTTAACCCCGTTTGCTTAATTCGGGAATAGGGACATATATCTGTAGTAGTGGTTTCGCTTGTAAATTGTTGCTACAACCGGGAGGGGATTAGAATCTGCTTAGGGTTGCATGAACCGATGATAGTTGGGAAACCGAGAACAGTAGGTTAATCGCTTAGCTTATTTGGTAACTGCTCTGTTTTCTTGCTTTGTTTTCTGTTTTGCTTCTTAATTTAGTTCTCAATCCAAAACCCCCAATTCTGACTTTTTCTAACTTTTTCTGTTAATAATAACAACAACTAAAGAGTCCTTGAGAGACGATCCGAGTTGTCGCTCTATACTACATTATTTTGTAAACGCTCGTTCTTTTTGGCGCGTGGCGACAGCGCGGTCAACCACCATGACATCTTCTTCTTCCTTGGGTAAGTGAAAACCTCATCTATCTTGCTTAGATTCAAAAATCCCCAAATTGATTTTGAAACCTTAACTTTTCATCTTACTTTAATCATGAAATTGGTTCAGTTTTAGTGCATTTGGGACTTGTAATTAATGGTTTCTAAGGTTAATTTTATGATTCTCTATTTAAATCAAATTTTCCCTAAATTGCTCTTTGAACCCTAAACCCCAATTTGATTTTATTTGAAATCGATTGTGTTTCTATAAAATTAACTATGTTTTATTCAAATTAGGACCTTTAATTTGAGATTTCTAAGTTCAATTTCATGTTTCTCAAACCAAATCATATGTTCCCCAATTTTAATTATGGATCCTTTTTACCCAAATCGATATTATTGAGAAATCGATTCTATTTACTGAATTAAATGTATGATTTCTTTTGATTATATGTTTTGAGGATGAAAAATTGAATTGGTGAATCTGTTTGTTGTTATCATGCTTGGTTTGTGTCTCCGTGGTGTTGAACACGGCTATGCTTGCTTGATGGAGTAGATAGTTACACTCTTGGAGCTAACGTGAGCATTAAGACGAGGATCCTTTACTTGTCTTCAAAGGTAAAGGGAGTTTGCCTAGGGATATTCAATAACTATATCCATGTGTGTATGTGTTTAGTTGAGTGTGGTGAATATTATCGTGATATTGAGCCAATACTTGAATAACTTGTTTACTTGAACTATTGTGGTTATTACTTGGAGTTGAATATTACTTGCTTTAAAAGTGTTATGAATTATATATATGTGATGAACTGTCATTAACTGTAATATTATTATTGTTTTGAATATATTACTGTTGATTGAAGTTTACGAAGCCGGACTTGAGTTTGTGCCCAATGACTATAAGGATTAAAAGCCTTAATAAGCCTTGAATAGAACTTTGAAAGTTTTGGGCTCAATTATAAAAGTTCCTTGTTTAAAGTGCTTACTTCAGAAGAATAAGATCTTGGTTTTTAGAAAAATGTTGAAATGATTTTGAGTTGAAGGAAACCACATTTTTATGATCAAAAGTTTTGTACGAGAGAAAACCTTTTCGAACGGTGTGTTTTATGAAGGAAAGACCCTTTAAAAATATTTGACTTTATTCCATCAAGGATTTCAAAAGTAAACGAATTTCCAAATGTTTTATAAAAGACTTTGTAAAGGAAAAGATTTTCTCATAAATGATTTAGAAACGTTCCGGTTACTTGGATAAGTGACCGAGGTTTTGTTTTGGTTTTGATTTTCACTGAGCGAAAAGTAAGCACAGGTGAAAGAGAATACTAATTCGCGAGATGTCCCCTCTAGTATTCAGTTGTATGCACGTGATCTGGGATCCGTGTCAAGAATTATGGACCAAGGGTCCCAATCGTGATATTATGGGCTAGGGGTCCTGATTTTGGAATTGAGGACTGTGTGTCCTAATTTCGTTGTTATGGGCCAGGAGTCCTTATCATATTGAAATAAAACTTGAATAAAATTATAATTGTTTCTACGACCACAACCTCGGACTGCGGCATCGGTCTAAGGTGTTATGATTGAGCACTCGGACTGCGTGTCCTGTGTTATTGATTTTCAAGTAATGAAAATTGTGAATAGTCGATAGCTTTGGGCTTCGACAACGGAAAAGAGTGAACACAAAGAAAAGTCTCGATAACGAAAATTCTTTTATTAATATGCATTTCCCCTTAGTAGACGTGCTTGAGTTATCCGAATACCCACTTAAGATGGGGTATTAGATGAGGTATACATCCGAATGGCCGTTATAAGGGATTCGTGATGATGTTGATCCAGGCGCATGAGGTGACGGAAACAACTTGCCAAACGGGGCGTATGAGCCTGATCAGCTCTTTATTTCTTAATGATAAAACGGTGTTTGTAACTCATGAGATTAAGTTTAGAGCCTGATGATTGAAGTGTGATGCATTCTCTTTATAAAACTGATTGATTCAGGCATGAGACCCACTGATACGACACTTGTTATTTTATCTCTGTATAATAATTAAATGTTAATGTGCTGAGGTGATGTATGTATCGTGTATATGGTTGTTGTGTGATATATCCATTTGTCGGTATCTCACCCTTACAGATATATCAGGTTTCTTCTGGTTCGCTATTGTACCCTGGGTACTTTAGTACAGATGGTGCAGAGGAGTCTCCCTAAGTCACTCAAACTTAGATCTGGTTGTTTGATGAAGTGCTTGATTGTGGAATGATCACGTGAGTATTCCTCAGGAATAACTTTTAGAACGACCATTTTAAAATGGAATGTTTATGGCTCGGAGAGCATCTCTTTTGAATGAAAACCTAACTTTTTCCTTTTGGTCATATATAACTTATTGATGTAACTATTTTAGTATATTGCTGCCTAGTTGTATTTGGTGCAACTGGAATTCTGGAATGAAATGTAATTATTTTAGCAGGTGTTCTTTTACCTGGGATTTTCGAATTACAGAGGAGACTCTATCGAAATTTTCGTAAAAATACTAACTTTTATTCAAGTATATCTTTAAATTAAATAGGCTTGCCAGGCTAGGATAGTAAGCCCGTGTGTCGATCAAGGCTTAGGTTTGGAGTCGTGACAAATTTTTTATACCCAATTTCAGACGCTTACGTACTTATATAAATTATTTTCCGAAAGTAACCAGCAAATTATCCTTTTAATTTTAAATTCCGCACGTGTTACGTAGTAATGCCCAAGGGGAGTGTTACACTTAATGATGTTATTAGGACAAAATGATGCAGTATTGAACGCACTATCGCCACGCGCCAAAAAGAACGAGCGTTTACAAAATAATGTAGATAGGGAAGCGACAACTCGGATATCGTCTCTCAAGGACTCTTGGGTGTTGTTGTTAACAGAAACAGTTAGATTTTGGGGGGTTTTGGATTAAGATAAAATAAAGAAAACAAACAAAAGCAAAGCAATGAAAACAAGGCAATTCAAAGAGATTATCAAATAAACTAAAGCGATTAACCTACTGTTCTCGGTTCCCCACTATCATTGGCTCATGTAAATTCCAAGCCCTAAGCAGATTCTAATCCCCTCCCGGTTGTAGCAACAATTTACAAGCGAAACCACTACTACAGATATATGTCCCTATTCCCGAATTAAGCAAACGGGGTTAAGCCCTCATGAACTAAGCGAACATGAATGAACACACGCGAAATAACAAACGCGATTAAGTATAGGAACATAACATCACCGAAATGAATCAATACAACACTATACACTCCTGAAATAACAAACAGAAACATATAGCATCGCATTGAAAAGAGAATAGTAAACAAAATAAGAAATACATAACCTCAAGTGTAATTGAAACCAATCACAGTAGATTAATCTAGGAGACTAGCTCTCCATTACAGACTTAAACACAAAAGAAAAGGAAAGAAAATAAACTACTGAACTACAACTACTAACTAACTAGCTACCTCCATTTCTGCCTTCAAACAGGCTTATATACAACTTCTGGAATTCGTCGACTCACGAGGCGAACTCCTTCTCGCGAGGTGAATAATACGAATAGTCTTCAGCTTTTGGTTCTCTCGCGACGCAAGCATATATTCGCGAGGCGAGACTCTTCAAATCCAAACTGTAACGCCCGTGACCTTCAACATGGATGAGCCGTGATGGCTTCTGGTCTTCCAGGGTTGGATTACTCGCGAGGCGAGTCATGTTTCGCGGGGCGAGACAGAGAGGTTTGCAATTTCTGGCATAGTCACCTTCAGGTTCGCGGGGCGAAGGCCTTTTCGCGGGGCGAAAGCTCCAGATTTATTTCCTTTTATTAACCTGAAAACAGAAAATAGCATAAGTACTTTATTTAACTCTAAATCAACTAAATTAACCTAAAAATACTTTACAGACTCAAAATGCTGCTTAAAGACAATCAAGTCTAATTTGGGCGAAAATGATATAAAATTAGCACAAAACCACGGTCATACTAGCTATAAAACTAGATGAGTCAGCGACTGATCAAGTATAAAAAAATATGCTGAGCCCATGTGCAACATTGAGATAGAAATTTGGATTTGACATTTATTATGAAGTTTGGTACAACATTACAATATCCATGTTATGAATCTAAAATTCTCATCATGGTTAAATAAAGATTTAAACCTTTGTATTTTAAAAGATGCATCCATTTAATCTTTCTTTTTTTTATTTATCAAAATGGCATGCAAGAGCATCACTGTATTGCAAGACATCCCAACTATGTTGGCACCCCAAGCAATACCCATCATATGCAGCACACCATTTAATCTCTTTATATATAGCAGGTCTTCAGGTGAAGTACATCCGAATTATGTGCTTATATTTAGCTAAATATATGCATATCCTGCCATTCATCATCTGAAAGCTAATTTTATTTATTGTAGCTTCTTTTGTCATCATGGAAGAGGTCCATTTAATCTCTTTTCAAGTTCCCTTGTTGCTTTCAAGTGATTTTATTTTTTTATTTTTTTTAATTATCAGTCTAATTGAGGTGGTTCCAAGGTGATTTTCTTTTTTTATTTTTTTATTATCGTTCTAATTGAGGTGGTTCTAATTAGAGATTAAGGATTCAGGGAGAAATTTACATTCGTTGCAAATCATTGTAGACCATTCACAAGGCCACTTATTGCCTAATATTGGTCGTACTCTTGGCTATGGAAGACAAGAGGATGCTCACGAGTTCGTGTGGTTTGTATTCTCTCGCAACATTGTCATTTCTCTTTAGAAGGATGTCTATCTTATAACATTGTCTCCTGTATATTAGACTTGTTGGTATGTGCAAGTGATTTGTGTGCATCTTATGCAGGCCGGCAACATGGATTTGTTTGTATGTACATTTTTTGTATGATCAATTGAATGTCTAGAAGTGTGACACAAGTTTGTATAAGGTTTCATGCCCACTCACCCAACTTTTAAAATATGACGCAGTACTTTCATGCATAATATCTCCAGTAATGTCATTTTGCCTTAAATTATGTCTCTGTCTGCATCCCCTAAATGTTGGGGTTATATGCACATATTTACTCATAAACAATGTGGGGCAGAGAAAGAAATGTGAAAGTTGACTATTTATTTTTGGCTTATTTGTAGGTTTACAAAGATTCAAAATCAACCCCAATGGTTTTGTGATATTTCCTAGAGCTGGGTGCATTGCTATGGTATTTATGAAAATTCTTATGCAATTCTTAATAAGGATTTTGTGCGATCAAGTAGAAGATGGAAGCCGCATGCACAAATTGTTTAGAATTACTAGTGTGTTGATTAGCTTGTATACATTGTTAGTAGTGCATGGTTATTGTCTAGTATAGGTTAGCGATCTTTTGGTTTATGGACTTAAATATTAGAATTGGTTATGTGTAAGCCTTACTGTGAATTGTGTTAAAGTATATTAGTTAATTGATCATATGCATTATTTTGATATTTGGTTTGGTTTATATATACTTACCAATATCGTATGTAAGCTTTGTACATTATATATGTGTGGCTGTTTTTTAGTACTTGTAGTACTCTTTCAATATAAATTTGATTTGTCAACGAGAAAAAAAAACTATGAATTACTACGTGCGAGTGGGAAATGTAGGAAAACAAAGTGAATAATAATAATAGAAAAAAAGGGAATAGGTAGCGCTTTCTTGAGAAAGCGTTATATTGCATACTTTAGACAACGCTTTCTCAAGGAAACATTGTCTAAAGTATATGCAATAGAAAGCGCTTTCTTAAGGAAGCGCTGTCTATTTTTAACTTTAGACAGCGCTTTCTCAAGGAAATGCTACATATTACCACTTTCAATAGCGCTTTTTTAAGCGTTGCCTATTGTTTTCACCTTCAGTAGCGGGTGAATAGATAGCGCTTGTAAGCGTTACTAAAGGCAAAAAAAAGCGTTATTAAAGCCATTTTCTGTAGTAGTGTAAAGTTGCTACTCACACGGGTATGGGTCCAAGTATAGGTATTTTTGTCAAACACAGGTATGGGGACGGGTACTATAGTATCCTACCCAAACCCTACCCATTATCATCCCTAACACCATAAAAGAAATGTATAAAACCATATATAATAAAGTTGTGGATGCACTACTACAGAAAATGGCTTTAATAGCGCCTTTTTTTGCCTTTAGTAGCACTTACAAGTGCTATCTATTCACCCGCTACTGAAAGTAAAAAAAATAGGTAGCGCTTAAAAAAAACACTATTGAAAGTGAGAATAGGTAGCGCTTCCTTGAGAAAGCGCTGTTTAAAGTTACAAATAGACATATATTGCATAAACTTTAGACAGCGTTTCCTTGAGAAAGCGATGTCTAAAGTATGCAATAGATAGCGCTTTCTTGAGGGAGCACTGTCTATTTATAACTTTAGACAGCGCTTTCTCAAGGAAGCGCTACATATTCCCTTTTTTATTATTATTCATTTTGTTTTTCTACATTTCCCACCTGCACTCAAATTCACACTTTTTTTGGTTGATAAATCAAATTTGTATTGAAAGTGTGCTAGAAGTACTCAAAAACAGTCACACATATATAATGTACAAAGCTTACATAAAATATTGGTAAGTATATATAAACCAAACAAAATATCAAAATAATGCATATTATAACCAATTAACTATACTTTAACATAATTCACAGTAAGGCTTACACATAACCAATTCTAATATTTAAGTCCATAAACCAAAAGGTCACTAACCTATACTAGACAATAACCATGCACTACTAACAATGTATACAAGCTAATTAACACACTAGTAATTCTAAACAATTTGTGCATGCGGCTTCCATCTTCTGCCTGATCGCACAAAATCCTTATTGCTGGCCTTGCTGTGAATAAAGCTGCAAGAATCCACAAAAGCAAAATCTCAAAGGATCATCCAAAAATAAAAGGCCTTCAGGATTTTATTTTACACAATTGTATCAAAAGATGGAGGAACCAAATCCTTCCTTTTCAACGGTTATGGAGAATCAGAAAGGAAACCACACAAGAAAAGTCAGGTTTCTAAGATTGTAACCCCATGTCATCCAGGTTTCTAAGAAAAGTCAGGTTTCTAAGATAAGTCCAGTACCAACATTATTGAGGAACAAATGTATTATGTAATATATATTATATGCTAGCTAATAAAGAAGAGACGGAGAAAAGGAGAGATGAAGGAAAATTTTAGGCCTATTTTATCATGCCTATTTTATGCAGTAATAGCAGTATGTATGTGTTTGTCTTATACCTGATAGCGTGCTCTTTGAAGGTCTTGTTCAAGTTGGGTAAAGCTTTAATCTACTTGATTCTAGCTGCTGTACATAAGCCTGTTCCAATATAGAGAAGGAAAATGCAGCAACAAGCAATTTACACAGTTTCTTTAAGGTCCCACTTTTCATTATAATATAAATAAACTGTTTGTTATCAACAAACTAATAACTACATTTATATAGCAGGATATGTTTATATGAATGCAAATAGAAGTGCATGGCTAAAATTTCTCGTATTATGAGTATGGGTTTTCCATTAAAATAAACACCAAGTGGGTGACCATTGTATTAGGTAGTGTTTGGTTGGGGTTGGTAGTCCAGTTTTCAAGATTTACCCTATTTGTTAATTATATGGCCTTGCTGTTCTAATACATGCACTTACTATATATGGTTTTCACTTCTAGCTTGCGTTTCAAGTGTCTATGACATCCTGATCAGCTAGAACACTTCCTTTATTTTTTTAATTTTTTTTATAGACAAATATTAGTATGTTAGTTGTTAATTTTTTCTCTCTTACTAAGGAAAACCTTCGACCTCCAACACCTTATACCCTTAGTTCTATAACCACTTAATTATATTGAGTTATCCCACCCCTTAGAACACTCCCTTAATTAATTGTAATTTCTTCTTTTTAGTTTTCTTTTCCTATTATTGTACCGTATAATTGCACCAAGTGCTTTCACATTTGGAAGAATCTCGGATGTGATAATTCACACGTCCCCACTAATTTAATTTTTCCCAGATACAGACATAAAAAGTAATAGTAAAGATTAAAGAGCACAAAACACTCATCAACCAAATATATAATTATAGTTACAAACTTGAATATATGAGTCTTTCCTTAATCATCAAGTCATTTGGACCAAATCTTTTGCAAGCATACTTAAACAAAGGTGATCTACTGTTTAGCATTATCCCACAAAAGTCAAACAATGAGTTCAAACAATTCCCCATTTTAATTGATTGTTTTACAACTTGTAGCAACTGTATAAACCAACTAGAAACTGCTGAAATTATTTCAAAGAAAACTAAATCAGTTCAAAAATTGTACATACTACTTGAACTAAATCAAAAAAATTCAACTGTCACACTAGAAATCGCATAAACAATCTAACAAAACTGAACCAATAGAAATGGAAATCGAAAACAGAAAGTCAGCACCTCTTGCTGGTTGAGGCACTGAAATGGAACTAAAACTGCAAAGCAAGCAAACACAAGCACAAACCAATGCATGTATGATAAATAGGATGCAACCTTCAGGTATGTCATCATCATTTTTCTTTCCATATTTTAGCAAGATCAAGTTCCTGGCCATATAAACATATAGCAAGAAAAACGATGATGACATCACTATGCTGGGTTAAGACATTCATCCTAAAATCCAGGTCCTCACAAGCATAAATTGATTATTAGATGCACAAGGAGTTAAATTAAGCAAACAAGATTATCTAAGAAAATAATAATGTACCTTGATAAATTGGTAAACAGGCATTGAACTAATAAATCAAAAAACATGCATTGAACTAATAACTATTAGATAAATATTATGTTTTAACAAGAACAGTTCAGAAAGACGAGAGAATTACTTCTTTGTATTATTACTATCACTCACCAGAAATCTTGTAAATAGGATGAAAATGAAGAACGAACATCCCAGAAAAAAAAAATTCGCGGGTTTCACTACAGTTAAACAAATACAAGTGTTCGTGAGATAATTTATGATTTTTTTTTTGGTTAAAATTCTATGGCAGCATGTTATCTAATGATCACAACACGCAAGTCCTTTGTAATAATTCTCCAATGAGAGTAAATGTTCTCCAACCGATGGCTATAAAAGCAAAACTAAGGGAAAAAAGCATAACTAAATGGATAAATGGAGTAACAAACAGGATAATGAAATGATTCCCAGACAGACATCATGACAGAGATTATATCTGTTTTGTTTGTAAAATAAATGATCCCAAATAGTCCCTTCAGCTATTGAAGACCAATTACTATAGTTGCTCCCGCCATGAATCCAACAATAGCTGAATGTGACAGAAAATCCACAAGGAACCCCAACCTATAATTATTTGGTAATATTAACACTAAAGAGCCTCAGAAATAAATAACAATCATTATTTCATAGCATACCCACCTGAAGATTCCAAACGCAGACTGAAAGATACCAACAAAGAGGGTGGCAGTGAAAACAAGCTTTTTGTAACCAATAGGATCGGTAGCAGAGTCTGTTAATTTCTGAATCATAGATGACAAAAGAAGCGATACCACTGCCACAGGTCCAATTGCTATTTCTCTTTATGTTCCCATTAAAGCATAGATAAGAGGTGGCACCACACTTGTATATATTAATTCTTTTTAGCATAAGATTGATTTCAACTCTATTTCAAAACATTACATGTAATAAAAAAAAAGAAATTAAAGTGACTTACAGAGGCTATATTCCTGATCAAGCTTTGCTAAAGTCGCATACCCAATGCTCTACATTGAAACATAAACTGTGTGAGTTGAGTTACACAAAAAAAGCACACACACGCGTGCGCACACCCACACACATATATGTTTTAATTATGCAGTTAGAGACTTATACCTGAAGAATGCAATGACTTGCAATACTTAGGCTTGTAAGTAAATCGTTTCTAAATTTGGTTACTGTATAGTTTTGGTCCCAATCAAGAATAGGCAAAATGCCACGCAAGAATGAAAGCACAACTTTGGGTCCGAGTTGGCCTTTAAGAGAAGAGCACCTTTGTTGATAGTGTGAAATGGTGTTCCTGGTAGATTGATTGTCGAGAAATCTAATTCACAGAAATCAAACATTTCTCGGTTACACACACCTTGATTTCGAGTCTGAGAGGCTGCAAAAGCAAGTAGCAAACAACAAAACGGGTGAATTAGATCCAATACGAGTAAACAAACAAAACCAAGCAAAATTAAGATCCTAGCATTTTCATTTGACAATTATAGAAACAAGTGGTTGGTGCAGTTGCACAAGGAGGTGCGACTGGAACAATGGAGAAAGAAGGTTAGGTCGAGCAATGGAGAAAGAAAGATGCGTACTGGAGAGAGCGAGAACCCTAGACTTATCCATTTGACGACCAAGCTTGGCATATTTGCCCTCAGATCGACAACACAATCCTCTGTTTAGTACACTCAATCGCAGCCTATCAAGCTCGCTGGAGCTCTGAATCGTCAGCACTTGGTTTCGCCATTTTCTTCTTCTCTCTAATCTCAAACCAAATATTTGGGAGGAGAAGAGCAGCGACAAACGAGGACGAGCAGTATGGTGGTGAGGACGAGGACGGCAACGGCGGCGTAGAAGACGTACCGCGGTCTCAAGGCAGATGCACAAACGAGGGAGACGACGCAAACGAGAAGGTTGTGGTGAGTGGTGACTGAGTGTAGGTCGCGCGAAAAGTCTATCGAGATGGGAGAGGGGAGGGAAGTTTACTTTTTTTTTGGGAAAGGAATAGATAGCGTTTCTTCTGGACAACGTCGTTTATTCCTTAATTTATTTCTTATCTATGATAGTGCTTTCTTGAGTGAGCGCTATCTATTCCTACTTGTCAACATTCAATAGCGATTCCTTGGGGAAACGTTGTCTTAGGGTACGGAATAAATAACGTTTACTTTAGGAAGCGCTATTAAAAGTCTTCCGCCTATTTTTAAGCAGCGTTTCTCATTGAAGCGCTATTGAATGTGTGCTACTAAAGCCATTTTCTGTAGTAGTGATGCTCGAAAACATGATAAAAGAATTGTATTATAAAAAAAGATATAACACAGATATGTAATTCACTTAACATATGTTACACTTTTATTTTTGAATTTAATATATTATAATCATTATATTTAATTTAATTTTTTAATTCATTATATTATAATCACTTACATATAAATAAATAAATAAATAAGTTTGTGGGTATGAGACACGATGGATATCCATTCAATTTTACGAATAATATTCATATCCATTCAGCGAATAACCACCCTAACCATCATGGCTAAATTTTACGAATAGATATTAATTTATTGTTTTTTCTTCCAAAAAGTAATTAGTTGTAGACTTCATGACCATGTTGGCCCTCAAAAGTAACTACCTTCCTCTTAATTTCTTTATTTAATTTAATATCAATATTTTATCTTATATACATTTAATAATATTATGGATTTTATTAATAGATAATATATATTTGAAAAATACATTTTCTTTTATAAAAACATTTTGGCAATGTAAGAATATCTGAATGTGTATAAATATTTTAAAATACACCATATACTGTTAGTCAATTTTTTTTTTTCGTGAAAGAAAGGTTAAGTCTATTGGGTCCCGGGGCTCACCAGAGTCAGAACAAGCTTTACGGCTTAAAGAGCGCTTACAAAGGTACTTATAGATTATCCACCAACGAGATTCTCACATCGGTAGTGAGAATCAAACTCACGATCTTGTGAGTTATGAACCGTATCCTTACCAACCTCCGTTGGCTCATTCACTACAAGAAATTTTACGATTAGCTACAACAAATTTGATAGCTAATTCGTAGCTAATTTCTAGTAAACAAATATACCTACAAATTAGCTATAAAATAACTACAAAATTGGTGGTAGCATAAATTGAGTGACAAATTAGATAGAAATTTTTTCCTAGCTAATTCATAGCTAATCTTAAAAAAGTTCTAGCTATTTGGTAGTTAATCCCTAGTAATATGATGTTATGAATTGCTTTTTTCTAGTTAAATAACTATGATATTGTCGTAGTGGTTTTGTTACCAATCTATAGTTAAAATTTTGTAGCGATTTTGTAGTTATTTTATAGCTAATTCAAACAATTTTTTTAAAAAAAAAGTCGGTAAATTAGTCCCAAACAGCTGTTCCGGGGACCAATTTAACGATTGATATTTGTCAACTTTATTATCTGGTGATAAGTCTAAAACAAAATACCAAAACAAAAGCAACAAAACTTACAAACACAATAAAATAATTCATAATAATTCACAAGAAGGGCAAACCACGACAACAATAGAGCTAAATAACATCTTTTTGCTTAATGTTAGACACCATACAAAGTTAATGGAAACAAGGTTCCCGAAACCTGAGCAGGGCCAAAACATAGGTCACCAAAGGCCTATGATAAAATAGCCGTACAACTAAAAAACCAAAATAAGATACATGATAACCAATGAAATAACCTGCAAATACCCAAGGAAAACACTAATATGGCTATTTAACATATATAAGTCCAGAAGGAATAATAAGACTAGCCACTCCAACTTTCAAGACCTAAGCTATGTTGCTGCACTTGCTGCACTTTCAAGACCTTTATGTGATCATAGTGGTCATAGGAAAGTCACTAAAACCTGTAGAAGATTTTTAAAAAATTAGAAGCTTGATTAATTGTATGCTAAGGTTGAGTTGTTGATCATATACCAACATCAACATAGATTTTATTCTCGACAGCTTCAAGCTGTAAACAAGTGGAATTCCATGTTTGAAAAACTGAAAAAGAAAAGTAGACATAACAGCTAGAGACAAAGAGGAAGACACAGAGAAAAGTAAACTGAATTTTGACAAGCTTTCCAACAATCAGACTACCCTTCTAATAAAAATAAAGAACTCCAAAGGATTAGAAGTAAAGCAGTTGGTAATGATACAATTGAACCTCTTGACAAATGTAAAGAAATACACGGTGGAGAAAGTGTTTATAAGCTGACAAATTTTGTCTTTAACTTGCAAAGTTCAACAAAGAGTTGTCCAGTTAGATACTATCACTTTTGCACTTCCAAAATAACATAGCTTAACTTGGTGTGTAAGAGGATCAACCTAGAGAATACACAAAATGAAATCAGGGACCATAAATAATAAACTACTTTAAAGAAAGAATTTAGACTTGTAATGTATATTCGACAAGTATAATATAAATGAACCAGTATATTTAAGAAACAATGCTTAAGAGAGATCACATTCAAAAAGTTTAAATGTTCTCAACCAAACGAACTACTCTTGCCAAAGTATTATATTTTACTCTATATGACTCTTAAGTTATAGGAATGAAGTTGAAGTGAATGTTCTAAGACACGTACATTGAGACATTTGTATATAACAGAGGAATCAAGAGCAGCTTCATATGCTCTCTAAACATTCTTTTAAGTTCATTATAATATAAGAGAAAAATTAGGAAGAAGTTGAGAGCCATGTTATATTACAAAATAAGGAAAAAATTAAGACACATCCTACTTTAGCAATTTTTTTGCTAAACACTTCAAAAAACAATATTACAAGCTTGTGATATCAAGTTCTTAACTTTCATTTTCTCATCCTCCCAAACCAATACAATAATCAGCATAAAATAAATATTCAATCTAGTAAAAAATATTGAAGTTGAGCTATATGAATGTAAAAAATCCTAACATGCGAATAAGTAATAGAATATAGTAGAAGTATGTTGGATAATTTGTCCTTTTTCAAGACTCACATTGACAACATCAAAATGAAAACTTTGAAATAAATTAAATCCAGAAACTACACATTAGAAATTGAACTAAATTAATCTAGAACAGAAAAGTAGAAAACACAGGACACTCTGCATCTCCAATTTTCCCAGCCTTTCCTTTTCACAGATTAGCTTTATTAAAATGATATTTTACTCAAATCCATCCCTTAATCTAAGAAATAACAAACAATAATTAAATAGTTGGTGCATATATGAATGTTTTCTAGTTCCCCTATCTATCAATATTGTAAATAATTGAGGCAGAAATAAGAAAGAGTTTCTATCAGGTGCATACCTCAATGCCTTGGAGGTAAAAAATTAGAGGTAATAATATATGATTATAATATACATGATAGACATTAAAAGCCATTACAGTTAACTATCATTGAAAAAACTGTCATATCTTTGAAGGATCATAACACTATTGTCTGACAACATTGACTCAGGCATTTCATCAAACATCTTGAAGATGAAATAGTAATTTCAGATTATCTAACAACATTGACTCAGACATTTCATCAAACACCTTGAAGAGCAGAAAATCAAAATGACTGAAACAAAAAACTATTTGATTCTCATAAAATCAAAATGCAAAGAGGTGTTATCTAGCAAATTTGAGATTTCTATGCTTCACAGTAGACATCAACACCACAACAATAATGGTTCTCACAACGAACAGTGAAGGAAAAAAGAAATGAGAGAAGAAGGAATGAGATTCGGAGCATTACCGTTTCAGATAAGAAGCAAGAATCCGAATCTGGATTTGTTTCTGGAAGCGAAAATTTGTTGTTTGAATATGTGAAAACGAATTGCTTCACCTTCAAATCGCAGATCTGGAGAGTGTGTGAAGAGAGAGCGCCAGAGAGATAGAGAGAGCACCGGAGAGAGAGAGCCAGAGAGAGAGAGCTTCAGAGAGAGAGTTCAGTTCATGCCATTGTTCTTTGAGAGAGAAGAGAAATAGTTTCTGTTTGATTCAGAGAGTTTTAATCAAATATTTAGTTAATATGTTAGTTTTACTTAAAAAAAATTATAAGGAAGATAAGAAATATGGTAGTTGCTTCAAAAAATATATATATATGGTAGTTAAAATGTAGCTAATTAACTTCAAAATAGCTATTAATTTTTTTGGTAGTTAAATTAGTAGCAAAAACCAAAAATTCTTGTGATAACTCTCTCTCTCTCTCCGCTCTCCTGGGGTTCCTTAGGAATTAAGTGGCGGCTTCTTCCCAGGGTATCCTGGTTTTTTTCATCCATCCATTGGATCTCTTCCCGGGTCTTATCCTGGTCTTGTTTTTCTTTGGTGACTGTCTCGGTGGGCGTTAGGAGGAATTCATGGAGACATGGAAGCACACTCCATTATCGAAGGAGGAAGAAACAGGGATTGTGGTGGAGGACACAGAGAGCTTCGAGGAGGAAGTTTTTCGACGATCCCTAGCTGGGAAACTTTGGTCTGCAAACCCTTACAATGTTTGGGCATTCAAACAAATTATCATCGAAGCTTGGAGGCTGAAAAACCCAGATGAAGTTCAAGACTTGGGGAAGAACCTCTACCTATTTCGGTTTACTAGTAGGAGGGACCTAGAGAATGTCCTTAGAGGAGGGCCATGGAGTTTTGACCGCAATCTGTTGATCTTGAAGAGGGTGTCTGGGATTGAGCAACCATCTGAAATGGAGTTGCACACAGGGTCATTCTAGGCGAGGGTTTACGATCTACCCCTGAAACTTAGGTTGGAATCGATGGCGAAGAGGCTTGGAGACATAATGGGGGTATTTGAGGAGGCTGATAACAAAGAAGCCAACAAGTTTGGGAAATTTCTCAGACTCAAGGTGGATCTAGATCTCCGAAAACCTCTGAAGAGGGGGACAGTGATTCGCTACCAGGGAAAGGATCTGAGGGTTTTCTTCAAATATGAGAGGCTCCCCAATTTTTGTTTTGCATGTGGGAGACTGGGACATCAACTCAAGGATTGTGAGGAGACAGAGGACCAAGATGAAGATGGTTATGAAGAAGTGGAAGAGAAAGACCTTCCTTTTGGACCATGGCTTCGGGCTTCACCCCTCCCGAAGTTCACTATGGAACAAAAGAAAGAAGGTACAGAAGTGGAACAAGCCCCTCGGGTCAATAGGAAAGGGAAGGCTCTCTTGAGTGCGAAGGGGAAGAACACTGAGGCAACTTCTAAGGAGATTGAACGAGTAGCAGAGACTTTGGGATCTTTTGATTTAACACCCAAAGACACAACCGCTGAGAGTGAAGCGGAAATTGGTAAAAATAAACAAAAGAAGTGGAATAGACACAAGGGGAGCAAGCCGAAGGGGAAACAGAACCAGAGGATAAGGGAGAAATTGCTAAGGAAGAGGGTGCTAGTGGATGTGATGATCTCAGAAGGGACACCAGAAGATATCAGGATCAAAGACAAGAAGAGGCATGTGATAGCTATGGAGGTCGAAAAACCTGAACCAGAGGTGGGGTTGGAGACCCAACACCGCCTACAACAATGAAAACCATAAGTTGGAACTGCCGGGGTTTGGGGAATCCTCGAGCAGTTCGAGCCTTGTTGAGGCTCCTTCATTTGGAAAATCCTCACCTGGTTTTCCTTATAGAAACTAGGCTGAAAGCATATGAGATGGATAGAATTAGGATCAGGAGTGGCTACAATTCGAGTTTGGTGGTAGATTGTCATGGGCAAGGTAGGGAGAGGGTTGGTGAATTGGCTCTTTTGTGGAATGATCAGGTGGACATCACCATCATCTCATATTCACTTAATCACATTTTTGGAAAAGGGGACGATGAGGAAAGCGGGGAGACTAGGTTCTTTTCTGGCATATATGGCTACCCGAAGGAAGCTCAAAGAAAGAAGACTTGGAGACTAATGAAGGACATTGCTGGTCAAGCCTCAAACAGATGGTTATGCTTTGGTGATATCAATGACACTTTATCCCTGGAAGAAAAAAAGGGAGGGAACCCCCCGCAGCTACTATCAACTGAGTTTAGGGAGGAGTACAGTAGCTGAATGTGGCCTCCAGGATATGGGTTTCACTGGTTACCCTTTCACTTGGTCAAATGGGAGACGAGGGGATGAGCAGATACAGTGCAGACTTGATAGAGCCCTAGCAATTGAAGATTTTATTAAAAGGTTCAGCCCAATTTATGTAACTCATCTTCCTCGTTTTGGTTCGGATCATACCCCTATTATGATTGGCCTGGAAGTTCCCCTGCATACTAACCAGAGGAAAAGAAGACATATTTTTTGGTTTGAAGAATGCTGGGTCAAAGATAGCAAATGTGAGGAGCTAGTGAGAAGGATTTGGTCAAATGGCACTGCTCCCTGTGAGATTCTCCTGGCCAATCTGCAATCTCTAGATGCTGATTTCAAGGAATATAGAAGCAATGAAATAAGAAAGGAGATTATCAAAACTGAAAACAGATTAAAGGATAAATCTATGTGGTCAAACGCACCTGAGAATATATCCACCTACAAGGAGCTCGAGAAGAATCATGGGAGAACTTCTCAAAACCGAGGAAACCATTTGGCGTCAAAGAAGTAGGGCCATGTGGTTAAAAGATGGGGACAAGAATACGAGATTCTTTCATGGCAAAGCAAATCAAAGAAAGAAAGTGAATGAAGTGAAAAAGCTCAAAGATGAAGCAGGGGTGTGGTGGCATGGTGAAGAAAATGTTGAAAGAATTTTGCTGGACTACTTCACTGACCTTTTCTCATCTTCCAATCCTAGTGGTATTGAGCAAGCTTGCATGGCAATTCAAAAAATGCTCAATGATGAACAAAGAAGGTGGTGTGATCAAACCTTCTCTATAGGTGAGATCAAGGAGGCCATAAATCAAATGCACCCTTTGAAGGCCCCGGGACCGGATGGCATCCCTGCCCTCTTTTATCAAAGGTACTGGCACATAGTGTGGAATGACATCCAGAGACTTGTTCTTGAAATCTTAAATGATGAGAGGTCCCCGAAGTCTATCAACAAAACTCACATTGCCCTCATTCACAAGTGCAAGAACCCGAGCTCTCCAAAACACTTTAGGCCGATTAGCCTCTGTAATGTGGTTATGAAGATAGTCATCAAGGCCATTGCAAACAGAATCAAAGGTGTTCTCCCGGAAGTGATTGATGAAGAGCAAAGTGCTTTTGTGAAAGGGAGACTTATTACTGACAATGCTCTCATTGCCATGGAATGCTTCCATTGGATCAAGAAGAAGACTAGAGGCAAAAAAGGGATGATGGCTCTCAAGCTTGATATGGCAAAAGCTTACGACAAATTAGAGTGGCCTTTCATTAATGCTGTCCTGATCCATATGGGGTTCCCTTTAAAATTCACAAAGCTTATCATGTCTTGCATCACTACAGTGTCCTACCAAGTACTCATTAATGGCCAACCGAGCAGTAGCTTCTCTCCCGAGAGAGGATTAAGACAAGGTGACCCACTCTCACCCTACATCTTCAAACCTTGACCCAATGTTCTTTCCGGTTTACTTCATAAAGCTAACTCGCAAGGATCCGTCCATGGTATCCAAGTGGCCAGGAAGGCCCCTCAAATTACCCATCTCTTGTTTGCAGACGACAGCCTACTTTTTACAAGAGCAAACCTAAAAGAAGCTGAAGCCATCACTCATGTCCTCAACATATATGAGTTGGCTTCTGGTTAGTTGGTGAATTTAGACAAGTCTGAGGTGTCATATAGTCGAAATGTGCCCCCAATTGAGCAAAATATGATCTGTAACAAGATGGAAACAAAGACTGTGACAAACCTCTCTAGATATCTTGGCCTTCCTGTTGTGTTTGGGAGATCAAAAAAGGATGTCTTTGCATTTGTGAGGGACAGAGTATGGAAGAAGCTAAAGGGTTGGAAGGAGAAATGTCTTTCAACAGCTGGCAAGGAGACTCTCATAAAATCAATAGCTCAAGCCATTCCGAACTACATTATGAGCTGCTATAAGATCCCTGAAAGGTGCTGCCATGAGATAGAGTCTATGTAACACCCGGGTGTCAACGAGGGCGGGGAGTGATCGCTGGTGCAAGAAGGCACAGACAAGGAGCGGCTCCTGACAGGCTTCTAGGCGGAGGGACACATGAATGAACCGATAACACACCCGAATGAGAGGGATCCTGAGATTGTGTAGGTATGGGACTATACAATTGAGGAAGACTTATATGAATTGATTGGTACTACCTATACTAACAAGATGCATTTTCTTTTCGATAGCCCATCACTTAAGAACTCCACAGTTATGCGTGCTTGACTTGGAGCAATTCTGGGATGGGTGACCTCCTGGGAAGTTTTCCCAAGATGAGTGTGAGTGAGGACAAAGCACGCTGAAAAGACCCGTGTTGGTTTGTGGGGACAGTCATCAATCCATAAAGTAGCCATGGATGTTTCAAATGGTATCAAAGCGGCACCTCTCCCAGTACGATGTGGTTCGGGGACGAACCAAGCGGAAGCTGGTGGGCATATAACACCCGGGTGTCAACGAGGGCGGGGAGTGATCGCTGGTGCAAGAAGACACGGACAAGGAGCGGCTCCTGACAGGCTTCTAGGCGGAGGGACACATGAATGAACCGATAACACACCCGAATGAGAGGGATCCTGAGAATGTGTAGGTATGGGATTATACAGTTGAGGAAGGCTTATATGAATTGATTGGTACTACCTATACTAACAAGATGCATCTTATTTTCGGTAGCCTATCACTTAAGAACTCCACAGTTAAGCGTGCTTGGCTTGGAGCAATTCTGGGATGGGTGACCTCCTGGGAAGTTTTCTCAGGATGCGTGTGAGTGAGGACAAAGCACGCTGAAAAGACCCGTGTTGGTTTGTGGGGACAGTCATCAATCCATAAAGTAGCCAGGGATGTTACAGTCTATGATTGCAAAGTTCTGGTGGGGCACTACTGAAAACAACAGGCAAGTCCATTGGCTTAGTTGGGAGAGAATGGGTAGAGCAAAGGATAAGGGAGGAATGGGGTTTAGAGGCTTCTCTGAATTCAACAAAGCTCTTTTGGGAAAGCAATGTTGGAGACTTGTTAGTGATGAAGACTCCCTTATGGATAGAGTTTTCAAAGGAAGGTACTATCCAAGAGGCACTTTCATGGAGGCACAGAAAGGTTTTCAACCAAGCTTTGCTTGGAGAAGTATGCTACAAGCCAAAGAGGCTCTAGAGTTGGGGGTAAGGTGGATGATTGGAAATGGTAAAAAGGTGAAGATTTGGGAAGATAGATGGTTGCCTGAACAAACCAATTTCAAGGTTTGGAGTCCTATAAAAAATTTCCAACCAAATGCAACAGTTTCCGAGCTCATTGATGAAGACACAAAGCAATGGAGAAGGGATGTAATTTTCAGCAGCTTCAACCAGTTTGAAGCATCCCAGATCCTCAGTATTCCCATATCTCTTCGGCTACCAGAAGACTCATTAACTTGGCATTGGGAGCAAGATGGTAGCTACTCTGTCAGGTCAGCATACCACCTGCTATGTGAAGAGAAGGACAGAAACATTCCTGAGGCATCTGATATGAGGGACCAAGGACTGTGGAAGGCAATCTGGAAAGCACCGGTTCCAAACAATGTTAGGAATTTCATTTGGAGACTTGCAAGAAACATTCTCCCAACAAGAATAACCTGGGAAAGAAAGGTATGAAACTCAACATGAGCTGCCCTATCTGCAAAGAGAAGGAGGAGACCCAAGATCACATTTTCCCGCACTGCAACCCAATCAGGGTGCTTTGGTTTACCACTCAGCTGGGCATCCATATCCCAGACCAGGTCAGTCTCAAATTCTGGCTCCCTCAGTGGATTAAAAACCTGGATCCCCTAGCAATCCAATTGTTCTTTACTACTCTATGGAAGATATGGAAAGTAAGGAACCAGATTGTGTTCAGCAAAGTTGTTTTTGACCCTATTGCAAAGCCGCTTCTTCGAATGCATTTTGTAGCAGATTTCAATGCTGCCAACTCTCCTGCCCTCAAAGAACCAATGACAATTGAGGAAGAAAAATGGGTGGCTCCTGATGTTAACACTTTGAAACTAAATGTGGATGCTGGTTGCTTTAAGAATGGTCCGACTGGGTGGGGTATGGTGATCAGGAACTTTGCAGGAAAAGTGATATTTGTAGCTACCAAAAGGGAAGGAACTCGAATGGGTCCTCTATTAGCAGAAGCTTTGGGATTAAGGTGGTGTCTTCAATGGGCTTTGCATGAAATTAAAGTTTTGAAAAATTGATTGTGGAAACTGATACAGAGGTTGTGGTTAAGTGCTTGGAGGACAAGACCAGGGTAACTCACATTGCACACATCATTCAAGATTGTAAGGAGGCTCTTTACCAGTTATCAAATACTTATGTTTTATGTATTAGAAGAAGTAGTATTGCTGCTGCACATGCATTAGTGGGAGTAGCAAAAACAATTGGTTCTAGGACTTGGATTGGAAATGTTCCTGACCAAGTGTCTCACGTTATCTGTAATGACTCTGCTTTATGTTAATGCAAGTCTATTTTTCTGTAAAAAAAAAAAAAACCAAAAATTCTTGTTGTGATTTTAGCTTTAACTTATTGTACCTTGAAATAATTCTCACAAAATCAGATTATAAAAAAAGTGCATATGAATTTGTGAATAATTATTAAAGAAAAACATAGTTTCTGATCTATAATTTTTCCACCACATATTTCGCTTTCTAAACTTAAATTTCCTTTTTCAGTTTAAAATATATTACATGACCTTCATCGTCGCTATTTTTTTTGACTCAGAAGCTACTAAAGCCAGTTACTTATTTTTTTGGTAGTAATGTATTTTGTTTATTTAGCTCGCCAAAATTTCCCGATATTTGATAGCTTACTAATAAATAATTCTTTATAAAATGAATATAAATTGGAATCATTTTGTCACTTTTCATTTTCACTCCATTCTCCAACTTACGTTTGTTTCTGTTTTTTTTATCATGTCGTATAGATAGGTCACTGTCTCGCCGTGTCAAAGTTGGCTACTGAAGTCCACCAAAGTCAATGACAAAGTCTTCTAAATTTTTTTGGTACAAAGTGTGTTCTAAATTAAACTAAAATAGATGTATGTGAATGTGACTCATTGACAGAAAAATAAAATAATTCTGACCTCTAATCTGTGTATTATGACAAAAACTTTATAGTAAAATTGTGATTACACACATTGCACAAAGCACTTGTCACTGTATATATTTATTATACATTAAATCTAAATACAACGATGGGAGTTTCACAGCCACATGTTCACAAGTACTCCATGATTAATAATTTAATTTGGCAGCATTTGAGCTCTTCAGTGACCATACAATTTCTCTTGCCTAGTGCCCAGTGGTATAGAAGCTGCATTCATTTTCCGCGTGCACATTGTCTTCTCAGCCAACTCTAAGCATGGGCCTGCAGGTTATATTATATATGCGTTAATAATCATATAACAATTAAATAAATAGACTAAAGGGTATCTGGTAATTAAAGTAAGAAAAAGGCAAAGTAAGGGAAATGACATGTACATGGTACCAAGATATATGAAATGGTGCAAGGAAATCTTTACCAAACATAGAAATTGATTCCTGAAATAAACATCATCAAAACTGAAGCATGGAAAGGGAAATGGAAGTTTAGATGTGATTGTGAAACTAACTTGCATAAGATCACTTCTATGAAATGATCACTCAGCTTCGGCTTTGAGATATATATATATATATATAGAAATTAATGGAAAAAATAATAAGAAGAACATAAGGTATAAAGGGCATGATCATATATAATTATGATGGAAAGAGCTTTTTGAAAATGGAAACATTTATCATCAGCATGTCTGATTGATAAGCAGCCTGCATGGCTCCCTTCATGCCAAGTAATAAGGTTGCCAATCCTTTTGACAAGCTTCTTAGATGGCATTCAGGGAGCCAGGCAAGCACATCATTTCAGATATATTAGTCAGACCATATAGCAGAACCACACCAAGGAGCTTGAGAGCTTCACCACTCCAAAATCTGCATCATCAAAACAATGAATGAACCAAACAGTTGCTAATTAAGATTGACAAATATTATCAAGAAATTATGCTGGTTAGTCACAGACTCGTAGAAATAGTACATATTTGACAACAAAATTAAGAGCTACTTACCTTTATATATACATCAGAGGGATAGATAAAATAGACTAAAGCCAACCATAAGGAGGGGGATCAATTCTGCTTCTTTTGCTTAATGCATAAATTGACTTAAAAGACTACAAATGAGTTTCTATGCTTTTGGATAGCAAATTAGAGATGGGGTGGGGGATTTAAGGAGCTATTGAAGCATATAGAAGTGAGGGGAGAGACAAGAGAAAGTCCATGGGAAAAGGGAAGACTGGTCCAATTGGCAAAGGCGGCAGCCAAAAGCCTTCTTTGTAACCCAATAGTGGCCATTAGATACAGCCAAAGCTGCCTGGGTTTTACAGGTACTCTTTTTTTTGGATTTCTTGACCTTGGAAAAGCTGACCCCCACAACTGCACCCCACCCCTCCCCTCACCAACCAAAATCTCCTTTCAAATTTTCCCATCACATTTTTCATCCTTCTCTCTTTTAAGTTACATATAAAAATGGGGTGTGTCATGATATATATTATCTGTCAAATCATTGTGTGAGTCCAAATAAGCTTTAATGATTGTGTGAGTCCAACCTTTAAGTTTTAATAAGACAAGCTTTGCAGAACTGTTAGAATAGCATTGCTTAAACAACTTATACACAAGTCATTTTACATTACTATAATTTTTACTATTTAATTTAATTGGTTTAAATTCATTATTTGCACATTCACACTAATTCTACTACTAATACAAGGTATGTGCACTTGAGTTATTCAAACTATCATTTTAACAAAACGGTCAATGATTTAGTGCTTGTTTCAGATCAATTTGAACGCAAACGGAAAAACACGGTTTCAAATGTACATGAACCTGCTTTTGGGCAACGCTCCAGATTGGAGCTTTCCTTGAACGCTGTGCCAAAACCTGGTTTGCAGTGGGCAAAAACTTTAAAACAAACAGAGCCTTATTGTGATAATAACCAGTCAATAAGACAAGGCCAGAGTTGCAGTGTGCGTTAGCTGAGTTTGATGCTGGGGTCGGTTTCTCTCAGCTGAATTAGCTGGATCAAATATGGACAATTGTGATCATGAAACTCATACTCCATCACCATCAACCATTTTATATAATAGAAAATGACATAATTGGTGGATTAAACTAGCTATAGCCGCTGTAACTAGTATGTTTCATCCGTTAACTATACTAATAATATAATAATCATTAAGAGAAAATTGTAGTCAGATGACAGAAAGGCTTTATTTTTCATGTTGTTCTAGGCAAACTATTTTTTTGACTGAACTATGAACTATCATGTGAATGCTATATATATAACTCATGTGAGCAGCAAAGTAACGTGTGTTTAAGGTACCTTGCAGATAAATAAGCGGTTTCGTTGGTATATTAATTTTAGTTTGGCTTCTCTTTAATTTCATATTTTGTTTTATCCAATTTTATTTTTAAAAATTGATTTTTAGTTCATCGTTAACGAGTTCATTAAGACTTGTTTGGCAAACATTACTAATAAGCTAGCTTATAATCGATAGTTTATAGCCAACAAGCTAATTTTTAATTGAAATGTTATAATTTATAGTTGAAAAACTACTTGATTGATGAATTTGAAGTGATTAGTAAAATTAACAGTTTAACTAACTTTTTTTTTTAAGCAAGATAACAAGTCACCAAAAATTTATTAATAAAATAAAAAATAAAACAAGAACACGGGGGACAAAAAACCAAAACCCATGTGAAATAAACGAGAATCAAGCATACCTAGAATTATGTTTTTTATTCAATCTCAGGTTATATTTCTTCTGCGATTTGAACGTAACCACCGTGAAACCATCTTCAACAACATTATTATTATTTTGCTCTCCTTCCTTAGAAGTACTAGCATCTTTTTGCTTTTCCAATCAAGTAGATAAAACATTAATATATGTAAAATGACATAAAATTATATATATATATATATATATGTTTTTTTATAAAATGTAATTTAAATTATAATTAGAGTTTATAATTAAAATACTAATTTTTAAATTTATTTTAAATATCTTTATTAAATAATATAAATAAAATGATATTTTTAAATGATTTTTATATAAACTTTATTTTATGAGGAGTCAGATAGAGTAGGAATTTCATTTAATCAATAAGGGTAAAAATGACAGAAAAGTTAGTAAGCTATAAGTTATAAGCTAAATAAATTAGCTTATGAAGAAAATATATAAACTAATGAGATAAATTTGTTTGCCAAACATACGCCTCTACTTTGATTAAACAAACTTATAAGCTAGTTAAGGGTGAGAATAGGCTAGGTTGCGCTAGGCCTTCATATAAACATGCTTGACCTAAGTTCCAATTTCAAGACCTGAGTCTGACCTATTAGCTTGTTATAGGCCAATTTTCAAGGTCTGCCTTAACCTACTTCAAATTCTGGCATGTAAGCCTATTTTTCAAAAGGCCTTTTAAATATGTATCTACCTATAAATGAGTCATATGCCTTCACTTGTTAATAGACTTTAAGCCTTTAATGATAAAAAAGTCAGTAGGGTTATATTGATAAATAGGCCACCAGACTTTCATAAATAATTAAGAAAATACGACTTTATAATATTTCTATACTTTTAAATATTATAAATAATATATTATAGTATTATAATATATTGAATATATATTATAGGCTTAATGACGAGTAGTCTGACTTACTCCCACCCCTATAACCGGTCAAATAAGTTATAAAGTTACCTTATTGGACTTACCACACGTAACACTAGTGTTTATATGATAAATAACATTCGTGGGTGAGATATTCTTTATCATGTAAGCATTTAACACAAAAAAATCGATGTAAATGGTGGTTTTCAAAACTTAATAATATAATTTATACTAACAAGTAACAAGTGTTCGAAAATAAATATTATTTTTTAAATTTTTTAATATATGAAATTCCCTATTTTATTTTAGATACCAATGTTGCTTTTTTTTTCAGTCATTTCTATATCAAACAAAACCTTTGTTTTCATAAGTGAGAATTAATATTTGTAAAATAATAATATTTTAAATGTTTCAATATGAATTTTTTTAATAAATATAATTTTTAAATTGCTACTGTTTGATGACTTTTCACGTAAAAATAATTAACTCATCATATGGAATAGTTTCTACTATCTTTTGAGGTCGAAATGTCCATGGCCCATGGTCAAGTCTTCTATGGACCTAGAGAAAGCAAACAAAGCAATCTGTGTAGCTGTCAACTGGGCGATGGCTACCCGAACTTGATGCATTTCCTGTGGCCCCAGTCACGGAAGTCTTTCTTTCATTGTGGTGGTGTCAGGTTGAATGCTTGATCCTTGCTTAGTGCTCAACGAAAGAGTTGGGACCATCAACGGCCTGTTTGTTTAGCGTTGTAAAATCCATTTTGGCATCCAAACCCCCATAGTTATAATAACTCCGTGCTTGGGCGTAAAATTCAGTCGGAAATAATTGATTTCTGATGGATAAAAGTGAGTTTTGTGGAAGTAAAAATTTATAGCTTTTTCGTTGAGAATAATTGATTCTAGATATAGGATCCACCAAATTCTATATATTTATACTTCAAAAGTGATTTTACCTTATCATCCAAACAAAATTAATTATTCTAAACCTACTTTTAAAATATTTTTACCAAATACAAATTAATTTTTTTAACCTTGATTTTTTCAAAATCAATTCTTCCAAACTCAATTCTACCAAAATCAATTCTATCAAAATCTAAAACAAACACCCTAATCCGTATGGTCATTTTATTTCTAAAAGAAATTAACAAGGCTACCCCGGCAACTTTTGGCCACAAGACAACTCTACACAAGGGAATTCCTGGGTGCCCTTATAAAATTTGGGTAAAGTTTACCTATGTGGTCCAACCAACTAATATTACATCATTTAAATTTTAAATGCTCATCCTTGATTTGGTCAAATATTTAAAAGAACATACTTGTAAAATTTAAAATCTACTTTGGAAGTTGGAAGTTGGAACCTAGAACTAGAATCCTCCTTGTCCTTTTGAAGCTTTCAGCAGCTTATGTCCTAAGAACTCCCAACGTCTGTTCTTCTCCACCACAAAACTCGCCATTGGTGAAGGTACCAAGGACAGACCCTTGCCACTGAGCAAGCTATAAGGGACGCCATTGAAGCGATGAATGGCCAGACTGTCGATGGACGTAATATAACTGTGAACGAGGCTCAGTCCCGTGGTGGAAGCCGCAGAGGCAGTGGTGGATATGGCGGTGGAGGAGGTGGATATGGAGGTGGTGGCCGTCGTGAAGGTGGCGGCTACAATCGCAATGGTGGAGGCGGTTATGGTGGCGGCGGCGGTGGCTATGGAGGAGGTGGTTATGGTGGTGGCGGATATCGGTACTCAAAGGGAGGTGGTGATTCTGAATTTCTGATGGAAGCTGGAGGCGTTAAAGTGACGCAGGAGTTTCGGGTTTGAATATTGCAAGGAGGATATTAAGTCCACACAGGAAAAGCAAAAATAATTAATTGTTGTTTTTTATAAATATGCCCTTTAAAAGATTAGACCAAGACATGAATGAGTTGTTAAATTATAATTGATGTGGCATTAGTCCGTAACACATAATTGGACCATATATCTGAGGTAAACATTACCCCAATTTTACAAGGGTACGGAAGAAATCACCTCTAAAATATTTGACTATCATGCTTTTATCTTCATGTGTGCCAAGTGCAGCCACATATCATCGCTGTGATGGCAATTAACAAAGTTGTGTAGACAACACCTCATAATGATTAGGGTTTTAATTAAAAGTCCTTCATTGTAATTAGGGCCGTGTCGCGACCGTTTCGTCTGGGTGTCGCGAAAAATAGGTAAATAGGTAAAATACATAGGAGTCGCCATCAATATTTTATTTGAGAAAAACATTGGAAAAATCATTTATTTCAAGAAAACTGGTCTAAAAAAAGAGAGATATTTGAGTCCGGGAGTCGGTCACGAGTAGGGAGGGTGTTAGCACCCTACATCACCCGTTTAAAAAACGATACCTCAAGTTGATTGTGCGAAAAAATTATAATAACATTTGAAAATATTTATTTTTACCCTACGTTTAAATCAAATTAAGAGATAAACACAACAACAAAAAAAAAATTAAATTTTGGCTTGACATAATGATTGATTCTGCTCCTACATATTCCCGGATGCGATGGGAAACTCAAAGTCACGTAGTTCTTAAAGAAAATGTTTGATTGGTTGATTGATTTTAATTTTTTGTACAGATTTGATTGTGGAAATGATTTTGAAAACATATTTATTTCAAAATAAATTCACTTTTTGCATAGGGTCCAAGATAGCAACGCTATACGATAAACTCTTACAATTCATATGCCACTTGAGGATGAAAATTCATACATCGACGACATAGATTGTTGCGTGAATCTGATTTTCATTTTTATAAACTTGAGAGTAAATTGAAAACATTTTATTTTAAAACAGAATTCACTTTTGCACGGGGTTAAAGATAGTCAAACTATACGATGAACCCTTACAATTCGTACGACACTTAAGGATGAAAAGTCATACATCAACGTCGTAGATTGCTACGTGAACTCAAAAATCTTATTTTATAAAAATGATATTTTTAAAAAGAACAAAAGAATTTTTTTTAGGAGATGCCTTTTTTATGGGACAATAAAAAAAATGAACCCAATTCTGGAAGGACCATAATCAGAAAGCCTTTTTTTATTGTTTTTTTGTTTTATCTTATCAAACCTTAAGTTGGGCTAACTAGTAAGCCCACAAGCATCACTCTTGGACCAAAAAAAAAACATCGACCCTAACAAAAGTCTGAAACATAAAAATAAATAAAGGAAAACAAGTTATTATTGAACCCATCAACACCAAAAGACAATTAGAAGCTACCAATAGCAGAAACAGGGGAGGAGAACCACGACGGGCTGAGCATGGCGGCGGGGAAAGGTGGGACAGGGGCGGCGGCTACGAGCTCGTGCGGCGACTGTGGCGTCTCATGGCAGAGCCGCAATGGAAGGAGCAGAACGGACAGATCTGACATCAAAGTGATCTGACATAGGAACCTGTGGTGGTGATGACGGAGGGCAGGGTAGCAGCGACGATGGCACTGTGGTGGCGTGCTTGACAGCCAACGACGAATGCGAAGGTGGGGGCCGCCGATCTGTACTTTACTGGAATAATGGAGTTATTGGAACGCGTGACGGTGAGCGATTGTGATAGTGGGCAGAGCACACGATGGCTAGAGGCGGAGCAGTGGCAGAGGAGGGGCGTTGGTTCAGATCTCTATGTGTGTATGTGTTTTTTTCTATTTTTTCTTTCTTTGGTTTTGCTGAGATGATGATGACAAATTTTTTTGTTACGTTCTGAGATTGGTGAATGAAGATGATGAAGGTGTTGGGTTTAGAGGGAGAGTATTTTCATGAATAACATCTGATGAGATACATTTCTTTGTTTTTCGCCTCCACTCTTCCAGATTTTGGGTTCCTCTCCCCATCTTTTATGATACTGTTTTTTTCACTCCCCCCTCTTTGCTTATGTTCTACGACATATATTTACCATCAAGGAAGAAGATGACAAAAATTTTCTGCAGTCAGCTGTGTGGAGAGGGACACTTGATGGGAGCCAAGCAGCTTTGCACATCCAATGGTGCATTATAGTAGGATGTACTATGCTATTATTTTTGGAAAAAAAAACACAAAAAACCAAAAGATTTTGAAAGAAAGGAAAACTGTAACATACTAGGAAAGGAAAGGAAAGGAAAATGATATTACACTGTAGACAAAACCTTTTTTAGGATTTTTTATTTTTTTTTCATTAACAATCAAAAAGCTTTTTTCTTTTTTTCTTTTTTTTTATTATTTGGATTTGGGTCATAGGCTCAAAAGATAACTTGCAACAATGACGAAATGGGTTACATATAGTGGACTAAGACAAACAAACAAACAAAAAAAAGGTTTCTTTCCACATTTTTTTATATTTTTTAAATATTAATTAAAAAGAGAAAATACACTGACAAAATTAGGTGCTCACAGCTGCTCCTTTTTACTTGTTTCTTATTAGATAATAGGTGTACCCGTAGTTAACATATTATCGTTATAAAAAACGAGAAAAGACAAGAACTCCAATTTTGTCCGAGCACACTGACAAGAAAAGGATCTGTGACTACAAAGTGAATTCCTGTAAAGAATCAGCGGGTTAGATTGCCCACTGAGGTTTACACATAAAAAAGTTTGCAGAGTGGCTTGTATGTTGAGATTAAAAAAACAAAGATAAAGGAGTTTACGGGATTGATTGAATGTCGAAAGCTCGAACGGAAAGAAAAAGAAGCTTATGGGGTGGATTGCCCATAAGAAGCTCGAACAGAAAGATAAAAATGAGCTTACGGGGTGGATTACCCGTCAGAAGCTCGAACAGAAAGATAAAAGAGCTTACGGGGTGGATTGCCGGTCAGAAGCTCGAACAGAAAGATAAAAAAAAAGACCTTACGGGGTGGATTGCCCGTCAGAAGCTCGAACCGAAAGATAAAAATGAGGTTATGGGGTGGATTGCCCGTCAGAATCTTGAACAGAAAGATAAAGACCTTACAGGGTGGATTGCCCGTCAAAAGCTCGAACAGAAAGTAAAAGAGCTTACGCGGTGGATTTCCCTTCAGAAGCTTGAACAGAAAGATAAAAAAAGAGCTTACGAGGTGGATTGCCCGTCAGAAGCTTGAACAGAAAGATAAAAATGAGCTAACATGGTGGATTACCCGTCAGAAGCTCAAACAGAAAGATAAATAGCTTACAAGGTGGATTGCCCGTCAGAAGCTCGAACAGAAAGATAAAATAGCTTACGAGGTGGATTGCTCGTCAGAAGCTCGAACAGAAAGTAAAAGAGCTTACGGGGTGAATTGCCCGTCAGAAGCCCGAATAGAAAGATAAAAGAGCTTACGGGGTGGGTTGCCCGTCAGAAGCTCGAACAGAAAGATAAAAGAGCTTACGGGGTGGATTGCCGGTCAGAAGCTCGAACAGAAAGATAAAAAAAAAAGACCTTACGGGGTGGATTGCCCGTCAGAAGCTCGAACAGAAAGATAAAAATGAGGTTATGGGGTGGATTGCCCGTCAGAATCTTGAACAGAAAGATAAAGAGCTTACAGGGTGGATTGCCCGTCAAAAGCTCGAACAGAAAGTAAAAGAGCTTACGCGGTGGATTTCCCTTCAGAAGCTTGAACAAAAAGATAAAAAAAGAGCTTACGAGGTGGATTGCCCGTCAGAAGCTTGAACAGAAAGATAAAAATGAGCTAACATGGTGGATTACCCGTCAGAAGCTCAAACAGAAAGATAAATAGCTTACAAGGTGGATTGCCCGTCAGAAGCTCGAACAGAAAGTAAAAGAGCTTACGGGGTGAATTGCCCGTCAGAAGCCCGAATAGAAAGATAAAAGAGCTTACGGGGTGGGTTGCCCGTCAGAAGCTCGAACAGAAAGATAAAAGAGCTTACGGGGTGGATTGCCGGTCAGAAGCTCGAACATAAAGATAAAAAAAAAGACCTTACGGGGTGGATTACCCGTGAGAAGCTCGAACAGAAAGATAAAAAAGAGCTTACGGGGTGGATTGCCCGTCAGAAGCTCGAACAGAAAGATAAAAATGAGGTTATGGGGTGGATTGCCCGTCAGAATCTTGAACAGAAAGATAAAGACCTTACAGGGTGGATTGCCCGTCAAAAGCTCGAACAGAAAGTAAAAGAGCTTACGCGGTGGATTTCCCTTCAGAAGCTTGAACAGAAAGATAAAAAAAGAGCTTACGAGGTGGACTGCCCGTCAGAAGTTTGAACAGAAAGATAAAAATGAGCTAACATGGTGGATTACCCGTCAGAAGCTCAAACAGAAAGATAAATAGCTTACAAGGTGGATTGCCCGTCAGAAGCTCGAATAGAAAGATAAAATAGCTTACGAGGTGGATTGCTCGTCAGAAGCTCGAACAGAAAGTAAAAGAGCTTACGAGGTGAATTGCCCGTCAGAAGCCCGAATAGAAAGATAAAAAAGCTTACGGGGTGGGTTGCCCGTCAGAAGCTCGAACAGAAAGATAAAAGAGCTTACGGGGTGGATTGCCGGTCAGAAGCTCGAACAGAAAGATAAAAAAAAAAGACCTTACGGGGTGGATTACCCGTGAGAAGCTCGAACAGAAAGATAAAAATGAGCTTACGGGGTGGATTGCCCGTCAGAAGCTCGAACAGAAAGATAAAGAGCTTACGGGGTGGATTACCCGTCGGTAGCTCGAACAGAAAGATAAAAGAGCTTACGGGGTGGATTGCCCGTCGGTAGCTCGAACAGAAAGATAAAAGAGCTTACGGGGTGGATTGCCCATCAGAAGTCTGAACAGAAAGATAAAAGGGGTGGATTGCCCATCAGAAGCTAGAACATAAAGATAAAAGAGCTTGCGGGTTATGGTACCCGTCGTAGATTGAAAAGGAAAAAAAACTTGTGAGGCCCTATGCCTACAAAATCCAACAAAGGTATAGCTTATGGGGTCTATGCCCGTCAAATCTGAACAAAAATGAAGCTTACGAGGCCCTATGCTTGCTAAAGCTAACAAAGACAACTGCTTATGGGTCCTGTGCCCCTTAAAGCTGAACAAAACAAAACGAAGCTTATGAGGCCCTGAGCCATCTAAAGTTAACCAAAGACAACAACTTATGGGCCATGTGCCCGTTAAAGCTTAACAGAAACAAAACGAGGCTTACGAGGCCCTATGCCAGCTAAAGCCACAAATACATGACTTTTGGGGCATTGTGCCCGCTAAAGCCAAACAAATGCAATGCAAAGATGTTGACTTTGTCGATGCATGAAATGATGAGACAATGCATGATGTGAGAGATGTTATTTTATGATTGGTGAAAACTGTGATAATAATTTTTTTTAATGTATGATGCATGAGATGTTTTTTATGATTAATAAAAATCCTGATTATTTTTTTATGCATGACGCATGAGATGCTTTTATCATGGATGAAAAAACTCTGATTTTTTATTTTTCTTTTTTTTACAAACAACTCTTTGATCATTGACTCCTTAGAGTTTTGATCACATCCAAGTTTGAAGATGAGTTGAAACGAGACTTGTTGATCTGATTTGTCATTAACTTGCTCAACTGATGTTTTGCTTCTTGGCTGAAATGTGCTTCTTTGTAATGATTATCCAATGGATGAGATTATCTGATCAACTTCCAAGTATGTGACTTGCCCCAGTCCTCATGTATTGGGAGCCTTTCATGACTTGTCCTCTTAAACTGCCCCTAGTTTGTCAATTTGAGGAGACCTTCTATTCACCTTGACCCTAACTTTTGCGTAGAATGCTCTATGCGAGTTTTCAACCTACCGGGTCGCTCTAACTTTTGCCTAAACTGCCTTTTCAGGTTTTCAGTCTAGCGAGCCATCTTCTCACATTTTCTCTTCTTTTATGGGTTTTGATTTTCCTTTTTTTTTCTTTTTTCTTTTGGGAAGTGACCTATTTTTGCCACCCTTATTTGTCAGGATCGGTGCTCTTGCTGGAAATACCAATTGAGGATGCCACATTCTTCCTTGTGTTACAGAATTCTTCTGACTAAAATTGTTCATCAAAGATTTACCATTAGATGGTTAAATTGTACCGTTGAATTTATGTTTACCTTACTTGAAGCATCATGTAACAAACATGCATGGATTCAAAGTCTGACAGGAAAGGACAATATGACCTGAACAACTTCTCGATTTGTGTTGGAAGTTTGACAACTCAAATGGTATTTAAAAGGTCAGAAATGAAGCAAGATGCACAAGAGGTTATATGAAGGTCAGAAGGGTGTTGCCCCAACTTGGATTGATTTGATCATAGCTATTGGCTTGATATTCTTAAGAACAAAATTGCCCCAGAGTAGTTTCCTTGAGGATGGAGTGCCTCAATGTAGGGTTCCCAGAACGAAACTGTCCCAGTGTAGGGCACTTGATATGAAAAACTTGATAATGGTGCTGCCCCAGTGTTGGGCATCCAATGCTCTATAATAAGGCCCTTGAAAGCAAAGTTTTGCCCCATGTAGATCTTGCCCTAGCTTCTTATAACGCCCCGATTTGTGTTCTTCTGTAGCAACAAATACATGTGTACATGTGTTTATTTTTGATAAAATCCAGAGAGTGATTTTGAATAAACTAAAATCATTTTCTTATGTTGTTTTATCGTATGAAGTCACGGTTAAATTTTCAGTTGAAAATTCAGATGAAAGCCGATTTGCATTTTCACTGCCAGTACAAGTTTACTGAGCAGAAAACCTAATTTTGAACCGTGAATGAAACGGTTAGTATTTTTGTAATGTTTTGTGTGATATTGGATATTTTCGAAAATTTGATTTCGGAAATAAAATATAACTTGAACCGGATACACAATGGAGCAGAAAATGGAGCCCAAAAGAAGTGAAGTGACTTGATGGGATGTGATGGACAAGGGTTATGATACACTCGAAAAGTGTAATCATCACACTTTTCAAATTAATCATATTATATTCTAAAAACCTAATTTTCTCTTTCCTCTTCAACCAAACAAGGCATAAGACCAAACTTGCTCTCCAAGCTCTTCCCTCTCTCCTCTTGGACGTCCCACTCCCCTCTCCCTCTATAAATACCTATTTCATTTTTTGTTCATCACTTTCCTACTTCTTCACTTTCTCATTTTTAAGTTTTTAACACTTAAAGTTTCCATTTTTACTTAGTTTCAAGCTTCAAGTTCTTCATACTTTTTCTTTCAATTTTCAAGGGCAACACTCTCATACTCTTCTATTTCAAGTTTTACACTTATTTCATGAGTTTACTTTATGTCTTCTTAAAATGTTCTTAAAACTCTTTTAACTTCTAAAATCTCTATAAAATGGTAGAAAACTCCGTTTGAGTTGAAACCAATTTCTATGAACTTCTATTAATCTCTACTTCCATATTCTAAGAGCCTGTACCAAACAAACATCTCTAACCTATTTTTCCAAGGATAGCCAAATAGGAAGTTTTGTTTCAACTTTTTGAAAGATGATCATGTATTTGAGCTTCTAGATACCTCTTGATCTTCAATCTAAAGTCTTGGAAAGTTTGAAAATTCCTAGCTTGTTGATCCCATGATGGTCGAACCGAGTAGGTTGTGGACCTAGGATGTTTTGTTTTCATTTTCCAATATGATCATGGACTTGAGCTCCTTGATACATTTGGATGCTAAGCCTAAGAGATTGGAATGTTTAAAGATTTCTAGCCTATTTATCCTATGATGGTTGTGAACCTAGGATGTTTTGTTTTCATTTTCCAATATGATCATGGACTTGAGCTCCTTAATACATTTGGATGCTAAGTCTAAGATATTGGAAAGTTTAAAGATTTCTAGCCTATTTATCCTATGATGGTTGTGAATCCAGGATGTTTTATTTTCATTTTCCAATATGATCATGGACTTGGGCTCCTTAATACATTTGGATGCTAAGTCTAAGAGATTGAAAAGTTTACAGATTTCTAGCCTATTTATCCTATGATGGTTGTGAACCTAGGATGTTTTGTTTTCATTTTCCAATATGATCATGGACTTGATCTCCTTAATACATTTGGATGCTAAGTCTAAGAGATTGGAAAGTTTAAAGATTTCTAGCCTATTTATCCTATGATGGTTGTGAACCTATGATGTTTTGTTTTCATTTTCCAATATAATCATGAACTTAGACTTCTTGGTATCTTTTAACGCTAAATCTAAGAGCTTAGAAGGGTTGGAAATTTCTAGCCCACTTATACTAAAGAGGCCGAAACCCTAAGCATGGATTTAGTCGGATTTTGTTCTATCTTTGTAAAGTGAACCTTGGTTATGAACTCCTAACACTTAAGGATCATTAATCCATGAGTTGTATTCTCTTTTGAAAACATTTAACCCTATTTTATGCCTTGGCCGAACCTATACCTTCTTGGTTTAGTGTTCTTGGTTAACTTTTAACTTGTAGTTTTATGTTCATAAACCTAGACTTTCGTCGCGGAGTAGACAAGGACATTCGTAGTACACTTCCCCAAGCATCACGTACCTTTACCTTCACAAAAGGTAAGAGGGGACAGCCTGAGGGATATTCAATAGCTATGTGCATGTGTGTATGTGGTTTACTTGATTTATTTGAATATTGTTATTATATCGAATCAAAGTTTGAATGATTTGTATATTTGAACAGTTGTGATAACTGTTTGAATTTGATCCTTACTTGATTGAAAGTGTTGTGAAACACATATGTTATGAACTATCATTAACTGTTATATTGTTGACTGAGATTATGATGATATTGATTGATGTCTGAAAAGTCTGTCGTTAGTCTGTGCTCAACTAATCATAAGGTTAAAAGCCTAAATAAGCTTCAAAGAAAGTATGTGATTTGGAAAGTAAGTGATCTTACTTGTATTTATTCCAGAAGGATCAAACTTTGGAACTTGTGTTAAATAATTTCAAGCTAAATGAAATTATTTTCTTACGAACTAAGTTTTTGTACAAGAGAAAATCATTTAGAAAATATGTGTTTTTATGGAAGGAAAAGCCTTTGGAAAATATTTGACCTTAAATAGAGATGATTTTAATAAAGGATTTCAAGAGAAAATGAATTTCTTATAATAGTTTACAAATGGTTTTCCAACAAAAAGATTTCCTGTAAATAAATGCTTTCGAAAATATTCCGGTAACTTGGATGGGTTACGGAGGTTTTATTTTGGTATTTGATTTTCACTGAACGAAAAGTAAGAACAGGTGAAATCGAATCTAGTATACAAGACGTCAGAATACTAGTGTTCTGTAATTTACACGTAGATCTTTGATCCGTGTCACGTTGTTGTGGACTGTGTGTCCTAATTAGGTTGTGGTGGACTGTGTGTCCTATTCACGTTGTTGTGGACTGTGTGTCCTAATCACGTTGTGATAAAAGTTATTAAAGGTGAATGTTGTTTTCTATGACCACAAGTCTTGACTGGTGCATCGGTCTAAGGTGTTGTGATTGAGCACTAGGACTGCGTGTCCTATGTTGATGTTGAGTAATTTCAAGTGATGAAAATTATGAATGGTCGTTAGCTTTGAGCTTCGACAACGAATGAGATTGAACACAAAGAAAACATCTTGAACTAATGTTTTTCTTCATGCATTTAGGCAGACGTGCCTCACAGGTTAGTCACTTCGGTGATGCCCAAGCAGGGGATATTAGTCACTTCGGTGATGTCCAAACAGGGACTTTTAGTCACTTCGGTGATGCCCAAGCAGGGGTTGTTATATAAGTCATGACGGTGATGTCCAAACAGGGACTTTAGTCATGACGGTGATGCCCAAGTGGGGGCTTGAGTTTGATCAACTCTTAGAAAGATGAAGGGATCTCATGAGATTAAGTTTATAGAGCCGGAATATTGAAGTGTCATGCATAATCTTTATAAAAGCTGATTGTACGGGTATGACATCCATTGATATGATACTTGTTGTTTTATCTATTAATATTTGGTAAATGTTAATATGTTGATGTGATGCATGTATCATGCATATGGTTATTGTAATCTATCCATATATTGGTGTCTCACTCTTGCATATCTTCTTGTTACTTCTTTTTGCTTTTCGGCATCGCTGTATATCTACGAGTTTAGATGGATCCGAACATCCCATTGGTACCGTCGGAATCAAAGATTGAGATCTTCGATGATGCGGGGAATGCGAGGGCATGGCAGATTCACCCCGGATCTACATCGGTTAACTATCATGGACCGATAACCACGCTGGAGAAGAATGCCGAGGGCAGTCCATGTCGCAGAGTTCAGACAGTTGAGACCAGGAGGATTGTTCTCCCACCACCTTGGTACTACTTACACGTGCTACAGATGAATGGACAGCTACATGAGCACCCGCCTCTAGGGGTACCATTACCTGGAGTCGAGCTGGCTTCACTTATTGAGGAGGACCCGGACGAGGACTCCGAGGAGTACCTGGAGGATGAGCCCGTGTACCACGTCTTGGATCACGACGACGATCTTGATGAGGTATTAGAGTACGTGCTTGATGACGATCCGGATTTTTATGATTCCGACACTCCTGATGAGGGCGGAGACGTCGTGGACCCATCACCTAGGGTCTCTTCTTGTGGAATGTTCGTGGCGAGTCTTCTTTTTAGTCGTTATTAGTGTCCAGCTTAGGGGTGTATCTTTTGTAGGTAGTCTGTCTCGGTCCGACTGTATGTTGGCTTCTTAGAGCCACCCTTTTGATGTGTGGTTCCGGACCCTCCCCCTATTTTGTTTTACTTAGTTTACAACTGTTAACTTTATGTTCTGTAATTCTGTTACTAATGGCCATCCTGATCAGGCCCTAGTTTCTGTACTAAACTCTGAATCCCACGGGGATAGATTATATATATATATATATATATATATATATATATATATATATATATATGATGTTTACATTTCATGTTCTGAGTGTTCATCACTTACCCTTGTTTTAAAAAAAATCACCATTTTGAGAATACTCACTTATTAAGAAAATGCCATTTACCGGATGCAACCAGCAATTTAATTATTTTATTTTCCGCAACGGGTAACAAAGTGACGCCCCAGTTTAGGGCGTTACACTTTTGCTTAGACCGCCTGTGAGGATTTTCAGCCTAACGGGTTTTCTTTTTTCTTTTTTTCAAATTATTTTTTTTTTTGGAATTTTTTTTAAGGGGAGCAATCAATTAAAAACAAGAAGAGCACAAACTTTTTGTCTCAAAATTAAAGTTGATGAAAAAGTAGCAATCATTCATTGATCAGAATTGACTTTTTTAGGCTTGTAACATGGCCAATGGTTAAGGTTCATGAAAGGAAGGATATAAGGCTTAAACAAATGCTTTAAGGTTGAATAGGACCAAGGATCCATGATTTTTTCGATTTCTGAGAACATTTTCTTTCCTCCAACTTTACTTTTTTTATTTCTTTTATTTTTTTGCACGAAATTTTTTTATCCTCTTTCTTTCTCCCATTCTTCTTCTTCTTCTTATTTTTTTCAATTCTTTTCAATGCTTCTTCTTATTTTTATTTTATTTTCTTTTTTTTTGAATTTTTTTAAAAAAAGGCATGGGCCCAGGTGGGCTGATCAATGCCCCACAAAGAACTTCTAATAACGCGAGCTTAATGAACAAAACCAAGGATGATACTTGGGGAAGAAAAAGAGAAGCTGAGATTTGAGAATGACGAGAGAAATATTATGATGTGGAAGAAGATGTAAAGAATGGATGAGACAAGGTATGAATGCAAATCCATTACATTAATGCCTCAAGAAAGTGAACACGGTTCAAGTATTACATGATAAAATACAATGTAACCACCATTCCATGGTAAACCACTAATGAACCAATCTAGCCTAGGCTGCTTAGAAATTCCCAAGACGGGGATCGCAAAGTGTTGACACTTCTCATAACCACTAGAATGCGAATTTATGGTAATGTCATTGTAGCTTTCTTCTTGAAGTCTCAGTAGTCTACTAGAAAATAACATTTTCAGAGAGGTCTCAAAATTGACATGCCCTACTTGACTTTTGAGTAATGATTGTGAAAGTTGCCCCTCAACTTCATTGGAATCCGAACCTGCATGATCGGGTACAAGGTTGTGATCCGCATTTTCAGATCACCTGAGAAAGTCTTATTTCGAGGTTCACCTCATGATCCATGGTTTAATTGGTATTCTTTGAAAGAGCGATGGTTCCATTTTCTCCAAGGAGCACAATGCATGGAATGAATGTTTTATGTTTTTTTTTTTCAATAAACTTTCAACTTAAAAAGAAATGAGTATATGAAATGCAAGAAAAAAGTTTTTTTTTTGACCCAAAAAGGTATTAATGCATGAGATGTATGAAAAAGAATTACTTATATTGACTCAAAGAAATTTAATGCATGTGATGCATGAAGGCACTTTTTTTTTCCACAAAAATGGCAATGCATGAGATAAGCTCCTTATTTTTTAGATGAGTCATTTTTTATGAATGCATGACATCAATGATATTTTATATTTTGACCCAAAGAGGTATTGATGCATGAAATGTATGAATTTTTTTTATGAGGGTTCGATGTGAATGATTTTTCTTTTAATTTTTTTTTGATGAGATTAACATAAAAAGTAATTAATGCATGAGATGCATGAAACAAATTTTTTTTATTTTTTTTACCCAAAATAATGTATGAGATGCATGCAAAAAGATGAATGAAATTTTTAGTCTTCTACAAAAAAAAAATGAATGTATGCATGAGTTTCTTTTTTATCATTTAAAGAAATACATGAATTACAAGATATGAAAAGGAATTTTTAAAAAAAAAATTAAAGAAGAAACTTGCTCTCTTTGTGTCTTAGAACGGGTAAGACTTATGTTTGCACACACCTAAGGTCATGACTCTTACCGGTTGGTCACTAAGTTTGCTCTATGAGTGAATTATAGGACGGGTCTAGAATCCTAAAAATCATAGCCCCCAGATTGCCCTCATCTAAAATATAAGGATCCAGATCCATGAACTTCACCACTTGGATTAATGAGTCACAATATGGCAGTCCACAGTACCGGTAACAATCTGAACGGGAGAATCTGTGACTGCCAGGGATGCAAAAGCATCACAAAAACACCACCGTAACCCCTTCTAATCCTATGACATCCCAAGACTCGGGTATAGAGCCCAAAAGCGTGTGAAGTATGTGATGGTGATGTGTGTGATGGGAGCATACAAACCTACACAAGACCTAATAAAACAAAAACTACACCACATTCGCAATAAGAACAACCAACAGCAGAATAATTCTCTACCCTAGAGTTGCAAGAATATAAAAAGGCATTTATTAAATCATATAATATTATATACAAAACAAATAAAACAAAGAGGGGTAAATCTGATATTTTCAAACCTATTAAAAAAAATTGCACAACCAACTATGATAGGCCTGACTCTCAAAAATCCCCAGTGGAGACACCAGCTGTCGCGACCGTCCCGTCCGGGTGTCGCGAAAAATATGTAAAAACAGAGGAGTCAGCACCAATATTTTATTTGGATAAAAAATTTAAAAAACCATTTATTTCAAGGAAACTGGTCTGAAAAAAGAGAGATATTTGAGTCCGGGAGTCGGTTATGAGTAGGGAAGGTGTTAGCACCCTACATCGCCCGTTTAAAAAATGATACCTCAAGTTAATTGTGCGAAACAATTTTAATAACATTTGAAAATATTTATTTTTACCCCACTTTTAAATTAAATTAAGAGATAAACACAACAAAAGAGAAAATTAAATTTTGCCTTGATAGAATGATTGATTCTGCTCCTACGTATTCCCGGGTACGATGGGAAACTCAAAGTCACGCAGTTCTTAAAGAAAATTCTTGATTGGTAGATTGATTTTAATTTTTGGTAAAAATTTGATTGTGGAAATGATTTTGAAAACATATTTATTTCATACGACACTTGAGGTTGAAAAGTCATACATCAGCATCGTAGATTGCTGCGTGAACTCAAAAACCTTATTTTATAAAAATGATTTTTTTTAAAGAACAAAAGAAATTATATTTTTTTTTGAGGGGATGCCTTTTATGGGACAATAACAAAAAAAAAATGGACCTTCTGGAAGGCCAATGATCAGAAAGCCTTTTTTTGTTGTTTTTTTTGTTTTATCATATCAAACCTTAAGTTGGGTCAACTAGTAAGCCCACATGCATCACTCTCAGACCAAAATAAAAATAAAAATTGACCCTAACAAAAATATGAAACATAAAAATAAATAAAAGAAAACAAGTTATTATTGAACCCATCAACACCAAACAGCAATTAGAAGCTACCAATAGCAGAAACAGGGGCGGAAAACCACGATGGACTGAGCATGACGACGACGAACGGTAGGACAGGGGCGACGGCTACGAGCTCGTGCGGCGACTGCGGCGTCTCATGGCAGAGTCGCAATGGGACGAGCAACACGGACATATTTGGCTGCAAAGTGATCGGACGGAGGAACCTCTGGTGGTGATGACGAAGGGTAGAGTAGCAGCGGTGGTGGCGTTGTGGTGGCGTGCTTAACAGCCAACGACGCCGCTGAAGGTGGGGGCCGCCGATCTGTACTTGATTGGAGTAATGGAGTTATTGGAACACGTGACGGCGAGCAATTGTGATAATGGGCGGAGCATGCGGTGGATAGAGGCGGAGTAGTGGCGGAGGAGGGGTGCTGGTTCATATCTCTCTCTGTGTATGTGTTTTTACTATTTTTTATTTCTTTGGTTTTGCTGAGATGATGGTGACAAATTTTTGGATACGTTCTGGGATTAGTGAATGAAGATGATGAAGGTGTTGGGTTTAGAGGGAGAGTATTTTCATGAATAACATCTGATGAGATGCATTTCTTTGTTTCTGGCCTCCCCTCTTCCATATTTTGGGTTCCTCTCCCCTTCTTTTATGATACTGTTTTTTTCACTCCCCCACCTCTTTGCTTCTGTTCTGCGACATATATTCACCATCAAGGAAGATGACAAAAATTTTATGTAGCCAACTGTGTGGAGAGGAACAATTGATTGGAGCAAAGCAGCTTTGCACATCCGATGGTGCATTGTAGCAATATATACTATGCTATTATTTTTGGAAAAAAAAACACAAAAAACCAAAATATTTTGAAAGAAAGGAAAACTGTAACATACTAGGAAAGAAAGGGAAAATGATATTACACTGTAGACAAAACCTTTTTCAGAATTTTTTAATTTTTTTAAAATATTTTTTCATTTACAATCAAAAAGCTATTTCCAAATTATTTTTTATTTGGATTTGGATCGTGGGTTTAAAAGATAACTTACAACAATGAAGAAAATGGGCAACATATAGTGGACCAAGACAAACAAACAAACAAACAAAAGGTTTCTTTCCACATTTTATATATATATATATATTTAAAATATTAATTAAAAAGAGAAAATACCCGGACAAAATTAGGTGTTCACAGTTGCCCCTCTTTACTTGTCTCTTATTAGATAATAGGTGTAACCGTAGTTAACCTATTATCGCTATAAGAAACGAGTAAAGACAAGAACTCCAATTTTGTTCGAGCACACTGACAAGCAAAGGATCTGTGACTACAAAGTGAATTCCTGTAAAAACATTAGCGGATTAGATTGCCCACTGGGGTTTACACATAAAAAAGCTTGCAGAGTGGCTTGCATGTTGAGCTTAAAATAACAAAGATAAAGGAGCTTATGGGGTGGATTGCCTGTCAGAAGCTCGATCGGAAAGAAAAAGAAGCTTATGGGGTGGATTGCCCGTCAGAAGATCGATCAGAAAGTAAAAAAGCTTACGGGGACAAAGATAAAAAAAAAGCTTACGGGGTGGATTGCCAGTCAGAAGCTCAAACAGAAAGATAAAAATGAGCTTACGGGGTGGATTGTCCGTCAGAAGCTCGAACATAAAGATAAAGAGCTTACAGGGTGGATTGCCCGTCAGAAGCTCTAACAGAAACATAAATGAGCTTACGGGGTGGATTACCCGTCAGAGGCTCGAACAGAAAGTAAAAGAGCTTACGGAGTGGATTGCTCGTCAGAAGCTCGGAGATAAAGATAAAATGCTTACGAGGTTGATTTCCCATCAGAAGCTCGAACAGAATGATAAAAGAGCTTATGGGGTGGATTGTCCGTCAAAAGCTCGAACACTACAGGGTGGATTTCTCGTTAGAAGCCCGAACAGAAAGATAAAAGAGCTTATGGGGTGGATTGCCCTAAGAAGCTCGAACAAAAAGATAAAAGAGCTTACGGGGTGGATTGCCCGTTAGAAGCTCGAACATAAATATAAAAGAGCTTGCGGGTTATGGTACCCGCCATAGCTTGAAAAGGAAAAAAAAATTGTGAGGCCTTATGCCTACAGAAGCCAACAAAGGTATAGCTTATGGGCCGTATGCCCGTCAAAGCTGAACAAAAATGAATCTTACAAGGCCCTATGACTGCTAAAGCTAACAAAGACAACAGCTTATGGGCCCCGTGCCCCTTAAAGCTGAATAAAACAAAACGAAGCTTATGAGGCCCTATGCCTGCTAAAGTTAACCAAAGACAACAGCTTATGGGCCATGTGCTCGTTAAAGCTTAACAGAAATAAAACGAAGCTTACGAGGCCCTATGCCTGCTAAAGCCACAAATACATGACTTTTGGGCCATTGTGCCCGCTAAAGCCAAACAAATGCAATGCAAAGATGTTGACTTTGTCGATGCATGAAATGATGAGACAATGCATGATGTGAGAGATGTTCTTTTATGATTGTTGAAAACTGTGATAATTTTTTTTTTTTTAATGTATGATGCATGATATGTTTTTTATAATTGATAAAAATCCTGATTATTTTTTATGCATGATTCATGAGATGCTTTTATCATTGATGAAAAAACTCTGATTTTTTATTTTTCTTTTTTTTTTGCAAACAACTATTTGATCATTGGCTCCTTAGAATTTTGATCACATCCAATTTTGAAGATGAGTTGAAACGAGACTTGTTGATCTGATTTGTCATTAACTTGCTCAACTGATATTTTGCTTCTTGGCTGAGATATGCTTCTTTGTAAAGATTATCCAATGGATGAGATTATCTGATCAACTTCCAAGGATGTGACTTGCCCCAGTCCTCATGTATTGGGAGCCATTCATGACTTGTCCTCTTAAACTGCCCCCAGTTTGCCAATTTGAGGAGACCTTGTATTCACCTTGACTCTAACTTTTGCGTAGATTGCTCTATGCGAGTTTTCAACCTACCGGGCCGCTCTAACTTTTGCCTAAACTGCCTTTTCAGGTTTTCAGTCTAGCGAGCCATCTTCTCACATTTTCTCTTCTTTTTTGGGTTTTGATTTTGATTTTTTTCTTTTTTTCTTTTGCTTTTTTTTGGGAAGCGGCCAATTTTTGCCACCCTTATTTGTGAGCATCAGTGCACTTGCTTAAAATGCCAATTGAGGATGCAACTTTCTTCCTTGTGTTGCAGAATTCTTCTAACTAAAGTTGTTCGTCAAAGATTTACCATTAGATGGTTAAATTCTACCGTTGAATTTATGCTTATCTTATCTGAAGCATCATGTAACAAACATGCATTGATTCGAAGTCTGACAGGAAATGACAATATGACCTGAACAACTTCTCGATTTGTGTTGGAAGTTCGACAACTCAAATGGTATTTAAAATTTCAGAAATGAAGCAAGATGCACAAGAGGTGATATAAAGGTCAGAAAGGCGTTGCCCCAGTTTGAATTGATTTGATCATGGCTATTGGCTCGATATTCTTAAGAACAAAATTGCCTTGAAGATGGAGTGCCCCAATGGAGGGTTCCTATAATGAAACTGCCCCAGTGTAGGGCACTTGATATGGAAAACTTGATAATGGTGCTGCCCCAGTGTAGGGCATCCAATGCTCTGGAATAAGGTCCTTGAAAGAAAAGGTTTTCCCCATGTAGATCTTGCCCTAGCTTTTGCTTAGACTGCCCATGAGGTTTTTTAGCCTAACGAGCTTTTTTTTTTTTCCATTCTTTTTTTTTTTGATATTTTTTTTAAGAGGAGCAATCAATTAAAACTATAAGAGCACAAACTTTTTGTCTCAAAATTAAAGTTGATGAAAAAGTAGCAATCATTCATTGATCATAATGGACTTTTTTAGGCTTGTAACTTGGCCAATGGTTAAGGTTCATGAAAGGAAGGATATAAGGTTTAAATAAATGCTTTAAGGTTGAATAGGACCAAGGATCCATGATTTTTTCGATTTATGAGAACATTTTCTTTCCTCCAACTTTCCTATTTTGTTTCTTTTTATTTTTTTGCACGAAGTTTTTTTATCCTCTTTCTTTCTCTTCTTCTTCTTTTCAATTCTTTTCTGTTTTTTTTCACTTTCTCACTTTATGCTTTATAATCACCATTTCTTTCATACTCACCCGCTTGTTTAGGGGCGATCCTTGTCCAAGGTTCTTCTTCTTCTTCTTCTAATAACGCGAGCTTAATGAACAAAACCAAGGATGATACTTGGGGAAGAAAAAGAGAAGCTGAGATTTGAGAATGACGAGAGAAATATTATGATGTGGAAGAAGATGTAAAGAATGGATGAGATAATGTATGGATGCAAATCCATTACATTAATGCTTCAAGAAAGTAAACATGATTCAAGTATTACATGATAAAATATAATGTAACCACCATTCCATGGTAAACCACTAATGAACCAATCTAGCCAAGGCTGCTTAGAAATTCCAAAGACGGGGATCGTAAAGTGTTGGCACTTCTCATAACCACTAGAATGCGAATTTCTGGTAATGTCATTGTAGCTTTCTTTTTGAAATCTCAATAGTCCACTAGAAAATAACATTTTCAGAGAGGTCTCAAAATTGACATGCCCTACTTGACTTTTGAGAAATGATTGTGAAAGCTGCCCCTCAACTTCATTGGCATCCGAACCTGCATGATCGGGTACAAGGTTGTGATCTGCGTTTTCAGACCACCCGAGCAAGTCTTATTTCCAGCTTCACCTCATGATCCATGGTTTAACTGGCATTCTTTGAAAGCGCGATGGTTCCATTTTCTCCAAAGAGCACAATGCATGGAATGTATGTTTATTTTTTTTAAATAAACTTTCAACTTAAAAAGAAACGAGTATATGAAATGCTTGAAAAAAAAAATTTTTTTACCCAAAAAGGTATTAATGCATGAGATGTATGAAAAAGAATTACTTATATTGACTCAAAGAAATTTAATGCATGTGATGCATGAAAGCACTTTTTTTTTCACAAAAATGACAATGCATGAGATAAGCTTCTTATTTTTTAGATGAGTCATTTTTTATGAATGCATGAGATCAATGATATTTTATATTTTGACCCAAAGAGGTACTGATGCTTGAAATATATGAATTTTTTTTTATGAGGGCTCGATGTGAATGATTTTTCTTTTAATTTTTTTTTATGAGATTGACATAAAAAGTAATTAATGATGAGATGCATGAAACAAATTTTTTTTAACCAAAATAATGCATGAGATGCATGCAAAAAGATGAATGAAATTTTTAGTCTTCTACAAAAATAATATATGAATGTATGCATGAGTTTCTTTTTTATCATTTAAAGAAATACATGAATTACAATATATGAAAAGGATTTTTTTTTTAAATTTAAAGAAGAAACTTGCTCCCTTTGTGTCTTAGAACGGGTAAGACTTATGTTTGCACATACCTAAGGTCATGACTCTAACTGGTTGGTCACTAAGTTTGCTCTATGAGTGAATTATAGGACGGGTCTAGAATCCTAAAAATCATGGCCCCCAGATTGCCCTTATCTAAAAGATAAGGATCCGGATCCATGAACTTCACCACAGGAACAAATGAGTCACAATATGGCAGTTCACAGTATCGGTAACAATCTGAGCGGGAGAATCAGTGACTGCTAGGGATGCAAAAGCATCACAATAACACCACCAAAACCCCTTCTAATCCTATTGCATTCCAAGACTCGGATATGAAGCCCAAAAGTGTGTGAAGTATGTGATGATGATGTGTGTGATTGGAGCATAAAAACCTATACAAAACCTATTAAAACAAAAACAACACCACATTTGCAAAAAAAAAAACCAACAACAGAATAGTTCTCTACCCTAGGGTTGCAAGAATATACAAAGGCATTTATTAAAGCATATAATATTATATACAAAAATAAAACAAAGAGGGGTAAAACTGATATTTTCAAACATATTAAAATAATTGCACAACCAACTATGATAGACCTGACTCTCAAAAATCCCCAATGGAGTCACCAGCTGTCACGACTGTCCCGTCCGGGTACCACGAAAAATAGGTAAAAAACAGAGGAGTCGCCAACAATATTTTATTTGGGAAAAACATTGGAAAAACCATTTATTTCAAGGAAACTGGTCTAAGAAAAGAGAGAGATATTTGAGTCTGACAGTCGATTACGAGTAGGGAACGTGTTAGCATCCTACATCGCCCGTTTAAAAAATGATACCTCAAGTTAATTGTGCGAAACAATTTTAATAACATTTGAAAATATTTATTTTTACCCCACTTTTAAATTAAATTAAGAGATAAACACAACAAAAGAGAAAATAAGTTTTGGGTTGACAGAATGATTGATTCTGCTCCTATGTATTCCCGGGTGTGATGGGAAACTCAAAGTCACGTAGTTCTTAAAGAAAATGTTTGATTGGTTGATTGATTTTAATTTTTGGTAAAGATTTGATTGTGGAAATGATTTTGAAAATAGAATTATTTCAAAATAAATTCACTTTTTGCATAGGGTCCAAGATAGCAACGCTATACGATAAACTCTTACATTTCATACACCACTTGAGGATGAAAATTCATACATCAACGTCGTAGATTGTTGCGTGAATTTGATTGTCATTTTTATAAACTTGAGAGTAAATTGAAAACATTTTATTTTAAAACAAAATTCACTTTTGCACGGGGTTAAAGATAGTCAAACTATACGATGAACCCTTACAATTCGTACGACGCTTGAGGATGAAAATTCATACATCAACGTCGTAGATTATTGTGTGAACTCAAAGATCTTATTTTATAAAAATGATTTTTTTAAAAAGAACAAAAGAAATTATATTTTTTTTAGAAGATGCCTTTTTTATGGGACAATAACAAAAAAAATGGACCCAATTCTGGAAGGCCCATCAGAAAGCCTTTCTTTGTTGTTTTTTTGTTTTATCTTATCAAACCTTAAGTTGGGCCAACTAGTAAGCCCACATGCATCACTCTCATACCTAAAAAAATAAAATTTGACCCTAACAAAAATCTGAAACATAAAAATAAATAAAAGAAAACTAGTTATTATTGAACCCATCAACACCAAATAACAATTAGAAGCTACCAATAGCAGAAATAGGGGAGGAGAACCACGATGGCCTGAGCATGGCGACGACGAACGGTGGGACAGGGGCAGTGGCTACAAGCTCATGTGCCGACTGCGGCGTCTCATGACAGAGCCGAAATGGGAGGAGCAGAACAGACAGAACTAGCTGCAAAGTGATCAGACAGAGGAACATGTGGTGGTGATGACAGAGGGCAGAGTAGCAGCGTCGGTGGCGCTGTGGTGGCGTGCTTGACAGCCAACGACGCCGTCGAAGGTGGGGGCCGCCAATCTGCACTTGATTGGATTAGTGGAGTTATTGGAACGCGTGACAGCGAGCGATTGTGATAGTGGGCGAAGTACACGGTGACTAGAGGCGGAGTACACGGTGACTAGAGGCGGAGTAGTGGCGCTGGTTCAATCTCTCTATGTGTATGTGTTTTTTCTATTTTTTTTTCTCTTTCTTTGGTTTTGCTGAGATGATGGTGACAAATTTTTGGATACGTTTTGGGATTGGTGAATGAAGATGATGAAGGTATTGGGTTTAGAGGGAGAGTATTTTCATGAATAACATTTGATGAGATGCATTTCTTTGTTTTCGCCTCCCCTCTTCCAGATTTTGGGGTCCTCTCCCCTTCTTTTATGATACTGTTTTTTTCACTCCCCCACCTCTTTGCTTCTGTTCTGCGACATATATTCACCATCAAGGAAGAAGATGACAAAAATTTTCTGTAGCCAGCTGTGTGGAGAGGGACAATTGATAGGAGCCAAGCAGCTTTGCACATTCGATGGTGCATTGTAGCATGATATACTATGCTATTATTTTCGGGGAAAAAGGACAAATACCAAAAGATTTTGAAAGAAAGGAAAACTGTAACATACTAGGAAAGGAAGGGAAAATGATGTTACAATGTAGACAAAACCTTTTTCAATTTTTTTATTTTTAAATTTTTTTAAAAAAATTTCATTAACAATCAGAAAGCTTTTTTATTTTTATTTTTTATTTGGATTTGGGTCATGGGCTCAAAAGATAACTTGCAACAATGAAGAAAATGGGCTACATATAGTGGACCAAGACAAACAAACAAACAAACAAAAAAGGTTTCTTTCCACATTTATATATATGTATATATATATATATATATATATATATATATATATATAAAATATTAATTAAAAAAAGAAAATACCCGGACAAAATTAGGTGTTCACAGTTGCCCCTCTTTACTTGTTTCTTATTAGATAATAGGTGTAACCGTAGTTAACTTATTATCGTTATAAGAAACGAGTAAAGACAAGAACTCCAATTTTGTCCAAGCACACTGACAAGCAAAGGATCTGTGACTACAAAGTGAATTCCTGTAAAGAATCAACAGATTAGATTGCCCACTGAGGTTTACACATAAAAAGCTTGCAAAGTGGCATGCATGTTGAGCTTAAAAAAACAAAGATAAAGGAGTTTACGGGGTGGATTACCCGTCAGAAGCTCGAACAGAAAGTAAAAGAGCTTATGGGGTGGATTACCCGTTAGAAGCTCGAACACAAAGATAAAAGAGCTTACGAGGTGGATTACTCGTCGGAAGCTCGAACATAAAGATAAAATGCTTAAGGTGTGGATTTCCCGTCAAAAGCTCAAACAGAAAGATAAAAGAGCTTACCGGGTGGATTACCAGTCAGAAGCTCCAACACAAAGATAAAAGAGCTTACGGGGTGGATTGCCTGTCAGAAGCTCGAACAGAAAGATAAAAGAACTTACGGGGTGGATTTCCCGTTATTAGCTCGAACATAAAGATAAAAGAGCTTGTGGGTTATGGTACCCGTCGTAGCTTGAAAAGGGAAAAAAACTTGCGAGGCCTTATGTCTATAGAAGCCAACAAAAGTATAGCTTATGGACCCTATGCCCGTCAAAGATGAACAAAAATGAAGCTTAGAGGCCATATGCCTGCAAAAGCTAACAAAGACAACAGCTTATGGGCCATGTGCCCCTTAAAGCTGAACAAAACAAAACAAAGCTTGTGAGGCCCTGTGCCGACTAAAGTTAACCAAAGACAACAACTTATGGGCCATGTGCCCGTTAAAGCTTAACAGAAACAAAACGAAGCTTACGAGGCCCTATGCCTGCTAAAGCCACAAATACATGACTTTTGGGGCATTGTGCCCGCTAAAGCCAAAAAAATGCAATGCAAAGATGTTGACTTTGTCGATGCATGAAATGATGAGACAATGCATGATGTGAGAGATATTCTTTTATGATTGGTGAAAACTGTGATAATAATTTTTTTTTTATGTATGATGCATGATATGTTTTTTATAATTGATAAAAATCCTGATTATTTTTTTATGCATGATTCATGAGATGCTTTTATCATTGATGAAAAAACTCTGATTTTTTATTTTTATTTTTTTTTTGAAAAAAACTCTTTGATCATTGGCTCCTTAGAGTTTTGATCACATCCAAGTTTGAAGATGAGTTGAAACGAGACTTGTTGATATGATTTGTCATTAACTTGCTCAACTGATGTTTTACTTCTTGACTGAGATATGCTTCTTTGTAATGATTATCCAATGGATGAGATTATCTGATCAACTTCCAAGGATGTGACTTGCCCCAGTCCTTATGTATTGGGAGCCATTCATGACTTGTCCTCTTAAATTGCCCCCAGTTTGTCAATTTGAGGAGACCTTCTATTCACTTTGACCCTAACTTTTGCATAGATTGCTCTGTGCGGGTTTTCAAACTACCGGATCGCTCTAACTTTTGCCTAAACTACCTTTTCAGGTTTTCAGTCAAGCGAGCCATCTTCTCATATTTTCTCTTCTTTTTTGGGCTTTGATTTTTTTTTTCTTTTTTTATTTTGCTTTTCTTTTGTTTTTTGGGAAATGGCCAATTTTTGCCACCCTTATTTGTGAGGATCAGTGCTCTTGCTTGAAATGCCAATTGAGGATGCAACTTTCTTCCTTGTGTTGCAGAATTCTTCTAACGAAAGTTGTATGTCAAAGATTTACCATTAGATGGTTAAATTCTACCGTTGAATTTATGTTTACCTTATCTGAAGCATCATGTAACAAACATGCATGGATTCAAAGTCTGGCAGGAAATGACAATATGACCTGAACAACTTTTCGATTTGTTGGAAGTTCGACAACTCAAATGGTATTTAAAAGGTCAAAAATGAAGCACGATGCACAAGAGGTGATATGAAAGTCAGAAGGGTGTTGCCCATGTAACGCCCTTCGTTACATTAGTAACCCAAGACAAAATCAATGAAAATCCTTTGAAGAATTTAAAATTTAAAAACATACATGTCATAAAAAAAAATCGCAACTTAATCGGGTCTGGAAATTCCTCATATTAATTAAAATAGTGATAAAGTATCCAAAGTGATAATATATTAGTAAATTCATAAATCCAAATAGAAACCAAAAGCCTCAAAAAAACGGGCGTCTACTAATAAACCCAACGACAAATAAAAAAAACATCTAGCCACATACGGCTCCTTATTTAAGAAAGTACTAACCAAGCTAAGAATAATAACTAAGAAAATCCGCTAAGTCTTCAGTCCTCTCCAGTTCCAGTGATGTCGTCCTCGTACTCTGAAAACAACACTTTTAATGAGATATAATCCCAGTGAATAAAAATAATCGTTAGATAAAAATGTTCGCAAATAGTATTATTTTCAGCCGGCGCGGTAATCCGGAAAAACATTCATGGTACCCGCTAATTTTTAAAATATTGAATAAAATAAACCTCCAAAATAATATATATATATATATATATATATATATATAAAATTAATGTCAAGCATTTAAAGCACAAACTCATAACTCAGCAACAGTCACATCTCATTGCATTTAATCACATTCACCATGCAAACTCTACACAATGCAATACAACTCCATGAACATGACTCGGTGATTCCCAGAATCACTTGACTTGACTCTTTGGTTCCCAGAACCGGTGTGAATCCCAGATCCACTAAGGTCTATGAGCTCATATCCATGCAATGGCGTCCCACTGCCTTCCCCATCCCAGATGGAGGTATCTAATAATATTCCATCCCTGATGTGAATATTTTAATCATCTGATATCCCATCCCAGATGGTGATATCTTCATCCTATTCCCGAAATAGAATGTAGAATCGTCATCCCTTCCCGGAAGGTGATAACCAACTCATATACACTATGCAATATGTCATCCCAGATGACTACCAAAATTTTAGCAAACTCCATGGCATCAATTTCATGAACACTGTAACAGATTTATAACACAGCTATCATGACAAATTAATATTGAATTTAATATTTTTATTATAATACCAATATTATAATGTAACCGGCTTTTAAACACAAGAATCCAAGCATGCAACAGGTGTTTCACCAGCTCGCCACTACAACAACATTATTAACATAAGGTACAAAAAGTCTAGCGTGAAATTCAAAATAATTTGCATTCAAATGGCATTCACAATTTATAAAAAGTAGATTAGATAAGCCAAAAGGACTAATTTAGTACATGATAGCTTAAACAGAAGCACGTACAACATTGTCACACAAAAATATATTCTTTGATAAAAAAATCAATTATCAAAAGGTGATATGTTTTAAGAATCTCAAAATCAATAACCCTAACATATTTTACTATTTTAGAAAGGACAAAGTTACATGTAGAAGCCTCAAATTAATTGTACCATGAGAGTGTGAGAAAAGTTATTTTTACTCACCTTTGGCAGACCTCCAATGTGCTCTAAAAATTACGTATGATAAGGATTTGTGCTTCCCTAAAAATTCATCTCCCGTTTGGCGGCGTTCTTGGATCTGTGTTGTTAGGATTGTACTGGTAAGGAAGAATGGAACCGGTGAAAATGCAAAACCCCCCGACGGCGCTCTACGTCCCTTTTCTTTTTCTTTTGTTCTAACATTTATGTTCATGTATTTATATATGTAGTCAACGCCTAGGTTTGCCCTTTTACTTTCTTTTTATTTATTTTTTTTTCTTTTTATTCTGCTTGGGCTTAACGCCCAAGTGTCTCTCCCCCTTTTTTTCACACACACACACACACACACACACACACACACACACATATATATATATAATTAAAAACTCTTTATAATAGTTAATAAATTTCAATAAATTCTTATACTATCACTTCTTCACATTAAATCTCTTATTTATTTTTATTTTTTTTATTTTATTTTCCAATTTTACACTCTTTTGATTTGTAATTATTAAAGAAAATTCTGATACATTCTCATACTACCAATTTCTACACTAAACCTCATAATAGCTTAATGTTTCTATTTTAAAAATTATATTTAAAATTTAGGATGTTACATTTTCTCCCCTCCTTAATGAATTTCGTCCCCGAAATTCTCACGTCTCACCCAAACTACACAACATTAAAGGTAATGCAATACTAAGTTATGTACCTGTGCCGAAAAGATCTGGATGATGTTGTCTAACATCTTCCTCAAGTTCCCAGGTAGCTTCCTCTGGAGTCAACCCTTCCCAAATCACTTTCACCAATGGGATCATCTTGTTCCTCAGAGTTTTTGTGCTCTCGTCAATGATCTGAATAGGTCTGGGCTTAAAGATTAAATTATCCTTTAATTGTATTGACTCAGGAGCTATCACGTGTGAAATGTCTAGTACGTACTTCCGGAGTTGAGACACATGGAAGACGTCATGGAGGTTTGACAACTGTGGTGGAAGAGCCAATTGGTAAGCAACAGGCCCGACTCTTTTTAGGATTTGAAATGGACCCATGAAACGAGGGTTGAGCTTTTTGACTTTCATTGACCCCCCCACCCCAGTCTTAGGAGTGACTCTCAAGAATACATGTTCCTCTTCTTGAAATTCTAAAGGCTTCCTTCTCTTGTCGGCATAACTCTTTTGCCTAATCTGTGCAATGTGAATCCTTTCCCTAATGACTTTAATCCTCTTTGTGGTCTCCTGGACTAACTCTGGTCCTAGCAGGGTCTTCTCACCCACCTCACACCAACATAAAGGGGACCTACACTTCCTCCCATAAAGAGCTTCATAGGGTGCCATGCCGATGCTATCATGATAACTGTTGTTATAAGCAAACTCTATAAGAGGTAAAAATTTATCCCAACCCCCACCTTCATCTAAAACACATGCTCTAAGCATGTCCTCAAGGGTTTGAATGGTCCTTTCCGACTGACCGTCCGTTTGGGGATGATAGGTTGTGCTAAAACTCAACTTAGAACCAAAATCCTGTTGGAAAGCCCTCCAGAATCTAGAGGTAAACCGTGGGTCCCTATATGACACTATAGAGGTAGGTATGCCATGAAGCCTCACTATCTCCTTAATGTATAAGGCTGCTAACTTACTCAAACTATAGGTTGCCTTAATTGGCAAGAAGTGAGCAGACTTGGTCAACCTATCCACAATTACCCATATGGCATCTAAACCCAAACGAGTCCCAGGTAACCCCATCACAAAATCCATAGAAATCCTCTCCCATTTCCATTGAGGAATTTCTAAAGGCTGCAACAAACCCGAAGGTCTCTGATGTTCTATCTTAACCTTTTGACATACTAGACACTTGGCTACAAAGCTATCCACATCCCGTTTCATTCCTGGCCACCAATACATCTTCTTTAGATCTTGGTTATCCCTGGATGTATGGTGAACTTCCCCTTATGCGCTTCCTATAAAACTTTCTCTCTAAGGCTCCCCTCCTTAGGAACAACGATTTTATTCTTAAACAACACTAGACCATCAGTAGACAACACATAATTCTCTTGGTCTAAAAGAGATTGTAACTCCTGGTCTAAAAGTTGTTCTCGCCTAATCATTTCCCTAAGGTCACTGCAAATTTCCAGCCTATTCAACTTCAAGCTTTGAGCACTAAGAGATACATTTAGATTCAGGTCTCTGAACTCCTCTAACATATTCATCTCCCGGGCCATCAAACTAGACACATGCAAGGTCTTCCTACTGAGTGCATCAGCCACCACATTGGCTTTTCCCGGATGGTACTTCAACTCAAAATCATAGTCCTTAAGTAATTTCATCCACCTCCTTTGCCTCATATTCAATTCTTTCTGGTCAAACAAATACTTAAGGCTCTTATGATCACTAAAAACCTCAAACTTTGCACCATACAAATAGTGCCTCCAGATCTTAAGAGCAAAGACTACTGCTGCTAACTCAAGGTCATGAGTAGGATAATTCACCACATGTGTCCTAAGCTGTCTAGATGCATAAGCCACTACCTTGCCTTCCTGCATCAACACACAACCTAAACCATTCTTAGAAGCTTCACAATATACCACAAAACTCACTGAGGGATCTGGAATGGTTAAGACCGGTGATGACACCAATCTCCTCTTAAGCTCCTCAAAATTATCTTCGCATTCCTTATCCCACTCGAAAGATTTCCCTTTCCTAGTCAACTTGGTAAGAGGTAAAGCTAGCCTAGAGAAGCCTTATATGAATTTCCTATAGTAACCTGTCAGTCCTAGGAAACTCCTCACTTCTATCACTGACTTAGGTTGCTCCCATCCAAGCACTGCATCAACCTTACTAGAGTCGACCGCTACACCACTCCTAGATATGGTATGTCCTAAAAACTTCACCTCATCAAGCCAAAATTCACACTTTTCTGGCTTTGCATACAGTTGCTCTTCCCTTAGAATCTGCAACACTAACCTCAAATGCTCCCCATGATCCTCTGGTGTCCTAGAGTATATCAAAATATCATCTATGAACACCACCACAAAGATGTCCAAGAATGGCCTAAAGATCCGATTCATGTAGTCCATGAAAACGGCTGGGGCATTGGTCACACCAAAGGGCATCACTACATACTCATAGTGCCCATACCTTGTCCTAAAGGCTGTCTTAGGAATGTCCTCATTCTTAACTCTAATTTGATGGTATCCCGACCTTAGGTCTATTTTGGAAAACACCGACGCTCCCCTCAGCTGGTCTAAGAGGTCATCTATCCTAGGCAAAGGGTATTTATTCTTGATGGTCACTTTGTTCAACTGCCTATAGTCAACACATAGCATCATGCTCCCATCCTTCTTTTTCACCAGTAGGACAGGTGCTCCCCAAGGTGACACACTAGGCCTAATAAACCCCTTCCCTAGCATCTCCTCTAACTGTTTCTTAAGCTCGCTCAACTCTAAAGGTGCCATTCTATAAGGCGCTACCGACACAGGTCCACTCCCTGGCACTAGATCTATGTTAAACTCAACTTCCCTATTCAGAGGCAAGCTAGAGACATCCTTAAGGAAAACATCCTGGAACTCGCACACCACAGGCATAGCCGTCACATCACGGTCAGCCTCTATCTTAACAGAGAATAAGAGTATATATCCTTGAGCTCCCTCAACTAAGCACTTATGACAAGCAACAGCAGAAACAATAGGACTGGGTACGGGAAAATCATTAGACATTGGTTGTATAGGAACGGAGATAGTTCTATCAGAGCAATTTATGACAGCATGATTTGCAGACAACCAATCCATATATACCAAGAATGACATTTATCCCAGACATGGGCAACCATATAAGATCAACAAAATAAGGTACACCTTGGTACACTAAGGGACAGCTCAAGCAAGCAATAGAGGTAACAAGTTTATCATTTGCAGGAGTAGCGACACTCAAATCATATGGCAACTTAGAAACAGTCAAAGATAGATTTTCACACAATCTAAAGATATAAATGAATGAGTTGCTCCTGAATCGAACAATAGAGTAACTTTTCTCCTGTACGAGTTGAAGGAATTCAGCCTCCTTCGGATCTAAGCTCCCTCGGAATGATGGCGGGTTGTCCTCCTTGAATTCGGAAAGTCCCCACGCATCCTATGCGCCCAAGTTTTGTTTTGTTTTTTTTAAAAGTCCCACTACCACAGTCCGATTTAGAATCGAACTGCTTTGATACCATAAATGCAACGCCCTTCATTACATTAGTAACCCAAGACAAAATCAATGAAAATCCTTTGAAGAATTTAAAATTTAAAAACATACATGTCATAAAAAAAAATCTGCAACTTAATCGGGTCTGGAAATACCTCATATTAATTAAAATAGTGATAAAGTATCCAAAGTGATAATATATTAGTAAATTCATAAATCCAAATAGAAACCAAAAGCCTAAAAAAAAACGGGCGTCTACTAATAAACCCAACGACAAATAAAAAAAAACGTCTAGCCACATACGGCTCCTTATTTAAGAAAGTACTAACCAAGCTAAGAATAATAACTAAGAAAATCCGCTAAGTCTTCAGTCCTCTCCAGTTCCAGTGATGTCGTCCTCGTGCTTTGAAAACAACACTTTTAATGAGACATAATCCCAGTGAATAAAAATAATCGTTTGATAAAAAGGTTCGCAAATAGTGTTGTTTTCAGCCGGCACGGTAATCCGGAAAAACATTCATGGTACCCGCTAATTTTTAAAATATTGAATAAAATAAACTCCAAAATAATAAATATATATATAAAAAAAATTAATGTCAAGCATTTAAAGCACAAACTCATAACTCAGCAACAGTCACATCTCATTGCATTTAATCACATTCACCATGCAAACTCTACATAATGCAATACAACTCATGAACATGACTCGGTGATTCCCAGAATCACTTGACTTGACTCTTTGGTTCCCAGAACCGGTGTGAATCCCAGATCCACTAATGTCTATGAGCTCATATCCATGCAATGGCGTCCCACTACCTTCCCCGTCCCAGATGGAGGTATCTAATAATATTCCATCCCAGATGTGAATATTTTAATCATCTGATATCCCATCCCAGATGGTGATATCTTCATCCTATTCCCGAAATAGAATGTAGAACCGTCATCCCTTCCCGGAAGGTGATAACCAACTCATATAGACTATGCAATATGTCATCCTAGATGACTACCAAAATTTTATCAAACTCCATGGCATCAATTTCATGAACACTGTAACAGATTTATAACACAACTATCATGACAAATTAATATTGAATTTAATATTTTTATTATAATACCAATATTCTAATGTAACCGGCTTTTAAACACAAGAATCCAAGCATGCAACAGGTGTTTCACCAGTTCGCCACTACAACAACATTATTAACATAAGGTACAAAAAGTCTAGCGTGAAATTCAAAATAATTTGCATTCAAATGGCATTCACAATTTATAAAAAGTAGATTAGATAAGCCAAAAGGACTAATTTAGTACATGATAGCTTAAACAGAAGCACGTACAACATTGCCACACAAAAATATATTCCTTGATAAAAAATCAATTATCAAAAGGTGATATGTTTTAAGAATCTCAAAATCAATAACCCTAACATATTTTACTATTTTAGAAAGGACAAAGTTACATGTAGAAGCCTCAAATTAATTGTACCATGAGAGTGTGAGAAAAGCTATTTTTACTCACCTTTGGCAGGCCTCCAATGTGCTCTAAAAATTACGTATGATAAGGATTTGTGCTTCCCTAAAAATTCCTCTCCTGTTTGGTGGCGTTCTTGGATCTGTGTTGTTAGGATTGTACTGACAAGGAAGAATGGAACCGGTGAAAATGCGAAACCCCCCGGCGGCGCTCTACGTCCCTTTTCTTTTTCTTTTGTTCTAACCTTTATGTTCATGTATTTATATATGTAGTCAACGCCTAGTTTTGCCCTTTTACTTTATTTTTATTTATTTATTTTTTTTCTTTTTATTCTGGTTGGGCTTAACACCCAAGTGTCGCCCCCCCCCCCCCCCCCGCTTTCTCACATATATATATATAATTAAAAACTCTTTATAATATTTAATAAATTTCAATAAATTCTTATACTATCACTTCTTCACATTAAATCTCTTTTTTATTTTATTTTATTTTATTTTCCAATTTTACACTCTTTTGATTTGTAATTATTAAAGAAAATTCTGATACATTCTCATACTACCAATTTCTACACTAAACCTCATAATAGCTTAATGTTTCTATTTTAAAAATTATATTTAAAATTTAGGATGTTACAACCCCAGCTTGGATTGATCTGATCATGGCTATTGGCTCGATATTCTTAAGAACAAAATTGCCCCACTTAGTTTCCTTGAGGATGGAGTTCCCCAATGGAGGGTTCCCAAAATGAAACTGCCCCAGTGTAGGGCACTTGATATGGAAAACTTGATAATGATGCTGCCCCAGTGTAGGGCATCCAATGCTCTGGAATAAGGCCCTTGAAAGCAAAGTTTTGCCCCATGTAGATCTTGCCCTAGCTTTTGCTTAGACTGCCCATGAGAGTTTTCAGTCTAACGGGTTTTCTTTTTTAATTTTTTTTCCATTATTTTTTTTGGATTTTTTTTAAGAGGTGCAATCAATTAAAAACTAGAAGAGCACAAACTTTTTGTCTCAAAATTAAAGTTGATGAAAATGTAGCAATCATTCATTGATCAGAATGGACTTTTTTAGGCTTGTAACATGGCCAATGGTTAAGGTTCATGAAAGGAAGGATATAAGGTTTAAACAAATGCTTTAAGGTTGAATAGGACCAAGGATCCATGATTTTTTCGATTTATGAGAACATTTTCTTTCCTCCAACTTTCTTATTTTTATTTCTTTTTATTTTTTTGCTCGAAGTTTTTTTATCCTCTTTCTATCTCTTCTTCTTCTTCTTCTTCTTTTTTTCAATTCTTTTCTGTTTTTTTTCACTTTCACACTTTATGCTGTATAATCACCATTTCTATCATACTTACCCCCTTGTTTAGGGGTGATCCTTGTCCAAGGTTCTTCTTCTAATAACGCGAGCTTAATGAACAAAACCAAGGATGATACTTGGAGAAGAAAAAGAGAAGCTGAGATTTGAGAATGATGAGAGAAATATTATGATGTGGAAGAAGATGTAAAGAATGGATGAGACAATGTGTGGATGCAAATCCATTATATTAATGCTTCAAGAAAGTAAACATGATTCAAGTATTACATGATAAAATATAATGTAACCACCATTCCATGGTAAACCACTAACGAACCAATCTAGCCAAGGCTGCTTAGAAATTCTCAAGACGGGGATCGTAAAGTGTTGGCACTTCTCATAACCACTAGAATGCGAATTTCTGGTAATGTCATTGTAGCTTTCTTCTTGAAGTCTCGGTAGTCCACTAGAAAATAACATTTTGAGAGAGGTATCAAAATTGGCATGCCCTACTTGACTTCTGAGAAATGATTGTGAAAGCTGCCCCTCAACTTCATTGGCATCCGAACCTGCATGATCGGGTACAAGGTTGTGATCTGCATTTTCAGACCACCCGAGCAAGTCTTATTTCCAGCTTCACCTCATGATCCAGGGTTTAATTGGCATTCTTTGAAAGCGCGATGGTTCCATTTTCTCCATGGAGCACAATGCATGGAATGAATTTTTTAAGTTTATTTTTTTAAATAAACTTTCAACTTAAAAAGAAATGAGTATATGAAATGCATGAAAAAAATGTTTTATTTACCCAAAAAGGTATTAATGCATGAGATGTATGAAAAAGAATTACTTATATTGACTCAAAGAAATTTAATGCGTGTGATGCATGAAGGCACTTTTTTTTCCCACAAAAATGGCAATGCATGAGATAAGCTTCTTATTTTTTAGATGAGTCATTTTTTATGAATGCATGAGATCAATGATATTTTATATTTTGACCCAAAGAGGTATTGATGCATGAAATGTATGAAATTAAATTTTGGCTTGACAGAATGATTGATTCTGCTCCTACGTATTCCCTGGTGCGATGGGAAACTCAAAGTCACGTAGTTCTTAAAGAAAATGTTTGATTGGTTTTAATTTTTGGTTGAGATTTGATTGTGGAAATGATTTTGAAAACAGACTTATTTCAAAATAAATTCACTTTTTGCATAGGGTCCAAGATAGCAACGCTATACGATATCTCTTACAATTCATACGCCACTTGAGGATGAAAATTCATACATCAACGTCGTAGATTGTTGCGTGAAATTAAACTTTTGCACGCGGTTAAAGATAATCAAACTATACGATGAACCCTTACAATTCGTACGACACTTGAGGATGAAAAGTCATACATCAACGTCGTAAGTTGTTGCGTGAACTCAAAAATGTTATTTTATAAAAATGATTTGTTTTAAAAGAACACAAGATATTTATTTTTTTTTGAGGAGATGCCTTTTTTATGGGACAATAACAAAAAAAATTGGACCTAATTCTGGAAGGCCCATGATCAAAAAGCCTTTTTTTGTTGTTTTTTTGTTTTATTTTATCAAACCTTAAGTTGGGCCAACTAGTAAGCCCACATGCATCACTCTCAGACCCAAAAAAAACATTGACCCTAACAAAAATATGAAACATAATAATAAACAAAAGAAAACAAGTTGTTATTGAACCCATCAACACCAAACAGCAATTAGAAGCTACCAATAGCAAAAACAAGGGAGGGGAACCACGATGGATTGAGCATGGCGGTGGCGAACGGTGGGATAGGGGCGACGGCTACAAGCCAATGCAGCGACTGCGGTGTCTCATGACAGAGCCGTAATGGGAGGAGCAGAACGGACAGATCTAACTGCAAAGTGATCTGACAGAGGAACCTGTGGTGGTGATGACGGAGGGCAGAGTAGCAGCGGTGGTGGCGTGCTTGACATCCAAAGACAATGTCGAAGGTGGGGGCCGTCGATCTGTACATGATTGGAATAGTGGAGTTATTGGAACGTGTGACGGCGAGCGATTTTGATAGAGGGCGGAGCACACGATGGCTAGAGGCGGAGCAGTGGTGGAGGAGGGGCGTTGGTTCAGAACTCTGTGTGTATGTGTTTTTTCTATTTTTTATTTCGTTGGTTTTGCTGAGATGATGGTGACAAATTTTTTGTTACATTCTGAGATTGGTGAATGAAGACGATGAAGGTGTTGGGTTTAGAGGGAGAGTTTTTTCATGAATAACGTCTGATTAGATGCATTTCCTTGTTTTTCGCCTTCCCTCTTTCAGATTTTTGGTTCCTCTCCCCTTCTTTTATGATATTGTTTTTTTCACTCCCCCTGTTAATGTTCTGCGACATATATTCACCATCAAGGAAGAAGATGACAAAAAATTTCTGTACCCAGCTATTTGGAGAGGGATAATTGATGGGAGCCAAGCAACTTTGCACATCTGATGGTGCATTGTAGTAGGATGTACTATGCTATTATTTTTGGAAAAAAAGCACAAAAAACCAAAAGATTTTGAAAGAAACGAAAACTGTAACATACTAGGAAAGGAAGGGAAAATGATATTACACTCTAGACAAAACCTTTTTCAGATTTTTTTTTCATTAACAATCAGAAAGCTTTTTTCTTTTTTCTTTTCTTTTTTATTTGGATTGGGGTCATGCGCTCAAAATGTAACTTGCAACAATGAAGAAAATGGTCTACATACAGTGGACCAAGACAAACAAACAAACAAAAAAAAGGTTTCTTTCCACATTTTTTTATATATATATTTTAAAAAATATTAATTAAAAAGATAAAATACCCGGACAAAATTAGGTGTTCACAGGCCGCTGTAACACCCCGATTTTTCTGCTTTTTAAGATCGTTATAAATATAAATAAATGTTTATATTTTTATCTTACACTTAGAAAATGATTTTGGATAAACCAAAGTCATATTTATACTCTACTTTATCGTAGAGAGATACGGTTAAATTTTGGGTTAAAAATTCAGATGGAACCTGGTCTGCGTTTTCACTGACAGTAAGATTTTACTGATCAGAAAACCTAATTTTGACTCGTGAACGAAATGGTTAGATTTTAAATCTCATTTCCAACGATATAGATTATTTTGAAAATTTTCAAAATAAATAGGTTATTATACTTGATTCGGGTGTCAAACCTAAATCGGGTAATCGACGGAGTCGAGAACGGACATGCAGAGACAAAACTCGACATTAGATGAGGAGACATCTTGACACCTAAGGTGATGAGTCATAGGGGTGACTCACCTAGCATTTAATTTATGTAATGATGAGTTTAAGTGTGAAAAGACCAAAATACCCCTAACCTATCCTTGTTAAATATTAACCATGGTTAAGGCAAGACAACTTCAAATCTGCTTCTTCCTCTTGTTTTTGTGGTCACAAATTAGCCACACCTCCAACAAATCCCCACCACAAATTTTGTCACAATTTTGCCTAAGTGAAGATTACTACTTTGTCCCTAAAAATGACAAATTCCTACCCTAATTACCCTTGAAAACGCACGGCCAAAACAACCTCACATAGGCCATTCTATTCATTTTCATCAACTTCATTTTCTTCTCCAAGTTTTCTCTCATTTTCTCTAAGTTTCATAACCAAAAATTTGTGAAACAACTACTTGATTTCTTGTTATTTTTAAACTTCCAAGAGGTACACCATACTCATCTCACTCAATCAATATCATGTTCTTCATTCATTTTCTTGATTCAAGTCATGATTAACATGTTTTAAATTCCTAGATCTAGAATTTCAAAAATCTCTAGAAAATCATAGAAAAATCCTTTTAAAGTGATTCCAATTGCTATGAACTAGTTATGATCCCTAGTATCTTCATTCAAGATCACGAGTAAAACAAAACTTTCTTTCATATATTTTTTTATAAGGCCGAAACCTAGCTTTGTGTAGGTGGAGGAATTTTGTTCATTTTTTTGGAAAGTCATACTTGATCTTATCCTTCTAGTTCATATGTATATTGAATCCAAGATATTGAAACAAAATAAATTCTCTAGCCTATTGTTTTGTTGATGGCCGAATTTGGGTCCTAGAGAGGTTGAAATATTTTATTTCAATATTTGTGTTTTGATCATTGATCTTGTGTTTCAAGTGATTAAGGATCACTAATCCAAAAGCTTATGAATTTTTAAAATTTTTAGCCACAAAAACACCTCATGGCCGAAACCTTCATATAGGAATTGGTGTATATAATTGTTTGTTGATTGATAATTTGGTTGTGATTTGTTGAAGGGTGAATTGTCTGAATCGTGTACGTGTTTTGCGGAGATCGGACGTTTAGCGAAGTTTATTCGAGAGGAAAATCACTCTGAGGTAAGGGGAGTACCTGAGGGGGTTTTCCGATAGCTATATGCTATTAGTTTTAGGTTTGTATAATTTATTTGGGTGTGTTTATTATTTTACGTAGTTAAAATTATCTGCTTTTAATTGTTTATCTGCATTTAATTGTTATAGCATTTTAATGCATGTCATAAACTGTGTTCTTTGCTATAGTATTGACATGAAATTATTATTGATGTTGAGTGTGGATTGAAAAGTCTGACAGTGGTCATTGCTCAATTAACTACGAGGTTAAAAGCATTAAAAAGCTTTTTAAGAAATATCAAATTTTAATTGATCGAATATAGTAATATAATATTACTTAATGTTTTGATTTGTTAAAAAAGGTGGAATAGTTAAAAATGCTATTATTTTAATGATTTAACGGCGTAAGAGTATTTTATGAGTCATAGTGAGGGCGTAACCGTGAAAATATTTTAGTACTTCTAATTTTTACGTAAGAAATTTCTAAATATTAGAAAATGTTATTATAAAAAAATAAGTTTCAAAAATGATTTTATTATGGTGTTGAGAAAATTATTTCACTAGAATTGTCCAATTTTGACTTGAAACGTTTTAAAATGTCAAGCATAGGATAATTCCGAAAATATTTATGGAAAATATTCTTAAAAACAGCAATATTTGTTAGAACAGAGAATTAGTCTCAAATATATTTTCGTGGAACAAAGGTTTCAAATGAACCTAGTGGCCGAGACGTCGGGGTTCTAGTGTTCTATGGTAAAGACTGTATGTCCTAAAGGTGAAGTTATGGATTATTTTATCCTATAACAGTTATATACGTTTTGTGATTTATAATCTACGAACCTGAGACTGAATGCATCGGTCTAGAGTTTCGTGATTTGCACATTCAGACTTGGAGTCCTACTGTCGAAATCGAAAGACAAACTTAAGGTTTAAAAGTTGAGATGGTCGTAAGCCTTTGAGCTTCGACAAGGAAAGAATGAACACGAAGAAAAATAACGTGAACAAAATGTTCTACATGCATTTTTTTGGCAGACGTGCCTATCGGTATAATCTTGAATTCTTGATGGCAAGATATTCAAATAGTTGCAACATTGTGCCTTGATGGACAATGAAACCATATACTATAAACAGTAACCACTGGTCTCGTTTTGGACAGTGCTATGGTTAAATTAAATCTGGTGTGCCTTATTTGGCAAAGAGAGCTTGATCGACTCATTTATTTGGTGAGGGAATCTCCGGAGATTAAGTTCAAAAGTTTAGATGGTGAATATTGAAGTGTCATGCATTGTTTTGAAAATGACGATGACTGTCGGGTATAAAACCCTTTGATAAACTATTTGTTTATTTTTGAATATTGATGGTTTTATAACTATATATGTTATGTGTCGTTTTGTGTGTCGCGCATGTAGTTATCGTTTTAAAATCCATATATTGGTTCTCACCCTTGCATATACTTGTTCTTCTGGCTTTGCTGTTGTACCTTGGTACACGAGTGCAGATGTTACGGAAAAGTTTCTTAAGTCACCCGGGGACTTAAGTTCAGATATTTAAGTGATGTTTGATCATGGGAATGACCACGAGGTATTTTCAGTGAGTGTCTTGTATAACGACCAGCTTAGGTTTGTGTTTGAGGATGTATGTTTTAAGAAGTTTAGTACGTGTGTCTTGATAATTTTTATATAGTATATAAGAAAAGACTTTTAAGAAAAACATATACATTGTAGAAGGTTTGTTTATAAATAAAAATTGGTGTATGTGTGTTGTCAAGTATAGTGTAAATGTATTGTTTTGTTGTGTGTATCACAATCTTCCGAAGTGTTAAAAATATAAAAAAAAAATACATCCAGATTTTCTGACTTAAAATAAATCAATTTCCGAAAGCAACCAGTAGATTTCTTTTTAATTTATTTCCGCACGTATTCATAAAGAAATGCCCAAGAGGGTGTTTCTGCCGTAAAATGTTAGTTTCGGAGACCTCCGAAATTGAAACGCGACCACAATTACGATCACATAAACCGTATTTTCCTGCAATTGTCTGCGATTGCATTAAACGCAAATGCAACCCGACAGTGACTTCAATTTATAACCTTGATTATGATGTACATTCTTTCTTCTCTATGATTACATTTTCAAGGATCTATGCGTTGATATTTCTTCACCTGTTTGGGCTCTATGGAGTTGCAGATCAGCCTTACTTTGAGTTGGTCTCCCTGTTACTCAAAATTTAGGCCTATAAGGCCCACAAATAGGTTTAAGAAAATGTCCCATTTCCTAATTAGGGATTTGATTTTACCACCTCATAAATTACTATTCCCACCTCTCTTATCCTTCTAACTTTTTTTTTATTTCCTAAATACCATTTTTAACCCTAACCTTTTATTTTTTGATGGCAGTTGGACGTTGACAAATAAAAATAATGAAGTTGAATGTTTTTATTTTGGGTTTTGCTAACTAGCGATTTAAGAGTATCATTTAAGGATTCCAAACAAGGTAATTACTCATTGAATAGTTAAGTATATTTATTTCAAATGTATTGAATACCCAACTTGATATGAAAACGTGAGTTTTTAGACTTTGTAGGAGACTCGTTAATATTTGTCTTTTTTTTTAGTAAACTAAATAAATAATATCTAATATCTAATGCCAAAAACATAGGCCGTTGGATTACAGATGAATGATCAAGATTAGAACATAAAATCGTGTGACTTTTTTAAATAATCAAATGACGACTAAATAATTTCTAATATTGACCATTCACTTGATATATCCCCTAATATCTAATGCCAAAAACATAGGCTGCAAAGTGCCTTTTTCGATTTGCAATTCTTAAATGCCATTTATTGGCTAGTCGAAGGAAAGGAATTTAATAGAATAATTGCAGCCTGTGTACCTAACTGGCAATTTGTAAAAGCCATTGATGGGCTTTATTTCAGGCTCTAATGGAAATGGAAAGAATCTCAAGGGATTGCAAAGTCATATATCAGCACATGGGATACATATCACATGGTGCTAAATACAGAACGTGTGGAAAAAAAATTAAAGTACTTTGCAATTGAACTCTTGACGATCGAGTACAAAAATTCAAGAGCATGTTGTGTTAAGTGTTAACCTTTGCGAAAGCCGATTATTAGATTGCACTTTGAATATGACAAAATCTTACTTTGAAGATCGATACTTCCTCTGACAAATATGTCAACAAAAAATTGTTCTAAATATTAAGCATATTTCCATATCTGTCAGCTATTACAGCTAAAACCCAGTTGAATTTTCTTTCTCATCTGAAACATATTGGTTCAAGCATGTCTTTTGCATATCTAGATTCTGCAAAAGCTCCCATTCGTGTTGTAAATATGAAATCAATCAATCAATGTATAAGCTTTTATTATGTTCATTAGAATCAAATGAATCATTGACATTATCTGGTAATCATGCAAACGTCTTTGATGGCCATAAAGCAAAATCAATACCCTCTTTCTATCTACTATGTTGGGTTGGGTGGAAAAGGAAAAAATAAAACTAAAAAAGACACAAAAAGAGAACCTCTCGAGGTTTGTGCACCAGCATGCTAGCATGCTATACAATCATTGATGAATACACTACTAATTTTTTTCTTTTAATAAAAAGGGAAGAAAAGTAAACTCCTTATGTATATGTATATATATGCAGCAGCATTGATAGTACAAAATCTCCAAGAAGAGAATGTTATCACAATTTAATTTGAAATTGAACTAGTACAGATTTTTCGTATCTGCTATATGTAGTTACTAGTTATTTCTCCAAGATTTCCTCATAAATTCCTTTAAACAGCATAACATATTTTGTTATTATCCTAACTAAAAATGATCACAGAATGAATCCTTCCATCAATTGAGGGATTGTGTTACTCCTTTATTCACGTCCTAGTTGTTTTGTTGCAAGATTCTGATCATTGCAATCCACAATTGCACTTCATATATATAAGCATATTACTTCTACTCTTTGTAGTAGGAGACCCTTTTGGGAGAATTGGAGAAAGAGCTTGTTGTTCTCTCTCTCCACCATCTCTTACTTTGCTTGTCAACCTTCAAACTAATTCTTTTGAGACCATTGTTAAAGCAGAATGTGGCCTGTAAAGCATTCCATTTTCCTCTTTTCATCATTCATTCTTCTTTATCTGTTTCATGCACCTGCTTTTGCTACAAAAAAGGTTAGCTTTATGTCATTATAATATCTCTCTCATGAACAATTTAGTTCAGCATTGCATTTCCATTATTGTGAAAAACTCACTCATTCTGTTTGTTACTTAGCTTCAAGTTTCCATCTTTTTTGTTTTGTTGCAATATTGGTTTGAACTCATTATGGGATCATTACCCTTCTTTTTATTTATTTATATATAATTTTGTTTGTTGAAAACAAAGTCATACATAGTGTACTTGGGATCGCATGAGCATGATCAAGGAGTCACAGAAGCTGATTTTGATCGAGTTACAGAAACTCATCATGAATTACTTGGGTCCTATTTGGGAAGGTACACTACACTATTTGAATAGATCAATGTACTAGAATTTTGACTTGTATTGACTTTTTTGTTAGTTGGATCTTGTATCTGTAAATTAATATTGCCATGCAGTTCTGAGAAAGCAAGAGAAGCAATTTTTTATTCTTATACAAAGCACATCAATGGTTTTGCTGCTGTCCTCGAAGAGGAAGAGGCTGCTAGCATTGCAAGTAAGGATGCATAGAAACATCCTTGTTTTCTGTGAACAAAAGTTTCACATTATCAAAACTAATGTTGGCTGTTTGATATGTAGAGGATCCAAATGTTCTGTCAGTATTCTTAAACAAGGGAAGAAAATTACTCACTACACATTCATGGGAATTCATGTCAATGGAACATAATGGTTTAACAGACCCCAGTTCCTTGTTTGTAAAGGCCAGATATGGTGAAGACACTATTATAGGACACCTTGACACTGGTAATTTTGCTTCCCACAGCTTCTTTCCGCCATATGGTAATTTTGTTATTTTTTACAGTGGGTCCCATCAGATCATATAGATGAGTTTAAATTGTACTTTAGATAAAATCTGATGTGTGGTATTAGAATAAGTGTAACAAGATGTAATTAACCTAAAAAATAGGAATGACCCATAAATAAAGTAAAAGATAATAACAAACAATCAAATATTAACCATTCATAATAATAATTTATCACACAACAAAATGTGCATTAAACAAGTTTAAATTTTGAAAGTCCCATTTCCTATCCTTTATTCCTGACCAATAAAAGTACCATATCTAATGTATCCTCTGTTATGTGACCTCACGAGGCCTCGTGCAACCTGAGTTCTTTAAACATCAGAGAGAGACATGAAATGTGCAATCACTATTCAGTAATAGTAATCTAATGCATTTGTGAAAAGCATCATGTGTCCTATATTGCAGCCGTGTAAATCACATTGATGGGTCCTTTTAATTTGTTGAAAATGACTAGCCACGCATCATGTGTCCAAAACTTTTACGTTTTTTGGTGATACATAGCGGTTCTATAACTCATTTTGAAATAGCAATTTGTGTCTTCTATCAAAAATGAAAAAAAAGAAATAGCAATTTGTGTCAGTTTTTCATATTTGCTAAGAAGAAATGTCTATATAAGTATGTGGGTCAATGATTCCTACGTTTTTTAATTTAATAAAATTTGTGTGGCAGGTGCATGGCCAGAATCTCCGAGCTTTAGTGACGAGGGAATTGGACCCATTCCTTCAAGGTGGAGAGGATCATGTCCCAGAGATATCACTGGCTTCCGTTGTAACCGGTAATTAAGTTAATTTTTTTAACAAAAATGTTCATTAATTTTGTTATATCATATAATTTTTTTACTAACCCTCTTACTAAGTATATAAAGTATTAAACAAACAAAATAGAAGGATTAGAATTATTCTTGTTAATGTACCCATACTTTCTAGATACTGGCCCTTGATTGCTTTGAAGAAAAAGTGAAGAAGAAAAAAATGGAATGGATAATGATGATGCTTTGTAAAATATCTGTAACTGATATGATAGTGCAAATAACTATCAGCATTCTGTTTTTTAAACCCATTTAGCTGCTTTCCACTGCATTTGCTCTCTGCTATATTCTATTGGTTAGAATCAGAAAGCTATTTTTCATGTGTTGCATGGAATCTTTAACATGCATCAATTAAATCACTTGAAAGCTAATTCATTTATATCATTATATTTTAGAAATTGCCCCTCTCCTTGCAAATTAAACCAGTTATACACTACCAACATGTGTTTGGTTCGAGTATAAATGAGCTTGGGTCCGAGTGGTAAGGGGTTCGGCCATCATTGAAAAGTTAATAAATCCCTGCCTATTTACATGAATTATGGGCATTAAGCTAAACAGTAAGAAGATATACAAAAAGCTGGATTTAGCCACCACTCATAGAAACTCATAAAAGCATTTTCAATTCTAGCTTTTATCCATAACCAATTCCTAACCTTTGATCATTGACTCTCTGTTACCTTCTCCTAGTCTTTATTGGTTGTAATTCAAATCCAAACATTGATGATGCCATGAAATTTTGGAATGTGTCTTATTCTTGTATATCTTTGGTAATTCATGCAGGAAGCTCATAGGAGCAAGGTACTTCAACAAAGGGTATCTTGCCTTTGCAGGTCCAGAGGCAAGGAAAAACATTACACTTAACACAGCACGAGACTATGAGGGTCATGGTTCTCACACACTATCAACATTAGGAGGGAGCTTTGTCCATGGTGCAAATGTGTTTGGCTTAGGCAATGGAACTGCCAAAGGTGGTTCTCCTAGAGCCAGGGTTGCAACTTACAAGGTTTGCTGGCCACCCATTGATCAGAGTGAGTGCTTTGATGCTGATATTTTGGCAGCCTTTGATGCTGCTATATATGATGGGGTTGATGCTCTTTCCCTTTCTCTTGGAGGGTCTGCTATGGATTACTATGAAGATGTTATTGCTATAGCAGCATTCCATGCTGTTAGGAGAGGTATCACTGTAATATGTGCAGCTGGGAATTCTGGACCTGTACCAGGATCTGTCTCAAATACTGCACCTTGGATACTAACAGTAGGTGCAAGTACCTTGGACAGAAAGTTTGAAGCTACTCTTCAACTCTCCAATGGAAAGCACTACAAGGTTTTTCTTTCATTATATCCATTGCCTATTATTGCTGCAAGTTCAATTTTTTTTTGTTTTTACAAAAACATGACAACTTGATTATCAGGGACCAAGCCTTTCTAAAGCTTTGCCAAAAGATAAACTTTACCCACTCATTAGTGCCAAATATGCAAATGTGGCTGATGCATCAGCTGAAAATGCGTAAGAACTGCTTTAAGTCTTTCTGTTCAAATGTTGGATTTAAGACAAAGTGATACTTTTCCTGGAATGGAGAACTCCCGTCTCATTTTCCTGTAACACACCGTGTCTCTACAATACTGTTTTCCCACATATTCTACCTTTCTAACATTTAGTGGAATTATGACAAAATAGTATTGGTGGGGATAAGGTGTGATACAAGAAATCACATGTTTTTGTGATTTTGAAAGTTCAACATGGTAACATGCTTGTCCTTGTGTAGTGAGCTGTGTATGGTAGGAACAATTGATCCAAAGAAGGCGGAGGGCAAAATATTGGTTTGTCTTAGAGGAGAGAATCCAAGAGTGGAAAAGAGCCTTGTTGCTTTGGAAGCCGGTGCAGCTGGGATGATTCTTTATAATGATGCGCATGATTCATATGATGACTTTGAGCTTATTCTTGATCCACATTTCCTTCCATCAGCAGAACTTAGTTATAAAGATGGTCTTGCTATTCTAGCCTACATCAATTCTACCAAGTATCTCTCATTTTTCCCTTCTTCCCTCCCTCTCTCATAAATATACAAGCACCTTCTCTTATCTCTATCAGTGTGTGTGTATATGCTGTTGTGAATTGATATATTTGATAATTGACATCTGCATTGCTCTGTCAATATCTTCAATGGCTATATCATATAACAGGAATCCAATGGCATATCTTCATCCCCCCAAAACCGAATTGCAGATTAAGCCATCTCCATACATGGCCTCTTTCTCCTCCAGAGGGCCAAACACGATCACACAGGAGATCCTCAAGGTTTGCATACCCTTCCATTGCATAATGGCTTCCAAAAAATTGTTTCTTTGCTCAATATCTTATGATGTACACTATGCAAGTGCCCTTTCATGGTTTCATTTTCTTCTCTTTCTTTTCTCGATTTCAGCCTGATATTACTGCTCCTGGTGTGAACATCATTGCTGCCTTCTCGCAAGGGACTACCCCAACAGGGATGGAGTTTGATAAGCGCAGGGTTCCTTTTATCACTATGTCTGGAACATCCATGGCCACCCCTCATGTGTCTGGAATTGTTGGCCTTCTAAAGACTCTCCACCCTGACTGGAGTCCTTCAGCCATTAAATCTGCAATAATGACAACTGGTAAGATATTTGGAATTATTTATGATACTTCATATGAGGAAGGAATAATGATACACACATCACCTATGCATGTACCACCTCATGTCAACACAAATATTCTGATTTTGTCGCCTCTCACTCTAGCGTGAGGTGATAGAGGAAGTGTGTGTTTCAGATTCGGATTCCTTGCGGTCACTTGTGCTATAGTTTAAACAGAAATCATGTACGATTTCAGGTGTAGTGATTGCAGGGAATCTGGGTCCATGCCTTTCTTGGATTTCTTTTTGTTACCCCACATCTAACACATATTTTTCTCATGGAAAATGTTCTTGTGCAGCTAGGATAATAGACAATACTGGTAAGCCAATGCTTGATAACAATGTTGCTAAGGCAACACCATATGACTATGGTTCTGGCCACATCAGACCAAATCATGCTATGGATCCTGGCTTGGTCTATGACTTAACCGCCAATGATTACCTAAACTTTCTTTGTGCCTCTGGCTATAACCAGCCCCAGATAAAAAGTTTTGCTCCTTATAGTTGCCCTTCTGTAGTCAACATCTTGGACTTCAACTACCCTTCAATAACTATACCTAAACTCTATGGCTCAGTTACTGTGACCCGAAAGCTTAAAAATGTTGGTACACCAGGCACTTATGCAGCAAGGCTCGGGGTACCTGCAGGTCTTTCCATATCTGTGAAGCCTAATACCTTGAAATTTGACAAGATTGGTGAAGAAAAAAGCTTTCAGTTGACAATTGAAGTTACCAGACCAGGTGTTGCTACAACATTTGGAGAGATAAGTTGGTCAGATGGCAAGCATTATGTGAGGAGTCCAATTGTAGTTGGTGGTGTCACGGCTTAGATATATGCATGAGCTTTCTCACAAGTGATAACTCAAAAAGATTATGCCATTGTGAAGCTTATCTATGTACAAAGCAGTTACCTTTTTTCCCCTTCTTTTAATTCATTTTTAGTCTTAATAAGAGGTTATATCATTGGTGGATTGGAAAAGAAAATGCAGAGGTTGCATCAGTTGATTTCTCATTTTCTGTTTATTATTTTGTACCTCTTGGAATAATTATAATAAAAGAAGGCAAAATAGGTTTCTTAGTCCTGTATCTTTAGATGCTTTTTTCACTTTCGTCTGGTATTTTTTTTTCTTTATTCAAACCAGTCCTTTTTAACATTACACATGATTATACTAAACGTTAAGTTTACCTTAACATTGTTAGTTAGCAGCTCATGTGGCGAACAGAAATGACAAATGTCGTGTGACATGGAGGACAGTGCTGACGTGCCACATCAAGTTGGATTGTTCCATTGAGGACCTCAGGGTCTTTTTTTGTTAGGTACTAGGAATAACAGAAATAACAGAATAAGAAACAAGTAACAACAGTTAGTAACTGTCATGATCAGGTAGTTGTTAGTTAATTGAGAGGGGTAGGTTATATATAAGTCGTAGAGAGAGAGAGTGATAAATAGTTGGGTCTCTCGAATACCCAAGAGTTTGTGTTGTAATCAATCTTCCTTTGTAATTCTGTTCTGCTAGCTGAATTCGGAGTAATAGGGAAAAAGATCTATTGATTCTTCTTGAAATACCAATTCTAACATATCATCTCAACTTCTTCAACTTTGATGCTTCCTTCCTTTGACATGATAATGTTGCCCCATCCTAGATTTTACAGCTCAAAACAAAGTACAATCACACATACAGCTATTGTTGCTTTCAGCAGCATATTCGTTGTGAAGTTGTTGTACCAGACTGGGACATGTTCTTGTTAGGAAATTAAACCAAATTTCCGGTAATCAGATATGAGAAAAGGAGTGAAAAATGCAGAATAATAGCACACAAAATTGATAATGGAGTTCAACCAATTATACATATGTCTCTGGGATGCAGACCTTTTACTGAAAAGGGAAATACACAAAATGTTTACAAACACTCACAACCTCTCACTACCCAAAACCCAATTACACCCAAGAATTCATTTTCTCACAAAATTCTCTCACTAGAATTTTCTCTCACAATTGCTTATCTCTCTAAGCTTTTGGAACTCGGAATGCTCTCAATGTTGGAATGATTTCCTTCAATGGCAGTGACCTCTATTTATAGAGGTTTATGGTAGTGTGAACATAAGAAGAATATTTCCATTTTGCTTCTTCTTACCTCTTGAATGGTTAGTCATCAATTTTGACTAAGCAAATCAATTTGGATACTTCTTCTTCCTTGATTGATTTGGTGGCCATCATTTTTGACTAAGAAAGCCAATTTTGCTTCTTCTTCTCTTTTGATTGCTTGCCACCATTTTTTACCAAAGAAATAAGAAGACATTCCATATTTTCTATTTTGGTGGGCAGCCACCAATTTTGACTAACAATCTCCCACTTGAAGACCGATTTCAACCGGTCTTCACACCTCGATCATGCAACAGCCTTTTCTGGTCTGTTACTTTAGCAGGCCAACTGAAGTTGAGCACAACTTCAGTTTATCGATTGTTACCACTTTTGTCAACATGTCTGTTGCGTTCTTACTTCCTAGGATCTTTCTCAATGTTAGCACATCATCCTTAAGTAGAGATCTGGTGAAGTGATAACGGAGAACAATGTGCTTTGTTCTGGAATGAAATGCCGAGTTCTTTGCCAAAAGTATCGCACTCTGACTGTCACTGTACAAAACACTCCTCTCCTGGATGAATCCCAGCTCTGTTAACAATCCTTGAAGCCATATCAATTCTTTGCTGGCTTCTGTCACTGCTACATACTCAGCCTCTGTAGTGGATAAAGCTACAATCTTTTGTATCCGCGACATCCAACTAATAGTTGTAGTTCCAACAGTGAATATGTAACCAGTGGTGCTTCTTCGGTGATCGACTTCACCTGCAAAGTCTACATCTACGTAGCCTTGTACTTTTAATTCACCTTTACCAAAGTACAAACCCTTCTTTGTAGTGCCTCCCAGATACCTCAAAATCCATTTGACAGCTTCCCAATGAGCTTTACCAAGATTTGACATAAACCTGCTAACAACTCCCACTGCATGGTCAATGCCTGACCTCGTACAGACCATTGCATACATCAAACTTCATATGGCTGAAGCATATGGAACTTTAGCCATAAATTCTCTTTCCTCCTCTATCTAAGGGAACTAATCCTTGGATAGGCGAAAATGACTTGCCAAAGGTGTGCTAACCGATTTAGCCTCGCCCATGTTGAATCTTTACAAAACACAGTTGATGTACTCCGTCTGAGATAACTGCAAAATTCCTCTTTGCTTATCTCTCGTAATTTGCATTCCAAGGATTTTCTTTGCTGGACCTAAGTCCTTCATGTCAAATTCTTTTGACAACTACATCTTCAAGCTTTTGATCTCGTCCATATTTGAACCCGCTACTAACATATCATCGACGTAAAGTAGCAAAATGATATAACTAAGCTTATATCTCTTGAAGAAGTAACAATGGTCGGCATTGCACTTATGGCCTTGTGCATGAAGCTTTCAAACTTCCTATACCACTGTCTTGGAACTTGTTTCAGGTCATACAAGCTCTTCTTTAATCTACACACCATATGCTCCTTCCCTTTCTCTAAGAATCCTTCAAGTTGGTGCATGTATATTGAAGTTGACACAGGGAAACACAAGAAATGGGGGTTGAATTGTGTTTCTTAACAGATTTTCGAAAAAGTCTTTTCTCAAACCTTTCACAAGCAAAACAATAATAACAACACATAAGCAGGAAAACGTTTTTGAAGAATTAACAAACTTAGATTCAAAACCCCACAGTTAGTATAAACGAAGACTGTAAAAGATAAGGGTCAAGAAGATTCACGTAAGAGTTTTATCTTGGCTCACTCTCTTCCAAACAAGAGCTACATCCAGTCCCTTCTACCTGAAGGATTTTCTCCACTATTTTCAAAATAGATTACAAGTATTCAACACCTCTTCAGGCTACAAGTATTCTTTCTCTACCAAGCCTCTTCAGGCTCTAACTCTAACAAAGAGATGAATAGATTTGATCCAAGAACTCACTATGTGTGAAGATTTGAAAGTTTAAGATCAACAAGATTTACACGCAAACTTGTTTTTACAAAATCAGCAGAGTTTTTGTGCTATTATATCAGAGCTTCGTGTGTGTGTATTAGTCTCTCTTATTTCTTCTTGAAATTCTTCAAGTATATATATATATAGCTGAAGAGCTTCACAGTCTTGATCTTCTTCAACGGTCTTCAAATTGTATCCGTTTAGACATAGCATTAAATGCTTGGATCCGTTGAGACTGATAACTTGATATGCTTCTTGGATAAGTGCTTTTGTTTATCAGAGGAATGCTCAAAGTAGACCTGTCACTTATCTGTTGTACCAAAGGTTGCTTTCCGACTTTCCTTCTTTGTACTTGACTTGATCTTTACAGTAATGTAGATGGCAGAGTACAAAGGTTTATGGTTTCGATGGTACGAAGTTCTTTTATCCAAGAGATAAAGATTTTGACAAAAGAAGCATAAAGGGTAAAAGACATATATTCTTTGAATTAAATAAGCAATCATTTGAAATAAATACACTTAAGCTTAGACGGGTTCACGTTTTAAAACTAGTGGACGCGCAGGTATTTGGACGTACAAGATTAACTTATCAGTGAGATGGGCTCGTCTACTGATAATACGTCTACATACTTTTCATCTAGTTCTGAGAGTTGGACGCGCTATACTTAAGATCTCCTCTACTGACCTTACATCTAGTGAGACTACTCCGTCTATCAAGTCTTTAGACTTAGCAACTCGTCTCCTTTAGTCAGATCTAAGATCTCATCTATCATAAAGTTAATTTTACGATCGGGTCTACCATAAACCTAATAGACTCAGAATTTTACCAAGAGTTGTAGACTCGTTTAGAGGATTGAAATAGAATCTGAAGGATTCCATTCTTTAATTTTAAGTTCCTCTGATTCTTATAAAATCAAATAGTCCCTGCATACTTATAACAAACAAGTTAGATCTTTGACAATACTTTGCCATACAAATTTAACCTTTTTGTTAACATCTTAAGATATTATTTTAATCCAAAATCACATTGGTTCTAACAATCTCCCCCTTTTTGATGATAACAAAAACTAATTAAATTTGAGTGAGCAAAGTCTAAGAGAGCTATAAAGCTCCCCCTAAGACAAAGCATTCAAACTTAAAAAGGTAAAACAGATAAGTAGCAGCACATATCAGTTTTAACACATCAGACCAGTCACAATCAAAACATTATCGGAGCTAACATAACTAATCCTATAAAACATAGAATCAGAGCTTATAAGTCCAACTATAAAGATATATCAAAGATAACTAATAGTATCAGATCATATCAAGTAGGTAAAAAATAAAAACAGTATGCATGTGAAAGCGGATATATATACCAAAAACTAACTTATATATATATGAAATTTAATTCTATATCATTTCTCCCCCCTTTTTTTTCATCAGACAAAAAGGATATAGGAGTGGACCATCATTGTCAGTTAAGAAAAAGAACAAAAACTAAGAAGAGGGTGGAGGTGGAGGAGAAGGGTTTGGGTTTGGTGGTGGTGGATGAGGTTGAACTGGCAGATTTTGACTTTGTTGAAAGTTCTGAAGAATACTCATCATCTGGTTGATCATTACATTGGTTGGAGCCAATGCTTCAGCAACTTGTTCTTTGACCTGTTCCTTGACCTCAACTTTGACTCTCTCCTCAATGATCTTTCCAATAATCTCTTCAAAGTTCGGAGGCAGAGAAGGTCTTGAACTTTCAGCACTGTCTTGAGCATGTGCTTGACCTTGAAAAGTCCTTATAGCTCGAGAAATTTGAGGTTGATCATATGGATTGATGACTGTCAGAGCCAATGGCTGAGATGAGTGCTTTTCAGAAGTGCTTGGTCTTGGAGCAGACTCAGCAACTTCCTCATTCCCAGTTTCTGGTTGAACAATTTCAGCATCCAAATCTTGTTCTTCCACTATGATTTCTTCCTCAGTGTTCTCAGAATGAGGAGATGGTGGTGGTGATTAAGCAATAGTGAGTTCAGGAAGGGCAGCTCTTTAGTCCAGTGGACAGGGTCTTCTTCATAGACAGGACTTATGACAGGAATTCCAAGAGTGTCCTTGTAAATGAAGAATCTGACATTTGAGAGTCCACATTTTCCTCTAACTTTAGGAATACTTCTCTTCTCTTGATCACTCAGACCAGAAGATGAAGCTTCCTTAGCACAAGTCACCATGTGATTTGTCCAAATAGCAGCTACAAAATCTTGATCTATGTCTTCAACTGGTTGAGACAACCAGAAGTCTATCATATTCTGATCTATAGGTTCAACAGAATCAGGATTGATCATGTAGGAATTGTCTTCTGGTTTCTTTGCAGTGCTCCTCTGCTTCTTCGGATCCTTGTCCTTATTCAAATCTATCATGGGGAGCCTTGGAGCAATCATGTAGGGCTTGACACCAATCTTTGTCTCCTTCTTGGTATGAAACAACCATGTTGGACGGACAAAGTTTGCAGCCCTAACATATCTTAGCAATTCAAATTCATTCTGCAGGAAGGCATACATGAGATGATCCACAAGACTGACAGCTATGCTATAAACACTTGGATGTCTAAAAGTCACCCAAGATGTCTCCCTGTCCAGAATGAACTTAGGTCTTCCTTATGTTCTTGACCTTTTGTGTACAATTGAGGGAGCTTTGGCTTTATAGGGGTCAGTAGACCAAACAAGTATGATGTGCCTGTTGACACCATCAGTGAAAGGTTTGAAGGGTGGGGATTTGATGAGGTTTGGGTAGAGTTTTCTAGGTGGGAATTTTTGTAGTGGAAGGTGAGTTAGAGCGGGTCCAATATGGTTGTGCAGAGTGGATGGAAGAGGATTGTTGTTGTTTGGCACATATGGAATGGGTACATATTCTAGGTATTGTATGGACTCAGTTTCATACTCATACTCAGGTAAATGATAGAAAGGTCTGGTTGAAACAGGTTCAGGTTCATGTTGGTGATAGAGTATTCTCCAGTCTCCTTTGACTTTGGCCCAGCTTTCAGTTTTGCCATTATAGAGAACTGAAGGGTCAATGTAGGGGAATTTGGTTCTTGGTATTTTGGGAAAGGGGGCACCAGGGTTAATTCCTACATCATCTGATTGATTGAACCAGGGATCATCTGTAGGTATTATCGGTTGGAAATGTGGTCTTTCTGGTGAGGTTTGGACAAGTGAGTGGGCAAGTGAGGCTGTTTGTGGTGAAGGTAGTGTGGGAATGTACATATCAGGTGCAACGGCAACATTATTCCTATTTTCTAGGCTTTCAACTAAGGTATCTACTTCTAACTGAACAGAATCATTAGCATGGATGTTTACCTCAAGCCATGACAGTCTTGGCCTTTCTCTGAGGTTGCCTTCTCTTTGTTGGAACAGCAACAGCAGCAGCAGCTTTTTGTTTCTTCAGCACCTCACTGATGAGAACACTATCCTCAGCATCCTCATCTTCATTATAGGATAGGACTACATTCCTTGTCCTCTTCTGAGTTGGAGAAGGTTGAGGGGCATCTAATCACAATGCCACCAGCAGGATTTCTTGTAACTGGTTTCCTTGCAGCAGTAGTCTTCTTTCTCAATATTCTCTTCAGCCCTAGAGTCTCAGCATTGTTGAGCTCTATTTGTTCCTCCTTGATTTTCATCATTTCCTCTTCTTTTGCCAGAACAGCTTGAGCAACTGTGCTCAACTTCATGTTGGTCAAGTTCATCTTGCCAAATATTACAGCTGACATGGCTTTCTCAATAAGAATTCTTGCATGCTCTTCAGGAGACTTAGCAGCAAGAGTATCATAGAATTCTTGAGACTTGAAGACCTATGACAGCAGATCGCAGAAAGGGATGGCAGTACCCATTTCTCTGTTGATTATGTAGTCCCTGAATCTAACAAAAGGATTAAATTTGCTTGGCAAAGTATTAGTTGAGATCTAATTAGTGCTTTCAGTTATGCAGGAATGCTTTTATAAGTAAAATAAACTTGGTATAAGTTCAAATTGAAAAATACGCGTCCACCCCTGTAGACGGGCTGCTCAAGAACCGTGGTAAAATTACCTTGTTGTTTTCTTTAGTAGACGAGGCTATAAATGAATACCTAAATAACTTGTTGGGTATATCAAGTCGAAAGACTTGAAAATAAGCGTGTCCATCTTGCCACGTCAGCAGACGGAAGTAATTAGATGAAGGAAAAGAACTAAAACACAAAGTAATCTAGTAGACGAGCTCTAAATGCCACGTCACTAGACGTAGATCTTTATAACTCATTAAGGAATAGCAAGTCTGAAGACTTGATAGATAAAAGGATTTGCCACGTCATCAGACGAGCTATGAAAATTATCGAATAGACTTGGACTCTCTTATGAATGAGCAGACGGAGTTTCCTTTTAGACGAACTCCATCTTTGAATGAATTTAATGTAATCTGGTCCACAATGATTTTATTTCAAATTATTGATATTTATTTCAAATGAATATTTGTTCTTCCCATTTATTTTTATCCGATTTAATGTCTTGTTTCCTTTGAGAAAATTCATAGTACTATCAAGGAAATACAAAAAGCAAAAAGTACAATTGGAATTGCAAAACGATCTGTACGATGACATCTTTATTACTGAACAAAAGCTGGGTTATACACAAATGAGGAAATAAAGTTTTTAAGGTACAATTGCTCAGAACAGTGTGCCTCTATTTTATGATTTTCTGATAACCAAGGATGCTTTTCAACTCGACCAAAATCAAGCTATCAGTCTCAACGGATATCATGCATTTAATGTTATCTCTAAACGGGATTATTCAAAGTAACCGTTGAAGAATTACAAGAGAAGAAGAAGGTCACTATAAATTGAAGACCTCGGATACTGAAGGTAGAACTCTTGCCTGCACAATCTTGCTAGAAAAAGCTTTTGCCATTTGATCAATTACAAGATATTCAAAGCTCATATTCTGGTTATAAAGCAAAAGTCTGTAATTCTCAAGGTTGAATATTTGTAAAAATATTTAATAGATCTTAAACCTTCATACCCTCACATATAGTGAGTTAGAAAGATCTCAGAAAAATCTATGATAGAGTTAGAGCCTGAAGAGGCTTGGCAAGAAAGCAATACTTGTAGCATGGAGAGGTGAAGAATACTTGTTGTAAAAAATATTTGGAAATAATGGAGAAAATCCTTCAAGTAGAAAGGACTGGACGTAGCTCTTGGTTGGAAAAGAGTGAACCAGGATAAAATACCTGAGTGAATTTTCTATCCCTTATCTTTTACAGTTTTATTTATTTTAACTAACTGTGAGATTTGTTTTTGGTTTTGTTAATCTTTTAAAAAGGATTTCTTGTGTGCTTAACCTTTTTATCTTCTGCTTGTGAAAAAGTTTCTCAAAAAGGGGTTTTGCGAAAATAATTAACAAACACAATTCAACCCCCCCTTCTTGTGTTTGTCTGTGTCAACTTCAGTTGGTATCAGAGTTTAGTCTTGACAGGGTTGAGCATCTAACAAGTGCTTAGGCAGTACGATCCTACAATCATGGATGCAGAAGGACAAGCTATCAACAGACCTCCTCTCTTTGATGGAACTGATTATGATTATTGGAAAAAGAGGATGATTGCATTCTTGGATGCACAGAATGCTGACATCTGGGAACTAATAGAAAATGGCTACACTGAGCCAAGGAGTGAAGCTGGAGCTGCAGTGCCTAGAGCTGAATGGACTTAAGAGCAGCAAAGTCAACATCAACTAAACTTGAAAGCTAAGCACTATCTCATGTGTGCTATCACCAGATCTGAGCATGACAAGGTTCATAGTTTCAACACAACTAAAGAAATCTGGGATACTCTTGCACTAGCTCATGAAGGTTCCTCACAAGTGAAGGAATCAAAGATAAACATGCTGGTTCACCAATATGAGCTATTCAAGATGGTTGATCGTGAAACTATAGACCAGATGTTTAGAAGATTCTAAACAATCACCAACAGTCTCAGCTCTCTTGGAAAGGTCTATGAGAATAGAGATCATGTGAGAAATTTTTTGAGAAGTCTCTCAAAGCAGTGGAGACCTAAGGTAACTGCTATCCAGGAAGCAAAGAATCTGAATACTCTTTCTCTGGAAGAGCTTCTGGGGTCACTAAAAGTTCATGAACTTGAACTTAATGAAGAGGATAACTCTAGAAAAGGAAAGTCCATTGCCTTAAAGTCCAAGAAAGCTAGTTCCTCAAAGATGCTTAAAGTTGCTGAGTCCTCAGATGAAGCTGATTCATCAAATAATGAAGCTGATTCATCAAATAATGAAGATGACTCAGATGAGGATGAACTATCTTTCATCTCCAGAAAAATCCAACACATGTGGAGAAAGAAATGTGTATTTAGAAGGAAGCAGTTCAACAAAAAATTCTCCAAGGAGAAGTCAGATTCCAAGGAGAAAGGTCCACCCCTGTGCTTTGAATGTAAGAAACCAGGACACTTCAAAGCTGACTGCCCAGAGCTGGAGGAGAAAAAGAAATTCTTCAAAAAGAAGAAAGGCTGGATGGCTACATGGGAGGATCTTGACTTATCTTCTTCAGATGAAGAAGATGAAGCAGGAGAAGAAGCAAACATTTGCTTCATGGCTGACACTACATCAGAAAGTGAATTCACTGATGCTGAGGTAATAGAATCCGATCCATCTACTCTTCAAACTGTTTTTGATGAATCGTTGCATGAATCATGCATACAGTTTAAAGAGTATAAGAGTCTCAAAAGGAAGTTTATTAAACTTTCTAAAGATTATGATAAGGTCTGCACAGTAAATCAAAACCTAAGGGATGAGAATGAAACATTAAAATCAAACAATGTTAGTCTGACTGACAAGACTAAGTGTAAGTCTAATAGCTCTTGTGAAGTTGAACAACTGAAACAAGACGTGACACACTTGACAGACTCTCTGTCAAAACTGGTTGGTAGCTCAGATAAATTAAACCTTATATTAAGATATTCTAGATCACCACATGACAAATCTGGCATTTGCTATGATAAAGAGAAGCAAGATGCATCTCTGAATAAACCAAAAGTTCATACACAATATAAGGCTTTTAAAGTCAGTCCACAACATACTAAGTCAAAACCAAGCCCTTCCAATACATACTGCAAAGTATGTGGAAAAAGTGTGCATGTGGCATCTAAATGCATACATAACAAGCATGAAAAGAATTCACGACCTATGATCACTAACAAGAAAAGACCCAAGTCAATTTGGGTACCTAAAGATAAGATAATCCCTGTTACAGATCTGCTTAACAACAGGAAAGAAACAGAAGTCCTGGTACTTGGACAGTGGGTGATCACGACACATGACAGGAGAAAGGAATATGTTCCAAGACCTTAGACCCAAAGATAGTGTTGTTGTTTTGGCTTCAACGACTCAGGGGGGGGGGGGGTGAAATGAGTTTTCTTAAAATATTTCCGTCTTAAAAACTTTTCACAAAACTTTAGTTTTCAGATTTGTGGCCTCAAGAAAGATGATGAATGATTTTCACAATTGATCTCTCAAATTGATTTCGTGTAATTCTTATGTGTTGTATGATATGTTATGATCTTGTGATATATTGAAAATGTTCCTTTGATCCCTCTTTATATAGAAAACAATTTATAGTCGTTGGGATCAATCAAAACAGATTTGGATCTGATAATAGAATCTGTTTTCTTGATTCTGGTTCTTGAAATAAGATTCTACATCGACTCTTATAGAATTCGCGTCCATCTGGTCATTTTGAATTAAGATTTTACATCGGACGAGCTAGTAGATGATCTCCATATGCTACGTCATTGGACGAAGCTTATCATTAAGGACTTAGCAAGTCCAAGACTTGTGTGGACGAGCACTTCTATAACTTTAGTGGACGAGCGCTTGTATCACTTTAGTGGACGAGCGCTTCTGTCACTTTAGTGGACGAGAGCGCTTCTGTCACTTTAGTGGACGAGCACTTCTGTCACTTTAGTGATCGAGCACTTCTGTCACTTTAGTGGACGAGCGCTTCTATCACTTGTGTTGGACGAGCACTTCTTATGAAATCTTATTTCCAAAAATCATTTTCATTAACGAAAACATATTCCTTTTAATGCAGGTTATGAAAATTGATTTTCTTCATGCATCTTTTTAGTTGAGCTATTTTGTGACTAAGATATTTCTTTCTCTTACAAATCATCTAAGACTTAAATCTAAAATTCTCCGTTAAGCTTTTGTCTTGATGATTCCTTGATCTTTGTCTTTGCTCTTTGATTCCTCCATGTAGCTCTTTTGATTTCTTCAAGTTCTTCCTTGAATATTTTCATTGAATTTGCTTAATGAACTTGTTGATCACTACTTGATACATGTCTTTGCAATTTGACACTAAAACACTTACACACACATTAAATTGTATTTGTCATATATCAAAATCTCTAAGTCATTGAGTCTTACAAACTCCCCCTTTTTGATTATGATAAATATTTTAACAAATTATAAGATCAGAGTATAAGTGTAGCAGACGCTAAGTGTTTTTGACATATTTATATCATGGTATCAGAGCTGAAGTATATCAGAGCAAATAAAAAATATTATCAGAGCAGAATTTGATTTACTCCCCATTAATCGTGTGAGCTTATAAGCCCCCCCCCCCCCCCCCCCCTCAACATATGCATGTATAATTTGTTATTATCCCCCTTTCTGTATATCATAGTTTTTCCTCCCCCTTTTGGCATTATCAAAAAGGTAAAGAAAAGAAACATTTAAAGCAATAGAGAAGGCAAGCATTTAAACATTCTAACATAGCATATAAAATTGTTCATGATAAAGGGATAGGTGCAAGGAAATGAAAGTCCACTCCTGGGTTATCTTTGAATTTATCAATGTCCTTTTTTGCCCTTTTTATCATTTAATTCACTTCAGCAATTGCAGCCATTTCAATTTCATGATTTGTCCCTACTAGGGTTGCTGAATTAGGTGAAGAAAAAAGTGGGTTTCAGAAACCATCAGCCAAAACTAAGGCATTTTACCTTTCAAAAACTAAGTTCTAATTCCTATGAATTCCTAGAACTAGTTCTTCCTTTTTGATTTTCTTTTGTTTCTTTAGAGATTAGATATAGGATTGATCAATTATACCCAATTCTCTTTAATGAAAACGAAGCTTTCCTTGTTCAAGGGCTTGGTAAAAATATCAGCAAGTTGTTTAGTTGTATCAATATATTCAATCTCAATTTCTCTACTTTGAATAAAATTTATTATGATAGAGATCATGTTCAAAGTTAACTGTTGCATAGTAAACAAAACAAATCATTTAAGGCTTCATCATTTTTCTTAGATTCAATTTGTCAAACAAAAGCCATATGATTATTCCAAGATTGATCAAATAACTTTAATAGAACAATGTAGACATACTATACAATGATATATACGTCAACATAGAAAGATTCACAATCACACATTAATAATGATTATTAGAAAACATATTCGATCAATATTATCTCTTTATTGTTACCCATTTTGTGTTTGGTGAAGGATCTATGTCATGATTCCAATTTTTGCTCTTAACCTTCCACCACACCTACAAAACAGAATTTCATGTTTTTGCTATAGGTACCCAAATCTGTTTGGGTCCTTTTGGGTTAGTTGCAGCAATAGTTCCTTTAGGAACCCACACATACTTTGATTTATTGTATGCTGATTTTTTGAATTGACATGTAGAAGTTGTGTGACCTTTTCTAGCACAAAAATTGCATTTAACAAATGGTGTGTTTGATGTCTTAGGTGCAGCAAAAAATTTCTTAAAAGATTTCTCATGTATCTTAGGTTTATAGCCTATTCCAGCCTTATCATAAACACACTTTTGCTGTCCTAATAAAGTATTCAAGTTATCTCTACCATTTGTGAACTTGGCTAAGTCATATTTCAGTTTTTCAACTTCTTTAGTCAATGTACAACACTTAGAACAATTAGAGCATATAGGTGGTTCCAAAACAGTAGCCAATCTTTCTTTTACAGCATAATTTTCTGTTTTTAATTCATCTATCTCTTTGTTTAAAACGGAATTTTTCTCTTCTAGGCATGTAATGGTTTTCTCAGACTTAATTAGTAATCTAGCAAGTCTAATGGATTCTTTATGAAGTTCTTCAAAAGCATTTTGCAATTCATCATAAGAAGGTTGATAATTAGAACTTACTTCACTTTCTGAATCACTATGATTGCTGGCCATCACACACATGTTTGCCTCCTCAGATTCAGATTCTTCAGTGGATTCTAGATCATTATCATCCCAAGCAATGTAGGCCTATCTTGTCTTTTTCCACTTCTTGTCCTTTGAGTCAATTTTTTCAATTTTGTCCTTCTTTTGCAGCTTTGGACATTCAAGCTTTATGTGGCCAATCTTCCCACATTCATAGCATGTGATGTTGTTGGAAAAGTTGTCACCTTTGCTGAAATTTCTCCTTTGAAAAGTGGATGGCTTTCTTTTGAAGTTGTCTTTCTTCTTTAGGAACTTCTTGAATTTTATAACTAGCAATAACTAGCATTCCCATCTCTTCTTCAGATTCTGCATCTTGTGCTGAATCATCATCATCACTGTCTTCTACGTCTCTGACTTGTGATTTCAGAGCCAATCCCCTTTTCTTTTTGTCAGTTTCTTCATTCTCATTCATTCTGTTCAACTCCAATTCATGCTCTTGCATTTTTCCAAACAATGTGGCAATGGTCATTGATGAGAGGTCTCTAGATTCTGAGATTGCAGTGACTTTAGGCTGCCATTCCCTGCTCAAGCATCTCATTACTTTGTTAATTTGATTCTCATTTGATATAGCTTTTCCAAGACCAGCAAGTTGGTTGACAATGTGAGTGAATCTCTTTTGCATTTCAGACATAGGTTCTCCTCGATTCATGTGAAATAACTCATATTCATGTGTAAGGGTGTTCATTCTTGCTCTTTTGATATCTGTAGTTCCTTCATGTGTTACTTGCAATGTATCCCACATCTCCTTTGCTGATTTGCAATTTGAAACCCTGAAAAACTCATCACGACTTAAAGCAGATGTTATAATATTCTTAGCACGTGCATTATATTGAACTCTTTTCTTATCATCCTCATTCCATTCAGTTTTAGGCTTAATTTTTGGAGCACCATTAGCATCTACAGTGGAGGGGACAAATGGTCCATTCTCTACTGCATCCCAAATGTCAACACCTGCTGCCTCAAGAAAGATTATCATTCTTTCCTTCCAATAGATATACTCAGATCCATTGAAGGCAAGAGGGTGTGCAAGGGAAGCCCCTTCATTCAAACAGTCATTGGAAGCCATACTCTTATAGCTGTTAAGCCAAACTTAAGAGTTTAGCTCTGATGCCAATTGTTGTTTTGGCTTCAACAACTCAAGGGGGGGGGGCGTGAATTGAGTTTTCTTAAAATATTTCCCTCTTAAAAACTTTTCACAAAACTTTAGTTTTCAGATTTGTGGCCTCAGGATCTTTTACAAAATCAATGAAGGACTTATATAAAATCTTGAATTGAAGGTGATGAGGATAAGAAAGATTGATTCAGAATTAATAGATCACAGAATAGATTCAGGTTCAAAACTTAATAATAACAAAATACAGAAACTGATTAAGCCTTTAAAGATTAAGAACAAGTTATGCAAGTTTCAGATACAAGCATTAACAATCAAGAACAAACTTGCAGGTTTCGGTTTCAGTATATGATGCAAGATTCAATTCAAATATTGATCCTTGAGAATAGAATTGAATACACAGTTATTATTACAGTTTACTCAAGGTTCAATACTGATTATGCAGATCAAGAACTGATATCAATTGAATACTTAGAACATCAAGATCATTGTTATGTGCGCAAGACAGAAATTAAAGAGTTTGAGTTTAGAGATACTACACAAACAGATTTATCCTGGTTCAGTCACCACCACTATGACCTACATCCAATCCCCACTCCACCTGTGGGTTTTCACACACTAACACAACAAGCTTTAGCCAGGTAGCTTGAAAAACCTTTACACCACAGAACACTCCTTCACCTCGAGATATCACACTATTGTGAAGAGCCTCAATGTTCTTCCTTAGGGATACCTCACCCTAATCACTCTGAGAGACTCCCTCTCTCTTTTCAATCAAATAAAACGAAAAATTGATTCCTAACTCTCAATAGTCAGATAAACAAATTGAAGCACTTATGAAAATGAAACACTCTTTTCACAATAAGCTCAAGAAAGATGATGAATGATTTTCACAATTGATCTCTCAAATTGATTTCGTGTAATTCTGATGTGTTGTATGATATGTTATGATCTTGTAATATATTGAAAGTGTTCCTTTGATCCCTCTTTATATAAAAAAAAAAAGTTATAGTCATTGGGATCAATCAAAACAGATTTGGATCTGATAACAGAATCTGTTTTCTTGATTCTGGTTCTTGAAATAAGATTCCACATCAGCTCTTATAGAATTCGCGTCCATCTTGAAAATAAGCGCATCCATCTGGCCATTTTGAATTAAGATTTTACATCAGACAAGCTAGTACACGAGCTCCATATGCTACGTCATTGGACGGAGCCTATCATTAAGGACTTAGAAAGTCTAAGACTTGTGTGGACGAGCACTTCTATCACTTTAGTGGACGAGCGCTTCTGTCACTTTAGTGGACGAGCACTTCTGTTACTTTAGTGGACAAGCGCTTCTATCACTTGTGTTGGACAAGCGCTTCTTATGAAATCTTATTTCCAAAAATCATTTTCATTAATGAAAACTTATTCCTTTTAATGCAGGTTATGAAAATTGATTTTCTTCATGCAACTTTTTAGTTGAGATATTTTGTGACTAAGAGATTTCTTTCTCTTACAAATCATCTAAGACTTAAATCTAAAATTCTCCGTTAAGCTTTTGTCTTGATGATTCCTTGATCTTTGTCTTTGCTCTTTGATTCCTCCATGTAGTTCTTTTGATTTCTTCAAGTTCTTCCTTGAATATTTTCCTTGAATTTGCTTAATGAACTTGTTGATCACTGCTTGATACCTGTCTTTGCAATTTGACACTATAACACTTGCACACACATTAAATTGTATTTGTCATATATCAAAATCTCTAAGTCATTGAGTCTTACAGGTGGCTGGGTCACTTTTGGAGGAAACCAAAAGGGAAAGATCATTGGTATAGGTAAAATTGATTAACATCCTTTTCCGTCCATTGATAATGTTTTGTTAGTAAATGATCTTAAACACAGTCTACTTAGCATTAGTCAATTATATGTGATAGTGGGTTTGTTGTTTCATTTAATAAGAATATGTGTTATGTCAAGAAAGCTGATGGATCACTCTTATTCACTGCCCATCAGCAAAACAATTTGTATAAGATTGACTTAGAGGACCTCTCAAATCAAAGTGTGTCATGTCTAGTGTCCATTAAGGATGAACGATGGATTTGGCACAAAAGGTTGGGTCATGCAAGTTTGAGATTAATCTCAAAACTGAAAAATCATAACCTTGTAAGAGGACTACCAAAACCTTGGTTTCAAATCTGATGCTCTCTGTGATGCACGTCAGAAGGGAAAACAAGTCAAAAGTTCCTTTGAATCTAAGAATGCTGTTAGTGCCAACAGACCACTAGAATTGCTACACCTTGATCTCTTTGGTCCAACAAGGACTGTCTCTGTTAGTGGAAAGAAATATGGTCTTGTCATAGTGGACGACTACACTAGATGGACACGGGTTATGTTCTTTGCTCACAAGGATGAGTCATTCAAGGTCTTTTCTGTATTCTGCAAACGTGTACAGAATGAAAAAAGGCATGTGTATAGCTTCAATTAGAAGTGATCATGGGGGAGAATTTGTCAATGAGCTATTCAATGAGTTTTGTGAAGAAAGTGGTATTCAACACAACTTCTCAATACCAAGAACACCATAGCAAAATGGTGTGGTAGAGAGAAAGAACAGATCTCTTCAAGAGATAGCTAGGACAATGCTCAATGACAATTCTGTCCCTAAGCACTTCTGGGATGAAGCTGTGAACACTTCCTGCTACATTCAGAATAGAATATACATTAGACCTATTCTGAATAAGACTCCTTATGAATTGTGAAAAGGTAGAAAACCCAACATTTCATACTTTCACCCTTTCGGATGTAAATGTTATATTTTGAATACAAAAGATCAACTTGGTAAATTTGATGCTAAAGTAGATAATGGAATCCTTCTAGGATTTTCTGAAACTTCAAAAGGCTTTAGAGTTTATAATTCTATAACTTTAGTTGTAGAAGAATGTATTCATGTAAAATTTGATGACAAACAGCCTGATAAGAGACTATCAAAGCTAGATGAAGCTTTTGCAGATCTTGATCTAAATATCTCAGGAGAGAAACCAGAAATCAAGTCTGATATCCAAGTAGACGACACTTCTCAACATCAACCAGAAACGTCTATCTCTCACCAGGAAAATGCTCAGAAATCTTGGTATTTCAGAAACTGCCATCCTCAAGATCAAATCAATGGTGACCCCGATGACAAGCTAAGAACTAGGTCAACCTTCATAGAACAAAGTGATTCAGCTCTTGTGTTTGAATGTGAACCGAAGATAGTGGACGAAGCTCTACTGCACGAAGGATAGATTCTTGCTATGCAAGAAGAGCTTAATCAGTTTGAGAGAAGTGAAGTCTGGATGCTTGTACCCCTGCCTGAAGACAAGTCAGTCATTGGAACAAAGTGGGTCTACAGAAACAAGCTTGATGAAGATGGTAAGGTTGTGAGAAACAAGGCAAGACTTGTAGCTCAAGGCTACTCTCAAGAAGAAGGTATAGACTACACTGAAACTTTTGCACCGGTTGTTAGACTAGAAGCCATAAGAATTTTAATATCGTTTGCTACACATCATAGCTTTATGCTTTTTCAAATGGATGTTAAAAGTGTCTTTTTAAATGGCTTTATTAACGAAGAAGTATATGTCATGCAACCTCCTGGCTTTGAAAAGACAAATCACCCTGAACATGTTTATAAGCTTAAGAAAAGCATTGTATGGACTTAAACAAGCTCCTAGAGCTTGGTACGATAGGTTAGTTCGTTTCTAATGGAAAATGGTTTTAACAGAGGAAAAGTAGACACAACTCTATTTAGAAAGTCTATTAAGTCAGATTTCAAGTATAGTACAGATTTATGTTGATGATATCATTTTTGGTGCTACTAATGAATCTCTGTGCAAGGAATTCTCTAAGTTAATGCAGAAAGAATTTGAAATGAACATGATCGGAGAACTCAAATTCTTCCTTGGACTTCAAGTTAAACAGTCTATGGACGAGGTGTACATCCATCAGACTAAGTATACAAAAGAACTTCTAAAGAGGTTTAAGATGGATGATTGCAAACCAATGAATACCTCTATGCATCCCACTTCAATACTGAACAAAGATGATAAAGAGAAAAAGGTAGATCAAAAGGTATATAGAGGTATGATAGGATCTCTTTTATATCTGACTGCGTCTATGCCTGATATAATGTTCAGTGTTTGCTTATGTGCTCGTTTTCAATCTGATCCTAGAGAGTCTCATCTCTCGGCAGTTAAAAGAATATTCAGATATTTAAAAGGTACTACTAATCTGGGCTTATGCTTTAAGAAAAATGATGATTACAGATTAGTTGGTTTTTGTGATACCGACTATGCTGGAGATAGAATTGAAAGAAAAAGCACCAGTGGAGGATGTCACTTCATTGTAGCTAACTTAGTATCATGGTCAAGCAAAAGGCAAAGTACCATTGCTCTATTAACTGCTGAAGCAGAATACATATCAGCTGCAAATTGCTGCTCATAACTTCTATGGATCAAACATCAATTGGAGGACTACAATGTATTTGTAAGTAGTATTCTACTTATGTGTGATAATACTGTTGCAATCAATTTATCTAAGAATCAAATATTGCATTCTAGAGCTAAGCACATAGAGGTTAAACATCATTTTATTATGGATTATGTGCAAAAAGGTGTGTTTGATGTTCAATTTCTAGATACTGACCACCAACAGGCAGAAATCTTCACTAAACCTCTTGCTGAGGACAGATTTATCTTTATAAGAATGCATTTGAATATGTTGTATGTGGATTGAGCTAGTATATTTTTTGTTAAATTGGTCGTCCATTGCATGTTTTCTTTGCACGTCCACTAGTCATGACGTCCAGAGCAAGTAAAATCTACGCGTCCACTACCTATGTCTTTACATGTCCACTCTTAGTCTTGTGTGGACTCGTCTATGCACACATTTATTGCTTATATTAATTTGTTCTTGAACACATTTATTTAAAATGCTTCTCTTTCCTTGCTGAGTCAGCTACCCTCATCAATCCCATCAAGACCTTTTTATGGTCCCAAGTTACCAACGCCGTTTTATCATATTGACATGTCATATCAAAAGTTTTTTTTAAACCTTTTGATATTCAAAATTCCTTTAAAAGTAATCTTTTCCCTCTGAAAAAGACTTTACGCTTTCATAATCTCTCGAGCTATCTCTCTCTTTTCCTCTCTCTGCTCTCCAAACCCTAAGCTAGTTGATCATCTACAATGGCATCTTCAACCTTCAACGTGGACAAACTCAACTAAGCTATAGAGCATCATTTCAACCTTAATGTGCTAAAAGACTACAATCTTGACATAAGCAAATATGTCAATGCAGCTGGCTGGGAAGGACTCTTCACGGAGAAAGTCTCTTTTTTCCTAAATATTGTCAGGGATTTTTGGAGAAACAGCCAACTCACACAAACTGACTTCTACTCAACCGTATTAAGAAGGAAGGTTACAGTCTCGGAGAAGACTATTACTGAAGCATTCTTCTGTGCTCAGGAAGGACTAGTTTTCACTGAGTCTTGGGAAGAAGACTTGGGCGGCTCTGAGACTATAGAAGTCTGTCTTATGAAGGAGAACACGATAAGGACTCACTCGTGGAAGGCTGTTGAAATGAAGGATATCGTTCAAATCCTTCACCAGCTTGTCAACAAAATGGTGCTTCACAAGGTTGGATCAAAGGACAACCTCTCGTCTCTGCCATCTTCTCACAGAGAAAAGAACCAATCTTCCAAGAATCCTTTATGGAAGATTCAGAGATGCAGCGATGAACAAGAAAATACTGTGTACTTCCTTTCTGCCACCTTCTCTCGAAGATTTTCAAGGCTTAAGGAGTATATGAGCTTCTTGATGCCAAGACTCCTGAGGAGCAAGCGAGGTTACTGACTGATAAACCAATGTCCGCTGCAGACTTTGGAAAGATGAACATAGCCAACATGAACCTCAGTACTTATGCTGCTGCTGCAATGGCTAAGACCGAGGAATTAATGGTGGCTAAAGAAGAGATGATTGAACAGAATAATGCTGAAGTCCTAGGGGTTAGAAGGGTAACCAGGCAAAAGACAACTGTTACAAGAAAGCCTGCCCAGAAAAGACCAGTAAGTGGGATTGCTTTCAGGGAGCCTTCTGATCCCCCTGCTGCAAAAAGGCCAAGGAAGATTATCCTCTCTCATAATGAAGATGAGGAAGCTGATGAGGATAGCATTCCTATCAGTTCTATCCTAAAGAAGCAGAAGACCTCTGATGCTGTGCCGAGGCCGTTGTGCCTGATCCTTCAACTGTACCAACAAAACCAAGGAGACAACCGACAAGAAAAGCTAGGTCAACTAAAACTTCTAAGGTAACTATCTCTGCTAATAATCTTGTTCAATTAGCAGTAGATGACCTTGTATCTAGTTTAGAAGCTAGGATAGATGATATACCTATCCCCTCTTCAAATGACGTATATATTCCCGCACCTCTCTCACCCCAACCAACACAAACAACCACCTCACAAGCCGATGATCCCTGGTTAAATCAACCAGATGAAGGCATTCCCCTGGTGCACCTTTCTCCAAACCTCTGAGAACCCTATTTCCTCCCCCCATCCCAACTTCTGTCCTTTACAATGGCAAATCTGAGGATTGGGTCAAAGTAAAAAGAGAATGGAAAATTATGTTTCACTCTCACCAATCTGAACCAGAACTCATCCTAAACAGATGGTATCCTCTACCTGAATATGAGGAAGAAGTTAGCCAACCTATTGAACCCCTCTACCTACCTCACCCAGAGTGTCAATTAATCAAAATCGTACCTTCTCAAATGCACAATAATTTAGGGCCTTTAGTCACCCACCTACCTTTAGCCAAATCCCCCCCAAAAAAATAAAATTTACCCAAACCTTGTCAAAACTCCTCCATTCATGCCAATTACTGATGGAGTTGAGAGACACACTATACCCGTCCGGGAGATTGACCCCAAGAGGAAAAATCTTCCTACTATTCCTAAGAAGAGAGCTAGATCATCTAAGCATGTCCCCATGATCATGCCAAGGGACACAAAATGGATGTCCTTTGAGCATCCCATAATCTATGGGAGGGCTGCTGATTTGTTTATGGATCAACTCTGCTATGATATGCTGAAATGGGAGTTCAGCCAACTCAGAGCTGATAGAGCTGCAAATTTTGTTCCTCCATCTTGGCTGAGGCATAAGGAAGCAACCAGGATCGGAATCAAGCCTTACAGGATCTGTCCGAGATTGCCAATGCTGGATCTTAACAAGGACAAAGACAAGGACTTGAAGAACAGAAGGTTCAAGGAAGTGATGCCTGAAACTGAGTCAGCAATGTTTGACTTGATCAAGAGACTTTTGATTGCTCAATGTCGAATTTCCTTCTAAATAAGGAATCCATTGAGTTAATCGATGAGCACAAAGCTGTTGATTTTTGGAAGTCACACTTAATTCACTGCACCAGAAAGGCATCTTCCTCTGGATTATCAGATGAAGAAAAGGAAGATATTCCCAAGGTCAGAGGAAAGTGTGGACTCTCACACTTTAGGTACATGATATATAAAGACCTCTGGGGACTTCCTATCAACGGCAAAAATGTGGAATTTGTCTACCCTGTTAGATGGGCAAAGGAAATCATAGTAAAAACCAAACTTACTCCAAAGCCTATCTTAAATGACCTTGTTTCTCAAGCAAATGGACAAATTGTCATTGCTGATAATTTGGAAGACATTGTTGAATCCTGTCACCAACAGAGCTCATCAGAAAGACAATCTTCTCAACTTCTGGTAATAGTTGTAATACACCCTGAAGATCAGTCAAGAACTCTGAGCACTTTTCAAGAATCTGCAGAAAGCTCAAAGCATCAGACTCTGCCATCAAATATTGAAGAAGTTCTTGGAAAGTTGGTTGATGAAAGGGTTGGAAAATTGGTATATGAAAAGGTTGACAAGATAGCTGAGAAGATCAAGGAGGATGTTCATCAACAGGTTCAAACCTCAATAGCTCCAACCTTAGAGGTTGTGAATAAAATGCTTGAATTTCTTATGGATTTCAAGAAGAGTCAAACTCAGAATCCTCCTCCACCACCTCCATTTGCTTAGCCTTCATTTTTTTTTCCTTCTTTTGTACTGACAATGATGATCCTCTTCTTTTTACCTTTTTGGCTAATGACAAAAAGGGGGAGAAAGGAAAAGAAAGAGAATTATATATATAAAGTCTGTAGCAATTGTTGGAAAGTTCTTATATGTTTGCATTTGCATATTCTCTTCTACTTGATAAATTGATCTGCTTTACTTATGTTTAAATTATTTGCTAAGATATCTGATGCTCTGATACTTATATTTATATAGATTCTAAGAATGATAAGTGTTTGTACCTATCTGTTAATCACCTTAAGTATTTGAATGCTTTGTCCTAAGGGGAGCCCTGCAAGCTCTCTTAGACTTTACTTTTCAAATTTAATTAGTTTTGTCATCATCAAAAAGGGGGAGATTGATGGAACCAAAGTGGTTTTGGATTTAATAATCTCTAAGTTTTGATGCTAACAAAATGATTAAATTTGCTTGACAAAGTATTAGTTGAGATCTAACTAGTGCTTTCAGTTATGCAGGAACATTTTTATATGTAAAATAAACTTGGTATAAGTTCCAATTGAAAAATATGGGTCCACCCCTGTAGACGGGCTGCTCAAGAACTGTGGTAAAATTACTGTAACATCCTAAAATTCTAATATAATTAATTTGAAAAAAAAAAGAGATTAAGTTATAAAAAAATAATGATATAATAAAAATAAAATATAACTAAGAGGTTTAGTGTAAAGAACAGATAGTATAATGATTTATCGAAATTATTTAATTATTTTTTAAAGAATGTAATATATATATATATATATAAGGAAATGGTGTGAAGGCCCAAGATGGTTTTTTTTTCACTTTTGGATTTTTGCCAAAAGCAAATCAGAAAGTTATTTTAAAAAATAAATAAATAGATAAAAAAGATAGGTTTCAGGCACATGCGTAGCACATATATATATAAAGGCTCAAGTCACTGTGCATAGGGGGGTCAGCGCGCCGCACAGTGAGTGAGGGAGAGGACGTTCCTTTGTTCGCAGTACAACCATAGCCGTACACAGATCCAAAAACACAAGTGAACGGAAAAAGAATTTTTAGAGAAGCACTACCTCTCATCATGAATAATTTTTAGAGCACTTTGGAGGTACTCGAGAGGTGAGTAACAATACTTTTTTTTACGAACCCTCTCCATGGTATGAATGATTGTCTGCCTTGACAGTTTTTTTTAATTGATTGATGAACTGATTTAGCAAGTATGTTCCCATAAATCTAAAAAGTTGTTTATTGATAATTTAACGTTCTGTATACATAATTCTTGTGTTCAAGCCAGATGGTAAAAATCACTAAAGTTTCGTACTGTACGTCCAAAACCTCACAGGAGTATATTTTTTTCTCTTTTTATTTTTAACTACTTTCATGAAGTCCTGTATACCAAGTTCAACTCAATATACATTGGTGTTCCACTGACTCATGGCTTTACCTTTTGGGAGCATATAATTTTATTTAATTGAACTTTAATAACTTAGTCATAGCATGTATTAAATCCCATTTTTCTTATGGTTTAAAAAGAGAATAAGTATATTTGTTTGTTATAATTTAAAATATGTTCGTCATGTTTTATTCGAGGTATAAATGATATATGTATGTGAGTGAAGTTTGTTGTTATGCCTCCTAAGATAGGTGCATTGACTTTTGACATCGTCATTTAATGGGGTGTCGGAATTAAGATATGAGACAAGGGATCCATTTTATGAACGAGGCTCTCGGGTCACCGTTAATGGGAGGTAAGGAACCCATTTAATTACGAGGTTCTCGGGTCACTATAGGGGCAAGGAGTCAATTCTAAAATGGGATTCCCGAGTCACCATAGGGGCAAGGAATCGATTCTAGAACGAGGTTCTCGGGTCACCATAAAGAGGGTGGCAAAGAATCAATTCTAGAACGAGGTTCCCAAGTCACCATCGGGGCAAGGAATCAATTCTAGAACGAGGTTCTCGGGTCACCATACAGAGAGTGGCAAGGAATCAATTCTAGAACGAGGTTCCCGAGTCACCGCAGACTAGGAGCAAGGAACCAATTTAATGAGGTTCTCGAGTCACCGAGTTGGGCAAGAAAACCAACACGAAGTGGGGTTTCCAAGCCACTGGATGATTGTGTTATCGTGTGATGTGTGGTTACTTTGTTTAATTAATATATGATATTTTATTATGTTGTCGTTATAAGATTGTTGTAATTAAATGTATTTTTTATGAACATTATTTTGGAAAATTAGCGGGTACTATGGACAGTTTTTCCGGTTACCGTGTCGGCTGAGAACATCACTATTTTCGAAATATTTTATAACTGTATTGTTGTTCAGAGATTTTATATCTCATTAAAAAGTGTTGTTTTCAGAGCCCGAGGACATCATTGTTGCGGACACCGAGGCTTGAAGAACTACTTTCTTTTTTTAGCTTAGCTGGTTAGTATTGTAGCATGGCTTACGAATGCCATGCAGACATCGTCTATTATTTTTAAAAAAAAATTTTCTTCTCGGATTGTAGTTAGACGCCCGGTTTTGAGGCTTTTCTTTTGATTTGGTTGTATTCAGAGGTATGGATTTAATATTATATTCATTACTTTGATACATTATTACTACTTTATTTAATATGAGACATTTTCCAGACTTATATAATTGAGAATTTTTTTTATGATTAACATATTTTAAATAAATGTATTAAATGATTTTTATACAATTTATTTTGGGTTACTAATGTAACGAAGGGCGTTACACTTATGATATCAGAGCAGTTCGATTCTAAAATCAGGCTGTGGTAGTGGGAATTTTTCTAAAAACAAAACTTGGGCGCATAGGATGCTTGTTAGGGTTATAATTTCTGCATGCTATTCTTTTAAATGTTGGACCTGGTCAACCCAGTGTTTGATTGGTGGCGTGCAGATTATGACCACTAATAGGCGACGGACGAAGGATACACTTGCGGTGACTTTGGTTCAAATGACCAGAGTTCTGCAGGAGCAGATGGAGACTCTCCGTCAGATGAGGGATAACGGGAACGGGCCTAATGTTGGGCCAGTTGACGCTCCAGATCCGCAGTACAGGGGTTTGTCAGAGTTCCGAAATAACAATCCGCCAGCATTTCGAGGGACTACCGATCCGATTGAGGCAGAGGAATGGTTAATGAAGCTAGAGAAGATTTTCCGAGTCATGAGGTGTGGTGACGATCAAAAGGTGGATTTTGCCACCTACATGCTGGAGTCGGACGCGGAGCACTGGTGGAACTGTGCTAGGGGTGGATTGCTTGCTTCGGGGGCCCATATCACATGGGGCAGGTTCAAGGACGTTTTCTTGGAAAAATACTTTCCGTATAGTGTTCGTATACAGAAGGAGGCAGAATTCCTTCAGCTTCGTCAGGGGAGCATGACCGTGGCAGATTATGTTGCCAAGTTTGAGAGCCTGTCAAGGTTCTCTTCATATGTGAAGGACAATCCTGATGGTGACTGGAAGGCAATCAAGTTCGAACAGGGCTTGAGGTCAGAGCTGCGAAACCTTGTTGGGCTCCCAGAGATTCGAGATTACCCCATCTTGGTAAACAAGTATAGAGTGGCAGAGCGAAATATACAAGCTGTTTTGGCTGAGAAGTCGAAAGACAATAGCTTTAGCGACGACAAGAGGTTCCAGAGCAAGGGAGGAAACTTTCAGAAGAGCCTACGACCTGTGCCTACTATCACTAAGGGTAAGCAGATTCAAGGGGCTCAGGGTGATAAGGAAGCAACATGCTACAAATGTGGATGGCAGCACCAAGGTCGTACCTGCCCCACGGCACGAGTCTCCTGCAACAATTGTGGAAAGACTGGACATTTTGCTAGGATGTGCAAGTCAGGAGGCCAATCTCAGACCAGAACACAACCACGGAAGGGTCTTTACCATCCAAGGAGAGGAGGTGAAGGAATCCGACAGTTTGATCCAAGGTAAGGGCTTTACTAAAGGTCGTGATGTTATCATATTGTTCGATTCGGGAGCAACACATTCATTCGTATCTTTTAAATATGCTAAATGCTTAGAGTTGCCTGTTTCTAAATTGTCATATGATTTGTGTGTTTCAACTCCTGCTAAAGATAGATTGATTACTTCTTCTGTTTGCCTGAAATGTCCTTTGTTGTTTCAAGACCTGGCTTATAGTGTTGATTTGATATGTTTGCCTATGTCGGGTCTAGATATTACTTTTGGCATTGATTGGTTATCTCATAATAATGCTGTTGTTGATTGCTCTAGTAGAACCATATCTTTTACTCCACAAACTATGTCTGTTGATTCCCCTAAATCAAATTGCTTTATATCTGTTGCATCTTGTCATAAGTGCTTAGTTGAGGGAGCTCAGGGATACATTCTCCTCTTTTCTGCTAAGATAGAGACTGAAAGTGATATAGCGGCATTACCTGTTGTGTGCGAGTTTCCAGATGTGTTTCCTAATGAGGTCTCTAGTTCACCTCCAGAATGAGAGATTGAGTTTACCATGGATCTAGTACCCGGGAGTGGACCTGTATCCATAGCACCCTATAGGATGACACCTTTAGAGTTGAGCGAGCTCAAGAAACAAATAGAGGAGATGTTAGAAAGAGGGTTTATAAGGCCTAGTGTGTCACCTTGGGGAGCGCCAGTGCTTTTAGTGAAAGAGAAAGATGGGAGTATGAGGTTGTGTGTTGATTATAGGCAGTTGAATAAGGTAACCATCAAGAAAAAAATATCCCTTGCCTAGGATAGATGACCTCTTAGACCAAATGGAGGGAGGGTCAATGTTTTCCATAATAGATCTAAGATCGGGATACCATCATATTAGAGTTAGAAGTGAGGACATCCTTAAGATAACTTTCAGAACAATGTATAGGCACTATGAGTATGTAGTGATGCCTTTTGGCGTGACCAACGCCCCAGCCGTTTTCATGGACTACATGAATCAGATCTTTAGGCCCTTTTTGGATAGGTTTGAGGTAGTTTTCATAGATGATATTTTAATATACTCTAGGACACCAGGAGCGCATGGGGGACACCTAAGGTTGGTGTTGCAGATCTTGAGGGATGAGCGTCTTTATGTCAAACCTGAGAAGTGTGAGTTTTGTCTAGACGAGGTGAAGTTTTTAGGACACACCATCTCTAAGGATGGTGTAGCGGTTGAATGTGAACCGAAGATAGTGGACGAAGCTCTACTGCACGAAGGATAGATTCTTGCTATGCAAGAAGAGCTTAATCAGTTTGAGAGAAGTGAAGTATGGATGCTTGTACCCCTGCCTGAAGACAAGTCAGTCATTGGAACAAAGTGGGTCTACAGAAACAAGCTTGATGAAGATGGTAAGGTTGTGAGAAACAAGGCAAGACTTGTAGCTCAAGGCTACTCTCAAGAAGAAGGTATAGACTACACTGAAACTTTTGCACCGGTTGTTAGACTAGAAGCCATAAGAATTTTAATATCGTTTGCTACACATCATAGCTTTATGCTTTTTCAAATGGATGTTAAAAGTGTCTTTTTAAATGGCTTTATTAACGAAGAAGTATATGTCATGCAACCTCCTGGCTTTGAAAAGACAAATCACCCTGAACATGTTTATAAGCTTAAGAAAAGCATTGTATGGACTTAAACAAGCTCCTAGAGCTTGGTACGATAGGTTAGTTCGTTTCTAATGGAAAATGGTTTTAACAGAGGAAAAGTAGACACAACTCTATTTAGAAAGTCTATTAAGTCAGATTTCAGTATAGTACAGATTTATGTTGATGATATCATTTTTGGTGCTACTAATGAATCTCTGTGCAAGGAATTCTCTAAGTTAATGCAGAAAGAATTTGAAATGAACATGATCGGAGAACTCAAATTCTTCCTTGGACTTCAAGTTAAACAGTCTATGGACGAGGTGTACATCCATCAGACTAAGTATACAAAAGAACTTCTAAAGAGGTTTAAGATGGATGATTGCAAACCAATGAATACCTCTATGCATCCCACTTCAATACTGAACAAAGATGATAAAGAGAAAAAGGTAGATCAAAAGGTATATAGAGGTATGATAGGATCTCTTTTATATCTGACTGCGTCTATGCCTGATATAATGTTCAGTGTTTGCTTATGTGCTCGTTTTCAATCTGATCCTAGAGAGTCTCATCTCTCGGCAGTTAAAAGAATATTCAGATATTTAAAAGGTACTACTAATCTGGGCTTATGCTTTAAGAAAAATGATGATTACAGATTAGTTGGTTTTTGTGATACCGACTATGCTGGAGATAGAATTGAAAGAAAAAGCACCAGTGGAGGATGTCACTTCATTGTAGCTAACTTAGTATCATGGTCAAGCAAAAGGCAAAGTACCATTGCTCTATTAACTGCTGAAGCAGAATACATATCAGCTGCAAATTGCTGCTCATAACTTCTATGGATCAAACATCAATTGGAGGACTACAATGTATTTGTAAGTAGTATTCTACTTATGTGTGATAATACTGTTGCAATCAATTTATCTAAGAATCAAATATTGCATTCTAGAGCTAAGCACATAGAGGTTAAACATCATTTTATTAGGGATTATGTGCAAAAAGGTGTGTTTGATGTTCAATTTCTAGATACTGACCACCAACAGGCAGATATCTTCACTAAACCTCTTGCTGAGGACAGATTTATCTTTATAAGAATGCATTTGAATATGTTGTATGTGGATTGAGCTAGTATATTTTTTGTTAAATTGGTCGTCCATTGCATGTTTTCTTTGCACGTCCACTAGTCATGACGTCCAGAGCAAGTAAAATCTACGCGTCCACTACCTATGTCTTTACATGTCCACTCTTAGTCTTGTGTGGACTCGTCTATGCACACATTTATTGCTTATATTAATTTGTTCTTGAACACATTTATTTAAAATGCTTCTCTTTCCTTGCTGAGTCAGCTACCCTCATCAATCCCATCAAGACCTTTTTATGGTCCCAAGTTACCAACGCCGTTTTATCATATTGACATGTCATATCAAAAGTTTTTTTTAAACCTTTTGATATTCAAAATTCCTTTAAAAGTAATCTTTTCCCTCTGAAAAAGACTTTACGCTTTCATAATCTCTCGAGCTATCTCTCTCTTTTCCTCTCTCTGCTCTCCAAACCCTAAGCTAGTTGATCATCTACAATGGCATCTTCAACCTTCAACGTGGACAAACTCAACTAAGCTATAGAGCATCATTTCAACCTTAATGTGCTAAAAGACTACAATCTTGACATAAGCAAATATGTCAATGCAGCTGGCTGGGAAGGACTCTTCACGGAGAAAGTCTCTTTTTTCCTAAATATTGTCAGGGATTTTTGGAGAAACATCCAACTGACAGAAACTGACTTCTACTCAACCGTATTAAGAAGGAAGGTTACAGTCTCGGAGAAGACTATTACTGAAGCATTCTTCTGTGCTCAGGAAGGACTAGTTTTCACTGAGTCTTGGGAAGAAGACTTGGGCGGCTCTGAGACTATAGAAGTCTGTCTTATGAAGGAGAACACGATAAGGACTCACTCGTGGAAGGCTGTTGAAATGAAGGATATCGTTCAAATCCTTCACCAGCTTGTCAACAAAATGGTGCTTCACAAGGTTGGATCAAAGGACAACCTCTCGTCTCTGCCATCTTCTCACAGAGAAAAGAACCAATCTTCCAAGAATCCTTTATGGAAGATTCAGAGATGCAGCGATGAACAAGAAAATACTGTGTACTTCCTTTCTGCCACCTTCTCTCGAAGATTTTCAAGGCTTAAGGAGTATATGAGCTTCTTGATGCCAAGACTCCTGAGGAGCAAGCGAGGTTACTGACTGATAAACCAATGTCCGCTGCAGACTTTGGAAAGATGAACATAGCCAACATGAACCTCAGTACTTATGCTGCTGCTGCAATGGCTAAGACCGAGGAATTAATGGTGGCTAAAGAAGAGATGATTGAACAGAATAATGCTGAAGTCCTAGGGGTTAGAAGGGTAACCAGGCACAAGACAATCACATACAAGAAAGCCTGCCCGAGAAAAAGACCGGTAAGTGGGATTGCTTTCAGGAGCCTTCGATCCCCCGCCGCAAAAAGGCCAAGGAAGATTATCCTCTCTCATAATGAAGATGAGGAAGCTGATGAGGATAGCATTCCTATCAGTTCTATCCTAAAGAAGCAGAAGACCTCTGATGCTGTGCCGAGGCCGTTGTGCCTGATCCTTCAACTGTACCAACAAAACCAAGGAGACAACCGACAAGAAAAGCTAGGTCAACTAAAACTTCTAAGGTAACTATCTCTGCTAATAATCTTGTTCAATTAGCAGTAGATGACCTTGTATCTAGTTTAGAAGCTAGGATAGATGATATACCTATCCCCTCTTCAAATGACGTATATATTCCCGCACCTCTCTCACCCCAACCAACACAAACAACCACCTCACAAGCCGATGATCCCTGGTTAAATCAACCAGATGAAGGCATTCCCCTGGTGCACCTTTCTCCAAACCTCTGAGAACCCTATTTCCTCCCCCCATCCCAACTTCTGTCCTTTACAATGGCAAATCTGAGGATTGGGTCAAAGTAAAAAGAGAATGGAAAATTATGTTTCACTCTCACCAATCTGAACCAGAACTCATCCTAAACAGATGGTATCCTCTACCTGAATATGAGGAAGAAGTTAGCCAACCTATTGAACCCCTCTACCTACCTCACCCAGAGTGTCAATTAATCAAAATCGTACCTTCTCAAATGCACAATAATTTAGGGCCTTTAGTCACCCACCTACCTTTAGCCAAATCCCCCCAAAAATAAAATTTACCCAAACCTTGTCAAAACTCCTCCATTCATGCCAATTACTGATGGAGTTGAGAGACACACTATACCCGTCCGGGAGATTGACCCCAAGAGGAAAAATCTTCCTACTATTCCTAAGAAGAGAGCTAGATCATCTAAGCATGTCCCCATGATCATGCCAAGGGACACAAAATGGATGTCCTTTGAGCATCCCATAATCTATGGGAGGGCTGCTGATTTGTTTATGGATCAACTCTGCTATGATATGCTGAAATGGGAGTTCAGCCAACTCAGAGCTGATAGAGCTGCAAATTTTGTTCCTCCATCTTGGCTGAGGCATAAGGAAGCAACCAGGATCGGAATCAAGCCTTACAGGATCTGTCCGAGATTGCCAATGCTGGATCTTAACAAGGACAAAGACAAGGACTTGAAGAACAGAAGGTTCAAGGAAGTGATGCCTGAAACTGAGTCAGCAATGTTTGACTTGATCAAGAGACTTTTGATTGCTCAATGTCGAATTTCCTTCTAAATAAGGAATCCATTGAGTTAATCGATGAGCACAAAGCTGTTGATTTTTGGAAGTCACACTTAATTCACTGCACCAGAAAGGCATCTTCCTCTGGATTATCAGATGAAGAAAAGGAAGATATTCCCAAGGTCAGAGGAAAGTGTGGACTCTCACACTTTAGGTACATGATATATAAAGACCTCTGGGGACTTCCTATCAACGGCAAAAATGTGGAATTTGTCTACCCTGTTAGATGGGCAAAGGAAATCATAGTAAAAACCAAACTTACTCCAAAGCCTATCTTAAATGACCTTGTTTCTCAAGCAAATGGACAAATTGTCATTGCTGATAATTTGGAAGACATTGTTGAATCCTGTCACCAACAGAGCTCATCAGAAAGACAATCTTCTCAACTTCTGGTAATAGTTGTAATACACCCTGAAGATCAGTCAAGAACTCTGAGCACTTTTCAAGAATCTGCAGAAAGCTCAAAGCATCAGACTCTGCCATCAAATATTGAAGAAGTTCTTGGAAAGTTGGTTGATGAAAGGGTTGGAAAATTGGTATATGAAAAGGTTGACAAGATAGCTGAGAAGATCAAGGAGGATGTTCATCAACAGGTTCAAACCTCAATAGCTCCAACCTTAGAGGTTGTGAATAAAATGCTTGAATTTCTTATGGATTTCAAGAAGAGTCAAACTCAGAATCCTCCTCCACCACCTCCATTTGCTTAGCCTTCATTTTTTTTTCCTTCTTTTGTACTGACAATGATGATCCTCTTCTTTTTACCTTTTTGGCTAATGACAAAAAGGGGGAGAAAGGAAAAGAAAGAGAATTATATATATAAAGTCTGTAGCAATTGTTGGAAAGTTCTTATATGTTTGCATTTGCATATTCTCTTCTACTTGATAAATTGATCTGCTTTACTTATGTTTAAATTATTTGCTAAGATATCTGATGCTCTGATACTTATATTTATATAGATTCTAAGAATGATAAGTGTTTGTACCTATCTGTTAATCACCTTAAGTATTTGAATGCTTTGTCCTAAGGGGAGCCCTGCAAGCTCTCTTAGACTTTACTTTTCAAATTTAATTAGTTTTGTCATCATCAAAAAGGGGGAGATTGATGGAACCAAAGTGGTTTTGGATTTAATAATCTCTAAGTTTTGATGCTAACAAAATGATTAAATTTGCTTGACAAAGTATTAGTTGAGATCTAACTAGTGCTTTCAGTTATGCAGGAACATTTTTATATGTAAAATAAACTTGGTATAAGTTCCAATTGAAAAATATGGGTCCACCCCTGTAGACGGGCTGCTCAAGAACTGTGGTAAAATTACTGTAACATCCTAAAATTCTAATATAATTAATTTGAAAAAAAAAGAGATTAAGTTATAAAAAAATAATGATATAATAAAAATAAAATATAACTAAGAGGTTTAGTGTAAAGAACAGATAGTATAATGATTTATCGAAATTATTTAATTATTTTTTAAAGAATGTAATATATATATATATATATATATATAAGGAAATGGTGTGAAGGCCCAAGATGGTTTTTTTTTCACTTTTGGATTTTTGCCAAAAGCAAATCAGAAAGTTATTTTAAAAAATAAATAAATAGATAAAAAAGATAGGTTTCAGGCACATGCGTAGCACATATATATATAAAGGCTCAAGTCACTGTGCATAGGGGTCAGCGCGCACGCACGGAGTGAGGGAGAGGACGTTCCTTTGTTCGCAGTACAACCATAGCCGTACACAGATCCAAAAACACAAGTGAACGGAAAAAGAATTTTTAGAGAAGCACTACCTCTCATCATGAATAATTTTTAGAGCACTTTGGAGGTACTCGAGAGGTGAGTAACAATACTTTTTTTTACGAACCCTCTCCATGGTATGAATGATTGTCTGCCTTGACAGTTTTTTTTTAATTGATTGATGAACTGATTTAGCAAGTATGTTCCCATAAATCTAAAAAGTTGTTTATTGATAATTTAACGTTCTGTATACATAATTCTTGTGTTCAAGCCAGATGGTAAAAATCACTAAAGTTTCGTACTGTACGTCCAAAACCTCACAGGAGTATATTTTTTTTCTCTTTTTATTTTTAACTACTTTCATGAAGTCCTTTATACCAAGTTCAACTCAATATACATTGGTGTTCTACTGACTCATGGCTTTACCTTTTGGGAGCATATAATTTTATTTAATTGAACTTTAATAACTTAGTCATAGCATGTATTAAATCCCATTTTTCTTATGGTTTAAAAAGAGAATAAGTATATTTGTTTGTTATAATTTAAAATATGTTCGTCATGTTTTATTCGAGGTATAAATGATATATGTATGTGAGTGAAGTTTGTTGTTATGCCTCCTAAGATAGGTGCATTGACTTTTGACATCGTCATTTAATGGGGTGTCGGAATTAAGATATGAGACAAGGGATCCATTTTATGAACGAGGCTCTCGGGTCACCGTTAATGGGAGGTAAGGAACCCATTTAATTACGAGGTTCTCGGGTCACTATAGGGGCAAGGAGTCAATTCTAAAATGGGATTCCCGAGTCACCATAGGGGCAAGGAATCGATTCTAGAACGAGGTTCTCGGGTCACCATAAAGAGGGTGGCAAAGAATCAATTCTAGAACGAGGTTCCCGAGTCACCATCGGGGCAAGGAATCAATTCTAGAACGAGGTTCTCGGGTCACCATACAGAGAGTGGCAAGGAATCAATTCTAGAACGAGGTTCCCGAGTCACCGCAGACTAGGAGCAAGGAACCAATTTAATGAGGTTCTCGAGTCACCGAGTTGGGCAAGAAAACCAACACGAAGTGGGGTTTCCAAGCCACTGGATGATTGTGTTATCGTGTGATGTGTGGTTACTTTGTTTAATTAATATATGATATTTTATTATGTTGTCGTTATAAGATTGTTGTAATTAAATGTATTTTTTATGAACATTATTTTGGAAAATTAGCGGGTACTATGGACAGTTTTTCCGGTTACCGTGTCGGCTGAGAACATCACTATTTTCGAAATATTTTATAACTGTATTGTTGTTCAGAGATTTTATATCTCATTAAAAAGTGTTGTTTTCAGAGCCCGAGGACATCATTGTTGCGGACACCGAGGCTTGAAGAACTACTTTCTTTTTTTAGCTTAGCTGGTTAGTATTGTAGCATGGCTTACGAATGCCATGCAGACATCGTCTATTATTTTTAAAAAAAAATTTTCTTCTCGGATTGTAGTTAGACGCCCGGTTTTGAGGCTTTTCTTTTGATTTGGTTGTATTCAGAGGTATGGATTTAATATTATATTCATTACTTTGATACATTATTACTACTTTATTTAATATGAGACATTTTCCAGACTTATATAATTGAGAATTTTTTTTATGATTAACATATTTTAAATAAATGTATTAAATGATTTTTATACAATTTATTTTGGGTTACTAATGTAACGAAGGGCGTTACACTTATGATATCAGAGCAGTTCGATTCTAAAATCAGGCTGTGGTAGTGGGAATTTTTCTAAAAACAAAACTTGGGCGCATAGGATGCTTGTTAGGGTTATAATTTCTGCATGCTATTCTTTTAAATGTTGGACCTGGTCAACCCAGTGTTTGATTGGTGGCGTGCAGATTATGACCACTAATAGGCGACTTGACGAAGGATACACTTGCGGTGACTTTGGTTCAAATGACCGAGTTCTCGGAGCGAGATGGAGACTCTCCGTCGATGAGGGATAACGGAACGGGCCTAATGTTGGGCCAGTTGACGCTCGGAATCCGCAGATGACAGGGGTTTGTCAGAGTTCCGAAATAACAATCCGCCAGCATTTCGAGGGACTACCGATCCGATTGAGGCAGAGGAATGGTTAATGAAGCTAGAGAAGATTTTCCGAGTCATGAGGTGTGGTGACGATCAAAAGGTGGATTTTGCCACCTACATGCTGGAGTCGGACGCGGAGCACTGGTGGAACTGTGCTAGGGGTGGATTGCTTGCTTCGGGGGCCCATATCACATGGGGCAGGTTCAAGGACGTTTTCTTGGAAAAATACTTTCCGTATAGTGTTCGTATACAGAAGGAGGCAGAATTCCTTCAGCTTCGTCAGGGGAGCATGACCGTGGCAGATTATGTTGCCAAGTTTGAGAGCCTGTCAAGGTTCTCTTCATATGTGAAGGACAATCTCGATGGTGACCGGAAGGCAATCAAGTTCGAACAGGGCTTGAGGTCAGAGCTGCGAAACCTTGTTGGGCTCCCAGAGATTCGAGATTACCCCATCTTGGTAAACAAGTATAGAGTGGCAGAGCGAAATATACAAGCTGTTTTGGCTGAGAAGTCGAAAGACAATAGCTTTAGCGACGACAAGAGGTTCCAGAGCAAGGGAGGAAACTTTCAGAAGAGCCTACGACCTGTGCCTACTATCACTAAGGGTAAGCAGATTCAAGGGGCTCAGGGTGATAAGGAAGCAACATGCTACAAATGTGGATGGCAGCACCAAGGTCGTACCTGCCCCACGGCACGAGTCTCCTGCAACAATTGTGGAAAGACTGGACATTTTGCTAGGATGTGCAAGTCAGGAGGCCAATCTCAGACCAGAACACAACCACGGAAGGGTCTTTACCATCCAAGGAGAGGAGGTGAAGGAATCAAGCGCTTTGATCCAAGGTAAGGGCTTTACTAAAGGTCGTGATGTTATCATATTGTTCGATTCGGGAGCAACACATTCATTCGTATCTTTTAAATATGCTAAATGCTTAGAGTTGCATGTTTCTAAATTGTCATATGATTTGTGTGTTTCTACTCCTGCTAAAGATAGATTGATTACTTCTTCTGTTTGCCTGAAATGTCCTTTGTTGTTTCAAGACCTGGCTTATAGTGTTGATTTGATATGTTTGCCTATGTCGGGTCTAGATATTACTTTTGGCATTGATTGGTTATCTCATAATAATGCTGTTGTTGATTGCTCTAGTAGAACCATATCTTTTACTCCACAAACTATGTCTCATGATTCCCTAAATCAAATTGCTTTATATCTCATTGCATCTTGTCATAAGTGCTTAGTTGAGGAGCTCAGGGATACATTCTCCTCTTTTCTCGCTAAGATAGAGACTGAAAGTGATATAGCGGCATTACATTGTAGTGCGAGTTTCCGGATGTGTTTCCTAATGAGGTCTCTAGTTCACCTCCAGAATGAGAGATTGAGTTTACCATGGATCTAGTACCCGGAGTGGACTCGTATCCATAGCACCCTATAGGATGACACCTTTAGAGTTGAGCGAGCTCAAGAAACAAATAGAGGAGATGTTAGAAAGAGGGTTTATAAGGCCTAGTGTGTCACCTTGGGGAGCGCCGTGCTTTTAGTGAAAGAGAAAGATGGGAGTATGAGGTTGTGTGTTGATTATAGGCAGTTGAATAAGGTAACCATCAAGAAAAAAATATCCCTTGCCTAGGATAGATGACCTCTTAGACCAAATGGAGGGAGGGTCAATGTTTTCCATAATAGATCTAAGATCGGGATACCATCATATTAGAGTTAGAAGTGAGGACATCCTTAAGATAACTTTCAGAACAATGTATAGGCACTATGAGTATGTAGTGATGCCTTTTGGCGTGACCAACGCCCCAGCCGTTTTCATGGACTACATGAATCAGATCTTTAGGCCCTTTTTGGATAGGTTTGAGGTAGTTTTCATAGATGATATTTTAATATACTCTAGGACACCAGGAGCGCATGGGGGACACCTAAGGTTGGTGTTGCAGATCTTGAGGGATGAGCGTCTTTATGTCAAACCTGAGAAGTGTGAGTTTTGTCTAGACGAGGTGAAGTTTTTAGGACACACCATCTCTAAGGATGGTGTAGCGGTTGATTCCTCTAAAGTTGATACGGTGTCGGAATGGGAACGACCTAAGACAGTAATGGAAGTGGGAAGTTTCTTATGCTTAGCAGGTCACTTGATGAGTGTGATTCCACCTCATCTTTGTCCATCATTTTGCATGCATTTTCATGTAGTTTAGGCATATTTTTATTAGATTTTAGGTTAATTTTCCTTTGGAACGGGTAAGGCGGTTTTCGTGTGTTGTTTTGCAGATATCAAGGGTAAATTGCTCAAGATCAACCATGATGAAGTTTGGATGAAGATGGAGCTTTAAAACTGAAGAAAATGAGCCAAACAGAGCCCATCACGGCCTAGCCGTGATGCCCATCACGACCATGATTGAGCAAAAACTGAAAAAGAAGAAAGGCTGAAGTCAGAGTCTGTCACGGCCTGGCCGTGATAGCCATCACGACCGTGACCCAAAACCACCACAAGTCAGAGCACATCACGACCCAGCCGTGAAATTCTTCACGGCCATAACAGAGGACTCGTGTCGCGAGCATAATTCTCGCCCCGCGAGAGACCGGATTCTGCATTGCAACCAGAAGCAGAGACCGTCACGGCCTGGCCGTGATGGCCATCACGGCCGTGACGCGCATTACTTGGACCTGAAGAAACCGAAATAGATCAGATTTTGAGTTGGTTTGGGACTCTAACTTCCCCATTTCTATAAATATGGACCAAGGCATCAGATTGGATCAGACCTTTAGGGGCTACTACTCTAGGCATAGATTTAGGATCTCTTCTCCTCTTCTCCTCTCTTCTCTTTTCTGATTTTTATTATGTTGTCAACCCAGCTTGTCATCTCCATGGCAAGACTGGAGTAGTAGCTTAGTTTCTAGGGATTAGGGCTCTGCCCGAGGTTTGTAAATGATGTTAATTTGATGTTGAAACCATTGTTGATTTCATAATTGTTTTAGATCTGATTTCTAGTGTGTTAATCACTCATAAATTTCGGCAACCGTTTATTTACGTGACATAGACGTTCTAAGGAGGAACCTAGCGGTGAACTTAGGATTTCTAGGGTGATTCACTCGTAAAGCCCTGACCACTAGTTTGTGAGATGTGAATGATCCAAGGAGGAACCTAGCGGTGAACTTAGGTTATTTGCATGACCGAGACATTTCAAGGAGGAACCTAGCGGTGAACTTGGGTGTCGGACCTATAGAAGTCGAGACTTGGGACTGAAATCACGAAAGTTAGAAGCCGTCCCTCGAGGAGCAACGAGTTGTCACGGAACGCAAAGGGTCCAATCTGGGTTCGACTACCACGAAAGTAGGGGTCGGGTCAATTGGGCACGGCTTTTGTAACCCGAAAGGGAGCTTAAGCTATTAGAGGATAAACTCGCCTTCAAGGCAATTTCGGTAATCAACAAAGGTAAATCTGTTAGCAACATAAACGACCTCAAAGGTAACCCAAATCCCTAGGAATCCGTTTAAATCGAAAACCCCAAAAACATTTGTTTTCTGTTTGTTTATCATTTCAATTTCAAATTCAAACACAATTTCAAAACCCTTACAAAGTCCAGATCTAATCGATTCGAAAACCGATTGTGATTCGAGAACACGGTCTCTGTGGGTTCGATATCTTTTATTACTTGACGGCAGTCCGGTACACTTGCCGGATTCGCACGAGCGTCGTCGCACGTCGACTTACGCCACATCATCACTATAAGAAGTTCATTGAGGGGTCCTCTAGATTAGTCTTACCTTTGACCCAGTTGACTGGGAAAGGGAAACCTTTTGTGTGGGACCAGGAGTGTGAGGATAGGTCCCAAGAGCTTAAGAGGAGATTGGTGTCATCACCAGTCTTTAACTATATCGGATCCCTTAGTCAGTTTTGTGGTTTACTACGACGCATCTAAAAATAGCTTGGGATGTGTCTTGATGAAGGAGGACATTGTACGTCAATATCCAGATTTTATTATCTAATGTATGATAATCTTTATGTTTTGAATATAACATATGTTACAATAGGTGCGTGTGTATGAGATGAATTTCGGGGACGAAATTCTCTAAGGAGGGGAGAAAATGTAACATCCTAAAATTCTAATATAATTAATTTGAAAAAAAAAAGAGATTAAGTTATAAAAAAAATAATGATATAATAAAAATAAAATATAACTAAGAGGTTTAGTGTAAAGAACAGATAGTATAAGGATTTATCGAAATTATTTAATTATTTTTGAAAGAATGTAATATATATATATATACATATATATATATATATATATATATATATATATATATAAAAGGAAATGGCGTGAAGGCCCAAGATGGTTTTTTTTTCACTTTTGTATTTTTGCCAAAAGCAAATCAGAAAGTTGTTTTAAAAAATAAATAAAATAAATAAAAAGATAGGTTTCAGGCACATGTGCAGCACATATATATTAAGGCTCAAGTCACTCTGCATAGGGGGGTCAGCGCGCCGCACAGTGAGTGAGGGAGAGGACGTTCCTCTGTTCGCAGTACAACCATAGCAGTACACAGATCCAAAAACACCAGTGAACGGAAAAAGAATTTTTAGAGAAGCACTACCTCTCATCATGAATAATTTTTAGAGCACTTTGGAGGTTTTCGAGAGGTGAGTAACAATACTTTTTTTACGAACCCTCTCCATGGTATGAATGATTGTCTGCCTTGACAGTTTTTTTTTAATTGATTGATGAACTGATTTAGCAAGTATGTTCCCATAAATCTAAAAAGTTGTTTATTGATAATTTAACGTTCTGTGAACATAATTCTTGTGTTCAAGCCAGATGGTAAAAATCACTAAAGTTTCGTACTGTGCGTCCAGAACCTCACAGGAGTATATTTTTTTTCTCTTTTTATTTTTAACTACTTTCATGAAGTCCTGTATACCAAGTCCAACTCAATATACATTGGTGTTCCACTGACTCATGGCTTTACCTTTTGGGAGCATATAATTTTATTTAATTGAACTTTAATAACTTAGTCATAGCATGTATTAAATCCCATTTTTCTTATGGTTTAAAAAGAGAATAAGTATATTTGTTTGTTATAATTTAAAATATGTTCGTCATGTTTTATTCGAGGTATAAATGATATATGTATGTGAGTGAAGTTTGTTGTTATGCCTCCTAAGATAGGTGCATTGACTTTTGACATCGTCATTTAATGGGGTGTCGGAATTAAGATATGGGACAAGGGATCCATTTTATGAACGAGGCTCTTGGGTCACCGTTAATGCGAGGCAAGGAACCCATTTAATTACGAGGTTCTCGGGTCACCATAGGGGCAATGAGTCAATTCTAAAATGGGATTCCCGAGTCACCATAGGGGTAAGGAATCGATTCTAGAACGAGGTTCTCGGGTCACCATAAAGAGGGTGGCAAGGAATCAATTCTAGAACGAGGTTCCCGAGTCACCATCGGGGCAAGGAATCAATTCTAGAACGAGGCTCTCGGGTCACCATACAGAGGGTGGCAAGGAATCAATTCTAGAACGAGGTTCCTGAGTCACCGCAGACTAGGAGCAAGGAACCAATTTAATGAGGTTCTCGAGTCACCGATTTGGGCAAGAAAACCAACACGAAGTGGGGTTTCCGAGCCACTGGATGATTGTGTTATTGTGTGATGTGTGGTTACTTTGTTTCATTAATATATGATATTTGATTATGTTGTCGTTATAAGATTGTTGTAATTAAATATATTTTTTATGAACATTATTTTGGAAAATTAGCGGGTACCATGGACAGTTTTTCCGGTTACCGTGCCGGCTGAGAACATCACTATTTTTGAAATATTTTATAACTGTATTGTTGTCCACTGAGATTTTATATCTCATTAAAAAGTGTTGTTTTCAGAGCCCGAGGACATCATTGTTGCGGACACCGAGGCTTGAAGAACTACTTTCTTTTTTTAGCTTAGCTGGTTAATATTGTAGCATGGCTTACGAGTGCCATGCAGACATCGTCTATTATTTTTTAAATTTTTTTTTCTTCTCGGATTGTAGTTAGACGCCCGGTTTTGAGACTTTTCTTTTGATTTGGTTGTATTCAGAGGTATGGATTTAATATTATATTCATTACTTTGATACATTATTACTACTTTATTTAATATGAGACATTTTCCAGACTTATATAATTGAGAATTTGTTTTATGATTAACATATTTTAAATAAATGTATTAAAGGATTTTTATACAATTTATTTTGGGTTACTAGTGTAACGAAGGGCGTTACAATTACCTTGTTGTTTTCTGTAGTAGACGAGGCTATAAATGAATACCTAAATAACTTCTTAGGTACAGCAAGTCCAAAGACTTGAAAATAAGCACGTCCATCTTGCCACGTCAACAGACGGAAGTAATTAGATGAAGGAAAAGAACTAAAACACAAAGTAATCTAGTAGACGAGCTCTAAATGCCACGTCACTAGACGTAGATCTTTATAACTCATTAAGGAATAGCAAGTCTGAAGACTTGATAGATAAAAGGATTTGCCATGTCATCAGATGAGCTGAGAAAATTATCAAATAGACTTGGACTCTCTTATGAATGAGTAGACGGAGTTTCCTTTTAGACGAACTCCATCTTTGACTGAATTTAATGTAATCTGGTCCACAATGATTTTATTTCAAATGATTGATATTTATTTCAAATGAATATTTGTTCTTCCCATTTGTTTTTATCCGATTTAATGTCTTGTCTCCTTTGAGAAAATTCATAGTACTATCAAGGAAATACAAAAAGAAAAAAGTACAATTGGAATTGCAAAACGATCTGTACAATGACATCTTTATTACTGAACAAAAGCTAGGTTATACACAAAGGAGGAAAGAAAGTTTTTAAGGTACAATTGCTCAGAACAGTGAGCCCCCATTTTATGATTTTCTGATAACCAAGGATGCTTTTCAACTCGACCAAAATCAAGCTATCAGTCTCAACGGATATCATGCATTTAATGCTATCTCTAAACGGGATTATTCAAAGTAACCGTTGAAGAATTACAAGAGAATAAGAAGGTCACTATAAATTGAAGACCTCAGATACTGAAGGTAGAACTCTTGCTTGCATAATCTTGCTAGAAAAAGCTTTTGCCATTTGATCAATTACAAGATATTCAAAGCTCATATTCTGGTTATAAAGCAAAAGTCTGTAATTCTCAAGGTTGAATATTTGTAAAAATATTCAATAGATCTTAAACCTTCATACCCTCACATATAGTGAGTTAGAAAGATCTTAGAAAAATCTGTGATAGAGTTAGAGCCTGAAGAGGCTTGGCAAGAAAGCAATACTTGTAGCTTGGAGAAGTGAAGAATACTTGTTGTAAAAACTATTTGGAAATAGTGGAGAAAATCCTTCAAGTAGAAGGGAATGAACGTAGCTCTTGGTTGGAAAAGAGTGAACCAGGATAAAATACCTGAGTGAATTTTCTATCCCTTATATTTTACAGTTTTATTTATTTTTACTAACTGTGGGATTTGTTTTGGGTTTTGTTAATCTTTTAAAAAGGATTTCTTGTATGGTTAACCTTTTTATCTTCTGCTTGTGAAAAAGTTTCTCAAAAAGGGTTTTTGCAAAAATAATTGACAAACACAATTCAACCCTCCCTTCTTGTGTTTTCATGTGCCAACTTCAGGTTGTCCTTTGAGCCGCCTTGTCTTGGGCCGGGAGCCTTGTTCGGGACCGATGGAGGATTCTCACTTCATCCTTCATCTCTACAGATTTCCATGAGTGAGTCATCACTGTATCTTTCCTTATTAGGAAGGTAGCTACCACCTCAGAGCCTCCAAGATCACTTTCCCAGTTTTCAGAGAAGATAACCCCTTCTTAGGCACAATGAACAGCTTCAGAAATCGTCTTCTCAGAGACCACTATTCTCTTGTCATACACAGTGGCAAACACTTTTGTATCTGTAACTTGAGGAAGTCTCCAGAAGTCCCTGATCAGACTAGGGTAAATGGAGAACTTCTCCACCAAGAGTCCTCCCCAGCCAGTTGTGTTGATGTTCTTGCTAACATATTCTTCCAGAACCCCGAAGTGAAAGTGGTGTTCTATGCCAATGTTCAGAGTGTTCACATTGTAGGTTGAAGATGAAGCCACTGTTGAAGTTTTGAGAGTTAGGGTTTGGAAGCAAGAAAACAGAGTACAAGAGAGTTCAAAGAGTGAAAATTGTGAAAGGTTTTTCATAGGGAAAAAGTATTACTTAAAAAGGTTTCGAATTTGAAGAGTTTTTCCCAAAGAAAATTAATTAAAAAAATGAAAACGTGTGAGAAAAGGAATAATGAGTACTGATGCGGCATAGGTTTTTGAAACCGTAAAAAGGCTATTGATGGGATTGATGGAAATAACTGACTCAGCATAAGGATATTATTAATTATGTCTTGGACATGAATTAATGCGGATATAATAATAGATATCATAGACGAGTCAGATAAAACCATGCAAGCAGTTAATGGACGCGATACTTATTGGACGCACATGTATCATGCATTGGACACACTTGAGCAATAGACGCGCATACAAATAGACGCAAGTATTGGACACACATAATCAATCCACACAAATCATATTAAGGGTCTTCAAATTGTATCCGTTTAGACATAGCATTAAATGCTTGGATCCATTGAGACTGATAACTTGATATGTTTCTTGGAGAAGTGCTTTTGTTTATCAGAGTAATGCTCAAAGTAAAGCCGTCACTTCTTTGTTGTACCAAAGGTTGCTTTCTGACTAACCTTTTTGTACTTGACTTGATATTTACAAGAATGTAGATGGCAGAGTACAAAGGTTTATGGCTTCGATGGTACGAAGTTCTTTTATCCAAGAGATAAATATTTTGACAAAAGAAGCATCAAGGGTAAAAGACATATATTCTTTGAATTAAATAAGCAATCATTTGAAATAAATACACTTAAGCTTAGACGGGTTCACGTTTTAAAACTAGTGGACGCGCAAGTCTTTGGACGTGCAAGATTAACCTATCGGTGAGATGTGCTCGTCTATTGATAATGCGTCTACAGACTTTTCATCTAGTTCTGAGAGTTGGACGCGCTATACTTAAGATCTCGTCTACTGACGTGGCGTCTAGTGAGACTACTCTGTCTATCAAGTCTTTGGACTTGTTATATTTCAAAGTCTCGTATACTTGGTTTTTCTTTGGACTTAGCAACTCGTCTATTTTAGTCAGATCTAAGATCTCATCTATCATAAAGTTAATTTTACGATCGCGTCTACCATAAAGCTAGTAGACTCAGAATTTTACCAAGGGTTGTAGACTCGTTTAGAAGATTGAAATAGAATCTGAAGGATTCCATTCTGTAATTTTAAGTTCCTCTGATTCGTGTAAAATCAAATAGTCCCTGCAAACTTATAACAAACAAGTCAGATCTTTGACAACACTTTGCCATACAAATTTAACCTTTTTGTTAACATCAAAACTTAAGAGATTATTTTAATCCAAAATCACTTTGGTTCTAACATATATTTCCTCATCTAAGTCTCCATGAAGAAACGCAGTCTTCACGTCTAACTGCTCAAGATAGAGTTCTTCACTTGTAACAATACTTAGGACAGACCTAATAGTATTGAGCTTCACAATTGGAGCAAAATTTTTTATGTAGCCGACTCATTCCTTTTGCTGGAATCCTTTGACAACTAGTCGGGCTTTGTATCTTTTGAAGCCATTATGTTCCTCCTTCACCCGATACACCCACTTGTTGTGAAATGCTTTCTTTCCCATGGGTAACTTAACTAGTTCCCATATCTGATTGGAGATCAAAGACTTCAACTCGTCTTTCATGGCAAGCTCCCATTTGCTGGCATCTGCGGTTTTACATGCTTCCTCATTATCTTCAGGCTCCCCTCCATCAGTCAACAACATGTAGTCCATGTATCTCCTGTTAGGCACATGAGGCCGAGAAGACTTTCTCAATACAGGAGCTGGAGTAGAAGGCTCTGGTGTGTCAGACTGTTGCTCACTACTTTGTTCAGTTGATTCCTCTAGCTGATGACTCTCAACTATAGGACTTTCTGGGACATGTCCACCTCTGCATACACTGGCCCACTCTATTCTAAGTTAGTGGTGTCTGTGTTGTGCCTATCCTTGTACATCACTATTTCATTGAAGACCACATCTCTACTGTGGATCATCTTTCTGTTTTCATCATCCCATAGGCGGTAGCCAAACTCATCCTCACCATAACCGATGAAAGTGCACTTCTTTGATTTGGGATCAAGCTTATTCCTACCTTGATCACTGATGTGTACATATGCTACACAACCAAAAACTCTAAGATGTGAGAGTTTTACCGCTTTTCCGTTCCATACCTCTTCTAGTATTTTGTGCTCCAATGGTACCGATGGACCTCGGTTGATCAAGTAAGCTGCTGTGTTGACTGCTTATGCCCAGAATTGCTTCGATAAGTCTGACTGTACACGCAAGCTTCTGGCTCTTTCAGTCAACGTTCTATTCATACACTCAGCTACACCATTGTGTTGGGGCATACCCTGCACGGTTCTTTCCTTTCTGATCCTATGCTCATAGCAAAACTTTTTGAATCTGATGTCTTCATATTCACCACCATTGTCGGTTCTGAGTTTTTTGATCTTCAACCCTGTCTCATTTTCTACCATAGCTTTCCATATCTTGAAAGCCTCAAATACTTCAGACTTATGTTTCAGAAAGTATACCCATACCTTCCTAGAGTGATCATCGATAAAAGTCATAAAGTATTGTTTCCCACCAATGGATGAGACGGTAGTTGGACCCCAAACGTCAGAGTGAACAAGCTCAAGTCTCTCATTCTTTGGGGTTCTTCCACTTGTCTGAAAGCCGACTTGTTTCTGCTTTCCAAGTATACAGTCTTCACACATGTCAATTTCTACTGACCGAAGACCTGGTAGTTTGCCTTTTGAGTGCATGATCATCATCCCTTTCTCACCCATATGGCCTAGTCTCTGGTGCCATAGATGAGAATTTTCATTTGCTGCAACTGCAATCAAATGACATGCTCCTGCTGTCTTGTAAAGAGTACCACTCTTTTTACTGCGAGCAATCATCATTGCACCCTTTGAAATCTTCCATTGATCGTCGTGGAAGACTATTGTGTAGCCATCACTAGCCAACTAGCCCACTGAAATTAAGTTCTTTGTCAGGTAGGGAATATCTCTGACATTTTTTCAATTCCCATACAGGCCCATTCAACGTAATCTCCGCTACACCTTTACCCACAATCTCACAAGATTGCTCGTTTCCAAGGTAAACTTTACCAAGGTTTCCGGGTACATCCTCAAAGAATTCTTTTGGCGAAGCCGCATGAAAGGATGCTCCAGAGTCTAACACCCAAGACTCTTCCTTGCTCTCCAAAGAGCATATCAATGCATCATCACCTCCCGAGGTTGAAGCAGCATTTGCTTCTATCTTCCCCTCCTGATTCTTTGGTGCACTCTTGCACTGATTTTTATAGTGCCCGGACTTTCCACAATTCCAACACTCGATAGTTTTCGAGCTGTGGGATCTACGATGATTTCTGGATTTGGACCGCCTATCCTTCGATTTACCGCGTCCATTTCCTCTGGTTGAATTTCTCCCTCTTGACTCTGTCTGCAAAACTAAAGAGGTTGATGATTCACCCGACTCTTTCCATCGGATCTCTTCACTGAGAACCAGATCACGAACATCATCAAATTTCAACTTATTGCTTCCCGTTGAGCTACTCACAACCGTGAAAGTAGCATTCCAACTCTCAGGAAGGGAAGACAAAAGTATTAATGCTCGTACCTCATCGTCAAATTCGATTCCAACTAAACTCAATTGGGTTGTGACTAAGCTGAGTTCATTGAGATGCTGAGCTACCCATCCGCCTTCCGTCATCCACAAATTGAACAACCGCCTCATCAAATAAACTTTGTTTGAGGCTGACGGCTTTTCATACGTGCTGGAAATAGCCGCCATAAGACCCGATGTGGTCTTTTCTTTTGTAATGTTGAAAGTGATATTACGGGATAACGACAATCGGATAACTCTGAGGGCCTGCGGCCTGCCTCTCGAGAAGTGTCCAATCTGCATTCTTCATGCCCTCTGGTTTCTTTTCTTGGAGAGGTTGATGCAGCTTTTTCTGATACAGATAATCTTCAATCTGCATCTTCCAAAAGCCAAAGTCCGCACCATCGAACTTCTCAATTTTCACCTTTCCTTCGTCTGCCGCCATCGCTCCCACTCGAATCTAACTTCCTCAGGATTGTTTCTGACGATTTTTGTGGACCACCGTGCTTTAGGAAACCTAAAGCTCTGATACCAGTTGTTAGTAAATTATGCCAAATTTACGGTAATCAAATATGAGAAAATGAGTGAAAAATGCGGAATAATAGCACACAAAATTGATAATGGAGTTCGGTCAATTATGCCTACGTCTCCGGGCTACTGCAAACCTTTTATTGAAAAGGGAAATACACAAAGTGTTTACAAACACTCACAACTCTCACTACCTAAAACCCAATTACACCCAAGAATTCATTTTCTCACAAAATTCTCTCATTAGAATTTTCTCTCATAATTGTTTATCTCTCTAAGCTTTTGAAACTTGGAATGCTCTCAATGTTGGAATGATTTCCTTCAATAGCAATGACCTCTATTTATAGAGGTTTATGGTAGTGTGAACATAAGAAGAAGATTTCAATTTTGCTTCTTCTTCCCTCTTGATTGGTTAGCCATCAATTTTGACCAAGCAAATCAATTTGGATACTTCTTCTTCCTTGATTGATTTGGTGGCCATCATTTTTTACCAAGTCAATTTTGCTTCTTCTTCTCTTTTGATTGGTTGCCACCATTTTTTACCAAAGAAAGAAGAAGACATACCATATTTTCTATTTTGGTGGGCAGCCACCAATTTTGACTAACAGTTCTATGTATCAATGTATGCAATGACATCCTCATTATTTTATCCACTGAATAAACTCACATCCAGAATTTGATTAACTTTAACAACTTTTTCTAGAGTAAAATGTTGCTCATGGAAATAAACCACCTCTCCAATGACATGTAATTCAAATATAAGAATACGATTAAATTTTATTTTTCTTCCAGAGAAAGGAAGATAGAGAGAATGTAAAGTATATGTATTTGCTCATCTACTGTATTAATTGCTGATTTTCCTAATGACTAATCAATTGACATGGGTAATTTTTGATTTGATTAAACTAACAGCAAGTTGAATCATCACTGACACTGGTCAGTATCCAGAATTTGATTTCTTATACTTTCTTTTCACTGCTGAAGTAAATATGTTACCTCTCTTATCCTTTTATTATATAGTGATTTAGAAGCAGCTGACCACAACATGCTATCTGTGCCAAATTCCAATACAGGGCTCGGGTAGTTCTTTGGTGTCAACTGTCAACTCATTGCCTTTCAATTCACAAGAAATGTTTATTCATTTGTGCTGAATGCTGATCCAAGTTTATCAGTTCCTTTAACGCTTCTATAGCCTTTGAGGATGAATGTACTAGGCCCTTGTGATGAGCTGCAGTTAATTAATATGTTAATAATCAGACCATTTATCGGTTAATCTTGTGCTTATTGGTTGCATATAACCAAAGTTTTGATATCAAAGACTTGATACTTTTAGTCTATGGAGGATGGCGGATCTGCTACGTGTGGAAATTAGCGAAGCGGCAAAGTAGTGGAGTGGATCAGTGGGTGGAGGACGGCGGCTCCAATGCGGCAGCTCGGGACTGGAGTTGTAGTGGTTCTGGACTGATCAGGGGGAGTGGGATACGAAGGTGGGTGATGGGAGAGATGAGTACGAGAGGGGAATGGGAAGGGTAATTATGACATTTGCTTGTATTGTCCATGGGACAACTTTTTGTCCTGTGATAAAGTGAGTAACAAATATTTGTATTTTTGTCCTGTCCTTTCATCCTCTTTTTGTTCTGTCCCATACCTGTTTTAAAAATCAAACAGAGAATAAGTGGAGTTGTGCTGTGTTGTCCCATGATTTATTGCAAATCAAACGCCCCCTAATTTTGTAATTGGTATTTTTTTTTTTCTTTAACGAATTAGAGTGGCATGACATGATAAAGTTAATATCGAGATCCCTGCTACCTGATCTCCTTATCTTGTATTTTATCTTTTGTTGTTTGTTAGCTTCTATTGTTATTTGTTATCTTATGTTATTTATTCTTATCTTGTACTTGCTGCATCTATTTAATAATAATCCTGGCCAAACTCAACTTGAGTTCAACAGGCCTTCCTTTAAACTTCTATATGACAGAATATAACATCATTCAAATCAGAATTTCAATCTCCTGTCGGCTAAGAAGTGATGTAAATATGATTTTCTTTAAAAGACTTGTTGTTGATGGAACTCATTTTAAATAATTATTTAATAATACTTTCACAAGTAGTTGAGTATAAGAATTTTTTTATTTGGAAAAATAGTTACGCATGACAAATGTACCAAAAATATGTATCAAAAATATGTAGGATTAGCTAATTTTGTTTGAGTGCAGATACATTATTAGTCTAATACAAAATTATACAGAGAAAAGAAAAAAAAGAAAATGGTGGAGTGGATGGGCCTATATGGGGCCCAGCTTTGGAACAATGTGGGCTACAGGCTTAGGCTTGTGGCCTATAGCCTCACACATACCAAAGCCACAACAGAGAATAGAAGAAACGTATTTCTGTATTTTCATCGCTGGAAGGAACTGTTTATTCTATAATTGATAATTGATGATTGATGATTGATAATTTCATTTTGACTCTCTCTCTCTCTCTGTTGCTTTGATCTCTGATTTCTGTTCATTTCAGTTCCTTCCCCTTCTTCATCGTTTTCTCTGTGCTCTGCTTAACAATTCTCATTTGAGATTGAAAAGATCTAAACTTTATATCGTTCGGGGGAGGCCCATATAAGGAAAATTTCACATAATGTCATACGCTTACCTATTCAAATACATCATCATCGGCGACACTGGTAATTTTAATAATTCACCTTTTTTTGTGATTTGGGTTTGTTAATCTCGATGGATTCATCACAACTATTTGTAAATTCTCTGGATTAGGGGGTTCAATTTTATGTGTCATGAAAAATTGTTGAAATTTTGTTGCTTGATTCACCTGGAGCTTGCCCTGCTTTAGGTTTCTGATCGGATTTGTTGTGTTTCGTGTTTCTTTTCTTTTTTTTTGAGAATGTTTAAACCAACGATTTGATTTGATGTATAATATTAAGATGATAGCTATAGGGATTGTGTAATTACAGTTTTTTTTTTTTTTTGGGTGTGTGTGTATGTAAAACTGTGTGTTTATAATGGACTCTTCATCATTACTTATGTTTTCTTAAAATTAACTTTAAAAAGATACAGATTGAGAGTGCCCATCAAACGCTTGTATGATCTAGTTTTTTTCTTTTTGTTTTATCTGTATTTCTTTTACTGTATATGTAGTCTGATAGCATGTTTGGATTATAATTCGCCCATGATTTTGGTTTTCAAACCATGATCTGAGTGGAAGTAAAAAAAAGTTGCTTTTCAGTTTGGTTAAACTATTAGTTGCAATCTATAATCCAAACATGATATTAGTAGTAGTAGTAGTTGATGTGGAGAAGACTGAGTCCTGTTGCTCTTTTTCCCTTTCTGTAGGAGTTGGAAAGTCATGTCTTCTACTTCAATTCACTGACAAGCGCTTTCAACCTGTCCATGACTTGACCATTGGAGTTGAATTCGGGGCGAGGATGATCACAATTGATAATAAGCCTATCAAGTTGCAAATATGGGATACGGTTTGTTCACCCTTTCTTAAACTTGGTCATTAACCCAACTAGTTCAAATCTAGATATCTGTGTAACGTTATTATTTTTTTACCAGTCTTTCATTTTTAGGAATTGGTAATTAGTTGTGGTGGTCATTTTAAATGAGGGCGTTTTATGAGGGGATTTTTGGTGCAGTTTCACCCTTTAGTTCTTGTATCCACCCTGCAGAGTTTTATATGGTTGAGCCTGATAACACCATACAATTTTCCTATGTTGAATCACTGGCTGATTTTCATAGAGTTATGCTGAGAGGAATCATATTGGGTACTGGGGCTAAAGCTTATGCTGTGTCTTATCATGATTGTGGCTATAACTCTGATATCACTTTTATCTGAAGAATTTCATGCCAAGCACGGTGTAGAGTCTCCTTGCAGGCATCAGTTCACCATTTCCATTGTTGAAAACCTAAATAGTTTGGGATTGCTTTAATGAATTTATCCAAAGAAAATTTTATATACATGAGAAAATATTTTTGGCTTTGGAGAGGTTGGATAGTTTTTCTCAACCCATTTTTCTGAAGTGGTTATGACATCTACTGGAGTAGAGCGGTGGGTAAGATATGGGCTTTGGTGACCCCATAAGGTACCTTTCATTTTTTGGATAGTTAGTGTCTATAAATCGACATTAAAGCCACAGTTTTGGATTATCCATTGTAGCCATTTAGCTAGTTTAAAATTTGGGTTTCATTTGTGTGTTTAGCTTGGATTATGTAGATTTCAGTGATAGAAAATCTGCTTCATTAGTTGCTCAAGTTCTACCAATTGTGAAGTTCAAGGTAGTAAGATACGGAGTTTCGTTGTAATATTTCAGGCTGGTCAAGAATCGTTCAGATCTATCACAAGGTCTTACTACAGAGGGGCTGCAGGTGCACTGCTTGTCTATGATATAACCAGGTATCCTTAACACTAAGTTTGAACTTCTATTCTGTATTTGAAATCCTAAAATATAATAATTAATTTCATTTATAAAGAAATTAATTCTTTTAAGGATCCATCTTATTTACCTACCCATCACATAAATATGATTTGTAAATCATTTTAATCCAAATGATTTTGGTTTTTATTTTCTATAAGTAAATTGTTTAAACACAATATAAATGAATTTTAAACTTTGCTGTGTGGGCTGAATTACTTCTAGACGTTTTGAGAGAAGGGATGATGTGCTCTTCTACATAATGAATATGGATATATTGAGAAGAATATTGATGAGATGCATGTGTTGTGCCTATCCAATTTGGTGGGGCTACAGAATGATATATGTAAAAAATTTGATGCATGCATGTTTATGTAGTTGTATATGGGAATTATGTGTTGTTTATTTTATATATGGCAAACATATGACAATGAGAATGATGCTGACGGCTGGCCTGTGTTTACCAATAGGAGGGAGACCTTTAATCACTTGGCCAGCTGGTTGGAAGATGCAAGGCAGCATGCAAATGCAAATATGACAATTATGCTGATTGGCAACAAGTGTGATCTTGCTCACAGACGGGCTGTAAGCACGGAGGAAGGTGAGCAGTTTGCAAAGGAGCATGGCTTGATCTTCATGGAGGCCTCAGCAAAAACTGCTCAGAATGTTGAAGAGGTTAAAAGTCACATCATATAACTTATCCTTCATTTTTCTTCATCTGTCCCCTCACTCCCACTCCTACAGGAAAAGGCAGATTTCCAACATATATAGGTTCTTAGGTTGAATAACTCATTAACTTGGAATGGTATCTACATGGAAGTTTTAACATATCCTATCCGTTTGCAGGCATTCATAAAAACAGCTGCAACCATATACAAAAAGATTCAGGATGGCGTTTTTGATGTATCAAACGAGGTTAGTTTCTTTCGTTTTAGCTTTGTGTCATACTTTTCCTTATCTGTTTTGTCACTTATATGGAAATGGAAATGGAAATTTTACATTATATTAGAATACAGAGGATATATGTGATCTTTAATTTCAGTCTACCTGATATTTTATGAAGTCCGGATACATTCTGGGGGTATTCTAAATTTAAAAACATACTTCTCCTGATTCAAAGCGATTGTTAAGACACTGATAAATTTTATATGGCTGCAGTCTTATGGAATAAAAGTAGGATATGGTGGAATTCCTGGACCATCTGGAGGCAGGGATGGCCCTTCTGCCGCAGGTGGAGGCTGCTGCAGTTGAAGATATTGCAAACTATTTGATTCAACGTAGTCCTTTATGTATTCTCTTCTTTTCTTTTATTTTGGGTTTGGATATGGATATAGTATACAATCTATGTTCATTGATGATAATTGTATAATACTTTCTGTGTAATCTTGACTTTGTTTCTTTAACTTAAACTGATTATTTGTTGTATTTATTGTGTGTATAATTAATTCATCTGTTGTTTCATTCTTCTTACTTGAGTTGAATAGAATTGTTTTGTTGTTGAAAATAAGGTGTGACCTTGTTTTCCATTTTTATTTTTATTTTTCATTGGCTTCATTTAGCTAGTCTGTTAAAAACTTACACGTGACTTGTCATTTCTGGGGTGAGGTCATTTGTTTCCCCCTTCCTGTAGTTGGAGAATAATACTTAAGTTTCGGGTTGTTGGGGTTGAGGATCTGGCAATGCTGTTAACTTCATGACAAACAAAGTCCAAGTGTCAGTGAAGTCCAGTAGATGCTGCAACATCATGCTGATAAACGCTAGACAGTCAAGTCCTTGAGCTTTCAAAACCCATAGCAAAGTTTTACTACAATCCAAATTTCAAAAGAAACTTGTCATAGTTATCATCTTCTGCACACGAGAAAGATATATTTGAGCCTTAAAATTCTGGAGGTTAGAGGAAGAAGCGGCAGTTTGAAATCAGAATTGGAGTCTCTTTGGTTTGTTTTAGTTTTTTGTTTTCATTTTCTGGTTTAATTTCTTTGGTTTGTTTTAATTCTGTTTTCTCTTCTAATTTTAAAAAATTGAAATAAAAAAAAAAACACTTAAAATAACTTTTTGATTACATATTAAGGGGTTTTACATGTATGTCCAGTTCTATGCCTACACTCTTATCACTATTTTTATTATGAATTATATTATTTGAACATCTGAATTTGGACACTTAAGTGATCTCTCACTCATAATTACATACTATATATACTTTATTTTAAAATATTATATATCTTAATCCCATCTACACTCACATTAATATACGGTATCTATACGGGTGTTCAAATAACACAATTATTTTATTATTGAAGAACTCTCATCCTAATCTTCAACTATTGTGGTGACGAAACTAAACTATCTAAAAATAATGGTTTGGACTTTGGAGTATGAATAAAAAAATAAAAATAAATGCATTTGCAGCCTCCCTGGCAATACCGGATGCATCGTCCTTAGGCTAATAGACCACCATAACCAACCAATATAGAGAGCTCTTTAACGTCATCCATTAGTCACCAGACCCATCTCTTAAATACAGGTACGAAATGTGGTTTACTATTAACACCTTGATTTTTGCTATTCACATCTTGTATCATCTTTTTTTTTAAATAAATTCCCTAAAATACCCCCCTCTTTCTCTTCCCCGCTTAACCCATCCGACAAAACCCTACCGCGCCTGACCTCAAATTGTTTCGCCTCCACCCCTCAAATTCTTCTTCCTCCCTCCCTCTTGCTTCCACTCACTAGCGGTCATCGCCTCATGCACACCTAACAAAAACGAAAGGAAAATTGTAAACATAAATACAATCTCTGAAAATGCATGAAATGTTACAACGGCAAAGAAGACTGGGATGGCGGCACAACGGCGGATCTCACGATGGTGACTGATCGTACAGCGAGGCAAAGGCGGTTCGCGGCAGATCCTTGCATGTTCTCAGGCGGTTCGCGACAGGTCCTTGCATGTTCTCTGTTGCGGTGGTGACTGATCGTGCCATCCGGATATTCAATTCCGGGAACTACCGGAATTCCTTTTCCAGACATTTCATTTTCCGGACGATGAAATGCACTTATTGAGCTCCCTTCTTGTTTTCTGGACACCTTCCGGATTTCGTTTTCCGGTAGCCTTCTGTGGTGGTTGTTAGTGTGGAAGGGGGCTGCGCAAGGTGTGGGAGGATGACAAACCAGAAATTTTGGAGGGATGGAGGCGGAACTGAGGAAAGGGAAGAGGGAGAACTACGCAAGTGAGGGATGGAAGCGCAACTGAGGGGTGGAGACGGATGTTCAACTGAGGTTCTCTCTGCACGTTTCCGGGTGGGTTGTAGGGGAAAGGAGGATTTAGATGTGAAAGGGTATTTTAGGGATTTTTTTAAAAAAAAAGCTGATGCAAGGAGTGAAGAGCAAAAAACAAGGTGTTAATAGCAAAGCCCATTTTGAAGTGAAGGATCTAATTTTTGACATCATGACACTTCAAGACTTGGGCCAGCTAAAATTTTTTTCGCAAAAAAAAAACTACATTTATTGTATTCTTTTATAGCTATAAGGTGGTGTTAGGTACAAGAGATATTTTTTTATTCCCAGGAATGTGGCTGAGGAATAAAGTTTTCCTACATTTGGTATAGGAGAAAAAATGTATGCCCAGGCATTTCCTACATTTTTTTATCCCTACAATTATGCTTTGCATTGATTTCACATGAACCAAATTTCCCTTTAAATGCATGAACCAAATCCCCTACCTTTTGGTATGTGGTTTGGGTTTGTTGTACAATGGTCTTTTAAATAAGAATTTCATGTTTCTTCTTTTTTTGGGCGATATGATTTTTCTACAACAAGGTCTTTTGGTGATTTCACAATGCGCAGGTCAATTTCCTAGCTTCCTCAACATTCTACATGAAGTTTTGTCTTGTTAAACTTGTTAATTTTGATAGTAACAGGATGCTTTGGAGGTTCTGTTTTCCTTTATTTTTTGTTGTTTTTATTGTGGTACAGTTTTGTCTTTTCATCTCAGCTTCAATTTCTTGCTATAATGAAGTAAAGTGTTATGGGTGAGAAGTGCCCAATTGATAAAAATGATGTGAATGAGGAATTGGGTGAAGACGTGGCAAATGATAAGGAAATAAGGCGCAGCAATAGAATCAAAAAGAAGCATCCAATGTGGACCCAGTTTGTTAGTGAGTGAGAGCTTATTAGTAGTGGGTAGCTCTAAGTGTGTGGGTGTGAATTTGCATGAGATCATTCTCTCTCTCTTTCTCTCTGATTCACCATCAGCCTTGTTATTGTTTTCGTTTCCACTATTTCTTGCATTTCCATTCTGTTAAGAACCTACTTGGATTGTATTCCATTTTTCATCAATATACAAACCCGAGATTCTGCATATATTCTACTGTTATCTATATTCTGAACTGCTATTGTTATTGCTATATAATCTGGGCAACATTACACTGGTGCTTTCATTCCATCCATGGCCAACAACACCCGAATGAAAGAGCTTGCAACGGAGGTACGATGTCAAGCTGAAGTTCTGGAACAGAACGAAAGGGTCAATGCTGCTCGTTTTGAGTGAATGGAGACGATGCAGCAAGCATCGGAGTCACGATTTGCAGAGCTGACCACATCGATGGAGATGATGCTGAAACAAATGCAAGCTCTAGCCGTCACCCATGGAAATCCGAACGCAGGGACACACTCACCATCGTCGGGGAATTCTTATACACCACCCCCTTTTCATGTTCGCAACATCAAGCTGGAGTTTCCAAGGTTTAATGGTAAGAATGTTCTTGATTGGATTTTTAAGGCGGAACAGTTTTTTGGTTATTATAATACTCCAGATCTAGAGAGATTGACCATAGCTTCTGTTCACCTCGAACACGAAGTTGTTCCGTGGTTCCAAATGGTTACGAGATCTCAACCATTTCAATCATGGAAGGATTTCACAAGAGCTCTAGAACTTGATTTTGGCCCCTCAATTTATGATTGCCCCAGAGCTTCCTTGTTTAAACTGCAACAAACAAAATCGGTTAATGATTATTACCTTGAATTCATTGCGTTGTCCAATCGTGTTTATGGATTAAGTAATGATGCATTAATTGATTGTTTTGTAAGTGGATTGAAAGAGGAAATTCGTAGAGATGTTATGTTGCATTGTCCGATTTCGATTGTGAAGGCTGTGTCTATTGCCAAGTTATTTGAGGAAAAATTGTCTCGCTCGTAAATCAGATTCGCTCCACAATCAGATTATCCCCAAAATAGAACTCACTTCAATCCAACCATAAATGACCAAACACATACTACCGAAAAGGCACCCAATCCACCATTACTTCCCACACCACCTACTAGACCTATGAGCCAACTCCAAAAGAACCCTGCAATCAAAAGGATTTCTCCAGCAGAGATGCAATTGAGAAGGGAGAAAGGCTTGTGTTACTTTTGCGATGACAAATTCTCTTTTTCACATAAGTGCCCAAACAAGCATTTGATGTTATTGGAGCTGAATGATGATACTGAAAATCTCAATTCACCTACCTCAGCAGACATACATAGTACAACCGAATCGGAAGAGGTGACAGAGCATCACTTATCTTTTAATGCTTTCCATGGAGCTACAGGAATGGGTGTTATCCGATTTAAGGGCTATATTGGTCCTGTCTGTGTTTCGATTCTACTTGATGGAAGAAGTTCAGACAGCTTTATTCAACCACGTATTGTTAAGTGCCTAAATTTAGATGTGGAACCAACTAAAGGGTGCAAGGTTCTGGTTGGAAATGGACAGAACATGCAGACTGAAGGTGTGGTCAAGAAACTGGCTCTGAAGATACAGGGCATTGAGGTTACTGTGCCTGCTTATCTCTTGCCTGTAGCAGGGGCGGATGTCATCTTAGGCGCCTCATGGTTAGCTTCATTGGGACCTCATGTAGCTGACTATGCTACATCTATGTTAAAATTTTACCTAGATGGAAAGTTTGTCACATTGCAAGGTGAAATTGGTAACAAACCGGTTGTGGCGCAGCTGCATCTTTTCAAGCGATTAAACCAGATGAATGCAATTAGTGAGTTGTTTACTATCCAAAAGATTGATCCTGTTGTTATAGAGGATAATTGGGATGGCAGACCCGTTGATATTGATCCTGAAATGAGTACATTGTTGCATACATACAGAGAGATATTTCAAATACCTAAAGGACTACCTCCCACGAGAGGATTGAGTCATGAGATATTATTGAAAGAGGGAGCACAACCTGTGAAGGTGAGACCCTATAGATATCCACATAACCAGAAACAACAAATTGAAAAGATGATACAGGACATGCTTGAAGAAGGTATAATCCAACCAAGTCTTAGTCCCTTTTCATCCCCAATTATCCTAGTGAAGAAGAAAGATGGCACTTGGAGATGTTGTACAGATTATAGGGCTTTGAATGCTATAACTATCAAGGACAGTTTTCCCATGCCTACTGTGGACGAATTACTTGATGAGTTACATGGAGCAAAATATTTTTCTAAGTTGGACCTTCGTTCGGGTTATCATCAGATACTTCTCAAGCAGGAGGACCGACAGAAAACGGCTTTTAGAACGCATCAAGGCCATTATGAGTGGTTGGTGATGCCATTCGGGCTTACCAACGCCCCAGCTACATTCCAAAGACTTATGAATCAGCTTTTCCAACCATTGTTAAGGAAGTGTGTTCTTGTTTTCTTTGATGACATCCTAATATATAGCCCTTCCTGGCATTCACATTTGCAACAGGTAGAAACCGTGTTTCAAATCCTAAGTCAAAATGTGTTATATGCAAAACTCTCCAAATGTTCATTTGGCTTAACTGAAGTAGAGTATCTTGGTCACATAGTTTCTGGTGCTGGGGTATCAATGGATAGCACAAAGGTCCAAGCCGTGTTAGATTGGCAGATACCAACAAATTTGAAACAACCACGAGGATTCCTTGGGCTCACCGGATATTATAAAATATTTATTAAGTCTTATGCGACCATAGCCGGCCCTCTCACTAATCTCTTGAAGAAAGATGCTTTTATGTGGGATGACAATACGCAAAAAGCTTTTGAGCAGTTAAAAAGAGCAATCACTTCAGCTCCTGTCTTAGTGTTATCAGATTTTTCGCAAGTGTTTATCCTTGAGGCAGATGCTTCGGGTACAGGAGTGGGAGCAGTGCTAAGTCAAGGAGGGCATCCCATAGCCTTCTTTTCTAAGAAGATGACTCCGAGAATGCAGCTGCAATCGGCGTATACGCGAGAGTTTTATGCTATCACAATGGCATTAGCTAAGTTCCTAAGACTATCTTCTCGGGTCACAAATTCATCCTCACGAATGCACTGTAAGAGCTTGAAAAGTCTGTTAGATCAATCTCTTCAAACCCCCGAGCAGCAAGCTTGGCTTCATATATTCATTGGCTTTGATTTCCAAATAGAATACTAGTCAGGGAAGGATAATCAAGTCATGGATGCTTTATCCAGAATGATGTCCTTGTCATTATCATCCCCGCAATGTGAGTTTTTCAAGGAATTAAAGAAAGCCATTGTTGAAGATGAGCATTTGCAATTAATTGTTCAACAATGCATTAACAATACTGTGAACAATGGTAATTATGTTGTGAAAGATGGTTTATTGTTTTGGCAACACAGATTGGTAGTCCCAGTTGAGAGTAGTTTGATTCACAAAATTCTCACGGAATATCATGACACACCTATCGGGGGACACGCAGGAGTGACAAGAACTCTTGCAAGAGTTGCATCTCAGTTTTATTGGCCCAATATGAGACAACATGTGCAGAAATTCATTGCAGCCTGTATCACCTGTCAACAAGCTAAGTTTGTCAATAAGCCTTATGCTGGTCTGTTGCAACCATTGCCGATTCCGGAGCAAGTTTGGGAAGACATCGCAATGGATTTTATTACTGGCTTACCTCCTTCTTCCCTGGTTTTATCATTATCATGGTCGTAGTTGACAGACTAAGTAAGTATGCTCACTTCATACCCTTGAAATCGGATTATTCAAGTAAGACGGTTGCCGAGACATTTATGCATAATGTGGTTAAATTACATGGAATGCCTAAGTCAATCGTGTCTGACAGAGATAAAGTCTTCACTAGTCAATTTTGGCAGCATTTATTCCAATTACAGGGCACAACATTAGCGATGAGCTCCGCGTATCATCCTCAAACGGATGGCCAATTTGAAGCTGTCAATAAGTGTTTAGAAATGTATTTGCGGTGTTTCTCGTTCAAGAATCCAAAGGCATGGTCCAAAGCTCTCTCTTGGGCGGAACTATGGTATAATACTGCGTTGCATTCAAGTTTAGGAATTCAAAGCTTTATATGGGAGAGATCCTCCTATGCTAATTCGTTACACTGTTAACAATGCTGATCCTGTAGAACTGCAACAACAGTTAATTGAAAGGGACAAAATTTTACTTGATTTGAAAGAGAATTTGAGGAGAGCTCAACAGGTGATGAAAGTCAATGCTGATAAGAAAAGAAGCAATGTTTCTTTGGAGATTGGTGATCAAGTTTTAGTCAAGTTGCAACCATATAGACAATCCTCGGTAGCTTTGCGAAAGAACAGTAAGTTAGGGATGCGGTATTTTGGCCCATTTAATATCATTGACAAAATTGGTGCTGTAGCTTATAAGCTCCAATTGCCCGAGACAGCTCGTATACATCCTATCTTTCATGTATCTCAATTGAAAGTGTTCAAAGGCCTCACTGCTGTACCATACTTGCCGTTGCCATTAATTACAGTGGAAGAAGGACCGGTGATTCAACCAGAAGCTGTGTTGCGTACTCGAAGCATTCGTAAAGGAGTACAAGTGGTGGACCAAGTGTTGGTGAAATGGAAAGATATGTCAAGTCAGGAAGCCACTTGGGAAGATAGAGAAGAAATGCTACAGAGTTACCCGAACCTCAATCTTGAGGACAAGATTGCTCTTGAAGGGGAGGGTAATGTCATGGATGAGAAGTGCCCAATTGATAAAAATGATGTGAATGAGGAATTGGGTGATGACGTGGCAAATGATAAGGAAATAAGGCGTAGCAATAGAATCAAAAAGAAGCATCCAATGTGGACCCAGTTTGTTAGTGAGTGAGAGCTTATTAGTAGTGGGTAGCTCTAAGTGTGTGGGTGTGAATTTGCATGAGATCATTCTCTCTCTCTCTTTCTCTCTGATTCACCATCAGCCTTGTTATTGTTTTCGTTTCCACTATTTCTTGCATTTCCATTCTGTTAAGAACCTACTTGGATTGTATTCCATTTATCATCAATATACAAACCCGAGATTCTGCATATATTCTACTGTTATCTATATTCTGAACTGTTATTGTTATTGCTATATAATTTGGACAACATTACATAAAGACTCGATGGTTGTTTTGGTGGGACATGAATGTTTGTCATTATGCAGTTGCTGGAGTAAAGAGAGAATTGGGACTAAGCGCATGCAAAAATGAATTGGAAGATTTATTTTATTAGGGTAGTTTTGGAAAAGTGAATTATATTCTTGGGAATATTTTAAATGAACCAAACATACATTAGGAATGTAATATATATTATTCCCGGGAAACTTAAGTGTCAACCAAACATGTTTTATTAATATTCCTGGGAATGTCATTCCTAGGAATCTCATTCCCGGGAATATATTTACCTGACAATAAAACATTCCATGTACTAAACACCACCTAATAATTGAGTTATCTAGGATGTTAATGCACAGACATATTTTTAACAAGATAGCTTATGTAATGAAAAGTTTAGTACGTTTTGGATCATTATTACTATTGCCTTTACGTATATGTAGGGTTAGGATATTGAGGAAGGGGAAATATGATCTCCCTTTTCGATTGCCATCATTCTCAGATTCCTTCTTTATGGGTTTGATTTTAATTTTCCCTAATCAAAATCATGTGATGTGAGGAACGACGTGGGTCACAATTGATTATGCCCTGAGGCAGAGCCGTCTAACCATAGTGCATGGGATTTTATCTTATGACAAAGACTGTGTATGAAACTATGGAAAGAGATAACAAAGTGCCCACTTTGTGATAGCACTATGACACGTTTGATAGATGAAAATGAAGAATAATGTTTGATGCATACTTACATGTACGTTATTTTGGGAATCAATCATCCCATATATTCTTTTTATGTGATCATTATATAGAGGAATGGAAAAAAAACACAAAAATATAAGTGAATATTATAAAACTTTGACTAGATTTTTTTTTCCTGAATCTTTATATATAAAGGAGTATTCACTGCCGAGAAGGCCGCAGCTCAAGTGGCCTCCATTGTGGGGCTTAAGGGCTAAAGCTCACCGGGACTTGTGTGTCCGGGTTCGAGGCATTGCGGGGGGAATTTGGGAACAAGTGTTGATCCCCGTTTTTTATAAATTGTGTAAAAAAAAAAGGAGTATTCACTGTGTATTTTTCCCCTCTGAAACTAAGGTGATTTTGTAATTTTACTAACTAATTTAATATATCATTATGTGTTATAATAATTGTAACATATTATCTACATTGATTTTAGGGTCATTCACTCATCATAAATATCACATTTCCACTTTTCAATGATTTTAAAAATTCAAATTATAAATCTATCTATCCATTTAACAAGAGTGATTGGATATTGTCGGGTTGCTATGTTTTTCGATGCTTTGTTTTTTTTGTATTTCTTATTTGTTTAAAAGTTTAGTGCAAAAGTTAATATATTAGAAAAAATCTTTAAATTTGAAAATGTATACTTTTAAATTTGAAGCCTTTCAGTCAGTATTACATTAGAAGGCTTTGCTATGTACATTAAATTGTTATTCTTCTGACTATCGTATTATGCATCCTATTTTGGAAGCTAGGTTGTATATGTCATATACTCTTAGTACTTGGGATTGTAATGTTACTAATGTTGTTATTTTGTGTCCAGATCTCAAAAGTCATATACTCTTGGAGTATGAATGAAAATAATTATTTCCAAATCAATAATTTATCCAATTAAATTTATATTTTTAAACAATGTGACCATCATACCATATAATGTATTTATGTTGATATCAATTTAAAAATGATTGACATTTATTACCTACTTTGAAGAATTGTTGGAACATGTTAGGTTGTTCTCAGATGTTGATAATTTTATTTATCAAAATAATTTTATCACATGACCATTTCATTAGGGCTGAACAAATTTTTTCGAACCAACCCGCACCCGAACAACCAGGAAGGGAAAACCTGCGTACGGGCGGATGCTGTCGGGTTGGCGGGTCGTCGGATCTCCGCTTCGGTTACGCACGGCTTGGTTCGGGCGGGTCCGGTTCCGAAAATCTGCTACCGTCGGTGATCGAAACCGACCGAGGAAGTTATACTTTGAGGTTCAACTATGGAGGTTCTCGTTCTAGACAAAGAAGACGAAGTGTAAGTGTAACATAAGGAGATGAGTTGACACGTTTTAAATTTTTTTATACCTTTTATGATAAATATTGTTATTAAATGGTTTCATTAAACTCTTATTTATGTCCAGTCCAACATACATTCTTTGGGCCATAACTTATGGGCCCAATGAAAAAACCCTAAGAGGAGTAAACCCTAATAAGAAAATGAAGACCAAAGAGGCAAGGCAATTTCATTTCAGACTTCACTTCAGAGGCACGACGGCTAGAAAGCGAGATCAACAGGATCGCTCCGCCATCAACCAACTAGGCTCACTCAAGACGCGGTAAGCCATGGTGTTTTCCCTTCCTCCCTCGTGACCCACCCCATCACGCCACCACGAGGAACAAGAAGGACATGCAGAAGAAGAAAGCCTCCGCCGCAACCATGAGACGTGTGGTACTCTGGTCCGGTAGATTTCCTTTGTTTCTTTGCTTTTTCTTCCTAAAGTTTGAGGTTTTTCTGCATTTATGTTGCTGAGTTGTTGTTTTCGATTTTGTTTTACCCAGATCTGCCTTTCAGATCTTCAAGAAATTTCAACTTTCGTTATGTAGACAATATATTAGAAGCTTCTTCATATTTATACGGGTTTTGTTTATTTTGTTAAAGGTTTGATTTTTTTTGATATTTTTTGTTTATGTTCTATGTTATGGTATTTCTTCTACTTCTTCCCTTTGTTCGCGATCCTTTTTTTTTTACACAAAACCGAGTCAACCCAACCGACCAAAACCGTGACCCGCCTAATCCGAACCAGCTCAAACCGAAGCTTCGATCGGAAGGGAGTAGGTCACGTATTCTGATGTCCAAAACCGACCAAAACCGACGTGGGTCATCCGAAACCGACCATAACCGACCGATGTCCACCCCTACATTTTATTAGTTTTTTCATGCTTAAAATATTAATGATACATTACTCAAGTACAACACTGTACAACTAACTAAGCAAATAAAATGTACTACTTACTTCCATTGCTCAATAAAATGTACATCAATGAACAACATTTTATTATATGACCAATTTAAGTGTTTTGTGTAATCAATTACTTTTCAGTCTTTCTGATTATTCAATATGTATTCCGATAACTATTTCATTTAATGCTTATATTTCAATTTTTTATAATGAATGAAATTTGGATTTTTTAAAAATAAAAAACAGTCATTTCATTAAATAATTTTAAAAATAAAAATATGTTTTATTTTTTTAACCATAATTTAAGATAAAAATCTCGACTAACATAATTCTTATTTATAACTCATGCATCGCACGGGTCAAAATAATAGTTTACATGGTACGTATTGTCGGTATAAAGATGTTCTACACGGATAATAAGTCATAAATTATCACACCATTAAAATTGTTTGGCTCTTATCATAAATATCTTAAAAGTCACACATAGAAAGATTTATAATTTTTTTTTTACATTGACAGGGTATCTTTACAAGATAGTAGTGAGACTAACCCACAGGTCGAGGGTGGTGATTAAGTAAAGCGTTCCCCAAAGTAACAACTCCAAGGTTTTAACCTTTGACCTTGTAGACAGGGGTGAGAATAGGTCGTGGCACTCGTCAGAGACCTATGACCTAACCTATTTAAGGCCTAGTCTGACCTAACCTATTTAATGAAAATGTCGGGTCAAAGCTTTTTGAAAAGCCTATATAATTAAAGAGGCCTGATCCAAGGCTTTTAAAAAAGCATAACACAAACACGCACACACACACTTGGTCCATTTCAATGTAGACGCCTACTTGCATATTAATTTGTGAAGGCCTAGGGACCTATTTATCAGTATAGAGTTACCGACCTCTTTATCATTATACGCTTACAAGCCTATTTACAAGTGAAGGCTTGTGACCGATTTATAGGTAGATGCATATTTAAAGGCCTTGTTGAAAAGTAAACTTTTAAATAGGCTTTCGGGTCAGGCAAGGCTTCGAAGTAGGTCAAGCCTTAAAATTCGGTCCCTTATCTTTTAAAAGATTCATTTTGGTCCTTTATCTTTCTAAAGTTACACAAAACGGTCATTCCATCAGTCCGTTATTAACGTCCATTAATGTTAGTCTGAGGTCCGGCTGGAATATGGGCATTTCACCGAGATCTACCGAGAATACGGGCACTACTTCACTCCCCTCTCTCTCACAAATTAAATTACACACACTCATTCTGCTCAAAAACCCTTCCCGCTTCATCTCATATCTTCAAAACCATAAAACATCAAATACCAGTGAACTCTCCTTACCTCCAACACCCTTTCCTAAATCATCTCCCCCCGTGCCTCCATCCAATCCTTCTTCCCGCACTCTCACTTACCCCTACTACATGTTTGTAAAAGGAATTGTTTTTCTGATGATGTACATGGTTATAAGAGCTGGATGGACATGTTTGTTTATTCATTACCCCCTTCAGTAAAGCACCTTACAATCCTTGAATTTTCAGACTCCAGCACCTTCCCCATTTTCACACTTCTTCTTTAATTATGCAGGATTAGTTGACCTTTTAGAAGGAAGGAGCATCTGGGATGAGAATTATATCAGAGAAGGTGGGTTGAATAATACCCAAACAGAGGGTAGGGATGAGGCAAAACCTAGGTCTAGGGGAGAATAAATATTAGGTAAGATCAAAGTTTTGAAAGGTTTGGTGTGACACCCTGCTACCCCGCATGTTATAAAGCATAAATATATATATGGACAATTAAAATAAGTCATGCATCCACATTTAATAAAAGCGTTTGTCCATGGGTAGGAAGGTCATACATGAACTAGTTCGCAAAATCACGGAATTTAAAACAAGTTTAAATGATTAAAACATAAACATAAACCTTAAAGAAAACCCAACCCTGATGTCACGACTCAGAGCTGGTATAATCGTTCCGGAATACAACTGAAACTAACAAACTAATTGAAAGGGAAAAACACTAACTATGAGTGGTGGCTCTTCAGAGTCACTCCTCTCCTGACTGCTCGCCATTCTATGCAAGGTGCCGATCAGGCCAAACAAACAAACAAACAACGGGGAGTAAGAATCATGTAGACATATACGGCATGGAGATAGGAAGCAAGGTAAAACATAAAGCATAGCATCATCATAACATACATCAACATAGATATAGATATATATATATATATATATATATATATATATATATATATATATATATCAACATCCAATCAACATCATATCAACCAAGTATGCTATGCAGTGCAATGCAACACTACTCCAACATGCATGTGGATCCACACTAACTCAGGATGAACGAATTCAAAGTTAAATATCCACATTGAGAATAGACTCAACACTGGAGAATCTACTCCTCGAATAACCAACGCATCAAACCAATGGATGCCTCATCACGGGGACGCACGGAGAATCTACTCCTACCGTGGATGGCCAGATCGTCGTACTCTCGGGTGACCTTCCCTGTGTCGAACATCCCCCAACAACAACAACTCCAATGCTCTATGCATATGGCAGAACAACAAACAATGGCAACCGCCACCACCTTAGCTCCAACAGAATCAACCGAAGATAACAGCAGAATCTACCGCAAAACTTTTAACCAGTGGAATCGACCACAGCGGAATTTACCGCAATACCTTAAACCCAACCGGGTCAAGGCCCTCTTGGAGCAAACTCTCGGCTGCCAAGGTACAACATCAACAACACCTTAGACCCAAACCACGGGGTCAAGTCTCCCTTGGCCAAAAAGCACCAAGGCACAACTCATCGGGCCACACAGAACCCAACTGCACCGCTTATCAAACTCAACACCTCACCATTTCATCATCTTAATCACCTTTGTTAATCATTGACTCAGTTATCTAATCCATCATATTAATTGATCGTGCTATCTCTTCATCATTGGGGAATTGGGGTTAGAAACCCCTTAAAAGTCCTTAATTCCATCTCTGGTCTGTAGGGGAGCACGGGCGTGCTGATCCCCTGCACGGTCGTGCTGGTCACATAAGTGAAGCATGGGCGTTCTTCCTATTAGGCACGGTCGTGCTTAATGCACATTCATTTTTCAAAATTCAAACTGGGAGCACAGGCGTGCACCCTGTTCAGCACGGCCGTGCTCAATGCACGACAGTCCTGTTCTGGGCAGAGTTAAAACACAGTTCTTAGCCAATTATTTCAATGATTAAGTCCATTAATCCTAATCCATTTTAACAACATATTTCCAGATCCCACATCCTCATCAACTCAATCATACCATCATCACAGTCAAGGCATCAACCATTCAACCAACATGATCAACAACATCAGGAATCAACCAGTATTCAACAGTCATATCTCAACAATCATCCAACATAATCATGCCAATAACCAACAACACAACATCATGTTCATATTAACAATAACAGCATAACCATTAAGAACATATCATGAACATGGGCATGTAAGAAAACATATTAACAATCAAACGTATTATCATAAAAAATCAACCAACCTATTAATCATATCATCAAACATAACAAACCGGGGTTATGAGAACCCCTTTACCTTACACTACCCCCCAATGCCTATGATATACACTACCCTTCTCCCCATACCTGGATTGAAGGTCGCTCCAACGTAAGCTCCTAACAGCAAGCTGCCCTCGGTTCCCAGAACGACTCAACACAAACTCAACCTTAGCCAAACCAAACACAAACCCATTAGTTTCCGATTCAAAACCATGAAAGGAAACCACAAAGGGAGGGAGCATTACCTATATATGAGCACAGACGAAACAACGCTTCCCAACGACTTCCAAAACTCCACTATAACAATGGATGAAGAGGAAATAGGGAAGGAGACACACTAGGTCGCAACAGTGGCTGCTATAACCAACAAAATAGGGTTTCACGTTAACCCTCGGGTTCTGTGCCAAACATATATAGTATGAACTTGAGCACGATCGTACTCCTCAACAAGCACGGTCGTGTTGGACTTAGCGTCAGCGAGACGAGGTCCGCACATTGAGCACGGGCGTGCTTACTTTTGAGCACGGGCGTGCTCAACTTAAAAACCGAAACAGGCTTCAGCCTTTAAGCACGGGCGTGTTGGCTAATGAGCACGGTCGTGCTCATTCACCAGAAAGGGACTTTTGAACCAAAAATCTCACTAAGCCCTTAACCAACCAAAAAACTTATAAAAAGCACTTAACGAAAAGGGTGTTACAATTCCACCCTCCATAAAAATTCCATCATCGAAATTTCTACGTACCTCAAACGAAAAGGTGCGGGTACGCTTCCATCATCTTGCTCTCCAGCTCTCAGGTAGCACTTTCCTCAGTTGCCCCACTCCAAACGACTCTGACCAAAGGAATCTCCTTACCTCTTAGCTGCTTCACCCATCTATCCTCGACTCGAAGGGGTAACACCTCAAATGTCAAGTTCTCTTTCAACTGTATTACATCAGGTACAATCACGTGACTAGGGTCATGGATATACTTTCTGAGTTGAGACACATGAAAAACATTATGGAGATTTGACAAGAACGGCGACAAGGCTATTTGGTAGGCGACTTTGCTGACTCTTTTGAGGATCTAGTAAGGACCAACGAATCTCAGAGTAAGTTTCTTCATCTTCATCACTCTACCAACCCCAGTCGTGGGGGTAACTCTCAAGAATACACGATTGCCTTCCTGGAATTCGAGCGCCTTCCTCCTTTTATCATGATAGATCTTTTGCCTACTATGTACAACTCTCGTCTTTTCCTAAACCAACCTGATCTTTTCCGTTGTTTCCTAGACTATCTCAGGTCCTAGCACCACACTGTCACTAGGTTCACTCCAACACAAAGATGTCCTACATCTCCTCCCATAAAGAGCCTCATAAGGTGCCATCTCAATGCTGAAATGAAAACTGTTATTGTAGGTGAACTCTATCAGGGGCAAAAACTTGTCCCAACTACCAGACTGTTCTAACACACAAGCCATCAACAAGTCCTCCAAGGACTGGATGGTCCGCCTGGGATCGCCCATCAGTCTATGAGTGATAAGCTGAACTAAGCCTAAGCTTTGTCCCTAAAGCATTCAGCAAACTCTCCCAAAACCTGGAGGTAAACCTCGGGTCTCTATCTAAAACTACGCTAAAGGGTACACCATGTAGCCTAACTATATCTTTCACGTACGGCTTGGCTAACTTCTCTAAAGGATACTTCATGTTCATCGGGTTGAAATGGACGGACTTAGTCAATCTATCCACAACAACCCATATAGCCTCAAAACCAGCTGGAGTCTGATAAGCCTCTGGCTTATCTAGTTTTATGACTAGATGAACTAGGGTTTATGTGCCAATTTATTCGAGTTCACTCTCGTTTTCGCCCAAATTTGCCTTGTTTTGTTCCTAAGTTGGACTTTGACTCGTTTTGCATCTTTTGTGTAGTTTTTAGCTTATTTTGGATAGAATTACGCTTGTGGGTGCTTTTGTTGTTTCAGGTTAAATAAGTGAAGCTCTGGGAGTCAAGGAAAGCAAAGAAATAGTGGAAATTGAAATTATGAGACACTCGCCCCGCGAGTGTACTCTCGCCACGCGAGAGTCTGAAGACCAGCAAGACAGAGACTATCACGGCATAGTCGTGATTAAGGTCACGGCTGTGACAAATCGAGGTTTGAAGATTCGCCACGCGAGAGATAGCTCGCCCCGAGAGCATGAAGACTTGGAAGTCGAGACCATCACGGCCTAGCCGTGATGAAGGTCACACCCTGACTGAATACTCGCCCCGCGAAAGGTGTCTCGCCTCGCGAGTCCCTGAGGACCATGGAAGACAGAGGCAATCACGGCTTAGCCGTGATGGATATCACGGTTGTGACAGATTAGGGTTTGAAGACTCGCCCCGCGAATACAAGCTCGCCTCGCGAAAATACAAAATTTGAAGCGCGCCAATGCTTAATTTCGCGTCGCGAGAGTACGCTCGCCCCGCGAGATGGCGAGAAACTGAATCCTTATTTAAAGGCCATATCAGATCATAATTGAGGAGTTGTTAGCCACTGTTTAGATCAGAATAGTAGTGCGAATCCTTGTTTCTGGAGCTGCGTCTCCCTTCTCTTTTCTTTTCTTCTTTTAGTTTATTATTATGGAGATTATTGCCGATTGTTTGTGCGTCGTCACGGGCATGAGGAACTAATCCCCTCGTCTAGGGGATCGATGAAGCCACCCATGGCTGTGTGGTGTTCACGTGATGTATGTTATTTCTCCCTTTCTCTCAATAAATGTTTTCCAATTCTGGATTGATTGCGTTGATCATATGCTAGCGTGATTAACTAGTTAAACGCGTTAAGGCCGACCGGCGATTCGCGTTTTAGAACTTGAATTGGGATCACTAATTGAACATTGCACGGCAGTGGGTAGAAGATTAGTGCAACCACGTAGGGAACAAGAATTAACAGAATTCGAGGATTAGGATTATGAGACTTGGTGAGTAAATAATCCAAATCGTTGAATACGTCCTATTGCGCACGGCTGTGAATTTAGGAGAAATTGGGGGTCCCGGTTGACATTGAAATTGAACCTAGGGAGGAATACATAATCACTTGGGTGCTATGCATGATTGGGTAGGTGGATTTGAAACCCTAGATATTTTAAATTTCTGAATTCAATCACCTTAGCTTTAATCGATTTCTTAATTGAATTGCAACAACTTTCTTCGCTTAACTGAACCTATCGAATTTCTCGCGAAATTAGTAGAATTGGTAACCCAATCCTTGTGTTCGACCTCGGTAGACTCTTACCGTGTTTTATTACTTGCGACGACCCGGTACACTTGCCGGAGTCACAACAGAGTCCTAGGGAGTCCAGACACAAAATCTATGGAGATATTATCCCACTTCCATTCTGGAACATTCAAAGGTTGCAACTACCTGAAGGCTTTTGGTGTTCTATCTTGGCCTTCTAACAAATTAGGCACGCATACACAAACTCAGCGACATCCTTTTTCATCCAAGCCCACCAAAATATCCTCTTATGGTGCTGATACATCTTAGTGGCACCTGGGTGCACACTCAATCCACTCCTATGTCATTCTTCAAGGATCAACTTCCTAAGCTCAGGAACATTCGGTATGCACACTCTATCCTTAAACCTCAAGACTCCATCACTTCCATCCTTGAAACTAAGGTCTCTACCCTGAGCGAGCAATTCTCGCTGGTCCAAGAGAAACTTGTCTAACTTTCGACCCTCTCTAATCTGATCCATCAGACTGTTGGTAACCTTCAAGGTACCAGGCCTAATACTCTTAGGGGTAAACTCACAAGCTAGACTAAGGTCTCTAAACTCCTCGATCAAATCCATCTCCCTAACCATCAAAGCGGAGACGTGCAAGGTTTTCCTACTCAAGGCATCTGCCACCACATTAGCCCTTCCTGGGTGATAGGTCAGCTCAAAGTCATAATCCTTTAAGAACTCCATCCACCTACGCTGCCTCATGTTTAGCTCCTTTTGATCAAAGAGATACTTCAAACTCTTATTATCACTAAAAACGTCAAACCTCTCTCCATACAGGTAATGCCTCTAGATCTTTAAGGCAAATACCACAGCTCCTAGCTCTAGGTCATGGGCAGGGTAGCTCTTCTCATGGGTTTTCAACTGCCTAGAAGCATAAGCAACCACCTTACCATTCTGCATCAACACACCACCTAACCCCTTGCTTAGAAGCATCGCAGTAAACTACGAAGGGTTCACTAGGATCTGGCAAAACTAATACTGGTGCTGATGTCAACCTATTCTTAAGGGTTTGGAAACTCTCTTCATACTTAGAGTCTCACACAAACAACTGTCCCTTCTTGGTGAGACGGGTTAAGGGTAAAGCTATCTTAGAGAAACCTTCTATGAACCGCCTATAGTACCCGGATAACCCTAAGAAACTCATAATCTCGGTTACAGACTTTGGTGCTTCCCACTGGAGCACCGCCTCTACTTTAGCCGGGTCCACTGCTATGCCACCCTTAGAGATGACATGTCCTAAGAAGCTCACTTCCTTCAACCAGAACTCACACTTGGACAACTTAGTGTACACATGCTTTTCCCTAAGGGTTTGCAAGACAACCCTCAGGTGTTCCTCATGTTCCTCCTTGCTCTTGGAGTACACTAAGATGTCATCTATGAACACCACCACAAACTTATCCAAGTAAGGGTGAAAGGTCTTCTTCATGTAGTCCATGAACACCGCAGGAGCATTGGTCACACAGAAGGGCATAACCAAGTACTCGTAGTGACCATATCGCGTTCTGAACGCTGTCTTCGGGATGTCCTCAGACTTAACCCGAATCTGATGGTACACTGACCTCAAATCTATCTTAGAAAAGATGAAAGCGCCCATCAACTGGTCCATGAGATCATTAATCCAAGGGAGGGTATACCGATTCTTTATGGTCACCTTGTTGAGCTGCCGGTAGTCGAAACACAACCTCATACTACCATCATTCTTCTTCACCAACTACACCGGTGCTCCCCACGGAGACACACTAAGCCTAATGAACTTCTCATTCATCAGGTCCTCTAACTGCTCCTTCAACTTAGCTAGCTCTAGAGGAGACATTCTATAGGGTGCTATGGAGATTGGCCCGATGCCAGGCACTAAGTCTATGGTAAACTCAACATCTCTCTCTGGGGTAAGTTATAAACATCCCTTGGGAACACTTCAGGAAACTCCCACACAACAGGCACGTTGGCGACATCAGGAGGGCTGCTCTCTACTTCCAGGGAAGCTAACATCATGTATACTTGGGCTTCATGTCGTATCGAAGCTTGAACTTGGCTGGCAGAAAAAAGCTTCGGATTCTTAGACTCCGTTGGAGTTCCAAAAATCAAGGTTTTATCAAAACAGTTTAGAGGGACGTGGTTGGAAGATAACCAGTCCATGCCGAGAATAACGTCGAGCGATTTTTAAAAGGTAAGCGCACAAGATCAACGGTAGAGTTCTTACTATCAAATGATAATAGAACGACCTTCTTAAACACAAGAAGCACTACGAGCTTCTTGGATCGTTCGAGACAAACCACCAAATGCAGTAAGTCGAGCCAAAACGGAACTATATGTACTTAATACCACATAACATTGTCTATATAAATATAGACAATTCAAACAAGAGCACACAACAGACTCACAACAGACTCATACCACGTTCGGACAAGGCCGAATTGCTCTGATACCACTAAATGGGATACCATGCTACCCCGCATGTTATAAATTAAGCATAAATATATATATGGACAATTAAAATAAATCATGCATCCACATTTAATAAAAGCGTTTGTCCATGGGTAGGAAGGTCCCACATGAACTAGTTCTCAAAATTGCAGAATTTAAAACAAGTTTAAACGATTGAAACATAAACAAAAACCATAAAGAAAACCCAACCCCGATGTTCACAACTCAGAGCTGGTATAACCGTTCCGGAAAACATCCACGGAATACAACTGAAAGGGGAAAACCCTAACTATGAGTGGTGGCTCCTCAGAGTCACTCCTCTCATGACTGCTGGCCATTCTCTGCAAGGTGCCGATCAGGCCAAACAAATCAACAAACAACAGGGAGTAAGAATCATGTAAACATATATGGCAATGAGATCGGAAGCAAGGTAAAACATACAGCATAGCATCATCATAACATACATCAACGTGTATATATATATATATATATATATATATATATATATATATAAACATCCAATCAACATCATATCAACCAAGTATGCTATGCAGTGCAATGCAACACTACTCCACTACTCCAACATGCATGTGGATCCACATTAACTCAGGATGAACAACTTCGGAGTTAAATATCCACATTGAGAATCGACTAAATGACGGAGAATCTACTCCTCGGATAGCCAAAGCATTAAACCAACGGATGCCTCATCACGGGGGCGCAAGGAAAATCTACTCCTACCGTGGATGGCCAGATCACCGTACTCTTGGGCGACCTCCCCTATGTCGAACATCCCCCAACAACAACAATTCCAATGCTCTATGCATATGGCACAACAACAAACAATGGCAACCGCCACCACCTTAGCTCCAACGGAATCAACCGAAGATAACAGCAAAATCTACCGCAAAACCTTTAACCAGCGGAATCTACCACAACACCTTAAACCCAACCTGATCAAGGCCCCATTGGAGCAAACTCTCGACTGCCAAGGTACAACATCAACAACACCTTAGACCCAAACCACGGGGTCAAGGCTCCCTTGGCCAAAAAGCACCAAGGCACAACTCATCAGCGTGCGGTAACCCAACGTGTACCGGCTTATCAAACTCAACACCTCACCATCTCATCATCTTAATCACCTTTGTTAATCATTGACCGAGTTATCTAATCCATCACATTAATTGATTGTGTTATCTCTTCATCATTGGGGAATTGGGGTTAGAAACCCCTTAAAAGTCCTTAATTCCATCTCTGGTCTATAAGGGAGCACGGGCGTGTTGACCCCCTGCACGGCCGTGCTGGTCACATAAGTGAAGCACGGGCGTGCTTCCTATTAGGCACGGTCGTGCTCCTCTGCTGCACGGTCGTGCTTAATGCGCGATCATTTTTCAAAATTCAAACTGGGAGCACGGGCGTGCACCCTGTTCAGCACGGTCGTGCTCAATGTACGACAGTACTGTTCTGGGCAGAGTTAAAACACAGTTCTTGGCCAATTATTTCAATGATTAAGTCTATTAATCCTAATCCGTTTTAACAACATATTTTTCAGATCCTACATCCTCATCAACTCAATCATAACATCATCACATTCATGACATCAACCATTCAACCAACATAATCAACAACATCAGGAATCAACCAAGATTCATTCAACATATATCTCAACAATCATCCAACATAATCATGCCAATAACCAACAACACAACATCATGTTCATATTAACAATAACAGTATAACCATTAAGAACATATCATGAAAATGGGCATGTATGACAACATATTAACAATCAAACCTATTATCATAACAAATCAACCAACATATTATTCATATCATCAAACATAACAAACCGGGATTATGGGGACCCATTTACATTACACTACCCCCAATGCCTATGATATACACTACCCTTCTCCCCATACCTGGATTAAAGGTCGCTCTAACGTAAGCTCCTAACAACAAACTACCATAGGTTCCCAGAGCGACTCAACACAAACTCAACCTTAGCCAAACCAAACACAAACCCATTAGTTTCCTATTCAAAACCATGAAAGGAAACCACAAAGGGAGGGAACATTACCTATATATGAGCACAGACGAAACAATGCTTCTCAACGGCTTCCAAAACTCCACTATAACAATGGATGAAGAGGAAATAGGGAAGGAGGCACACTAGGTCGCAACAGTGGCTGCTGTAACCAACAAAATAGGGTTTCATGTTAACCCCCGGATTCTGTGCCAAACATATATAGTCTGAACTTGACGACGGTCGTGCTCCTCAGTGGTCGCGTTGTCGCGCACGCGCCAAAAAGAACGAGCGGTTTGTAAAAAGGTAGTTTAGGGCGACAACTCGGATGTCGTCTCACAAGGACTCTTGACTTGCTATTTACCACAAAAATCAGTCTTTTTTTTGGGTTGGGGGGGGGGGGGGGTTGGTTTGAATTGCAAATGGGAAACAATGCAAAAACAGAACAATAAAACAGAGCAAGTTGAAAAGATTATCAAATAACAAAACACGATTAATCTACTGTTCTCGAATCCCCAACTATCATCGGTTTGTGTAATTTCCAAGCCCTAAGCAGATTCTAATCCCCTTTCGGTTGTAGCAACAATTAACAACGAAATCGTTACTACGGATATATGTTCCTATTCCCGAATTAACAACCGGGGTTAAGCCCTCATGAACTAACGAACATGAACGAACACACGCGAATTAACAAACGCGATTAAGTATAGGAACATAACATCACCGAAATGAATCAACACAACACTATACACTCCTGAATTAACAAACAGAAATGTATAATATGGTATTAAAAAGGGAAAAGCAATTAAAATAGGAATTACAAAACCTCAAGTGTAGTGGAATTCGATTACAGTAGACTAATCATAGAAAATTAGTTCTCCATAAAGAAACGAAACACACAGAAAAATGTAAAAACTATGGAGAAGCAAAAAGTTCTTTCAATCTGCCCAGAACAACCTTTTATACTATTCAGAAATTTAGCCCACTCGCGAGGTGAACCCTCATTCGCGAGGCGAATATTGTGAAGAGTCATCAACGTTTGGTCTTCTCGCGGGGCGAAGTACTACTCGCGTGGCGAGGAATGGAACAGTCATGGCTTCTGGCCTTCAGTCTCGCGAGGCGAGATATGTATCCGCGAGGCGACACAGAACGGGTTGCATCTCTCTGGAACAGTCAGTCTTCAGGGTCGCGAGGCGAGGTGTTGTTTGCGGGGCGAACCAGAGAGGATGACATTTTTACCGTTCTGCTGGCTTTCAGGTTCGCGAGGCGAGAAAACTCTTGCCAGGCGAATCCCCTGTTTCTTTATTCCCTCAACTTCTACTTAACCTAAAAACAACAAAATAGCCATAAGTGCTTTATTTGACTCAAAACTGGCTAAATTAACCTAAAACTACTTTAGAGACTCAAAACCTTGCTTGAGGACAATCTAATCTAATTTGGGTGAAAATAGGATATAATTTGCACAAAACCCTGGTCATACTAGCCATAAAACTAGATGAGCCAGAGGCTTATCAAAATACCCCAAACTTAAACTTTGCTTGTCCCCAAGCAAACTAAAACTCAAAAATCAAAAAGACTCAAGACCTGGCAAGCTTAAAAGATTTAATCAACTTTGCACAAATTCAAGTAATTTCATCAAAACAGTTTTCTTCAATGTTCCCCCCCTTTCAAACAAAGCAATCCTCACAATCATTCATTCCAAACAATTGAGAATTTCATCATTCAAACAATTATTAATCTAAGCAGGGGATCCAAGTTACACACAAGAGGGAGATCACCAAATTCAAACAACTGCCTTCCTCACAAGGGCATTTAGTGTTCACTCAATCGCTCAGTTTTTGTCAGGCTAACAACATTTCACTTAATTTCACTTTTAAGAGCACTTCCCATAAATTTGATTTTCATCTCCAAATGATTCCCACAGAGAACATGCATGCAACATCAAAAGGTCTTTTATGGGTTGTAATGGGGCCTGGCTAAGGGTAGGATATACAAAGGAACTAGGCTGAAGACCCTAGGAACTAAGAGAGCATGAACATTTTGATACATTGAAATTCCACTCAAGTTCCTTTTCTCATTCTTCTTTTTGCCTTGGGTGACTACAGCCATTTCTTCTAATACTTTTATTTTTTATTTTTTTTATTTTTTTGGCCTTTGACTCCAACCTTTTTATTATATATATATATATATATATATTTTTTTTTTTTACTTTTTCAATCCCAAACAACACATCACACCTTGTAGCCACCCCAAACTTAGTTTCTTGCACCCATTCTCTTTCTAAAATTCCATGCTCCCCTAATCCTAAGATCGGGTTAACATGGTTTTCCAGATTTTGGGCTTATAACATTAGGTTATCAAGAATTAACAGGCTAATCAGGCTCAAGGGGGCTAACTAAGGAACATGCATTAGGGACTGGTTCTTTTCAGGCTAAGTAGCTATTTACAAAGAAAATGCCTAAATCATCTGAAGCAAACACATAAACATGCAAACAAAATAGAGATTCAAGCAAATTCAGGAAAGTGCAACTTGAAAGTGATTTTACACAGTTTAAAACATGTTGGAGGCTCAAATCCTCACCTGGACATTTTTTTGCAAATTGTTTGACAGAGATTCTATCCCTAGTGTGTGCTTCCTATCACCCCAAACTTATCATAAATCATGCCACATAACAAAATTTCAAAGTTCAGTTTTCAATCACATGGGGATCACTTTTCAAAAACAAAAAAAAAAAATCAACCTAGGGGGAATCATCACATCAATCATGCAATCAATCTGTGCAAAATCAATCAAATTCAATCAAGCTCACCGACTCAAGACTCATACAATTTATTCAAGAGCTAAAAGAAAGACAAGACAAAACAAAACTACAACTAGTTCCCTCCCCTACACTTAAAACATGCATTGTCCCCAATGAAACAACATGACTATAAAATCAGAGTGAGGGAAAGGAAAGGGTACTCCCTGATCAGGTGTCAGTGTAGGTGGGATCTTCCAAAGAGAGCTCCTCAACATTAGCATCCACAGGAACACCAGCATCCACACCATGGAATGGCTTCAGCCTCTGCCCGTTAACCTTGAAGGACTTGTGGGTACCTGCACGTTTAATCTCTACTGCACCATAAGGAAAAACGTTAGTAACAACAAAGGGGCCATCCCATTTTGACCTAAGTTTCCCAGCCATCAATTTCAGGCGGGAGTTAAACAGTAAGACTTGCTGGCCCACAAAAAATTATTTCCTAGCAATCATCCTATCATGAAAATGTTTTGTTTTTTCTGTATAAATCTTGGAGCTTTCATAGGCTTCTAGCCTAAGCTCCTCAAGTTCTTTACAATCGTAGTTTCCTTTCAATACCAGCTTTCTTCATTTCCAAGTTACAGCACTTGACTGCCCAATATGCACGGTGCTCAACTTCCACCGGGAGGTGACATGCCTTACCAAATACAAGCCGAAAGGGGGACATTCCTATTGGCGTCTTGAAAGCGGTTCTCTGAGCCCACAGTGCATCTTCCAGACGGCGGCTCCATTCCTTTCTATTCGGCTGCACCATCTTCTCTAGAATATGCTTGATCTCCCTGTTTGATATCTCAGCCTGGCCATTGGTCTGGGGATGATAAGCAGTGGAAACTCTATGCACAACCCCATACTTCCCGAGTAAGGCTTCCATGGTTCGGTTGCAGAAGTGAGTGCCCTGGTCACTGATGATAGCCTTAGGTATGCCAAACCTGCAAAAAATGTTGGACCTAACAAATTTGGAAACAACTTTAGCATCATTAGTCCTAGTGGGGATTGCTTCCACCCACTTTGAAACATAGTCAACAGCCAAAAGAATATACAGAAACCCAAAAGAAGCAGGGAAAGGACCCATAAAATCAATCCCCCACACATCAAAAACCTCACAAAAAAGCATGGGCTGCTGAGGCATCTCACTCCTACGAGTGATGGCAGGGCCTGTTGTTTGACATTCATTGCAATTCCTGTAGACCTCATAGGCATCTCTAAAAATTGTGCGCCAGTAGAACCCAGAATCCAAGACTTTTCTTGCTGTCCTCTGTGGTCCAAAGTGTCCTCCAACTTGAGAGGCATGAGAGAAATGCAAGATGGACTCTGTCTCATGATCGGGGACACACCTCCGAATCACCTGATCACTGCAAAACTTCCAAAGGTACGGATCATCCCACACATAGTACTTTGAATCGCTCTTGAGCTTTTGGAACTTGGATCTACTTGTACCTGCAGGAACAACACCAGCAACAAGAAAGTTAACTATGTCAGCAAACCAGGGTGTTACCCAATATAGATGTAGAAGTCGCTCATCAGGAAAATCATCTTGGATGGGAGAAGTATCCTCATCCCTTGCTATTCGGCTCAAGTGATCGGCTACCAAATTTTCAGCTCCACTCTTGTCTTTTATCTCCACATTGAATTCTTGGAGCAAAAGCATCCACCGGATCAGTCTTGGCTTAGCTTGGTTTCTTTAACGTATATTTGAGCTGCATGGTCGGTGAAAACAATAACTTTTGAACCTAGCAAATAAGACCTAAATTTATCAAGTGCAAACACAACACTAGCGCGTTCTTTCTCGGTGGTGGTGTAATTGGATTGTGCAAGCATCTAATGTCCTAGAAGCATAATGAATTACATAGGCAGCATTGCCCACCCTTTGTGCGTAACCGCTCCCACAAAGAAAATTGGAAGCATCACACATGAGTTCAAAAGGGAGTGTCCAGTCTGGGGGCTGGATGATGGGGGTAGAGGTCAATGCTCTTTTCAGGTAGTCAAATGCCTTCTTGCAATTTTCATCAAAATGGAACATGGCATCATTCTTCAGCAGGTTTGACAATGGCAAAGCTATCTTGCTGAAGTCCTTAATAAAGCGCCTGTAGAAACCTGCATGGCCAAGAAAAGAACGGATCTCGCGTACGCAAGATGGGTAAGGCAATGAAGAAATCACATCAATTTTTGCAGGATCTACTGAAATACCCTCTTTAGAAATAACATGACCCAAAACAATCCCCTGTTCTACCATAAAGTGACATTTTTCATAGTTCAAAATCAGATCAGTCTCAATGCATCTTTGTAGCACTAAACTCAGACTATGCGGACATGCATCAAATGAGGAGCCGTATACAGTGAAGTCATCCACGAACACCTCCATGCAATTTTCAATGAATTCAGTAAAAATGCTAAGCATGCATCTTTGGAAAGTGCCAGGAGCATTACAAAGGCCAAATGACATCCTCCTATAGGCAAATGTACCGAAGGGGCACGTGAAAATGGTATTTTCCTGATCCTCAGGGGCAATATGGATCTGGAAATACCCGGAAAAGCCATTAAGAAAGCAGTAATGAGATTTACCAGCCAGCCGATCCAGCATCTGATCTATGAATGGCAAAGGAAAGTGATCCTTTCTGGTGGCCTGGTTCAACTTCCTATAATCTATACAGACTCGCCAGCTATTCTGGACTCTAGTGGGTACAAGCTCATTATTATCATTTCTAACTACTGTGAGACCGGACTTCTTGGGTACAACTTGCACTGGACTTACCCAAGTTCTATCAGAGATGGGGTATATAATACCTGCCTGCAGAAGTTTAGTCACCTCTTTCTTCACCACATCTAGAATCAATGGGTTTAGCCGCCTTTGGGCCTGCCTTACTGGTTTAGCCCCATCCTCCAATAGAATTCTGTGCATACATCTGGAGGGGCTAATTCCTGGAATGTCAGCTAAGGTCCACCCAATAGCCTTCTTGTGCTTCTTCAGAACCTCTAAAAGCTTAGCTTCCTGGTCAGAGTCAAGGCTGGAGGAAATGATGACTGGAAGTTTTTCATTCGTCTCCAGGTAGGCATACTTCAGGTTCCCAGGAAGTGGCTTGAGCTATAGGGAGGGTGGCTGCTCAATGGATGGTGCATTAGGAGTAGCCATGATGTCAAGGACTTCTGCTGAACAAACAGCTTCACTCTCACTATCACTATCACCCTACAAAGTTGAATCAAGAAACTCAGCACAAACAGCGCACGGGTTAGTGTCAGTACAGTTAGTACATGAATATAAATCATCAAAACCAGAAATAAATGGAAAATCTGAAACAAAGTCCTCATGGGTGTCCTCAATAATCTCAGAAAGCAACTCTAACTGGAAAACAGAGTGCTCCTCCCGTGGGTATTTCATAGCATCAAAGATGTTGAACTTTGCCACAATATCACCAAACTCCATAGACATAATCCCATCATTAACATCAATCTTAGTCTTGGCTGTCTTCATGAATGGTCTGCCCAAGATTATTGGTGATCTACTGGAATGTGTCTCTCCTGCCATGTCTAGGATGTAGAAGTCAGCAGGGAAAATCAGCTCATCAACTTGTACTAGCACATCTTCTACCATTCCCATGGGGCGGGCACTGGTCCTGTTGGCCAACTGGATGGTGAGACCTGTATACTGCAAGGGCCCAAGATCAAGGTTATTAAAAATAGATGTAGGCATGACATTTATAGAGGCTCCCAAATCCAACATGCAATTTTCAAATCTTCTATCCCCAATAGTGCATGGAATAGTAAATGTGCCCGTATCCTTGCACTTTTGTGGTAGTGCCTGAGTAGGGGCTAAAACAAAGAACTCTTTTCTCAGTGCAGGCTTAGACTGGATAAGAGCTGAAACATTTCTTCCCAAATCAACTCTCTCATTATTCTTCAACTTCCTCTTGTTGGTGCATAGATCCTTCAGAAATTTTGCATACTTGGGCACCTGCTTGATCACATCTAGAAGGGGAATATTCACAGCTACCTTTCTGAACACATCTAAAATCTCCCTTTTCTTGTCTTCACTACCAATCTTCTTATTTTTCTGTACTCTGTGTGGGAAGGGGATCGGTGGTGTGTACATTTTCTCAACTTCAACTTCAACAGTAGGCTCAGGAGTTACCTCAACAGTGTCTTCATCTTTTTCAGAGGCTGCCTTAACAACTTTTCCAGATCTCAGAGCAATGGCACTCACATTAGGATTGGAGGCATTGGGATTCATCACTGTCTGTGCAGGTAGCTGGGTTGTCCCTTGAGCATGCTGTATGTTATTTATGGAAGTGGCAAGCTGTCCAACTTGTGTCCTCAAATCTTGAATGCTAGCATCTGTTCGCTGCTGATACTGTGCCTGTGAGGCCTGGAACTGTCCAATTTGCTGCTGGAAAAGTGTAGTCATTTGTGAATTCCTTTGTGAAGTCAATTATGAAGTCATTTGCTTGAACATGTCCTCCAGTGAAGGTCCAGAAGGTGCAGAAGTGGTCACTTGAGGAGGATTCTGAGGTGCCATCGGTTGTTGTTGGGATGAGTTCCCATACCGAAGATTAGGATGATTCCTCCAATTTGGATGGTACCTATTTGTGGAGAGGTCTGGAATGTTGTACCGATTCTGACTGTTTCCTTGATTATAGGGATGAACTGCATAAGCCTGAGACAGATCAGTGATGAACTCTTCCTTCGGAATGGGGCATGCATCATACGGGTGCTCAGGAGAGTTGCACATGCTACACAACCTTGCAGGCTGAACCCTATCTATTGTCAATTGTCTTACAAAAGAAGTTAGCTCATCCATTCTATTCTCGAGGGCCTGGTTGGAAGAGGAACTATGGACCTCATGCATACCTCTTGTCTCAACAGAATTTCTTCTGGTAGTAAACTGCTGGGAATTCAGTGACATGTTTTCAATGAGTTGCTTGGTAGCAGCTGGGGTCTTATCAACAAGTGCTCCCCCACTAGCAGCATCCAAAATATTCCTATCCATCGGCAGTAACCCCTCATAAAAGTACTGGATAAGAAGTTGTTCAGAAATCTGATGCTGTGGGCAACTGGATACCAAGTGCTTGAATCTTTCCCAATATTCAGCTAACGACTCATTTCCTTGCCTGATGCCACATATTTCCTTCCTTATTGGCGTAGCTCTGGAAGCAGGAAAATATCTCTCTAAGAAAACCCTCTTCAAATCATTCCAGGTGGTGATAGAGTTTGGCTCAAGATACAACAGCCAATCCTTTGCAGCTCCTTGGAGTGAGAACGGAAAAGCTTTCAGCTTGATGCTATCCTCAGTTACTCCCTCTGATCTCGAGGTTGTGGAGCTGACAACCTGGAATTCCTTCAAGTGCTTGTGTGGATCCTCACTTGCAAGACCATTAAACTTTGGCAACAAGTGAATGAAACCAGATTTTAATTCAAAAGGAGTATCAGCACCAGGATATGCAATACACAAGCCATTATAATTTACATCAGGGCAAAGAGTTTGTCTTAATGTCCTTTGGTCACCCATGTTTTCAAAAACAGTTTTAGAATTAGAATGACCACTAGTGCTAGCCCGAATTTCTCTAAGGCGTGTGTGCAGTGTTCTTTCAATTTCAGGATCAAAATCACACAATTCAGGGCAATTAGACCTAGTAGCCAGACCAATTCAAAACAAAAACAGAAAATAAAAGAAAGAAAAGAAGAAAAAAACAAAATGCGAAAAATAACAAACAAGAGTCCCCGGCAACGGCGCCAATTTTTTGTCGCGCTGTCGCGCACGCGCCAAAAAGAACGAGCGGTTTGTAAAAAGGTAGTTTAGGGCGACAACTCGGATGTCGTCTCACAAGGACTCTTGACTTGCTATTTACCACAAAAATCAGTCTTTTTTTTGGGTTGGGGGGGGGGGGGTTGGTTTGAATTGCAAATGGGAAACAATGCAAAAACAGAACAATAAAACAGAGCAAGTTGAAAAGATTATCAAATAACAAAACACGATTAATCTACTGTTCTCGAATCCCCAACTATCATCGGTTTGTGTGATTTCCAAGCCCTAAGCAGATTCTAATCCCCTTTCGGTTGTAGCAACAATTAACAACGAAATCGTTACTACGGATATATGTTCCTATTCCCGAATTAACAACCGGGGTTAAGCCCTCATGAACTAACGAACATGAACGAACACACGCGAATTAACAAACGCGATTAAGTATAGGAACATAACATCACCGAAATGAATCAACACAACACTATACACTCCTGAATTAACAAACAGAAATGTATAATATGGTATTAAAAAGGGAAAAGCAATTAAAATAGGAATTACAAAACCTCAAGTGTAGTGGAATTCGATTACAGTAGACTAATCATAGAAAATTAGTTCTCCATAAAGAAACGAAACACACAGAAAAATGTAAAAACTATGGAGAAGCAAAAAGTTCTTTCAATCTGCCCAGAACAACCTTTTATACTATTCAGAAATTTAGCCCACTCGCGAGGCGAACCCTCATTCGCGAGGCGAATATTGTGAAGAGTCAGCAACGTTTGGTCTTCTCGCGGGGCGAAATACTACTCGCGTGGCGAGGAATGGAACAGTCATGGCTTCTAGCCTTCAGTCTCGCGAGGCGAGACATGTATCCGCGAGGCGACACAGAACGGGTTGCATTTCTCTGGAACAGTCAGCCTTCAGGGTCGCGAGGCGAGGTGTTGTTCGCGGGGCGAACCAGAGAGGATTACATTTTTACTGTACTGCTGGCTTTCAGGTTCGCGAGGCGAGAAAACTCTCGCCAGGCGAATCCCCTGTTTCTTTATTCCCTCAACTTCTACTTAACCTGAAAACAACAAAATAGCCATAAGTGCTTTATTTGACTCAAAACTGGCTAACTTAACCTAAAACTACTTTAGAGACTCAAAACCTTGCTTGAGGACAATCTAATCTAATTTGGGTGAAAATAGGATATAATTTGCACAAAACCCTGGTCATACTAGCCATAAAACTAGATGAGTCGGAGGCTTATCACTCAGCAAGCATGATCGTGCTGGACTTAGCGTCAGTGAGACGCGGTCCGCACATTGAGCACGGGCGTGCTCACTGTTGGGCACGGGCGTGCTTAACTTAAAAACTGAAACACGCTTCAGCCTTTAAGCACGAGCGTGCTGGCTAATGAGCACGAGCGTGCTCATGCACCGGAAAGGGACTTTTGAACCAAAAATTCCACCAAGTCCTTAACCAACCAAACAACTTATAAAAAAACACTTAACGAAAAAGCATGGTGTTACATTTGGAACAACAAGTTTTCTGGTGTTCTTTGTAATATTGGAAAGCGTATTCACCTCCATCAAAATGCCCAGATTCTGACGGACGTTAGTAACAGACCTGGCGAAAGTACCATTTTGTGTAACTTTTGAAAGATAAATGACCAAAATGAATATTTTAAAAGATAAAGAACCAAAATGAATTTTGACCAAAAGATAAAGAACCAGAAATATATTTTAACCTTAATTATATAAGTTTAATTGATATGTATTGTCTGTGTAAATAACTTTTATACTAACATAGTATAAAAATAAAACGATTGATGTAATATTACTGTTGGTTAAGAGTTTAATTGATATACAATATCAGTATAAATGTTTTTTACAAAGTCAACCAATAATAAATCGTCACGTCATTGAAAATCTTTGATTCTTATCCAAATCACATTAAAAGTTATTCATTCCATGCTTTGTGATTGATTGACAGTGTAAAAAACTTTATACCGACTGTGCATAGCAATTAAACTCATTGATGAATTGATTATATATAATTTATTTATGTAGCAAACAACACATGAGTTTAGTTGGTAAGCTTCCTCAGTGCAAAGTTTTTACATTGTAAACAAATCCTAAATCAAGGTATGAATGATTTTTAATGTGATTTGTATAGAATCAAATATTTTTAATGACGTGACGATTTATTATTGGTTGATAGTGTAAAAAACATTTATACTGATAATATATATCAATTAAACTCATAACATATCATATACTACCCATTTTAAAAAGATTTGGATCTATTTTAGAATAACATTATATGATCCTTAGAAGAGATAAAAGATCTTGTATGCAAAATAATATTTGTTTCTCATATAAAAAAAAAATCTTATTTTTCCAGAAGAGGATACTCTCCATTTCTATTATTAAATTGCTCTCCATATCAGCCTCCATTTTTTTTTTACCATTTTGTAATGCTGTGATGTTTGCCAATCCGATTGCTCCAAGATCTCCATCCTTTGATAGCTATTTGCTAAATTGGATGAAGATGCAAAATTATAAAATTGTTGATTAACCCTTCTTTTCACATGAATTTTCTCTATCAGTCTCATCCAATTCTGGTCATAGCAGAGGAGACCAAGACAAGAAAAAGAGAAAACTCATGAAGAAGAGGTCTGTGTTAAAACCAGAAACTTTTATTTTCCCTTAATTATTTATTATTTTTTAATCTTCTGGGATTGCTAAAACCACAACGAGGAACACAAAGAACATAGTACGAAGTAGCAGTTCCAACAAAGCCACACCGAAAATCAATTTCAGATCTCACAAAAAACAGTATCAACCAGATCCTGATCATTGATTCCCAAGTTTCGATTTTTCTTTGCTTCAATCAATTTCCCTCTGTGATTTTGGATTAAAGTTTATGGCTTTTCCTGGGAATCCAAATCAACAGCATCAATTACAAACACCCCATTTCGATTTGCAGAAGCTTTTCAAAGCAGCAACAACGTCAACAACAACAACAACCTCAAACCCATCAAATCCCACAAATTTGAACACTTCCCCATCATTCCCTTCTCCTTCTCCTTCCACACCTCCACCTTCTTCATTTCCAACCCCTTCTTCTTCTTACCCTCCACCCACTGGCACATACCCTTATCACAATCCTCACTATCTTCCTTATCCAAATCTCCAACACCATCTTCAACAACAACCACCCCAACAACAGCACCTTCATCAAAGACCAATCTTTCAACCCCCTTCTCCTTCTCCTTCTCCTTCATCACCAAACCCCAATACCACAAGTGGTGCACGCCTCATGGCCTTGTTAAGCACCCAAAGCCCTCCATCCAATCAGGATTCATCTGTTATGTATCAAGCATCACCTCCATCTTCTTCCACAGCACCATTACTTCCTGTAGCTTCTGATTTTCCAATGCCTACAAGCCCTGCAGTGTTGCCATCTTCACCTTCGGTGGCTTCGCCGGGGAATCTAACAAGCCCTCAGTCCAGCACCCCAACTAGGATGCTGAGCAGCAGCAGCAAGCTCCCAAGGGGGAGACATTTGAATGGAGGGCATGTTGTTTATGACATTGATGTTAGGATGCCAGGGGAGGTGCAGCCTCAGCTTGAAGTCACTCCTATCACTAAGTATGCATCTGACCCTGGCCTTGTGCTTGGTCGTCAAATAGCAGTGAATAGAACTTATATATGCTATGGACTCAAACTTGGTGCCATCAGGGTCCTTAATATTAATACTGCATTAAGATATCTGCTTCGAGGTCATACTCAGGTTCGTTGTTTTTCACACTAGTGTTTTTCTGTTTGTGTAGTTTCTGGTCCGAATGCTGTCGCGGTATTAATTTTCTTGCTTTTGTAGTGATGATTAGAGTGTAGTAGTCTAGATGGTGGATCTTTTTTCTGCATAAAAACTGTTTGTTTAGTCAGATATGGTTTCTTGGTGGCATGAGTGGTTGATGCATTGGCTTGGTGATTGAGAGGGCAGTATACTCTTTTTAATGTTTGACATTTTCCATTATTGTTGTGTCAGGTTGATGTGTTTTTAGTGCTGTCTATTTGTGTTAGACAGTACTGCAGGGGTAATATGAACTTCAGTTTCCGACGACAAAGATGTTTTCTTTTTTGCACTGATCACGAGTCTTTATTGATATGTGGGAGAGATTGTATTTGAGTTGTTTCTGTTGTTCTTTCCCTCACATTTGGTTTTACTTTTATCGTTCCTTTTAGGATTATGTAGTTATTGATATCGAGCTCCTAAAATTTTAGCATATCATGTAATTGTAGACTCCTTTTCTTTAACCACTATATGAGTAGTCTTGGTAACTTTTCTCCCTTGATGGATGATATCTTATAATTGCAACTTCCTTTGAACATGCAAAGCTTGCTACCTCTTAATGAGTTCTCTGTTGATAAACACATTTGAGATCTCATATATCCCTCTTCAATTTATGCATATCACATTTTTATGTAGAGAGTAACGGACATGGCTTTTTTTGCCGAGGATCTTCACCTGTTGGCCAGGTAAATATCCCTTCCCATTTCTTGTTTTTCATTTTTCTTGCAGTATACTTACAATTATTAATCATTTTCCATCTTCGATTTGCTGTATTGACAGTGCCAGCACTGATGGGAGAATTTTTATATGGAAGATCAATGAGGGCCCTGATGAGGAAGACAAGCCTCAAATTGCTGGAAAAATCGTCACAGCCATTCAAATATTAGGAGAGAGTGAATCAGTTCATCCGCGAGTATGCTGGCATCCCCACAAACAGGTAGGATCAACTTTAGAATTTTTGACCTGAAGTTTATTATCTTCCAATTTGTGTTGGCTCCTTTGAAATTTTAACTAATCAGTTGGAATTGACCAACAGGAGATTTTAATGGTTGCTATTGGAAACCGTATCCTCAAAATTGACACTATGAAAGCTGGAAAAGGTGAAACTTTTTCTGCAGAAGAGCCTCTTAAATGTTCCATTGATAAGTTGATTGATGGGGTGCACCTTATTGGTAAGCATGATGGAAATGTCACTGAGTTGTCGATGTGCCAATGGATGAAGAGTCGATTAGCTTCAGCATCAGCAGATGGCACGGTCTGCATTTAGCTCTCTCTCCTTGCCTTGATCTGTTGCTTCGTACAATTTTGTCATTCAATTTTACACTACTGCAATCTGTGAAACAATTAATATGGTCTAAGAATGGTTCAAATCATTGTATTACATCTTGGAATTGTCGATATGAAGAAAATCTTTATATCCATCCTTCTATTTTGTACTTCTTAATTACTTGTTTTTGTCAACAGGTGAAGATATGGGAAGAACGTAAGGCAACACCGCTTGCTGTTTTAAGACCACATGATGGTAAACCTGTTAATTTTGTGACATTCTTGACTGCTCCTCACCGCCCTGACCACATCGTTCTTATCACAGCGGTATATGTTTCTAGTCTTTCCCATTATTGGGAACATAGTATATGATTATGCTTCAGTTGTGGGTGCTTTTGGACTATTTTGTTATGCAGCTTGGCCATTAGTCACGTCTGCTCAAAGTGGTATCCAGGATCCCGCTTGTGTCATTCATAAACTAATTTCTTTTTATGTATTTTTCTTTTCCTGCAGGGCCCACTAAATCAAGAAGTGAAGATATGGGTCTCTGACAATGAGGAAGGCTGGTTATTACCTAGTGGTTCCGAGTCATGGAATTGTATTCAGACTTTAGATATAAGAAGTTCTTCTGAAGCCAACCCCGAGGATGCATTCTTTAATCAAGTTGTGGCATTGCCCCGTGCTGGTTTGTTTCTGCTAGCAAATGCCAAGAAAAATACAATATATGCTGTACACATAGAGTATGGACCCAATCCAACTGCCACTCGCATGGATTACATTGCTGAGTTCACAGTCACAATGCCTATATTAAGCCTTACTGGTACAAGTGACAGTTTACCAGAAGGAGAGCATATTGTACAGATATATTGTGTCCAAACACAAGCTATTCAACAGTATGCACTCAATTTGTCACAATGTTTACCTCCACCCCTGGACAATGTTGAACTAGAAAAAACAGAACCCAATCTATCTCGTTCCTCTGATGCTTTGAGTGGATCTTCTAATCTGGAAACTGGAAATATGCCACACGTTCATTCTAGCAGCTCCGAAAGTGCCCCTGTTGTAAGCCTTCCTGTAAATTTGGCTTCTTCAGATATTTCTGGTTTGCCTGAAGCTTCTACTTCAGATATAGAAACTAAACCAAATGATTTGCCTTCTCATAATAGTTTTGAACATATCCACTCTACTCCACTTCCACTTCCTCCAAGTCCAAGATTGTCTCAGAAGTTATCTGGTTTCAGAAATTCATCAAATAATTTAGAGACTAGTTCAACAAGTGCTGATCCCAACATTGAGCAGACAAATCTTGATTCTTCAGCTGAACGGAGAATGGAGTCTGAAAATGATATGGCTGATGTGCCTGCATCAGGTGACAGTTTGAGGAAGAATGATAGAGTTATACAAAATGGTGTCTCTGCGGTTTCTAATCCCCCTACAAAATATAAACACCCAACCCATTTGGTAACTCCATCTGAGATATTCTCCAAAGCTACCATATCTTCGGAGAATCCCCAAACTTCTCAAGGTATGAATGTTCAAGATGTGGCCTCCCATAGTGATGCAGAAAACTTTGAAGTAGAGGTTAAAGTTGTAGGCGAGACAGGTTCTAATCAAGAAAATACTGAGGATGACATTGACAGGGACTCACACTCTGATGTTGCTGGGAAGAAAGAGAAGTTATTCTATTCTCAGTCCTCTGATCTGGGCATTCAGATGGCCAGAGAGACCTATAACATCGAGGGAGTTCGTCAGGCTGATAATATTAAGACCAACGATGCTCCTGATCGAAGTTGTAAAACCATTGAGGAAGAAGTTCAAGAGACAAGTAAGGACGTGCCTGCAAACAGTGGTGAATCAGAAACTGTGGCTGCTTCTTGGCAGTCTCCAGCACCTGCCATGAAAGGTAAAAGACAGAAAGGCAAAAGTTCCCAAGTGTCTGGTACATCTTCTTCTCCCAGTCCTTTTAACTCAACAGATTCATCAAACAATCAAGGTGGCATTTCAGGAGGCTTGTCCATGGAAGCTGCTTTACCCCAGTTATCCACTATGCAGGAGATGCTGAGCCAGGTTATTAATTTACATAGAATCATCTTTAATTTTGTTGGCTTCATTTAACAAGGTGTGTGCATTGCATATATTTAATGTTTGTAAAATAACCGTTGATTTTGGTAGCGCTATTCTGTCTGACCTATTGTTGGTGTGTTATTTGTAGTTTATTATGGGTTCAACATGCTACAAGTAGAGCATAATTAATTGCTATCTAGATTAATAGTTTGCTTGCTGCTACGTAACCTTCTTGTTAAAATGAATTTTCGTTAAATATCTTTATTATTATCAAATTTGGGTCTGAGAGCTTGTTTCTCTGACAGACTTTATGAAGTTTAGTAGGCATATAGTGCACATACAGTCTGTAGATTTTTAGGGGATAAACATGCAATTTGTAGCAGATTCAGCCTGGAAATGCAATAGACCTGTCCTGTGATGAAGCCTGATCTCTTACTTCCATTTCTTTCTTATGTATCTATCTCAGTTTTACTCCTTTTCAATAGTTCTGTAACATGGATAAGCATCATGTTCCCTGTATTTATCAGCGCCATGGTTTTATTGTTACATTATCTAATAGTGCCATGATGTTGATATTATTTTGTAAATCATGAAGTCTTGTAATGATGCCACTCTCCTCGTACCCATCCAAAATAACACTTATGAAAACTATAGTCTTTCCAAAGAAGGCATCTTCTTAGTTATCTGGTTTTGTCACTCTTATATACTTATGTCACCCAATGAGCTTTTAAAAAAAAATTTGTTTCTTGATCTCCTTTATTTCTTATTTACAGCTATTAAGCATGCATAAAGAAATGCAAAAGCAGATGAATGTGATGGTTTCTGTCCCAGTTACCAAGGAAGGCAGAAGATTAGAAGGATCCTTAGGTCGGAGCATGGAGAAAGTTGTCAAGGCTAACACTGATGCTTTGTGGGCTCGCTTACAAGAAGAAAATGCAAAGCAAGAGAAGTTAGAGCGAGATCATACACAGCAAATAACAAACTTGATCTCCAATTATGTAAACAAGGATATGGCAACTGCATTGGAGAAAATCATCAAGAAGGAAATATCTTCAATTGGATCAACTGTTGCACGTTCAATTAGTCAAAATATAGAGAAAACTGTATCATCCGCTGTCATGGAGTCATTCCAGGTTTAGATTAATTTCAACCTTTTAAAGTTCTACTGTTAGGATAAATATGACTATTGTTTAGCTTAATATTTTTTCTTTTGTTTATTTGCTTGGGGAAATCCCCATTCTAAATGGTGCCATCACACGACAATTTATGATCTTTCAGAGACTACTATATAAAGTAGTTGGATGTCCTGTCATGGCAAACTTAAATGTTTTATATTGGAAATCTTTATGTGCCAATTATGGTTTACCAATTGGTATGATTTGATTTTATGTCACATATGGGAACTAGATACTTTAAATTTTTCCTCATGTTTTCCTCACTGCTAAAGTGAAGACATTTTTTGTTTGAATATGTCTGACTGATGTTATGATATAAATACTGCAGAAGGGGGTGGGAGACAAGGCAATTAATCAACTAGAAAAATCAGTTAGTTCAAAACTTGAAGCTACAGTGGCTAGGCAGATACAAGCACAATTTCAAACATCTGGCAAGCAAGCTCTTCAGGTAAGCAAGCATATGGTCAACATCGTCAATAATTTTAAAAGCACTCTTTACTTTTTTTGTTTTTCCTATTTGTTATTGTTAGAAAATCAGAGAAATATCTGATAATATCTTAGCATATCTTAGAGTATCTTAGATAATCTCTTAGGATTTATTTCTTATTTATATTTTATGATTTGATTCTCTATTTGATTAAGATTAGTATTCTACTTTTAGTATAAATAGGACTATTGGGTTGTCTGTTGTAATCACATCATTAATATCAATTCAATATCAGTCTTATTATTTCTTAGTTTGTTTCTCTCTTTTCCTCTTTCCCTACCTAAAACCTTCCAATTCAACATGGTATCTAGAGCCAGACAACGGTACCATCCTCCGTGACCTGTCTTGCCACTATTCCGCAGCGGAGTTCCACTAAGTATGAAGGAACTCTAATCATCTTATCATTTTCTCAGTCATACAAAATCCTGCCATTTTTTTCTCTTCTCTGTTCTGTTCTTCTTTTCCGGCGCGTTCTTTGTCGTTCCGACCCTCGTTCTTGTCCTCGTCGCCCACCGTCACCGCGTCACGCGACCACACCACCATACTCGCGCCGTTGGCGATCTATCCAATCGCCCCGACAGCCGCCGCCGCCGTTCGCCTCCCGACGTGCCTCCATGCCCTTCTCTTCCGATCTGCAGGCAGCTGCACACGTGCACCTTCCTCCGGCACGTGATGGCGCGTCTGGCCGCCGTTCCGGCCGACATTTCCAACGTCGAACATGCCGTTCCCTGCTCTCTTTGGATCTATGCTCACCTCCTTCATCGGACCTCTTTTGAGCAACGTCCCCGTGTGTTGTACGGTTCAGGTGCTTGTGATTTCGGTTGTTTGCATTTTTGTTCTGACCCATGGCTAGTTCTACCTCCTCAGATACTCCTAAGGACTCCCTAGCATACCAGTGTGGATTCTCTTCCCACTGACGATCATTCCGGTGGTAACCCATTTCCCATGGATGAATCATATTAGTGGTGACTTTTGTTCCCACTGACAATCATTCCGATGGTGACTCTTTTCCCACATATGAATCTGATAGAAACTGATAAAATCTATTAAGGAATTATATGAATGATACTATATTATTCATGATTCTCTAGGGGAATTGACCCTAGCAGAGATAGAATACAGAGAGAATACAATGACCTCTAGGAATTTGAGAGCCTAGTCTCTCCCAAACCATACCACCACAAACTAACCGAATCCCTCCCAAATCCCTTCTACCATATATTTATCAGATACTCCTATTCTAACTGCACATAGCAGTTACATATAACAGTTACTAAATATATATATATATATAGCAGTTACTAATAGTTAACAAGAAACTGTCTATTAAAATATTACATGTCTGCTGCCAATGCATAACTAACAGAGGCCCATTATTATTCTTGTCTAATCAGGGGCCTATATCTAACAATACTCCCCCCTAAATATTCACCTTGTCATCAAGGTGAACAACAAAGTGGCCCATTGAAAGTAAATTTCCCTGGGTCCCACTTTGTTTTGAAGCCGGACGCTCCAAATTGCCATAGATATATGCTTTATCGCTCTTTTTGAACCAATTCTGCCTTTGAGGGCACCAATAATTCTATCAAGCATTCCTCAAGTTCTTGGGTTGTGGCCTAATATTGAAAGAATTGAACCCAAGATGGAGTGAACGCTGATCAATGAATGTACAATCAGCAACCTTTTTGTTAACCCACCGCCTCTTTTCCAATAATCGGACTCGCCCATTAGGTTAATCCCTCGGCCTTTCCGGCGGACTTCCAATGTGCGCCCGCATGTAACTCTTTGGCCTCATCTTGGGTCGCTGTCCTTGATTCTTTTTCTTCATCGATGTCTCGCTTGTGTCATCGGGTTTTGGTTCCCCTAATCTTGAATATAAATTTCAAATTCTGGTTTGAAACGTATGAGCAGAGCCTTCTCAAAGGTGATGAACGCAACCTTCCGATTGGTTTCTCTCCAAGAAAGCCACCAACCGTAAGCTTCTCCATCAAGGCCCATCCAAACCCATGCTAACCAATCTTCCTCACGAACTCTAAGGGCTTCAAGGTCTTGATCAATTGGATCGACCACCAATAGGCGTCCCCCACCGCCATCAAATCGTGGCATCGTTCTTGAACCCATTTTTCTCCTTATCATGAATTTATCCCCTGGATCGGAATCGCTCTGATACCAGTTGATAGAAACTGATAAAATCTATTAAGGAATTATATGAATGATACTATATTATTGATGATTCTCTAGGGGAATTGACCCTAGCAGAGATAGAATACAGAGAGAATACAATGACCTCTAGGAATTTGAGAGCCTAGTCTCTCCCAAACCATACCACCACAAACTAACCGAATCCCTCCCAAATCCCTTCTACCATATATTTATCAGATACTCCTATTCTAACTGCACATAGCAGTTACATATAACAGTTACTAAATATATATATATATATATAGCAGTTACTAATAGTTAACAAGAAACTGCCTATTAAAATATTACATGTCTGCTGCCAATGCATAACTAACAGAGGCCCATTATTATTCTTGTCTAATCAGGGGCCTATATCTAACAGAATCATATTAGTCGTGACTTCTATTTCTGTCGATGATTGACTTATGTTGGTTATGACTCACACTAGCCCAACTCATTGTCCCGGATGCTCTGGCCTGACTTTTTTTTCCTAGATGCACTGGCTCGTCTTTCTCCTAGATGCACTAGCCTTGGCCCCTTGTCCCAGATGCACTGGCCTCGTCTTAGTCTCGGAAGTAGTTGTCTGTCTTAATTTCAAAAATTAAAAAAATTTGGGTCTCCGATATTGTTGTTGAAGCTTCCAAATGAGGAGTTCGGATCTTGCTTTGTTAGATTGCTTGCAAAGAAATTTCTGTCAGGCTGATGATCATTCCAGCTATCTTGCTAAGTCATCTTTCCAGCAACTCTCTCCGGCCTCTCCAACATTCTTGAGTTGCCTTCCAATCATTATTTTCGTGGAGCTCAGTTTTTTTATTTTTTTATTTGAGGGGAAATACATTGTTTTCATGTAACAAGCTTAGCTTAGTAAGCTTTAGCTTGAGGGGGAGTGTTAGAAAATAAGAGAAATATCTGATAATATCTCAGCATATCTTAGAGTATCCTAGATAATCTCTTAGGATTTATTTCTTATTTATATTTTATGATTTGATTCTCTATTTGATTAAGATTAGGATTCTACTTTTAGTATAAATAGGACTACTGGGTTGTCTTTTGTAATCACATCATCATTAACATCAATTCAATATCAGTCTTATTATTTCTTAGTTTGTTTTTCTCTTTTCCTCTTTCCCTACCTAAAACCTTCCAATTCAGCAGTTATCTTGTTGAGTATGACTTTCTGCCGGCATGTGCTTTCTCATTCGCCGTATTGTGCAAATGTGAAGTAATTGGTGGCCTGCAAGCTTATTGATCATCCTAGGACATCTCATTAATAACCTGAACATAATAGGACAACTATACATATGTCCGTTCTTTGTAAAAATACGTCACATTCATGTGGAAGCAGATTAAATTTCTCCCAAAAAGAGGGGGAAATGGACGAATAATTTGTAATAATTAATGCCTTAAATCCATCTCAAATGTTAAGAATTCAACATAGTTTGCTTAGAGAGTTTTATCGCCTTATATCAAGTAATGCCATCTTTTTGGATGTGAATATATGGAGGACCATTGCCTCTTCATGTGACTTTTTGGGGTGTCGGGGGTATTGTATTATTAAGATACTGCAAATGGTGTCAATTTTGAAACAGTTTGATTAGTTTGGTTGCTTCACTTCTTTAATATTTTTTCGTAATTAGTTATATATCATTGCAAGCTTTACTTGCTCAGATATGTTGTATGCAATTTTATGTTGAACCTGACTTCAACTGGATCATTTATCTACTCTAGTTTTGCTGTCGCTACTCTCTTTTATTCTTATAAACTTACAATAACTTGGGTTGTTCCTTCTTCAAACAGCTTGCAAATTATAGGCTCTAACATTTTATCACTAGCTAGAGGCTTCAGTTTGCAAGTTATTCTGGATTTCTGAATCCTTGATAGGTTTAAACCTAGATTTATTGTATTCTGTCTCTAGGTAATGTTCAATCTTGCTTCCTTAAAATTTAATTATTTGAAGCCGATTTCCTGGAACCTGTATTTTTAAACTGTTTCTGAACTTCTACATCTTGATGTATCTGTCATCTTTGCAATGTCTTACTTCATATGCTAGTGTAATTCAAGTGAGCTTCATATTTTGGGTTTATTTGATGTTTGCTTCCTGAATGGTCTGGAATTTGTTGCACTTGTTGGCAGCTTTGGTTAATTGTTTCTTTTGGTGCTGTTGTTTGTAGGAAGCACTTAGGACTAGTTTGGAAGCATCAATCGTTCCTGCTTTTGAGAAGTCTTGCAAAGCTATGTTTGAGCAAATTGATGCCACATTTCAGAATGGACTTGCGAAGCACACAACTGCTATTCAACAGCAGTATGATTCTACCCATTCTCCTCTGGTCATGACTTTGAGGGTAAGTGTAGGATGCTTGTTTTGAAAACACAGATAAAGACTTTTTCTAATGTTTTTCCTGCCATTGGAGATTCCTTTTGCCTTTCTATCAATTCACTATAGACTCTATTGTCTATGTTTCTTTGATTGGCAAAGATATTGTTAGTGTTGATAAGTTACATCGCACTAATCGGATGTAATTTGAGGAATTTTTCTAGTGTATGGTTGAATAATTTTTGTTATTTTGAAAATTATATGATCCATGGGTTTATGTATTAATAGGATTTCAATTCATTTTGTATGCAAATTTTTAAGGAATAATTTAGCATGTGATATCATGATACAATTTCTTACCAAAGAACGTGATTTATATGGAAGATTAAGTAAATTGTTTTGTAAACAACAAGTTTTACTTCATTTCTCACTTGTCACAACCAGGCAAAGTTCAGCATTGTGTATCTACATATACATGTCCTGCAAGAGGCATGAATCTCGGTTCATTCTTGAGAAGCTAATATATGATAAGCCAAGATTCAGTTATACTATGGGCCTTCTTCACTACCATGAACCGGCCTTTGTCCCTTCAATTTAATCTTGAAATCTTGAGAGCCTGACTTATCATATTTGAATGCTCAATATGTAGTGTTATGATTTCACAGGATTCAATTAATTCAGCGTCATCAATCACTCAAACTTTGAGTGGGGAACTGGCCGAGGGCCAACGTAAACTATTAGCAATAGCAGCTAACTCCAAAATATCTGGAGATCCCTTTGTAACACAAATCAACAATGGCTTACATGAGATGGTATGTGTGTTTGTCATTTCCCTTGTCTTCATATTTGCGATGAGTGTATATTTCATACTGCGAGATCACTTGCTCTTGACAGGCTGGGGATCCTACCAAAGAACTATCAAGGTTGATAAGCGAGGGCAAGTTTGAGGAAGCATTCATTGCAGCCCTTCATAGAAGTGATGTTTCAATAGTTTCTTGGTTATGTTCTCAGGTATGAAATTCATTCTGTCTTTTGTTGACTTACAACTCACAATTTCATTTGTTAGGCATGTTGCTTATGAAGAACTAATCAAAAAAAAAAAAAAAAACGGAATGATAGTGAAAGCGTATTCAATTTTTTTTTTTAATTGAGCTGTAGATAGTGGAAACAATTTGGAACGATTTTTCTTGTGCTGGACAAAAGCCATTTCAGTGGTTTTGGGTAAACTTTATGTTCCGGTGGCAGAATAAGGATTAGGGTAATCCTTAGAGAGTAGGGTATTATTTCCTCCAAATGGGAACAACGAGCTCAGGCAAGGCAGAGAAGGTGGGGGATTAGTGGATTGAGGGAATGTAGAATTCCGCTCCTATGTATCCCGGTTGGGAATCAAGGCTAACGTAGTTCTAGGGTGGTGGTGTATTTCGTAGAGGGGGTGAGACTGATGTCGGAACGGAGATAGGATACAACAGAGAAAACCTAGTTTCTAGTGTGTGGGTGAATTCCAGCGTGTCCAAGGCCTTTGCTCCATATTGGTTATATAGCCTCCATGAAGGTGCACGTCACGCACTTAGCGATCCCAATACCGTTAGAGAGAATCATGGTCGTACAGGTATACGGAAGCTAGAATTGCATTCGTGTACGGACTCGGGTACATTGCTAGCTGGCGCATGTGTCCTTTCTTTATATGTGGCTCTCTTCTAGAAGATTCCTTGGTGTATGCATCGAGGGAGTGCCGAGGTCTGTGTTGTTTCTTCCCTTATTTGCCTTCAAGTGAGGCCGAGGACTACAACTCGGTCTTTGGTCCTTATTTAAGATATGTTGAGTTATGTACTATGTCCTCAGTCGTAGGGTTATTTCCTTAAGTCACTTGATGGTCGAGCAGATAACCTGGTTTGAAGCATTAGTTTAAAGAGGTCGGCTCATGGTCGAGAGGCATATACTAAAGTACTCGGTCCTCGACTTGATGCCTATGCTCATTAACCCGAGGTGTTTATCCAGAACATTGTTGGGCTATAGACAAGTTGGGCATATGCAATGTGGATTAGGAATGTTAAGGTTCGACTTGCTATGGTCCAAGGGGATATGACCAAGTACTCGGGCGTCTAGGGGTTGTCTTGCCTTTATATCCGCTGGAGTCCTACATAGGATAATGATAAGGCCTGAAGAGTGCTTATAAGTAAGTGGCAACCTTCACCTTACAAGCTAGCTTTTGGGGTTGAGTTAGGTCCAAACCTAAATTCTAAGATGGTATTGGAGCCTATCCTAGATCCGTTGGGCCGATGTGGAGGGGGTGTGTTGGAGTCCCGCATTGGATAGTGATATGGCCTGAAGAGTGCTTATAAGTAAGGGGCAACCCTCACTTTACAAGCTAGCTTTTAGGGTTGAGTTAGGTCAAAACCTAAATTCTAAGAATATCGTCATAGGCAGGTCGGATCTGGCCTAGATAGTACTTGGTTCTGAATGTCCTGATCGAGATGTCCTTTTGTACCGACCAAGATGCCTTCCTTATTGGGCCGTTCACCCATCATAGTTGGGCATGTCCTACATTGGGCCCTTAATCCAATTTGGGCGGGAACACTTTATAAACACGTTGGTTTTATTTCTTGGTGTCCTTGCCAAAAATAATAAGCATGCAATATTAAATTTGAAATTCATTTTCAGTTCCTACAATAATTTGTGTCCATCTTTATGTCTACTTAAGGGTGAAACCACATCTCATAAACCTAATCCAACCACTCCAGCTATCCCAAACATGATCAAATAAGTTCTCCACTTATCGTTTCTGGTCAATGCATATATTTTGTAGTTCGTGTGATTGTATATCTTACAAATTCAATGTAGCTAACTTTTAACTTCATACATTTTTGTAACCAGGTTGATTTAGCTGGTATCTTGACAATGGTACCACTACCATTAAGCCAAGGAGTGCTTCTGTCCCTTCTACAGCAATTGTCCTGTGACATCAATACCGAGACTCCCAAAAAATTGGCATGGATGACAGATGTGGCTGCTGCTATAAATCCAGTAGATCCAAGGATTGCAGCGCATGTGCGGCCAATATTGGATCAAGTGTACCGGACACTAGGCCATCATCGGAATTTATCGACTACCTCCCCCGTGGAAGCAAGTGCAGTCCGCCTTCTCATGCATGTCGTAAACTCTGTGTTGTTGAGCTGTAAATAACTTCATTGTATTTTACCAACTGTGCAGAAATTGTTAGGCATCAACTTTGGTTTGTATAGATATCTAGATAATTTGGAGGGGATGAAGTGAACAACTGTATGTAGTAGTTGTCGTTGGTGCAACTGATTTGTGTGAAATAGTTTCACTTCTGTATGTTTGTTGTTTACATTTTGCCCTGCCCCCCTCCTTAGGTATCTTTACTTTTTAACAGTCAGATAATGCTATGGCAGGATAAGCCGTGTGCCAAGATTTTGAGATCCTTAATTGTTGAGAACATGGGGTGACTTCAGTTTGGTATTGTTTTGCTTGAATGTTCTATGTGGTTGAGTCCCTGGTGGCATTTTAAAATACAGATAATTGTGAATGTCTGCAAATCAGCAATTGTTGATAATGATTTAGAATCCTCCATGTCATGTAAACTTTACACTAATGTAGCTACAGTAGCAGTTAAGTTGGATTGGAGGCCTTCACCCCTAGTTTTAATGTTAGTGCTGCAGGATTGCAGGGGTATAGTCACATTTCAGACACTGGCCAGAGATTAAGGCCCGTTTGGTTAGTACAACTTATCAGAGCTTTATAAGTGTTTTTATATATAAAAAAAAAGGTGTTTGGATAAGTTTAAACAAGTAATTTATCAACTCCAAAAAGTTGTTTATAGCTTATTTTGATAAGCCAATTTTTTCGCTTATTTGAAAAGTCAATTTTTTTAGCTTATTGAAAAAAAAATTTGTCAGAACATATACGAGAAGTTGTTTTGCATATTTTATAAATTATAAAAGTGTTTTTTCGAGTTTGTATCTAAATATTAAATAACTTAATTTAAAAGTAGTTTATGTCATCAAAGTTTTTCACATACGTCTTTCTTATATAAGTGTTTAAATAAGTTGTTTATCCAAATATGATCGTAGTTTGTATAACATGCTTGGAAGGTAGAGATTCCACACCTCTCCCCCTACCCCATAAGGGGGAAATGAACAATAACCAAAGAAAAATGTGAGTTTTTGCTTATTAGTCATCTGGCAGTGCTTATGGAAGCAAAAGTGTTGGATAGAAAATAAAAAAGGTTAGGTTTAATTATTGAGTTGGTTCCAAAATTATTTGGGAATTTTCAATTAGGTTCCTGAACTAAAAAAATTTCTAATTAGATCCTTGAACTTAAATAAATTGAGTCCCTTAACTAAAAAATTTCTAATTGGGTCCCTAAACTTATATAAATTTTCAATCAGGTCCCTAAAGTATAAATGTGACTATATAAAATAATAAAATAATAAAATAATAGATGATAAAATTTAGAAAAAAGAAAATACTATATTGATGTAATAAAATAACAAAATGACAAAAGATGAATATGAGAGAAAAAACTCACTATTTAAAAATAATAATAATAATAATAATAAATAAAAATAAAAATAAAACTTAATGAGAAAAACTATTAATTAACATAATAACTAAATAAAAATAGATAGATTTGAGAGACAAAATTTAGTTCTTGAAATGATAGTAAAAAAATAACGAAATATGGAATTATGTTGAAAAATCCATATTTTATAACAAAATATTAAGATATTAAATTGAGTGGAATATTTAATATTTGAAATAATATTAAAATAATAATAATAAAAATATCAAGAAAAAATATTATTTAAGAAATATTAAAATAATTTAAGATAAACCTCAATTAAAATATAAAATAATATAATAAATAATAAAATAACTCAAAATAAAATTTATAATCAAAATAAAATGTGATATTTACTTAACTAGATTATTTATTTTATTTATTATTTCAAACAACAATTTTGTTGTTAAATTATATTTATATTTCTATTTTTTTAAATATTGAATTTTTTCACTCAGATTCATCTTTTGTTAGAATATTAGAATAAAAAATATTTCAAATAATAATATTCTCCCCTAAGTTTCATCTTTTACTATTTTATTTTTATTTGAAACATTTTTTCTTCAAAATCATCCTTTAATAATATATTACTATTGTTGCTTCAAATATATATTTATATATATATATTACTATTTTTTTTTGGTAAACCTGGATATCCTCCGACCGTGAGCTAGAGACCAATCATTCGATGTACTGAGATCCATTTAAGGGGTTGACCTCTCCCAACAGATGTTCTTCTTTATACATGAGCCAAGAATCGAACCTCTGACGACATTCTTAAAGGGTTCAATTATCTACCAAATATGTCACATCATGTTGGTATATATATATATATATATATATATTTACTTTTTAAAATATCAAGATTTATCATTCTAATAGCTTAATATTTTGTCATGAAACATGATTTTTTAGCATGATTTTACTTTTCATTGTTTTATTATCATTTCAAGAACAAAATTTTGTCTCTCAAATTTATCTATTTGTATTTAATTATTCTTCTAATTGCTAAACATTAATTTTTCTCACTAAGTTTTATTTTATTATTATTATTATTTTAAATAGTGAGTTTTTTCTCTCATATTCATCTTTTGTCATTTTATTATTACGTCAAATAGTATTTTTTTTCTAAAAATATCATCATCTATCATTTTTTTTTATTTTTTTTATTTTATATAGCCACCTTTTTACTTTAGAGATCTAATTGAAAATTTTATATAAGTTTAGGGACCCAATTAAAAACTTTTTAGTTAAGGGACCCAATTAAAAACTTTATGTAAGTTCAGGGACCTAATTAAATTTTTTTTAATTCAGGGACCTAATTGAAAATTCTTAAATAGTTCAGGGACCAACTCAATAATTAAACCAAAATGCTATTTGGGGTCATTTCAAAAACGTTTTATTAGAGTGGTGTACTGTTCTTTTTCTTTTTTCTTTTTTCTTTTTTCTGGAGCAAATTAGGCTTGGGTGCAAATGTGGTTAACTTGCTCATGCTAGCAGCTGCAAATGGTTCTAATGTCTTAGAAGTGTTATCATTTTCTAATAGATCATTTGAGATTGACTGATTCTCATTAGGGGAATTTTACGGTGCCTATCCTTTTTTATTTTCAAGGTAACGCTAGCAATAGCAAATGGCTCTATAGTCTTACTAGGGTTATCATTTCCTAGTACATCAGTGATTGGTCCCAATCACGGAATTCTTCAGTACCCATTGTTTTTCAGGATATATACCACGCGTGAATTGTTGAATATTTTATTGGGTATTGATTATTTTTAAATATTTCTTACAAAATCAGCTTCCAATAAATACTTAATAATTTATCCTAAGTACTATACACTTTTCCGTATCATATAAATTCACCCAATGAGACATATAGATTATGATATATATCCAAAACCATTATAGGACAAAATGACAGAAATCACAAGATAACTTGCCACAAATGAAGTATAATAATCTCAAAGCAGCTGAAGCCGTTGGTGCTTATCAAATAGCAACCCTTAATTTTATTATATTTTTTGCTAGAAAATAGAACAAAAAGGAAACCAACCCAAAAAAAGGAAAACAAAAACTGGGGCATCCTCAAATCATGCTGGCAGTCATTTACATATGCCTGAAATTACCATAAAGCCATGTAAAACTGATTCATTAGAAAGTGGAGAGTATAACAAAGCTTTAAAATGCAAACCTTGATTTTTTATTTTTTATTTTTATTTTTATTTTTGTGTGTGTTTGTGGTCTTCCCTTAACCAAAATTAGAAACGCAAAAAGAGGAACTAACCCTTATCTCACATTTACATTGTGAAGGGTGAATGAAACTAATAATGTGTACGTGTGCATGTATGCGTTGCTGTGTCATGCGAGTTGGGGATACGGTTTTGCCTTAAAATCCGTAGCGTGTGTGCAAAGCACACCATTTCTAATCAGTTTTCTCTACCATACGTTATCACCAACAGTTCCAAATAGATACATTCATACGTATACCTAAGTCCCTAGTTGTCCTTTGGCATCATCAAGACTCATATATATCATAGGTATCCAACTACCTCCATTACTCTTAAGATCATCATCATCATCATGAGATAATCATTCTGAAAATTGTGTCCATCCTTTCTTTAACATTTTTGTTTTTCACACAAATTAAAAGAGATTTTGTTGATCACTCTTATAGTAACATTTTTTTTTCACCACATATATAGTTTGCTTCAATATGATATAGATGATGAATGTGCATAATTGTGTTTTCATTTGTTTATTAGAGTTATATATGATCTTAGACTATATTAAAAGTGTGTCAATGGGAAATTGGATATCTATGTAGGAATTGATAACATTGTATGTGAATCTTCCATTGACAGAAACGCTTTCTGGGTGTGTGTATAAATGGAGCATGAGAAGAAGAAGAAGAGAGTAAGAAAAGAGGAGGATGAAGCTGAGATTGTGGGGTCTTCTTTTGAGAATAACAACAATGCAAAGAAGAGAGATGTTGATCATGGCATAAGCTTCATGAAGGACAAGGAGGAAGTGAAAGAGGAGGGTTGTTGGGATTCCAACTCGGCACTGGGAGTGTTTGATTTCCCTTGGCTTAAAGATGGTGTGGTTTCCAAATATGAGGACTTGGGTTTTGAAGACAATTTCATGTCATCTCTAAAACACCAAGACACCTTTAAAGCTGCTGGTATTGATTTCTCTGATGAATATGACACACCAGAGGTATCAATGGCTCATATTCCAGAATCCAAGTTGGTGGAGGATGTATGGCACCCATTTGAGAGTAATGGTTTGGGGATGGAAGCTGAGGATGTGGATTGTATTTGGAGCTCTCTTCTTGATCAGCCTCTTTGACAACATTGATTGGGTATTGTTTAATGTTTATATCTTCTTTTCAGATGGATATGCCAAATTTGGGTTAATTTAATTCTAGTCCCAGTCTTTCTTTCTGCATGACTTTTGTTTGGGTAAGCGCCATAACCAATTTTGTCACACTTTTTCTTTGATTGTCCAAATAAAATTACATGGACTTGTATCTTGATCAGTTAGAAAATGCAGTACTATATAGTGGGACATAAATTTTGCTGCATTGAGTATAAATCTTCATTTACTACTTAGGTGGAACTTGTATCCTTATATGTGGAATTCCTGATTTTTTTCCCTGTTGTTAGACACAACTACTGACCTTGTGAATGGAGGTGAATCTCTTATGTAGCATTATCCTGAAAAGTGAAAACCAATTCTGTGCACCAGTCTAAATCAGAACTTATTCCTTTGTGGGGTTACTATAGGTTGAAATGAGTGCAATGTTTGGTTGTTGTAGGGACACAATGGTTGTCTAACATTAATAGGAATAGTTGAACACAATCTTTGCCTCCCTTGTGTCTTTTGATTTGAGTAGAGCTTGCTCTGATTTTTTTTATACGCAATATGTTAGTTTGTTAACATGTTATATTAGTAGGGAGTGTGATTCGAATCTTATATCTTATAATTCTAAGTATATTTATCCCACATCTCAAACCACCTGACCAACTTATAACTCACGTCATAGTTGTGATTCTAATTATACAACTTCTAAATTTTTTATCCGTGAACAACTATTCCTACCGAAAACTTTTTCCTCTTGAATAAAAGCTTCCTTGTAGGATCCTTGTTTTCAAGGTGAAGTGGGATGAGTGCTTAATTAGCTGTTTAGGAAATGAAAATGGAAATCATGATAAAACTTCATTCCAAACAAAGATGAATGGACCAATTTCAGCCTTTCAGGAGCAAGGAAGGTTCTAGCTGGTAAGAGTACACAGTTGTGGGCCACCTCTACTCCAATTCATCTTCTAAAGGCCTATTGCTTCTTTCACTTTAACTTCAAATAATGGGCTTTATTCTCATTGTTGCCATTTTGCCCCAATAAGTATTTTTAGAATTGTTGATATATTTATTACTACTACTTTACAAATTAAAATAATTACTTGTCATATATTATTCTTCCCTGGCCCATAAACTACAATGTTATATTATTATTATTATTATTATTAAGGGCTCGTTTGGTGATCAGGATAGGATGGGGATAGATAGGATAAGAGAGCAGGATAGGAGTAGGATATGATATGAGCAGGATAATCTTTTATCTTATCCGACGTTTGGTATCCACCAGATAACCAACTGGTTAGCATTGTAATTTTAGTACGAATTTTAAAATTTTCGTTTTTGTTCTGAATGTTTTCATATTTTATTAGATTTTAGTTTTTTATAATTTTATTTTTTAAAATTACATAAAAAGACAAAATTGTCCTTGTGATAAAATTACATATAATATTTTAAAAATTTTAAATATTTTTTAGCTTAAATTAATTTTGTTATAATTTTAAATATTCTTTTTTAGTTTTTATTTTACATACAGTTAAATTATTATAATTTTTTTTTCAGTTTTTTAAAATAATGTGAAGTAACAAAATTAGCCTTGTGACAAAATAAAAATAATTTTTTAAATTAATTTTAATTTTTTTTATTTTATGTTTTATTATACCTTTTTTGGTAACCATATTATATTTTATTATACTTTAATTATTTTATATATAAAATATTTTTATACTTTATTATACTATAAATCACCTTATCATATCCTGTTGAGTTCTAAGCCAGCTCCCCTCGGGATAGAACTTTAACTAGATGGACAGGATAAGATATGTGACATAATTTGTTTATCTTATCCTATTGGCTCACCAAACAATAGTTTCTGACGGGATATGATAGCTTATCATATCTTGTCTCTCTTATCTTCACCCCAAACATTCCAAAAGTCATTATAACTTAACGGTGCAGCGATGAAACTGTTGGTTTAAACATGTAGAGCAGTGCATAAGAAGATAAGCTTTCAATACACGAAAACTAAGAATGATAACGAAGACAATAATATAATGCTGGACCTTTTAGTCAAAAAAAATATATATATATATAATGCTGGACCTCAATATATCAAATATTTTCTATTAGAATTAGTTAGCTGAGGTTTTTATTTGGGGGAAGAGACACGGGTAAAGATAAAGATTTGGCACAATGGTTTAAAAGAAGAACCTAATCATTATTTTAGTGAAAGCCAAAGCACGTCACTTGATGAGATAGTATTATATTTCATAATATGATATGCTAACTTTTATAATGGTGATGTATTGAATCTATTGATATTAGAATGGCCCTTGCAGTCTTACAAGATTTTTAAAATTTTGGTAGTAAATGGATAGTTAGACAAATTCAAATGGAAACAGAACAGAAAGGTTAAAACATAAATTTTTATTTTAATTTAATGTAAAAAAAGAAGGCAAGCGAAGTTTCTTCTGGCTGTTACCCCATCAATAAGGACAAAGGAAATAAATAGATTGAAATTGAAAGTTATTGAATAAATAAACAGATAAATTAAAACAAAACCATAATCCTTTTCATTTTGTAACCAAAAAAAAAATCCTTTTCATTTGATAGAATCTGTACAATATACATGACGATATTTCCAAAGGAGGCTGGTACCTTTCCCTATTCTTAAACTGAAATGTGTCACAAATACAAAATAAAAATAAAAATAAAAATAAAAAACTTGAAAATAATGTGTTAAAATAGCATAAAAAATTGAAAATGGCTACTTTGCACTGTGGTGGGTCGTTGCAATCTTTGATTGTGCCGACACTTTTGGTTTCTATGATTTTATCTATAAAGCTGTAGAGCAACAAGTTATGTTGTGATTTTTGGTCTTAATATTTCCTTAGGCCATATATTGGGAACTAATGAAATGTTTTTTTTTTCCCTTGACTATCATCGAACTTGAAATGTGAGAGATTAAATTCCTGAATATTATTAAACATCTAAGTGGGTACCTCTTCTAACAAATTTTTTTTTTCATACACGTGAATTGAGGATCAAATCCAACATTTAAGTAAGATTAAACTTGATTTGGATTTTCCAAAGTCATGCATTCATATGTGTTTGCAAAATGCACCGTTAAATCAATATATGTGTTTGAGGAAGCTTAGCTTGGATCCAATGGTGAATGTCACAAACACAGCGTGAATGTATGATTTTGTGACTTTAAGAAATATAAATATGGTTAAATTATATATAAAATAATTTCAATCTCTTCTCCTGGTTACTTTTTGTCCTTCGGTTCAGGGGCTCATAGGAGGGCTTATATAAAAAAAATTGGGAGAGAGAATGAGAAAGGGTGGAAGAATAGCACAGTTATCTTATAAATTGTATTTTTTCGATCTACTTCGAGAAGTATCCCACCGTCAATCTGAGACGGCGACTAATCTTCCGCAGGAGTTTGTTCGGTACCTCGATGGGTGGCATCCCTTCTGATAGGAGATCACTTAGGACCGTCTTGAAAACAGGTAAAGGACACAAGAAACTTGACCCTAACTACGACCTGTCGGTAGAACCAGAGTTATCAAATAAGCGTGACCCTAACCGCGACCTGCGGTAGAACCAACACTATAAAGTTCTTAACCCAAGAACAATGGGAAAAACTCTCGCAATAGAGAAATTTTCAAATTTCATTAATCATCAAAATCTGCATTGTGTAGTACAAGAGTTCCCTATTTATAGCCTAACTAGGAAATACAATAATTAAATTCCCACTACCATGCATTTACCACATACATTGACAAATGCATATACACTACCTAGAAAGTAAGCATAATCAAGATATTAAATTCACACCAGCCATTATTATGACTTATGGAACTACTAGGAAGCATTTATTGGACTTAGGGGAAAACTAAAAGTCACCAGAAAATTGTGCCCAAAATAACTACGAAAAATACAAATAAAAAATGGTAAAAATTGGATTTAATTATTATCTAAATAGCCCACTAATAATAATGCACTAATCTAAATCTGAATATGCTTCTTTCGACATGCTCAAGCCTTCCATGCTTCTATCACCTTCCCGCTGAGGTTTTTTCCATACCCAAAGCTCGAACCCGATACCTTAATTAAGGGGCATATTGGCTAAAATAATACCAAATATGTATTATGTTGATATTAGCTAAATCTGTTAGCCAATATAGTGCAAAATCTGTTAGCTAGTGCTATTTCTGTTAGCTATTTTTTCTCTTATAGTTGTTAGACTTTTCCTCCATTGTATCTATATAAGTCTTGTATTCCATTTTAGGATTGTATTCTTTTCTTCATTCTATTAAAAGAGATTTGTATTCAATATATACAATTTGTCATTTACATTCATTCTGTAATATGGTATCAGTTTTATTTTACCGAACTCCTGCTTCCGCCATTTTTTTTCCCTTTCTTGCTTCCATGGCTGATCCTTCTGCTTCTTCCAACACCTCTGGTGACAACACACCTTCACCTCCTCCACCACCACAGATCGATCCAACCCAGAACCCTAACAGCCCTTATTTTCTGCACCCAGGGGAGAATCCAGGATTCGTCCTTGTCTCTCCCCCATTCAATGGCGACAATTACTGCACATGGAGCAGGGTCATCAAACGCGCCTTGTCCTCTAAAAACAAGATCAAATTCATTGATGGCACTCTCCCTCAACCAGTTGCCACCGATTCTTTGCATGATCCCTGGCTTCGCTGTAACCATTTGGTCGTTTCTTGGATCACCAGAACTTTGTCTCCACAAATCATTCATAGCACCATCTCCATACTGTTGACAAATGCTACCTTAAGCATGGTTTTCCCCCAGGCTATCGGAACCGCAATCAGGGTGCTACTCTCCAACTTTCTTCTGCTGCTCAAGAATCTCCTATCAGGCTTGCTGCACCTTAGCCTCATCTGGTTCAAACTCCTCAAGATCAGTCTTTATCTCTGACTCGTGACGATTTCCAATATCTAGTCTCATTACTGCATGATAATAAATCAGATGCTCGGCCTACTGTGAGTTCCATTTCTAAACCTCCAACCTCTGATTCTCATTCCCACATTGTCTCCAGTATTACTCAGTCAGGTAAGGTTCCTTCTTCTCAATCTTTATGGATCTTGGATTCATGTGCTAGTGACCATGTTTGTCCTTATGCCCACTTCTTTAGTTCCTTTACAAGAATTTTTCCAATTGCTGTGAAATTACCAAATGGTCTTGTTCTTTATGCTCACTATTCTGGTACAATTGTTTTCAACTCCAATTTTTACTTAACTAATGTTCTTCATATCCCTGATTTTCACTTTAACCTCATATCAGTTAATAAACTCACACAAACTCTTAACTGTCAATTAGTCTTCTCACTTCATTCTTGTGATATTCAGGACTGCCATACACAGAGGACGATTGGGCGTGCTAATATTCATCACAACCTCTACGTGCTGAATCATACTCCTACACCTCTTTTGCATACTTCTCATACATCTTCTCCCATTAATTCTGTTAGCAATGTTCGGATGCTCAATAACATTTCATCTCTTTTTGATTTGTGGCATTTTAGGTTAGGCCACCCATCTATTGATGTAATGCGCACTCTATGTACTCATTTCCCCTGTATTGCATTCAATAAAAATTTGATTTGTGATTATTGTCATTTTGCTAAACAAAGCAAACTGCCCTTTCCTCACATCATGACTAAATCTGAATCTCCTCGCCCTGATATTTCTTATTCTGTTCAACAGCTCAGCCAATACATGGCGAAACCGACATCCTTGCACCATGAAGCTGTTGTTCGTGTCCTCAAATACATTAAACACTCCCCTGCTCTTGGATTGTTCTATCCAAGTACTTCTCAGCTGCAGATCAAAGCCTTTAGCGACTCCGATTGGGCTAGTTGTCCAGATTCTCGCAAGTCAATAACCGGTTATTGTGTCTTTCTTGGTGACTTTCTCATTTCATGGAAATCCAAGAAGCAACCAACTGTTTCCAGATCTTCTTCAGAAGCAGAATACCGTGCCTTGGCTTCCACAGTCTGTGAAATTCAGTGGATTCATTACCTCCTACGTGATTTGCACTTTAACTCCATCCCTTCGGCTTTGCTATATTGTGATAGTCAGTCCGCTCGTCATATTGCCAGCAATGCTTCCTTCCACGAACGTACCAAGCATATCGAATTAGATTGCCATATTGTCCGTGAAAAACTTCAGGCTAAGTTTTTTCATCTATTACCCATTTCAAGTGTTAATCAGTTGGCTGATGTTTTGACCAAGGCGTTGGATCCAACTCCATTTCAAACTTTAATCTCCAAGCTGGGTTTGCTTAATATTCATTCGCCAGATTCCAGCTTGAAGGGGGGTATTAGCTAAAATAATACCAAATATGTATTCTGTTGATATTAGCTAAATCTGTTAGCTAATATAGTGCAAAATCTGTTAGCTAGTGCTATTTCTGTTAGCTATTTTTTCTCTTATAGTTGTTAGACTTCTCCTCCATTGTATCTATATAAGTCTTGTATTCTCTTTTAGGATTGTATTCTTTTCTTCATTCTATTAAAAGAGATTTGTATTCAATATATACAATGTCATTTACATTCATTCTGTAATAGGGCAATAGATCTTTAACCACTCGCGCCAACATCAGTTGGTACTATAGTAAGAGGAAAAGGGTTTGGTCATTTCATTAAAATTAAAATGCTCAAGTATTTAGTAAATGATAAGACATGATTTTACTGTATTAGAAGTGTAACTTTCATAATTTTGATTAAATAGATTTACAATCCAACTAAGAAAATGACGGAAAAATACTTCAAATAAATTCATCTCTTCTCAATATAATCTTAACTTCTTAAGTATATTATGATTAGGTTGACTGGCTGTTCTTTTTCTTTCTTGTATCCATGGAAGTGAGTACTTAACAACCACCCACAGCATCAGATGTTACTAGATGTGTAATGTATTGCTATACAAAAGGGAAAGTATGATCTTTCTACCCAAAAAAGAAAAGTATGATCTATTTTGTATTTTTTTTATACACTTTTAATGCATTCGCCTCATGAAAACTGTCGGTGAGACCTATAATTGTTGATTACATTACACGATGGCACGCACACAACCTTGTTTGCTAAGTTGTAGATAGTATTATAGTGTAAGAGGTCAAATAGCCCAATCTGTAGCATTACTACAAAAATTAAAAAGACATGCCCTTGTGTTTTGTAGATGAGATATGATCTAGATGTGCACCATTCCATGCTTAATGGTCCCAAAAGAAAGTGGCTGCTGGTGCTGCACGTTACTTATTTAGGTTCAAGTTATAAAATATTTGCCACAAAGCTGGTTCAAGTGTTCAACCATATTATTAAAAAAATTGTTTTAAAATAAGTTAAATAATTGTTTTACCATCACTTTAAATCGCAGTAATGTTGATTTTCCATTCTTGCGTCTACGTTGTTTGTGCAATGTTTTTCTTGCTGCTATAGTGCTATTTTAATAAATTGTTAGTACAAAAGGTTTTTATATTTATATTCAATTATATATTGCTACAAAGTTTTATAATAATTATTTTTAAAGTTAGACATATAATAATATACGATTCATTGATAGTATGAAAAAATTATACTTGTGATGCATAGTTATTTAAAAAGTTATATAATAATGTATAATTAATTAATAATATAAAATATTTTGTTAATGTTAACAAGAATACAAGATATTAAAATTATGATTTAATTGTGATGTGACGTTAATGTAATAGTTTTTTTTTACTAATAATATAATTTTTTTTGATTTTATAATTTTAACTAGCTTGACGCGTCAACTTCTTCAATATACATAGCAGCGGAGGGAGTGAACGTGAATGAAGAGTTGCTGTGCTTGACTGGCCACTCATAGGCGCGTGACATCCAGATCCCAGATAACACCTTCATATGCTTCTGTTTAGTGTTTATAAACAAACAAACAAACCAACCAAAAGGAATAAGACAAGATTATCGTGTTTTTAATTACTAACTGATTTGATTTTTAATATATGAACTTATATAAAAATAAACTACTAAATTCTAATGACTCTTTTATTTCTTTTGTCAAAAAAAAATAAATCTTTTATTTGAAATAGAGAATATCTTTTTTTTGCATTAAATAATCATTCATTACTAATGATTTTTATGATATTGCGCGTTTTCATTCCGTGAGTTTACTATTAAGGAGAAAAAAGTTGGATTGGCATTTGCAAGAAAAGTTAGAGAGACATATTAACAGAGGCAAACCATTCTGTTCCTCAATCCTCGTTCATTTGTTTGGTTCTTCCTATCATCTAATCTCCAACGTCTTTCTTCTCTCTTCTGAACATTTTTTCAGAAATGGGTACAACTCAATAAAGAAAAAAGTTGCAGTTTTTGGAGAACGGGTCCCTATTGGGTTTTCCCCATTTCATTTCTCACACAAACACACATCATAACGAATCTTTCTCTGTTTCCCATCCCAAAATGCGTTTTTCTCTCTTTCTCTCTCCTCCCTAACTCATTCTAACTGCTTCAGATTTCTTCCTCCTCCTCCTCTTTACGCTTCTTTTCCCAAAACCTCAAATCTTTGAACTTGAAAATTTCTCTGAACAAAATTTCTAACGCACCCACAAGAAAAGGAGAAAGTGGGTCTTCTTTTTTCCTCAAAAAGATTCTTTCTTGGCACCAAAGAGACGCGTGGCTTCTTTGTCTTTTTTTTTCCCTTCAATTTCTCAAGAAAGTGACAGCAGAGGTTTCTCACTCTCTGGTTGTAGTTGATTGTTGAGGATTTCAGTGGAAAATGTTGGGTTTGAGAAACATTGTGCTGTTGTTCCTGTGCATTACTGTTGTTGCTCCTATTGTGCTCTACACTGATCGCCTTGGCACCTTCAATTCCCCTTCCAGTGAGTTTCCCTTTTTAATTTTCTTCCTACAAATTCTTTATTTTATCTATTAGGTAACTGATTTTGGTTTCTTTTGGTTGGTTTTTGAATGTATTTTGCAGCCAAGCAAGAGTTTATTGAAGATGTCACTGCTTTTGTAAGTGGTCAAACCCTTGAAATTGAAAGATTCTTCTTCAGTTTTTTATTTTTATTTTTTTTTATTTTTTAAGAATGAGATCTTTGAATTTCTGAATCTTTTTTTTTTTTTGGTTATGTTTTCTCAGTCTCTCAGTGCAGCAGATTCTGGCCACTTGAATTTGCTACCCCAGGTAAAGTTTCCCTCTTTTATTTACTATTTTGATTTTTGGGTGCATATACCTTAGTGCTGAATCTGTGACAATTTATTGTTGAAATCTCTCATTTTTGCATATAGGAAACTTCAACTGCCCTAAAAGAACCTATTGGGGTTGTGTATACTGATGGCTCAATCAACACTAAGAATTTGCCTCAAGGTATTTTGTTTGGGCTTGCTCTGTTGTTCAGTAAGATTGTGGTATTTTTCCATTTCTTTTCTTAGATCCTGCTCCTTGTATTTTTCGTTGTTAACTAATCTAATTGTCACGTTGCCCCAGACCCGCAATCGGTGGAGTTTATGGAGCATGCATCTGCCAGGGTATTGTCAACTACAAGTGAGGAAAATCAAGCTCAAAAGGATAATCCCATTAAGCAGGTGACAGATGGTATTAAGCATGGAAATCAAGGAAGCAACACCTTGGAGAAAGCTGATTCTACTGGTGAAAATGCAAGTGGGGAAGATGCTATTGATGTGGATGACAATGATGGGAAACTTACTAAGTCAGCTCAGGCTTCTGTTCAAGAGTCTCAAATTAAGGTAGGTGATATATTTTCCTGATGATTTTTCTATCCGTTTCGTTGTTCATTTTGTATCTATTGCTGCTGCATGCTCACAGAAGTCTTAAACTGTGATAATTGGGTGAACAATTTCCTTAGGCTTGTCATCCTGAAAACAGGTTATACATATGTATGTTTATGGTGGGCAATCCATCATCAGTCAAATATAATAATTTATAATATTATGTATAAAAAGTGATTCTGGTGCTTGAATTGTTCATCTTATCAGTATTTTTTAAGTTTAAGGTCTAATTGTGTCCATTGGTAGCTCTGAAGTAGTTCGTTTTAAATTGCAAATAGAAATCGGTACACTGTTTTAATGTCCTTTTAATCAAGTTTAGTTGATTAATAAATTCCACATTAATTTAAATATAGATAGGTTTGTGTCGCCATGATGTAGATATCTTTGACAAGACCGTGTACATTTGTAATTGAGGACATGAAAAAAAATTTATGCGGGGTGCATTCTTGTGCAGTGAAGATACAACATAGGCGTGTTGGTTGGTGCAATATCTTTTTCTTTATCTTATTTACTTTCATAAATATTGATCTTGTAGTATATTAAAAATGGGTTTGAGTCTGATAAAAATCAAATTAATAGGAGTTATTTCAACTGCTCATTTCAATCAAGGGAAGGGAACAAATAAGTTGCTAATACAGTGTTGTCCGTCAACATTCATTACAAACATTTTTACAATCCTATTTTTAACAAAATTACATCATCCTAGTGAAAGAAAATAAGCCTCAATGCATATTTAGATTTTTTTTTTGTTTGGTGCATCTTTTTTCAGGCTACTAAGCAGGAGCAACAAGCAACGGAAACTTCTGGCAAAGCAAACAAGAAAGGACCCGTATTCTCTGAAACCAATAAGCAGAATGAACAATCACCATCAGATGCTAGGGTACAGCGACTAAAAGATCAGCTCATCCGAGCTAAGGTCTATCTTTCCCTTCCAGCTATTAAAATCAACCCCCATCTCACTCGGGAGCTTCGAATGCGGATAAAGGAAGTTTCACGAACACTTGGAGATGCAAGCAAAGATTCTGAATTACCTAGGAAGTAGGTGAACCTTTAAGAATGCTGTTATATTTGTCTTCATGTTTTTCTGTTATGTTATGATTCTCACGTTTGCATTTTCCCCTTAAGTTTCTTTTGCTGCTGGATATAAACATGATGAATAGCTCAATTTCTGCATTGAGTTGCATTTTGTCCGGTCCTAATCTATCTATATTTGTACTAATGCCAGTGCAAATGAGAAAATGAAGGCAATGGAGCAATCATTGATGAAAGGAAAGCAAATTCAAGATGATTGTGCTATTATTGTGAAAAAGCTTCGGGCTATGCTCCACTCGACAGAGGAGCAGCTTCGTGTGCACAAGAAGCAGACTTTGTTGTTAACACAATTGACTGCAAAAACATTGCCCAAAGGTCTTCATTGTCTTCCATTGCGCCTTACAACCGAGTACTATAACTCGAATTATTCTCAGCAACAGTCCCCAAATCAAGAGAAGTTAGAAGACCCTCAACTATACCATTATGCAATATTCTCAGACAACATATTGGCAACAGCTGTTGTTGTGAATTCAACTGCTACCCATGCTAAGGCAAGTTATTTTCACTGAGAATTTCGTTGACATTTCTTTGGCTTCCAAGATCATTGAGAAACAGCAAAGAAAATTTGTATAGATGTGCTGGGATGTAACTACACTTTATTGATTGTGACTAATATTTTTTTCTATTTTATTTTTGACCATTAGTGAAGAATTAAATCAAAAAAGAAAAGAAACTATAAGTTTCATTGTCATGAATGCCAATGGTACTTTACTTTTATTTCCTATTGACATCACTTGCTTATAATAACAATAATCTTTTATCAAATTTTCAGGATGCCTCAAAACATGTTTTCCACATTGTTACTGATAGGCTCAATTATGCGGCAATGAGGATGTGGTTTTTGGTAAATCCACCGGGCAAGGCAACCGTTCAAGTTCAGAACATTGAAGACTTTACCTGGTTGAATTCAAGTTACAGTCCTGTTCTAAAGCAGTTGAGTTCTCCATCTATGATAGATTATTACTTCAAGGCTCATCGAGCAACCTCTGATTCAAACCTGAAGTTTCGGAATCCAAAGTATTTATCTATCTTGAACCACCTCCGCTTCTACCTGCCTGAGATCTTTCCAAAGCTCGACAAGGTCCTGTTCTTGGATGATGATCTAGTTGTGCAGAAGGATCTGACTGGTCTTTGGTCAATTGATTTGAAAGGCAACGTAAATGGTGCTGTAGAAACTTGTGGGGAGAGTTTTCACCGATTTGATCGCTATCTCAACTTCTCAAATCCTCTTATTGCTAAGAATTTTGACCCACGTGCTTGTGGATGGGCTTATGGGATGAATATATTCGATTTAGCGGAATGGAAGAGGCAAAACATCACTGAGGTGTACCACAACTGGCAGAATCTGGTAAGTCGTGCACTTTGGTTTACTTTTCAGAAAGTATTGCACATGGTTTAGAGTTACTCGCAATTAATCATATATTAGTATTGTTTTTGAGCAAAAAATTAATTGGACTACAATGGCTTGTTTTTCTCTGTTTTGAATTGTGAGCTGATTTTCTTTTCCAATTAAACTGAAATGCAGAATCATGATAGACAACTGTGGAAGTTAGGAACACTGCCACCTGGACTCATAACATTCTGGAAACGAACTTTCCCACTGCACCGATCTTGGCATGTCTTGGGTCTTGGCTACAACCCTAATGTCAACCAAAAAGATATTGATCGGGCTGCTGTTATACACTACAATGGGAACTTGAAACCATGGCTTGAGATAAGTATTCCCAGGTTCCGAAGTTATTGGGCGAAGTATGTCAACTATGATCATGTGTATCTGCGAGAGTGCAACATCAATCCATAGATGGCTCTTGGTATGTTTAATCATTGAAGTTTTCTCAGCATTAGCCATATGCGATGCGCCTTATAGGTCTGCAATTCTGTCTGTGTAGGGCTTCTAATTTTTTTTTTTTAAAGCTTTACAATTCTTTTTGTATACGTATGCTGTTTTATATCTGTATTTTTTGGACGTGAGCATAGAAGATTCAGAGCCAAAATCAGGGTGTCAATTGCAACCATTGGTCACATAGCTGCAGAGATGCTAACTGTACTTGTAAATGAAATTGAAGAGGCTAGTTTATTTCTTGTCTTGTGGTTTTTCTTTTGTCTTATGTGCATGCTTTAAGTTGACACTCCTAATTGACATCATTAGTGGAGTGGTATGGTATTCTTTTGCTTATATGCAATAATACCTTGTGCAATTAATCAATGTGAATGCATGATTAATCTCTTCTTTAAGGGATCTGTTTCTTTTATTAACATTTCTGTTTGACATATGGCAATCTACAACTATGGCTATTGGCAATGGATTGTATTACCCTCAATGTGTTGAGAAAAAAAAGGGCTAGTTGTTGAATATAATCATTGTAGTTAACCACACGGACAATTCAAGGCTCAGTTTTGGTGAGGTGGGTGGTACCCTCTTTCACTTTTTCAGTATCAGGTGGTCTCTGGTCAGGCTTTATAAAACTGCAAGGGTTTGGTCTTTGGTAGGTAATGGTTAAGAAATGTTACTAAAAACATGGGAAAGTAGAAGTATGGTAGGACCGAAATGGAAGATGGTTGAAGTGCATGCAGGTGAATAATTGATTACGAATAAGATGGAAGTAGCTTTGAGTGGACAAAACAAAAGCATCATAGACATAATTTGGTTGGGTCCCATAGACAGGCTGTTACCCCAATAGGACATATATTAGAAATGATAATAAAACAGCACAACCAAGTGGTCTGGTCTGGTAGGTTTAAAGAATCAAGGATATATTATGATCACGTGGTGGTGGAACCCCATTTTATGTTGGTACCCATTGTGATCAAATGCATGGACTTCACATGAACCCGTTCGCTTTCTTTATTTTTATATGTGGGTGATGGGCTTCTTCCTCTCTGTCACAAGTTCACAATGGACAGCAAGCAAATGGGTCGTTAACGTTGGACTAATCGGTAGATATGTCCTCACTCTTCACGGGCAACACCTAAAGGACTTTGTGAACCGCACTGCCACTGTTTGATACACATCCCAAATGTTAACGAGTGCTCTGAGGGTATTATCTAACGAATTCAAAGAAGTTTTTATGGAAAGTGATGTAATCAATATATTGGGAAGGGATATACTTTGTTTTTCAATGAATAATATCATGTTTGGATTCCTTAAACAATATCCTTAGAATGTTTGTTAGCAAGATTTTGTTATATATCCATATTTACACCGCTTGGGGGTACGACTGCGTACATCTATTCTTTTCATATTCCATTGGGTGGAGTCTCGTACAATGGGCTGTACTGAACTTATCATTTTTTGCACTTATACTCTGAATGAAGCACTTCAATAAATGTAAAATGTGACTCTTAAAAGATAAGTATCAAACATTTTTCAATTTGCATGTTTACTGCCTGAAGCCTGACCGCATGAGTCTCGAGACTCGAGAGCTAATGTGACATATTGACTAGGGGTGTAATCGGATCGGATTTGATCGGTTCGGATTTGGCGAATTTTTAGCGATGGACCCGAACCGAACCGATCACAATCGGATTGGTTCGGTTCGGATCATCGGGTTACCTTTTATTTTATTTTTAAATTTACACTTAAATATTAATAAAAAATTAGAAAAATAAAATAAAATATACATATTTAATTATTAATTATATTAAATATCTATATAATAATATATTAATATTATATAAAATAATTTTTTTAAAAATATTTTATAGGGTTCGGATCGGATCGGATTAGATTTCTCGGATCCGAGACCCGAACCGATCTGGTTCGGATCGACGTTTTGGAATCCGATCCGATGATCCGAACCAATCCACCAAAACCGGTTCGGATCCGTCAGGTTCGCGGATCAGATCCGCTTACACCCCTAACTCAAATTATTGACGATTATAGGCATAACAAGTAATTTTTGGGGTTTTCATGGTATTTTATTGTTTTTGCACTATTTAAATGTGAGATTATAGAGCATATGATTAGACCCTTCCCACAAGTGCTTGAATTAAATGGTCCTCTCTTGAAACTACCCAAATTCTTGTGGGTAGCACAGCAAGTAGTTTTATTCACTCAAATTGCACAGTAGAGTATATATCTGAAGTGGATTAAGCTTGTACATCTATCCAACAATGCTTGGGCCGTGACTTCAAGTGGCGTAAACAAAGGAACCAAGTTATCTTCTACCTACCCTTCCATAGAGAGCAAGTATTTTTTAAGACCTAAAAAGAAGAAAAAAAATATGAAGAAGGCAAGTTTTTCTCAATGAAATTGCCATAAAAGGAATTACCAAGAGTAAATGATAATACCTACTGGCTAGTTTGAATAGAAACACATTCTACATGCAAGTGTCATTCTCTGTGGTTTTCAATATCAACATCACCACGGTACACATGTGAAACTTTGCTGTAATTGGTGGTTTACACGTTTTAAAGATTCAAGAGAATGGACAGTGACACCTCAAAGCTTAAGCTTCACTTCTTCATTGATATATATTGGAAATTTGGAATATATATAGATGATATCTCTTCACATGCACTTCCCATCACAAACTTCCTTATAAAGAAAGAGTGCAAAAATAATATATGATCAAATATCATTCTCTTTGCTTCTTGTTCATCCTTATCCTTATCCTTATCCATTCTTCATGTGCCTCTAAAAACAATGTATCAAAACTAGTGAATGAGGTGTGTGCCAAAACCTCAAACTACTCATTCTGCATTGAGTCTCTCTATTCTGATCCTCACACCCCTGAATCAGACCGCTATGGTCTAGCCTATGTTGCATTTGGTTTGGCATACCTCAATGCCACTAGCACTAGAGACTACATAGCAAAGCTGCTAAAGAAAGCCAATTCTTCAACCCACTATGGCATGAGTCTTCATAGGTGTGCTAATGATTATAAAAAGGCTGTGTCAGCTATTGAAATAGCTTACAATGATTTGAACTCTGAGACTTTCTTTGAGTTGGCTGATTTGGCTGGTGATGCTTCTCATGCTGCTGAGGATTGCCAAGGCACTTTCAAAGGAACTACCCATCATTCCTTGCTTCACTTCATGAATAATGCTTTAAAGGGTCTTTGTGAAATTTGTGTTGTTATCTCTAAATTGTTCACAGGGTCCTAATCTTTTGGGATATTTTACTTTTGCTGTATACATCATATTCATTATTGATAATAATTTCTTTTTGGTACATTAGTTTGTTTAATATGAATACATATATATCATTTGCTGCCATCTTAGAAAGCCAACTTATGAATGCTTTGGACCAATGTCGTGTGCTTCTGTAGGCTCAGCCAAATGTGTCCGGAAAAGTAGTATGGATAAGAAGTGACTCGTGAGCAGCAGCTCTGTGTTCTCAATGATTAAAACTTACTCTTTATAATCTTATGTTTGATTTTAAGATTCATAACTATTGAGAGAAATCTCCACTTGCAAGTTCCACTAAAGACCACCAACTTAAGGATTTATAATAGAATTGCGAATAGGAAAAATTTTATAATTGAACTCAAGTCATTGGAAGAGTGGACGGAAGACTTGATTAGAATTATCAATCCCCGTTTGATGTAATTAAGTTGCTGAATCTACGAATGATTCAGTATCATTTACAAAATGACTCTAGAGATCCATGGAATCTAACCGTTCCTATTCAATAAGAACTTATTTAAGAAAGGGCTAAAAAGGGTTAAGAGGGTATGTTTCTTACTTTAACTACCAAGTTTGAACTTTAGGTCAGTACTTAAATACTTGAGGGACAGGGAGAGAAGAGAATGGAACGAGAAAAGGTGGAGCACATTGCAGGAATTTAAACCCATACTTACAATTGATGTCTCACATCTTACTCACTCGAGGGGACATATTAAAATTAATTTTGGATAAAATGTTTAATAGAAAGATTGTTAAAGCAAAGTTGTACACTTGTATATACATGTAGTCTGTATTAAATTATAGAATATAATGATTCTATTACATGATGATGAAAAGGGAGCAGAGCATGTAAATATTAAGAGTCCATGAGTGAATATAGGAGGGATGATGACCATGTCAAGCCGCATGTTTTGGCGGTCTGAACCCAGTTTTCATTTTCTGAGGCATTTCAAAGCTTCAATTTCCAATGTGACTCGCATTCCAAACACTGGAACCTTAACGCCTAAGAAACCGAGACCAAGGTCTTGTTCCTATGATGCACTACTCCACAAACGTAACGCAGAGATAACGAATCTGGGTCACCATGGCAAGGTCAAAGAAGCAAGGAAACTGTTCGATGAAATGCCTCACCGAGATGTTGTTTCTTACAACTCCATGATCACGGTTTATCTCAAGAACAAGGACCTACACACAGCTGAAATGATGTTCAAGGCCATGCCTCAAAGAAGCATCGTTGCTGAGTCCGCAATGATTGATGGGTATGCTAAAGCTGGTCGCTTGGACGATGCTCGCAAGGTGTTTGATGAAATGTCTGAGAGAAATGCATTCTCTTGGACCAGTATGGTCTCTGGGTATTTTAGCTGTGGAAGAATTGATGAGGCTATGCACTTGTTTGATCAAATGCCTGAGAAAAATGTGGTGTCTTGGACTACAGTGGTTTTGGGTTTTGCTCGCAATGGGTTGATTGATCGTGCTCGCAAGTTCTTTGATCTCATGCCCCAAAAAAATACCATAGCTTGGACAGTTATGGTCAAGTCATATCTTGACAATGGCATTTTCAGTGAGGCTTATATGCTATTCCTTGAAATGCCTCAAAGAAATGTTCGTTCTTGGAACATCATGATTTCAGGTTGTCTTAGTGCCAACAGAGTGAATGAGGCTATTAGGTTGTTTGAATCAATGCCGGATAGGAGTCATGTTTCATGGACGGCTATGGTTTCAGGTTTGGCGCGAAACAAGATGATTGGCATTGCAAGGAAGTATTTTGATCTCATGCCTAATAAGGACGTAGCTGCTTGGACTGCAATGATTACTGCATATGTTGATGAGGTTCTCATGGACGACGCTAGTGAGATTTTCAACTTGATGCCAGAGAAGAATGTTGTGGCTTGGAACATGATGATTGATGGTTATGCCAAGAATGGTAATGAAGGGGAAGCCTTAAGGCTCTTTGTTTTGATGCTAAGATCTTGCTTTAGACCTAATGAAACCACTATGACTAGTGTGGTCACTTCCTGTGATGGCATGGTGGAGCTCATGCAAGCTCATGCAATGATCATTCGTCTCGGGTTTGATCATGACACCTGGCTTACAAATGCTCTTATTACTTTGTATACCAAAAGTGGGGATCTTTGTTCTGCTAGGCTTGTTTTTGAGCTACTAAAGTCAAAAGATGTAGTGTCATGGACTGCAATGATAGTAGCCTACTCAAATCATGGGCATGGTCACCATGCGTTACAGTTATTCGCATGCATGACAGTATCAGGAATCAAGCCAGATGAGGTCACCTTTGTGGGACTCTTATCAGCTTGCAGTCATGCTGGACTTGTCAACCAAGGTAGAAGACTGTTTGACTCAATCAAGGGTACGTACAATTTAAATCCCAAGGCTGAGCACTATTCCTGCCTTGTCGACATTCTAGGTCGAGCAGGGCTTGTGGATGAAGCAATGGATGTAGTATCTAGAATCCCTCCTTCTGAGAGGGATGAAGCTGTTCTTGTAGCATTGCTTGGTGCATGCAAGCTACATGGGGATGTTACAAAAGCAAATATCATTGGGGAGAAGCTATTAGAGCTAGAACCAACTAGTTCAGGGGGCTATGTACTACTGGCCAATACATATGCTGCCGAAGGGCAATGGGATGAGTTTGCACAAGTGAGGAAAAGAATGAGAGAGAGGAATGTGAAGAAAATTCCAGGATATAGTCAAATACAATTAAAGGGAAAAAATCATGTATTTTTTGTTGGGGAGAGATCTCATCCTCTGGTTGAGGAAATTTACATATTGTTGCAACATAATCTTCAACCTTTGATGAAGGAAATGGGTTATACACCAGATAACTCATTGCTGCTAGATTAATTCCCTTTTCAATTAAAGACCAACATAGTTATATATCACGAAAAAAAATTGTATAGGTTATTGAGCTTTGCTTATTGGTTACTACTTACTATGAGTGTCACTGCTTAATTCAACATTGGTCTCCTATCCCGCATCTGATATAAATAACTGTGAATGATAAATAACATAATAAGATTAACAATATCAGTGAGGATGCAATGGTTACAGACAACAGTTACTTTGTGAGGATGTTTTGGCTTTGGAAGAAGAGGACTTTATGTTTTTTGTCACTGAATGAGCCAAAGTACACAAGGGAAGAGGGAGCTGAAAAAGGTTAAAAGGTGAAATGTTGCTTACCGTTCAGTTCCAAAGCCTAAATCAAATTCAAACAAGTGAATGATTTACCCTTCTTTTCTAATCATGGATTTCTAAAAGCTGAGGAATGACTCTTTCTTTTTTCTTTATTTTGTGGTCCAGATAAGAACCAAAAGATTCAGAAATGACCCTGAAATCCAATTACATTATGATTAATAGACTACCAAAAGTGAGGGCGTCATAACAACTAGAAAATGCCAAAACTTTACCCCATGACATATTAACAACCGCCAGAGAATCAGGAGCTTGTATTAAGGAAAGACTATTCATGACAAAGAAAGAAGATATGGATAGAGACATTGACATATTGAAATTAGATTAGATTAGACAGATAAGCTCATAATGCATAATCTAAGTACAAACCCTTATAAAATTTGGATTTGACCAAGTCAATTTCAACTATTTGAGCAACCAATCAGACACACTTCCTCTTTGTAGGCTAGTTAGCAGCAAGTTTTTGAGGACATTAGGAAGCTTTCCCCTTTACCTTCTTTTGAGATGCATGAAAGGATCACTAACAGCTTTCTCATATGTCATTCACAAAAAGAGAGATTCCCTAAGCTCTCAACACTCTCATTATTTTCCTTTGGCTCATTCATTGTTTTCTAACTCTACAAGAGCAACTTGCTTTGAAGAAAACTATTCCAATTTGATAACTTACTAGCGATTGATAACTAAACTCATCACAACTCATAGCTTTAGGAAATAAATTAAGTTAGAGATTTATTAGCTTTTTATCATTTGTCTTCTTGTTATACGTCTTGATTGAAGCATGTCAAGGGAAGCATCACTACCTAACTAATCCAAATAACTTATGGACAGAAAAGAAATCTATAATGTTTGAACATGGACAAAAAGTTGCAAATTCATGGAATATGTTCGTGCTCATCACAATCATGTCTACAATAGTTTAACAAGTGTGGTAGTTAACATCAGGTAGTGTCTTGCAGGAATCTAATTCTTACAAGTTGTTGCAGTTGAATTTAGAGAGTTAGTTTATTTATTTTGCTTTATTTGGAATGCTTGTGTTTCAACTTTTGTTAGATGATATATATTATGGTATTTATCTTATCTGAACATAGGTTACAATAGTAACAAATAGCTAGGTAACTCTTTATATTTTGGGACACCCAAAAGAAAATTTGGAAGACCAAAAAAAGAAAGAAAGTAAAAAAGAGTGGTCACCTAGGGCAGGAGTATTCAAAGAGTGCCTATTCTAATATAGGGTTTCAGTCATCAATGGGACAACTCATTCTTTTTCTGATAAAAGGGAAGGGAAGAAAGCAACGTGCTTACAAAATGATCAGATAAGTTTTAGTTTGTCTCTTTTTACAGTGCAGTTCAAAATATAGAAAATTTAAAGCTATCATACCAATTAATTATATGACATATTCTGTATGGTATACTATAATTATCTATGGTTAAATTCTAGTCTACCTATAGGGAAAAAATTTCCTTATTTAAACATAAAAACTAGTCATCACTAATTTGTCATTATCTAATGAAATTATTAAAAAAAAATACACAATTAATGTCTGAATGCTAAAAATGAGCTAAATATTGGGTTTTGAAATGCAATTAACTTTAGATTCAGAACCAAATTAATCATGATCTTATTAAGTACCCATGTAGCACCAAAAATGGTTAAATATCAGTGTGAGTGTGTGTTTGGATGAGCGTTTGACAAACGTGATTATGGATGAAATCGATTTTGTAGAATTAATTTTAATAGAATTGAGTTTGAAGTGAAGTGATTTATGTTTGAATGTTTTTATTTCGAAAGTAAGTTTGATATAAAACTTAGTGTAATTTGAGGCTAAAAATCACTTTGGGGGGCAGAAGCTACAAATTCTAGCTTCAAGTTAGAATTGATTCCAGAGGCAAAATCAATTCTTGTCAAGCATGTCAAAATCAAATTTGTCTTTGAAATCACTTTTGGCTCTCACAAAAGTGAATACAAATTAACATGCACTAAATCCTTTATTAGGAACTAATTCAATTTTTTCCACCAATAAAAATTCATTTGAAATCAAACATGAAAAGCTAAACTAGAGAGTATGTATCAGCTATAAAAGTACAAGAATGCATAAGAAAGCAAGAAAGAGATTTATAAGGTAGCCCATGAAAGTAGTCTAGCGTTTATGAAGACAAGTGGAGTACAACCAGTGCAAGCAAAGCATTTGGGCGCCAACCCACCAGTCTTTCCTTGCTTTGGCTACCAATGCATTGCAAATATAGACATATGGCTCTTTATTTTTTTAACAAGCTAAAAGGAAAAAAAAAAAAAAAAACCAAAGACTGGAAGCTATCATAGACATGTATTGATTGTTGAACCTTTTTAATTCAAATAAAAGTATAAAACGGTCATTTTCCCCCACCTCTTAGAACCCTTTTGACCCTTTTCTTCTTTCTTTTTATTTTTTCCAATTTTTCCATATTTTGCACTCTCCCTTGCTTGATTGTCAATCCTGCTAGCAAGCCAGGTCTATATTTTCACTCTAGAGATGGCAATTCCCAAGTATCAGTCTTTTTTAACTTCCTTAATTAAGTTGGTGTCAAAGTGATTCTAACTAATGCATAATGAAAATTGGTAGGGAGAGTTGCTTTGCTGCCATTATGTTTGAATGGGGAAAATAAGAAAAAGAGAAATGTGCTCCAGTGCTGTTAACTAGTGGACCCAACTCAGTGTGAAAGGTGGGGTGGAATGCTTAAAATCTAATGGAAGCTTGTCATCATTAAACTCATCTCATAAATTGTCATTATGTTTCACAAGCGCTCACTGCATAGTGCATACCATCTAGATTTAGGGGCCACAATAATTATTTTCCAAAAAGAAAAAGAAAAAAACAAATCTATGCATATTAAAGCAGATATAGGTTTTCGCATGTCCAGGAGTTCGATCATTGAAAGATGCAAACAACCCTTACCAGCGCTTTACTAATCGCACAGCCGACTTGGAGATTAGTCCATAACGGGTTCAAAGGATCTAGCCAGTGGGATACTTGGCGCTTCACTCAATCCCATAATGGTCAATTAGGTGAATACCAAAACATATGTATAAGTAGAATATTAAAAATAATAGCATTTTTTAAAAAATTAGTGTGGTCCAATTGGAGGGGTCTCTCAATTGCTGTAAACAAATACTATTTGTCAATCAGATTGAGTGAGTTGGCCCCATAATATCATTGTCTTATTTGGAAAGAGCTGTGCACTGGTCCTTCTGCCTCTCCCTCCTCCTCATTCATGCTCTTCCATCAATTTCAACAACCCTTTCTTTCTTTTTCTTTTTCTTTTCTTCCTGATTGTTAAAATACCATTTTACATGTAAATAACATTTTTGTTTGATATTGAAGACTAATTGAAATTTGTTCCTTAGTCTATCCCTCATGGAAAGGTTGCACACAGTAAGAGGTAATAGGATCAATGACTTTTAGATGAAATAGAAACTGCCAAGTAAGGATGGCAAATGGATGGATCGGATAAATTTTTAATCGGATCTTAACGGATGGATTAAAAACAATCCATTAATCCATTATAATCAACTAAAAATTCATTAAAAAAAAATCCAATCCATCCATGATCCATTAAATAAAATACATCCGATCCATCCATTAACAATTTTTCATGGATGGATATCCAATCCATCCACTAAAATTTATTTTAAGAAATTAAATAATTTTATATCTCTTTTATCCATCCATAAAATATTTTTAAAAATAAAATAATTTGTAAAAAAAATTAAAATATTATTTCTATCTCACCCTCGCTATCCTCTTTCTTCCTCTCTCTACCCTTTCTCTCTCTCCCTTTTTTCCTACTCTCTCTGTCCACTCTATCTCATGACCATTTTGTGTCACGACCATTTTTCTATTATTATATGGGAGTTATTGATTATGTGCATCTACAGAGGTTGTTTTGCCACAACGTTCCATGATATTGTATTACGAAACTTGTTACGGCTTTCCGTGCTTTCAATTAGTTAATACTTTTTTTTAAGTTTCTCAGCAAAAAAAAGGCAACGAAAAAAGAAAACCTACGTGATAACGTGGACTACAACTGGTGCTTGAGAACAATTAATTAGTTAATACTTAATGTAACAAAAAAATAAAAAAAAAAGTAGATAAATAAAATAAAAAATAGTGAAGAAAAAATAATAGGGAACGAAAGAGAAAATTAGATGGAGTGTTTTTTTTGTTACAAATATGGAGGTTTTTTTTATTTGATGAAAAATAATATGAAAAAAATAAATTGGTTTTGGAATGGATAAAAGTTGATCCATTACATTTTTTATTGTTGGTCCAATGGATTTTAAAAAATATTGGATGGATCATAAACCATCCACTAAAAAAACCATCCAATCCATTTATATTATTTTTTATAAATGAATGGATTGGATGGATTTTCTCATGGATGGACTGGATGGATGGTAGACAAATGGATCATTTTGCCACCCCTCAAGCTGAGCTTTCCGGGGAGAGCAATCAAATTACAATCCCATCCAATCTTTACCAAAGAAGAATACTGCTTCTATATATTACAAGTGGTGTCATAAAACAAATTGATTTCTCATTGATTCAATAGATGCAAACTGGCTTATGTACACCAGGACATGAATTAACTAAATTTCCCTCTATATCACTAACCGTGACTGACTCAGTAACCAAACTACTCTTCCTAATTCCTAACTAACTACCATAATTATGTCGCACCTATATGTACATCAAGTTAAATTTTTAGTGTCAGGAGAAATTACACCAGGCCAATTTTCCCAAAGTATTACCTTAATTACATTCAGCCTCCTTTTTTTTCTTTCAAAAGCTACTCATTAAAGTTAGTGTAATTTCAATAGTTAGGGTCGGCCCAACATCTATTGAGGTCTAAAGCGAATTCGGAGGTGAGGCCATTTTAAAACAAATAATAATATTTTATTAAAAATTATATTTTTAATTAAAGTTTATCTTTGATGCTTTTTGAGATCCAAAATCATTTATTAAACTATTATAATCAATTTCATTTAACTTTTTTTTTCAATCGATAACAAAGTCAATCCATTGAGTCTTTGTGTGATAAAAAGGTACCTCTTAAGCTAAAGGGAAAATTTTACCGTACAACTATTAGACCCGCGATATTGTATGGGACGGAGTGTTGGGCGGTAAAAAATCAACACGAGAGTAAAATCAATGTAACAGAGATGAGAACGTTGCGCTGGATGAGCGGAAAAACTAGACGTGATAGGATTAAGAATAAAAGCATTAGAGAGAGAGTTGGGGTAACACCTATTGTAGAAAAGATGATTGAATCTCGACTTAGGTGGTTTGTGCATATATGGAGGAGACCTTTAGATTCTGTAGTAAGGAGAGTGGACGAGGTGGAGGGCAATCCAATAGCTAGAGGCAGAGGTAGGTCAAGAAAAACTATATGAGAAACTATTAAGAAAGATTTTGAGGCCAATAATTTAACTATTGACATGATTCATGATAAAACATTATGACGTCGTATGATCCATATAACCGACCCCACCTAGTGGGATAAGACTTGGTTGTTGTTCTTCATTAACTAATACTTCATCTCTATTTTTATTTTCATTTACACCAAATACTAGGTTTTTTTTCTTGGAGGCCTAAAGTCCTTACTTCAGTAACTTATCCCTTGCCGGCTATTCGTTTCCCTACAAGAATAAATATAATGATAACATAAATTTTACGTGAGGCTGGTATACTTTCTACAAAAAAATATCAAATGTAATTAAGCAAACATCAGAGAAATAATATAATTTCTCTTTATTATCATGGTTCTTTATGAATGAGTCAACATTTATGTACTAGATTAGAGTACTCATTCTTGAGCTTTAAGTTATTATTCTCCACAATTTCTCTCCTTGGCGAGCCGCATGACACCGTCTACATTGAGAAATTTTGTTATTTTTCTTAACATATTTTGAAATCTACTAATTAATAGTTTTTTTTAAAGAACTAATTAATAGTTATTACTACCAAACTTACTTATAATTTAATTATTTTTCTTTTTAGCATGTATTTTCAAATCTACTATTTAATAATTATTACTACTGTATGCGTTGATCATTAACTTATTCTCATTTAATTCTTTTGCTTTTCATGGCAAAAATTTATAGAGTTTAATTTGTATACACTGTTAGTGTAAAAAAATTTATGCTGTCAATCAATTACAAATCATTATATGAATTATTTTTAAGGTGGTTAGGATAAGAGTCAAAGATTTTCAATGATATGACAATTTATAATTGGTTGACAATATAAAAAACATTTATACTGAGAGTGTATATCAATTAAACTCAAATTTATAAAACCAAAAAAAATTCACACTTACATTTCACACTTTTTATATTAAATTAGAGTATACTTATTCAAGAATAGTTTTGGACCACTCTCTTTTTTTTTAGAATGATAGATGTCATTCTCGGATTTTTTATTTATTTATTATTTGGTATTCATCCTACTTAGGAGTTGGAACTCGAAATATCCCACAGCTCAGCGCAGTTAATAAAATTTGGCCAATGATTATTGCATATCCAATTATCGAACTCGGGCTACGATTCGTCATTAAGTAGCAGTACGTTAACCATATATACTCAACCACTTGATTTTCTCATTTATATTTTAAAGATAAATTTATAATTTTTGAATTAATTGGACATAAAGCAAATTTTCAACCCCGCTCCCCCTTGTAATTAGATTAAGGAAGTAGCAAATGCAATTTGGGCTGGTTTGTTCATTTTAAGGTAAAAGGGTAAAAACAAAAACAAAAGGGGTCCTCCCTCTCCCCCCGTTTGAAAAGGAGTTCAAGATAATTTTGTTTTGGTAAATTTGGAGATAGCCCCTTAAACAAGCGGTTAGGATTAAATCTTCACTTTTATGTATGAAGAAATATCTAGTTGAGATCCTTCAATATCGTTTGGTATCTCGAGGTAAACATTTGCGTGTGTAGGATATTCTGGAAACCAAACAAATGTGGGCATGGCCATATATAATAATGTATAATAGTGGCAGACGCAGTGCTTGGAAGCAGTTGTATTTATGTAACGTACTTATATATAAACGTGTGTGGGTGATGAAGAAAGAACGCAACAACAACAACAATAATAGTGACATAAAAAAGCAAAACCAGCAACGGCAACAGAACCTGCTCATTGCTGAATTTTGCAGACCTCTTTGTCTCCTTCTTCTCTCTCATCTGTCCTTCCTTTCCTCTTCTTCGTTTGTGGCCTCAAGAGAGTAACACTTTTTAAGCTTTGACACAGAGATTAGTAACACAGTGAAAAAGAGAGAATGGGGGAAGGAGGAGGAAGAAGAAGAGGAACATCATCAAAGCTGAGAGAAGCAGCAATGAAGGTGGTTGCAGCAGCAGCATATGCGTGTGGCTCATTCTCCAGAAGAAAAGCTCTTGTGGATCCAGTTACTATTGACACCTCTTGTAGTCTATCTGCTACTGTACTCATCCATTTCCCCCTTTTTTTTTCTCGCAAGTGAATTTTTTTTCTTCTCTGGGTGTTTAGCATTTTCAAAAAAGATGCAAACTTTGTTTGCATTTTGGACTGGAATGCAGTTTTTCCAAATTGGGTCTTGCATCCCTCAGAATTGGTGGTTATCTTAATGATCCACTTCCCCTTTTTCATTCATGTTGAAAAAAATTCTTTAAAACTAAAAATGTTGAATCTTGGAAATGAGAGTGTTCCTTCCTACTTATGTTTTTGTTAATCCATATGTTTGGTGGTTTCTCATTCTCATGTTTTTCTCTAATTAATAATATTTTTGCTGATAGTGGGTTACTTGGACCAGCTATGAATTGATTGTGGTTATTAATTTCATTTGTTTTTTTTCCCTTCAATTCTTATGAAACTACTTTTTAGTTTGAGTGTTCTTTCATGCTTTGTCTAAGAAACACTTATTATGATGGTAGAAATAAGAGAATTTGACAATTTTTCTTTTGGTTTTTGTGCATTTTGCAGCTATCAAATTCCTCATTTGTGTCTCCATCATCAACAAAGAATTCGTCAGGGGAGGTAGTAGAAGACAAAGGTTCCAGTACCACTACCAAATTCAACAACAATGAGCTTCATAGCAAGGTAATTGATCTGTTGTTCCTTAAACCACACAAAGACAATTTTTTTTGGTTGATTAATAATGATTAACATTTTACAGAGGTAGTTTGGTGATGTTATTAAGAAATTCATCTTTTTCCTGAAGTTTATGATTAAAGACAGTCTTCCACTTACAAGCTACGCCACACACATACCTGTTAAAAGTGTCTCCGACCCATTTTCACATTTTGGTGCTCCATTAAGACTTTGGAATCCAATGGGCCTCAAAGTTTGACCTTATGGAACAATTTATTTTTATTTTTGTGCTTTTTATGTGATGCTTCATTTTTTTAATTTAAACTACCCTTTTGCTTTATAATTTTTCTCATCCTGTGAATTGGCAGGTGGCAGCACAGCATTAAAGCATTTATTTTGGTACTGAAATTTATTTGGCTAAAATATTTAAATATTGATAAAAATAAAATGACCAGAATGTGTATCTCCCCACATTATTTACCATCCTACACTATTTTGATGGTAGCCTTTGGGAAGTCACTGCTGTTACCTTTTCTTTTTTTTGTATAAAAGATGTGAGTTTCTTAGCAAATCGACTTCTCAACGGAACCTTTTTTAAAAGGTTGAAAAATCAATTTGCAAGAAATCGACTTCTCTTATACCAAAAATGTAATAGGTAACCGACTTCCGTTGCTGAATAAACCAGCAACAGCAGCAACTCAGTAAAATAATTTTTGCATTATTTTAATATTTTTGCCTTGTTTAGAACAACAGCAAAGGTATTGAGTGGATGATTTTAGAGTGTGAATGCCCCAGCACGTGGCAGTTGGCACATTAGTGAAGCCAAGAATCAATTCATTATAAATGCAGATCCCACGTAGGGAAGTTTCAGCTGCCACAACGTGCATGATCATACTTTTCCTTCTATTATCGTGAAAACCTCTCTGGACATGTCCAATAGCTTCTTAATGAAGGGAGTGAACTTTTGTGATGCACACAATTTATTGCCACTTGAGTGTGGAATCTCATTTATTTTTATGTCCAAAAAGTTTCACTGTATCTGTCCCTACTTCAATCAATTGGTAAAAAGTAAGATAAGTTTGATTAAATTCTGCATTTTTGTATGAATGTTGACATAAATACCATGAGCCTCAGCAAGGGCTTACAGTTGTACTTGCATATACCTACCAATGAGTGACACGGATCACCAGTAGTAATCAAAGAATATTATGCATCTGTTCCCATCTTCATCTAGTTTTAACCCAACTTTGTCCTTGTGCCACTTTTCATTAGAAAGAGCTTCTTCTAATAAACTGTTAATTTTTCAATTCTATGATTGTTTATTCCAGTATATCACTATTTGAAAATTATTAAGGAGTGTGTGATATCAGTGTGTAAGTACATACATATGATCTATACAGCTAGATGTTCTCAACAAATAAACATGGTTAGTTTACTGGCAGTAATACTTTCATTTCATTGATTCATTTATTGTAGAATCAAAGCTCATTGTCTATCCACTTTGTAACACTTTATTCTTGGTGATGAATGTATGTATACTTGTAGTCCTTCATAGACTGTTCATTTGATTCCTCAGCTTTGTTTTACTCGCTTTTGCAGAATTTATGTGCAATATGTTTAGATCCTCTGAGTTACCACAGCAAGGGCAGCAGTCCAGGCCAAGCTATATTCACTGCTCAGTGCTCTCATGCATTCCATTTTGCCTGCATCTCTTCCAATGTCCGCCATGGTAGTGTTACTTGCCCCATTTGCCGTGCCCATTGGACACAGCTCCCTCGCAACCTGAATAACAACCTTTGTGGTTCTCTCACAACTAGTAACCAAAATGATCCCATCCTGCGAATCCTTGATGATTCTATTGCTACCTTCCGTGTTCATCGTCGTTCTCTTCTGCGTTCTGCTCGCTATGATGATGATGATCCTGTTGAGCCTGATGAAACACCTGATAGTCCCAAGCTGTGTTTCTCACTTGTGCCTATCCCCTCAAATTCACCAGCTAGTTTCCATCCAGCTTTGCAAGTGAGTAAGCATGCCTCATGTCCTTGCCATCCATCCTTTCATCCTTTAACATGCAGCTCCTCATCAGTGTTACAGTCTCCACCTATGCAATCCCCTTATATCATGTGCCCCTCCTCCAATAATAGAGCTTATCTTTCAGTAAAACTGACCCATGAACGCCCAATTGACTTGGTCCTAGTTGCTAGCCCCAATGGACCACACCTAAGGCTTCTCAAGCAATCAATGGCTCTTGTGGTTTTCTCCCTTAGACACATTGATCGCTTGGCTATTGTAACATACTCCTCGGCCGCAGCTCGCGTCTTCCCTTTAAGGCGCATGACATCTTATGGGAAGCGCACTGCCCTTCAAGTTATTGACAGGTTGTTTTACATGGGGCAAGCTGATCCAGTTGAAGGGTTGAAGAAAGGAATTAAAATACTCGAAGATCGCATGCACAAGAACCCTGAGGCATGCATCCTGCACTTATCGGATAATCCTACAAGACCATACCATGCAGTAAGCATGGAACTGCCATCTACACCTATTCATAGATTTCATGTGGGGTTTGGCTTTGGAACTTCTAGTGGATTTGTTATACAAGAGTTTGAGGAGTTCTTGGCCAAGATGCTGGGAGGGATTGTTAGAGAAATCCAACTTAGAATATGTGGGGCTGGGGAGGAAGTTGGAAGTGGCAGAGTCATAAGAATTGGAGAGATAAGAGGTGGAGAAGAAAGAAGAATTCTGTTAGACCTTGGTGAATGCACTCATGTGTATGTAGAGTATAGCTACATTGAAGGTGAAATTGATGAGTGTGTTAGAAGGACAGGGGAAACTGTTGTAGGTGTTGAAGACCATAAAGGTGATGAGGATGTTATAGAAGGTGCTGAGGAGACAGCAGGGAGGGATATGAACACAGGTGCTAGGAGTAGCAGTGTTGAAAGCTGGGATTTTCATGACCCTTACATGGCCAGAAGATGGGCCAAGCACTTGCATGGTTATAGACTTTGAAATTGCAAGTATGTATATCAGTATATGTAGACCAATACCAATGCATTCCTTTGAGGCTATTATGTTCTTAGCCATTCCCACCTTTTTTGCCTTTCAATTTTTAGCTAGGTCTGTAATGCTATAGAACTGCAAAAGATGCAATATACACAAGATTATTTCTTAGTACATCACCAAAAATATTTGTGTCAAGGGGAAGGTTCAATTTGGCTAAATCTTAGCATCAGTCAGCACGCATGAATGGTAGCAGCAGAAACTTGACATAGCAGTTCTGGATCCAATTATATTGTGCACATGCCTACACCTAAATTTGTTGATTTAAAATGAGAGGAAATACATATGTTATCTTACTTTGAACCACCACTTAATTCATCTTTGCTTTGTCACAGTGGCTACTCATTGAAAGAACGTGTTTTATCGCTAATAAAATCAACATTGTAAGTCTAGCATCTGTCACGGATGCTAGTTTCTTTTTACTTGGGGAAATGCTTGTGTCACATCGTCTAACTTCACAGGTCTTACCTAACAAGGTAGGTAGCAAAAAATGTATGTGGTGCTAGAAAGGAGATGAAATTTATTATAATCAAATGGTCAAAAATTATATCAATGTAAGTCGTAAATATATGTAGCTAGTATTATTATTTTTCTTGTTAGGCCATTAGGCCCAGAGATGAAGTTAGAAGGGGTGCCCGCCACCCTCTTGTCATATAAATAGAATAAAAAAATATTCATATAATATCGAATTAATTTAGTTTTTTTTAAGACTTCTTTACGAAATATTATTAGAGTTTAATTTTTTATACACTGAAAGTGTAAAAAAAAATTATATAAAACATCCAATTATAAATTGTCACATTTACATCAACAAAAAAGAAAATACTCTTATCCTAGGAGCCAGGGTTTTGAAAACCGGACCGACCGGTCCGATCGGGAATCGGGACCATGGCCGGTCCGGTCAGTAGGAAAAACCGGTCATGCATTGAACCGGTGCAAAAACCGGAAAACCGGTTCAAAACCGGTAAAACCGGTCATAACCGATAGTGAACCGGCCTGAACCGATTTTCTTAAAAAAAAGGAAAAAAAATAATATAAAAGGATTTGGATCATCCTAGTCAAAACCCAATTCTTTTGTTTTCTAACAGATGTGGGCTGATTGTAGATTTTGGGTTGGTTTTCCCTATGAAGATGATTTTAACATATATCTTTATATTTATTTAGTTTAATTTCAAAATAATAAAAATTGTGCTTAATAATTTTAGTTGTTATGTTGTTTTTTTGTTTAATATTGTTATAAATATTATATTAAAAATTAAAATAATATTATTTAATTATAACCGGTTCAACCACTTGGTTCAACCTCTACTTGGACCATTGAACCTCGAATCACGCTTCACCTAGGGTTTCATGACCGGTCCGGTTTTGTAAACCTTGCTAGGAGCATCTCTAATGCTCTTCATATAAGCAACTCACTTTATCTCTTTAAGTGGGTCGCCTCAATTTTAAGCAACCCAATCAATTTTTACTCCAATGGAAGTTTCTTTCAACAAGTTGCTTAATTCACCGTCAAAAAAAAAAAAGTTGTTTAACTAACAAATATTCTAAATCTTTCTTCAGCATTTCATATCCTCTCTCCTACATTCACACACACAAATGTTAAGTAACCCACAAGGAATGATTGCTTATATAAGCAACTCTCTCCAATTTTAAGCAACCCAAAATCATATGTGGCACATCAAAATAGTATTTTATTATTAAACAACCCCGAAACAACTCTTATTGGAGATGCTCTAAGGCCATCTATATCGGTGAATAAAGTGAGGTGCTTTGCACAAATGCTTACAAAGTTACATGCGATGGAGGCGGTTCTTGAGGTAGGTGCTTAATAAGGAGGGATCTTGCACAAGCACTAGGTGCTTGTGCTCGGTCCATGACATTTTATTTTATTTTTTAGTTAAAAGTATTTGAAAGTTGGCATCCCAAATTTAGTCGTTTGCCAACGGCTAAAAATAAGACTGTTTGATCTTTTATTTTTTATTTTTTTAAAATTTACCAATTACTATGTATAAATATGTGATCAACTTCCAATTTTTTTACACAATCAAACCTATCTAAATTTTATCAATCATATTCTTATAGTTTCCCAAAATTTATCCTTCTTATTTTACTCAAACTTTCATCTCACACAATGGATCCTGAGTAAGCCAATATCAATTCCTTCTTAAATTTCATGCAAAACTATCAACAGCTCAATAGTCCAAATTTTCAAAATCATCCACCTATACCAAACCCGCAATATAACCCAAATATGGGTAATATTCAATTTCCTACACTCTCGTTTCCATTTCAATTTCCCACAATGGATCATGGGACTTCAATAGGGACCACTGGTGGGCAATTATGTGAAAAAGACCAAGAAAAAAAAAATCCGAGTTCGCGATGTAATCTCAATCTCCAACATTTTCCACGCAAGTCGAGTTTGATAATATTACTCTCGATGAAGAAGAAGATCAGCCAACTAAAAAAAAAACAAAGAGCAAGGTTCAGCGTAGAGGAAGATAAAGTTCTCATCCAATCATGGCCAGATGTTTCCAAGGATGCGGTTGTGGGGGTAAACCAAAAAGCAGATTCCTTTTGGTTAAGAATTAGAGATGATTACAATGAGAATCGCGGCCATTTGAAAGCAAGGGAAATAACATAATTAAAATGTCGATGGCGTAGTTGAATAACATAGTTCAAAATTTGCAGGGTGCTACAAACAAGCTTATCATAGAAAGAAAAGCGGTAGCTCTGAGACTGACATCATGGGAGATGCATATCTGACTTGTGCTCAAGATGTACGTGAACAATTCAAGTTAGAGCATGCATGTCGGTTGTTGAAAGATGAAATTAAATGGTCAAACATATCATTTGAATGAGCTAGTAAGAGAACAAAGATTTATGCAAAACCTGAGACGCCATCAAATGATGAATACAACCCAACTTCACCTATTATGGCTTATCAAATGAGGACAAAAGCAGTAAAAGCAGCAAAAAGGGGGGGGGGGGGGGGGATCAAAAGCAAATGAAACATCTTTTGCTTATGTTGATCTAACTGCAATGGATGACAGACAAAAGTCGAAAATTGTAGCTTTAGAAGAATGGACATGTGCCAAGGTAGAACACAACAAGTTGAAGGAGAAAGAATTATGCATAAAGGAGAAAGAGTTGGAGTTGCAGATGAAGATGACGGAGAAAGAGTTCGACTATCAAATCCTCTTCAAGGATACATCTGGGATGACAAAGATACAACTACAGTAGCATGAGAGGTTGTGTCACATAATTAGAGGAAAATATATGTAGTGTAATGATGTTGGTTTAGTTTTTAATTAATGTAACGATGTTGGTTTAGTTTTTAATTATCAAATATTTCTATCTTAATTACTAATGAATTTCTTAATTAGTAGTGAAACTAGCCGTTATTCAAACTAGTCGTTAGTAGTCAAACTAGTCATTATTCAAACTAGTCGTTAGTAGTCAAACTAGCCGTTAGTAGTCTCTCTATATATATTCTTATGATGTAAGAGGATTTTCACACCTCTCAATTGTGCAATTCATTCACATCTTCTTATCCAATTCTTTCAAAACATTTACTTTCATAGAATCCAACGATTCAGACCATGAAGAAATGCTTGAGTGGGATCTGATGGATGATTTTGCTAGATAATATAGTCCTTTTATTTATTTATGTCTTAAGGATAGTCTAGTCTTTTACTTGTTGTCTATTTATATTTATTCCTTTTGCTATCTATTGTAACTTAGACTCATTCTTGCATTCTAATGAAATCCCAGCAGACTTTCTCCTCCCATTTGTTCTTTCTTCATCTTCTCCATGCCTCTTTATTGTTGTATTGTTTCTCTTAACATGTATCATGAGCAAGGTTTATTCCATCCACCGCTCGGAAGAAACAGAGTGAAGAGATTTATGCATTTTAATCTAAGGAGAATGTTGGGTCAAAGCTTTGAATTTTTTGCAATACAAGCCACTATTTACGTTTGCACTTTTTCATGAAGCCCTGTTCCACCGTTTGAAGCCCCTGTTCCACCGTTTGGGTTTACTGCACTAAAAGGCATCATATTGCACCAAAAGTCCCGTTCCACCGTTTGAAATTTTTTTATTAGAGGTATCGTTCAGTTGTATCGATCGGGTATTTTTCTTGTTGGACTTGTGAAATCTGGTATTATTTCTCTCCTCTCTTCATTATTTATATTTGTCAGTTTAGTTGTTATTTGAAAACAGTGGCAATGGTAGGTGAGAATGATGATTCTCTTCAAGCTATTAGTGTGAAATTGAATGGGCAGAATTATTCATATTGGAGTTATGTGCTGAATTTTTTTTTGAAACGCAAGAGAATGTGGGGTTATGTTTCTGGATGTTGAGCCAAAAGATGAAAAAAGATGGAAAATATGCAACTGAGTTAGAATCCTGGGAAGCAAATAATTCGAAGATTATTACTTGGATTAATAATTCTGTTTCGCAGTCAACAGACATTCAATTAGCAAAATATGAAACAACCAAGGAGGTTTGGGATCATTTGAAAATGTTGTATGTGCAGTTCAATTTTGCAAAGCAATACCAGCTGGAGATTGATATTAGGCTCTTCAACAAAATAACATGAGCATCCAAGATTTATATTCTGCTATGTCCAACCTTTGGGATCAATTGGCTCTTACTGAATCTGTCGAATTACAAGCTTTTAAAGCATACACTGATCGTAGAGAAGAACAACGTCTAGTCCAATTTTTGATGGCTCTTTGGGATGATTTTGAGGGGATTCGTGGGTCGATTATGCACCGCAATCCACTCCCAACTGTTGATTCGGTGGTTAATGAGTTGTTAGCTGAAGAAATTCGCCTCAAGTCTCAATCTGATAAAGGAAATGTTGACAAAGGAATCCTCCCTGGTCCCAATTTATCTGTTTTTGATGTTCCTTCTAATAAAGGTAAATCTTATGGAAAGGTTGGTTATGATGAGTGTAGCTTCTGCAAAAATAAGGGCCATTGGAAAGCTCAATGTCCAAAACTAGTGAACAATCCGCAACAAACACAGCAACCTTCTCAATGGAGACCTCCAAGTCAGTTCAACCAACACAACTTCAAGCACTTCAGGCCTCCAGTACCTAACAGTAATGTAGTTATTCCTCCGTCTGATGAGAGCACATCTCTTTCTAATCCTTCAGTAGCTGATCTTACTGAGCAATTCCAGAGGTTTCATGCCACACGGTCATCTCATCATGTCTACCATGTCCGTCCAATCCAATGTAGGTTTGTCCTCCTCTAGATCCTCGGGTATATCCCCATCCTTATGGATCCTCGACTCGGTGCATGTCATCATATGTCATTTGATTTAAACTCATTTGTGTCCTGGTATCATGTTTCATCTGTATCAATCATAACCGTTGATGGCACCCCTCTACCAGTGGTAGGCACTGGGTCTGTTTCCACATCTCATTTGTCCATTTCAGATGTTTATTACATTCCTAAATTACATGTCAGTCTTATTTGTTAGTCAGGTTTATGTGATTCTGGTTACTCGGTTTTGTTTTCTTCCACCTCTTGTTATGTGCAGGATCTGCAATCCCAGAGGCTAATTGGGACAGGCCGTAGACAGGGAGGACTTTATGTTTTGGATGAGCTAAGAATTCCAAATGTTGCAGCTGCTACTGCTGACCCGTCGTCCTTTCATTTGACTTCCTCTTCTTCTAGTTTTTATTTATGTCACTCTCGTCTTGGTCATGTTTCTTCTTCCCGTTTGAAATACTTGGCTTCTATAGGAGCTTTAGGAAAGTTGCAAACTAATGATATTTCTGATTGTTGCGGTTGCAAACTTGCTAAGTTTTATGCATTGCCTATTTGTAAAAGTGTTTCAATTTTGGTTGCACCTTTTGACTTGATCCATTCTGATGTATGGGGACCATCCCCGGCTGTTACTAAAGGTGGTTCTAGATATTATGTATCTTTCATTGATGAATGCACTTGTTATTGTTGGGTTTATCTTATGAAACATCATTACGATTTTTTAAGTATTTATCACATGTTTCGTGCTTTGGTTAAAACTCAACATAATGTTGTTATTAAGTGATTTAGATGTGATCTAGGTGGTGAATTCACTTCCAACAAATTTACTGAATTACTTGCATCTGATAGGACTTTTCACCAAACCTCTTGCACTGATACTCCTGAACATAATGGAGTTGCTGAAAGAAAACACTGTCACATTGTTGAAACTGCTCGTTCACTTCTTTTGTCTGCTTCTGTCCCAAGTGAGTTTCGGGGGGAAGCTGTCCTAACTGTTGTTCATGTCATTAACCAGATCACATATTCTGTCACTTCAGGTTTGTCTCCCTTTGAAAAATTATATGGTTGTGCTCCTGATTATTCTACCTTGAAAGTTTTGGGTTCTACTTGCTTTGTTCTTCGTCCGCATGTAGAACGTAGTAAGTTGTCTTCTCATTTAGCAATTTGTGTTTTTCTTGGTTATGGTGATGGTAAGAAAGGTTATCGTTGTTATGATCCTGCAAATAAAAAATTATATGTCTCACGTCACGTGTTTCTTGAACATATATATTCATTTTTATTCAGTTCCTTCTAGTCCACATGGTCTTACCAAATCTGATCTCATCCGTATTGACCAATTTTTCACAGATTTAGACACCACACCTCCTCTAGTTACTCATAGTCAGAATAACTCTGATGTTGAGCTTTGCAGGGTTGACACTAATAGTTCTGCTAGTCCAGAAGCCTCCTCTATCCCCACGCCTCCCCAAGAAGCTCCTGTAATTGTGGATCCTCATCCTCCTCGTTATCCTCCTCACGATCGTAAGTCCACTAAATTACCTGATTTTTTTTATTCTGTCTATTCCACTTCCTTTGCTTCATTTTTAACCTCCATTCATAGTTTGTCCGAGCCCGTCTGAGCCCTCTTCTTATCAAGAGACAGTTCTTGATCCCTCTTGGCAGCAGGCTATGGTAGAGGAACTTTCTGCTTTGCACAAGACAGATACTTGGGACCTTGTCTCTCTTCCACCAGGAAAAACTGCAATTGGTCCTCGTTGGGAATATAAAATCAAAACCAAGTGTGATGGTCCTATTGAGAGATACAAAGCTCGTTTGGTTGCTAAGGGGTTTTCTCAGCAATATGGTATGGATTATGAAGAAACTTTTGCTCCTGTTACCAAAATGACCACTATTCGCACTCTTATTGCAGTTGCATCTATCCGCCAGTGGCATATTTCGCAAATGGATGTCAAAAATGCCTTCTTGAATGGTGATCTTCAAGAAGAAGTTTATATGGTTCCTCCTCTAGGTGTTTCTCATAATCCAGGTGAAGTTTGTAAATTGAAGACCTCTACGGGCTTAAACAAGCTCCTCGTGCTTGGTTTGAGAAGTTCTCCATTGTGATTGAATCCCTTGGTTTCCACTCTAGCCCCCATGATTATGCCTTGTTTATCAGGTGCACTCCTCAGGGTCGTATCTTGCTCTCTCTATATGTCGATGACATGATTATTACTGGGGATAATGTTGATGGGATTGTAGATTTTAAACTCCAATTAGCCAGACAATTTGAGATGAAAGACTTGGGTACTCTTCATTACTTTTTGGGGATTGAGATTGCCTAATCTCCTTGAGGTTACCTTCTTTCTCAATCCAAGTATATTGGCAACATTCTTGAACAAGCTCGACTCTCTGATACTCGGGCAACAGACACCCCTCTTGAGCTTGATGCTCGATATGTCTCATCTGATGGTGTCTCCCTGCCAGACCCTACTTTGTATGTACTCTTGTTGGCAGCTTGGTGTATCTTACCATTATTGGACCTGATATTGCTTATGCAGTGCATGTTAGTCAGTTTGTCTATTCTCCTACTACAGTTCATTAGGCAGCTGTTCTTCGCATTCTTCGTTATCTTTGAGGCACTCGGTTTCGGAGACTTTTTATTTCCTTCATATTCTTCATTGGAATTGCGTGCTTACTTAGATGCTGATTGGGGTGGTGATTCCACCGATCGTAAATCTACCACATGGTTTTGCATTTTCCTAGGGGATTCTCTTATTTCTTGGAAGAGTAAGGAGCAAGAAGTTGTTTCTCGATCTTCTCAGAGAAGCTGAGTATCGTGCAATGGCATCCACCACTGCAGAAATCATTTGGTTGCGCTGGTTACTTGACTCTATGGGTGTCTCCTCCTATGTATTGTGATAATATGAGTGCCATACAAATCATTCGCAATTCAGTCTTTCATGTACGCACTTCAAACATTGAGATTGATTGTCATTTCACTAGACATCATTTTCAGCAGGGAACAATCACTTTACCCTTTGTATCTTCCTCCATGCAAATTGCTGACTTGTTCACAAAATCGCATTCCACTACACGCTTTCGTTTCTTGATTAGCAAACTCTTGATGCTTCATGTTGATGCATCGTGAGTTTGAGGGAGGATGTTAGATAATATAGTCCTTTTATTTATTTGTGTCTTAAGGGTAGTCTAGTCTTTTACTTGTTGCCTATTTATATTTATTCCTTTTGATATCTATTGTAACTTAGACTCATTCTTGCATTCTAATGAAATCCTAGCAGACTTTCTCCTCCCCTCTGTTCTTTCTTTATCTTCTCCATGCCTCTTTACTGTTGTATTTTTCTCTTAACAGATTTCATAAATGATGACTATGAAGAACAACGCATGAGGTATGTAATGCAACAAGAAGCTACAATACATAGACGTAGAAGAACACACATAGAACGAAGTCGTGAAGAAGGACATGCTCGATTGTTCAATGACTACTTTGATTTTCCAGTATACACAGATGAGCAATTCCGACGAAGATTTCGAATGCGAATGGACGTTTTCCTCTGCATTGTAGAAGCCCTTCGCAATCTTGATGAGTATTTTGATATGAGAATTGATGCAACCGGAAGAATGGGGCTTTCATCATTGGGGTTATGGTTTTGGCATGCATTTTTTGAGTATATCTTGTGCTTATTCTGTTGAACTCTTTAATGAACTAACCTAAGAGTTATCATTATGACATTTGAACTCAGGTAGGCCTTGGTTGGGATGTGAAGATTGTTGTCTGGCATCCTACGAAATGCCCATTAGTATAAGGTGTTTTAAATATTTCTTTGATGAAATTTTCTGAGATTGTGAAAATTGATAATGTGTTACATATCCCTTTTGATCTTCACAATGTAGGTGGGAAGGGCAATCTTGTGAAACTTTGGGATGTAAAAACGGGAAGAGAACTTTGCTCATTGTGAGTGTAAAATTAAATGATGTTTACCGTTCCATTTCCCCTGTTTATGTTGCTGGGTTGTTTTCCAGTTCAGGAACTCAAGGAGCATTGACTGCCCCACAAACATTGGCAATTCCATATTCATCGTGAGGAAGTGAATTCCCTCTTTTTAGCACGCCTTATTCTGCTCCTTCTTCCACTATGTCATCTTCTTTGTTTAAATACCAACAACTCCTGCTCCAGGATACACCTCAAACCTCACTTTTCGGCTCTACATCATAATCCTTTATCTGGACTTGCTTCAACTCCCTCTCTGTTTAGTAATATTGCTCCATTGTTCGGTTCAACTCTAGCATCAAGTTCACTCCTTTCAACTCCATTTGTTTCAGGTACCTTCTTGACTTGTAGTTCTTAATTATCTTACTTTCAAGTGTTAACAAACTGTGTAGTTGTTTTAGATAGAAAATTAATTTGGAAATCACAATTTCATTTTCGAGGGCTTATGCAGCACAATAGAAGACATTGGAGTTTTAAGATCAAAACTAGGGTTTTCTTGGAATAATTAAGGGCATAAATTAGGGGAATTCATTTATTAAAGTGTCCCAGAAGAAATCTGGTGGGTTTGCAAAAAAAGTAAAAATAAATAGTGTCAATCCCGGTTTATGGCAGGTTGACAGTTAACTGACCTAAATAATAAAATTTTAAAAATAAGAACTTCAAAAAATAATATCATATGCGTTGATGCTGGTTTAATGTTATTAACAACAAAGGGTGACACATAAGTAACAATACACGACCATCACTAACTTGAAAATAAGAGATAGAAAGTTCAAAACCAAATCCCGTTAGTTTTATCCAATGAAAGTAATGGGATTTGGTTTTCACTGACTTGAAAATAATAGGTCCATGTCAAAATATAAAAAATAATAATATAAGTCAATTATCTTGACCTATGGACGTTGGTTTAATGGAAACAACTAGCTCGCATAAGGAGGAGAATATGGGGAATCCGAGTTTAAATCCTTGTGTGGAATCACTCTCATTGGGAGGCTGAGAACTAAGGGGTAAAAAAATCTTCTCAATCAGCTGAACCAAAGATTAATCCCATAACGGGTCCAAAGGACCTAAGCCATGAGGATACTTTGGTGGACCCACTCCACCCATAGACTTATTAGGATGGGTTTCGGAAAAAAAAAAAAATCAATTTTCCTGTTCCACATCAAGAATATTAGAATTCAAACCGTCACATTTACAAGTAGTGTTAGAAAATCTAGAAATATGTTTTGGCAGGACGAGTAAAGTGGAATGGTGGGGTCTAAATGCTAACCCAATCCGCCAAATTTGGTTATGAGTTGATTTGATGGGTCAGACTTCTTTTGTCATCTCTATGCTGTAAAGACCGTGGAGAATATCGTATTGCTCTTAGAAAACACAATTTACCACTCCTCGTTCTCACCAGTAGGTGTCACAATATATATAAATATTATATAAAAATTAATAAAATTATATAATTTATAATTTTTTTTTTATTTTTTTTTTTTTTTTTTTTGCATATTATGCATGTTTCTGTTGCATCAATTAAGAGAATTTTTTCTAAATAAAAATTATTAAAATCTTATTTATGATTTACTATTCACAATATAGATTAAATAATTTTGTTTTGAATTCTTTATTGAAAATGATTTTTTTAAAAACCTTGATTATGATCTGATTATTAAAGATTTTACAGTAAAAAATACAAGGAAAACAAACTTCAAATGATTAAGAGGGTACCATTTTCCTGAGTTCTCTCGGGACACCCAAAATCTGATGACCTATGCTAACCAAGGTTTCTTGTTTTGTGTCGTTGAAGACGTGAATCGTTGCAGTGGGTAGCACGCATAAACTGCATTTGTGCATACACTGCTATAGTCTAATGGTCTTTCCTCTCGTATTGTCTGAGGACTGAGGGTGAAATTCACCAAATCAAGGGAGGGGGAATGAAAATACTGCACTCAAATACTACCACTTGCTACAGTCAAATACTGTCTCGGACATCATGATGGAAGCTATCAGCTTCCAAGTTCCAGTCAACATGGATGGTTGATGTTAGTAGTGAGGCAGTATTGCTAGAGAAGTTGGAGTGCTTACCAAACTTAGAGGAATTGTGCTTCTAATTTCAAACCATCACTAGCATACAAAATTTACTTAGAGTCCACCAAATTGCAGGATTGCTCAAGAAGTATGGTGCTTAATGGAATGGAAGACCCACTTAATATGACATCATTATTAGCATCTATGTCAGTAATGAAGCATTTGGAACATTTGAATATAAATTTTGTAGATAACATTACGGAAAGTTCATTCATTACTAACACTTGCTTTCTTCACAACCTTCATTGGGTGAGTATTACTATATGCGGTTCAATAACTCATTTGACATGGCTCAAGTATGCTCCAATTGTTGAGTTTCTTCGAGTTAATTCTTGTCACTCAATATCAAAGACATAGTTACATAATTTGCTACCCTCCCCTGAGAACCGCGAATTGGTTCGTACGTACCGTAATCGATACGTTTGCGAACCGGGACACTAGTGAGATAGTTTGGCTTGGGTACTCTCAGGTATGTCCCAGTCGTAGATGAAGATGAAGATGAAAAACATGAAACTGAGCAGTCATGGTTGTTGAAGAAGATGAAGAAGAAAACTAGTGTTTTGCTTTCTCTCTCTCCCTAATAAATGTCTGACTCCTTCCCTTTGCTTTTCTCTTTCTCCAAGAAATCTCAGACAGTTTGTGTTAAAAAAATCAATTATCTTGTTCCACATAAAAAATATTAGAATTCAAACCGTCACATTTACAAGTTGTGTTAGAAAATCTAGAAATATGTTTTGGGAGACGAGTTAAGTCGAATTAGGGATGGCAACCTGGTGAGGCGGGTACGGGTACCACTCCTTCCATCCTCATACCCGTCGGGTAAAATTCATACCCGTATTCATCTGTTACCTATACGTGTATTCTTCAGGCGGGTATTCAACGGGTTTTGTGGATATCCACGGGTTTGTGGGTATCCGTGGATTATTTTTTCCAGAAAAAATATATACTCTTTTTACTTGAAAAATTACTAAAATATACGTAATTCAATTTAAAATAACCATGTTCATAGAAATAGATGTTAAGAAAACATCAAAACATTATCCAATTACAAAAGTTACTAACAAAAGTAATCAAATACATTTAGCAACTACTACATATATATATATATATATATAATAAAGGGTATTTTATTAATTTAAGTAATCTGTGCAGATCCCATGGGTGCGGACAAGATCGACGATACCCGCCCGCCCCGTTTATAAACAAGTATTGAAATTATCCGTTTATTTTACCCACGGGTACCCATTTAACTACCCACTTCGTGCCCGTTACAGATTTTATGATATTGGTGAGTAAAGGTAAAATTACCGTCCCTAAGTGGAATGGTGGGTTCTAAATGCTAACCCAGTCCGCCAAATTTGATTATGAGTTGGTCAGACTACACTGCAAGGACCAACGTGGAGAATATCGTATTGCTCTGGGAGATAGTAGCTACATATAGTTTTAGCAGTAACTGAAAAAACCATCCGTCTTGGAAAACACAATTTACCTTTTCTCAAAAGCCCACATCCTTTTTCCATTGATTGGGTTTGGTTAGTCTATTGCCTCATATTTAAGCATTAGCTGAGGCCTATTGATATGTCTCAAGTGAGACCTTAGATCTTCCTTCATCATGAATCCAATTACGGACATGGCCCATTAGGTGAAAATTTGGACTAGCTTTCCTGAGTTCCATTCTGCCCATGGTTTTTTCTCCCACTCCTTCACGGTGGTGCTTACCATCAGAAGCAATTAGCTTCTCTAATATGGCGTGCACCTGGTACCCCTCTTTTATACATCTCATAAGGTTATTTGTTAGTCTCATATAAATATATTTGAAATTTAATATTTGAAATTTTAAACAACTTAGAACATTTTTGATGATGCAACCCATTGGAGTTGATTAAATCCACTCTCTCTCTCTCTTTTTTTTTTGATAAATAATCCACTCTTTATATAATATATAACATAAACCTTACTTTATATTGTTAAGTTTGTTAATTCAGTTAGTTAGTTAGTTGAAGAAGTTAGTTTGTTGAGTTAGATAGCTTGATGTGCAAGCTAGTTGGTTAGTTGTAGAAGTCTATAAATAGACTTGTGGTAGTGATCAAATGTGCAGAGAGAATATGTGTAAAGTGAAGTTTTTTTTCATAAACAATATACTAGTCTTCCATCTTTTCAATTCTCTGCAGAATCACTTTCTTTCTTTCTTTCTTCCATTGCTGTGTTTTTTCAAGTGTATGCCTTTGTTCCAACATTTGGTATCTAGAGCTAAGTGAGATCCTGAGAAATAGTGTTCTTGGTTGAAAGATCTTGTTGCAAATCGTGGCAACAACCATGGCTGCATCAGGTGGGCATTTCCCAGCAAGCCTTCCCATTCTGGATGGGAAGAATTATGACAATTGGTGCACTCAAGTAAGGGCAATCTGTGGCTTCCAAGATATGTGGGAGGTGATGACAGAAGGTGGAGTAAGGGAACCAGGCAGAAGTGCAACTGAGGAAGAAAGAAACGAATTCAAGGAGCTGAAAAAGAAAGACTACAAGGCTCAATTCATACTGCATCAGTGTGTAGATTCTGCACATTTTCAGAAGATATCCATGGCACCTACTGCAAAGGAGGCATGGGATATTCTTGCACGCCTTGTCTGGAGCCGACAAAACCAAGAAGGTGAAGCTTGGACTCTCGAAGGCAATATGAACTGATAGAGATGGAGAGCAATGAAGGGGTTGGAGCTTTCTTCAACCGGATCCTAACCCCGACCAACCAAATGAAGAATTGTGGAGACACTCTGTCGATCAAAGAGATAGTGGAGAAGATCCTAAGATCAATGCCCTCCAAGTTTGATCATATAGTTGTCTCTATTGAGGCATCGAAGGACCTTGCACAATTAAAGATTGAGGACTCGCAGCTGCATTCAAGCTCAAGAACAAAGGGAGCAAGAAAGGAATGCAAGAAATGGAGTCAAGATTCCTGAGCAAGCCTTGCAGGCTCAATCAAGCCTAAAAGAATCCAGAGAAGGAAACAAAACCAAGAAAGGGAGAGGCAGATGGAAGGTTAACAGGGGAAGGCATCAGAACAGCTTTGAATCAAATAAAGATTACCAAGAACAGAAGGGCAGTAATCAGCAAACCAGAAGAGGTGGAGGTGGCCCTCGAGGCAGAGGTGGCAGAAGGAAGGGTGAGAAGTTTGACAAGAGCAATGTGCAATGTTATAATTGCTCAAAATGGGGCCACTTTGCTGATGAATGCTGGAGCAATAACAAAAGGGAACCGAGAGGAAATGAGGCACAGCTAGCACAGGAAGATGGAGATGACTCAGAACAAGTGTTGTTGCTGGCTACTACCAAGAATGAGGGTGACAGCACTGGTTCTTGGTACCTAGACATGGCTGTTCCACTCATATGACAGGAAGGAAGGACTGGTTTGTGAAACTTGATGCCTCATTGAAGAGCAAAGTCAAATTTGCTGATGACAGAACTCTCACATCAGAAGGGTGTGGTTCTGTGTTGATAAAGAGAAAGGATGGAAGGCATGCTCTCATTACAGATGTGCTGTATGTTCCAGGTATGAAAAACAATCTTCTAAGCCTTGGTCAATTATTAGAGAAAGGCTTTACTATGAGGATGGAGGACAGTGCATTAAAGGTGTTTGATAGCAATAGAAGGTTGATACTAGTAGCTCCATTAACAAAGAACAGAATCTTTAAAGTAGAGATCAGCATAATGGAACATAGATGCCTAGCTACTGCTGTGAATAGAGAAGAATGGCTATGGCACTTTCGATTTGGACATCTAAACTTCAGGGACTTGAATCTTTTGAAAAGATTCAATATGGTTCATGGCCTTCCTCATTTACAAGTGCCTAATGAATTGTGTGAAGAATGCTTGGAGAGCAAGCAGCCAAGAAATGCATTCAACCAACAAGTGCCAACCAGATCCTCACAGAAGCTTGAGGTAATTTTCTCTGATGTCTGTGGACCATTCCAAATTGAATCACTTGGAGGAAACAGGTATTTTGTATCTTTCATAGATGACAAAACCAGGAAGTTGTGGTTATACTTGATCAAAAGGAAAAGTGATGTGTTTGAAACTTTCAAGAAGTTTAAGTTGCTTGTTGAAAAACAAAGTGGCAGATTTATTAAATGCTTAAGAACTGATGGAGGTGGTGAGTATGTGGCTGAGGAATTCAACAGTTTTTGTGAAGCTGAAGGTCTAGTGCATGAGATCACTCCTCCATATACCCCACAGCACAATGGCACTGCAGAAAGGAAGAACAGAACCATAGTCAACATGATCAGAAGCATGTTGAAGTCCAAAGGCTTGCCAAATCAGTTTTGGGGTGAAGCAGCAGTCACTGCTGCATACATATTGAACAGATGTCCAACCAAAAGACTCAATGGAGTAACACCTGAAGAAGCATGGAGTGGAGCCAAGCCAAGTGTGACTCATTTTAGGGTCTTTGGCTCAGTGTGCTACAGGCACATGCCAGATCAGCTGAGAAGAAAACTGGATGATAAAGGAGAGCAATTGATACTTGTAGGGTATCATTCAACTGGAGGATACAAGTTGTATAATCCAAGGAACCAGCAGATTGTTATCAGCAGAGATGTGATCACTAATGAACTCAGATGCTGGAATTGGGAAACAGAAGCCATTGAACCACAATCAAAGACACTGGTAGATCTCAGTTTTGATGAAGAAGTGATAAATCCTACAACAGTTCCTCAAAGCAACAGGCCACAGAGACAGAGACATGTTCCCTTAAGGCTGCATGATTATGAGATGCTGCCTGACTCCAATGTAACAGCAGAAGGTGATTTAGTGCAGTTTGCACTGTTCTGTGATGCAGAACCAGTTACAATCAAAGAAGCCATGAAGGATCCAAAATGGATTAGTGCCATGGAGGATGAATTGAGCTCAATTGAAAGGAATCAAACATGGGAACTTGTCCCACTGCCATCACAGAAACAACCAATTGCAGTCAAATGGATCTACAAGGTCAAGGTAGGTCCAAATGGGGAGGTGATCAAATATAAAGCCAGACTTGTGGCAAAGGGCTTTCAGCAAAGGGCAGGGATAGACTATGATGAAGTCTATGCACCTGTGGCAAGGATTGAGACAGTAAGACTGATTGTGGCAATTGCAAGCATGAGAAACTGGACCTTGCATCAATTGGATGTGAAGTCAGCTTTTCTCAATGGACCAATTGATGAGGAGGTGTATGTGACACAGCCCTCCGTGCTTTTTGATAACTGGTCATGACGGAGTAGTGCTGAAACTGAGAAAGGCCTTATATGGCTTAAAGCAAGCTCCAAGAGCTTGGAACAAGAGGATCAACAGCTTCATGATACAAAGTGGTTTTGAAAAATGCAACTCAGAGCACGGTGTCTATGTTAAAACAACCAATGCAGCTGACTTGCTACTGGTGTGCTTGTATGTGGATGATCTACTGGTCACAGGAAGCAGTGAGGCCGAGATAACTAAGTTCAAAGTGCGAGATGATGAAGGAGTTCAAATGACAGATTTAGGGTCTCTGACTTACTTCTTAGGAATCGAATTCACAAGGATCGGGAGAGGTATTGTCATGCATCAACACAAGTATGCAAATGACCTCTTAAAAAGGTTTGGCATGATGCATTGCAACCCCCGCATCAACTCCTGCGAAAACCGGTTTACACCTTGAGAAGGATGGAAATGAAGAGTTGATAGATCCTACCCACTACGGACATGATAGTTGGATCACTAAGATACCTTTTTAATTCCAGACCTGATCTAGCATTAAGTGTTGGCTTGATCAGCAGGTTTATGGAAAGGCCAAGGACATCACATCTGCTAGCTGCCAAGAGGGTGCTGAGATATGTAAAAGGCACTGCAGATTTTGGAATCTTATTTCCAAATGGAGATGAGAGGAGAGAAGAAGAGCTAGTGGGATATTCTGATGCAGATTGGTGTGGTGATAAAGATGACAGGAAAAGCACTGCAGGCCATGTTTTTCTATGTGGAAAGGCCTTAATTTCCTGGAGCTCAAAGAAGGAATCAATTGTGGCATTGTCTTCATGTGAAGCTGAGTATGTGGCAGCTTCAATGAGTGCTTGCCAAGCACTTTGGTTGGACACATTGATGCAGGAAATCCAGATAAAAGACTCTAGTGTAGTAAAGTTGTTAGTAGATAACAAATCTGCAATCAACCTTGCAAAACACCCTATAGCTCATGGAAGAAGCAAACACATAGAAACAAGGTTCCATTTCCTAAGAGACCAAGTAACCAAAGGAAGGTTGAAGCTGGAATATTGCAGATCAAGAAGCAATTAGGCGACATATTGACAAAACCTCTCGAAGCCGTAAAAATTCAGAGACTTGAGAACCAAGCTCACGGTTGTATCACTAGCTGAATTGACACACGAATGATATGTTGCAAGTGATAGATGGAGGCTAGGGTGCCAACATAGTTGGGATGTTAGTCTCCATAGTGATGCAAATAGCATATCATTGTCTTCTCCCAAACTGAATTAGGGAGGTGTGTTAAGTTTGTTAATTCAGTTAGTTAGTTAGTTGAAGAAGTTAGTTTGTTGAGTTAGATAGCTTGATGTGCAAGCTAGTTGGTTAGTTGTAGAAGTCTATAAATAGACTTGTGGTAGTGATCAAATGTGCAGAGAGAATATGTGTAAAGTGTAAAGTGAATATAGTGCAGTGAAGTTTTTTTTCAGAAACAATATACTAGTCTTCCATCTTTTCAATTCTATGCAGAATCACTTTCTTTCTTTCTTTCTTCCATTGCTGTGTTTTTTCAAGTGTATGCCTTTGTTCCAACATATATAATAATAATATATTAGATAGATATGATATTAAATATCACAATAATTTAGAACGGAGCACCACACTGTCTTCGGCCAAATATCATGTTTGTTTGATTGTAATGGCCAAATGCTAATTAACCTGGAACATAATTCTTTTACAGAAAACATCTCCCCGATAGTATTAGGTTAAGTTTGCTTATAACTAGAACAAATCTATTAACGAGAAAAGAAATGTGATTATTTGGATGAAACGTTGTTAATTCGATTTTTGTAGAACTGTAATGATTAAACTTATATTATATTTAGAAAAAAAAGGTCAATTATATAATTGTGTGAGTCACAAGTCACAACTGTACACAATTGCATAAGTGATTCCATCAATGTTTTAGTAGGTTGATTAAATATTGTGTTTTGTTTTTCCATTGAAAAATTATTACCAAATTATTATTATTATTACTATCATTCAAACAAAAAATAAACTTATTAATATAGTAATTAGAACCCGACAAGCTGAAAAGAAGAAAAAAAAACCCTCATAAGTTAGAGCCGTCTCTCTCTCAATCTTCTCTCTACTCCTCTTTTCCTTCTTCTTCGTCCACCAGAAGGGGTGGTTTTGGGCCATTTTTTGACCTGTAATCACCCATCTACATCGTTTTTTTTCTCCTTTTATCTAAATAAGTGGTTTTTCCACATAGATCTGGCTTTTCATTCGTGTTTTTCCGTGTTTTCGTCGTCTGCGTGAGACGGTGTTTTGTTCGTCGTCTTGTTGCGGCGTCGTTTGGTTTCCCGTCTTGTTGCGGTGTTCGTTTGGTTCAGATTGGCAAATCAACTTCGATCCATTACAGATTCAATCAAGATTTGGGCGTCAACGTTACAGATCGGGAGGCATGGGTATTTCAGCCACTTTGATTTTGTCACATTTGTAGGCATGTTACCGTGTTATGCTATTAATCTGGGTGTTGTGAGTTTGTTCGCAGATTTATCTTTTCGATTTTTAGCGATGTTGAATTTATGTTGTTTTCGATGTATTTTATCAATTTGAATAAATGATATCTCTTTTAGTTTTTAAAAAAAACGACAATCTGAAATATTTTAATCGTTATTAGTGAGCTGGCCATAAAAATTTGTTTACTTTTATAGTTGATTTTTTCCCCGTTTGAACTGCCAACTATCAGTTTTGTTTTATCCATTAAAAATAGTGAGATATGTTAAAAAATGAATAATCTAATAATGCATTATTGTTTTTGGTACAGATATATATAACAATGGATTATGAATTTATCAAATCTGCATATTATAATTTTGAATGTTTGAAATATTGAATTAGCAACCATTTTATTATCGACACATCTCTTGAGCAGGAATTAGAGTGTGGAGGTCAAGCATGTTCCTCGGAAGCTAATCACGCAGCAGATTTCATGGCAAAGTTTGGAGCTAGCTAGGTGCCAACAATCATGAAAGATGCTAATTGATCCCCCTCATGAGTTATATAATGTTCTTTTAACAGACTCTGTCTATAGCTTCCCCTCATCTTTAGGCTTTGTTTGGTGAGTTCTATAAACTAGTTTATAGTTTATTTGACTAGCTTATCAATTTGTTTGACTGAAATAGAGATGTTTGATAAATAGGCTTATCTTATTAGCTTATAGTTTTTATTCATGTGCTAATTTATTTAGCTTATGACTTATAGTTTATACCTTATTGGTTTTTCTCTCGTTTTTACTCCTGTTCATTCAATGAAATTCTCACTCTATCACGTGTATTATAAATACGTTCTTTTACATTTATAAGTTAGTTCAACCGCTAATTTTATCAAACACTTCAAATTCAATCAGCTAACATTTCAGCTATCAGCTAAAAAATTGGCTTATCAGCTATAAGCTAGCTTATCGGTTATTTTTGTCAAACAGAGTCTTAGGAGGCGTTTGTTTCAAGCTATGTTGAGTTATTCCTGGGAATATGAAGGTGGTTACAAAATATTACCATGTTTGTTTAAAGTTTTACAAAAATATTCTCGAAAAATAATTATTTCTAAGAAAGTAAATTGCATATATTTTTATCTTCCTTTATTCCCACCTCCAAGATTGAGAATGTTTTATTCCCATCTATATTGTTGTGGAAAAATACAAAAGTAACCCTGTTATAAGTGAAGAGTAATGATAGTTGCATATCTAAACTTCACATCCAAAGTTGACACCTTGGTTAATCGTTATAAATATTTGGTTAATTCAGTTGATTACATAGTTAATCACGTGTAAATATTTGATTAATTCATAATGACCCATTGATCATATAAAAAATTGAATTAACTAGATATTTACATATGATTAATTAAATATTTACATTATTATAAAATATAAGCTCCACATAATCCATTAATCATATAATAAATTAAATTAATCAAAAATTTATACATAATTAATAAGGTGTCCTGCTGACTAACTGAAATGCTCACTATCTTACCACGTCTGTACAAATTGCAATGATACAATGGATTTTTATATTTGCATTGAGGAAAAATAGTCTTTTATTTATATTTATATATTATATTATATAATAACATGCAAGTCAATATTACACAGAACCATAAAATATATTACTATCAAAACAAATTAGAATTTTTTGAAAACATAAATATATATTAAATTTTTAAATCTTAAAATTAATATTGTATCAATATCATACACTACACAATCATAATTATAGTATATAATTCATAAAAAAAATCATTAAAAATGTTTAAATATCAATATGAACATAAAAATATTTATTATATATTATAGTATGATAATCATGTTATTTGTTATATTTTTATTTTATTTTTATCAATTAATTTCAAAATTTAATATTTAAATAATATTTTATATACCAAGGATATTTTGATAATTACAGCATTTATTCTAAGAATATAAGTCATAGACCAAACACACTTTCAAATTATTCCCAAGAATTTCAATAAGTATTCCCAGGAATTTAAGTTATTAATCAAACATCTTTTATAAAATACCCGGGAATAATATTCTTGGTAATAATATTCCAGAACATAATATTTCCAAGAATGTAATTTCATTCCATGAAACAAACGCCCCCTTAGTCTTTTGTTTTGTTTGCTTTGTCGACAAAAAAAATGTGCTTTTAATTTAATAACTAAGAAAAAAAAATTTATTTATCAGAATTTGATTTCACGTCAATATAAAATAAAATTCCTTTACACTCTCAATAATAAATCAATACCTGTGATTCGAGATGTATCCAGCTGTACTCTTATTATGGTGTATCTTAAATTAATAACGATTCGTTTGTTTTATATTTTGATAGAATTGGTTTTAGTAGAATTAATTTTGGAAGAATTGTTTTTGAAAAAATCAAAGTTAAAAAATTGATGTGTGTTTGGTAACAATATTTTAAAAGTAGGTTTAACAGAATTGATTTTGTTTGGATGATAAAGTAAAATCAATTTTGAGGTATAAATATGTAGAATTTTGTGTATCCTATATTTGGAATCAATTATTTTAAACAAAAAAACTAAAAAAAATTTGCTTCCACAAAATTCAGTTTTACCCATCAAAAATCAATTATTTTCAATTCAATTTGACTCTCAAATACTTCAATTATTATAGCAACCGGAGTTTGGAAAGCCAAACCTCGTTTTTGGGTGCTAACCAAACAAACATTAACTAAATAAGAAAAATGCAAACCCGAACAAAGAAAATCAACACATAATATAATAATTACCAAACAAAGATAAAATCAACAACATCAATCATCACGTGAAGTTGACCGTCTAAAAACCCATCATTTACCATCATTCTTTCACTTTTCCAAAATAATTGTAGCTACAAACTAAGTCTTTTTTTTTTTTTAAATAAAAATTTCGGATGTGGTGATGAAGTCTTAGTCAAAGATTGTACTGGTCGAAGAGTAAATCCGATCATCGAGTTCGAATACTCGATCCAGTCCGGAAGCTAAAGATAATAAGTTAAAGATCACTTAATCAAGGAATAAGATATTAATATTAAATCCTGATATTATCTGAAATAACTTTATCTGGTTAGAAGAGATAATATCCCTTAAATTAAGGAATCACATCTCAAAAGATATTTAAGAGATAAATCAGATCTCTAAAAGATATTTAAGAGATAAATCAGATCTCTAAAAGATATTTAAGAGATAAATCATATCTCTAAAAGAGAAGGGAATCCTATCATAAAAGGAGGAGTACCCATGAGAGAAGACTCACTTTTCACTGAACTCTGGTGACTCTCTCTTAAGCGTATTAGAGAAACTAGTGTCGACCAAGAGACTATCAGAGAGTCCTTGCTCCCTAGTATTCATCCAATACAAAATTAAGAGATTGAGATCACCACGGCCAAGGGTTGAACCGAAAACTACGTCTGGCTTTGATTCCCATCGGGATACGTAGGACCGGAATATTGAATTCTGCCAAGTCATAGCCTAAAACAACCCCAATTATTCATCCCTGGTTTGACGTTCACGACGAGGTTCCGGTAAACCGGATCTCGGCAGGAACATTTGGCGCCCACCGTGGGGCCGAAGTGAAACTTTCCCCAGTTCCACAAGAAAAGCTTAATGGTGACCACACGGAATGGTCTGCGAGGAGGGGCGAGCAGCATGAATCATGAGGACCATGAGGCTTCGAACGCCCAGAACCACGGCAATCATCTTTCCTCCCTCCTCCACGAAGACAACACTCGGTTGGAAGAAATTATGGAACAGCTCAAGCAGCTTCGGAAGGAGAACGAGGAGATACGCACACAAAATCAGAAGCTTTTGAAAGCCCGAAAAAGAGAAAGGTCCCTGACACCTTCAGACGGAGAGCAATCCTCACCCGAGACTGGCCAGAGGGATCCTCCGGCGCACTCTCCTCCGGGCACTAACCGAGCATCCAAAACAAAACCTCCCCTGGGGGATTTAGAAGTCAAATCTCATGCAGAAAAGACTAGCCAGAAAGGAAGGACATCGAACCGGCGTCCGAGGTTGCCCTTCACTGATGACATTAATGAGGTAATCGTGCCAACCCATTTTAAGCCCCTTAACATCGACAAATTCAATGGCACCACTGACCCAACCGAGCATGTGGAGTCCTTTATTTCCTCTATTTATTTGGTGACTGATTCGGAGGCTGTCATGTGCAAAGTTTTTCCAACTACTTTGCAAGCCCCTGCTCTGACCTGGCTAACAAATCTACCACCTCGGTCGATTGATTCCTTTGATGTGCTCATAACCAAGTTCACTGCACAATTTGTGGCAAGCCGAAGGCGCAGAAGGCACTCAGTCTCACTAGTAAATTTCAAACAGGAGAGGAATGAATCGCTCAGAGATTACATGGCCCGCTTCAATGCTAAGCAGATCCTGATTCCCAACATGAGCTCGGAACTCTGCCTCCACACTGTCATGGCCGGTCTAAAGTCAGGACCATTCTTTGAGTACCTATCTCGGAGCCACCAAGAGATTTTGAAGAGCTGCAGGAAAAGGCTACAGGTTTCATGAACTCGGAAGAGATGCTGGAATTTAAAAGGAGAGAAAGAGGTTTCGAGGACAAGAGCTCAGCCTCGAACAAAGATAGAAATAGGGGGTCTGACTCACAAAGGACCCAAAAAACCAATGAAAGAGAATTCCCGCAGAGGCATCCCATGTATCCATCTTATACTCCGTTGAACCGATCTCGGGCAGCCATCCTTCAGGAGGTGTGCAGCGCCGAGTTGCTTACCTTACCGGAACCATCCAAAACACCGGACAATGCTGACAGAAGCAAAGAATGCATGTGGCATCAGAACTATGGACACTCCACCGAAGAGTGCAGAACACTCCAGAGAAAGATTGAGGAGTTGGTACAAGTAGGCCGTCTTGATCGTTTCATCCGCCGAGATGACAACGGAGGCAGAAGACCCGGTCGAAGACAACGAAGACACGATCATGATAACCGAGACCGAGATGCAAACTTGCGAAGAAATCATCAGGGCGGAGATCGGCTGAATAACCAAAGGACCCCTATCGAAGAATCAGAGGGAGGAATCAGGGGGGTCATCAATACAATCTCGGGGGGATTTACAGGAGGAGGAACAACGAGCTCGGCTCGGAGGCGTCATCTCAAAGCCCTCTGATCTGTTAACACGGTGTCTGGAAGGCCTCCAAGAGCAAGACCCCCCCATAACATTCACAGATGATGATTTCCAAGGGGTAGATCCAAATCAAGATGACCCAATGGTGATAACGGTCGAGCTGGCCAACTTCTCGGTCAGACGAACACTTATTGACCAGGGGAGATCAACCGATATTCTCTACCTGGCAACCTTCAAGAAGCTCGGAATCCCAGAAAAGCTGATAAAAGAGCAGGAGGACAAGCCGGTAGGGTTCGCCGGGGAACAAGTCAAGACCCGAGGTTATATAGATCTCTTAACAACGTTCGGAGAAGGCAGATTCTCCAAGTCCGTATCAGTCAGGTATGTTATTGTAGATGCCAGCACATTGTACAATATCCTTATCGGAAGACCGACGTTGAATGAGCTCAGGGCAATTGTCTCTACCCCACACCTGACAATGAAATTCCCAGTCGACTCTGGGGAGATAATTGCGGTCCGAGCTGACCAAAAGCTAGCAAGGCAGTGCTATGTGGACAGCCTGAAGGTTACCCGTCACCAGGACGGCCCAAAGAATACCGAGGATGGTAAAGTAGAGGTGGTAAGCTCTGTCAGCTCAGTAACTTCAGCCAGTTCAGTCAGCATGTTTGAGCTGGACCCAAGGGCGGAGATGTACGAGTCCAGGGCCGAACCAACAGAGTCTTTAGAAAGGTTCCAGTTGGGAGCCCATCCTGAACAGTGCACCCACGTCGGTAGTCGGCTGGACCCCTCACTCAGAGAGAGGCTTCACACGGTCCTAAGAAAGAATGCTGACCTGTTTCCCTGGAAGACATCGGATATGCCAGGCATAGACTCCAACTTTATGTGCCATAAACTGTCTATTTGTCCCGAAGCTAAACCTGTAACTCAGAGAAAAAGGAAACTGGGTGAAGAAAGACGTCGAGCAATGGCCGAGGAGACTTCTAAATTGCTCAAAGCAAATTTCATCCGAGAGGTGAAATACACCACTTGGCTAGCTAACATGGTATTAGTCAAAAAGGCCAATGGAAAATGGCGGATGTGCACCGACTATACCGACCTCAACAAGGCATGCCCAAAGGATTCCTATCCCTTGCCCAACATCGACAGACTGGTGGATGGGGCCTCGGGTTACAAGGTTCTGTCCTTTTTGGACGCATATTCAGGTTACAACCAGATCAGGATGTATCCACCAGACGAGGAAAAGACAACATTTATGACCGATGGGGCAAACTACTACTACCGAGTAATGCCCTTCATCCTAAAAAATGACGGGGCAACATATCAAAGGCTTGTGGACAAGGTTTTCTCCAGTCAAATCGGAAAAAAACTTAGAAGTATATGTTGATGGCATGGTAGTAAAATCCGAGGATCCGAGCCAGCACCCTACCGACCTCGAAGAAATCTTCGGCCAGCTCAGAAAGTACAACATGAGGCTAAATCCAGAGAAGTGCTCTTTTGGTGTGCAAGGAGGAAAATTCTTGGGGTATATGCTAACACACCGAGGAATCGAAGCTAATCCAGATAAATGCAAAGCCGTCATGGAAATGCGAAGTCCTCGGAATGTGAAGGAAATTCAGAGGCTAGCCGGCCGATTAGCCTCCCTATCCCGCTTCCTCCCAAAGTCTGCAGAGAAGGCAAGACCTTTCTTCCAGCTCTTTATAAAGCCAAAGAATTTCATTTGGACTGAAGAATGTGATAAGGCCTTCGAAGATCTGAAACTCTTCTTAGCATCTCCCCCAATCCTCACTCGGCCTCAGCTCGGCAAAGATCTGTACCTGTACCTCTCCGTCAATGATTATGCAATCAGTGCAGTGATCATCCAGGAAGAGGAGGAGCAACAGATGCCGGTATACTATGTCAGTAGGATCCTGAAAGATGCGGAAACGCGATACCAAGTAATTGAAAAACTGGCTCTCGCCTTAGTTATGGCAGCTCGGAGGTTACGAACCTATTTCCAATCTCACCAGGTCATCGTCAAAACTGATCATCCGATAAAGCAAGTACTCAGGAAACCTGATCTAGCTGGACGAATGATATCTTGGTCAGTGGAATTGTCAGAGTTCGGTCTACGGTATGAACCGAGGGGCCCAATGAAAGCCCAATGCCTCTCTGATTTTATTGCCGAGCTTTCTTCCAAACCGAGGTCAGAATCCTTCATCTGGCTCCTATATGTTGATGGATCATCTAACTTGAAAGGAAGCCGGGCTGGAATAATTCTTGAGGGACCTGATGACCTAATCCTCGAGTAATCTTTGAAGTTTGGGTTCACTGCTTCAAACAACCAAGCATAATATGAAGCCCTTATTGCTGGGCTATTGTTAGCTAGAGAAATCGGGGTCCGGGAGCTAAAATGCAGAAGTGACTCATAGCTCGTAACCGGACAAGTCTCGGGCAATTATCAGACAAAAGACCCCCAACTAACCAGATATCTCTGCAAGGTTAATAGCCTCATTTATGAATTTGAGCATTTCTCCATTGAGCACATACCTCGAGAAGAAAATTCCAGAGCAGATCTGCTGTCCAAATTGGCAAGCACCAAGAGGGCTGACCAACTAAGAACTTTCATTCAAGAAAACCTCCTCGAGCCGAGCATAAAGAGTGCCGAGGTGACAGTAATCGAGCACTATGACCGGGGCTGGATGACTCAAATCTGGGAGTATCTAACCTCGGACAAACTACCTGATAACCAAAAGGAGGCGAGGCGAATCCGTCTAAAATCTTGTCACTACACCATCTTAGACGGTGAGCTGTACAAGAGGGGATTCTCTAGGCCGTTACTGAAGTGCCTCACAAAGGAGCGGTCCGAGTATGTAATGGATGAGATGCACCGAGGAATCTGCGGAATGCATTCAGGTGGCCGATCTCTAGCAGCTCGGATCCTACGAGCAGGGTTTTACTGGACAACCATGAGACTCGATTGCTCTACCTGGACCAATAGGTGTGACCCTTGTCAGAAGTTCGCCAACATAGCTCGTGCCCCAGGAGAAGAGCTCCACTCCATGTTCTCACCATGGCCCTTTACTATGTGGGGGATGGACATAGTCGGTCCTTTCCCAGTGGCCAAGGGTCAAGTCAAGTTCCTCCTGGTAGGGGTAGACTACTTCACCAAATGGATTGAAGCAGAGCCATTGGCTATGATAACTGCGAAAAAGGTCCATAATTTTGTATGGAAAAACATTATATTCAGGCATGGCCTTCCTTATGCAGTTGTGACAGACAACGGAAAGCAATTCACTGATAAGGAGCTCGGAGAGTTTTACTCCAACCTCGGAATTAAACACAAAGTGACCTCGGTTGAGCATCCACAAACAAATGGCCAAGCAGAGGCAGCCAATAAAGTTATTCTAAATGAGCTCAAAAGAAGGTTGGGACAATCAAAAGGGGCTTGGGTTGAGCAATTACCAAGCATTCTGTAGGCTTACCATTGCTCGCCACAATCCTCGACGGGAGAAACACCATTCAAACTAACCTATGGAACTGATACGATGATTCCAGTTGAGCTCGGTGAGCTCTCCTTTCGAAGGCAGCATCACAGTCAAAGTAAAAATGAAGAAGAACTCCGAGTTGAGCTTGACATGGTCGAGGAAGTCCGAGATACAGTAAAAATCAGGGACGAGTTGTGCAAGCAAAAAGAAACTCAGAAGTACAACTCAAGGCTATGCCCAAGGGAATTTGTGCAGGGTGACTTAGTGCTGAGACTGCAAAGCGACGCGAGAAAAGACTCCAGAGAGGGTAAGCTCGCGGCAAACTGGTCAGGCCCATTCAGGATAGCAGAAAATCTAGGAAATGGTGCCTACAGGCTAGAAGAATTGACAGGAAAGTCGGTTCCAAGAACATGGAACACTTCCCACCTTAAGTTTTATTTTAGCTAAGGTTAGAAAGTGATGCACTCTTTTTCCTATCTCGGTCTTTTTCCCATGAGGTTTTGACCGAGAAGGTTTTAACGAGGCACACTAGGAAAAATAAATAAATAAAATTTTCTTCAGTTGAGCTATTATGCAAAAAATACGGCGTTAAAACTGCTTAAATCCTAAAGAGGTCGTCCGAGCCTATAAAGGTGCTTAAATCCTAAAGAGGCCGTCCGAGCCTATAAAGGTGCTTAAATCCTAAAGAGGCCATCCGAGTCTATAAAGGTTCTTAAATCCTAAAAAGGTCGTCCGAGCCTATAAAGGTGCTTAAATCCTAAAGAGGCTGGCCGAGCCAAAATCGACCGATCAGGGTCGAAGTGCCGAGCCTATAAAGGTGTATCAGGTTAAAATCGACCAATCAGGGTCAACGTACCGAGCCTATAAAACATCAGAAAATTTTCCAAGTGCAAATAGATTCACAAGTAAAATAAGAAATTTCATTAAAATAAAGGGGCAAGTCCTCGAATACATAAAGGTTCAAAAAAAGGACTGCACAAAAACAAGATGTTTCCTAAACTACTTATACAATTTCAGGAATCAAGGTCTTCCTCGGCAGTGGGAGGGATGATGTCAATCTGGCCAGGTTGGCCCACTTCACCTTCGGGTCCCTCCTCGTCCACTTGATCATCGCCCTCTTCTCCGTCAGTTGCGGCCTCCTCATCCTCATCCTCATCCTCCAGCTCGGCCAATGGCACAAGGATTCCATCTCGGTTGAAATCCTTGTCCACATCGGCACTGGAGAAGTCAGCAGTCAGGTTGAAGTGCTGGAGTTGCTTCACGGCTCGGGAAAAACCGTTAACATGCTCCCTCATGATTGAAGCCTCAGCTTCAGCTAGATCATCACGGAGCCTCAGGTTCTCCTCCTTCTCGGTCTCCAAAGAACTTCTCGCAGCCTCCCGATCAGCTTCCTTCTCGGCTTGCAGCCCTTTCACAACGTTCTGAAGGTTGAGTCGGTTGGCTCTTTCCGTTTCTAGCTCGACCGTGAGGGTGGCATGGCCTTCTTGCAGCTGCGTCTTCTGAGCCTTCAGCTGACCGATGACCCGGCCTTGCTCCTCACACTTGGCCAGGGCCTGAGAAAGCTCGTCTCTCATCCTCGGGGCCCGGGCCGCATCCACCCTCATCACCTCCATCTTCTTCACGTTGTCAATTAGATGCTTGCTCCAGAAGCGGGTGATTGAGGCAATACGGAGAGCATAAGCGCCGGCCGCCTCCATACTTTCCTCAGGGCCCTGCTCCAACAACAGCCGGGTATCGGACGGTTTCAGCACTTGGCCATCGATCAGGCCTGCAGGGTCGAACTCATTCGCCCAGAGCGAGCTGATCCCTGGATTACAGTTACCATTATACCATTCAGTGTCTGAGGTGAGGTCGGTCACCATGGGAGCGTTGCTCGGTCGGTCAGCAGAAGGAGGAGTCTCTCCAATCATCAGCAAGGGAGGAGAGCTTCCAATCGGCACCTTTGGCCCTAGATCTGCCCGGGTCCTCTTCGGAGGACGAACATTCAAGTCAGAAGCTTCAGCAAACTTCTTCGTCTTCCCCTTAACATTTGAAGCGACAACTGATCTGCCAGCAACCGACTTCTTCATCAGTGCCTTGTAGTTGAATTTTCCCATTATCACTGCTAAAGGAGAAAAATAAGTTAGATACAAGTACGTGGCTGGGCAAGTAAAACACCCATTAGAAAACTACTTACAATCAAAATCGGCTTGCAGAGTTGATGACTTGGGGAGCAATTAAAGTCTACCATAGGGCAATGGCCGAGGATAGAGTTTTAACTGTAACGCCCTTCGTTACATTAGTGATCCCAAGATAAAATCAATAAAATATCCTTTAAAACATTTAATTAAAACATATATCTCATAACGAAAAATTAGAGAAAACGTTAAAGTCTGAAAATGCCTAATATTAAATAATATAGTATTAAATTATCCATGTAATGAATTTAGATATAAATAAATAAATAAACAAACAAATAAATCAAAAGCCTCAAAACTGGGCGTCTAACTACAATCCCAACGATAAATAATTGCGTCTAGCCACATACGGCTCCTTATTTAAGAACGGACCAACCAAACTAGAAGGATTATCTAATGGTGTCCACTAAGTCTTCACGCCTCTTCAGCTTCAATGACGTCCTCCTCGTGCTCTGAAAACAATGCTTAATAATGAGATATAAAATCCCAGTGGTCAACAAAACAGTTTTATAAAAACATTTTCGAAAATAGCATTGTTCTCAGTCGGTGCGGTAACCGGAAAAACTGTCCATGGTACCCGCTAATTTTTCAAAATAATATATATAAAGAAAATACTTTTATCATTAATAATAAACTCATCTCAATACATCACATTTCATATACCAGATAAATTCAAGTTTAATCCAAGCGGTCCGAAGACCTCCTAATTAAATTGGCTTCTTGCCAGCATGCCATAGATTCACACATCACACGACAATGGCGTCCCATTGCCCACCCCTACTCACGAGGAGTGTTTCGATGTCACCCTCCTGTCGGGGACATTTCCATTTCGATACCTCCCATGTGCACATGGTGGTATTTCTCCTTTTTCGACACCCCAACTTGTGGCGGTGTTACTTTCGATACTCCTTTTTAGGTAGTATTACTTATTTTCGACATCCCAATTATATGGGGATGTTACTTTCGATACCCCATTACGGTGGTATTACTTTTCGATACCCTTATCATAGGTGGTATTGCGGCAAACATCATACAACACATTATAAATCAAATATGTCACGTCACATACATGTAACAAGCTATTTTTCACGAATTAAACAAATAAATTTCCCCCAACAACAAACAATCATGAATATCACAATATATCACAATAAGCATCTTACAACATCAATTAAACTCATCCTTTTTTAACAAAAACCCCCAATTTTAGAAATTAGGTTACTGGCAGTATGCATCAAATCAATTAAAATCCCCAATTTCATGTGGTAATTCATGTCAACACAAACAATTTTATATATATATATATATATATATATATATATATATATATATATATATATATATATATATATGTGTGTGTGTATATATATACCATGGAAAGGGTTCGTAAAAGTATTGTTACTCACCTCTCGAAGACCTCCAATACGCTCTAAAAATTATTCATGATAAGGATTTGCGCTTCCCTAAAAATTCTTCTCCCGTTTGATGACGTTCTTGGATTTGTATTTGTTACGATTGTACAGGCAAGAAATAATGGAACCGGAAACGAACCCCCTGCGGCGTTTTTTTCTTTTCTTTCGTCCAACCCCTATTGTTAATATATATATATATATATCAGCGCTTTGGGCCTCCCCCTTTTCTTTTCTTTTCCTTTTTTTTTTAAATTTATTGTTTAGTTCTTTCCTTCTCTTTTTCTCGGTTTCTTCGTACAAACTACGCAGTAGGGGTCTCGCCCCTTCCTCTTTTTTTTTTTTATATATATAACCTAGAGTAATCAGGCGCTAATTCTATCTTCTTCCTTTTTTTTATATTTATTTTAATTTAATATTTCTTTGTATTCACTAACCCATTCTAATAAATTTTATACTAATAAATTCTCACCACTAAACCTCTTAATCATATTTTATTTTTATTATATCATTATTATTATTATTTTTATATAACTTAATCCCTTTTTTTTCAAATTAATTATGTTAGAATTTTAGGATGTTACATTTTCTCCCCTCCTTAGAGAATTTCGTCCCCGAAATTCGCCTCACACTCACGTACTTATTTTAACATGTGACATATTCAAACGTAAAGGTTACCGTACCTCAGATAATAAAATCTGGGTATTGACGCATGATGTCCTCCTCCATCTCCCAAGTGGCTCCCTCAGGAATTGTCTTGTGCCTCAGAGTCTTAGTGTTCTTGTCCATGATTCGACTAGGCTTTGGCTTATAGATCAAATTATCCTTCAATTATACAGACTCAGGAGCTATCACATGAGATTCATCAGGTACATATTTTGAGTTGCGATACATGAAAAACATCATGAAGGTTTGCCAACTGTGGCGGAAGAGCCAATTGATAAGCAACATGCTCGACTCTTTTAAGGATTTGGAAAGTGATGTAGCGTGAGTCGACGCGCGACGACGCTCGTGCGTCCCCGGCAACGGCGCCAAAAACTTGATGTAGAGTGAGTCGACGTGCGACGACGCTCGTGCGTCCCCGGCAACGACGCCAAAAACTTGATGTAGCGTGAGTCGACGCGCGACGACGCTCGTGCGTCCCCGGCAACGGCGCCAAAAACTTGATGTAGCATGAGTCGACGCGCGACGACGCTCGTGCGTCCCCGGCAACGGCGCCAAAAACTTGATGTAGCGTGAGTCGACGCGCGACGACGCTGGTGCGTCCCCGGCAACGGAGCCAAAAACTTGATGTGCGCTGCGGCGCACGCGTGCGGTTCCGGCAAGTGTACCGGACTGCCGTCAAGTAATAAAAGATATCGAATCCATAGAGACTGTGTTCTCGAATCGCAATCGGTTTTCGAATCGATTAGATCTGGACTTTGTAAAAAGGATTTTTATGTTTTGAGTGAAAAGGATTTTGAATTCGAAATTTAAAAGATAAACAAACAGAAAACAATTGTTTATGGGGTTTTAGATTTAAACGGATTCCTAGGGATTTGGGTTACCTTTGAGGCTGTTTATGTTGCTAATCTGATTTACCTTTGTTGATTAACGAAATTGCCTTGAAGGCGAGTTTATCCTTTAATAGCTTAAGCTCCCTCTCGGGTTACAAAAGCCGTGCCCAATTGACCCGACCCCTACTCTCGTGGTAGTCGATCCCAGATTAGACCCTTTGCGCTTCGTGACAACTCGTTGCTCCTCGAGGGACGGCTTCTAACTCTCGTGATTTCAGTCCCAAGTCTGACTTCTGTAGGTCAGACACCTAAGTTCACCGCTAGGTTCCTCCTTATAATGTCTAAGTCATGCAAATAACCTAAGTTCACCGCTAGGTTCCTCCATAGATCATCCACATCTCACAAACCAAAGGGTCACGGGGCTTTACGAGTGAAACACCCTAGAAATCCTAAGTTCACCGCTAGGTTCCTCCTTAGAACGTCTACGTCACGCAAATAAGCGGTTGCCGAATTTACGAGTGATTAACACACTAGAAATCAGATCTAAAACAATAACGAAATCAACAACGATTTTACATCAAATCAACAATATTTACAAAACTCGGGCAGAATCCTAATCCCTAGAAACAAACTACTACTCCAGTCTTGCCATGGAGATGACAAGCTGGGTTGACAACATAGTGAAAATCAGAAAAGAGAGGAGAAGAGAAGAGGAGAAGAGAGATCTATGCCTAAGTCCTTGTGTATAAGTCTAGATATGATGATCCTCCCTCATCCAAATGTATCCTTGATGTGATCTGCCTGGTCCTTATTTATAGATGTGGGAAGTTAGAGTCCCAATCTAACTCAAATTCTGATCCAAATTCGGTTTCTTCAGGTCCAAGTAATGCGCGTCACGGCCGTGATGGCCATCACGGCCAGGCCGTGACGGTCTCTGCTTCTGGTACTTTTACAAAATCCAGCATTCTCGCGACGCGAAATGTTGCTCGCGACGCGAGCCTTCCTTTCATGACCCGTGATGAATTTCACGGCTGGGCCGTGATGTGCTCTGACTTGTGGTGGTTTTGGGTCACGGCCGTGATGGCTGTCACGACCAGGCCATGACAGACTCTGACTTCAGCCTTTGTTCTTTTTCAGTTTTGCTCGATCATGGCCGTGATTGGCATCACGGCTAGGCCGTGATGGGCTCTGTTTGGCTCATTTTCTTCACTTTTAAAGCCCTATCTTCATCCAAACTCCATCATGGTTGATCTTGAGCATTTTACCCTTGATATCTGCAAAACAACACACGAAAACCGCCTTACCCGTTCCAAAGGAAAATTAACCTAAAATCTAATAAAAATATGCCTAAACTACATGAAAATGCATGCAAAATGATGGACAAAGATGATGTGGAATCACACTCATCAGAAAGGTTCCATGAAACGAAGATTTAGCTTGCGGACTTTCATCGACCTCCCTACCCCCGTCTCAGGAGTGACTCTCAAAATACATGCTCACTTTCCTGGAATTCTAGAGGCTTTCTCCTTTTGTCGGCGTAGCTCTTTTGTCTACTTTGCGCCGTGCGCATCCTCTGCCTAATCATTTTGATTCTCTCTCTTTTGTCTACTTTGTGCCGTGCGCATCCTCTCCCTAATCATTTTGATTCTCTCAGAGGTTTCCTGGACCAATTCAAGTCCTATCAAGGTTTTCTCACCTACCTCACACCAACATAAAGGGGACCTACACCTTCTCCCATATATGGCCTCATAGGGTGCCATGCCTATACTCAGCGTGACAACTATTGTTATACGCAAACTCAATGAGAGGTAGGAATCTATCCCAACTCCCTCTTCATCCAGGACACACGTCCTAAACATGTCCTCAAGGGTCTGAATGGTCCGCTATGACAGACCATCCGTTTGGGGATGATAGGCCGTGCTAAGGTTCAACTTAGTCCTAAAGGCTTGCTAAAAAGCTTTCCAAAATCTAGAGGTAAACCTCGGGTCTCTATCCGACACTATAGACGTGGGTATCCCACGAAGCTTGACTATTTCCTTGATATAGAGGTATGCCAACTTGTCTAAGCTACAGGTTGCCTTAATTGGCAAGAAGTGGGCAGACTTGGTCAACCTATCCACTATCACTCAAATGGCCTCTAAGCCCAAACGCGTCTTAGGTAACCCCATCACAAAGTCCATAGAAATTTTTTCCCACTTCCATTCTGGAATCTCCAAGGACTGCAACAACCCCGAAGGCTTCTGATGTTCTATCTTAACCTTTTGGCACACTAAACACCTAGCTACGAAGCTAGCCACATCCTTTTTCATTCCTGGCCACCAATACATCCTCTTAAGGTCTTGGTACATCTTACTTATCCCATGACGTATGGTAAACTTTCCCTTACTAGGTTTCTCTAATATCTTCTCTCTAAGGCTCCCCTCCTTAGGAACAACGATCCTATCCTTAAACTTCACTAGCTCATCAACAGACAACTCATAACCCTCTTGTCCCAACCGAGACTGCAACTCTTAGTCTAAAAGTTGTTCCCGCCTAACCTCATCTCTAAGGTCACTATTAATTTCCAACCTATCCAGCTTCAAACTTAAGACAATTAAGGACACATCCAACACTTCCAGATTCATGTCCCCAAACTCTTCCATGAGGTTCAGCTCTTGCACCATTAAGCTCGACACGTGTAGGAACTTCCTACTCAAAGCATCTGCCACCACATTGGCTTTTCCCGGATGGTACTTCAACTCGAAGTCATAGTCATTAAGGAACTCCATCCACCTTCGTTGCCTCATGTTCAACTCCTCTTGGTCGAATAGATATTTAAGGCTTTTATGGTCACTAAAAACTTCAAACGTTGCCCCATAAAGGTAATGCCTCCAAATCTTAAGGGCAAAAACCACAGCTGCTAGCTCTAGGTCATAGGTATGGTAATTCCCCTCATGTGGCCTAAGTTGCCTAGAGGCATATGCTACGACCTTGCCCTCCTGCATTAAGACACATCCCAAGCCATTCTTGGATGCGTCGCAGTATACCACAAAACTCACTAAGGGGTCCGGTATAGTTAAGACTGGTGATGACACCAATCTCCTCTTAAGCTCTTGGAACCCGTCCTCACACTCCTGGTCCCACACAAAAGGTTTCCCTTTTCTAGTCAACTGGGTCAAGGTAAGGCTAATCTAGAGAACCCCTCTATGAACTTCCTATAGTAACCAGCTAAGCCTAAGAAACTTCTCACTTCGGTTACTGTCTTAGGTTGTTCCCATTCCAACACCGCATCAACTCTAGAGGAATCAACCGCTACACCATCCTTTGAGATTGTGTGTCCTAAAAACTTTACCTCGTCTAGCCAAAACTCACACTTCTCTGGTTTGGCATAAAGGCGCTCGTCCCTCAAGATCTGCAACACCAACCTTAAGTGTTCTCCATGTTCTTCTGGCGTCCTAGAGTATATCAAAATATCATCTATGAACATCACCACAAACCTGTCCAAAAAGGGTCCTAAAGATCCGATTCATGTAGTCCATGAAAACGGCTGGGGTGTTGGTCACGCCAAAGGGCATCACTACATACTCATGGTGCTCATACCTTGTCCTGAAGGCTGTCTTAGGGATGTCCTCGCTTCTAACTCTAAATTGATGGTATCCTGATCTTAGACCTATTTTGGAAAACACTGACGCTCCCCTTAACTGATCTAAGAGATCATCTATCCTAGGCAAGGGATATTTGTTCTTGATGGTTACCTTATTCAGTTGCCTATAATCAACACACAACCTCATACTCCCATCTTTTTTTCTTCACTAAAAGCACTGGTGCTCCCCAAGGTGACACACTAGGCCTAATGAACCGCTTTTGTAACATGTCCTCTATCTGTTTCTTGAGCTTGCTCAACTCTAGAGGTGTTATCTTGTAAGGCGCTACATATATTAGTCTACTCTTTGGCACTGGATCTATGCTAAACTCAACCCCCTATTGAAACTTGCGCATCATATAGATAGTCGCTACATCATTGTCTGCCCCTATAGTAGCAGTGAATGAGAGTATGTATCCTTGAGCTCTCTAAACCAAACACTTATCACAAGAAACGACGAATAAAATACGGGTCAACACTGAAAATCAAAAGACATTGGGTGTGAAGAGATAAGGATATTTTTGTCAGAATACTTATGGCAATGAGTCTAGATGCCAATAAGTCAATACCAAGAATAACATACGATACATAGATAACAATAAGTTTGATGTCATAAGGAGTGTCTTGATGCACAAGGAAACAAATTAAACAACCAATGGAAGAACAAGAATATCCCTATAGGAGTATAAACCTATGAACCAAAGGACAAATGAAAGATTGACAACTCCAAATTTTCACACATAAAGGAAGTATCAAGGAATGCGTTGCTCCTGAATCAAACAATATAATAATTTGTTTTCTTAACGAGTGGAAGAAATCCAGCCCCCTTCGGATTTAAGCTGCCTCAGAATGATGACGAATTGTTCTTCTTGAATTCGAAAAGTCCCACGTGCTAAGTGTCCTAGGTTGCCACCACTCCATTAGTGATTGGCCTCCATTCCCATTCAGTTGACGGAGAGTCTCCGCCTGCGCTTGCATAACTCTGGCTATACAATCCAAAGCTGGTGCAAGTGCAACGTTCGTCCCTCGCCTATTAATCGTCATAAATCTGCTCACTACCAATGAAATATTGGGTTGATCAGGTCCAATATCCCAAAGAATAGCATGCAGCATTTATAACTCTAACAAGCATCCTATGCGCCCAAGTTTTGTTTTTGAAAAAGCCCCACTACCACAAACCGATTTAGAATCGAACTGCTCTGATACCATAAATGTAACGCCCTTCGTTACATTAGTGATCCCAAGATAAAATCAATAAAATATCCTTTAAAACATTTAATTAAAACATATATCTCATAACGAAAAATTAGAGAAAACGTTAAAGTCTGAAAATGCCTAATATTAAATAATATAGTATTAAATTATCCATGTAATGAATTTAGATATAAATAAATAAATAAACAAACAAATAAATCAAAAGCCTCAAAACTGGGCGTCTAACTACAATCCCAACGATAAATAATTGCGTCTAGCCACATACGGCTCCTTATTTAAGAACGGACCAACCAAACTAGAAGGATTATCTAATGGTGTCCACTAAGTCTTCACGCCTCTTCAGCCTCAATGACGTCCTCCTCGTGCTCTGAAAACAATGCTTAATAATGAGATATAAAATCCCAGTGGTCAACAAAACAGTTTTATAAAAACATTTTCGAAAATAGCATTGTTCTCAGTCGGTGCGGTAACCGAAAAAACTGTCCATGGTACCCGCTAATTTTTCAAAATAATATATATAAAGAAAATACTTTTATCATTAATAATAAACTCATCTCAATACATCACATTTCATATACCAGATAAATTCAAGTTTAATCCAAGCGGTCCGAAGACCTCCTAATTAAATTGGCTTCTTGCCAGCATGCCATAGATTCACACATCACACGACAATGGCGTCCCATTGCCCACCCCTACTCACGAGGAGTGTTTCGATGTCACCCTCCTGTCGGGGACATTTCCATTTCGATACCTCCCATGTGCACATGGTGGTATTTCTCCTTTTTCGACACCCCAACTTGTGGCGGTGTTACTTTCGATACTCCTTTTTAGGTAGTATTACTTATTTTCGACATCCCAATTATATGGGGATGTTACTTTCGATACCCCATTACGGTGGTATTACTTTTCGATACCCTTATCATAGGTGGTATTGCGGCAAACATCATACAACACATTATAAATCAAATATGTCACGTCACATACATGTAACAAGCTATTTTTCACGAATTAAACAAATAAATTTCCCCCAACAACAAACAATCATGAATATCACAATATATCACAATAAGCATCTTACAACATCAATTAAACTCATCCTTTTTTAACAAAAACCCCCAATTTTAGAAATTAGGTTACTGGCAGTATGCATCAAATCAATTAAAATCCCCAATTTCATGTGGTAATTCATGTCAACACAAACAATTATATATATATATATATATATATATATATATATATATATATATGTGTGTGTGTGTGTATATATATACCATGGAAAGGGTTCGTAAAAGTATTGTTACTCACCTCTCGAAGACCTCCAATACGCTCTAAAAATTATTCATGATAAGGATTTGCGCTTCCCTAAAAATTCTTCTCCCGTTTGATGACGTTCTTGGATTTGTATTTGTTACGATTGTACAGGCAAGAAATAATGGAACCGGAAACGAACCCCCTGCGGCGTTTTTTTCTTTTCTTTCGTCCAACCCCTATTGTTAATATATATATATATCAGCGCTTTGGGCCTCCCCCTTTTCTTTTCTTTTCCTTTTTTTTTTTTAAATTTATTGTTTAGTTCTTTCCTTCTCTTTTTCTCGGTTTCTTCGTACAAACTGCGCAGTAGGGGTCTCGCCCCTTCCTCTTTTTTTATATATAACCTAGAGTAATCAGGCGCTAATTCTATCTTCTTCCTTTTTTTATATTTATTTTAATTTAATATTTCTTTGTATTCACTAACCCATTCTAATAAATTTTATACTAATAAATTCTCACCACTAAACCTCTTAATCATATTTTATTTTTATTATATCATTATTATTATTATTTTTATATAACTTAATCCCTTTTTTTTTCAAATTAATTATGTTAGAATTTTAGGATGTTACATTAACAGCTCAACGTCGGTCCTCTCTTGGGATGTCATACAGCCGACGTCATAGCTGTGGAACTTAGTGGGGTGGGGTTGCCAGTAGAAGGGAAATCTGGAGACTCCATCCGAGTCATAGAATAAAGACTCGTTCCCTGCAGTAGGTCGGACTTTGAAAAAGTCCGACTTGAAAAATTTATATGAACTCTTATCTATACCCCCCGACTCGGCCCCACTAAGGGAAATCCAACCGACCCGGTCCCCGAACCTGACCTTATAAAAGTAAAGGAAGATAGGAGCAGTGGCCACCACTCCTATTTGTTCACAAAGGATTTTCAGTACATCACACTCGAACTGGGTAAAAGGAAGAGTAACTCCGATATGTTCAAATAAAGTCTTATATACATATGTGAAGGAAGACTTCCCTGGAGCAGGATGAAGAAAAACGTGTTCATCCCCAAAACACGGCAGACATTCTACAATGCCCCCAAAGGCAGAAACTTTGTTTTTTAGGGATGAGAGGGATTCGAAATTCCTAAAGTTAGAATGAAAGGCCCCCACGTCTGGCATCACCCAGAAATACCCAGGAATAGTAATATCTGGGTATGGGACCCTAGGCATTCTAGTGGTACGCCTGCGATGTTTAGGAATGGGTACTACTTCAGGAGTGGCCGAGCTATTCCCGTCAGTGGAGGAAGAGGCACCAACGGCACCACCTCCCCCATGAGAGGAGGAAGGGGAAGAATGAGGAGAGCCCCCAATTAGATGGATTTCAGGCTCTACGACCTGAACCCCAGAAGAGACATCCTGGGATACCTCAAATGAAGACTCCATAGATGAGCAATCAAGAAAGTAAACCTCAGGGAGCTTGAAAGGAATGAATAGGGCGTACCTAGAGCAGAGAGGAAGTATAGACGCTCGGGCTAAATAAAGGACACACGATAAAAAAGTCTAGAGTTCACGGAAGCACAAAGACCTATCCCAATGTCTCGTCCCAATTTATGGAAAACAAGGGCAACATCCCCTCGTCGCATTAATGAGGGTTGTTGGGCGAGAGCAGGGAAACGTCCCCTCGCGTCTCTGACCGAATTCGTCAACCAATGGGAAATCCACACGTGGCAGCGATGTCAGAGTATAAACCGCCATCACGTGAAACTAGGAGCACGCCACAATCCACAACTCTCGGGAACAATGCCACGAGGGCCACGCGTCACACAGGGTGACGTTTTGTTTCCATCTCAAGGCCCGAGAAAGTATGCCGTCAGCACAGAACAAGTAATCACCTCCACCTCGGTTGGCCTCGGCTCCCACGAAGAAGCTTCCATGCCGTTGGCTCAAAGCTTGGGGGGACTTGTGTATGAGCCGAGGTACAGAGCCCGACACCCGAAAGCATCAAGCTCGATCACCCGATATGCTCACCGAGTTGGAGGAGGTATATGCATAGAGTAAGAAGCTCGGTCAATCACCTCGCCGGAAATAAAGGCAAAGATGAAACCGAGTTCCTGAGCTCGACTGACATCATGAAAGCTTTTACGCCTAATTGGCTCAAAGCTTGGGGGGCTTGTGTACTGGCCGAAGAGTAAACCCGGCCACCGAGCTCGAATACCCGGCCCAGTCCGGAAGCTAAAGATAATAAGTTAAAGATCACTTAATCAAAGGATAAGATATTAATATTAAATCCTGATATTATCTGAAATAACCTTATCTGGTTAGAAGAGATAATATCCCTTAAATTATGGGATCACATCTCAAAAGATATTTAAGAGATAAATCAGATCTCTAAAAGATATTTAAGAGATAAATCAGATCTCTAAAAGAGAGGGGAATCCTATTATAAAAAGGAGAAGTACCCATGAGAGAAGACTTACTTTTCACTGAACTCCGGTGACTCTCTCTTAAGCGTATTAGAGAAACTAACGTCGACCAAGAGACTATCAGAGAGTCCTTGCTCCCCAGTATTCATCCGATACAAAATTAAGAGATCGAGATCACCACGGCCAAGGATTGAACCGAGAACTACGTCTGGCTTTGATTCCCATCGGGATACGTAGGACCGGAATATTGAATTCTATCAAGTCATAGCCTAAAATAACCCCAATTATTCATCCCTGATTTGACGTTCACGGCGAGGTTCCGATAAACCGGATCTCGGCGAGAACAAAGACAATAAAGAAAATCTGATTCTATGAATAGTTTTAAAGAAATCTCACTCAAAAGAGACTAACGAGGACTCCAATTTTAAAACTCATTAGATACGAGATCCTAACACACTTCACTGGAGAATTCCTTAGGACAGGGTTAACCAAGTCTCGATAAAAGAGAGAAACATAAAATAGAAAATTAGCTTAAAGATTGATTTTCATTGTCAATTGCCCATTGGATTATGTCACGTTAATCACGACCCCCTTCCTTCCTCCCAGCAATCCACATCCACTGTCCCCAATTACGTGCCCTACAGCCCAAAGAAAAGGACCTAGTGACATAGACACAAAAGAAGAAAAAGAAAAAATAGTAGAAAATACAAACAAAAAAAAACGAACAATAATAGATAGACATTGACATTCACAAGTCACAACACATACATTAGACAACAACAACCCTCAAAAATTGCTGTTTCTTTTTCTTTCTTTCTGCTTTGTTTTACGGGAAAGGAGTGGAAAGGGACAAGATCCCTGAAAGGCGTGCCAGCAGTGCCAGCGTCAGCTTCTGTTTCACTCGTACGGCGTTTTCTGTTTCATCTTCATCTTCTCTGTCTCTCTCTCTCTCTCTAACTACCCCAAATCTCAAAGCTTCCACCTTTACCATTCTCTCCCAAATGGGTAACTAGGATCTGTTCCTCTTTTGAATCCTAACCACAAAATCCACTCTCTTTCGTTTCTGGGGTTGTTGGGTTTTCACCATTGAAGAAGAAGCATGTTTCCGAGACTGATTCACCCTCACGAAGGGCTTGTTGGGCAGGAAGATTTGCAGGGTGGTTCCAACCTCTCTCACAAGGGAGACCCATGTCTGGTTCTCACTGCTGATCCAAAACCTCGACTTCGTTGGACTCAGGACCTTCATGAACGATTCGTTGATGCTGTTACACAGCTTGGAGGTTCTAGTAGTAAGTCTCTCTTATTCCTTTTATCTTTTCATAGTTTTGATTATTTTCTTCAGTTTTCTTTTCATAGCATATATGCAATTTTCTTTTCTTTTTTTGTTTTTCATGAACAAAATTGGCAGAGTTTTTGTATGGGCTTTTTGTGATGCGTCGAGTAATTACAACTGGGATGCCTCCGGGCTTTTGTTTTGGTTGAAATGATCCAGCTTTGACTTTGGGGGAGCAAGGAAAAAGGAGGGGCCTTTTCTGTTATGACTCTAAGTTTATGTTTTCTCTGCAGTTTGTTTCTAATTCTAGCTCTGTTGTAATCAGCTTTGTGTATGCTGAATTGTTTTTATTATCTAGAACAATTGAATTGATCCTCCTTACAATGCATGTCTAATGTCTATGTTGTTTATCAACTGTTTCAACTGCCAACTACAACAAGTAGAATTTATTGTAAGAATATAGGTTGAGAATGCTTTCAGCACTCAGCAGAATGGGCTTCTCAGTAAGAATATAAAAAGTCTGTTTCAGAAAGTTTTCTAATTTAAAAACTTCGTCATTCACCCTGCGTCCCACATTTATTGATGTGCTGAACCTTTTCATCATTGACTTGGGGAGGTTTATGCAATTATTTGCAACCAAAGAAACATGTAAAAGTATTTAGGACGGTTTGAGTTGAAATTCATCATAAGGGAGCATGGCAGCAGAGCTGCTTGCACTTTTAGATGCTTTACTGAATCTTTCAATGATACAAGGGGGAAGTTTCTTGCCTATTAGAAACAAGTCAAGTAATGACTGACTGAGCCATAAACTATGGCTGAAATATAACTGCTTAATGTTTGTTCAGCATTAAGACTGGCTATTTTGGTTGTTTGCTTGTGATATTAAGAAGTTGAAACTCATTGAGTTTCTGGTATTAAAAGTATTGGTAGGAACCATTTGTTGTATAGGAATATTAGACAATTAGTGCAACAAAGTTGGCATATTGATGAATGTGTAGTGTTAAACTTAGCTTTGAAGATCTTTCCTGTTTAGATATTACACTTAAGTGTTTATTACCTTAATTTTGACATGCTGTTAAGCTGCCACCGTTTAGCTGTGTAGACTTTTGAGTGGGACAAATCATCATAATATATGTTCCTTTTTGGTTTCTGGGTTATCATTATGTGTTTCCCATGCACTTCCGTAAGGGAACATTAAGATCATTTTTATAAAATTAAACTACTAATCAAAAGTTTGGTTAAAATGTCATGTACTTCCCACATGCTTCGTGAATGAGTTTTGGTTGTTAATACTTGTTGCCCTTATTGAATTTCCCATTGCCAAAGAAAGATGGTTTAAAAGGTGATCTCATGCTAAGGTGGCATTAATGGATATGCTAAATTTAAGAGTTGAAGGGCAATGTCGTGCCTATTTCTGTCATAGTAGTCAATCCCGGATAGCACTGCAGAGTGGCCGACCCCAAAAATGGTATAGCGGATAGTGGGATGACCACTACACCAAAGATAGCATATGTAAACATAATTTTTCATACAACTAATCATTAACGCTCAAAATTTATAATTTACAGACAAAATTACCATTAATGTGAAGCATAACTAATAACAAGTTAGTAATAACAAAAACATAACAATATGGAGGTGGGTTTGACCGGAGAAGGCTGAAACAAATGCCGAAATAGATCAAGAAGCTGCATGAAGCAAGTTTGAGGTGCCGCAAACTTGCCAAAACAGAGTGCAAAACCGGGGTAGCCTTCTAGGCACTTGTTGAAGTGGGGGTCGGCTTTACTGGGATAAAACCAAAACAAGGATGGGGACCTGCATTTGTGAGGACTGAGGGCAAAAGGTTTTGAACTTAATTTTGTGAGGATAGAAGGCTGAGAACTTGCATTGTGAGTGCAGAAGGCTGCGAAAATCCCTCTCTGTGCCATGGGTTTGTGTGAGGTATAAAAGGTGGGATTCTGCAATGCTTTTGTGGGAGGAAGAAGAAGGTTCAAGTGCCAGTCTAAGTAAGGGTAAAAATGATATCTACTAGGCCTAAGTGAGGGTAAACAAGACATTTGATAAGATAAAGAGAGGGCAAAATAGATATTTGCCATGTTAAAGAGGGCAAGATAGAACTTTCGTGAGTTAGAGTGAGGGAAACAGAAAAAAACAGAAAATCACCGCATCAGTAGCGGCTGTGACAAGCCGCTCCGCAAAAGTACAATGTGATGCACTACGCATTTCGGCCAGGTCGCACGATGTGACGTAGTGACATGATATTTGGTTCGATTTGGACGATTAATTTTGATTTTTAAGAGAATGGACGTCAAAGAACTGAATGTAACATTATTGATTTAAAATATTAAGTTTCTTTGGCTTTTTTAAAGTATAATTACTTCTGAAATGATTAATGAGATTGTTTATTGGAAAATTACCAGGTGTTAATAAAATTGATTGATTATATAGCGTTATTGTTTGATGTAGGGATATTTTACATGGTTGTCTCTCCTGAATACTAGAGTCTCTGGTATTTAAAAGTATTGGTAGGGAACCATTTGTTATGTAGGAATATTAGACACAATTAGTGCAATGAAGTTGTCATATTGATGAATGTGTAGGGCGATAAAACTTAGCTTTGAAGATCTTTCCCGTTTAGATCTTGTACTTAGTGTTTATTACCTTAATTTGGCCATGCTGTTAAGCTGCCACCATTTAGATGTGTAGACTTTTGAGTGGGACAAAACCTCATAATATATTTTTCCTTTTTGGTTTTAGGGTTATAATTATGTGTTTCTCAAACACTTTCGTAGTGGAACCTTAAGATCAATTTTTTTTTGAAGTTAAACTACTTAGCCAAAGTTTGGTTAAAATGTCACATTGTCATGTACTTTCCATGCTTCATGAATGAGTGAAAGTGAAAACATTTGGTTGTTAATACTTGTTGCCCTTTTTGAGTTTCCCATTGCAAAGAAAAATTGCTTTAAAGGTGATGATCTTATGCTAAAGTGGAATTAATGGACATGCTAAATGTAAGAGTTGAAGGGCAATTTTGTGCCAATTTTGGTCATCATAGCCAATCCTGGTAGTGGTGCAGAGAGGTCGGCCCAAAAAATGGTATCGAAGTATAGTAGATAGCGAGCTCTGCTATATCAAAGATAGCAGATATAGTTAACATAATTTTTCCATACACATACTAATCATCAATACTCAAAATTTATAATTTACCGACACAATTACCACTAATGTGAAGCACAACTAATCACAAAGTAGTAACAAAAACTATAACAATACAAAGGTGGCCTTGGCCAAAGAAGGCTAAAACAGATGCTGAAATAGGGCAAAAAGATGCATGGAACAAGTGTGGATGCTGGGAACCTGCCAAAATAGAGTGTAGAGAGTGTGAAACAGGTGTAGCTTGCTAGGAACTTGTTGAAATGGGGGAGGGCGCTGTTGGGATAAAATAGAAACAAGGATGGGACTTGCATTTGTCTGTGAGGAGTATTTGAACTTATGTTTGTGAGGATACAAGGCTGAGAACTTGCATTTGTGAGTGCAAAAGGCTGCAAAAATCCCTTTTTGTGCCATGGGTTTGTGTGAGGAAGAAGGTCTCATTTGGTGGAAGAGACAATCTAAGCAAGGGTAAAATTGAGATCTACTGAGTTTAAGTGAGGGAAAACAAGACATTTGATAAGATAAAGAGAGGGCAATATAGCTTTGATGGGTTAAAGGGTGCAAAATAGGAACTTGATGAGTTAAAGCGAGTGTAAAATTGTAAGGAAAAAAATGAGGGAAACAGAAAAAAAAAATGCCCGCATCAATAGCAGTCACAATGACCTTGATAGTGGCTATGATAGGCCCTGCTCCACAAAATCGCAATGCGATGCAGTGCACGTTGCGGCCAGGCCACACGTGTGGTGTGATGACACAGTATTCAGTTAGATTTTGGACAGTTGATTTTAATTTTTAAGAGAATGGATGTCAGAATTGAATGTTAAATTATCGATTTTATAATTTTTAGTTTCGCTATTGTAAAGTATAATTACTTTTGAAATGATTAATGGGATTTTTTTTTTTGTTGAAGATTTCTAGGTGACACTCAATAGAATTGTTTGATTATATATTGTTAGTTGTAAGGACATTTTACAAGGTTTGTCAATAGTAGCCATGGTAGCCACAATAGTGTCCAAGAGTGAAGCACTTAATTGTTGTGGCTGCCACATTCGGCTATTAACAACTTTGATATGAAACTGCTAGCCCGTTGTCAATTCTTAACAACTAAACCAGTAAACCCTAAGTGCTTCTCTCAAAAGTCAATAATTCATGATCAAATTAAAATGATGGAAGTCTAAAACTAGACCGAGTAGTTTCAAAAAAAGTAATTCAACTTCACATTCGTTTAAGTTCAAAGCAAATGTATGCTCAAATTAGTTCTATATTCATCAAAAGAACCTATGAACCAAGTGCAGAAGTCAATCGGTAGAGATAATCACCACCACGGACTTGCATCTTCTTCTTCAGTCCCAGCTTCATTCACATCCATTGCTAACTTTTGTTTCCCTCCTTAACACATGCTCTTAGACTGACAATGTAGTAAATCATACCAAAATTACACTTTTGAACATTAATTATACTTCATTTCAAGAACAAGTTCACTTATGAACATTGTGTGTTGTGTCTGTGTTAGTCAAAATGCTATATTCAAACTTGGTGTCAATGTCATGTTGGGACTTGGGAGCAAAATTAGTTTGTGTTGTGTCAAATGCAGGTTTTCACTTGCAAGTTTGTGGGTTTGTCCTGTGTTTAAAATTTTCGTACTCGTACGGTTATTGGAAGGGTGACATGTGATATTATAATTTGATGCATTGCGTCATTAGCTTAAACCACGGCATTACTATGCTATTATATTTTCCGAATTAATGGGTTTTGATTTTTTATATGAAAGTATCATGCGCAATATATGGAAGTATTATTCACAATTATTATATGAAAATATCATCCACAAATCATGCTAAAAAAATTTAGGAATATATAATAATTGTGCATGATACTTCATATATTTTGCATTGTATTTTCATATAATAATTGTGAATGATATTGTCAAAATATGTAGCAATCAATTAAAATATATCCATGTGAGAAAATTTACCAGGCAGATCCAAAACATACAGACTATGTAAACTAAAACGCCACATGCTGTTGTTCAGATTTCTTTCTTTTTTTAAATTGGAACAAAGCAAGATACTTTTGCATGAATTTAGCAAGCTTTTGGTTCAAATATTCAACCTTTATGTCTGTTTAGGCTTATAAATGATCCTAACTTCACTTGTTTGAGATGTTGCTACTGAAGCTTACTTTGCATTTATTGGCTAGTTCTTGTTGAAACTTTCATATGTAGGTTATCATCAATATCATTTTCTGACTAGGTTCTTGATGTCATGATTGTTATCTGCAGAAGCTACACCCAAAGCAATCATGCGGACCATGAATGTCAAGGGTTTGACTCTATTTCATTTAAAGAGTCATCTTCAGGTCTCTTTAATTCTTTTCATAGTAATATTCTGCCCAATTTTAGGCTTTGTGATGAAAGTGAAACCTTTCCTTGCTGCATTGCAGAAATACAGACTTGGTAAGCAATCAGGGAAAGATATGGGTGAGGGATGCAAAGATGGTATGGTTGTCATTCCTCACTAAACTTTCCAATTATGTTCCTGTCATCTGAATTTTTTGTATCATGCATTTCTTTGTTCTGTCCATGTGTTCGTTGGTGTCTTTCTCATTTTTCCCCTTTCCTCAGAAAAAGTCCACCTGGAATTTTAATCTGTATGAACTAATGCAACAATCATACATCAGCAACTTAGGTTAATATTATTGATACACATCAATGTTGAATGGCCCATGTGGAATTACAATTCAGGAATCTTGGACATTTTAACAATTAGGGAGCAAATTAGCCAAGTTTTGGAAGAGTGGATAGCCAAGTTAATGTATGGTTAACCCATTAATTACTTGTTGAATCGGAACGCTTATTGACCACTTTATATTCACATTGTGTAGCTGTTCCTGAATTGAATGAAAGTTTGCCAAGGCTTCCTAAATTGTATAACAACAACGACGACGAAGCCTTTTCCCATTAAATGGGGTTGGCTACAAGGATGAAATTACATGTCATAATGTCCTATCATAAATCATGTCTATAGATAAACCATTTAAAACTTTAGATGATACAACAACAATCAAGTGTTATCCCACTGGGTGGAACCGGCTACATGATTCAAATGATGTCATAATTCCCTATCATAAGTCAAATGACTTCCTAAATTGTGAAAAAAAAGGTAACTTGGTGCTATAAAGCTTCCGCTATGCACAGAGTCCAAGAAAGGGTCAGACCTACTATGTGGGTCTGTAGTAGGCAGCCTTGCATTTGCAAAAGGTTGATTCCACAACTCGGACCTACGATCTTCTGTCACATGAAAACGACTTTAACCGTTACTCCAAAGCTCCCCTTCACTTCCTGCATTGTAATTTTATCCTTTTTTTTGTTTTGGTCTTGGCTTATACTGACTTGTTGAAAATTTATGGAAGGAATATCAGGTTCATATCTTTTAGAAAGCCCTGGTACTGATAACACTTCTCAGAAGTTGCCAAATGCTGATACAAATGAGTAAGAATTTTCATTAATTCTTAAAAAGCATTTTGTTTTCCTGCGGATGTTCAATGGTCTTGAATTACCAAACTGAGGGAGTAATTAATGTTATGCCTAGGGGTTATGAAATCAAGGAGGCATTAAGAGCACAGATGGAAGTGCAAAGTAAACTACATTTGCAAGTGGAGGTAAATTTCCTTTTTGTACCACATTGGTTGGTATTTTAAAGGTAGAGGAAGTTTGCATATTGACTGTGGTTGAAGCAAGTTGCTGCTTTTACTTCTGTTAATTTGTGACATTATTATGAAATTCTTTTGAAAATGATTTGTAGACAATGTGCACTACTAATAATAAAAAAGTTCATTGTAGGCAGAGAAGCACTTGCAGATTCGCCAGGATGCGGAGCGGAGATACATGGCCATGCTTGAAAGAGCTTGCAAGATGCTGGCCGATCAATTTATAGGTGCTACTGTTATAGACACTGATAGCCAAAAGTTTCAAGGAATTGGAAGTAAAGCACCAAGAGGTCCCATGGTTGATCCTCTTGGTTTTTACTCCATGCCATCTGCTGAGGTGGCCGGAGTTCATGTCCCAGAAGAAGAAATACCGCCTAGTCTCCCGCCCCAAAGGGCTGATTGTTCAACTGAAAGTTGTCTAACCTCACATGAGAGTTCTGGAGGATTTGGTATAGGAGGATCTCCAGGTGAGGGGAAAAGGAGGATGTTGGGCATGGAGTCTATGGCAGCACCTTTGATTTGGAGTGAAGCTAAGATGAGAACTCAAGCCATCAATGTAGCCCAAGGTAATCCTCATGGAATGACTAGGTATGGCATGTAGGGAGGGATGCAAGGTCTACTTGATGGTTCATCCTTTGGGATTCATTCCTTTTTTATAGGATAGGTACTTCAACTCTCACCCGTTGTCTAAAATGTCTAGTTAGTGGGAACTGGGAAAAGAGGTGGAATCTTCACTTATCCCACGTTGTAAATCAAACTATGCTGTGATTTGGTGATTTTATGGACTCATTATGGCTTCTTGCATCATGCTGAATAGAGTGATTATACAAGCGGAGAACTCTTTAATTTTTTTTAAGCAAAAGTGTGGTTGGAGAATCTAGACCACCTATTTTAAACCACTGATATTTGGGTCACTAGAGATAGGAGATTGAATGAAAAAAAGGAAAAAAATTCTAACTGGTTTGACTTAAAATCCATACCTCTCCATTAATAATTTTAAAAAAATATTTAATCATGCTTAAGTGTGTGTTGGATTTCAGTTTGTTACAGCCCAAACGTGCAAGTTAGAAACCCAAATTTGTTTTGCCACTTTTTTAATGATGTTTGATTGACCTTTGAACTCAGTTGGAAGAATAAGTTTTGGGGTCAAATTTGGGCTTGGGTAGAGGTAAAAATTTGTTGTTTTTGTGTTTGACAAAATTCAATGAGTTTTCACCTCTTATTTTTATCATCCTATCCTTAAAAATTAATCATTTTTCATGCTCATCTCGAAGGATAATTCAATAACTACACATTTAAAAGTTATTTTAAATGACATAATCCAAACATATTTTATCAAAAACTTTTTAAAATAAAGTATTCGAATATAAATTAATCATTAAATTCACTTTTAATCAAATTCCAGTTTGCAAAATTCACTTCATCAAAATTCAATTTTACAAATGGGTTCTCAAACACATTTGGGTGTGCATACGTTTGTTACTTGTTAGTAGTAATCCTCAAACACATCTTTTTACTGTATTTGATGATTTTGAGGAGATTTTTTTGCACTAAATTGATATTACATTGCACATGTCTGGGGGCAATAGTTTCGGGCTTAGTCAAACAAAGAAAGGTATGGAAATTGAAGCTTGAACTACATTTGTAGAATTTTTGCCATTGGTTCTATGATGCAAGTGATAGGAGGAATATGACAGCCAGCAGTGCTCAAATTTTCTGTTTTGTTAGAGACATATTTTATCCCATAAATGGTGCTATCATCGTTGTACAATGCCTCTGGGAGGAATTAGAACTTGCTTGAAAACGTGTACGACCATTGGGGAGGAATTTTTCAAATACGGACCATTTCAGAGCCAATAATATGTAATAATCAGTGGCAAGCCAATATAAAATTGCTATGGAGAAATAAAAAATGAATACATATTGATATTTGTTAGACGCATGGAGGGCTATTGTTCGTTTGGGTTTAGCAGCAATGGCTTGATAGTTATTACGTGTTAGCATAAGTGGCTCACAACCTTCTAATGTTATTTAAAAAGAACATGTTTATAATAAATAATATGATTTAATTGGTACATACTGATAGTGTAATTAAAGATATTTTATATCGTGAACCAATCGGGAAATTGATAAATCATTAAAAAATTTTAACTCTTATCCTAACCACCTTAAAAGTCATTCAAACTATGATTTCTGATTGGTTGACAGTGTAAAAAAACAATATAATTAATTTTTCAAGTGGCACAATCTAATTTGATGGGATAGGAAGTGACACACCATTTTTGAGACCGATGATCTCTATCCAATTACTTAAACATAAAGTTTTAAGAAACATATATGAATTAAATAATACATGATAATTGTTCAACTTAATTAAGAACCTGTTAATCACAGAATGTGTACTCCTTTCTTTGACGACTATAAATTGCTTGAAAGTTGGGTTATCGAATAGGAGTTTACTAAACAAAGTTTAAAATAAGTGACATAGTTGATTAGGCAATTATAGTTTGTAATTATATTGTATTTAGGATATGTTTGAGTAAACCATTTAATTAAATACTTTCACTACTAGAAATCCAACTTATTGAGACCCAAAAATAGTAACTAAAGTGAGAAAATCAATCACAAAATGATTTAGAGATCGAATTAGTGACCAATTTTTTTTTCCAGTCTCTAAACTATTTGTGACTAATATACGGAGACCAATTTAGTGACCGGTTTTTCAGAGACTGGTTTAGTGATCGATTTTAGACACTGATTTAGAGATCGAATTTAGTGACCGGTTTTAGACACCGAATTAGAGACCGATTTTGGTGACTTGTTTAGTGACTGATTTTAGATAGCGATTTAGAGATCGATTATAGCGACTGATTTAGTGACCGATTTCAGACACCGGTTTAGACACCAACTTTGGTGACTGATTTAGAGACCAACTAAAATATGTTTGTGACTGATTTAAAGATCAATTAATTAATTTATGTCAAAAAATCTATGAAATCGATCTCTAAATTGATCTTTACAGTGACCAAATATTTTTGATCTCTAAACAGTGGATTTCTAGTCGTGTTTTCGTAAGTTATTCGTGAAATAATATAAAAACAACTCATCTTTATAAATTTATCTAATAAACTTATTGAAATAAGTTAAAGAAATCTTATAGAAAGAAAAAAAAAACTATTTTGATAACCTATCTGCATGAGTTTATTCTACTATACTTTGGAAAGGGACTACACTCCTGAAACATTATATATTTTGAACCATTGGCGGAGGATCAGAATATTACATGGAATATTCCATCTTAGCCGATTACTAGGTGACATTGTTGTCATATTCATCACCTATGCACTACTAGCCAATAGATTATTTCACTACTTGTCTCGTTCAAGAAAAATCTATATAACGTCGGATGATATGAACTACTTAATCATATATAAGAATTAATTACTTTTGAAGTCTTTGAATATACATTTTGGGGACTCATTTCACCGGTTACTCTAACAATGGAATCACACTATAGCTACTTAGTATAAACCAATAAAACAAATTATATAGAAAGAAAGGCCACATAAAACTGATCAGTAACCACACAAACTGATCACACCGAGACACACAGACAAGGGGGGATTGTGATGCTGTGTTTTCAAACTCTGTCTCCTTCTCTGCAATACCAGGGTATGCTCTACACACATTAATGTTTGATTTTTTTTTAGCTACCCTTCCTTTGATTGTTTTTTTTTTTCTTCTCTCTTTCTCTATGGTTTTTATACCACTTGAGCTTAGCTTTAATTAGTAGAAAAGGGTGGAATGAACCTCGAGTAGGGAGATATTAGGTTCAAAATCTTTTGTTATGATATAATGTTAAACAGTATATATAAACTTATTTAATAGCTTAACATCTGCGCGTCACGGCGTGTATACAACACTTCTGTAGCAGGATGCAATGCGTGGGAAAGAATTTTGTGTATTCATGTGCCTGCAAGTGGATAGTGCTAAGAAAATCGAATATATATATATATAGTGAATAATTAGGTTTTGCCTCAAGGTGTTCGTGCATGAAATCACTCGAAACAAATTGACATATATCATTTTATCTTGCCATGCATGGTTGCTACTTGCTAGTAAGCTATAAATGGCTGATATCAACACATGGCATATAAACAAGTTAGCTAGCTACTATCTATGGTGTAGCTGCCGAGAGTCGAGATTATAGAGTGTGTTTACTTGCATATTAAGCTGTAAATGAAGAAATAAATTTATACATAACTAGCTTATGCACTTATGAGGGGATATATGATCCTTAAATATCCTTATTAAAAAGGAATTTTATTATGATATGGTACTTTTTCTAGTATTTAGCCTGGAGCCTAAAATGGATAGAGATCATTTGTCCCATTTTGATGTAATACATCATGTCCTTCCAATGATATATCTTGTCACAAAAGTTAAAATTTTATATAATATTTAAATTATATAATACGTGGCGAGATATTATCGATGAGAACAAAATATGAAATAGCAAAATGGGATAGATGATCCGAACTCCTAAAGATAGCCTAAAGCCATGACTTGAGTAGGCCAATGTTGGGCGACTCATATTGGACCTGGATATATGGGATATCAATCTAGAACAGTTGCCCCCAATTTGGCGCTCTGATGAAAAAGCATAGTGTTGAGGTGCTCTATGCAAGGTATCCCATTCACAAGTTCTATTGAAAATTAAGAAAAAAGAAAAAGAAAAGAAGTACACCAAGCAGAGGATCGTCCCCAGAAAAATAAACTGATGAGTGCTCCACGCGAAAAGAGCCAAGGGTTAAGGGAGAGTGTTAAATGCCTCTGAACACAAGAATTCATTTTGATTGTGTGTTTTGGCCAGATCCACAATTTAATGGTAAGATGCCCTATAGTGGATTAAGGAAGGATACTTGATTGCGGTTCATTATAGGACACATCATTGTTTCCAAGTGTTAGATTCCACGTAAAATCAATTGGTGTAAGTGGAGTTACCATACATGTATATAAACGGCACCCGAGGATTTGAGACGGACAATGTGAGACTTCCAACACTCCTCCTCCACAGGAACCTGTCATAACAGGAAGTACTCGAGAATCGGCGAAGATGGGCTCTGACTCTGATACCATGTTAGATTCCAACCCAAAACCAATCTATGGGTAAATAAATAAGTATTTTCTCTATCCACTTATTAATGTACTCGTACTGTCAGTGTAAATGTTTTTTACACTGTCAACCAATAATAAATTCATCATATCATTCAAAATCTTTGATTATTATCCAAATCATCTTAAAAGTCATCCATACCATGATTTGTGATTGATTGACAAAGAGAAAAACTTTATACTCGACAAAGGCATAATACTATTACTACGTACGTAAAACAAAATAGGTATGATGTTGATTTCATATTTTCTAGTAGTTCTTATTATATGCATGTAGTATTTTGAAAATGTGTAGTATTTTTTTTTGTAGTTTATTAATATCCATGAATATCCGTGTATACATGTGGATAGTCATAAAATCTGTTAAAATTCGATTAACGGATATTCACACATATATGGAATGAGCATGTGACAGATTTTCATTTGGCTGAGCAAGTGGAGGGGAACTACAACCCGTGTCCACCCCGCCCGCCGCATCACCATCTCTATTTCATAAGTTGCCTTGTTGCATTAATGCACTCGACATCAAATATCCTAGTTCCCCTTAACCCTCACTCTCTGTATGGGTGTGGGTTCGAATTCCCCTGACATCACTAAAATTTTTTGTGGACAACCCTCCTCGGGGAGATCCCCTAACACCCAGGTTGAGTAGCTGCAACTAGGTGAAACCGCTTGCAATTTGGGCATGTGCAGTAATCTTTTGAGTTGGGCCTCTGCTGATAGCCCTAACATGTCATTGACGTCCTTTTCCAGTTGCCTTGGGAGTGTTTTTCCTAATTACCATTTTGTATACCAAATTATTTTTTATCCCAATTCCAAAATAATCCCAAGTCCCAACACATCAATTGCTAAGTAATTCATACTAATTTTATTTGGAAGTTAAAGTTTAAAAAAATCTTAAACAACTATATATGATCAAATTCATAATTTAATTACGATATATTACAAATATTTTATATTAATATTAAATTTTGTGTTAGCGCCTTGTTTAACAAATTTGATAATATTAATAATTCTATAAATATAAGGTGTCAAACTTATTAAATAATGTAACAATATGTTATCAACGGTATATAAATCATCACACCAAAAAAGGTATATACATTTTTTTTATAGTCACATTATATTAAACTTAAGTTCTAAACCTATAAGTTTTTTTTTAGGGCTAAACCTATAAGTTAAAAATACTAAAAATATATATCACATAAAGGAAATAGTGCTAGCAAAAGGGGAAAAAAAGTCATAGGTGGATAAATACCAGAAAATGGGTAAGCAGAAGAAGACTTTGAAAATACTTGAATTTAGGTCCGGAAGATGGGTTGGTTAAACTTGAACGGGGAGTATTGTCAAGTCGGGTTTTTGACCAAGCTGGATTCCTTTTAGAAACTATTTACCAGTTTAGGGTAATTATGAAACTATTTATCAATGGGGGATTGGGGGGTCGTTTTGAACACGTGACATATTTTATTATTTTTCAATATGAGGGTCAAAGACGCCACTGCAGATGGCGCCTTGGCGCCTACCTATAAAAAATAAAAAAAAAAAAAGTCAAAAGGGGAGGCGCCACTGCAAATGGCACCTTCCCGTGCAGTGGCACCTCCCCGTGCAGTATATCACGTGGCACTGGGGGGCCCCAAACCAAAAATTGGACGCCTGCAATTTTAAAGGAACAACGCTACAATTTTAAAGGAACAACACTACAAAAAAAAATTATGGTATAAGTATAGGGAGTAACGATGACATTAATGATAAAGTACCTATTTAAAACAACAAGGGGCAATAAAAAAATCCCTTAATAATGAGTAGCAAATAATATCACAGGAGCCATAAAAAAATAATAGCAATAACAATTTACACCAATAAATATTCATAAATTATTACAGTAGTAAAAAAATTATTTGTATCAGACTTTCCTCGGGCATCTACTGATCAAAATTCAGAGTGTGATACAATATTTTATCAATACACAAGTCTGGTTCTTATTTGGAATTTTTAATTCGAATTCATTTAAGTTTAAATATAATTTGCTACTTTCATTTTATAGTTATCAAATTATACTTTCATTCAATTTATTTGCAAAATTAATTCACATACTTGGATGGTACAAATGCCAGAAAATTAATTCACATATTCTTGTTTTTACAGTTTGCTTGTTATTAGTTTAAAATTTTAAGGGAAATTCTCCTTCCGTCATCTTAACATAATGGAACTCTACAGAAAGATTGCAGAAAATCATGAGTGAATTTAAGATGATGGGGTTGTCTGAAAATGAAAAGAACCATCCTGAAAACGAATATAATCACTAGCTATATCTTAATCTGATTTTTAATATAAGGATTATTATTAAAATATTGAAAATATATATTAAAGTAATAATAAAATTAAAGTAATAATCGATGTGGTTAAATCATGGACATAATAAAATTGAATTTTGCAGCTTTATAGCTGCAATGAGTCCATCCCTGTCCATTTTCACTCGTTTTAAACTAATAACAAGCAAACTGTAAAAACAACAATATGTGAATTAATTTTCAGGCATTTGTACCATCCAAGTATGTGAACTATTTTAATATATTATTTTTAATAAACTAAATTTATTTTGGTTTTAATTATAAATAATATATTATTTATAAATTATTAAAATAATGTGTACAGTAATAATTTATTTTTATATAGCTCTATGTTATAAGTATTAAGTAATTTAAATAATAATTTAATATTATAAATTTTAATATAATAAATTATTAAAATAGATTATAAAAAAATAAATTATTGGTATCATAGTTTTTTCATTGAAATTGAAATTATTAAAATACCAATCAATATATGAATTATAAAATTAAAATCGTTACTTTATTATTTAAAATTTAATAAACTAAAAAACTGATATTTTATATCGTGATGTCAAATGGGTTTACTATTTATGTGATTCATATAAATAGTAAAGTCTTGGTTACGGACACGTTTTCCCGCTAGGTATAAGGAATGATTAGATATTGTGGTAAACCTAACACGACACATGGCCCAAGGAAAATAAATAATATTTGGCAATATGAAAGTTAATATGGCAAAGGAAACGTAAATAATATTATTAACATAAAATTAGTGGATTTGTCACATCAGTCACACATATTGCCACAATATCTAATCATAAGTCTATTTTGTTGTTTTAAATAGATATTTTATCATTAATGTCATCGTTACTCCCTATATTTATAGTATAATTTTTTTTGTCACGTTGTTCCTTTAAAATTGCAGGTGGCTTTCTTTTAATTCTTATAAGGTAAATTTTTTTTACTACTGTAATAATTGATGAATATTTATTGGTGTAAATTGTTATTGCTATTATTTTTTTATGACTCCTGTGATATTATTTGCTACTCATTATTACGGGATTTTTTTTTATTGCCTCTTGTTGTTTTAAATAGATAATTTATCATTAATGTCATCGTTACTCCCTATACTTATAGTATAATTTTTTTGTAGCGTTGTTCCTTTAAAATCATAACTATTGTTCCTTTAAAATCGCAGCGTCCAATTTTTGGTTGGGGCCTCCTCAGGGGTCCCTGCAGCGCTTGTGTGATACACTGCAGTGGGAGGTGCCACTGCAGGGGAAGGCACCATTTGCCGTGGCGCCTCCCCTTTTGACTTTTTTTTTTTGTTTATAGGTAGGCGCCAACTGCAGTGGCGTCTTCAAAGGTGCCATCTACAGTGGCGCCTTTGACCCGTCATTGAAAAATAATAAAATATACCACGTGTCCAAAACGACTCTCATCGATAAATAGTTTGAATAACCCTAAACCGATAAATAGTTTCTAAAAGGAACTCATTTTCTTCAAAAACTCTTGACAGGAGACCAATTTTCTCATTCCCTCATGTTTGGGTAATTTATTTGATAAAACCCTTATTTTTTTTAAGGGGGAATTTATCTTACGAGTATAAAATTTATAATTTATAACTGAGTCCATCAAATACATAAATATTGGGGTTCATAAAGTTTCATGAAATGACTAATTTTTTTAAAATTAGTCCTTATTCATTAAATCCATTTAATAAAGTTGTTTTTGATATTTGGCCAAAAAAAAAATTTGATATACACTGAATTACATTGGATCATACTCAGATTTTATAAGTATTACTTGCTTCATATCTCTAATCCACGACGTAGGACTCTACTTATATCATATCTCAAAGACTCTCAACAATTAATGTCGGTGGAAAAAAAGAAAGAACCTTATTAGAGGAATCACTGTACACGAAGAGAGAGAGAAGGTATACACAGTAGCACTACACAGCTCCGAAATTGAAGGGGGCGAAAATTTGTTGGAATTCGTAGATCTGGGTACGTATTTCTCTTCTCCTTCATATTTGTTTTCCCTCTTTCAATTTCGCTCTTCAATCTTTCTCTCTTTATTCCTCTGCTTCTTCTTCTCGTTCTTCTCTCTCTCTCTCTGAACCTTCTGCTTCTGCATTTTCTTTCATTTGTGTTTTTTTTTTTTTTGTGTGTGACCCTTTTAGCTTCTTTTCTTCGAGCTTCATCTTAGTGATGCTATGGTCTCTGCCTCACCCTCAAGTTTGTGTTTTTAAGCTTTGACTTCAACTTTTCTATTGCCCCAACTTGTAAAGTTTTGTGCTTGGTGTTGGAAAATGGGACATTTCTTAGAGTCGGTCTGAATGACTTAAAGTTTTCAGCTTTTGTGGTTCATCGGAGAGTTGTATTGGTTTTGTGTTGTGGGGCTAGAACCCCAATTGCTACTTCTAGTTTTTGTATGTTAATTGATTGGTTTATTACACGGGTTTGGATTGTGTCAGCCATGATGAGTCTCATGAGCTTTCTCCTCTCCATTTGTGAAGTGTTGAAACTTTAAGTTTGAGGTTGTTGCCTGATATTCAGAGGTATTGACTTGATGAAAATTAGTCAACTTTTAACCGTTTCCCTATTTTCTGATATTACTAGGTTGCATCAGATGCCATATTGAATTAATGAATTCCCTTGTAAACAACGATAATGATATTAAATTTCTAGTTCTCCACATATAGGAATGATTTCCTTGTGACTTACTCAGTATGTATATATTCTGTAATACTACAGATGGTAATGTAGTTATTTCAGAAATTGGATGATATTTCAGAGGGCTTAGTATAGATACTTTTTCTACTAGCTGAGCAACATACTTGAGTCCAACATTCTTGTTGTTAGTTGCAACTCGCTAGTCCTTCATCTTGTGTCCAGATATGGACTTCAGTTTAGCCTTTTATGGTACATCCTTAAAATGATGTTTGCTGCATATCATAATTGTGGAATAAGGACCTTACTATAAGATGCCTTAGGAAGCTAGCTAGAGTTTGGTTCAAGAAATGTTTTATTCCTAGGTAAGCTACATTCCTATGAATCTCATTCTCAAGAATATTTCGTTCCCGCCATCACAGGCTAGAACCTGCTTAGATGGCTCTGGTTGAGTGGCACTTATATAATGTAACTTCATGATTGGAAAAAATGTGAGTTGAACTGATTTAGATTAGGGATTGGAGTCAGAACATGTTAATTTTCTAACACTTAAATAACTGAAGTTTTTGAATCAGGAAATTCAAGGTTGCTCTTAAAGGTATTCCTATCTTGTAGAACCAATATATTCATGTTTCTCTGTGTTTGTTGCATGTCCGATTCTTCCCCCATTTCTACATTCACATCTTACAATATGCAGTTAAGTTTGAGATGTTAATATTAATTTTGGTATTATATTATGTTCATTTACTTGTTTGCTGTCAGATAAATGACAAATGTATCATCCAAAGAATTTTCCTAGTTCAAGTCTAATTGGAAGCAATCATTAGTTCATAGTTAGCAAATAGATTGCGGTGGCAGCACAATGGATCCTGGCAATGGAGGAAACAATCTCACAAACAACCCTAATCTTACCTCAAAGCAACGTTTGCGTTGGACACATGAGCTACATGAACGCTTTGTGGATGCTGTGGCACAACTTGGCGGACCAGATCGTGAGTATTTCCCCCCAGTTTTTGGCTAACTGGAAATGGTTTGTTTGACTTTATATAGTAAAATGTGATTCTTAGTTTGTTTAGCAGATAATAAAATAAACAGAAATGCTAGTAACACACCATCTAACACACATTTTCCAACACACTCCCTACTATTGGTTGAAATTCATGTGGGTCCTACAAAATTCAAGTGGGATCCACATGAATTAATGGGACCCATCTCCAAAATAGTGGGATCCACATGAATTTCAACCAATAGAAGGGAGTGTGTTGGAAAGAGTATGTTAGAGAGTGTGTTGTTAGCACTCTAAAATAAATGCCTCATCAATTTTACATTTGTTGCTACAGATATGTTAACTGTTAAATTTTTAAACCACCTGTGAATGTTTACAGATTTAATAATATCTCTCTCACTCTTTTTATGCACATGTGCTTGTACATGAGTAATTATTTTCATGCAACATTGTATAAGATGGATACAGCTGCCAGATAACGCAGACTAGATGAGAATTTTCTTTGTATGAAATTCGTAGATAATGTAAAAAGTGACATGTGAAGAATATTGGGTATGTTTTCAGATGTCTAATACTTAAGTTGGCTAGATATCCTAATGTTGGATGGGGAATTTGTCAAGCTTCTATGCATGATTTTACATTCCTTATGATAAGAATATTTTAAATCTCTTAACTATCCTTTTTCTCAGGTGCCACACCCAAAGGGGTTCTCAGAGTTATGGGTGTACAAGGCTTAACAATTTACCATGTCAAAAGCCATTTACAGGTAATGTGCACTTTGGGACCTCTTCACTTGATGTCTGCTATTCTCAATCGTTAATCTTTATTCACTCTTTTCTGTTACATCCAGAAATATCGACTAGCAAAATACCTACCTGACTCCTCGTCCGATGGTATGTCTGTCTGTTCTGTTGTTTCAAATGTTCATGCACATGATATTTAGGGCTTATTGATTATTGTTCTTAGTTCGTTAAGCATACTCATGTTAATTTGAATAATTACTTATATTTGTTTGTGACTTTTTAATTTTTTTATAGAAGGGAAAAAAACCGACAAGAAAGAAACAGGGGATGTGCTTTCCAATCTTGATGGTTCATCGTGAGTTTAGCTGTCTTTTTTTGCATGTGTTTTCATACTTATGCTAGTTCATGGATGCTTATGATCAAAATATTTCTATTCTTGTTACTATGCACATTCAGCTTGGCTATAACCATTTCATATGTTTTTACATCGTGGAGTCAAATTTATGGCAAGTTAACAATATGGAATTTTTTTAATGTATTTTACATGTTCAATGCGTCAAAACTGTGTTTGTATTAAAAGGTCTCGATTGTTTCATGAGTTCTGGTGCTATAAATGACTGAAATTATTAGCGGGTTTTTCCGTCTGCAGTGGGATGCAGATTACTGAAGCACTAAAGCTTCAAATGGAGGTGCAGAAGCGATTACATGAACAATTGGAGGTATATTTTCCTTGTTGACTGATCTAATGACTTATATTATATTAGCAGATTGTATTATGTATGATTTCTATGATGTCTAATCATGCGAGATGAATTGATGAGATTAATCTCTTGATTTATGCCAGTCACACAAATTGGTTTCATTATACAACAACCAAGCCTTATCCCACTAGGTGGGGTCGGCTACATGGATCATACGGCGTCATAATGTTCTATCATGAATCATGTTAATAGTTAAATCATTGGCATCCAAATCTTTGTTAATAGTTTCTCCTATAGTTTTTATTGGCCTACCTCTGCCTCTAGCTATTGGATTGCCCTCCACTTGGTCCACTCTCCTTACTACAGAATCTAAAGGTCTCCTCCATACATGCCCAAACCACATAAGTCGAGATTCAACCATCTTTTCTACAATAGGCGCTACCCCAACTCTCTCTCTAATGCTATCATTCCTAATCCTATCACGTCTAGTTTTTCCGCTCATCCAGCGCAACATTCTCATCTTTGCTACATTGATTCTACTCTCATGTTGATTTTTTACCGTCCAACACTCCGTCCCATGCAACAAATTGGTTTCATTATATATTATATAAATCATTAAATCATCCTAGGTGTATATCTCATGATGAAACTTCAATGGCTAATGTTGATACCAATTAAAATTTTGATAATAATAACCTCCACAGTATTAGCCCAAGCCATATCGCACATTATACAAGTGGGATTTAAAATTTGCTTTGAAATTGCACTTGAATATACACGTTATTACATGCATGCACTTCTAAGGTTTTCAGATACCAGTTTTTAAATATACTCCATTTACATAATTCTAATCTTGGGGGAAGGGATAAAGTTACATGAATGCATTTGCAGGGAATTAAGCATACAAGTAGTAAAGTAAACTAGTTCTTATGTTTGTAAGTTATGCAGTAGAAAAGGCCATTGCTTTAGTAAGGTGCTGTTTGGGTAATTCTCTGACAGCAAAAGATGATAAGCACGCTGTCAGTCATTATATATTAATGATAATCGTCTAAAAAATTTCCAACTTTATCAAGTTGCATATGCTTGCCACAGAAATGTGAATGTAGGGATATGTCCATGACCTTTCTGGTTGCCTTTGACATAACATTCTGAAATAATTTCTATCTTGTTTATAAAATACAAATAGGAATCGCTTTATCCTTTGAATTTTCACAGTTTTGAATCAAGAAAGGGCAGAATATACAGAATGGTGAATTGTAATCAAAATGCCAAGCTTGTAATTTTTTGAATGTGAAACAGGTGCAGAGACAGCTACAATTACGGATAGAAGCTCAGGGTAAATACTTGAAAAAGATAATTGAAGAGCAACAGCGGCTTAGTGGGGTTCTTTCAGAGGCACCTGCTCCAGGAAATATGTGCCAAGAACCTGATAATAAGACTGATCCATCAACCCCTGACCCACAAAAAGCTGCCAAAGATCGTTCCCCAGCGAAGAGTCTCTCAATTGAATCTTTTTCATCTCACCATGAACCATTGACACCAGATTCCGGCTGCCATGTTAGTTCCCCTGCTGAGAGCCCCAAAGGAGAGAGATCAACCAAGAAGCAAAGGGTAAGCATGGAGGGAGCATATTCTAAACCAGACATGGTACTTCCACATCAGATACTGGAGTCAAGCATGGCATCATACCAGGAGTCAAACACTGTTTTCCTTAGCCAAGAGCAATTTGATCCTTCATTGGGGGGTATATCTACCCGAAGTGATGAGGAGTTGGAGAAGGTTGGTGGTAGTAATCTGTGATTTGGTGTAATATTGCAGCTGGTGCACTAGGACCAATTCTAGTTTTTTCTGTGTTATATGTATTCCTTAATAGATGAAGGAACCTGTTCTTCATGGATTCCTAAGGTTCTTAGTTTTCAGTTCCTTGCCTAACTGAATGGAATGCCCAGCTTTTAAGTTACATTTAGAAAGCATCTTGTCATGGGTTTTGATTTCATCATGGTGACTTGTGACTTGAGAGGAGGCTGACATGATATCTTGATTAGTCATAGGAATTGTGAAAGATGCTTAGGAACGGTTAAGTACTATGTGGTCCAGCGTTGGGGAATATTTAATGGATGAGATACACAAAATGAACTCTACTTTGAAGATATATTCAAGTTTGCAATGTCTAGATGTGTGCATGGAAATTCTTGCAGATGATACTGGAATATTTCGAGAAAAATATATAGTGACAACTGATATTACAATGAACAAATTGACTGATCCGAAAATGAACTAGAGTAATTGTACAGCATGGTACAAGTTACGTGAGAAAATTGGCAGCCTAGTATTTCAAACTGTTGGAGTCCCACATTGAATAGTGATATAGCCTGAAGAGTGTTTATAACTAAGGGACAACCATCAACTTACAAGCTATAACTTTTAGGGTCGAGTTAGGTTCAATCACAAGTTCTAAGATGGTATTAAAAACTAGGAGATGTCTTGTCTATTTTTTAGTCAACTCTGCAAGACTTTTTTTTTTTACTATTTTCTATTTATAAACTGAGTTTTGAACCATTTTGGTTGGGCTCCTCATCTGAAAGCTTAAATGCATTTCTTTCTTCTTTTTTGGATGTGAGATGATGGGTGGTACCCGTACTAACATAAATATATGATGACTAAATTTACAATATGAAAGTTGTCATAGCATCAAAGACAGCTGGGTCAATTTGGCTCATTTTAGTTCTGAGCTAAGTTTGGTCAAATATGATATGATTCAACCCATTATTTGTGGATGGGTTATTGGGTTAGATGGATTGGCTCACAAAAATAAAAATAAAAAAAATCAGAAAATATGTATAAAAATATTTGACCCTCTTGAATGAGATTAATCTGTTTCTTCTTACAACCATAGGTTAGACCTTATTTTATAGTACCCGTCCCAAGGCCATACTCATGTATAGAAAAAGAAACAGGAAATTACATTGACCTTTCTTGTTAAATTTATAATCAACACTCCCTTTTATTTGCAAGCACACCCCCCTCAGAACCTCAGGACGACAGTGTAATTATAATCAACTTATAAATCTCATATAAGATCAGTGTACTTTCTAGAATAATGGGAGTATTAAGTATAATTTCAACAAACCTTAAGAAATACCAGTGTAATTTCTCCAAAAGAAAGGAAGGCTCTTCTTTGACTTTTAGTCAGCAGTGGCTGTTTGTTATCCTAATGAAGCAACGTTAATGAGCAAGGGAATTCAAACCTTAACGTCACTTGCTTCATTTTTTATTTTTTTTGAACTTTTAATTGTCACATTATCCATTACAATGGATTGGAAATTTGAGAAAGAAAAAGGTAACCAAATTACTTGAAGTGCTTCCTAGTAATCTAGTAATGCTAGGCAGCAACACAACATAACAAGCATTGTTAGTAAGATATTACAACATTCAGCAATAAGGTGAGTCACTTCATATTCATACCACAAACAAAACCTAGTGAAAGCAAAGCCAGAGAGAAACATTGAACATAAGTACATGTTGAATTTCCTAAAAGAGAACCTTCAAACAAGTTGAATTTCATTGACTGCCTAAAACATTGATGTTACCATAACAATTAGTGTTAGCTAGATGAAATGAACTATATGATACATTAGCAGTCAAGAGGACTTGTGTCTTCGATGGGCAGATCCCTTTAGAATGCAAAGCCGCAGGCGTCGACTGAGGGACTCCAACCTCTCAAATCTGTCAGATTTAAGCTTCTTTGCAAATGTTACAGCTTTCTTCTTCTTTTGATTCTTTTCATCTTCTTTCGGGTCTGACGAGTGTTCTCTCATACTTCCCAGAGGTGTTGCAAATACCTTGAGAGTATATTGACATTATTTACACATGAAGCACATAACACTAATGTCAATGTCAATGTATGAATTCCCGGAACATACAAGTCTAGTACATATAAGCATGAGAAGCACACACAACAGAACAACTTGATATAAGCAGGCAAGTTGCTGTCACATTGGTATAAAGATTGTGTTTGTGCTTGTGTGTGTGTGTGTGTGTGAGAGAGAGAGAGAGAGAGTTTGTGCTTGTGTGAACGTGCGTGCGTGTGAGAGAGAGAGAGAGAGAGAGAGAGAGAGAGAGAGAGAGAGAGAGAGAGAGAGTTTGTGCTTGTGTGAACGTGCGTGCGTGTGAGAGAGAGAGAGAGAGAGAGAGAGAGAGAGAGAGAGAGAGAGAGAGAGACCTCAGAATTGTTATCATCATCCCTAAAATCTGGAAAAGATTCTTCATCACTAAGTCCTAAAGAAGAACATCTGCCCCAGCTTTCTCTAGTTGAGCTAGCACATGAGTAACATTCTTCAGTCAGGCCATTTGGCTCATCCTGCAAATCATTGAAAGTCATTTTCAGGACAGATAAAAAATGAGTCAAGATCTGCACAGCAACATGTTGAAACCACAAAGTAGATAGCAAACAATTACTACACAAGAATACTTATACGTAAACCAAAATTTTAAGAAATAAAAAATGAGCCAAGGCCAGCGGATCCGAATGTTTAACCAGAAGCAGGTTGGCATAGGCTGGTTTATGGGCCACTTTTAAGTTACACAAATTTTATGAAATATAAAAGTTACAAAAAATAAAGAAGTCAAATATCACTTGTACAGAATGGGACGTAAATTTTTTTCTCAACTCATGTTTTCTTGGAAATTGAAGATGCAAAACCGTGTGCTCACAAATTCTAAAGAAAAAGGTCAAGCAGTTTACTGAATACCATGACGAACTGCATTTTTTCAAAAATCCATACATGAAGAACAATAACATGATACTTTTTGTGGTTTATAATATATAGTTATTGGACTAAACTACAGCAGACATTATCCATGATTTTGACAACTTCAACTCCAAGATTAACCTAGTTTGATTTTTCAAGGACGAAAAGGAAAACTTGAGCCACAAAACAAACGTTGGATTTTTTCGACTATTTTTCTATGTTTAGCTTACGACATATATATTATATTAAAATCTATAATTATTATAAATTTGATTTCGTATAAACATTATCTATATCTATATTTTCTTTGATCTTTTTTAATACTTCAAGGAAGTCTAAGATCCATAAACCAACCTGAACCAACTTGCTTTAAATCCATTGGCTAAACAAGTTGAAATAAATAAACGAGCATTTGAACTGTATGTTATACACTTATACTACAAAGTGTTTCCATATATTGAAAATTTATTATGTGTAGTAGTTGTTCGCTGCTTATTGTTTTAGTGAGCTAAAGTGCTAAACATGTAAACATCTCAACCCCCCTCCCCTGACTTATTTTCATCTACCAAAAAAAGTCACTTCAGTCAACCTAAACATAATGGAATTTTTCGAACTAGTGTGAAACTTATATGTGCAATACTAAATTTCAATAATTTTATAAATTTATTATAACCCCACGTCAAGGCTCCTAACAACATCAATGCTGGGGTCGTCTCATTCAAGACTTTGTGCCATCAAAGGCATCCTATGTGCCAAAAAAATTAATAGAAATGGCTGACATGAACAAAAGGGCCAAAGAGTGGTAGATAGTTATAACAGTGCCATAAACAGGTAATTTATTTCCAATATTATAACCAAGGAGTAAAAAAATCCCTGAACTACTACTTAATTCCAGATATGGTACTTAATAAAATCACCTTTACATATGCAGGCTCGTCATGGCCAGGTTCATCATAGCCATGTGTTCTGTCTTCTCTGATCAAGGACTCCTGCGTCAAGCAATGAATGAGTTTTTTTTTTTTTTGATAATCAATGAATGAATTAAACAGAACAAAGGTTTCAGAAGAAAATAGCATGGACAGAAGGAAAAAGGCATCCTACTGCAACAGTTACTGGAGCAACTTCTGAAAGAAGTTTGCTGACTGATGCCGTGGTCGAAATGCTGGGAGGAACTGAAGATGAACTAGCAGCATCAGTAGTTGCAGACTGCAGACTAGCGAGTATCTCATATAATAGGCTCTATGATGGAAGCAAAAGCAAGTTAGAGCCTAGTCAGCCTACTATCCAAATAACACCCACATAATAAACTGGATAATATGAGCACAGATACTCACATAATAATATTTTAGGTAATATTCCCAAAAAATGGAATGAAAGTTGGCGTCTTAAACTAGTTTTAGAGGTTTCAGGCAGTTAAGATTAGGTGATCCTGTATCTCCTTTCTTTTACTTTTTCAATTTCTTGATATATTAAGGTTGTCATTTGAAGATTGCTGGTCTACCATTCTGAATTTACAAGTTGCATTCTAGGCACAAAGTACAAATTCAGGAATATTTCTAGTAGAGACAGCTTCTCTTAAAGTGAAGCTTGCACTTTAGTGGAAATTGACCAGTAGCATTGGTCATAGGGGACAAATATACAGAAGACAGTATTTAATTGAGCAGGAGATCAAGATGGAATTCTAAATGCTAATTACCTCATCAGAACCAATTTTCAAACTCCCCAAATTGTAATATTTCTCAAGCTTCCGAGCTTTAGAAATGTGAGGAGGGCGGAGGACATTGTAGAAGAAAATGGAAACTGAATCATAAAAGGACTGTGGTCGAGAGGAGTTGTGGTCGCCATCAAATTTTATGATATTTTTATCCCCCTACAAATTTAGAGACGAAGTTAGATTTTTTTGGCAATTTAAAAGGAGTTCAAATTGCTTAAAAAGAATTGCATTTAAGTTTTGAAGTAATACTGCATAAGATTCAGAGATGAGATCAGAGTGGTGGGGCTGAACAAATTGGTCATCATTAGCATGTCCAAATAAAACAGGAATGAAAGTCTTCGGTGCAACCTGCAAGCTTTAAAAGCATTAATCTAGATAGACATGGAATGGATGTAATTCAACAATTTGTTTAGCCAGAAAATAAATGCTATGGTACTAAGATTTCAAGGTCGCTTACATTAATAACTCTACAATTTCGGAAGTGGGATAGATCAAACTATGCCTTACCACTCTCAAGAAAGCAACTGGGAAAAAAAAGGTGCAGAATTAATGCATACCGGCAAACAGTTCAGGTCCATAATATCAAACTTTGCCTTCTTCTCAATAACCCGCCGCATGTATTGTACTGCCATTTTAACCTAATTGTGGACCAAATGCAGCAATCTCAGACTATTAACCATAACTACAAATATTCAAATATCCAAAAAAAAAAGGAAAAAAATAACAATCCAGAAGGCAATTCAAGTTTAACTGTCCTTGGTTTCAGATCCATGTTGGTCAAAGGATTTGAAAAACAAAAGGAAACCAGCATAATAAATGCAAACTAGCCAACGCCAACCATGACAAGAAAGTAGATACGAAAGCTCTAAGATGAAAGACTTTACCCACTTCACAATCACAGATATTAAACAATCATCCCATTCTCAGTCCATTCAATCAAACAGGACATGGATCCTCCAAATTTCAAGGGAGGAAAAATATAAAACCTAAAATCAATTTGAAACCTAATGCATAAATACAGACAGAGAGAACTGTAAAACAGTATATATGGTTTTCAGTTTTCACTTGTTACTTCAAACTACAGCCATTTTTGCCAATAATTCCATCAATCTATCAGCTTCTTTATTCATTAATGACCCTGGGCATCCCCACTCCCCAAAAGAATCTAGAAATATGCATATTAACTAATGTCAACAATATCATAAGTCATAACTAATAAATCCACTTTCGTAATAAAAAAACTCCAAATAAAAAAAATAAAGGTTAAGGATCCTGAATTCCTAATATATAATCTCATTTAAAGTTAACCTTATTCTTCATTATCTGGGACTCCTTTTCCATTTTAACAAAGAAGTAAATTAAATTAAGATGCCTATATAAAAACATAGCTCAGATTGCCCAATAAAAGAAATCTCTAAATCAGAACACCCTGACAACCTAACCAGTGTCCATCAAATGGGGTAAACAACTTACAGTCAAGGATTTTTCACTTGAACTAAAGAAATACTTCTGCATACAAAATTCAAATAGAAGTACAGACCTAGTAGAATGGGGGTAAAAAGGTGTATAAGCAAAGCCAAGTGGCAGATATCCTAGGTAGCAGGTGATGAACATATGAAAAATGTTCTTGAAGGAAACGAGAAATTAGAACCACTTAACCTCCTCCAGAAACACAAATAAATAGCTCATTGAGATGAGTTATAACAATGCAATAGTGAAATCTTTAGCAACCAGACAATTTTCAGATTGATGACGCACCACATGTGGCAGATATCATGCACTACAGGTTCATCATTCATGTTACTGCATGACAGTTATGAGGGAATCATATGGAGAATCAGAGATCCTCTTTTTCATTTTTAATAGTGCATTTACTACAAAGAGGAAGGTGGCATCTATGTACACACATAAATACCTCATTAAGATGGCATTTACTACTAAAGCCTATGTAAACACACGCACACAACTGCACATGCGCAGAGAGGGGGAGAGAGAGAGTACAGTGAACTTTGGGAGCCGAATTTTATAGACATCGACGAGCTCCATCATCAGATCATATAAGTTTGAAAAGGCACTATCCAACACCATACCAGCAATAGAAGGGTCTTCGGCTCCATAAAGAAGGCTACATCACACCAAAGTAAAGTAAATAATCAATTATAGTATAGATTCTATTACAAGAGTGGCTCATAATTACATGTATATATTTGGAGGGGGACGGGGGATACTTCAAACCCATAAAATCTATGAAGTCTGAGGCTTAGAGCCACCTTTGGGGGCATATAAACTTTTAAAATCTGAGTTCAAAAGTTTTTCTTAAAAAAATAAATATTATACTTCTGTTCCTTGTCTCTTTTCTTTCAACTTCTCAAATTTTTTAAAATACCTCCTTTCACTGAGGAACGTTTTGTTTTCTTTTTGTGTGTAGGTACAACCTATCATACAATAAAAGTATTAAAGCACTTAAATTCTTACATAAATCAAACAAGTTAATTGAAAGATGTAATACCTCGTAACAGCACCCATTGATCGCCCCCAGAGACCTATACGAGAAACTTGTTTGTTGCTTCTTAAATGTGACACCACCATCTTGAGATCCTCTTTCTGTCACATAAAGAAACAGAGAAATAAGAGTTTACAAGTTTCTCATAAACAAAAAGAAAGCCATAGGAAACATTAAACTTGACAAAACATTATGGGAAAACTACACAAATAAGCATGCAAGTTTATAATTTGTTTTATTACTAGCTTCATAAAAGAAGAAATATGCAGGAGCTCATGTTAACAGCCAGAAACTAATTAAACAAATAAATATATGCAGAGAGGCTCTTACTTCATGCCAACCAAGGCTAACATGGTCTCCATCAGATAAGCCTGACCCTGAGAAGTCAAGAGTAAAAACAGTAATATTTGATGGAAGCAGGATAACAGCAGCTTCATTTGCATCTGCTCGACATCCACTGCATCAGTGTACAGATACACACATATCAAAAGAGAGAAGAATGGAATGGGAGTGTCATTCTGAAAATATATAATATTAAAAAAATACATTTATGATTGTAATTCAGAATCAGACCAGTATAGAATCTTTTATAAGTAGCAATAGGTCCATAAAAATTGAAATACCTATTTCCATGGCAATATATAACACAAGGAAAAGAAGTATCTTCTGGGAATGGTGAAGGGAGATAATGACTACACTGCAAGGTGTGGCCTCTGGCATTTTTGAGCTGCATGATTAAAAAAAAATGAAAAAGATAATCTAGCATCCAAGAAACTGTTGTAATTATGAAGTAGCTTCTAAAAATAGACAACAATAATTGTGTATAACAAACTGTCCATACTTGCCTCCAAATCCTGCCTTTGGTATGTTCTTCCAGCAAGGGTGAATTCCCTTTCCCATAGGTACTGATCTGGATTGTACTCGGCCCTGTATATTTGACAAAGTAGATACAGTGAAATTATAATCTGATTGGCTTGAGAAAATATAACCAGAAGTTGAGCAATGAATGGAGGGGCACTTGGTTATTTGCATAGTTAAATACAAAAAAAAAATTCAGAAACGACAGCAATTGAAGTCCATGGTGAAAAGTGAAAACTGTCTCATGCAGTTTTTCCTAGATGATTGAAACATGTTCAGTCAAACACATTATAGTTATCAATCCCGGATCTCGGTAAACCCCTAAAACACTACAGCAGGATCGTGGATAGCAGGATAACTGTTATACCAAATATTATAGATACAAGATATGTAATTTATATCATACACATATCAATGCACAAAAATAAAAATAAAAGATACCAAAAATTAAAGACATTCATAGTTAATAATCAGAAGTCATAGTCTAAACACATAATCACCAACAAGTCAAGGACCATAAGAGGAAAATAATACAGCACCAAATCTTAAATAAGTTTAAGCCTCTATGGTTTAAAGTAACTAAACATCCAAAATCAGATGGGATTTGATAACTGAAACCCTATATGTTTCTGATGTGAAAAGAGGAAAAATCATGAAAATACCAACAGCAAAAAAAAGGTTCGATAAACTCAGAATGTAGTGTGAAGGGTATTTCAATCAAACAAAAAGAAGAATTACTAGCTTGAACATTCAAGACCTCATTGACAATACAGTACCACTCAAAAGGTACTTATCTGACAAGTTTGGAATGCAAATAAACCAGCACCAAACCACAAATGACCAGCCAGTACAGCAAAAAATGATACCTGGGAGGCCGAATAATGAAATTGATGAATTGCTCAATCATGTTGCTTGTAAATGTAGCTCAGAGCAGCTCCGCTTCATCAGATTACAAGTACAGCGGAGTCTCTGAGAAGCTCAAAGTCAATTATCCCCCATCTATCACAACAAATGAAAGCTGTTTGAACTGCACTTAATCTCAAATCCTCCCAAGATAGAAACAATTACTTATGAAGTAGGAAGGTAAACATTAATTAAGGGCGACTATTTCCAAATCAAGCTATAAATGCCCAATTCCTGTAAGAAACAACACCAACTAGCTACTAAGAAGGTGATATTTTGAATAAAAAAGCAGACACTGAAACTCAGCACCAATTTTTTTTCAAATTTACAAGAAAGCTGGCCTCAAGTTGTGTGTGTGTGTGTGTGTGTGTGAGAGAGAGAGAGAGAGAGAGAGAGAGAGAGTTCAATAAAGTTAAAGCATTTCCAGATCAAAATGCCCCCAAAATTTTACAACAGCTGCATCTAGAAAAACCATATAAAAGGAGCAATAAGCCAGAGATTTTGACCCCAAACAAAGAAGTTCCATTTTAACCCCTTATTGCAGCAACTTTATCCAAGGACAAAAAATTTCAAACTTGGGTTAATGGGTAAACGTGAATTCCATGGAATAGTCCCAAATGAGAAACAGGGGGTGGAAAAGTGTAGGAAATGGTAAAAGTTTATAAAGCAAGAATGTGGGGTAGACAAAGACAAGAGACAATGATTCCTAGTCAAATCCTACATTCTAATGTCCATGAGTAATAATGCACATGCACTCTGAATCTGATTTTGGAAACAAAAGGAAGAAGGAACTGGGAAAATGGAAAGAGAAGAAGAAAAAGGAAACAACTTTACCGGAATGGAAAAGAGGGTGTGCCCAGAAGCAGAAGCAAAATGCTTGTCTGAAGAGTAGGCGAAGCTGAACAAAATGCAAAGGAATTGAATAGAGCCTTGTGTTGCTTCTTCTTGTTGTTGCCCTTAGGAATTTACAGAGAAAGAAATATCATTGGAGATGGGAATCAGAAGGAGGAGAGGAAGGAAGGAAGAATGAAAGACAGAGGAGTACGTCGAGACAGACACAATAGATGAAACAGACAGACAGCTGGAATTTTCCTTAAAATTGCTGTCTTTCTAAAAGTACTATTATTTTTATTTTATTCTGGGATTTTTTATTTTTAGGTTAAAGCAATCTTTTGGTCCCTACACGTGATACTGATTTTCAATTTGGTCCCTATACGTAAAAAGTTATCAATTTGGTCCATATACGTGACACTGATTTTCAATTTGGTCCTCACTGTTAATTGGTCCCTATATAAGAGGACCAAATTACAAATTATTGTCACATGTTGGGACCAATTCAACAAAAAAAAAATTGAAATCGGTCCCTACATGTGACAATTATTTTCAATTTGGTCCCTATATGTGATAATAATTTGCAATTTGGTCCCTCTTATATAGGGACCAATTAGCGGTGAGGACCAAATTGAAAATCAGTGTCACGTATAGGGACCAAATTGATAACTTTTTACGTATATGAACCAAATTGAAAATCAGTGTCACGTATAGGGACCAAAAGATTACTTTGACCTTATTTTTAATTAGATTCCAGTTGAGATTCTATTTCATTGATTAAACAACTACATTAAAAAACTTTTTACGTATATGAACCAAATTGAAAATCAGTGTCACGTATAGGGACCAAAAGATTACTTTGACCTTATTTTTAATTAGATTCCAGTTGAGATTCTATTTCATTGATTAAACAACTACATTAAAAAACTTTTTTTTAATCTATGCTTAACACAAAAGATGGCACAACAATCGATGATGGTCAATGATGTTCAACTTCGTAGTTAATAATAATATCAAAGATGAGAAACTCGTTGACTAAGTTGCATTAACAAAGATTCTATATATCATTATCTCATCTACTCATTTATTATATATGTATTTATTAACCAAACTCAACATATTATCAATTACGATTTGGAATAGCCATTGTGAATTATTGTCCCATTTTTTTTGTTTTCTTTACCCAAATATTATTCTTTTAACTATTTAGGAAGGTATAGGAGGCGCACGTTATGTGATCAATCTGATATTCCATTTGAGATAAACAATTACACATATATTTAGAAAGTTTTGGTTTAACACAATTTCTCTATTTCCCTTGTCAAAGTTGAAATGAATGATAACATTTCATAACAACAAACATAGAGTCATTGACGTATTAGAACTAATTATAGCTCCATTTGAAACATTTGTATTTTCCACTATTCGAGCTTTAGGAAAGTGATTTACCTGTCGGAACCTTTAGATGTAATCGATGAGCATCGTATCCAGATACAAAAAAACGTAAAGTACTCAATTTCAGAAGTTACCAATTCAAGACCTTCACTTATTTTCAGCCTTGATACGGTAAATGAAGCAAAATCTGATTAGTTTGAAGAACAAGCCTGATCTTTCTTCCTTAAGCATTTGAAGTAATAAGTATTATTTTTCATTAACGACAGGAAAAATAACACAAGTTGGTTTAGGAAACAAAATTTAAGCCACGGCTTCTTTTCTTGTAGGTTGCTGATAATAACATTTTAGCACTTTAAAATAGATTTTTCAAAGTTATACCATTGAGGTGGAAGAAGAGAAGAGGTAAAGGAAGAGTACACTAGCAGGATATCTTTACCGCAGCACGTGATATACAGATTAGTAAGATTACAAAAGCATATTATTTTTATTTGGAAACCTAAGATGTGTTCAACCTGAATCAACCAACAACCACTGAGCAGCATTAGTTCACTTCAATGAACGTCTGTGCTCTACACTAGCAGCAGACGAAGGACTGAGATCCTGCACTTAATCTCAAAAATGCTTCATGTCTCCATGAAAACAATTTGTCTAACTGTGGCTTTCAGCATCATTTTCCATCTTCCCTCCAGTATGCTTTCCGATGCCATCGGCTCTGTCAGCCCTAACCTAACTGAGGCTCTTTGGATTCATAAAAGAAGTAATGATACTTCCAACTTTCCATTTTGTGCATGTATTCATAAGTTAACCCCATATAAGGAAATTTTTAACTAGCTAGCTGCTTGGTTTTACTATGCCCTGAAGCTTCCATCCACCAAATCCTGCTGCATCAAATGCCTGTGAGAGACTATGTTAGATACAGATCATTTTGTTACTTGAAAACTGAATAATTTTTCCTTCTGGAAGCTAATACAGTATCAAATGAAAACCTACAAGATATGTAAGTAATCAGGTTTTTCCTTTCATGTCTGAGAAGGAAAAAAAATTTAAGATCAAATAAACCCTTTATTTAGGTGTGTTTTTCCTAACCCATTTTCCATTCATACACGCATACATATAAATTAAAACCCAACTGATAAATCTGCAACCAAAATAACCATAGGGGATAAGTAAGCTCGTAAGACATCTTCCAGCAAATTTTTTTTTTTTTTGGGGGGGGTTAGACTTCTTGCGTCTAGTATTAAATACTAATGCTTTGTGGATATTCATGCAGACGAGGGAAACTCCCAGCAGACCAACATTTTAGACTGACATTGTATAGACACTTGTTTTTTAACATCAAAATATTTGGGAAGGCAATAACACAATGTGAAATCTTTCCTTTTTATTTTCCTTTCAAGACCTCAAAATGTGAAAGGTGAGCAAGTGTGAACACAGCTGGTCTATTTCCAATACTTGTTAATAAAAGTTTGTTTTTTCAAGTCAAAGCTCATCAATATTTTGGATAAGTGTCAAGCATAATACATACTAGTTTAAAGAAGCAACTTTCTGGAAATTCATGGAAGCTAGAGTTTATAAGGTGGTTCCCAGACCATTATAGCATTTGCTTTGGAAATAGATTTTATTATCAATCTCCCAAACCACTTATCAACAAACTTAACATTGATAAATAATTATAAGCTGTTAAAAGGAAAAAAAACATTTGCAATAAATGAAAATACAAATGTTTCCTCCACTCACTATTCTAAACAAATTTTATGAACTACAAACAATGCTTAATCCAAGACGAAAAAGATATATTTCTATGTAGAGCAAGATTTCATCCAGGTAAAAACTACCAACTCTCCATAAAGCTTAAGTTATTAGGTAAAGGCTCATGGGTGACTTTATTACATCTCTAACAAAAACAAAATCTACTCCAGAGAAAGAAGCACAAACAGATTGACATTTCATTATCTATTATGAAACTGTGAATTGTGATCTAAAGTATTTGAGGTATGTTCAAGTATCATGTGTATGCCGACTTGTTCTCTCATCATCGTCCTAATAAGACATCTTCCACTATAAGCTTTGAATAACTTAAGCAGAAAAAAATGTTTGCTGCCCACTGCCTTTTCTTTGCAGGGGATAAAAACATTTTTATTTAACATGCATGAGGATAATCCTTTCAATTAAATATTCTAGAGAAATGATCTGACTCAAAATTTATAACCTTCTAGGAAAACATTAACTTGAAACTTGTCTGTATGTTATCTTGTGAACAAGTTAGTAGAACAACTGACTTAATAGACGTATAGACAGACATAATCATTAATATATATAGCAAATAATACACAATAGAGACACTGAATTGACTTGAAAGAAGATATCGCTGTATGCAGTTGTGCAAGGTATTGAAATCCAACCTCATCCCAAGATTTTCCAGTAGCCTCGAGCAGTGCAGCATTGCATGTCTTTAATTCTACAGAGGCCCCAGAAAGAATTGAGGCTGCCTCTTCCCATCCCCTATTATGTCCCATGCACCTGTATACCACCCAACGAGCCGACGTCCATCAGATTTCATCAATTGTAATTTGTAAAGTTCAATTTTTTTCCCTAAAAAATCAAATGAAAATATATTATCACAAAAAATAAAAGGCTCCTAGAGATATATTTAAAATGAACTGGACATTGCTTAATTAAGTATAGGCTTTATATAACATAATTAACATGACAATCACCTACATACTACATAGGACCTTCACGCTAGATTCAAGTATTCAACCACCGTTACGGGTGAAACAATAGGCACTTCAATTAATGATGTTGAAAAAGTCCAAAACAAGCGGAGTGCCAAAGTTGGAAATATTACTCCACTGGTTTTCCATATTTGACATCAACATGTGATTTCTCAATTGCAGTAAATTCAGTTAAATATAACATTAACTAAAGTATTGATTATAGCCGCATTGTTTGTATCCACAGGTTTTCTGGTTACCATCAAGAAAGAAGTGAAAGTTTAATGACCGACATCTTCCTTCTAAAGACACGAAAAGTTAGAAACCACACTAAAAAGCTGGAATTTGTAGATACTCACATGACAGTAAGTATCTCATCCCTTGAATATCTACAGATAACCTTTTGAAGGTGCTCTGCTGTTTGTCCATCCATCGCTGCAATTGAATAGAAACTAGAAAGAAAATGAACCTCAGCTTCCAACAGTTCCTGCACTTGCTCCTGCATTATCTTGAGTGTCTCCTTGGTTCGCACTGCATCACTGCAACATCAAAAATCAATGTAGAATCTCAGAAGCCTATCTATATAAAGCAGATTCGTCCCTGCGAACCTTTAAAATATCTAACTCAATTCAATGCCACAGAACAACAGCCACAAAAGTTCCTAACCTAGACAAGATAAGTTCAGGAATCCAACCCAACTGTTGGAGCTTCTGGGAAACTCTCACAGCATCTGCTTTTCCAGATTTACTCAGAGGCCGATCATGGTCTGCAGAAAAACCATTTTCCACTTAGAACCAACACCACATTTTCCTTTCAAATTCTAAAAAGAACATGTTCCCAGAACCTAATGCAGCACAACAAAACCTGTGAAACCTCAACAAAGTTTGAAATTGCAAAAAAGCATAAAGCCCACTATTTGTTCTAACTTCTAACTAGAATCAATAACATTTTTTTTTCCTATTTTCATCCAATTCTCATAAGGGAACTTTCCACACTTACGCTTCACCAAAAAAAAAAATTTAAGATTGAGCCTTTAAACTTGAACAAAGCATGAAATTGCACAAAGCAAAAACCCACCATTTGTTCAACCTATAAGCAACAACATTTTTTCGTTTCCGTTCCAATTATTAAATGGGAACATTCCCACCTCACAAAAAAACGTAAAGCTTGAGACTTTAAGTTGAGCAAAGGTTCAAAGGGGGAAATTCCAATGATGAATAGTTACCGCGGAGTGAACGATTTTCCCATGAACTGTGAGCATGGCGAAGAAGGATGAGGCGGCGAGACATTGATTCAGAGGAGGTTTCGAGTATTTGGGGGTCTTGTTTCTCGATTACGAGAGAGGATTTGGCGCCAAATCGGTTAGGGTTCCGAAGGGTGTTGTGATTGAGGCGACGAAGGTCATAAGGGGAGAGGGTGTTGGCGTAGATAGCAGAATGCATGTCACACAGTGCCACCTTCATTGCTCTTCACTTCACTCTCTCACACTCTCCGTCTCCCCTTTGAGGATTTCAGGGAGGGAGTGTTTTTTTATTTTAGGCTAATTTTCGATGGAGGGAGTGGTTAGCAACGGAGTAGGAGATTGGAGTGGTTTTGAAGTATACTACTAGCTGAAGTATACTACTAAGCTGATTCTATGGTGCACAAGTAGGGTGGGTATACCCACCATGCACCACTTATTTCAATCATCAGATTTGATGCGGAGTACAGTAATACGATGTACCTTCCACATATTATCCCTCTTCCAATTCACACATTCTCTCTCCCGGTCCTGGTCTGGCGGCAACGGGCACTGTGCGATGGGATCGGACCTGTAGTTGCTCTGGTCGTGGCAGTTCAGGCCTCAGATGGTGGTACGTATCGCGAGGCTCGGCGGCGGAGTGGCGGCTGGGGCGCACACGAACTGGTCTCTCTGGTGGCTGCAACGGCGTGACAAGGGACGCCCGAGGAAGTGGTTCTTCACGGCGAAGGTCCGGGAACGCTGCGCAAGACGATGTCGCACGGTGGTGGCGCGACGGCGGCGGAACAGTCTCATCTTTATGTGTATTTCTTTTTCCGAGAAATTTTCTTTCCTCTGTGTAAAAGGTTCTCTCAGTTTCAATGGACTCTTTTGTGTAAATGGTGAGTCTGAGTGAATCTGGTGGTGAGGGTTGGAGGAAAGGGATGAAGAGGATTAGAGAGTTGGTGCGCTGAGGATTGAGGGAGGGAGGGAGGGAGAGGAGAGGGGATGTGTGAATTGGGGAAGTGATAATATGTGGAGGGTGCACTGAATTACTGTACCCCACATCAAATCTGATGGTTGAAACAAGTGGTGCATGGTGGGTATACCCACCCCACCCCACCCCACCCCACTTGTGTACCATAGAATCAGCCTAATAGCACTTGGTTGTTTGGAAGTTAAACGAGGAAATTATAAAAATTGGGGGTTTGGATAGGATGGAGTGGTTTGGGTTACTATCCTAAATCATCTCACTCCATCAATGAATGAACTCTCAAACGATAGGTTAATGTTGTTTAACCACTCTACTTCATTAATAACTACCCCACTCCATCCTTTCAAGCATATCCTTAAGGTAGCGTTTGTTATAAGTTTTAAAAAAGTATTTCTGGGAATGTTGGCAAGGGAATAAAAGTTTCCCTGCTTGATACAAGTTTTAAATTTTATTTCCAGGCATAAAACATTCCCGGTAATAAAATTAGTGAATGATAGTTATAAACTTGAGAAAACTCTATTCCTGAAAATGTGATTCTAGGGAATGTAATTTGTTTGAGAATAAAACATTCTCGATACCACTGAGTTTTTCTATCATGTGCAATATAATTAAATACCAAATTTGCATTAAATCTAACCATCTAAATAATTATATTTGAACATAACAATTTTCTCTCTGCTAATTATAAATGCTAATTAATCATGTTTTTATTAAAAATAACAATTATCTCTCTCCTAATTATGAATTCATCTTTCTCATCTGTCTTCCATTTTTCTTTCTTTTTTCTTTTTTCTCATTCTTTTTCTTCACAGTTTCACAAATCCCTTATCCCCAGTCACCAAGAAGAGGACCACCGCGAGCGCCAACCACTGTACGCACAACCATCCTGCCTCTCCTCCACGACCTCCAGAGTGCTTAGCCACCGTGAGCGCCGACCGCCGTATTGAACATGCAACCATCCTCCGCGACCTCTACAGCGCCTAGCCACCGTGAGCTCTAGTCGAACAGACTCCACCGCACCCATTAATCACGTCTGCCGCCCACCTATGTGTGTCGCTACCCACACACCCACAAGTGTCACCGTCACCACCATCGGATCTCCATGAGAGGTAGAGAGGGGAGGATGGATGTGTGGCACCATGAATTCATAATTAGAAGAGATAATTGTTATTTTCAATGAAAACATGATTAATTAGCATTTATAATTAGGAGAGAGAAAATTATTATTTTCAAAAAATTAAAATTAATTAGTTTGTCAGATTTTATGCAAATTGGGTATTTAATTATTCTTAACATGTGAAAACTAGAAAAAACCCTTATTTTAATTAAAAAAATAAACATGGATTTAATGTTAGTCAAATGCTAACCGCTTTCCTAACGACATTAATTAAGGAATCAAAGAGAAAAACTTTTTATTGAAAAGAGATATATTTAACACATTGAAAATTAAAAAGTTGTGTAAAACTTTTTATAATTTATATATTGATTTCTTAACCAATGTCATGTAGACATTGGTTTGCAAGACCATTAAGGTATGTTTGGATGGATGAAGTTGAGCGATTAGTAATAGATTTGAGTGATAAAAATATATTAACCCATTGGTTGAGAGTTTCTTTAGTAATGAAGTGAGATGGTTATGAATGATAACCCAAACCACCCTATCCCACTTAAACCCACCGATTTTCATACACCTCAATTTACGGGATTTGGGATCTCCCTCGTAACTTCCAAACAATAGAGTGATATACTTTCATTATTCCTCTCTACTTTATTACTAATTACTCAATTACTAACTACTCTATTTCATCTCTTTCAAAACTCTCTAACATAGCCATAATGCTAATTAAGCTAAAAAAAAATGTCATCAATCACATTTGCGACTAAAAGTATACTGAAAAAAATAGATAATTAACTAATTATATATTATTAGGTCAAAACACTTTTTTGATACTTTCTTTAACTCTTTATTAGCATGATAATTTATAATCATGTTTGGGGATTCTAATGAGAACTACCCTATTTGAGAGCCCTTGTAGTCGGGGGTTTTTACTCGTGAAAAGGGAAATGAGAGAAAAATTTTCTGTTCTCATCCGGGCTAACACTATATTCCCAATTCATTTTTCCAAAGATATTAAAACATAGTAGTATATGATATCAAATGTCACCTTAGAAGCTTGGGTCTCTTAAGCAAGTGGTCGGAGGTTCGATCTCTGTCTCTTGCGTATGGAGAAAACCTGGTTAAGGGAGGTCAACTCTTCAATGTCGTTCGGTACCTCAAGTGATTAGTCTTCGCAGTTGCGCTTGGAGCATACTTTGGGAAACCAAAAAAATTGTCACCTTAGAAAAAAAATATTTTACTACAAATTTGTTATTCGCATTCAAACACATATATATATCATTTTATATCTAGACCCAAAAAATTCAAATTAATTATAGAAGAATTTATTTATTTTATTTTCTTAAACTTTTTGGTTTGATACCCTCAATATTTGGAAATCATATTTGACTTCGACTAATCCAAGTTGAGTCGGAAATACCTATTTAAGTAGGTAAAGCTCTCCTAGTTCCAATTTTTTTATTCACATGACTCGAACTCAAGACCTTACTTTAAAGAAATCAAGCTCCTTACCATTTGCACTAACATATGTTGATTATATATACTTAAACTTTAAATTCTATCTACAACACTCTATTAGACAAATATAAAATTAACGCAACGTATAATTAACATTTTTATATTATATCACTAACTTTATCTTAAAACTCATACCAAAACTATTGTCTTCTCCCTAAATTTTAGTACAAGAGAACCATTGGAAACTCACGCTCCCTTACCTATACCATATCGGTTTAAGAATGAAATTGAATTTAACTTTCATTCACTAATTTTATGAAATCACATTTTGATGTCTCGTACGTATATGTAAAAGAATGAAAATGAATATTCTCAAAGATTTTCTTATTCCATGGTTATTTCAAGAAAATAAATATACAAATTTATAAAAAAAATCCAGAAATAGTTATATGATTCTACTGGAAAAAAATTTAAACTCATTCTAATAAATATTTAAGAACTAGTTGTAAAACTTTAAAAAACTAAATATATCACTTTTTGTTAACAATATATATATTTTTTATTAAATATATCAATTTCTAAAGTAACATTTCCCCTTATTTAATTCCTTAGATAAGTTTAGATTTTACTATTTTGGAACCACAGCTTCTCGCAAATACATGATTGAGGGCGAGTTCTACGGTGACAGATCTGCATAGGTCTCTTACCGTGAGCAACAACAAATGATCATTGATCAAGTGAGGTTACATGATATGTCCATACACCTGCCCACACTGTATGTTTTTTCATTTCCTTCTTTGTCCCACTCGCTCACTCTGATCTCCCTGACTGCACCTCCCCCTCCATGTCCGTCGTCACGACAGCTCCGACCGCCGCACAGAATACTCCACCGTCCACGGAGCACCAACTGTCCCAATCGCACACCAACCTCCATCCACAGGCGAGAACGGAGGAGCCGCCGCACATCACTGCAAGCTCACAACCACTGAAAACCGTGACTCCCCTATTCTCGCCACCATCCCGCCGTGCTCCATACTAGGTGCTATCCAGCTCCGACCTACTCTGCCGCGATCCCTGTTTTCAGTAGTTGTAGTATTCATCAACTCATCAACTTCCACATACACAATCCCACCTATTCCTCTTTCGCAGACCGACCGACCCCCACCCCCCACCCCCCCAGGGACGTACTTCTCGCAGCGGAAAGCCACCACGTCGTTGCCGTAGTGGTAGATCAGATCAGAGCGAGGCAGATCTGCCCTTCTGAAACCAACTACTCTTACCACTCCAAACTCCCCAAATCAACCAAACATTAGAAAAATCAAAGGATTCAGATCTAAAATTGAAGCACCAAAAGGATGAATACCGAGGAGAAGGTCACGATGGTGGTTGCGTGACAGCGTCGCAAGTGACGGCTGGGCGCGGGTTGTGATGCTGGTGCAGGTGGCGGTGAGCTGTGTGGTAGGGTGAGATGGGGGTAGGTGGTGGTGGGCTGTGCCAGAACCGTGAAGACTGAAGGGTGCCGGAGCACAACTAACAAGAGAGGTGGTGGATTTGCTATTGTTGATGGCAGCAATGTGGAGGAGGACATGACGGGGAAGGTTCAGACTTCAAAGAGATGAGATGAGAGAGAAGGATAGAAAGAGAAAAAAATCAGGTATGGGCTACCCATATTCTTATCTTGTGCAACTTCTTCATCCAATCATCATTTGTTGTTGCTCATGAGAGACCTATGCAGGTCTCTAAACATGCGCTTAGTGCCTAGGTCATAGGATTTTATGTTTTTCTTTCACTTAATATATTTAAGAAACTCATTTTAACCCTCTTCCTTTATGTACTAGATATCAAGTATCAACAACATCAGGAAACACGTCTCAGCACCATGGAGCAGAAATGGAATACGTTGCTGAAGATAATGAAATGGGCAATGTAGACGATGATTTGACGAAATGGAATGCGTTGACGAAGACAATGAAACGTTACTCCCATGCCAGATTTGGTAAATCAGATTCTGGTGATGAGGGATATAATCTCGTGGTTTGTTTTGAGTCATAAGCAAAATTTTGTTTTCATTTGAATTTATTTTGTGTGTGATTGTTCGTTCACTCACAATGCAAAGTCCTTTTTCAATGTTATTTGTTTATTTTTTTTATCACTTTTGTATTGTTGTTGCATATCACAAACCACCTTAACCACTTTATGGTTTCCTTATTTTTATGTGTTTTGTTTATTCACTCACAATGCAATGTCATTTTTCAATGTTATGGATTTCCTGTTGCAGGAAACCCGGAGAACAGATACCACTACTGCAGAAGCTATGATGGGGAAGGATATCCAAGGTATACATTGGGATAAACTGGGCATTAGTCGCGATAAGTATAGACAAACTAGACTAGGGCAATACAATAATTATGAAGAGATACCACACTCAGGGGAACGGTCAGAGAAGGTAAACATTGTTTTGCTTAGAGTTCCTAAGTATTTGAGTAATGCTTTTGGGATCTTTGACCTTATAACAATAATAATAGAATAACAATAATAATAGCTTTTCCCTCATTCACCACCTCCCTATGTGCTCTGTTGCATGAAGTAACTAACTAGCCACCTCATCACTCTCTATGCATGGCCTCATGTCATGATTGAGGCCCACCACACTTCCCTATTGGATTGCCTCATAGACCCAATGTCTAAGGTCTTATCATTAGCGGCCCTTGAAATTCAGCCTTGTCCTCAAGGTGAAGGATTGGGCAAGACCAGAAATGTCCACCGGGGTCCCATTGCATGAAGCCCAATGGTCTAGTTTCCATTTCCTTGGGAACCTCCTTGAAGCATGACGGTCCTGTAATAGAAGCCAACTTGTGGTTTCTAACATCAGTGAGGATTCCCCAAATCTTTCCTCTATCATACACAAAATTAAACAACAAGTGAAAGCTCGTTAGTCCACCAGCAACCCTCAAAAAGATGAAACAACATGCCATTAATATATCACTTGCATAGGATTATTTCCTTGCCTTACAAACTGTCCCGTGATAATGATCAACAGTCTCGTTGCAAAGAGAGAAATACGAGCGATGAGGGGGACAATACCACATAAAAATCATGCCTTTAAGGTTGTGTTGCGGAAGCCCATAAACAACCTTAGCTAAATAAGTAGATTTTCCAACTCCACTAACTCCAACAAATATAGCAACCCACGGTTTCCTCTTCTCCTTGTCAGCACTGAATATAGCTTTCAGAATCAGTATAAAAAATGTATCCATATCAGTCCACATTAAGACATACTTCAGAAAAGTAGAATTTCCTTGCAACAATGAGTAAAACAGTAAGACAGCCACCTCATCAGCTAAGCACATACCAAGTGCATCAAACCAAGAAATAAAGGGTAGCTTTACGTGTCGACCAATGTATGCTTTGCCTTCAACATCTACATGATCCAATTCACCATCAACTGACCAAGATGCGAATGAAGTAGAAGAACTTCCACCTAGGTCAAATAAGAAACCAGTTCGATTTGGAACCGTAGCTTCATCCCTAAGGTGCTTGTCAAGTATGGATACATTCAATTTTCGAGCAACTGAACCAACCAGAGAGCTGCCTTGAGCCATTGCTGCCTCAACTATGGGCGAGCAAATTGCAATCAATGGCTTCCCAATTTTGCTATCCGCACGAGTTAGCACCCAATACGAGGCCCAATAAGCTCCAATGTCTTTAAGAGATTGTTTATATGTTGGCTCTGTCCCACATGTCACAAAATGGGAAGAATTAGATATATCCAGTGTCTCGCCTCCTTCGAGCTTACTCTTTATCCAATACCACCTACATTCTCCAACTAACTTGCTTTGACCTTGACTAGAAAGATGCATTGGAAACTTGGGCTGCCCAATATACCTAAATATTTCCCAGTGTCGCTCACCATTCCCAGGACTCAGGAGCAACGGTCTTGGCTTCTTCATCAATAAGTTCCATTAGATAAACTTCTAAATATGCAAGCCATGGTAGATGTCCGTTGAAGAACCTTAAAGCTTTGTAGGCATTTTTGTCCTCATCTGTAGGCCACCCTACTTCTCCTACCAGTATGGACATGTCCCAATGTCCCTTCAAGAATTGCGCTAACTAGGTCATGAGGCCACTTCCAACAGAGAGATCATTGGTTCCACGAGCCCAATAACTTCAGACAGGCCCACATGGTGAAACATAAATAAAGAAGCCCATATCATTAATTGTGAGTGCACTTGATGCACTGGTGGCACCCATAATTTCATTTGGTGAGCCATTGGAACTATTCTGAATTTGGGCCTGGCCCATTAGGTTTAGAATGTTACCCAACTTACAGATTACCGTAAAAGTTTTACCCCCCTGTCTTCCGTCTCCATCAGAATCGAACCTGCCATACGTGTCCATAGCGAGTTCGATAAAGGCGACCCCATGGCTGTCGCAAGTGAACCGCCGGTCTCTGACTGTGGAAGCGCCGCCACAAGTTGGCCTGTGTCCGGCGGTTGCGACGGCAGAAACTTGGTCAGATCAGTACGTTCCTGCATTTATGTTAATGACCCCTCTGCCTCCATGTACACGTTTAGATCCGGCGGCTCCGGCGACAGAAGCGTGGTTGTGTTGGTCACCGTCGAAGGGAATGGGTCTGGCGGCTCCGATGGCGGAAGCTTGGCCGACTTAGCCACCAATAGTGACCCATACACCGCCACACACAAATCTGACTTTGGCTGTGGTTCAGGCGGAGCATGCGGCAACGGCTTGTTTGCCCCGAACTCGGCTTTCTTCTCCTCCTTCGATGGCACCCACCTCTTATTCTTCTGCCCAATCGTTTCACAACCAGGCGGCGGCTCCGATGGTGCCGGCGGCAGAGGTGGCGGAGGCTTGGCAAGGTCAATGACCGTAGAATGGCATGGGTCTGACGGCGTCTGTGAGAACCCGCACTCCATCATCATAGCTGGTTTGTCGTCCTCCTCTAAAACCATCTCCATTTCACCTTCAATCCTGCTGTCCTGCTTCACCTCGAACACTGTCAGTGTTGGTTCTGATTCTTCATCTTCTTCAACAGTAGCGATCTCCTCAGAAAATTCTCCGACAGCCCTCAACGGCTCCGACTCCTCTTCTTCTGAAGCTTGAAGACAAGCCCACAGATTTGGTATGAATTCCTTGATCACGGCCATTTCAAAAGTCTTCCATGTTGCATTCTGGTTCTCTTGCTTCCAAGAAGACCACCATATGAAAGCTTCTCCTCTCAATGCTATCATAGTCACCCACATTTTCTTCATCTCTTCATGGATCCAACTGTTGGCCTCAAACTACCGATCAAGCTGGATCAGTCACCAATAACTGTTGCTTCCGTCAAATAGTGGAATCTCCTTTTCCGGCATCACTGGCTCTCCCCCGAGAATCCGGCAAGTCGGATCAATTGATAGAAACCCAGAACATAACAGTAGAAAATATGTATGTATTATTTACTGAATTGAAATGATTACAAGAGTTTTCCCTGTAATCCCCAGAGCAAATCTACTCAGAGAAGACAAAGTCTCTTTCTGCCTATCACAATAACATAATAACAATATAATACCTTTTCCCTCATTCACCACCTCCCTCCCTCCCTATATGCTCTGTTGCATGAAGTAACTAACTAGCCACCTCATCACTCTGTATCATTGGCCTCATGATTGAAGCCCACCACATTTCCCTATTGGATTGTCTCATAGGCCCAATGTCTAAGGTCCTACCAATGCTCCATGTTATCTTGTCTCTTGTTGAAAGACATGTACCTGCATGTATCCCTGTGTGAAAAGTTGTTGTGTTTTGTGAGGATTTATCTTTATTGTTTTCCATTTGTTAATTCCTGCAACTTAGATTATGCAGTTGTTGCCAATAATTTAAGTAACATTGATGTGAAACTTTTAATTTGTCATTTTTCAGTTGAGGAACTTGGTTTGGTCAACATCAAAGCATGATGTATATCTTTTTTCACGTAACTCCATTGTTCACTGGTCTTCATTAAGTTCCAAGAAATATGGAGTCCTAAATGTATCAGGGCATGTAGCTCCATGTGAGGTAATCATTTTTTGGCTGTTTTGTTGTTGAAGCGTCACTAAGAAAAAGCCTCTGAGATTTCAAATGTGTATTGCTAATAGGAATATCCTGGAAGTCTTTTGGAAGGATTTACTCAGACACTAATTAGTACAGTGGCTGTACGAGATAAGTTGTTGATTGCAGGTGGCTTTGCAAGGTACTTCTTTTGTACTTATAATTTTCTTCTCTACAATAATTAGTATTTTTTGCTCAGCATTTTTAACGAAGCAAAAACTCTACATTGTATAAATTTTTAATGTAACATGGTCAATGAGATATATTGTGCTCAATATTGCCCCCGTTTTTTTTTTTCATATATTTCACGGCAGAGATTAGTTTATGGATTTTACACTATACTAGTATTTTTTTTCACCTGGGCGATGCACGGTCATCAATTACTATTATTATTGATAGCATTATTATCATTAATAACTTGAATTGTGTCTCTATATGTACGAAACTTTTTTTTTTCCTTTTATCCCAAATTAAGTCCACTATATCAAACATTTTCTTGACTTATTTCACACATTCCTTTCAATATTTCCTTCTCACCCATAATGGTTGTACTCATTCATCTCTAAGGTTTTTTATTTATAGACAGAAGTGATCAACAAAAACCTTGATACGATTTTATATATAATTTGAGGGCAAAGAATTGAATATTATTTTTATTTTAAAATGATATTACAACACGTAATATAACACTATGTGTTAAGTGTTCCTCTTCGATTATTACTAATGATCAACGAATCATCTTAAATGATGTGGTGCTGACACCTGTCACTTTATCAGAAAATCATCAATTGCTCTTATTAATTAGTATAGATATAGATTTATTATTTAAAATAGAAAAAACAAAGGCAATGATGTAGAAAAAAATATATTAGAAAATATGAATAGTTCTGCCTCTATTTATGTCAATTCAGAGATTGTCGTGTCTGACACCCAAAACATTGTACCTTTACCGGTTTGTAAATATTTTAAAACAAAAAAAATATATAAATTTTAGAAGAAAAAAATATAAAAAAATTTTCATCACTTGACATGTAGCTTGTACCATTGTGCTACACTAAAATCGGCATTTCTCCTTATTAATTAGTATAGATATAAATTTATTATCTAAAATAGAAAAAACAAAGGCAATGATATAGAAAAAAAATACAAAGTATGAATAACTATGTCTCTATTTATGTAACTACAGATATTATAAAAATAAAAAAGTAAATTCGAAAAATAAAAATTCGACAAAAAATTAGAAAAGTATATAAAAATGTTTTTAAAAAATAGGAAAATAATTAGAAAAAAATATTCAAAAAAATAGAAAAATAAAATTAATTAGAAAACAAAAATATTTTAAAAAAATCAATTATAAAAATAAACATTTTTAAAAAAGTAAATTAGAAAAAAACTAATTCTGGAAAAAAAATATTATAAAGAATATATGTTTAAAAAATAAATAAATAAATTTAAATAATCCAAAATAATCCACCAGTTGACAACTCCTTCTACTGTTACAGGAACGGTAGAAGAAAAGTTGTTAATTGATAAAGTGATAGACATATTGAATACTAAAATATATATAAATATTAAAATATAGTAATTGGTTCGATTCAAAAATAACCGAATTAATGATTCAATTCGGAGCCGTAAAAAAATTAATTTTAAAAATATATAATAAAGAATATACATTTAAAAAATAAATCAATTTAAATAATCCAAAATAATCTACCAGTTGACAATTCCTTCTACTGTTACATGAATAGTAGAAGAAAAGTTGTTAATTGATAAAGTGATATACATATTGAATATTAAAATATATATAAATATTAAAATATAGTAATTGTTTCGGTTCCAAAATAACCGAATTAATGATCATTGAGTTTGGTTCAATTTGGAGTCGTGCACAAAAAAGAAAAAAAAAAGAATCAATTTAATTGATTGTTTCAGATTTTTAAATTCATCGAATTATTGGTCCGAGTCTTGCTATCCTAAACTTTTTATTGCTCTCTTATAATATAATATTTGTACTTCTATTAATTTTATATCTTGTGTCATAACCGTGTCATGAAATATCTCCGAGATTCATATAGCAACCAATCATAGTTAACTGAACAAACCACAACTATGTTTTTTCCAACTCTCTAAAGAAAAAATTCTCCAGGGACCTAAGGAACACAGTAACAGCAATTCACTTACATTCCCAAGCACCATTACTCCTAACCTCGCCAATTTTTTTTTTTTTTTTTAAAGAGAGTAAAGTTTCAACCTCCAACAACACCCTTATGAAACAAAATAACGAAATTTCCAAAAAATTAAAATTGAAAATTGAGGAAACAGTTAGGCACCTTGGTTCCGCACTGGCGAACAATAATGGAACCAGGTTTAGCGACTTGGTCACCAAAAATCTTGACTCCCAGCCTCTTACCCCGGGAATCTCGGCCGTTCTTGGTGCTCCCAGCACCCTTCTTGTGGGCGTTCTGGATGGTCAGCGGGGATCTCTGAGGGAGCGAGACAAACGAGGCGGGACCAGCGCGGAGAAGAGGGGAGCCGCCTGTGAAGAAGGAAGAGGAAGAGCTTGAGGACAAGGACAGGCCTTTGAATGCTGCTGCTATGTTGAAACTCATGGACACTGCTGCAGCCATAACGAGTAATCAAGTGTGTGTGGTTTGGGAGAGACCAAGGCCACAGGTGAAGAGAACGCCTTAGCTGACAAGAGATTTGTAATATTGCAGATAAGGGGTAATTTAAAGAAAAATGAAAATATTGGAAGACAGCGGGCAAAACGAAGTCGTTTGATTAGAAAATTATTTAAAACATGTGTGATCTAAATCCCTAAATTTCTTCCTAACGTATCTAGGGAGTACAGGAGGTAAAAGGAATAAATCTCTTCATGATTACATGTTAGCATGTGGCTATATAAAAAAGTTATATAACTAGTTTTGATCATTCATTCGAGTGTCTAGACGTGCTCTTCTCACAATCTTATAAAAACAGTGTGAGAAAGTGTTGTATGGGCACATACCTAACATCACATTCTTAAACACAACCAATTATAAATGATATCATATAAAGAGTGTGTTTAAGAAAGCTGGAAAAAAAAATTATGCTGATAATCTGTTTTCAAATAATCGATTGTTGTGATAATCGATTATAATCAAAATCTGTTTTTGTTTGGGTATGTTTGCTGAGAAGCAATTTTAAGATAATGTATTTCATTTGGGTTATACAAAAATAATCACTTTTACATAATAAATTACGAAAAATGGTACGAAGATATTTGGTTATAATATTTGTTTTTCTTTTAACATTTATGTTTTTTTGTTTTATATATTTGAGAGGTAAGTTCTAAAAAAAAATATGCCATTATTTTTATTTATTTTTTATCATCAATTTTTTCTATTATAAAAAATTGAACAAATTTTGTAACATTTTCTTATGACTATGAAAATATATATAAAAATATATTATTTTTACAATGTTTAAATATAAATAATAACTATTTCATTTAAATAAACTAAAGAATTTTATGTTGGAAATCAAATTTAATAATTTTACAAAAAGAATTATAAATAAAATATCAATTGTTTTAAAAGGATAAAGTAGCTACAGGAGCTACGTTGTGATTACATGAGCAAAGAATGAGTTGGGCGCTTTACGTTGGGTGTGTTTGGGCAAACAACTTAATTAAGAATTTATCACATAAGATCTTATCGCATAAGAGCTTATGTCATAAGAGCTTAAAAAAAAAAAAAAAAAAAAGGGACATGAGATGATTCGAACGGTGAAAAATACGGAGAGTGTTTAGTGCATGAGACACTACACTCAGCATTTTTTAACGATGCAAAAACTCTACATTGTATAAATTTTTAATGTAACATGGTCAATGAGATATATTGTGCTCAATATTGCCCCCGTTTTTTTTTTTTTATATATTTCACGGCAGAGATTAGTTTATGGATTTTACACTATACTAGTATTTTTTTCACCTGGGCGATGCACGGTCATCAATTACTATTATTATTGATAGCATTATTATCATTAATAACTTGAATTGTGTCTCTATATGTACGAAACTTTTTTTTTTCCTTTATCCCAAATTAAGTCCACTATATCAAACATTTTCTTGACTTATTTCACACATTCCTTTCAATATTTCCTTCTCACCCATAATGGTGGTACTCATTCATCTCTAATGCTTTTTATTTATAGACAGAAGTGATCAGCAAAAACCTTGAAACAATTTTATCTATAATTTGAGTGTAAAAAATTGAATATTATTTTTATTTTAAAATGATATTACAATACGTAATGTAACACTATGTGTTAAGTGTTCCTCTTCGATTATTACTAATGATCAACTAATCATCTTAAATCATGTAGTGCTGACACGTGTTACTTTATTAGAAAATCATCAATTCCCCATATTAATTAGTATAGATATAGATTTATTATTTAAAATAGAAAAAGCAAGAAAAAAATAGATTAGAAAATATGAATAGTTCTACCTCTATTTATGTCAATTCAGAGATTGTCTTGTTTGACTCTCAAAAGATTGTACCTTTATCGATTTGTAAATATTTTAAAACAAAAAAATATATAAATTTTAGAAAATAAAAAAAATAATAAAAAAATTTCATCACTTGACATGTGGCTTGCACCATTGTGCTACACTAAAATCAGCATTTTTCCTTATTAATTAGTATAGATATAGATTTATTATTTAAAATAGAAAAAGCAAAGGCAATGATATAGAAAAAAAATACAAAGTATGAATAGTTCTACCTCTATTTATGTCAATATAGATATTAGAAAAATAAAAAAGTAAATTAGAAAAAAAATGGGAAAAAAATTTTAAAAAATTAGAAAGTATATGAAAAAATATTTCAAAAAAATAGGAAAATAATAATTAGAAAAAAATATTCAAAAAAATTAGAAAAATAAAATTAATTAGAAAACAAAAATATTTTAAAAAAATAAACTATAAAAATAAACATTTAAAAAATTTAAATTAGAAAAAAACTAATTCTGGAAAAAAATTAAATTTTTAAATAAAATATTATAAAGAATATATGTTTAAAAAATAAATAAATAAATTTAAATAATCCAAAATAATCCACCAGTTGACAACTCCTTCTACAACTCCTTCTACTGTTACAGGAACGGTAGAAGAAAAGTTGTTAATTGATAAAGTGAATATACATATTGAATACTAAAATATATATAAATATTAAAATATAGTAATTGATTCAGTTCAAAAATAACCGAATTAATGACCATTGGGTTTCGTTCAATTCGAAGCCATAAAAAATTAAATTTTAAAAAAATATTATAAAGAATATATGTTTAAAAAATAAATAAATAAATTTAAACAATCCAAAATAATCCACCAGTTGACAACTCTTTCTATTGTTACAGGAACAGTAAAAGAAAAGTTGTTAATTGATAAAGTGATATACATATTGAATATTAAAATATAGTAATTGGTTCGGTTCCAAAATAACCGAATTAATGATCATTGGGTTTGGTTCAATTCGGAGTCGTGCACAAAAAAGAAAAAAGAAAAAAGAAAAAACCAATTTAATTGGTTGTTTCGGATTTTCAAATTCATCGAATTGTTGGTTCGAGTTTTACGATCCTAAACTTTTTCGAAGTACACGGTAGTCTTGCTACCTTTACTGGCTAAAAATATTTAAAAACAAAAAAAAATTACAAACTTTAAAAAGTTAATAACAATATCCGAATCAATTAAAATTGGTTTGGTTTGATTGGCCTGAAAATATTAATATATATATAAATAAAAAATATGCAAAATATTAAACTATTAAATTATATATACATTAAAATATAAGTATATAAAAATTAAAACATCAAGAACACGACAACTCTACTTTTACTGTTTACCAATTTATTGGTTGACACTATCAGTTTATACAAATAAACTCAAAAATAAAAATATTAGCAAAAACAAATTATTAGGAAGAAATTTTTTAAAATTAAGGCAAACGTAAAAAAAATAAAAAAATAAATTAAAAAAATATTTTAAAAGGAAAAATAAAAAAGTAAATTAGAAAAACAAATTATGAAAAAAATATTTTATAAAAATTATGAAAAATAGATTTAAAAAAATTAGAGAAATAAAATTAATTATAAAAAATGTATATTCTAAAAAAGTTAGAAAAATGTATATTTTAAAGATTTATAAAAAAAATGTGAAGTTGTTCATTTCATGGCTTCAAATAATGACGGTGGTGTCTGAGACTTTGATATGGAGAGATTTCAGCTTCCCCTGGCCAGTAAATGTAAGTTTACTAGTTTCCACTACTTTAGAATTGGCGTGGTTTTTTTTTTTTTACAATAACAGAGGATAATCCATTAAATGAAAGAAGCATCATTACAGACAATAGGACTGATTGAGGCAGGGACATATCCCTCCCACAAATGGGAACCACAAGTCCTGGCTATGCCAACTAAAGCATGCGCAGCGCCATTGCTTTCCCTTCTAATACAAGCAACTTGTGTATTCCTCATTTGATCTAACAGCTGCAGACAATCTAACACAACAGACTCAATAAGAGCTAATTTAATACTCTCTTTGAGGCATTTAACAACTAACTCGGAATCTGTTTCAATGATTGTCCTAAAGAAGTTATGTTCCTTTGCCCATTGGATGCACCATCTGAGACCAAGAGCCTCTGCTAAGGTGGGAGAGGTCCTGATTCCTTCCAGCTTTGTTGCAGCAAGCATGACAGCACCTTCATGATTTCTAGTCAAAAGACCCCAACCAGTGGTATCATCATTAAAACAGCCTGCATCAATGTTAATTTTTGTTGTTCCTGGGTCAGGTGGTTCCCATTTGGTTGCTACTCGATTGCCTTTACCAAGCGCTCCTCCCATGTTGGCTTTGTTGAAATCATCTACAAAAATAACTACATAAGCCACAATATCAATAGGATTAAAACTCCCACTGTTAAACACGATTTGGTTTCTTACTTTCCAAATCTTCCACAAGATAACGCTGAACATCTGCTTTGCAAGTGGGTCTGGGCAGGATAGCCACTGGGACATCCAGTCAAGAAGGCTAAGTTGCTCCGGTACATGTATGCCCAGCTGGGAGGTGAACCACAGAACTGACTGCTTGGCATTTCATGAATAAATGCTCTGCATCCTCCTCTTCATTGCTACAAATTGGGCAGATTGGATCCAGTGTGATGCATTTCCTTCTCAAATTTGCTCTTGTAGGAATAATGTTTCTACCTAGCCTCCAAAGGAAGTTCCTGATACAATTAGGGACCTTTGCTTTCCATATCTCCTTCCATACCGTTTGTCCCCTGGAATTTGAAGACTCTGCTACATTCCTATTCTTCTCCTCAACAATCAAATGATAGGCTGAACGAACGGAGTATTCTTCGTCCCTTTCCCAATGCCATATTAGCTTATCTTCTGGAAGTCTCAAGGATATGGGGATATTCAAAATCTGCTGGGCTTCAAATCTGTTGAAAGTGCTAAAAATTAGGTCGCTTCTCCACTGCTTGGTGTCAGGGTCAATGAGTTCACAGACTTTTGCGTTTTGAGGAAGGTTAGCTACTGGGCTCCAAACTCTGAAATTCGCTTGATCCGGAAGCCACCTATCAGACCATATGCCAACAGAATTACCATTCCCAATCTGCCATATAGCCCCCGCCTCTAATACTACCTTAGCATACATTAAACTCCTCCATGCATAACTTGGTTGAAAACCCACTTTGGCCTCCAAGAATGAGCTCCTAGGATAGTACCTGGATTTGAAGACCCTGGCCATGATGGAGTTATCCCCTTTAATCAGCCTCCAGCACTGCTTGCCCAACAAAGCTCTATTGAACTCACTGAAGCCTCTAAAGCCAAGACCCCCTCTACCTTTTGTTGTCCCCAACCTGTCCCAACTTAGCCAGTGAATTTTCCTCTTGTTCTCAGATGTTCCCCACCATAAATTTGACAGCATACTTTCAATATTCTTGCAACAACCTTCTGGAATCCTATAGCAGCTCATGATATAATTTGGCATGGCTTGTGCAACAGATTTGATCAAAGTTTCCTTACCTGCTCTTGAAAGACACTTCTCCTTCCAACCCTTAAGCTTCTTCCATATACGGTCCTGGACAAAATTAAAGATCTCCTTTTTGGATCTACCAAAAACCACTGGTAGCCCAAGGTACCTCGCATGAGAAGTTACAGTCTTTACTCCCATCTTTTCACAGATCATATGCTGCTCACTATTAGGCACGTTTCGACTATATGACACCTAAGATTTGTCCAAACTAACCAGTTGACCTGAGGCACTCTAGTAAGTATTGAGGACCCGTAATATGGCATCGGCTTCTTTAGTGTTTGCTCGGGCAAAAAGAAGGCTGTCATCAGCAAACAACAGGTGGGTGATCTCAGGGGCTCCTCTAGCTATACGGATTCCATGTAAGTTCCTCAACTGAGCCTCTCTATGCATCAAGCCCGAAAGCACATTAGCACAAAGGATGAAAATATAGGGTGACAATGGGTCACCTTGTCTTAGGCCCCTCTCCGGGTGGAAAATCCTGCTCGGTTGGCCATTGATCAGAACCTGATAGGAAACAGTAGATATGCACTCCATGATAGTACTCGTCAAAGTGGCAGGGAAACCTATAGCCAAAAGAACAGCCTTGATGAAAGGCCACTCCATCCGATCGTATGCTTTTGCCATATCCAGTTTGAGAGCCATGACACCTTTGTTCCCTTTTGTCTTCTTTTTGAGCCAATGGAAACACTCCATGGCAACCAAGGCATTGTCTGTGATCAATCTACCCCTAACAAAAGCACTCTGCTCCTCATCCACAATCTCTGGCAGCAAGGTCTTCACCCTGTTAGCAATCACTTTTGTAACTATCTTCATGACCACATTGCATAAACTGATGGGTCCGAAATGCTTAGGGGACATCGGGTTTTTGCATTTTGGAATAAGGGCTATGAAAGTCTTGTTTATGCTTTCTGGAGATCTACCATCATTAAGGACTTCCAAAACAAGCCTTTGTATGTCATTTCCAACAATATGCCAAAACTTCTGAAAAAATAAGGCTGGAAGTCCATCTGGGTCGGGTGCTTTAAGGGGGTGCATCTGGTCAATTGCTTCTTTTATCTCCACCCCCGTAAAGTGTTGGGCACACCATTCTTTTTGATCCTCATTCAATCTTCTTTGGATCACTGCACCAATCTGCTCAATGTCCTCTGGACTTGAGGTTGCAAACAAGTCCCTGAAGTAGGATAGGAGAATTCTCTCCACTCCGAACCGTGGCGTGGCTTTGTTAGTTTCCACTACTTCGTGGCAAATTTAGAATTGGGGTGGCTTTGTTAGTTTCCACTACTTTAGCATACAAGGGAATGAGAAGAGGCAGAGAAGGGAAAAAACAAAACCTTGTTTTGTAAAGCAGCAGTGGTTTACTACAATTTGATTTGAATTTTGCTTGACTTGATACCTTCTTTCCCCTTTTCTGTTTTGAAAATTTTTGGTTTGGGTCATGCTAAATTTAGAATTTCTGGTTTCTGGTTAAGAAACAAAAAAAAAAAAAAGTTTTCATTGAAAAACTAAGTATTTCACATTTTAAAATATCAAATACATTAATTTCCCATGTAAACTTTCTTTTTTGATTCATTAACAAGTATACTAAAAAACACTTATTAGCATTTTCCTTCTTGTCTAGCATTTTGATTGTGTAGCATTATGGTTGTTGGGCTCTAATGAATTGCCTAGGAATTGAAATCATATTTAAAGCCACCTTTAATATTTTGGCACATCAACAAAAACAATTGTCGTCTTTAATCATTATTAGGGAAAATACAATCTTTATGGTCATTGAAATGAAGTTTTTCTCTTAAAAATTTACAGTAATTTAGTTTTCAGAATCCAGTTTAGTGTTTTTGGATTCTTCCCGTCTTTTATGGTTTTGACTTTATACTCATTTTTTCTTTATTGAGTGCCTAGCTAACTGTTTTGTGACAATTTGGTACCATCTTGTAGTCAGAATTTCTACCCATTGCTAAATGCCTAAATTTATTCTCTATGTACTTGAATGTGGAATATCCTTTTTTGATCAATCGGGACAGCTGTCAGTGTATGTCTATACGAAGGAAATGTTGGAAATTTCAGCCAAAGCAAGTCCCACATTGTATGGGAGCTAACTTGGAGAGCCCCCTTAAACCTATATAAAGAAGCTTAAGAGATGCTAACTAATCACACCAATCCTCACTAAGAAGAGTGAGAGATAATAGAGAGAGAGCTTCACAAGAGAGAGTGGAAATAGAGAGAGAGCCTCACAAGAGAGAGTGAGAGAAAAATAAAGAGATCCTTAGAGAGAGTTTTCTCATAGAGAAAAATAGTGAGCCAATCTGTGAGAGTGTTATCCACAAATTGAGGATACAATATTCTTGTATTTTTGTATTCCCATTATTGTTATAGTGGAAGTTTAAGCGGCCTACGGGTACCGTGGTTTTTTCCTTGCTCACATTGAGGAGGTTTTTCCACGCTAAAAACTATCCGGTGTTATTACACTTATTTTTACGCTTTCGCTTAGTGCCTATTTTTGAGTTCACAGAGCAGGGAAATTATGTTGGTATTTCCCAACAGTGGTATCAGAGCTCTGGAATACTAGGTGCCGGATTTATAAGAAAATTCTTAGTATGCTGTGGCTGCAGTATTGTCTGATCTTCCACATCATAAAAGAATTATTCTTGTTGCTGGAAAGAAAGTGTGGTAGTGTGAAAGTGCATGCCTAGAAAAATTCTGGCTAGGAAAGACTTGGTATTTAAGTGTGTCTATTGACCCACCTCTCTTTCCTGCGAACTTCCTCGGTACGTACTGTTCATAAACTACAGTAATTTTCAGCATTCGATACAAGTAACCTATACGACACTATTCATGTATAGTTATTTTTATCAAAACCCACCTGGTTGGAGGAGCTATTGGCCTGTGTAACTCAAGATGGAGGGAGCTGTCACTCATGAGGGAGACATGTTCAAGCTAACTGCAGATAACTACTCCTATTGGAAGCCGATGATGGAAGATCATCTATACTGCAAAGATTTGTATTTGCCAATTACCCAGAAGGATATGCCGAAGGATATGCCAGATGTGAAGACTGACAAAGATTAGGAGCTTCAGAATTGGAAAGCAGTGGCTATGATCCGGAAATATATTGATCGAAGCTTGTTCGAGCATGTATCAACTTATACCAATACGTATGAGTTGTGGACAAAGCTTGAATCCTTGATTCAAAAGAAGACGCCCAGGAACAAAGCCCACCTTGTCATACGATTGGTAAAGTTGGAGTACATGAACAGTCAAAATATGATCGAACATCTGAACACTTTCAAAGGCATTGTTAATCAATTAACAAAGGCAGGCATGAGTGTTGATGATGAGTTGCAAACTCTTCTACTCCTCAGTTCTCTACCTAAGAGTTGGGACACTCTAGTTGTCACTCTCAGCAACTCTGCTCCAGACGGAAAGCTTAGCATGGATTCTCATTCATCGTTTGCTAAATGAAGAGTCAAGACGGAGGAAAAGAGGTTTGAACAATCAGTTTGAAGCCAATGTTGTTGAAAATAGAGGAAGGAGTAAGAATCGTGGAAAAGGATGGGAAAATCACAAGGTAGGTCCAAATCTCGAACCAGACTAAATTGTTATTACTGTGGCAAACCAGGACACGTAAAGCCTGAGTGTAGATTCTTGAAAAGAGACCAACAAGCTGGAACAGTCCACCCCGACCAGATTGACCCGAAGAAGAAGAAAGAAGATGGAACAACTACTGCAGTGGCCTCGAATGATGAGAATATATTTCTTGTTAGAGAAGAAAATTATCTAAATGTTGCATCAGATGATTGCATATGGATAATTGACTCAGGAGCATCCTTCCACGTCACACCTCATGAAGAATTCTTCTCATCATACCAAAAAGGAGAATTTGGTACGGTGAAGATGGGAAACCATGTCACGAGTAAAATCGTCGGTATTGGTGAAGTAACTTTGATGACTGAGAATGGAAATAAGCTTGTGTTGAAGGAGGTCAGACATGTACCCAAGATGCGTCTGAACCTTATCTCAGTGGGAAAGCTAGATGAAGCCGGGATGATAAACCAATTTGGTAGCGGCAGATGGAAACTCAGCCGAGGAAGCATGATTATTGCTCGCGACAGAAAGGAAGGCTCTCTGTACATTATGCAGGGAAAGATATGCAAGGGGGAGACGAATGTTGCTCAAGACGCAACCAAAGAACTGTGGCATAGACGACTGGGCCACATGAGCGAGAAGGGTCTGGAGATCCTTGAAAAAGATCAACTCTCAAACATAAAAGGGCAGCCACTTGAATCCTGTGAAGACTGTCTAGCAGGTAAACAACACAGAGTATCTTTTAAAAGATCAGATGATGCAAGAAGAAGAAAGCAGATTCTGGATCTTGTTCATTCAGATGTTTGCTCAACGTCTGAAAGGTCCGTTGGTGGTGCTCAATACTTTGTTACTGTAACACCCCCCCTTGGGGCATTACTTAAGTAACTCGTGCGGAAATAAAAATTAAAATATAATTTGCTGGTGCTTTCGGAAATAACTTATATAAGTACATAAGTGTTTGAAATTGGTTATAAAAATTTTTCACGACTCCACACCTCAACCTTAATTGACACTCAAATTTAATATCATAGTTTGGCAAGCCTATTTAGTTTAAAGAATCTACTTAAATACAAGCTAGTAGTTTTACAAAAATTTTGACAGAGTCTCCTCTGTAATTCGGACATCCCAGGGGAAAATAACACCTGTTAAAATATTTACAATTTCTCTCCAGAATTCCAGTTACACCAAATTCAACCAGGCATCAATACATAAAAATAATAGTTATAGCCATAAGCTTTACAAAACCAAAAGAAATAGCTTAGATTTTCATTCAAAAGATATGCTCTCCGAGCTATAGACATTCCATTTTAAAATAAAGGCTCTCTGAGCCAAACTCGTACATACTATCAAAATAATCTAAGTCTCAACCCTAAGCTGGTCGTTCTAAAAGTTATTCCGCAAGTAATACCTCATCAAGCAACTACATCTAAGTCTCTGATTGACTTAGAAAGACTCCTCTGCACCATCTGTATTCGAGTACCCAGGGTACAATATCGAACTACAAGAATCCTGAAATGTTTGTAAGGGTGAGATACCGACAAATGGATATATCATACAACAACCATACACATGATACATACATCACATAATCATATAAGCATTTTAAATCATGCATATACATAACATAGCAGTGTTATAACAAAGGGGCTCAAACCCGAACAATCGGTTTTATAAAGAGAATGCATGGCAATTCAATATTCAACTCTATTTTGATACCTAATCTCCGGAGATCCCACAACTTTCTATTTCGTTTCAAGCCGATCAGGCTCGCACATGGCGCATTGTAAAAACGAACAAAACAATGCCCAAGAAAATCAATGGTGCACATCCCCATTCCCGATAGGATGTTCATGCCAGCACCTAACACAATTGTGCACATCCCCATTCCCGTTAGGATGCTCATGCAAAGCAACGACACAATTGTGCACATCCCCATTCCCGTTAGGATGATCATGCAAAGCAATGACACTATTCCCCCATTCCAGTTAGGAAATAGCGGCACATTCATGTGACCAGTGCTCAAACAGCTATTGCAACTGTTCACATGACACCTCTGTGACAACCACTCAAACAGCTATTGCAGTTGTACACAGATACACCGTCGGATAATCCACCTCAATCACATGTGACCAATGCTCAAACAGCTTTTGCAATTGTTCACACGACCCTTCGTGACAACCACTCAAACAGCTATTGCGGTTATGCAGAGATACATAACCACTCAAACAGCTATTGCAGTTATGTACAGAGTCACTTGTGCTATAACCACTCAAACAGCTATTGCAGCTATGCACAAATATTATCCGACCTCGTATGATAGCCACTCAAACAACTATTGCAGCTTAGTCATACGGCCCCTTGTGACAACTCTCCAACCATTGTTGTAGTCATACACAAGGTAACTCATTGGTCCCCATAGAACACAATGATCATCATCTCCTGACACGTCTGCCATATACATTGATCCACTCTGGATTCAATGCCCATAATCACATGACACAATTGCCATTGAATGCATGAGAAAAACTTTTATTCTCGCTTTGTTTTCTTTGTCGTAATAATCTTTCCTCGTCGAAGCACAAAGCTTAACGACCATGCTTAATTCTTTTAATTAAGACTTTTCACTTAAAACAAATACAGGACACACCATCCAAATCTTTTAATCTCAACATAGGACATACAGTCCGAATGTTCAATCACGATGCCCTTAAACCGATGCACCAGTTTTAGGCTCGCGGATATGGAACTCACTGTCCACATCAACTTAGGACACACAGTTCAAAAACAAAACTTTACAGGACACTCCGTCCCCTGACACAGATCCTTGATCTACGTGTCCATACAACACTAGAATCCCGACGTCTCGGTTCTAGGCTCATTTATCGACTTTTAAAACATTTCGCTCAGTGAAAATCAAAACCAAAACAAAACCTCGGTCACTTATCCAAGTAACCGGAACGTTTCCAAAATTGTTTGGGAGAAAATCCTTTTCCTTTGCAAAAATCTTTTCTAAAACATCTAGGAAATTCATTTGTATTTGAAATTCATCGATGGAATAAAGTTAAATATTTTCAAAAGGTCTTTCCTTCATAATAAATATTTTCAAAGGGTCTTTCCTTCATAAAGCACACCGTTCGAAAAGGTTTTCTCTCGTACAAAACTTTTTATCATAAAAATATAGTTTCCTTCAACTCAAAATCACTTTAAAAATTTTTCTAAAACAAAAGAATCTTATTCTTCTGAAGTAAGCACTTTATACAAGGAAATTTTATAAGTGAACCCAAAACTTTCAAAGTTCTATTCAAGGCTTATTAAGGCTTTTAATCCTTATCATTATTGGGCACAGACTCAAGTCTGGCTTCTCAAACTTCAATCAACAACAATAATATCACAGTTAATCATGTATATATAATTCATATATATCACAATTAATCACATACATATAATTCATAACACTTTAGAGCAACAAATGTTCAACTCCAAGTAATAACCACAATGGTTCAAATAAACAAGTTATTCAAGTATTGGCTAAACATCACAATAATATTCACAGCACTCAATTACACACATACACACATGCATATAGTTATTGAATATCCCTAGGTAACTCCCCTTACCTTTGAATACAAGTAAAGGATCGTCCTAATGCTCACGTTAGCTCATATCTACTCCATCAAGCAAGCATAGCCGTGTCCAAACGTCTCAGAGAGTAAATCCAACAACGCCGCAACAACCGGAAATCAAGAAATCAATTTCACATGATCAAACACACATCCTAACTTTATCTAAACACTTAATCTAATTACCAAACAAGGTCATTTTTAAAGAAAATCATGTTTGAAGTTCACGCTTCCTAATACCCTTTAAGAAAACTTTGTTTTGATTAAAAGATCATGAAAAAGAACTTTGGAAATCATCCATTTAGAGTCCTAATTACACTAAATCATAATTAATTTCACAAAAACATACCCAATTCAAATAAAATTAAATTGGGGGTTTAGGGCTCCTTATTAAAATTTAGGGAAAACTCAGAATAATGAAATTGGTTTAGGGAAACACAAACTCACAGTCCCAATCTCATAAAACAACCTTAAATTTCAAAATTAAAATCTGAAATCAAAGGGTTAGGGTTAGGGTTTCAAATCAGATTTTGGGGGTTTTGAATCTGAGACATAAGAGAAGGTTTTGACTCACCCAAGCTTAGAGACAACTTGAAGGTGGTGCTGTGGTTCTCCTCGCGACGGCGGAAGCAATTCCGGCGAGGTGGCAGTGGCGGTTCTACAGTGAACAAGAGCAACAGAGTTGAAAGAAAGCATAAAAGAAAAGAGAGAAGCTTAACCAACAAGTTGGGTTCAAAACCACCATGGAAGGCGGCAGATCGGACTTACCGCGACGGCGGACCGGACGCATGGGTCGCGCGGCGTGGTCGCGGCTGTGCTGAGGTGGTGGTCGCGCGACTCCGGGTGGCGGTGCAGGGGTGGCGCCGATATGAACAAAACAAGGAAGAGGGAGGAGAAAGATGAAGGAGGAAGGAAGAAGAAAAAGAAAGAAGAAAGAAGAAGGAAAGAAAGAAAGAAAGAGAAGAATCAGAGAAGAAAAGGGAGAAAGAGAGATAGCGTCGAGTGAGTGAGAGAAAAAGTGAGAAACTTAAGTTTTTATACTAATTATTTAGTAATAGGTACAAAATGAGTGATAAATATTAGGCCTAAAATAAACATGTTTTTACATTTTAGAATCTAAAAATAAAGATTGATAAAGATATGTTTTCGAAATTCAAGTTAAAGTAAAGATTAATAATTGAACTGATCCACTAAGAAAATACTCAGTCCAAAATTTAATCTCCGATAAATGTCAAACCAAAATATTTTTAACTCTAAAATTAAATAGAATGAGAATATGAAAATGCTCTTCTCTTATTTACATTATTTAAAATATTTTTCTGTACTGGTATAATAGTGACAATAACGTAAATTATTGTCTAGTAAACGTGCATTCACTGAAATAAGCCAGTGCTAACGCACCTAATAAAATAATTTGAAGAGAGTAATTTAATTACTCAAACTAAACCACATAACATAATAAACATAAACATCCAAATAAAATAATTAATCCTAGGTGTAAAAACTAGGGTGTTACATTACTACCCCTCTTAAAAAAAATTTCGTCCTCGAAATTTCGTAGCTTAAAACTAAACAGGATGTTGTAATCATACCTTAACTCTAAAATCTAGCTTTGTATTTTCATCGCTTCATTCCTTTTATCTCTAACACTATAACAGAGTCAATTCTTATGCCATTCTATTTATCCTCGAAACTTTTCACTACCGCATTCTCTCCACTACCTTTGATATTTCATCTTAGTCTATTACACTTCAAAGAACAAAATCAACGCTTAATCTCTTCACTTCTCAATGATCCATTAGAAAAACTTTCTCCAATATCCAACTTTCACAACTAACATTAAAACCAACAATATCTTTACCATAACATCAATTAACCTTCTACTCAAGAAATGCAATCATAATCTTAGTCCATTTAATCTTAATCTACTCTTCCAGTCATATCAATTTCACACTTTTCAAATCTCCAATCAAAACATCATAACATTCCTGACTTGCACATGATAAACTTTACTCCAAGAACCTAAGAAATTCAATCTTATCAAAATTGAATCTTACCACATCCCACATAGTCCGTTCTCATCTTAATTCCTCTCGAATCTTTTGCCTACTTCGAATTCATATCCTTCATTTGCCTCTCATTTTCAATTTGGTTCTCAAGCCCTGTTAGTATCCCTGGTTTAAGAAATTTCCCATGCACATCTACCCTATTGTCCAAGGAAATACACAACTCCTAACAATTCCTCCATCTGAAAACATAGCTCTATCACTTATACCAGGAAGTGCTTGTATCCTATCTGCCCTTATCTTATATATTTGCAGCCGAGAAAAGAGATTATAAAACAGAGTTTTTCTAAGGCCATTACCCTTAAGAGTTGCACCAAAATAAAGCCAATAAATCCAGGTGGACACTCCCCAATGGAAATCTTGAATTTAAAATGTCTAGTTTCCACTATGGATCATCAACCATATATTTACCAAAATAAGACCTCAAAGATTATAAACATTTCACCATAGCTCATCACACTCGAAAGACACAATCAAAACTTAATCACTTCTTGCCTCCAAATTTGTCTACTAGCAAAACTTCTTCAACACCTTATCCTCACAACGAACATCAAGTTCAACACTAACTTTTTACCCCATCATACATCAACCTTCAACTCAAAATTATATCATAATCATTCCTTTGAACATATTCCACCACTCCAAATTATATCATAATCATTCATTTCAATCTTAAAGAATACGATTACATTTCTCCATGCAATTACAACCAAAAGGAATCACTTCGACTTGAATTATCCAAAATCTTAATTCTTAAACTTTTCTAACAACTTAGTTTCACTCAAGAACTCCATTTTACTATTTCCGTTCAACTTAAGGAAAACTACCATATATATTTTTCCGTTAATCCTCGGACTCACTAAGTCAATATTAACCATAAATATTGATCACTACTCTAAATTCCTTTAATGATATATCTACCTCGATCACGATAAGATCCATTGTAATCATCTCACTCAATAATGTTGAACTTAAGGGTTCTCATAATACCATTCACATCTTATACATTAACAAAACTCCTATCAACTCTGGTTCGTACTACCATAGAGATGACAAAAATTTAGATACCACACTATCTCCCAACTAACCTGCTAAAGATAGGTCACCTCATTCCTTATCCATCCCACGGAGGATGATCAACTGAATTTAGTCTCAACTTAGCCTTCAACACTTAAAGTAAACATAACCGACACACGTTGATAAACTTCCGTTTTTCATCTGAAACAATACTTGAAGATACTCCACGAAGTCTGAACAATCCTCTGATACATTATTCGGTTCACTAACTCTGCTTGTGGATCTTAACTCGTAAGAAGATGTAAACTTCACCATTCGATCAACGATCACTTGAATTCAAACAAAACTCATGCAGGTCTTCAGAAAACTCATAACAAAGGTTGAAGGAATGCCAACATCTCAACAAGGAAGGTCTCAATTGTACATCTTGATGTGGAGATATCTAACTCACGACTGATGATATAAGTCACACATCGACAACATTTTGAAAATACATAGAATTAAGATGATCAATGACAACAAGCACTTTCGAACGACAATAAGACATGGCCTTAGTGATCATAAAAGAATTTCACAAGAAAAGAAATTTTTCTGGATTTCACTTTCACATAAGCATAGAAAAGAATTTCATTAATTTGAAGGATATCGGAACATTCAGTATGGAAAAAGATCATTCCATCAGGTTCGTGGGTGTAAAAATGCATGATCAATACACATTTACAAACATGAATCTAATAAAGTTCATTCTTCCACAAGAATCTTCCAACGGATTCAAATAATCAAGAAGTGAATAATGTCTAATCCCAAGAGGATTAATTCTTATTCTTAGTACAAAGAATTTACAAAATGACGACTTTCACCTCTACCAAAAATAGAAGTGACGAAACTAAGTTTCACCAAGAAACTTCTACTATCACGAAATTATCTGGGTTATAACTCAAGAAAAATAGTCATAACCACTTTTCTCAGCAACACTTTAAGGGATCCCGACCAATGGATTCCGTTAAATCAATTCACTCAAATGTCTAATACATCGAGGATCATTTAGAAATGTGAGTACGACTTCTCATAACAAAGAAATGAATAACTGGAAATTTATGAATCAGCATAACTAATTCACGAGTCCTGACAGACTGCAAATTAAAATCAGAAAATATGTCTGACACATACCAACTTCACCGTTGTGATTATCTAATACAATCACAGGATTCGAGAAATAATTGTCAACCGACAAACACAAGAGAATCAAAGAGTACAATGAAGAGTTCCTTAAATCAAGAAACACTCACCCAAGATCGAAAATCCACTCGATTCGTCTTGGTTCCAACCAACATACACGTCTTTCTAGCCAAGCTTAGTATGACCACCTTGAATTGGGTACAATCCCGGACAATTTAATCAATCGATCAAACATGCAAAGAGTTGATCTTTCTTCATAAACTAAATTGACAACACAAAACCTTAGATAAGTCATCACTCCAATCTGGTAATACCTCGTCTTCAAGTCGATTTTTGAGTAGATGACAACTCCTCGCAATTGATTTACCAAATCAACTATGCAAGTCAGAGAATACCTGTCCATAATTCGTCCTTTTACCTAGTCACGAAAATCTACACAAGGACACAACCTCCACACTACAATTGGTGCTTCACAAGGAAAACACTCGGTCTAACAAACGGTTCGGACCATCGATCTTTCGAGTTGAATCGAGTCGTCCAACTCGCTTCAACATTGTAGGCAACATCCTACACAAAGCGACAAAGATCTGATCGAATCCAAAAACTAAATCAATCTGAAATCAATGTCCTTTGCTAACCATAAACCTAGAACATTTCCAGGGAACATTCCCGATAAAACCCTATACACAAACACCTTGTTTCGAATATCTGACATGATTCACAAGGATAATCGAATGTCATATTCGAACCCAAGTAACATTCAAGATCTATGGTCTCCCAGGACATAAAACCCTTGGAAAAACCATCAACAAAACATATACTTGTGCGTTTTTCACACATTGCTTCAACCAGAAACAATTCAAACAAGAACCAACCAGAGATCACACAACAAAAACTTAACAGACCTATTCCCCAAAGATCCCGAAAGACTCGACCAGCTCTGATACCACTTTGTAACACCCCACCCCCTTGGGGCATTACTTAAGTAACTCGTGCGGAAATAAAAATTAAAATATAATTTGCTGGTGCTTTCGGAAAATAACTTATATAAGTACATAAGTGTTTGAAATTGGTTATAAAAATTTTTCACGACTCCACACCTCAACCTTAATTGACACTCAAATTTAATATCATAGTTTGGCAAGCCTATTTAGTTTAAAGAATCTACTTAAATTCAAGCTAGTAGTTTTACAAAAATTTTGACAGAGTCTCCTCTGTAATTCGGACATCCCAGGGTAAAATAACACCTGTTAAAATATTTACAATTTCTCTCCAGAATTCCAGTTACACCAAATTCAACCAGGCATCAATACATAAAAATAATAGTTATAGCCATAAGCTTTACAAAACCAAAAGAAATAGCTTAGATTTTCATTCAAAAGATATGCTCTCCGAGCTATAGACATTCCATTTTAAAATAAAGGCTCTATGAGCCAAACTCGTACATACTATCAAAATAATCTAAGTCTCAACCCTAAGCTGGTCGTTCTAAAAGTTATTCCGCAAGTAATACCTCATCAAGCAACTACATCTAAGTCTCTGATTGACTTAGAAAGACTCCTCTGCACCATCTGTATTCGAGTACCCAGGGTACAATATCGAACTAGAAGAATCCTGAAATGTTTGTAAGGGTGAGATACCGACAAATGGATATATCATACAACAACCATACACATGATACATACATCACATAATCATATAAGCATTTTAAATCATGCATATACATAACATAGCAGTGTTATAACAAAGGGTCTCAAACCCGAACAATCGGTTTTATAAAGAGAATGCATGGCACTTCAATATTCAACTCTATTTTGATACCTAATTTCCGGAGATCCCACAACTTTCTGTTTCGTTTCAAGCCGATCAGGCTCGTACATGGCGCATTGTAAAAACGAACAAAACAATGCCCAAGAAAATCAATGGTGCACATCCCCATTCCCGATAGGATGTTCATGCCAGCACCTAACACAATTGTGCACATCCCCATTCCCGTTAGGATGCTCATGCAAAGCAACGACACAATTGTGCACATCCCCATTCCCGTTAGGATGCTCATGCAAAGCAATGACACTATTCCCCCATTCCAGTTAGGAAATAGCGGCACATTCATGTGACCAGTGCTCAAACAACTTATTGCAATCTGTTCACATGACACCTCTGTGACAACCACTCAAACAACTATTGCGATTGTACATACGATATACACCGCCGGATAATCCACCTCAATCACATGTGACCAATGCTCAAACAGCTTTTGCAATTGTTCACACGACCCTTCTGTGACAACCACTCAAACAGCTATTGCAGTTGTACAGAGATACATAACCACTCAAACAGCTATTGCAGTTATGTACAGAGTCACTTGTGCTATAACCACTCAAACAGCTATTGCAGCTATGCACAAATATTATCCGACCTCGTATGATAGCCACTCAAACAACTATTGCAGCTTAGTCATACGGCCCCTCGTGACAACTCTCCAACCATTGTTGTAGTCATACACAAGGTAACTCATTGGTCCCCATAGAACACAATGATCATCATCTCCTGACACGTCTGCCATATACATTGATCCACTCTGGATTCAATGCCCATAATCACATGACACAATTGCCATTGAATGCATGAGAAAAACTTTTATTCTCGCTTTGTTTTCTTTGTCGTAATAATCTTTCCTCGTCGAAGCACAAAGCTTAACGACCATGCTTAATTCTTTTAATTAAGACTTTTCACTTAAAACAAATACAGGACACACCATCCAAATCTTTTAATCTTAACATAGGACATACAGTCCGAATGTTCAATCACGATGCCCTTAAACCGATGCACCAGTTTTAGGCTCGCGGATATGGAACTCACTGTCCACATCAACTTAGGACACACAGTTCAAAAACAAAACTTTACAGGACACTCCGTCCCCTGACACAGATCCTTGATCTACGTGTCCATACAACACTAGAATCCCGACGTCTCGGTTCTAGGCTCATTTATCGACTTTTAAAACATTTCGCTCAGTGAAAATCAAAACCAAAACAAAACCTCGGTCACTTATCCAAGTAACCGGAACGTTTCCAAAATTGTTTGGGAGAAAATCCTTTTCCTTTGCAAAAATCTTTTCTAAAACATCTAGGAAATTCATTTGTATTTGAAATTCATCGATGGAATAAAGTTAAATATTTTCAAAAGGTCTTTCCTTCATAATAAATATTTTCAAAGGGTCTTTCCTTCATAAAGCACACCGTTCGAAAAGGTTTTCTCTCGTACAAAACTTTTTATCATAAAAATATAGTTTCCTTCAACTCAAAATCACTTTAAAATTTTTTCTAAAACAAAAGAATCTTATTCTTCTGAAGTAAGCACTTTATACAAGGAACTTTTATAAGTGAACCCAAAACTTTCAAAGTTCTATTCAAGGCTTATTAAGGCTTTTAATCCTTATCATTATTGGGCACAGACTCAAGTCTGGCTTCTCAAACTTCAATCAACAACAATAATATCACAGTTAATCATGTATATATAATTCATATATATCACAATTAATCACATACATATAATTCATAACACTTTAGAGCAACAAATGTTCAACTCCAAGTAATAACCACAATGGTTCAAATAAACAAGTTATTCAAGTATTGGCTAAACATCACAATAATATTCACAGCACTCAATTACACACATACACACATGCATATAGTTATTGAATATCCCTAGGTAACTCCCCTTACCTTTGAATACAAGTAAAGGATCGTCCTAATGCTCACGTTAGCTCATATCTACTCCATCAAGCAAGCATAGCCGTGTCCAAACGTCTCAGAGAGTAAATCCAACAACGCGCAACAACCAGAAATCAAGAAATCAATTTCACATGATCAAACACACATCCTAACTTTATCTAAACACTTAATCTAATTACCAAACAAGGTCATTTTTAAAGAAAATCATGTTTGAAGTTCACGCTTCCTAATACCCTTTAAGAAAACTTTGTTTTGATTAAAAGATCATGAAAAAGAACTTTGGAAATCATCCATTTAGAGTCCTAATTACACTAAATCATAATTAATTTCACAAAAACATACCCAATTCAAATAAAATTAAATTGGGGGTTTAGGGCTCCTTATTAAAATTTAGGGAAAACTCAGAATAATGAAATTGGTTTAGGGAAACACAAACTCACAGTCCCAATCTCATAAAACAACCTTAAATTTCAAAATTAAAATCTGAAATCAAAGGGTTAGGGTTAGGGTTTCAAATCAGATTTTGGGGGTTTTGAATCTGAGACATAAGAGAAGGTTTTGACTCACCCAAGCTTAGAGACAACTTGAAGGTGGTGCTGTGGTGCTCCTCGCGACGGCGGAAGCAATTCCGGCGAGGTGGCAGTGGCGGTTCTACAGTGAACAAGAGCAACAGAGTTGAAAGAAAGCATAAAAGAAAAGAGAGAAACTTAACCAACAAGTTGGGTTCAAAACCACCATGGAAGGCGGCAGATCGGACTTACCGCGGCGGAGAGACGAGCGCGCGACGGCGGACCGGACGCATGGGTCGCGCGGCGTGGTCGCGGCTGTGCTGAGGTGGTGGTCGCGCGACTCCGGGTGGCGGTGCAGGGGTGGCGCCGATATGAACAAAACAAGGAAGAGGGAGGAGAAAGATGAAGGAGGAAGGAAGAAGAAAAAGAAAGAAGAAAGAAGAAGGAAAGAAAGAAAGAAAGAGAAGAATCAGAGAAGAAAAGGGAGAAAGAGAGATAGCGTCGAGTGAGTGAGAGAAAAAGTGAGAAACTTAAGTTTTTATACTAATTATTTAGTAATAGGTACAAAATGAGTGATAAATATTAGGCCTAAAATAAACATGTTTTTACTTTTTAGAATCTAAAAATAAAGATTGATAAAGATATGTTTTCGAAATTCAAGTTAGAGTAAAGATTAATAATTGAACTGATCCACTAAGAAAATACTCAGTCCAAAATTTAATCTCCGATAAATGTCAAACCAAAATATTTTTAACTCTAAAATTAAATAGAATGAGAATATGAAAATGCTCTTCTCTTATTTACATTATTTAAAATATTTTTCTGTACTGGTATAATAGTGACAATAACGTAAATTATTGTCTAGTAAACGTGCATTCACTGAAATAAGTCAGTGCTAACGCACCTAATAAAATAATTTGAAGAGAGTAATTTAATTACTCAAACTAAACCACATAACATAATAAACATAAACATCCAAATAAAATAATTAATCCTAGGTGTAAAAACTAGGGTGTTACAGTTACCTTCATTGATGATCACTCTAGGAAGGTGTGGGTGTATCCATTGAAGATGAAAGATCAAGTTCTTCAAGCCTTCAAGGAGTTTCATGCTTCTGTAGAACGAGCATCTGAAAGAAAACTGAAATGCTTGAGAAGTGATAATGGCGGAGAATATATAGGTCTGTTTGAGACATATTGCAAAACTCATGGGATAAGACACGAGAAAGTTCCTCCCAAGACACCTCGGATGAATGGAGTAGCTGAAAGGATGAACAGAACGATCGCAGAGAAAGTCAGAAGCATGCTTTCTCAAGCAAAACTTCCCAAATCATTTTGGGGCGAAGCAGTGAAAACTGCAGTTGATCTGATAAATCTGTCTCCTTCAAGACCTTTAAATGGAGAGATTCCAGATGAAGTATGGAATGGAAAGAAAGCCTCTTATGGTCACTTGAGAGTCTTTGGGTGTAGGGCATTTGTCCACATTCCTAAAGATGAAAGAGCAAAGCTAGATGCAAAGACGAAGGAATGCATATACCTTGGTTCACCAAGAGATGAACTTGGTTTCAGATTATGGGATCCTGCACACAAGAAGATTGTTCGAAGCAGGGATGTGGTGTTCTTTGAAAATCAAACGATCCAAGACATTAAGCAATTTGAGAAGCCAAAGCACAAAGTGATTTCTGATTCAAGTCCTGTTGTGATAAACAATTCAGGGGGAGAGAATCCTCAAAGGAATGATGAACATGATCAGGAGGAACAATCTGATCAGATAGAACAACTTGACCAGATAGAACAAAGTCAGGATCAGATGATAGAGACTAATGAGACAGAAGAAGAATCTCAAGTAAGACGATCCAGAAGAGTCAGACAACCATCAAGAAGATATTATTCAGATGAATATGTCAATCTCACTGATGAAGGAGAACCTCAAAGCTTCATAGAAGCAATTGAGACGAATGATAAGGAGAAATGGTTGCAAGCCATAGAAGAAGAAATGCAGTCCCTGAAAGAGAATCATACGTATGACCTAGTGAGATTACCAGATGGACGAAAGGCGTTGAAAAACAAATGGGTGTTCAAGCTCAAGACGGAAGAGAACAACCCAAACCCCAGGTACAAAGCAAGAATTGTTGTAAAGGGGTGCAACCAGAAGAAAGGCATAGATTTCGAAGAAATCTTCTCACCAGTGGTGAAGATGACATCTATTAGAGCAATTCTCGGTCTAGCTGCAAAACTAGACTTGGAGATTGAACAACTTGATGTAAAAACAACATTCCTACATAGAGACCTAGAGGAGGAAAGCTATATGGAGCAACCAGAAAGTTTTGCAGAACCAGGCAAGGAACACCTAGTGTGTCGTCTGAAGAAAAGCCTTTACGGTCTGAAGCAAGCTCCAAGGCAATGGTACAAGAAGTTTGATCTCTTCATGACCCAACCCAATTTCAAGAAGACCTTTGCAGACCATTGTGTGTTTGTGAATATTAGAGTATATACTTAAGCTTAGCTATTGTACACACATAACTGAATGTGCTGAGTCAGCAACATTCAGTTATGGCAGTTATGCTACCTTGGCAGTTACATTATGATAGTTGTGGCAGTTACAGTGTAAGGCTATAAAAGCATTGCCTCTGTTCATCAATAATAGATTCTGAGAAATGAAATTCAGTTTTCTCTAACAGTTTCTTCTTTCTCTTTCTCTCACTCTATGATACACTCTATTATGGTATCTAGAGCTTTTTTCTGGGCCTGATTCTTCTTCGTTTCTTCCATGGCGGAATTCAACAATCCGTTTGGCTCTATTTCTGGCACTCCTACGTCGTCTTCAATGCCTGTATCCTTCAATCCGACAATTTCCATCAAGCTTGACGATCAGAACTACCTTCTCTGGAAACAGCAAATTGAGGCGGTAATTATCGCGCATAAGCTCCATCGATTCGTAGTGAATCCTTCGATTCCTCCTCAATTCACCACTGAAACGAATCGCACGCTAGGAATTGAATCTGATGCCTATCAACTTTGGATAGTTCAAGACCAGATGCTATTCACATGGCTTCTAGGCTCGCTGTCGCCTTCGATTCTCCCTAGGTTTATCGGATGCAAACATTCGTGGCAGGTATGGGAGAAAATTCATAAACAGTTCCATGCACACCTCAGAACTAAGGTCCGTCAGTTTAGTTCCAAGTTGAAGAACACGAAGAAAGGCACGCGTTCAATTCCAGAGTATCTGTTGCAAATTCGTGCCCTAATTGAGTCCTTGCAAGCGATTGGTGATTCGGTCACCGAACGGGATCACATCGACACCATTCTCGAGGGACTCCCTGAAGAATTCAATTCCCTAGTCATGATGATCTACTCACGAGCAGATTCCCCGTCAGTTGATGACATTGAGGCGCTCTTACTGATGCAAGATGCTCAGTTTGAAAAGTTTCGTCAAGAGCTACCCTCGCCATCGGTGTCTGCTAATGTTGCTCACGCACCAATTCCACATAAGTCAGCAAGCAACACCGCTCAGAACAATTTTCGTGGAAACTACCAACACCAAAGTACCTTCCAGGGTAGTCATCGTGGCCGTGGAGGAAGAAGCCGTGGCCGTGGAGGAAGAGGCCGTGGTCGAGGAGGACCAAAACCTACTTGCCAACTGTGTGACAAGTATGGTCATGATGCATACAATTGTTGGTACAGGTTTGACCATCAGTTTGAACGACCTCCTCCTTCTTTTCAGCATCAAGCAAATCAGCATTCAGTGTATAGCCAACCTACAAACCAGAATTCAGTGTACCGTCATGGCTCTGCCTCACATCAGTCTTATGCATCATCTCCATCTACTCAACCGAGTGCTAATATGGTGATGCAACAACCAAAATTTGTGCCAAACACTCAAGAGCCCTTGCAAAGGACCTTTGACAGTCATGCCTGGTTTCCTGACTCAGGAGCCTCACACCACATCACTGCTGATCCGAGCAATCTAAGTCACAGCAATCCTTTTGATGGACAAGATCAGGTTCTGATGGGAAATGGTCAAGGTCTTCCCATAAACTCCATAGGTTCATCTAAATTCCCTTCTCCTTCCAATCCTCATGTAGTTTTCTCTCTGAAAAATCTATTACTTGTGCCAAACATCACCAAAAATCTTGTCTCTGTTTCTAGGTTTGCTAGAGACAATAATGTATATTTTGAATTTCACCCATTCTCTTGCTATGTGAAATCACAGGGTTCTAGTCGCATTCTCCTTGAAGGCTCTCTTGGTGCTTATGGTCTTTACAGCTTCCAAGACATCAACATTCTCCAAGAACCTTCCTCTCTATGTCTGCAGCACACTGTGTCTCCTTCACTCTCTAGTGAGCTCTCAGATAATACTCCTGCTGTAACTAGTACCTTTGCCACTTGGCACTATAGGTTAGGACATGCCAACAATGATGCTGTAAAGGTTGTCCTACAGTTGTGTAATATACCTTCATTGAATAAAACATCGAATGAATTTTGCAATGCCTGTTGCCTAGCTAAATCTCATAGATTGCATGCCCTCCTTCCCTCATTGTTCACTCTGTTGCCTTTGAACTAATTCACACAGACCTCTGGGGACCAGCTCCTCTTACCTCTTTTGGTGGATACACCTATTACATCACCTTTGTGGATGCCCACACTAGGTTCACATGGATCTATTTCCTCAAGCAAAAATTTGATGCACTTACTGCCTTTAAACAGTTTTCTGCCCTCATCTCAACTCAATTCTCAGCTTCCATCAAAGCTGTGCAATCTGATTGGGGTGGAGAATTTCGCCCCTTCACCAAGTATTTGGGAGAATTAGGCATTGTTCATCGTCTGACTTGCCCTCACACATCCCATCAAAATGGGATTGTGGAGAGAAAGCATCGGCAAATTGTTGAAATGGGTTTAGCCATGCTGTCTCATTCCTCTCTTCCTCTAAAATTCTGGGATCATAGCTTTACACAAGCTGTATATCTAATTAATAGGTTACCTACAACAGCTCTAACCTCACATTCTTCACCTTACCATGCTCTTTATGACTCAATTCCTGATTTCTCTAACCTTAAGATCCTTGGTTGTGCTTGCTTTCCTTTTCTAAGATCTTATAACAAACATAAGTTCCAATTTAGGTCCTCTGAGTGCATCTATTTAGGTCTGTCCCCACAGCACAAAGGGCATAAATGTCTTGACTCCAATGGCCGCATATTCATTTCTAAAGATGTTTTGTTCAATGAAGCCAAATTCCCTTACTCTCACCTATTTCCTTCTCAGTCCACTACTTCTGCTTCACATCCTTCTACTTACCCTGCATTCATTCCTACACCTACTTACCCTCCTCTTCATGCCACTCCTCTCAACCAACACCCACCACCTTCCTTACTATCTTCTCCCACTCAATTTGTCTCCAACTCACCCATAGCCTCAACCATAGATCCTCACCACACCCCTGTCACTTCTTCAACTCCATTACAGTCATCTCCTGGTCTTCCTCACTCTGTTCAATTACCTTCACCCTCTGATAATCACACTGCTTCCCTCATTCCTGCTTCCAATGATGCCATTCCTTCTCCAAGTCCATTGTTACAGTCATCCCCTAGTATTCCTCCATCTGATCAATTACCTTCACCCTCTGTTGATCGCACTGCTTCCCTCATTCCTGCTCCCACTGATCAGTCCTCTCCATCTTCTTCCTCTTCTACACTGTTGCCTCAGTCTGCCTCTTCCCAAACATCCTCTTCCACTCAGTATACTAATACTCACCCTATGGCTACAAGGTCTAAAACTGGGCATCTACCCCCCAAACTGTTTCTTGGTCATGTTGAACCTAGGACTGTTAGGGAAGCCCTCTCTAGTCCTCCTTGGCTAGCAGCCATGAAGGATGAGCACACTGCTCTCCTTAAGAATAACACCTGGTCTTTGGTACCTCTTCCATCAAACAGAACAACAATTGGTTGCAAATAGGTCTTTCGAGTTAAAGAAAACCCAGATGGGACTGTGAACAAATTCAAGGCCATACTAGTGACCAAAGGATTCCATCAACAACATGGGTTTGATTTTTATGAAACTTTCTCTCCAGTTGTTAAACCAGTGACAATCAGAATCATTCTGACTTTAGCTGTCACTCACAAATGGTCCATCAAGCAAGTGGATGTCAACAATGCATTTTTGAATGGGGTTCTTCATGAAGAAGTCTACATGGTTCAACCTCCTGGTTTTGAACAGCCTGGTCAAAATCTAGTGTGTAAACTTCATAAAGCTCTGTATGGTCTCAAACAGGCACCTCGGGCTTGGTATGAAAGCCTTGCCTCTGCCCTCATACACTATGGATTTGTCACTAGCAAGTGTGACCCTTCCCTGTTTATTTACTCCAAGAGTGGCATTTCCTTATATGTCTTGGTGTATGTTGATGATATCATCATTCTCGGTTCCTCATCTTCGTGCATTACATTCGTCCGATACATGAAAGCTTGAACCAACAATTTGCTCTCAAGGAGCTTGGTAACCTAGACTATTTCCTTGGGGTTGAGGTGTCCCATCTCTCCAATGGTGCTCTGCTGCTCACCCAAAGCAAGTACATTCGGGACTTACTATCTAAGGCGCACATGTCTGATGCAAAGGGAATCTCTTCCCCCATGGTTAGCAACAGCAAACTCACCAAACATGGCACAGACACTATGGCAGATCCTCATTTGTACAGATCAGTTGTTGGAGCTCTCCAATATGTGACTCTCACTCGGCCAGACATTGCTTACAGTGTCAACAAGGTCTGTCAGTTCATGGCCAATCCTCTTGATACTCATTGGCAAGCTGTGAAACGCATTCTTCGATATCTCAAAGGCTCAAGTCATTATGGTTTGTTGCTTCGTCCTGCCTCTTCAGCCACAACCTTTTCTCTGCTGGCTTATTGTGATGCTGACTGGGCCAGTGACCCAGATGACAGACGATCCACCTCTGGATCATGTATTTTCTTTGGACCTAATCTGGTCTCTTGGTGCTCCAAGAAACAGCAGCTGGTAGCCCGCTCCAGCACAGAGGCTGAGTATCGCAGTATGGCCAACACCACTGCAGAAACTCTTTGGATTCAATCCTTACTTACTGAACTCAGAATCCCTTTCTCTGTTCCTCAGCTTCTGTGTGACAACCTCAGTGCAGTCAGTCTGGCTCATAACCCAATTCTCCATGCCAGAACAAAACACATGGAGTTGGATATCCATTTTGTTCGTGAGAAGGTCCTCTCAAAGTCTCTCTCAGTTATTCATGTTCCAAGCTCGGATCAGCTAGCTGATTGCCTAACCAAGCCACTCTCCTCCTCCAAATTTGCTGAAGTAAGAGCCAAGCTCAATGTGGTTTCATCTCAGCAACCACCTTGACCTTGAGGGGAGGATATTAGAGTATATACTTAAGCTTAGCTATTGTACACACATAACTGAATGTCTTGAGTCGAAGAACATTCAGTTATGGCAGTTATGCTGCCTTGGCAGTTACATTATGATAGTTGTGGCAGTTACAGTGTAAGGCTATAAAAGCATTGCCTCTGTTCACCAATAATAGATTCTGAGAAACGAAATTCAGTTTTCTCTAACAGTTTCTTCTTTATCTTTCTCTCACTCTATGATACACTCTATTAGTGAAGAACTATGAGAATGGTGAATCCATCATACTTCTGTTGTATGTTGATGATATGCTAATTATTGGGAAAGATAAGGCGAAAATAGCTGCTCTCAAGAAGGCATTGAGCAAGTCTTTTGCCATGAAAGATCTCGGTGCGGTGAAAAAGATTCTTGGAATGAAGATAACTAGAGATCGTTCTAGAAGGATGCTGTGGATGTCACAAGAAGACTATATCCAGAAAGTTCTTGAATGGTTCAACATGCATAATGCCAAACCTGTGCATGTTCCATTACCTGGTCATCTCAAACTGAGTAAGACGCAATGTCCAGGGAATGAAGAAGAAAAAGAAGAAATGAACAAGGTACCATATTCTTCTGCAGTGGGTAGTCTTATGTATGCAATGGTCTGTACAAGACCAGACATTGCTTATGCTGTCAGAGTTGTGAGTAGATTCCTATCAAATCCAGGAAAGGAACACTGGAATGCAGTGAAATGGATACTACGATATCTGAGAGGAATTGCCAAAAACTGCTTGTGTTTTGGCAATGGAAATTTAAAGCTTCTTGGGTATTCAGATGCAGATATGGCAGGAGATGTGGATTCAAGAAAGTCTACATCAGGATATCTAATTACTTTTGCAGGGGGAGCTATCTCATGACAGTCAAGACTACAAAAGTGCATTGTTTTATGCACTACAGAAGCATAATTCATCGCAATCACCGAAGGTTGCAAAGAGATCTTGTGGATGAAGAAGTTCCTACAAGAGTTAGGACAGGATCAGAAAAGTTATATTCTCTATTGCGACAGTCAGAGCGCAATCCATCTCAGTAAGAACTCAACATTTCATTCAAGATCGAAACACATCGACGTAAGGTATCACTGGATCCGTGATGTGTTGGAAAGTAAACTGCTGCAGATTGAGAAAATACACACAAAAGATAACGGGGCGCATATGATGACAAAAGCTCTACCGAAAGAGAAGATAGAAGCCTGTAAAGAAGTTGCAGGCTTAGCATCAACCCCAAACTGATTCAAGGATATTTCCCCTTTGGCTGAAGGCGGAGATTTGTTGGAAATTTCAGTGAAAGGAAGTCCTACATTATATGGGAGCTAACTTTGAGAGCCCCCTTAAGCCTATATAAAGAAGCTTAAGGGGTGCTAACTAATCACACCAATCCTCAGTAAGAAGAGTGAGAGATAATAGAGAGAGAGCCTCACAAGAGAGAGTGAAAGAAAATAGAGAGAGAGCCTCACAAGAGAGAATGAGAGAAAAATAGAAAGATCCTTAGAAAGAGTTTTCTCAGAGAAAAATAGTGAGCCAATTTGTGAGAGTGTTATCCACAAATTGAGGATACAATATTCTTGTATTTTTGTATTCTCATTATTGTTATAGTGGAAGTTTAAACAGCTTACGAGTCCCGTGGTTTTTTCCTTGCTCACATTGAGGAGGTTTTTCCACGCTAAAAATTGTCCGGTGTTATTATACTTATTTTTACGCTTCCGCTTAATACCTATTTTTGAGTTCACAGAGGAGGTAAATTATGCTGGCAGGAAAATCCCTCATTCGGAGTCAATTTTATTCTTAAAAGCTTAATTTTTTTTTTTTTTAACTACAGAAGATGAGGAGATAGAGTGAACCGGAAATTTCAACTTAATAACCTACACCCATTTTCACACTTACATCTATATTTAAGAAACTTCTTACAAATACAAAATAGTAGCATTATGGAAAAGTTTCAACTTTTGTATGGTTAAGGAGGTCGGTCTAAGATGCACCTTCGAAAGGAAGGAGCATCAACACTCCTCAATTTTCAGTCGTTGATTAATGAAAAAAGGGGATCAATGATTTGAATTGATTTTTGAAAAAAGGTCCTCCATTTTTTTAAGTTGGGTTTTCTTGCGGTTCTTGTGTTCGCTGGCATGGAATAAGGGCACTTTGTGGTTGTGCTGGTTGGTTCCCAAGTGCAAACATTGCTTTCTCACAATGTCCAGTCCAACTTCAATGTTCTCCTTGGTTCTTGATCAGATTCCAGAGTATTACATTGTTGCCACTAGTGAATAGTCTTTATTCAAGTTAAGTTCGAAGAACGATGTTCCTTTAGGACTAACAGAGATTACTTAATTTGAACAATTTTTTGGGTGGATACTGTGAAAATTTTGTCTTCTATTTCGGCTTGTTTTTGCCATAGCTTGATTGGAATTTGAATTTTGCATTCAGAGCATAGGGATTCTGCAGTATCAAAGTTCAAGGTCAATCGGTGTTTGATTGCACCATGGGATTTTCTTTACTTCATTTGAGGCAGATAATGCACAACAAGTGTTTTCTTGAAAGTTCCTAGAGTTGTTGATGATGGGTGGGTTGCTGGTGGAGAGATGGAGGTAATGTTGGTGGGATTCAAAACAAAAAAAATAAAAAATATGGGTTCTAAACAAAAAATAGGTACCGTTACGATCAAAAAAAGTAGCTCTATGACATAGTAGGGAGTATCCTAGAATCAGTCATGGTTAAAGTTTAAAAAGGAGAGAGATTTGAGAATAAGTGTGTGTATATCTAACTAGTGCAATAACCGTGCGGTAAGCACGGTGCCTACAACATTTTTTTTATCAAAAGCAATATAATACAGATTTATTGAAATATGGGTTGAAATATAAATCATAAATCATATTATATCTATGAGAACATTTTACTCTTTTATCTGTCATATAATTTCAAAATCAATTCTCAACGATGATTATAATTAACTTATCTACCGTTTAGCACAAGGATCAAGAGGTCATGAATCATGTCAATATATAATTAATATTTATATTTAAATATTTATTAATATATATATATATATAAATACTAAAATATAATAATTAATTCGGTTCCAAAATTCTTGAACCTGATAATCGAACCAATGACCATTGGGTTTGGTTCAGACCCGGATACAAAAAAATACAAACCAATTTAATTGGATCGGCTCATCGAATTATTCGTTCGGGTTTACGCTGCTAAACTTTTCGAAGAATACGATAGTTTGCTACTTTTCTAGATTAGAAATATTTAAAAACAAAAAAATTGTACACTTTAAAAAGTTAATAATAAAATAATATAAAATTGGTTCGGTTGGGTTTGGTTTGAACCCGAAAATATTAAAATATAAAATTGTTAAATAAAATCAATATTAAGTATCAAAATTATAGTAATTAGTTCGGCTCCAAAATTCTTGAAACTAATAAACGAACCGATGACCAATGTGTTTGGTACCTTTCCCGACTAAAAACATTTAAAAACAAAAAATTTGTAAACTTTAAAAAACTAACAATAAAATAATATAAAAAATCTGAATCAATCAAAATTGGTTCTGTTCTGTTGGCAACTCCTTCTACTGTTACAAGAATAGTAGAAGAAAAGTAGCTAATTGACAAAGTGATATAGATATTGAATACTAAAATATATATAAATATACAAACCAATTTAATTGGATCGGTTCATCGAATTATTCATTCGGGCTTACACAGCAAAACATTTGTACACTTTAAAAAATTAATAATAAAATAATATAAAAAATCCGAACCAATCAAAATTGGTTCGGTAGGGTTTGGTTTGGACCCGAAAATATTAAAATATATATATATATAAACTAAAATATAATAATTAATTCGGTTCCAAAATTCTTGAACCTGATAATTGAATCAATGACCATTGGGTTTGGTTCGGACCGAAAAAAAAATACAAACCAATTTAATTGGATCGGCTACGCACGAATTATTCGTTCGGATTTACGCCGCTAAACTTTCCGAAGAACAAAGTAGTTTGCAAGTTTTCTTGGCTAGAAACATTTAAAAACAAAAAAATTGTACAATTTAAAAAATTAATAATAAAATAATATAAAATTGGTTCGGTTCGGTTGGGTTTGGTTTGAACCCGAAAATATTAAAATATAAAATTATTAAATAAAATCAATATTAAGTATCAAAATTATAGTAATTAGTTCGGCTCCAAAATTCTTGAAACTGATAAAGGAACCAATGACCAATGTGTTTGGTACCTTTCCCGACTAAAAACATTTAAAAACAAAAAATTTGTAAACTTTAAAAAACTAACAATTAAATGATATAAAAAATCTGAATCGATCAAAATTGGTTCTGTTCCGTTGGCAACTCCTTCTACTATTATAGGAATAGTAGAAGAAAAGTTGCCAATTGAAAAAGTGATATAGATATTGAATACTAAACTTTAATTGGATCGGTTCATCGAATTATTCATTCGGGCATACACAGCAAAACATTTGTACACTTTAAAAAATTAATAATAAAATAATATAAAAAATGCGAACCAATCAAAATCGGTTCGGTAGGGTTTGGTTTGGACCCGAAAATATTAAAATATATATATATATAAATACTAAAATATAATAATTAATTCGGTTTCAAAATTCTTGAACCTGATAATCAAACCAATGACCATTGGGTTTGGTTCAGACCCGGATACAAAAAAATACAAACCAATTTAATTGGATTGGTTCATCGAATTATTCATTCGGGTTTACGCCGCTAAACTTTCTGAAGAACACAGTAGTTTGCTACTTTTCTTGGCTAGAAACATTTAAAAACAAAAAAATTGTACACTTTAAAAAATTAATAATAAAATAATATAAAATTGGTTCGATTTGGTAGGGTTTGGTTTGAACCCGAAAATATTAAAATATAAAATTATTAAATAAAATCAATATTAAGTATCAAAATTATAGTAATTAGTTCGGCTCCAAAATTCTTGAAACTGATAAACGAACCGATGACCAATGGGTTTGGCACCTTTCCCGACTAAAAACATTTAAAAACAAAAAAATTGGAAACTTTAAAAAACTAACAATAAAATAATATAAAAAATCTGAATCAATCAAAATTGCTTCTGTTCTGTTGGCAACTCCTTCTACTGTTACAGGAATAGTAGAAGAAAAGTAACTAATTGACAAAGTGATATAGATATTGAATACTAAAATATATATAAATATACAAACCAATTTAATTGGATCGGTTCATCGAATTATTCATTCGGTCTTACACAGCAAAACATTTGTACACTTTAAAAAATTAATAATAAAATAATATAAAAAATCCGAACCAATCAAAATCGGTTCGGTAGGGTTTGGTTTGGACCCGAAAATATTAAAATATATATATATATAATTAAAATATAAATTATTAAATATAATAAACATTAAGTATTAGTGTGTATATATATATATATATATATATACACACTAAAATATAGTAATTAGTTCGGTTCCAAAATTCTTGAACCTAATAACCGAATCGATGACCGTTGGTTTTGGTACCTTTCCTCACTAAAAACATTTAAGAACAAAAAAATTGCAAACTTTAAAAAATTATTAATAAAATAATATAAAAAATGTGAACCAATTAAGATTGGTTCGGTTGACAATTAACTCCTTCTACTGTTATAGGAACAGTAGAAGAAAAGTTGTCAATTGATAAAATGATATAGATATTGAATATTAAAGTATATATAAATATATTAAAATATATTAATTGATTCGGTTCCAAAATAATCGAGCTAATGACCATTGGGTTTGCTTCAATTCGAAGCCGAACACAAAAAATAGAACCAATTTAATTGGTTTGTTCGGATTTTCAAATTCATCGATTTATTGGTTCGAGTCTTACGACCCTAAACTTTTTCGAACAACACGGTAGCTAAAACCAACAAAATATATGTTTTAAAAATAAATTAATTAATTAAAATAATCTGAAATAATCTACCAGTTTACAACTGCTTCTACTGTTACATGAACAATAGAAGAAAAATTGTCAATTGATAAAGTAATATACATATTGAATATTAATATATATAAATAATAAAATATAGTAATTGGTTTGGTTCCAAAATAACCGAACTGATGACCATTGGGTTTGGTTCAATTCGGAGCCGAACCCAAAAAAGAAAAAAAAGAATCAATTTAATTGATTGGTTCGGATTTTCAAATTCATTGAATTATTGGTTCGAGTCTTACGACCCTAAACTTTTTCAAAGAACACGGTAGCTTTGCTACTTTTCCTGGCTAAAAATATTTAAAAGCAAAAAAAATTATAAACTTTAAAAAGTCAATAACAATATCCAAACCAATTAATTGATTCGGTTCGAACATGAAAATATTTAAATATATATATAAATAAAAATATAAAAAATATTAAATTTTAAACTATTAAATTATATATACATTAAAATCTAAATATATAAAAATTAAATCATTAAGAACATGACAACTCTACTTTTACTATTTATCAATTTATGATTGGTTAACAGTGTAAAAAAAACTTTACACTGTCAGTGTATACAAATTTAATTTTTAAAAAAAGTATTAGCAAAAAAAAAAATTTTAGGAAAAAAAATTTATAACAAAAAATGTTATTAAAAAAATTAAGGAAAACCTAAAAAAATTTATTAAATAAAAAAGGGAAACGTAAAATTTTTATAAAAAATATAAAAGAAAAGTAAAAAAAAATTATTTAAAAAAAAGGAAAATGTCAAAAAAATTATAAAATGACAATTTAAAAAATTATAAAAAAAGTAAAACGTAATTTTTTTTTACAAAAGTAAAAAAAAAAATCTAAACCGGCAAAAATTATGCGGCTGACACATGTCCGGTTACTGTTACCAGGAACCGTAACGGGAAACTTCACGATTGTATATGTGTATTGATGATATTGATATTGATATTGATGATATAGATACTCCCTTTTGTCCATATTATAAGCAAAAAAATTCTAAATCTTTTGGTCTAATATATAAGCAAATTTTGTTTTCCAATGACTCATTTAATGACATTATTCCCAAACTACTATTCGTTTAATACAAATTTTGTTTTTCAATGACTCCTTCTATTCTCAAGAACACAAGCAACTGCGCATTACCATACAAGGTAATTTAGGTAAAAATCTACTCCCTCTGATCCATAATATAAGCAAAAAAATCCCCAATTTTTTGGTCCAAAATAAAAGCAAATTTCAATTACTTTCATCCTATTTAATGAAATTATTAAAAATATTCAACAGTACAGTTTTTTTTTAAATAAAATTAAAAAGGCCCTAAAAAATAGTTTATTTTTAAAAATGAAAATGGCCCAATATAATTAAGGGACCAACACGTGTTCATAAACAGTGAAAATGAATTCAGGCTTATTCAATGTATTAATTAAATTAAATAATTAAATAATTAAATAATAATAAGTAATATTAAAGAAAATAAAATCTGGAAACTGCATGTGGGACCCGCTCAGCTGCCACTTATGGGCTTGTGTTTTGATTTAAAAGAAAAAAGGAAAATGACACCCAAACAAATATGGGTCCAACACGTGTAAATGAATAGTGAATATGGATCCTCTTTATTCAATGTATTAATTTTCCCTTTGTACATACATTGTGAATGCTCACCACTACTGTTGGAAAATATGATAGCAATGTCTATTGGTAAATATGAATTTATGGCTTTTCTCTTTACAGCATACTTCATTGAGCCCTGATGGTAAACTACTTGCAATTGTTGGAGACAACCCGGAAGGGATACTGGTTGATTCTCAAACTGGAGAGGTTGGCATGTTCTGTTTTTTCTATATTACAAATTGCTGGTTGTATATTTTTCTTTAGAATGAAATGAGGTGGGGGTGGATGTGCAGAGTGTGGAAAAACTATGAATATCTAATTTAAATTTTGGCTGTCAATGTAGACTATTGCACCTTTATGCGGACATTTAGAATGAAATAATTTTTAAAAAAGTTGAGATAAAGCATTTGCCATTAATTTTTTTTTTTTCCTGTTAGCCGTTAGCGTTTCACACTAATTATACTTGACATGTAAGGAGATTGAGAAAAATAAAGTTGAATGCAATTAAACAAATATAATATAACAATAACCAACATGCGGTTGGTTCGAATTGTAATGGGCTGAGTCCCTAAAACAAGTGCTCATGGATTCGATTCATGGTTCTTATTATCTTACGTACTTATGGAGAATATCTTATTGGGAGGGGTTAACCATTCAATGTCGTCTAGTATCGTGAGAGATTAACCTTCACAATTGCACACAAAGAATATCCTGAAAAACCAAAAAAATTAATAATCATGATATTCAAATTAATAACACTATTTATCACAAACATCCCCAACCCTTAAATATTATTATTTGATTATTAACAAGTTGACTATTTATTTATTTTTTTTAAAAATGTTCCATTCTTATATGTCATAGAATATTTAAAACGATTATCCTAAAGTTTGTCATGAGTTTAGGGTGAGAGTAGTTTTTCCTTATTACAAATTCAAAGCAAGCCATATAAACCATCTATCAATTAAAATAGAATAAAAATTAAATTAAATTTAAGTTACTCAGTTATTACAAGCAAAAGGTGGACAAGTGAGCCCTCTATTGACTCTTATTGGCATTACTTGTAAGATAAAAAACAATTAACAAGATGAATAAATATATAGCAAATGATTTATTCAGTAGGGACATAACAGGTTAAGATGGGGTTTGAGAGGGGAGATTAACAAAATCACTTTAAACGATTTAGTTTAGGTTGATTTGAGTTGAATAATTTTAAGGTATTAGATACAAACTAAACTAACCAGAGCATCATATAGCTAGTTTGAGTTGATCATTGAATTGCTTGATGATATTTTTTTCTTTTCTTTTTAATTGCAATTAGATCTTTTATCATTGTAACCAAGCCTCTTGGCCCGGTGGTTGTAAGGCCTGTTATGGGACACTCTAGGGGTCGAATCGGTTTGCTCCTGAGTTCGATTCATGATGATGTTAAAATAATGCTTGGCTAGCGGAAGCCACGCCCCGTGAACAGTGATTAGTCATTTGTTGACAGCATTGGGATACACTGGGTTTAGAAAAAAAAAATCTTCTATCATTGTCGCACGTAGAGTCCAGCAAGATAGTAAAAAAAAGGTAATTACAAAATTGGCAAAAAATGTTCCTAATGAGAAAAACAACAAAATTCAAGTATAGATTAAGCACTTTTCATACTTGAGTTGACAATTAAGTGATGAGTGTGATTTTACCTCATATTTCCTTGTCATTTTGCATGCATTTTCATCTAGTTTAGGCATATTTAATTTGATTTTATGAGTTTTTACCTTGGAACGGGTAATATGGTTTTGTGTTGTTTATGTGCAAGAATTGAAGATTAAAATGTTCAGGATCAACCATGATGGAGCTTGAAAAGCAAGAAAACCGAGCCAAACAGAGCCCATCCCGGCCATGATCGAGCAAGGCTGAAAAGAAAAATACACAAAAGTCAGAACCTGTCACGGCCAGACCGTGATGGCCATCACGGCCGTGACAGGCCAACCAATGCCAAGTTTTCCAAGACAGAATCTGCCACGGCCTGACCGTGACAGGCATCACAGTCGTGATGTGAAAAATCTGAAAATTTAATTGCCGATTTGATCTGATTTTGTAACAACTTTAATCCAAAGTTACCCTACATTATAAATAGGACTCTAAGGCTCGAAAATAGGGATCTCTGGGGCTTCTACCTTAGGGAAAAATTAGGATTTCTCTTCTTCTCAATTTCTTCTTTTATCTTAGGTTTTCTTATGCTTTTCTTAATCAAGCTTGCTATGAACATGGCTTGAGTAGTTATTTTTATTTCTAGGAATTGGGGCTATGCCCAAGATTTGTTTTATGTTATGAATTGACGTTTTACTTCTTGTTAATTTCAATTCGCTTTCGATTTAATTCCTATTGCATGAATTACTTGTGAATTTGGTGCGCACTTATTTGCATGTCATAGATACCCTAAGGAGAAACCTAGCGGTGAACTTAGGTATCGGATCTATAGGAATCAAACTTAAGACTTAAATCACGAGAGTTAGAAGTGGTCCTTCGAGAGTTCACTGAATTGTCACAAAGCTCAAAGGGTTCGATTTAAATTCAATTACCACGAGAGTAGGGGTTGGTTTAATTGGGCACGGTTCTTGTATCCCGAGAGGGAACATTAACTTATTCAGGATAAATTCATCTTTAAAGCAATTTCGATAATTAACAAGAGGGGTAGTCAATTTAGTAACATGAGCAGTCTTGTTGGTAACCAAATTCCTGGGAATCTCTTTTGATATTGAAAAAATCTCAGATTTGATTTACTTTCCTATTTTGTTCTTGATTTCATTTTGGGTATTTGATTTATTAGTTAATCTTTTAAAAACCAAATCTTTTCCAAATCTTTTTCTAGTCCAGTTTAATTGATTTAAAAATTGATAGTTATTTAAGATCATGGTCTCTGTGGGTTCGATCTTTTTATTACTTGACGACGAAGCTGTTCACTTGCGGATTCACGCCTATCACTAAGAAACGTAAATACTAGAATTATAGTTGATAAGTACTAATATACCAAAAAAAAAAGTTGATACATGATACAACTATAATATATAATAACAATAAGAACTTATATTGGACTCAACTTAAAATGAGGATAAATATAAGCACACAATCAACATAACCATTAATAAGCTGTCGAGTTTCATCGAGTTAACACAAAACAGAAGTTGAAGTTGCTAGCGGTGCAAAAAGGAATGGCGGTGGATTTTTTATTTTTGGTTTGGAACTCATCGTAATTAGGGTCTTTGGCTCTCTAGTGGATCCACCGGGATATCGTCACAGCTTCGGCCCTTTGGACAAGCTATGAGACTAATATCTGGTTCGATCACGTAGACGCACGAGAATTAACCCGTTGGATTTTGCGACCTCCCAACCAGAGCGCCACCTAGGATTCGAACTCAAGTTCTCTTCCTTGAGGTTAGAGCACGTTTCCACTCCAACCAACCCTCTGTCGGTAATGATGGTAGACTTTATTTAAGAATGATTTTATGTGAAGGAGCACAAATGGAGAAAGGAAGGAAATTGGTAAAGAGTGCTCTAACTTATATGCAAGTCTCCAAAAATCCAAAATGCACAACTTTATTATGTGTAAAAGTTATTAAAGAAATTAAATGGGTGATTGGTTTAGGTTAGGAGACTGTCGGGTTTGGAAACATTAAAACCAAACCTTTTTAATCAGCAAAAAACTTACTTCATTTCAAAATTAATATCATCAACAATACATGTAGGAACATAGGAGAAAATATGAGGACTGGCTAAAGATGTGGCTACCATAGCATCTTATTAGCGATCACATTCGCTTGTCTCCTACTAAACTTAACACTAAAGTTAGAGGGGAACATGAAAGAATATACATAGAAATGATGGAACCAAATTCATATAAGTCCACTTGGGAGCAGGTAAGACTATCCACTACAATTTTATAATCCATTTCAAAAGTCATCGAGACAAGATTGAGATGATGAAGCCACTAAAGAGTCTGCAATAAGGCAAGAGCTTCACCTTCTCAAACAGGGAGGAGAGGAGTTGTCCAAGCCGTTAGTGCAACTACAAAGTTCTCCCCATCATCTCTAATGCAACAACCCATGCATGTTAAGCCTTGATCCTGATGAAAAGATGCATCCAAGTTGCATTTGAAATAACCCAGCATAGACTTGGACCAGCATTGTCACAGCACTTCGCAAACGCGCCTCATCGTTGCGACTATCTCTCAGTCTTCATTTCTCAATTCAGTCTCTACCTCGCTGTCGCGCCTATCTGTCAGTCTCCATTTGAGTCGCGTCTGCTCGTCACCATCGCGACCACTGCTTGCATTGTCGGTCCACCACAGCACTGCTCACACCACCATCTCTCTCCCTATCACCATAAATCTCTCTGATGAGTGTGATTTCACCTCATATTTCCTTGACATTTTGCATGCATTTTCATATAGTTTAAGCATATTTAATTTGATTCTTTCTTAGTTTTTACCTTGGAACGGGTAAGGTGGTTTTGTGGTGCTTGTGTGCAGGAATTGAAGATTAAAATGCTCAGGATCAGTTATGTTGGAGCTTGCATGAAGACGGAGCTTGAAAAGCAAGAAAATGAGACAAACAGAACTGATCATAGCCAGGTCGTGATGGCCATCACGGCCATGATCGAGTAGAGCTGAAAAGAAAGAATGGAAAAGTCAAAGCTGGTCACGGTCAGTCCGTGATGTCCATCACGGCTATGACATGCCAACTGAACCATACCCTCACAGGCAGAACTGATCACGACTAGGCCGTGATGGTGGTCATGGCCGTGACAGACCAACCAGCGAAGCAATCTCCATGACAGAACCCATCACGGCCTGCCCGTGATGAGGGTCACAGTCGTGACGCGCAATATCTGGATTTTTAAAAACTGATTTGATCTGATTTTTGTAATTGCTTGGGATTCAAGTTACCCTGCATTATAAATAGGCCTCTAGGGCTCGAAACTGGGCACCTCTTAACTGCTATCCATAGGCAAAAACTAGGATTTCTCTTCTTCTCCAATTTATTCTCTTCTCTTAGGTTTTTTATGCTTTTGTTAATCATGCTTGCTATGAATATGACAATGCTTGAGTAGTCTTCTTATTTCTAGGAATTGGGGCTATGCCCAAGATTTGTTTATGGTGATGAATTGACGTTTGGTTTCTTGTTAATCTCAATTTTGCTTTCGATTTGATTCCTATTGCTTTAATTACTCGTAAATTCGGTGGTCACTTATTTGCTTGTCGTAGATACTCTAAGGAGGAACCTAGCGGTGAACTTAGGTATTGGATCTATAGGGATTGAACTTAGGACTTAAATCACGAGAGTTAGAAGCGGTCCTTCGAGGGTTCACGAATTGTCACAAAGCTTAAAGGGCTCGATTTAAATTCAATTACCACGAGAGTAGGGGTTGGTTTAATTGGGCATGGTTCTTGTATCCCGAGAGGGAACATTAACTTATTTAGGATAAATTTGCCTTCAAAGCAAATTTCGATAATTAACAAGAGGGGTAGTCAATTTAGTAACACGAACGGTCTTGTTGGTAACCCAATTCCTGGGAATCCCTTTTGATATTTTGAAATCTCAGATTTGATCTACTTTCCTATTTTGTTCTTGATTTCGTTTTAATTGCAACTTTAAATTTGATTTGCTACTTGATTCAAAAATCAAATCTTTTCCAAATCTTTATCTTTTATAGTCCAGTTTAATCGATTTAGTAAGTAATTGTTACTTGAGATCACGGTCTCTGTGGGATCGATCTTTTTATTACTTGACGACGAAGTCGTGCACTTGCAGATTCAAGCCCCATCAAGTTTTTGGCGCCGTTGCCGGGGACTGTGTTTTGATGAATTTCAATTTTATTTTTAAATGGATTTTTCTGGACATTTTTTTTATTATTTAATTCTTTTTTTCCTTTTTCTAGTGTATCTACCTCTCTCTTTGCAGGAATTTTTCTCTGTTATGCGAAGATCCCAAAGTCTTGGAAATCTTGTTGAAGTTGACCCCGAGATCGAAAGAACCTTTCGTAGATGTGGGAGACTACAAAGACAAGGAGAGAGAGAGAGGTTGATTCCCATTCCACTCATGGCGAATCTACCGGATACCAAACCACTGGTGGACTATGCAGCCCCAAATGCTAGGGGTTTACGAATTGGGATTGCTAGGCCAGAAATTGAGGCGGAGAACTACACTATCCCGCATATGTTAATTGGCATGATTAGGCAACATCAATTTGGAGGATTACCCTCGGAGGACCCGACTGATCATGTGGAAACATTCTTGGAGTTCACCGATGCAATAAGAATTCATGGTGCTCCGATTGATACTATTCGCTTGAGGTTATTCCCCTCCTCTCCGACTGGAAAGGCAAAAGCTTAGTTGAAGGAAGTGCTCGCTAATACGTTGTCAACTTGGGACCAACTAGAGCAGGCATTCTTGGAAAACGGATCGTTATCAAATAAACATAATTCTCTTGATCCAAAATAGATTGCAGTTCCTGGTCTAAAAACCACACTCGTTTAATATATTTTCTAAGGTCATTATAAATCTTCAACCTATTAATTTTCAAACTTAAAGGCTTAAAAAGACATCCAAATCCATATCTATAGACTTTTCTATTAGGTTCATCTCTTGCAACCTCAAGCTAGACATGTGCGAAAACTTCCTACTCAGAGCATCGACTACTACATTGGCTTTTCCTGGACTGTACTTCAACTCAAAAAATCATAGTTCCTAGGAAATTTTATCCACCTTCTTTCCCTTATATTTAATCCCCCCCCCCCCCCCCCTCTCTCTTTTTTAACAACTATTTAAGGCTCTTATGATCATAAAAAAAACTTCGAACTTCATCCCATACAAGAGATTTTCCTTTTAGTCAGCTTGATGAAAGGTAAGGTTAGTCTAGAGAACCCATTTATAAATTTCTATAATACTCCTCCAATTCTAGGAAACTTCTCTCATCTGTCATTGTCTTAGGCTTCTCTTATTCCATCTCTAGATCTACTTTACTAACATCAATTGTCACTCTACTCAACGATCTAAGGTCATCTATCATAGGCAAACGATACATATACTTAATGGTTACTTTGTCCAATTGCATATTGCCCACACACAACCTCATACTCCAAAAAAAAAATTTCCACTAAAATCACTCAAAAGTTATTACAAAATCAAACATATTTCTTGCCACCGACTAAAGTGGAATTTGACTCATACTATAATAAAAAAAAAATAATTAGGATCCGATAAAAATCACTACAAAGTGAATCCGTGCATCAGTATACATGAGAAAATTGTGATTCCAAATAAGTCTAATTTGAATTTGGCAAAGTGAAACTAATTCAAACGTTAGTGACTTCACTAGTGTAAAATATGCTTTTTACATCGGAGTTTCCACATCGGTTTCTGTAAAACCGATGTGTAAAATGAGGCAGTGGCATTTTTGAAATTAAAATCAAAGTATTCCACATCGGTTTAGAATTTAACCGATGTGTAAATACTTTCCACATCGGTTATTTTTAACCGATGTTTAAAAGTAAAAAAAAAATTAAAGTTAGAATTTTTATCTTTTAACATCGGTTTTCTGAGAACCGATGTGTAAAGTAGTCATTAAGCACATCGGTTTAAATATAAATGATGTATAAAATTATAAAAAAAATTAGAATTTAAAACTTTATCTTTCCACATCGGTTCCATGATAACCAATGTGAAATATAACAATACCACATCGGTTTCTAAATAACCGATGTGTAATATAACCCTTCTTTAAGTTTCTATTTTCATTCCATCCAATTCACGCGCCAGTTTGCATTTCTTCCCACATCTCAGACCTTCACACTCACTCACTCACTCTCAGTTCTCTCGGTTTTCATTTCTACCTTTACACTTACTCACTCTCTTACAACTCCACAACAAACCTTCAAGATTGGATCTGCATTCTTCCACAAAAAAGGTGTGTTCTCCTGTTCCTATTTGCAAGATTAGTCATTTATTCGTTTCTTGTTTAGAAAAGTTATCAACTTTGACTCCGAATGGTTGGCTAAGTAAATAGGGGATGCCTGAGAATGGCACATGAAACCACTGTCTACCCCCATGTCATGTCTCGTGGGGGATATAAAAAGCTTGGTCAGATAATGGTTGAAGAGGAAAAGAAAGCACGTTAGGAAGCAGTATCTCAGGCGGATCCTAATGCTGAAAATCGTCCAGAGGTTGTTGATCCACCTCCACCCCCACGCCATCGTAAATAGAAGAGGGCCCGACAAAGAAAAACGGGACAATATACATCTGAGGAGGCCCGCCAAGTAGCTGAGAAGATTGTAAGTATAGTTTGAATTGTAATTGTCATTTTAAGATTGTTACCGAATTGTAATGTGATCTGATATTTTATGTGATAGGATGCCTTGGACAAGCAGGTAACCCAAGGAACCTTTGTTCCTAGAGGACGCGAGGATATCTTAGCTGCTGCCATCGGTAAACCAGACCACCCGGGCCGTGTCATTGGTGTTGGATGGGGCGTCGGCATTCGCCAATACCATGGTTCATCTTCACACCAATGCCACAGGGATGTTGATACAGATAGAGCACGGCTAAAACAGGAGATTGCAGCTGAGCTTCGATAGGAGATGGCCGAGCAGTTTGCCCAGCAGATGGCAATATTGACTTCTATGTCCCAGCAGATGACAGTCGGTGTCCAACCCTCTGTCCAACCCTCTGTCCATGTGAGCACTAAGGGCTCATGTGATCCTCCTCATCAGCCTGAAAATGATGATGATGGTGATGATGATGATGACGACCCTGATAGGTGTGAGCTGTATGTTGTTGATCATCATCATCGTCGCTTAGTGGCATTGGGGAGGGCACATAATAACTTAGGTAATACCATACACCATCGTTTATTACCGGATGATCAGCTGAGGGTCGTTGTTGAGATTATTCGAGATGCCGATGCTCGAGTCCCTGTGCCCACTGAGGAGGTTCAAACAGTGGGTCAGGCCCCCGGTAACTTCATCCTCTGGCCAAGAAGACTAATCGGCTTTCTTGTTGCATCTGAGGTATTCAGTTAGTTGTGTTTTTCTATATTCATAGTTGAAATAATTTATTATTGTTTAAAGATAATGCTTTATTTTTATTCGTTATAGGATGATGGAAATGATATTGTGCCTAAAAGGTCGGATCCAGGAAGACCAGAGATGTCTGCTCCTGCCAAGGTATTCATTTGACCATTTAGTTAATTACGAATTAAATAACTTAATTATCCATGATTACTAATATATATCTATGTTGTTTAGGGGATCGACAAAGGGGCACCTGGCCATGGTGATGTTTTTAAAGTTCTGGCTATACAGGTTGTCACCATGGAGAATGACACAACCTTGGTAAGGTTGGAACATGATGCCAGTCCAGGTGATGAACTATATATCCCAAAGAAGGAACTTATGGAGATGGTACTCAATAAATAAATGGCTAGTTCTGCACACATATCGTTATGGTGCACGTAAGTACATTTTATTCATAAGTTAAGTAATTAATTTTTACATACTATGATAATTAACATGTTTTTCCAATATATTAGGTATATGCATCGTATGTTAGTTGATCAGGGTAACCTCGCCCTTTATGGGTTCATTGACCACATGTTCATTCAGGGTGATGTTCTCCTAGCATCAGAAGACCCGGTCACCACCATACGTGATATACTTGCCCGAGATGATCATCAAATCTACCTTGTGCCTTATCTCAATAAGTAAGTACTGGTTATTTTAGTATAACTATATATGACTTAGTCACTAACTGTTCCGCAAATACAGCCAGCAGTGGCAACTGTTGATCTTGTACCCTAGGATGAACGTCGTGGTCTTCTTCTGCTCATTGGGAAATAATCCGGCGAATGCACTGAAGACGATCATCGAAACGTAAGCATTAAAATACTTTATAATCAGTAATGCAGTTGTTTTAATTATCTGAAATCTATTAGATATACTTTAATTAATGTTTTTGTCATGATAGGTCTATTACTGCAAACCACATGTTGCATGGTGAAAGGCGTACTCGGGCTATCAGATGGATTATTCCTAGCGTAATATATTTATTAGTTCAAATGCATCAAATGCAGTGGGTATAATTATTGATTTCTATTTAATTGCTCATATTCTAATTGGGTTTCATTTGTACATAGTCACGTATACAACGTGGATCATGGGAATGTGGCTACTATGTGATGCAGTGGATGTTGGAAATTATCTCCTCCAGGATCATTGAAAGATGGCATGAGGTAAATGTTAATTGACACAATTAGAAGTAATAGTTATAAATTCGTTATATGTTTTATGTTAGTTTATTACTTAAAAGATATAATCTTTTGTCCAATTAAACTTGCAGATATTCAACAATCCAACTCCATTATCTGATTCCGACATCATCAACATAAAGAGGCGTTGGGCAACTTTCTTTCTTGAAGTGTACCAACCATATTTTGTATATATGCAGTTAGTTTAAAAACTTATCATATGTATTTTGATATGAAATCTATAATATATCATGTAGCTTTTTGGTTTCTAATTATCTTTGTTGTCTGAATGTAATTGAACGTACATATGTATTGTTCGTAATAAATTCAGTATATATAAGTTGTGTTTTTGTCGTAAAAAAGTGATTGTGTTGAGAATATTTACAGTATGTTATTCTGGTATTGATTTGCATTACTGAAACGGGGGAAATGAATGATAGAAATGTAAATAACAGAATAAAAAAAAAATGAGACTTTACACATCGGTTTTTATGAAAACCGATGTGAAAATTTCACTTTACACATCAGTTCGCATTAAAACCGATGTGGAAAATGAAATTTTCACATCGGTTTTGGCAAAACCGATGTGGAAAGTGAAATTTCCAATAGGTTACCAATTGACAAATTAATTTTCCACATCGGTTAGAGACAAAACCGTTGTTAAAAATATACTATTAACATCGGTTTTAAAACCGATGTGAAAAGTGGCAATAAACCACATCGGTCATTTCAACATCAGTTTGAAAACCGATGTGAAAAGCCAAAAATAACCGATGTGGAATCCCTTTTCTGCAATAGTGCTTGACAAAGTGAAGCAATGCTTCTAAATATGAAGTAGAAAAGTCAATTCAAGTGAGATTTGCGATTTTGCCACCAAACAAAAAGAAAAAGTTAATTCAAGTAGCGTAAACACAAATGAGATAGGACTGCACATTTTGTACTAAAATAAAACTAAGGAGCCACATATAAACCACAACAAAAGAAACAAAACCACAATTAAAAGAATCCAAAAAAAATTTAAAAAAATTATCAAATTAATTCATCAAATAACATTAAAACATTTTAAGAATCCTAAATTAATAATCAAGAATCTCAAAACCTCGATTCTTCATATTAGACAAATATACATGTGAAAACCTCAATTCCGACATTAAAAAAAATCAAAACAAATTAAGAGATCACATCCTTCAATAATTCATTCCATTAAGGTTTTAAGAAAGTGTTTTACTCACATGCTATGAGTATTACTGTCACGTCACTATAAATCTCCACCTTACCAGAAAATTAGAGTATGTATCGATCCTTGAGTTCCCTCAACTAAGCACTTATTAGAAGAAACAACCAATACAATAAGTGTTGACACCGAAGAAAAATCGATAGACATTGGTTGTGAAGAGATATCAAAAATAAAAATAGTTCTATTAGAATACTTTATGACAACAAGTCTAAAAGACAATCACTCCATACCAAGAATAGCATCTAACCCAGACATAGATAACAAATAAGATTGAAGACATAAGGCACGTCCCGATGCACAAGAAAACAATTGAAACAAGAACTGAAAGAAATAAGATTATCACCCATAGAAGTAGAAACATGTGGATCAAAGGACAAAAGAAAGATAGGTAACTCCAAATTTCACACATGAAGGATATATAAAAGAATGTGTTGCTCCTGAATCAAACAATAGAGTAACTTTTCTCCTGTACGAGTTGAAGAAATTCAGTCTCCTTCGGATCTAAGCTGCCTCGGAATGATGTCGGGTTGTTCTTCTTGAATTCGGAAAGTCCCATGTGCTAAGGGTCCTAGGTTGCCACCACTCCATTAGTGATTGGCTTCCATTCCCATTCAGTTTTCGACACCCCAACGTGTGACGGTGTTACTTTCGATACCCATTTTTAGACGGTATTTCTCTTTGTCGACATCCCCATTATATGGCGATGTTACTTTCGATACCCCATTACGGTGGTATTACTTTTCGATACCCCTATCATAGGTGGTATTGTGGCAAACATCATACAACATATTATAACTCAAATATGTCATGTCTCATGCATGTAACAAACCATTTCCCTCAATTTTAAACATATAAACTTCCACCAATAACAAACAATCATGAATATCACAACATGTCATACATGAATAAGCACATTACAATATCAATTAATCAATTAATTCTCCTTTTAAACAAAACCCTAATTTTAGAATTTAGGTTACTAACAATATGCATCAAGTCAGTTAAAGACTCCCAAAACCACATGGTAATCCCTTATCAACAAAAACAATCATATATACCATGGAAAGAGTTCATAAAAAGTATTGTTACTCACCTCTTGGAGACCTCCAAAATGTTCAACAAAGTATGTATGATAAAACCTAGTTCTTTCCTAAAAATTCTTCTTCCCTTAGCTGCCACTTTTGGATCAGTGTGCTGGAACGGTCGCACTGCCACTCGCTCATTCCCTCGCTATAGTCACCTTGCGGCGCTCCTGACATCCTTTTCCTATTCGCAGTAACTAATTTTATATATATACATGGAGAGAGGCAGCGCATGATTTTAAATTTTGTATTCTTTATTTATAATAATTGAGTAATTTCAATAAATCCTTATACTATCTATTCTTTACACTAAACCTCTTAATTATATATATATATATATATATATATATATATTTTTATTTGCACTATACTTTTTAATAACTTAATATATATTTTTTATCAAATAAATTATATTTGAATTTTACGATGTTACATTTTCTCCCCTCCTTAAAGAATTTTGTCCCCGAAATTCTTCTCATACCCACGCACTTATTTTAACATATGTCATGTTCAAAACATAAAGGTTATCATACCTTAGATAATAAAATATGGGTATTGACGTACGATGTCCTCTTCCATCTCCCAAGTGACCTCCTCAGGAGTCAATCCTTCCCATAACACTTTCACCAATGAAATTGTCTAGTTCCTCAAAGTCTTAGTGCTTTTGTCCAATATTCGACTAGGTCTGGACTTATAGATCAAATTTTCTTTCAATTGTCCAGACTCAGGAGCTATCACATGAGACTCATCAGGCACATATTTTCTGAGTTGCTACAAATTGAAAACACCGTGAAGGTTTGCCAAATGTGGCGGAAGAGCCATTTGATAAGAATTAGGCCCGACTCTTTTACGAATCTGGAAAGGGACCCATGAAACAAGGAATTAGTTTTCTGAATGATATTGACCTCCCCATCCCAAACTTAGGAGTGACTTTCAAGATTATCCTCTTCCTAAAATTCTAAATGCTTTCTTTTCATGTCGGCATAACACTTTTTATCTATTATGCGCATCTTTCCCTCAATTATTAATCCTAATTGCGATCTCTTGAATTAAATCGAGTCCTAACAAGATATTCTCGCCCACTTCTCACTAACATAAAGTGGACCTACCTTTCCTAATTACACCCTCGATATATATATATATATATATATATATATATATATATATATATATATATATATATATATATATATATATATAGTCAATAACCATTTTCACCGGATAATAAGCGTACAATTAGTGGCACCTTAACTATAAAAATATATTTTATTTTATTAAAATAAAAGTCAATAATAATATTTATAAGATAAAATCATGCACATAAGAATTTGTTTATGTTCATCCGCCTATAATTATAAGCATTCTCACAAATTAAATTTATAACAAATAATCCACGAAAGCAAAAGAAGTAATGTTTTATACCATTCATACGTGGATATAATAGTCTCTTACAAACCCTACACCAAATTTCTCATATTATTCACATAACGGAGGAATTTTATAAATAAAATAAAGAAAGGAGAAGTAGTAGCGACATCCATATATTAATTCTCATCTTAGCCCAAGATAATAATATCACAAGAAAAAGAAATAGTTTCACCTACAGTTGATAAGAAAATTTAACTTAAAAGAAATGTGATAACAAAATGGAGGATAAGATTTAATAAACTTGCAATTAAATTGAGCAGAAACAACTATAAAAATATACACCGCAGTAGTACTAAGAAATTAATTCCATATTGATCTTTGAGTAGGCACATACAAATAAATAAAAAATAACACTTTTCACCTTTTGATAAAAAAAAGTTTGTTAGGATTAGACGTGTCATTAATTATGTAAAAATAAATCCTAGGGGTATTTTAATCGCGATAAATATTTGGTCACTTGGGAAGTAATCTGAAATTTCAAGGAAATTGATTCTCAATAAATATATATATATATATATATATATATATATATATATATATATATAACAAAATTACAACATAATAATAAAATTTGAGCATATATATAACTTATTCGATACAACATCCATTTTTATTCTCGTCCACTACTACATCTTTAAATCTTGATATATTTTGGTTATTCCTAGATGTATGGCTATCCTTTCATGGTATTTCATCTTGAAGGCTCCCCTCCTTAAGAACAATGATCCAATTCTTAAACAACACTAGATCGTTATCAAATAAACATAATTATCTTGATCCAAAACAGATTGCAGTTCCTGGTCTAAAAACCACACTCGTTTAATATATTTTCTAAGGTCATTATAAATCTTCAACCTATTAATTTTCAAACTTAAAGGCTTAAAAAGACATCCAAATCCATATCTATAGACTTTTCTATTATGTTCAACTCTTGCAACCTCAAGCTAGACATGTGCGAAAACTTCCTACTCAGAGCATCGACTACTGCATTGGCTTTTCCTGGACTGTACTTCAACTCAAAAAAATCATAGTTCCTATGAAATTTTTTCAACATTATTTCCCTTATATTTAACTCTGTCCCCCCCCCCCCCCCCTCTCTCTTTTTTTTAACAACTATTTAAGGCTCTTATGGTCATAAAAAAAAAACTTCGAACTTCATCTTGTACAAGAGATTTTCCTTTCTTAGTCAGCTTGGTGAGAGGTAAGGTTGGTCTAGCGAACTCATTTATAAATTTCTATAATACTCCTCCAATTCTAGAAAACTTCTCTCATCTGTCACTGTCTTAGGCTTCTCTTATTCCATCTCTAGATCTACTTTACTAACATCAATCGTCACTCTACTCAACGATCTAAGGTCATCTATCATAGGCAAACGATACATATACTTAATGGTTACTTTGTCCAATTGCATATTATCCACACACAAACTCATACTCCAATAAAATTTTTCCACTAAAATCACTCAAAAGTTATTACAAAATCAAACATATTTCTTACCATTGACTAAAGTGGAATTTGACTCATACTATAATAAAAAAAAAATTAATTAGGATCCGATAAAAATCACTACAGAGTGAAGCCGTGCGTCAGTATACATGAGCAAATTGAGATTCCAAATAAGTCTAATTTGAATTTGGCAAAGTGAAACTAATTCAAACGTTAGTGACTTGACAAAGTGAAGCAATGCTTCTAAATATGAAATAGAAAAGTCAATTCAAGTGAGATTTGCGATTTTGCCACCAAACAAAAAGAAAAAGTTAATTCAAGTAGCGTAAACACAAATGAGATAGGACTGCATATTTTGTACGAAAATAAACTAAGGAGCCACATATACACAACAACAAAAGAAACAAAACCACAATTAAAAGAATCAAAAAAAATATTTAAAAAAATTATCAAATTAATTCATCAAATAACATTAAAACATTTTAAGAATCCTAAATTAATAATCAAGAATCTCAAAACCTCGATTCTTCATATTAGACAAATATACATGTGAAAACCTCAATTCCGACATTAAAAAAAATCAAAACAAATTAAGAGATCACATCCTTCAATAATTCATTCCATTAAGGTTTTAAGAAAGTGTTTTACTCACATGCTATGAGTATTACTGTCACGTCACTATAAATCTCCACCTTACCAGAAAACTAGAGTATGTATCGATCCTTGAGTTCCCTCAACTAAGCACTTATTAGAAGAAACAACCAATACAATAAGTGTTGACACCGAAGAAAAATCGATAGACATTGGTTGTGAAAAGATACCAATAATAAAAATAGTTCTATTAGAGTACTTTATGACAACAAGTCTAAAAGATAATCACTCCTTACCAAGAATAGCATCTAACCCAGACATAGATAACAAATAAGATTGAAGACATAAGGCACGTCTCGATGCACAAGAAAACAATTGAAACAAGAACTGGAAGAAATAAGATTATCCCCCATAGAAGTAGAAACACGTGGATCAAAGGACAAAAGAAAGATAGGTAACTCCAAATTTCACACATGAAGGATATATAAAAGAATGTGTTGCTCCTGAATCAAACAATAGAGTAACTATTCTCCTGTACGAGTTGAAGAAATTCATCCTTCTTCGGATCTAAGCTGTCCCGGAATGATAGCAGGTTGTTCTTCTTGAATTCGGAAAGTCCCACGTGCTAAGGGTCCTAGGTTGCCACCACTCCATTAGTGATTGGCCTCCATTCCCATTCAGTTGACAGAGAGTCTTCGCTTGTGCTTGCATAACTCTGGCTATACAATCCAAAGCTGGTGCAAGTGCAACATTCGTCCCTCGCCTATTAATCACCATAAATCTTCTCACTACCAATGAAATACTGGGTTGATCAGGTCCAATATCCCAAAGAATAGCATGCAGCATTTATAACTCTAACAAGCATCCTATGCGGCCAAGTTTTGTTTTATAAAAGCCCCAATGCCACAGTCTGATTTAGAATCGAACTGCTCTGATACCATAAATGTAACGCCCTTCATTACATTAGTGATCCAAATTAATTTCAATAAAAATCCTTCAAAACATTTAATTAAAATACACAAGTCATAAAAATTTTCTCAAATAACTAAGTATGAAAATACCTGGTATTAAATAAAATAATAGTATTTACAAAGTATTGAAAAATATTATTAAATTCAATCATTTGAATAAAAACTAAAAGCCTCAAAACCGGGTGTCTAATTACAATATGAGAAAAATAGTACGTAAACCAAAGAACGTCATCTGCACAATACCCTAAACCATACTACATTACTAACCAACTAGCTAATCAAAGATAACTCTTCAAATCTCTGGATCCTCAACAGCGATGTCCTCGGTTCTGAAAACAACACTTATAATGATATAAAATACCAGTGCACAACAGTACATTTATAAAATGTTTCGAAATAGAGTTGTTCTCAGCTGGTGCGATAACCGGAAAAACATCCATGGTATCCGCTAATTTTCCAAAATAATATATAAAAAGAATACTTTTAATAACAACAAAAATTTCATCAAGTCAAATGCACATGACATAAGATCAACTCGTCTCAATGTATCACATTCCACATACCAAGTAAATTCTAAATTAATCCAAGTGGCTCAAACGCCTCATAACTAAATTGGTCTCTTGCCGGTATGCCATAAATCTCACACATCACATGATAATGGCGTCCCATTGCCCACCCCTACTCATGAGGAATGTTTCGATGTCACCCTCCTGTCGGGGACATTTCTATTTCGATACCTCCCATGTGCACATGGTGGTATTTCTCCCTTTTCGACACCCCAACGTGTGACGGTGTTACTTTTGATACCCATTTTTAGGCGGTATTTCTCTTTTTCGACATCCCCATTATATGGCGATGTTACTTTCGATACCCCATTACGGTGGTATTACTTTTCGATACCCCTATCATAGGTGGTATTGTGGCAAACATCATACAACATATTATAACTCAAATATGTCATGTCTCATGCATGTAACAAACCATTTCCCTCAATTTTAAACATATAAACTTCCACCAATAACAAACAATCATGAATATCACAACATGTCATACATGAATAAGCACATTACAATATCAATTAATCAATTAATTATCCTTTTAAACAAAACCCCAATTTTAGAATTTAGGTTACTAACAATATGCATCAAGTCAGTTAAAGACTCCCAAAACCACATGGTAATCCCTTATCAACAAAAACAATCATATATACCATGGAAAGGGTTCATAAAAAGTATTGTTACTCACCTCTTGAAGACCTCCAAAATGTTCAACAAAGTATGTATGATAAAACCTAGTTCTTTCCTAAAAATTCTTCTTCCCTTAACTGCCGTTTTTGGATCAGTGTGCTGGAACGGTCGCACTGCCACTCGTTCATTCCCTCACTATAGTCACCTTGCGGCGCTCCTGACATCCTTTTCCTATTCACAGTAACTAATTTTATATATATACACGGAGAGAGGCAGCGCATGATTTTAAAATCATATAGGTTTTTTTTTCTCTTTTTTTTTTTGAACTTAAAGGTCATAAGTTATACTTTGGGCTTAACGCCCAGTACACTATTTTCATATGTATATATATATATATATATATTTATTTATTTTAAAATTTTGTATTCTTTATTTATAATAATTGAGTAATTTCAATAAATCTTTATATCATCTATTCTTTACACTAAACCTCTTAATTATATATATTTTTTATTTCCACTATACTTTTTTAATAACTTAATATATATATTTTTATCAAATAAATTATATTAGAATTTTAGGATGTTACAAAACTCAAACAAAGCAAAATGAAGAGTTTAGGCAACAAGGTATGGCAGTCAATGAGGCAATAAAAGAGTTAACATCTAAGGTAGATAACTTAGTCATCCATAATAAGACGTTAGAAACTCAGATTGCCCAACAAGCTAGTACATATTCTAGAACTAAGGGTACGTTCCCAGGACAACCCGAAGTTAATCCCAATGAGCACTGTAATGCTATATACTTCAGGGATGATAAGCTTGGGGTAGTTAAAAAAGATGTGGAATGTGAGGAGGACATGAGTGAACATGAAGAGATCGAGCCAAAGTATGTCCCTCCACCACCTTACCAACCCCCAATACCTTTCCCACAAAGGTTGGTCAAGAAAATGTAAGTAGAAAAAGAAACTAAGAGCTTAATTGAGGAGCGTGATACCGTGATAAAAACTAATATGCTTCATAAACTAAAAGATCCAGGAAGTTTCTCTATTGCTTGCTCAATTGGAGAATTAAAAATAGACCAAGCCTTATGTGACTTAGGGGCTAGTGCGAGTTTGATGCCGCTTACTATCTTTGAGAGGTTAGGAACCAAGGAACTGAGTCCATCCAAGTCCTCTTTACAATTTGCGGATGGATCAACTAAAACTCCTCTAGGCATACTAGAGAATGTCCCCATTAAGGTAGGGAAATTTTTCATTCCTACCGATTTCATGGTGTTGGACATGAACAGGAATTCTAAATTCCCTATCATTCTAGGAAGGCCATTCTTGGCCACAGCTGAAGCAATAATAGATGTAAAAAATGGTAAGCTCTCCTTGAATGTAGAGGAAGGTAGGGTGGATTTTGATTTGACTAACTCACATAACAACCCTCCTTTTGAGAGTCATGTGTGCAGGAATGAGATAATGCCCCCAAAGGTGAAGGACGAGCTTAACATGGAAACAACTTCGAAACTTTGCATGACAAATGATGCACCAAATAAAGATGAACTAGGAGTTTCTAAATGTAACGCCCTTCGTTACATTAGTTGCCTAAATTAATTTTCTATAAAAAAACCTTTATAATATTTAAATTAAATAATCGAGTCATGAGATTTTTCACAATAAAAAAAAATAAGTGTAAAAGATTCTCGTATTTTCAAAATAACTAAATAAAGTGATAGTGTTAAATAAACCATTATATCTGAACAAAGTAAAGTCTCATAAATATTAATTAATGAAAGCCACATAACTCTTTACAATTGTTTTTGCCTCAAAGTACGGACGTCTAATAAACCCAAAATAAATAAATAAATAAATAAAAATAAACCAGAGCTAATATCTTCGAGACTTTCTCAAGACGTTGCATCATCTATCTCAACCCTGTAAACGCTGAAAGACAACACCACTAATGAGATTTATAATCCCAGTAAGTAAACACAGTTCTAAAAGGTTTTTCGAAAATATGTTGCTTTCAGCCGGCGCGGTAACCGGAAAAACAACCATGGTACCCCGCTAATTTTCCAAAATAATGTTCATTAAAAAAATACATTTAATTACAACAATCATTTAACGACAACATAATCAAATATCATATATTAATTAAACAAAGTAATCGCACGTCACACAATAACACAATCCTCAAGTGGCTCGGAAACCCCACTCTGTGTTGGTTTCTTGCCCAATTCGGTGACTCGAGAACCTCATTAAATTGGTTCCTTGCCCCTTGTCTGCGGTGACTCGGGAACCTCATTCTAGAATTGATTCCTTGCCACCCTCTTTATGGTGACCCGAGAACCTCGTTCTAGAATTGATTCCTTGCCCCCATGGTGACTCGGAAATCCCATTTTAGAATTGACTCCTTGCCCCTATGGTGACCCGAGAACCTCGTAATTAAATTGGTTCCTTGCCTCCCATTAACGGTGACCCGAGAGCCTCATTCATAAAATGGATTCCTTGCCCTATATCTTATTTTTCGACATCCCATTAAATGGCGATGTTACAAACCAATGCCCCATTCTTAGGCGGCATATCAACAAATTCCACACATCATGCATATACTTATTCATCCATATTCCGAAGCATAAAATCATCAATCATAATTGACAAACTTTCCAAAACATATAACCACTACAATTTCATATCATCATATAATCAACTCATAAATATCAATTGAATAAATATCATGTTATCACGTAAATTTACGAGTATAATATAACAATCATAAACACAAGGAATAATACATATCAACAAGCATATCAATCAACCAATACAAGTACAAGGAATGTGTTTAATATCAAATAGTCAATTTAACCAATTTTATTTTGAAGACAAAACCCTAAATAATTACTCTTAATTTCATAACCAAACTCTTTAAAATTCTATACCATGAAAGTTTAAGAAAAGATGTGTTTATTTACTTTTTTTTTGTAGAACTCCAAAATTTTCGTACGAGCAAATCCTATTTTGTTTTAGAGATCCTCGTTCTATCATCATAAAGCACCCGTTTCTAGCCTCGCTTGTACTACTGTGCAACAACTCACCTTTATGAGGTACTGCGTACCCGTTTCTGTTTCCTTTCTTTCATGCGGCGCAACTGACCCCTTTTTTTTCCAACCGCACTGTGACTAATACATATACAAATAGGTAGCGCATAAAGCTAGGTTTTCAGGATTCTTATTTATTCATTTATTTATTTATTTATTAATACATTATTATTATTATTATTATTATTATTATTACTTTAAAATGACTTTTATAATGTAATGGGACCAACTTTTACTATTAGATTTGACGAGGCAACATGAAAGGTCTTTCACCTTGCTATGTTCATATATATTATTTATTTTAATTTTTTTTTATTTTAATATGATATTCCTTTTATAGTTACAAAATAATTCTAATAAATTTTATACTAACAAATCCTCTACACTAAACCTCTTAATTATATTTTATTTGTTCTATACTTTTTAATAACCTAGTATTTTTTTTATCAAATTAGTTATATTAGAATTTTAGGATGTTACACTAAACATGTGGAGTTAAAACTTCCACCGGAAGGAAGTATGGCCATGAAACTCAGAGTGAAAAGAGCAAAGCGAAAGCGCAATTGGTCATATGAACAAAATAGGCTCTTTGATGGACTTCATTGGAAAAGAGGCGTTCTTGCACTTCCAAGCCCAGTTGATCCTGGTTGATCGAAGGGAGTATGGTCAAGCTGAAGACCGTAAATAAGCGCTTCTTGGGAAAATATCACTAATTGATGGTCTTGCCAGGTTATGAAGGCAGGAAGAGCAAAATGGCATGGAAAAATAAAGTCAGAATTGATCACGCCCAGGCCGTGACGGTGGTCACGACCGTGATTAGCCAACAGCTGAAGATCAGAAAGGAACACGGCCCAGCCGTGATAGCCCTCACGGGCGTGATGAGGAGGACCCAGAAGATCATAATGTATCACGGTCTAGCCGTGATGGAAGTCATGGCCGTGAGAGGCCAGCTCCTATAGACCCGAATTGATCACGGCCCAGCCGTGATGTATATCACGCCCATGATGAGGACTTGCTTGCCACCAGAACTGATCATGGCCTGCCCGTGATGAACGTCACGACCGTGACACATCTTCCAGCAGCTCTTTGACCGGCATTTGAGCCAACATCCTCCACCAACTCAGTGAGTTGTTCCATTTTTCTCCTCTCTCCGACTTGATTATTTACATTGGGGACAATATAAGTTTTTAAGCTTGGGGTAGGGGTATTTTTACAATTTTTTTCACTTTTACATTTTTTATGTTGCATTCATAAAGGCATAATTCTGCATAATCACATGATTAGATTACCCCTTGCTTAGAATATGCATCCAATTGGGAAAAACTTTGTGCCAAATAAATTGAGACGATGAATTTTTGAACCCAATTTTTGTATTCTGGTGATAGGCTAAAAATAAAAATGCTTGAGATGGTCTTTTGATAGTTGATAATTAGCATGTGGTTCCTTAGATTTGTGTTTCTCATTTATTTCAAACTACTAAATGTGAGATTTTTTGAGCCTAAAAGGGGTACTCACTAAATCTACCCCATTCTTTGTGATTGAGTGTTTTATTCCTCTTGGATTGTATTCTCTAGAACTTGACTTGAAACCGTTTTGAAACTTAAAATTTTTTTAAAACATTTGAAAATGATTGAGGCACTAGGTATTTTTCTGGCCTTCTGAACTTTGACTGATTAAATGCTACCCCTTAGTTACCCAATTTTGAGCCTAAAAGAATAAAATACTTTTCTTGGTACCTTGATTTATTTTAATGAATGATGCTTGGTATGACACCTTTTAAAGTATTGCAAAAGGGCAAAAAGGAAGTTGGAAAATTAAATTGTGGGATGAAAAAGTTAGAAAAAAAAAATATTTCTCTCAAGTTGAAAATCTCCCATTCTCCAAAAAAAGAAAAATAAATAAAAATAAAAATAAAAAAATTGGAGAAGGGGATGAGAAAAAGAAAGTGAAAAACATAATAATAAAAAGGAAGAAAGAAAGAAAGGTGAAAAATGAACTAAAGCCCAAAAAGGTATTTTAGAAGGTTGTCATGCTTTGCATTGTTTGATATTTTGTTTAGCCTTCTTGAATTTTTCTTTTCTTGATTTCCCCACCTAACAATTAATCCCATGACCCCATTACAACCAAAATAAAAGACCTATTGATTCTTATGTGTTTTCATTAATAAAGTAGAGATTTGGTTAATAGTCAAGCTTATGGTAGGGTACCTTCCTTGAGGAAATTGAGTGAATTGTCATATACCTTTAAACATATGAGTGAGGTGAGAAGAGTGCTCGAATTAGTGAGAGATGTGAATTTAGGGAACCTAAGCTTCTAATTGGACTTAAAATTGATTGTCTCTTGGTTTCTTATTAAATATGCCTGTTACTTGGATTTATTACTCGGGTTCTAGATTCACTGTCCATGCTCTGATTGATTATTTTTCTGGCCTGAGTTATTGCTTGAGGACAAGCAAAATCTGAAGCTTGGGGTAGTTTGATGAGTGTGATTTCACCTCATATTTCCTTGACATTTTGCATGCATTTTCATATAGTTTAGGCATATTTAATTTGATTCTTTCTTAGTTTTTACCTTGGAACGGGTAAGGTGGTTTTGTGGTGCTTGTGTGCAGGAATTGAAGATTAAAATGCTCAGGATCAGTTATGTTGAAGCTTGCATGAAGACAGAGCTTGAAAAGCAAGAAAATGAGACAAACAGAACTGATCATGGCCTGGTCGTGATGGCCATCACGGCCATGATCGAGTAGAGCTGAAAAGAAAGAATGGAAAAGTCAGAGCTGGTCACGGCCAGGCCGTGATATCCATCACGGCCGTGACATGGCAACTGAACCAGACCCTCACTGGCAGAACTGATCACGGCTAGGCCGTGATGGTGGTCACGACCATGATAGACCAACCAGCGAAGCAATCTCCAAGACAGAACCCATCACGGCTGCCCGTGACATGCAATATCTGGATTTTTAAAAACTGATTTGATCTGATTTTTGTAATTGCTTGGGATTCAAGTTACCCTACATTATAAATAGGCTTCTAGGGCTCGAAACTGGGCACCTCTTAAATGCTATCCATAGGCAAAACTAGGATTTATCTTCTTCTCCAATTTCTTCTTTTCTCTTAGGTTTTTTTATGCTTTTATTAATCAAGCTTGCTATGAATATGGCAATGCTCGAGTAGTCTTCTTATTTCTAGGAATTAGGGCTATGCCCAAGATTTGTTTATGGTGATGAATTGACGTTTGGTTTCTTATTAATTTCAATTTTGCTTTCGATTTGATTCCTATTGCTTTAATTACTCGTAAATTCGGTGGTCACTTATTTACTTGTCGTAGATACTCTAAGGAGGAACCTAGCGGTGAACTTAGGTATTGGATCTATAGGGATTGAACTTAGGACTTAAATCACGAGAGTTAGAAGCGGTCCTTCGAGGGTTCACGAATTGTCACAAAGCTTAAATGACTCGATTTAAATTCAATTACCACGAGAGTAGGGGTTGGTTTAATTGGGCATGGTTCTTGTATCCCGAGAGAAAACATTAACTTATTTAGGATAAATTCGCCTTCAAATCAAATTTCAAAAATTAACAAGAGGGGTAGTCAATTTAGTAACATGAACAGTCTCGTTGGTAACCCAATTCCTGGGATCCCTTTTGATATTTTGAAATCCCATATTTGATATACTTTCCTATTTTGTTCTTGATTTTGTTTTAATTGCAACTTTAAATTTGATTTGCTACTTGATTCAAAAATCAAATCTGTTCCAAATCTTTATCTTCTATAGTCCAGTTTAATTGATTTAGTAATTAATTGTTACTTGAGATCACGGTCTCTGTGGGATCGATCTTTTTATTACTTAACGACGAAGTCGTGCACTTGCGGATTCGAGCCCCATCACTCTCCCCCAAGTAATGACAGTCACCTTCCTCCCTCATCTCTCTCTTTCTTCCTTTTTCTCTTATGTCGGTCGGGTTCGATCATCGACAGACTCAAAATTCTGGAATCGAGCCCGACCGCCCCCAATTGTCGTCCTATCTGATTTTCAAACCGAAGACCCATCACAACCCGCCTGAACCTGACTTGTTTCCACCTACGGGTGTGTCGGGTTTGGGTCAGAATCGGGCATGTGTCCAGCCCTATCACATACATCAAGAAACCTTTTTTAATATATTTTAAAATCTATTGTACAGTCACATCCATAATATATTTTTAAATATATTAACTAATAGTTATTACTAATAAGCATGTTAATCCTTAGAGCAACTCCAATGGTGCAATTCATCGAAGTTGCTTAACTCCTCTTTTTTTGGGTCCTACCATTTCACCTCACCATTTTTTACTCTTTTTTTTTGTGGAAATAGTTTTTACTTTATACTACTTGAAGCAACTCTTAGAATCTTAGATGCAATTCTAAAAGGTTTAGCAAATGTCAAATGGGTCACACAAGTTACCCACATATTTACTCATATTTATTGTTATTTTGATTTACGGAGGAAGGTAGCCAATGCAATTCTCTATTTTTTTTCTCTCTCCTCTTTTTATACGGGGTACTTAAATAAGAATTTTTTTAAGCTTAAATAAGAATTGGTTACTTATAGAAATGACTCTTACAAACAACTATGTCCAGCTAAGCTCACTCCAATAATGCAACTATAAAAGCAACAATTGCTTATCTCTATGCAACCTTTAAGCAACTCTCATCGAAAGTGCTCTTAACTTGTTTTCATTTAATTTTTTTAGGAAAAAATTTTTTCTACTTCATGGACCCAGTTAAAAACATTTTTAGTTAAGGGGACCCAATTGAAAACTTTATAAAAGTTCGAGGACCCAATCACAATTTTATTTTAGTTCAAAGACCTATTTAAAAATTCCTAAATAATTTAGGGACCAACTCAATAGTCACTTTTTTTTGAAAGCAGACCAACTAAATAGTTAAATCTAGGAAAAATTAAAAATATAACTTTTTATATCACCTCTTCAAAGTTCAAATATAAATGTTATTTTTTAATAAATTATTTTCTTTATTTCTTAACATCATGGCATTGGTAAACATTTTCTAAAATTTATTTTATATTGTAAAGATATACGAAAATCTCATAATTTCCCAAGCATTCTTCATTCCAAATCACCTTCTTTTCTCCCTTGTGCGTAGAGAGAGTTAGGAAGGCTATTGTTCTGTAAACTGTCATTATCGATACACTTGGTTTAGGGTGTGCAAACCAAACCAAGGTTCTCCATTGTATCCTGAAGGGGATTCGCCAGTTACACATGTTGCATCCAATCTACGAGATGAAATTGGTGGGGGCAAATCGAACCTAAAGCCTAGTGTTCCTACACGCCTTGGAGATTGCACATTACCTTTGTTCTTCTCTTCTTTGTTGCAGACCAGACCCCATTTTCTAACAATATTTAGGTTTGATTTTTGTTCTATATAACAATGGTTGCAACATTGAAGGAGATGACATTGGATATTGTCAAAGTGGAGATATTCGAGGATGGAAACTTCATTCAATGGGAGAAAGAGATGCATGGTCATCTTACAACAAGGAGAGATGAGTACTAATATGCTTCCTCAAAAACATGTTTATTTGTGGCCATGGTGAAAGGTACACAATTACTTTTTATGGCTAAATTATACTTGGTGTTCTAGATTCACGTGTACAATCTTAAAGGCATTCTTTATTGATGTTAAAATTAACATGTGGTATTAGAGCCTTATATGCATGATTTAGAATAAAATCAAGTATGTGAATTTTGATGAACATGAATATGTTTGGTTTATGATGCATGCATATATGTTGCTCTATTTTGATAGAAAGGTCTTAGATATACATGATTATATCAAGTGCATGTATTAATGGAGTTGACCCATGTAAGAACCAATTATTTTTAAATTAGACAATCTTATATTATGAGGGCATGATTTTGTGAATATAAGATGAAAATTGTTTATTGCTTTTGTAGAAAGTATAAATGTTTTGAATGTGTATTTGGATTGTTCTATGTTGTCAAAATGAACATGAATTTACATAGAGGAATGATATAGAAAACTGGAAAATGATATTTGATCATTGTTTGTTTGTTTTATATCATGATAACTATTTAGATTAATGATAGAACATGTTTAAACATGAATCCAATAAATGAAGACAATGAAAATGGGTTTAGATTTGGGTTGAATGCCCAAAAATGGTTACGGGTCATGTGAATCCGGTTACCTGGCAAAGGGTTTTGTTGACCCGATTTGCTGCAGGGGATGGCCTAAACATTGTCGCTGTTTAAATAAAAATAATGGTTGCAATGCGCTAGTCTGGTGGTATGTGTCTGTTCAGGTGTTGACCGTACGCGAGATTTTAAAACGAAAAATTGCAAACTGTGGGAATCAAACTCAGTTCGTACCAGTTGAAAATAGATGTGCTAACCACTAGACTATTGCTGGATTTGGGTTACTTTTGTCTTTTGTTTGATATTTAATATGTATATTTAGTGCTGCAGTTATGGTTTAAAATTACACTCAGTCACACTTAAGGAAAATAAATCTTAAGGTGTGAAGGTTGTTCAATTACCTAGAAATTTTGATGCTTATATATGTTATTATATAATGTGGGTAAATTGAAGTTGTTTGTTACTTAGCCATTTATTAAATTCTTTAGGCGTTATAAGAATAGGAAAATTCTATAACCCTAGTTACTTTGAGTCTACTAGGATAGTTGACAAAACAACTATGCCTTATTCCCAACAGCAAAATGATATAGATGAAAGGAAAAATAGGATATTAGAAGAAATGGTAAAAGCCATGGTATTCTATGATGGTCTAGCAAAATGATATTAGGGAGAATCCATGTTGAAGATTTGTTAGATAGTAAATAGGGTTCCAAACAAAGGAACAAGATAACTCCATATGAGCTTTAGAAAATTAGAAAGCCCAATCTCAACTATTTCAAAGTTTGAGGTTGTAGGGCAATAGTAAAAGTTACTGAACCCAAAAAGAAAGAAATTAGGTGAAAGGGGAATTGAATGTGTTTTTGGGCTATGCCAAAAATAGCAAAGCATATGGATTCATGGTTATGGAATCTAATGACTCATCCTGTAAAATACAGTAGCTGAGTCAAGGGATGCAATTTTCAAAATAAGTTTAACTCAATTCCAAGTCACAGGGATAATGTTCATAGTAATGCACATAATCCGGAAAGCAATGTATCAAATAAAGATACTTTGGTGGGTTCAGAACTTACGAGGAGTAAGAGAACAAGAAATGAGAAAAGGTAGAAGCCAAGGTTTTTCATGTTCCTTGTTGAAGGACCAAGAGAGTCCATAGACAGATATGAACCACTTTGTTATTATATAGAAAGTGATCCATAGACATTTGAAGAGAAAATAAAGTCTCTATATGTTACTTTCTGGAAGGAAGCTATACAAGAGGAATTGGGCTCAATAAATGAGGAATAAAATGTGAAAATTAGTAGACCTCCCACCTAGTTCCAAACCAATAGGTTAAAAGCGGATTTTCAAAGGAAAACCAAGGTAGATAGAAGTTTAAGGCAAGACTAGTTGCTAAGGGAATTAGTGTGAAGATTGAAGAAGTCATTGTATGGACTAAAACAAGTTCCTAAGCAATGACATGAAAAGTTTAATCAAGTTGTGTTAGCTAATGGATATAAAATAAATGAATCTGACAAGTGTATTTATAGTATATTCCATAGTGGAAAAGGGGTCATGATTTGTTTATATGTTAAGGATATGTTGTTATTTGGCATTGGTCTAGATGAGGTAGAAGAAACTAAGAGTTTCTTATCTAGAGGTTTTTCAAATGAAAGACTTAGAGGTAGCTGATGTGATTCTAGGAATTATAATAACAAGAGTTTGTGAGAATGTAGGTTTACCGCAATCTCAATATATAGGAAATGTATTAAAGAAATTTAATCACTTTGATTGTCAACCACTCACTACTCCCTATGATCATAGCACTAATTTAGTACCAAATAAAGGTAGTCTAGTAGAACAACTTGAATATCAAAGGTAATCAGATGCTTGATGTATACCATGACATGTACCCAGTCAGACATTACATATGTTGTAGGGGGACTAAGTAGGTATATAAGTAATCCAAGCAAAGACCACTGACAATTTGTCCTAAGAGTATTGAAATACTTGAGGGGGATAATGAACTATAGTTTAAAGTTTAAACTATAATGGATATCCTTCGGTATTGGAAGGTTACATGGATGTCGGTTGGGTGACTCATACAGAAGACCATGCTTTGACAAGCAGTTGGGTCTTCACATTTGGTGGGGGTGTTATTTCTTGTGGATCCAAGAAACAAACTTGCATTGCAAATTCCACCATGACTGCAGAATTCATAGCATTGACAACATTTAACAAAGAGATTAAATGGCTTAGAAATTTGTTGTATGAGATACCAATTTTAATGGCGCCAGTACCCATACAATGGGATAGCCAGTAAACACTATCAAGAGCATATAGCCAGGTTTATAATGGAAAGTTCAAGAACATTGGACTAAGACATATTTATGTCAACGAACTAATTCCAAATGGAGTAATATCCAGGGTCTTTATAAGACGGAAAGAAATCTTGCATCCTTTGACGAAATGACTGACAAGTGATATGATGTGGAAAAACATCATTAGGGATGGGACTCAAGCCCATATCTACATGATCACCAATGGTGGAAACTGATAATCCACTGGCTTATCATGTTTTAGCTATTACTTTAGAGTGGATTTCATCAATTAAATTGATTTGAATGCTTGATTTGACCCAAATTAGACATTGTTTTCCTTTTTTTGTTATTTTAGAGTCAATGTGTGCATTTATTTGATTTTAATTAGATTTTAATTGATTTTCTCAAGATTTTCTTATTTTAATTTTTAGGCAATAACAAGGAAAGATTGCAATTGAAGACTTAATTGACTAATTGCTTCGTGGATTGACAAGGGCCCACGTGAATTGTATTGAAGATGGAAGAAACAAATCTAACTTTGCCAAATTGAAGCAAATATAGTGAAACAAGAATGCCTGGGGCCACGTGATGCTAACTTCAATTTGAAATAGTATTGTGAGCAAATGGTCTTGAACCAATCTGGCATGGATAATATTTGGCAACAAAATAAATTAAGCGCGGGACCCACAAATATAAAAGAGTATTTGCATTTTGAAATAGAAAGGATAGCATCAGGCCGTTGCTGTGTGCAAAATCAAAGGGGTCTTATTTGATTTTAATTGTAAATTATGAGATTCTGCTTTTTTACCAAAAAGTGCACGTTGATCGGGTTTGAAGAAGACTTGCAGGAGAATATAAAAGAGGGCAGCGCAGCAACACAGTACCGGGAGATACACAAGACACAACGCACCACACACCATAATTTCAATGGAGTTTTTTTTTCTTCTTGTTATTTCTTTTATGGCTGAGTAGTTATTTTGTTTTTATGATTGGGTAATACTCTTTGACATTATTATGATGAATATTTGATTTTTCCTTTTTGTTAATGCTTGATTCATTGATTTGGTTCTTATTGTGCTCTATCCATGTGAATTGATTGATCACCTTTTTGCATGTCTTAGATATTCTAGGGATGAACTGAGAAGTGAACCTAGGTATTGAATCCATAGGAATTGAACTTAGGAATTAAATCACGAGAATTAGAAGTGGTGCTTCGAGGGTACCATTGAATTATCATAAATCATAATGGGTTCAATTTAAATACAATTACCACGAGAGTAGTAGTTGGTTTAATTGAGCACGGTTCTTGTATCTCGAGAGGGAACATTAACTGAGTTAGGATGATTCACCTTCAATTGAGTTAGATATTAACAAAGGTATAGTCGATTAGGATTCATAATTGGTCATTGTAGTAGTCCCGATCCTGGAAGCTCTCTTCTCATATTTAAAACCCCAAAAATATTTGATTTCTTTTATTGTTTCTTTTATTTTCTTGAAATCTATTCACATATATTTCTTAGTATAAATAGTTGTTTAATTTGTAAAGTGGTACTTGGTTTCGCAATCCCTAAGTTTGATACTCAGTTTCTCATCGTTTTATTATTACTTGTTTCGATCTGGTACACTTGACGGACCCTATCAGAAACCCGACTCACTTGAGTAGCATCAAGTCTTGAGTTCAATGGGCCAAAGTACACTATGAGAGAGATTGCAAGTACTTGACAAATCGATACATCCCAAGTTTTAAAAGTACTTGGATACCATAAGGACATAAAAGGAAAATGGTGAGCTTTTGCTCTTAATGGGCCTATAGCATACATGTGTTGAGGTGCCCAACTTATGGGGGTGCTTCTGGTACCGAGATTTAATGTGTAAGTCATGCACGGTTGTACTAATGAATATTTGGTTCAAAGCTTGTCTACCAAGTTATTCGGGGATGAGTGAAACCCATGGCTTACTAAGCAAAGGTTCAAATCCCTAAGATACCTTTGTCTGAAAGCATGCGATTTCCGGAATAATGGGATTTGGATTTATTTTGAAAATGGTGGGGGATTGTGAGATATTTTCAAAATTTTATGAAAAGATTAAAGGTTATAAACAGTTAATAAATACATATCATGTTGTTACCATAACATAAGCTTGCGGGTATCCCAGGTTGCGAATGCTTCCAGTATTTGTTGGGGGCGCAAGTTTGATTCTTGTTAAGTATTGTATTTGACTGTTGATGAAACCCTTGAAGGGTTGTTTTATTTCACCAAGTGACATAAGTTGGTCTATAAATAGAACCATCTGCATGCAGTAAAGATATACGAAAATCTTATAATTTCCCAAGCATTCTTCATTCCAAATCACCTTCTTTTCTCCCTGGTGCGCAGAGAGAGTTAGGAAGATTATTGTTCTGTAAACTGTCAATGTCGATACGCTTGGTTTAGGGTGTGCAAACCAAACCAAGGTTCTCCATTGTATCCTGAAGGGGATTCGCCAGTTACACCTGTTGCATCCAATCTACGAGGAGAAATTGGTGGGGCGAATCGAACCTAATGCCTAGTGTTCCTACACGCATTGGAGATTGTGCAATACCTTTATTCTTTTCTTCTTTGTTGCAGGTCAAACCCTATTTTCTAACAGAAAAGAGTCGGCACATCTATTTCTTAACATCATCGGCATTGGTGTTTATATACATGGTTTTTTGTATTATCATTAAATTTTATTTTGAAATAAACATCTTTTTAAAAATAACAATATTCTTTCTTCTTTTTTTCCTCCATATACAAACATTTTTTATATCTACCTTTTAATATTGCATAAATATTGTGATATTTCACCTTCATCGCACATGTAACATGGTAGAGTGCATATGTACAAGACAATATGTACTTGCTATTTACACTTAAGAGTCGTTATTTGCATTACAATATCAATAATAGTTATTAAGTTAATATCTGTTTCACTTTGTGATCGATGATTCAGACAAAATAAATTTTTAACAATTTTTGATATATAATTCCCCAAAAAAATTTAAAACCAAAAATGTAAAATCAACAATTACATATTTTTTAATAAAATTCTAAAAAATTAGCATATTCCTCGTGCATGGCATGGGTTCATACACTAGTTACCAGGGCCGGCCCGACATATTTTTAGGCCTAAAGCGAACTTTGATGTGAGACCTTTTTGTGAGAGTAACATAAAAATCATGGGCCTTACAAAAATAAATTTAAAACATATTAAAAATGCATTGGTTACTCATATATGTTAAAAATAAATAGAAAAATCAATTTAACCTTTTTTTGGAAAAATAAATATAGATAAAAGGGTAAATATGAGCCCAGTAGAAAAGTTTCAGACATGAGTGGGTTAGATAAAATAGTCTAATTATACAAAATTTATTATACATTAAACAATTAATAAAATAGTCTAGTCATATAATCTAAAGCTTTTGACCCAATTTTGATGTTAAAATGCAAATTTAAGACCAAAATCATCATGCACCGTATCCAAGTCCAACAGCATTCTCCAAGACCGACAAATATATTTTGGTCCAACTGAGCTAGACAAATAAAAAATGGCCATTGTTATTGGCACCCCATATTTGGATATCCCTACATCCCTATTAATTTTTTATTCATTATTTTACCCATATTAACCCCAACCCTCACCCACTCCCTCATTACTCACTCACCCGTAACCTTACCCACCTCCCCTATCTTCAGATTTCAAACTCCTACCTCCTCCTTCTCACCCATTTATCCTTTCATTTTCTTCTTCCCACTCCACACCCAAACCCACCCGATCCATCTACAGTGGCGCCAGCGAATAAAAAACCACGAGTCAGTGAGAGGCAAAACGGCGACAGAGGCGCATCTCAAGTTTTCCACAACCAACCAATTGACATGTTTCCATCCTTTCTGAGCACCGCCTTCCTTTATGACGACTGCCTCTGCCATTGCTTCACGGCAGCGGCCGCGACAGGGTACAGATGAAGACAGCCAATATATGGTACAGATGAGACGAAGATGTTAAGATGTAAAAATGTGGACGTGGATGCTGTTAAGTCTCTAAAATGTCTTATGTGCATTTCCCTAAGTTTTGATGAGAACTAAACATTGGTTAATGATTTAATTAACATTCATATTGGTTGCTAACCTGTCAATCTAGTGTGCAGATTAAAACTGTAAGAATCATCCGTCCAACGCAAGTGATAGAATCATCCGTCCAACGCAAGTGATTGAAACGCACGTCCAACACTATAGTGATAGAAGCTCACATCCAACACAAGTGATAGAAGCTCACGTCCAACACTGAAGTGATTGAAGCTCACGTTCAACACAAGTGATAGAATCTCACATCCAATACTAAAGTGATAAAAGCCAGTGTCCACTAAAGTGATGAAAGCCAGCGTCCACTGAAATAAAAGCCAGTGTCCACTAAAGTGACAGAAGCGCTCGTCTACTGAAGCGATAGAAGCGCTTGCCTACTGAAGTGATAGAAGTGCTTGTCCACTAAGGTAACAGAAGCGCTCGTCCACACAAGTCTTTGGACTTGTTGAGTCCTTAATATGGAGCTCGTCTACTAGGTTACGTTCAACCAGTTAAAGGAGTATCCGTCCAATGACATAGCATTTGGAGCTCGTCTACTAGCCCGAATGTAAAATCTTAAATAGCTAGATGGACGCAGCTATTTTCAAGATGGACGCGCTTAACCTATGAACGAGAATTCTCTTAGAATAATCAGAATCTTATTTCAAGAACCAGAATCAAGAAAAGTCAGAAGTTACTCTCTTAAGCAACCTCGGATATCAGAACCAAAGACAAGTTAAAGAATGCTTCCAACATGCTTTATTCCCTAGTACCTCTGGTCCTTACACGAAAAGGGAATTGTACTCAGCAAAGTACAAAAAGCTCTCTGCACAACTCTGATATGGTTGTATCACGATGCATAAAGCCATGATCCTTCATGTTAGAGTACAACCAACATTCCTATTGCATTAATGGCTGCCAAGAACGACTCTATTGCATTTAATGAAGTTCTGCTAGAAGTCAACATCTGAGGGAATGTCTCTAACGGATCCTAAATGCTTGAAGACCATAAATACAAAAGTCATTGAAGATGAAGCACAGAGAAGAGAGAATACACATAGCATCAAAGAGCCATTACTCTGCGTATTAATATCTTCATTCTTTCATTCTGTATTCTTCAATCATTTGAGGTTATTACGCAAATTTTCCTAAGCTTTACATTTAAACCACTCTTTCAGTGTTAGTGAAAGATCTGTTGATGAGTGTGATTTCACCTCATCTTTGTCTATCATTTTGCATGCATTTTCATGTAGTTTAGGGACATTTAATTTGATTTTTGGTTAATTTTCCTTTGAAACGGGTGAGGTGGTTTTCGTGGTGTTGTTTTGCAGAAATCAAGGGTAAAATGCTCAAGATCAACCATGATGGAGTTTGGATGAAAATAGGGCTTGAGAAGTGAAGAGAATGAGCCAAACAGAGCCCATCACGGCCTAGCCGTGATGCCCATCACGGCGATGATCGAGCAAAACTGAAAAGGAAGAAAGGCTGAAGTCAGAGTCCGTCACGGCCTGGCCGTGATGACCATCACGGCCGTGACCTAAAACCCCCACAAGTCAGAGACCATCACGGCCTAGACGTAATATCTATCACGGTCATGACAAGCTGGAAAATTCAAGTCTCGCGTCGCGAGAAGGCTTTCGCGTCGCGAAAGTTCAGAAGCCTAAAGAATTGCACAAGTCAGAAGCCGTCACGGCCTGGCCGTGATGGCCATCATGGCCGTGACGCGCATTACTTGGACCTGAAGCAACTGAATTGGATAAGAATTTGAGTTAGATTGGGATTCTAACTTCCTACATCTATAAATAAGGACCAGGCAGAGTCAGAACAGATCCAGATACACGAACGGACTAGACCAAGGACTCTTGGCTGCTACTTAGGCATAGATTTAGGATCTCTCTTCTTCTTCTCCTCTCTTCTCTTAGTTTATTTTCATGTTATTTGTAATCAAGCCTGTCATCTCCATGGCAAGGTTGGAGTAGTAGCTTAGTTTCTAGGGATCGGGGCTATGCCCGAGGTTTGAATATGTTGTAAATTTGATGTAATATCTTTGTTAATTTTGATTTGCTTTAGATCTGATTTCTAGTGTTCTAATCACTCGTAAATTCGGCGACCGCTTATTTGTGAGACGTAGATATTCTAAGGAGGAACCTAGAGGTGAACTTAGGTTTATTTGCATGACTTAGACATTCTAAGGAGGAACCTAGCGGTGAACTTAGGTGTCGGATCTATAGAGTCAGACTTGGGACTGAAATCACGAGAGTTAGAAGCCGTCCCTCGAGGATCGACGAGTTGTCACGAAACGCAAAGGGTCCAATTTGAGATCGACTACCACGAGAGTAGGGGTTGGGTCAATTGGGCACGGTTTTTGTAACCCGAGAGGGAGCTTAAACTATTAGAGGATAAACTCGCCTTCAAGGCAATTTCATTAATTAACAAGGATAAATCAGATTGATAACATAAACAGCCTCGTAGGTAACCCAAATCCCTAGGAATTCATTTAGATCTAAAAACCCATAAACAATTTACTTCCTATTTTATTTGTTTTCTGTTTGATTCAAATTCAAAACCTTTTCAAAATACAAAACCTTTTTATACAGTCCAGATTTACTCAATTCGATAATTAATTGCGATTCGAGATCACAGTCTCTGTGGGATCGATATCTTTTATTACTTGGCGACAGTCCGGTACACTTGCCGGAACGCACGCGCGCTCGCGCGTCGCATGTCATCTGTCTGTGATAAGTTGTATTTATTACAAACCAAATCTCTCAAACAAACCTGAGTGAGCCTGAAGAGGCTAAGTGTGCAAAGAATACTTGTCTTGAGCCTGAATAGGCTAGGTGTGCAAAGAATACTTGTCTTAGAGCCTGAAGAGGTAAGGTGTGCAAACAATACTTAAGTCTGTAACCTGATCAGTTATAATGGATAAATCTTGGTGCTGTCAAGGACTGGACGTAGCTCTTTGCTTTGAAGAGTGAACCAGGATAAATAATTGTGTCAATAGCTCTTTCCTTAAACTCTTTAGTTTTCTTACGTCTATCAAGTGGTGTGTTTGCCAAAAGTCACCCGTCCATCCTGTATCCTTCCACTCATCCAAACCTAGCTTCTGTTTTCGAAAAGATTTCAACTTTGCTTAAATTCTGATAAACACAATTCAACCCCCCTTCTCGTGTTTATAGTTATCTATTTCAGTTGGTATCAGAGCTTAGCCTCTAGGCTGAGCATCTAACAGTGTAGAGGTAAAAGGTTGACAACACATAATTTTGTCCGGATTCTTTTTAATTAATGTTTTGAAAAAAAAAATAAAAAAAAAATAACTTTGCAAGGAAAAATTATTTTTGAGCCTAATTTCATTTCCTTGTTGAAGATGCCTTTTAGTCCATCATCCAACCCATTTATCTTGGCCCATTACATGATCACACTGGCCCAAATTCATTTTCATTGTTACAAGTTTTGTTGAGCCCACATACAAGCCCAAGTAAAAAAAAGAAGCAAGATAGAAAATAGAGAAAAGTAAGTTTTCTGCCTTTAAAAAAATAATAATAATAAAAATAAAAACTTCTTCTGAAAAATTTTTCTCCACTAATTCACTCCACCACAGCTCTCACAAGGCTCAAGGCAATTAGGCTCCATTTTTGGGCAATTTTCAGAACTCGAAAAAAGCATTTGCCTAGATCAGAGGAAGAAGAAACATATATAAAAATTGAAAGGACCTGAGCATGGTAACCTATGCAACACTCAAGCTTGCAAGGTCCCAATGACAATGAGCAGAGTTCATCTCCTTCTACAAATAGAGGACGGCAACAACACAAAGGGGAGGGGGGAGATAGAGAGGAGAGAGCATGCAAAAAATTAAAATTCTGAGGAAGGGGAGGACGAAAATCAGTTATTGAGGGGTCCTTCTAGCCATCATCTTCTCCTTCAAAATCAGAACCTTCACCCTTGACCCCAAAAAAAATTCTTAGAACCCATCTTCAACACCCATTTTATATAACCTCACCCGTCTTCAACATTTATTTTTCACCATAACCTCCATCCTACCCAAATCACAAAAAACTAATCCAAATCCAACAACCAGAAAAACAGAAAAGAGAAGTAAAAGGAGATCCCTGCTATGTTCTTCACTGTTGCCACCGCACCTTGTCGTCGCCTCGCACTCGCACGGTTCAGATCCGCGCATCCGTGACCCACACCGATCGCCGCCGCTTCACTTGTCCAGTCGCCAACCACATCAACCATCCGCCACGAACGTTGCTACTTCGCTGTCGGTTCACTCCGCACAAGCCGCCGCGTGCCAGGCTACCATCCTCGCCGCCATCGTGTCGTCCTCCTCCGTGCGCCCGTCAGGCTCTTTGGTCCCTCTCTGCAGTGGTAACCATGGAGACTCTGATAATCTCCTTTCTCCTTAGTTATTCTTTTTGGACTTTTGTTTTTAAGTTATGTTATTAGGTTATGAATTTTAAGGGTTTGGGTTTAATGGTAGTTGGTGGCCCAACTTGTTCTTTTATTTTTTTATTTTTTTGGTTTGTTACTTTTTGTTTCATTAGAGCATTGGGCCCTTTCATTTGGGTCAGATCATTTCTTTATTTTTTGTTTTTTTTTAAATTTTAGTAAAAAATTTTAAAGAACAATTTCTTTCAAAACAAAATTTTATAAAATAAAATATAAACCTCTTTTTTAATTCACGTAACAATCTACGACATTGATGTATGATTTTCATCCTCAAGTGTCGTATGAATTGTAAGGGTTCAACGTATAGTTTGGCTATTTTTAACCCTATGCAAAAGTGAATTCCATTTTTATTAAAAGATAATAAAATATTTTCAATTTGCCCTCTCATAAAATTTTAACCTTGTTTATAAGTTAAAATCTTTTGAATTCACCCAACAATCTATGACATTGATGTATGATTTTCATCCTCAAGTGTCATATAAATTGTAAAGGTTTATCGTATAGCTTGACTATCTTTAACTACATACAAGAGTGAATTCCATTTTTGTTAAAATATAATAAAATATTCTCAATAATAAAATATTTTCAATTTGCTCTCTTATCAAATTTTAACATTTCTTTTATAAAATAAAATCTTTCGGACTCATGCAACAATATACAATGTTGATGTATGATTTTTCATCCTCAAGTGTTGTATGAATTCTAAGGGTTTATCGTATAGCTTCGCTATCTTTAACCCTGTGCAAGGGTGAATACCCCTTTTTCTGAAAAATAATGTTTTCAATTTTCTCTCCTAACAAATTTTTTTTATATATCCAAATTTATTAGCTGAAATATCTTTTTGAATTCACGCAACAATCTACGACGTTGATGTATGAATTTTCATCCTCAAGTGGCATATTCATTGTAAGGGTTTATCGTATAGCGCTGCTATCTTCGACCCTGTGCAAAAGTGAATTTACTCTGAAATAAAATCTTTTCTTAATATAAAATAAAAAATCAAATCTTTCCCAAAAATTAAAATCAATCAACCAATCAAACTTTTTCCAAAAGAACTACGTGACTTTGAGTTTCCCATCGCACTCGGGAATACGTAGGAGCAAGATAAATCATCTTGTCGAGCCAAAACTAATTTTTTCTTTTTTTATCTCTTTTTATTTTAAGATAATTAGTCAAAATAATTAAACTTTTCAATTTTTAGAGATGCTCTATGGACACGGTGCCATGTTCAGTCCCTTAGATATGAGGTTACCCAGTGGACTCATGTGCCATGTTCAACCTCATTTAATTTTTATAAACAATAAATTTTAAAATATAAAAATTATAAAAATTTAAAATATTAAAAATTAAAAATAATTCTTTCTTGTAAATAATTTTTGGGGTAAAATAAATATTTAAAAGGTTATTAAAATTTTTTTGCACAATTAACTTGAGGTACCGTTTTTTAAACGGGCGATGTGGGGTGTTAACACATTCCCTACTCGTAACCGACTCCCGGACTTGTCTCTCTCTTTTTTTAGACCAGTTTACCTTTAAATAATTGGGTTTTCTAAGATTTTCCCAATAAAATTTTAGTGGCGGCTTCTCTGTTTGTTTTTACCTCTTTTTTCGCGGCGCCCGGACGGGACGGTCGCGACAGCTGGCGACTCCACTGGGGACTCTAGAGAGTCAGGCCTGACATAGTTAGTTGTGCTTTTTAATAAATTTTATTTATCTGACTTACCCCTTGTTTGTTTAAATTTGTTTTTATAAATATGTCTTTATATCCCTTTGTATATATATTTTGGCAACCCTAAGATAGAAAACTATTGGCTGTTTGTTCTTTTTGCAGGTTTGGGTAGTGTTGTTTTAGTACGTTCTTGTAAAGGTTTGTACGCCTCCAACACACACATCACTTACACTTATTTCACACACTTTTAGCTCTATACCCGAGCTTGTGGAAGCTTAAGGATTAGGCGGTGCTTCGACATTGTCATTGATGGCCCAGTGCCACCCTGATATTTGTCGATTCACCACTCAGATTGTTACTGGCTTCATGGACTAGCTATCCTGAAGGGTTTATCCCTACTTGTGGCTAGGATCATGGACTAGGACCTTGTCTTTAGGGGTAGGGGCAATCTGGGGACCATGACCTTTAGAAGTCTAGACCCACCCTAAAATCCACACTTATAGATTGTCTTTGTGGCCAACCAATCTAGAAGTTGCCCCTGTAGGTACCTTTATAAGTCTTACCTCTTAGGACAACGGGAGGCGTGCAACTTCTCTCTTTTCTTTAATCTCTTTTATTTATTTATTTATTAACAATGAAGGTGGTAGCGAATCCATGTCGCTTCGGGCCCAAATGATCCACAAAATGGGTAGTGTTTTAAACACCCCATAGCCTTTGGGTTCACAACCCTACAAGGACCTTTTCTTTGCTATATATTTATTTATTTATTTTTATTTTCTTTTTTGGTAACAGATTTATTTTGTGAAGGAAGGGCCATTGCCATCCACATAGCAAGAAATGGAAGTGTCTCACTCTAGCAATGCAGTCAACTCAAGAAGGAACATTAAAATTGATGTGAAGATCAATGATGTGAAAACTTTGATAGAAATCAGTCAGTTAATGCCGAAAGAAGTATGCTCATAGTTTGTAAGTAAGTACGGGAGAATCTTGGACTTGTTGCACATTCATGTAGATGCTAGGGGTTTGAGCGCATTGGCCCAATATTGGTACCCGAATCTGATTTGCCGAATTTGGACACGGCACCAACTATAGAAGAATATGCTTACATGTTAAGGATACCTCTTCCAAAGGAGCTGCGTGTCTATCTCTACTATGGCCAACATGTTAGTGATGGGAAGGTGGCAGAACTGTTAGGAGGGCAATTGAAGCCATTAGGCAAAATGGAAAAGGGAACTGTTAGAGGTTTGAAGCGGAGGTTCCTTGAAGTTCATCTCTGAGGATTGACCCAACGACAGAACTGGCCCGTGTTCAAGCGTGTGCTAGCTTTAACCATCTACGGTTTGGTGCTTTTCCCCTTTGTACCAGACATGGTAGATTATGCAACCATGAATGTCTTCTACAAGGCCGAAGAATATAATGCGAATCCTATTCCCGCAATTCTGGCAGAAACCTTTCTCTCGCAGCAAGTTGTTCACGAAAATCAACAAGGCAAACTAAGACGCTGTGCACAATTGATGTATGTCTGGATCGTCACCCACATGTATGCTCGCAATTACATTGGTGAGATAGATGACCCCTTAAAAAGGTTCCACCGTGTGCAAATAAAGCCAAATAATCTTTTCAAATGGATACGGGAGTTCAATGAAATTGATTCAAAGTCCTTTAATTGGATGTGTCCATGGTACAGAGGAAATACAGTCATTTTTCAGTTGTGGAAATTTCTCAAATGTTCCTTTGATGGGGCCTAGGGGTTGTGTCATATTCTCCATCACTTGTGATCCGACAATTAAAATGGACTCAACATGAACCGCCTGAAGAGGTCTTAGGTGGAATCTCTCTCTTATATCAAGAATGTGAAGTTGTCAAGAACACAGCAGCGGCAATCAGACTGGCTTGGAGTGACATTCGTGTATTTGGATCACAGGAGCTAGGAAAGCAAATTATCTCTCATACTAAAGGCTACGACACATGGAGGAAAGCAAGGGGAGGGGACAACGTAATCCCAGAGATGGTCCCACACAAGGAGGGAAATCATTTGACCGAAGCACAGATGTTAGAAAAGATTGAAATTTTGAAGGCTCGGATAGGGGTACCAGAGGATAAGAATCAAACGGATCAAATCACCATCGTCACCCTTCACCGCAAGATCCAGAAGTTAAGCATGACGATAGAACATTTGAAGGATGAATGTGCTGATGCGTATGAAGCCACAGGCCCAGCCAAGAAAGCAAGGAAAGATAATATGAAGGAGCCAAAAGTTCGTGAACTACGAGCAAAAATAGAAGATAAAGGACGAGTACTAGCAAGAGTTCTTAAAGAAAGAGAAGAATCAGAGGTGAAGGTCAGGATGCATATTCAAACCATTGAGATACTGGATGAGAGGTTGGGATCTTTGAAGCAGGCACTGGCCCACACCGAGCATTATTATGATGAAGGTTGGAATGTTGTTGCAACATGTCGCAAGTCACTAGCAAAGGCACAAGAAAAAGAAGCACAACTTTGGATGAGGGTACGAATGCTCGAGAGAGAGAGAAAAGCCAATATGAAGAAGATGTCCGGCAACAGGAAGAATGGTTAAAAAATTGGCAATTAGTAGCAGAAAATTTGAAGGCTGATAGAGATGCTTGGAGGAGAAGATATGAATACTTGTCAGGCAGTTTGCGATTCCATGCTTCCCAGTTTGCAAGTTACCTCGAAGAGGCGTCAGTTCAGACCTACATGAGTGTTGAGTCTGTAATACCCCCGAAAGTGGTCAACTTCATGAAATATTGTAAAAGGCTTGCCAGTGGATTCAAAAAGAAAGTCCCAAAACTTTTGATGTAATTGTTTCTATTTTATAAGGCATTGTACTTCTCTCTTTGATGAAATGAAAGATGTTTTGATTATGTCCATGAGTGAATTCTCCCTCAACTAGTTGCATCAATGGATCACATTGCTAGTAAGTGGTGCACTTCATTGAGGAACGCATATTCCCATGGATTGGTCATCAACCACACACAACCTAAGGGGGACGTACCCCTAGAGTTATGTGTGGGGAGGAAGTGTCTTGCTATGTGGAAACGGTCTCCCCTCGCAATAATATTTCAGGATCATTTATCTTCATTTACCATATTTGCTTTTTTTTAAAAAAAAGATCTCCATGATTTTGTAGTTCGATCACCGAACAATTGCTCCAAGACACCCCTATCGCACTCGATCACAGACAAGAGCCATGGCGGATGAACTAGAAGAAGGCCAAGAGACCAGGGATGAAGTCAGTCAAATCAAGGATCAGATGACTAAGATGATGGAGATCCTATAAGCAATGCAGAAGGAAAAGAACACAGGAGAACCCTCCAGCCTCAAACGAAGGTCATCCAGTCACACCTCTCATCCCGCCTAGTTTTGCTCAGTTTCCTATTCAAGGGTTCAATCATCCCGGGGCCATGATGCCACTCGCTGTTTATCCAAGCAACCAAGCTCATCTTTCATTTGACCCGAACAATCCCCTATACGGTTTGCCTCATGGATTTGTGCCACCAACGGCCCCTGCCCCACAGGATGGCATTCAAAACCCCGAGCATACCACCCAGACACAAACCCCCACCAATGCTGTCAAAATGCCACAAGCACAAACTGTCGATCCTACGGATGGTAACACCCCGACAGTGACACCTTCTGCTAATCCAAAACCCCCGCAGTACACCCTACATTATAGACCCCATGGGGCTCAAACGATGAAAAATTTCGGATCCCCCTACACGCCGTACTATTTCCCCCAGAATATGTATGTTGAAACTCCGGTGAATCAGTTAGGAGGGAGTTCCCAACCTAAAGAAAAGTTGGAAGTGCTAGAGGAAAGATTACGGGTCATTGAAGGAGTAAATAGTTATGGTCTTCAGGATGCCTCGGAACTTTGTCTGGTGCCAAATGTTGTAATTCCGCCGAAATTTAAGGTGCCTGATTTTGACAAATATCGGGGAACCACTTGTCCCAAAAACCATTTGACCATGTATGTTAGGAAGATGGCATCATATGCCCAAGATGATAAGCTCTTTATTCACTTCTTCCAAGACAGTTTAACTGGCGTAGCTTCAAATTGGTACACGCATCTCGAACGAGCACACATCCGATCCTTCAAAGATCTAGCAAAGGCATTCCTGAAGCAGTACAAGTACAATGTTGACATGGCTCCCGATAGAATGCAACTCCAAAATATGTCAAAAAGGGACGTAGAGACTTTCAAAGAGTATGCACAACGATGGAGGAAACTGTCTGCTTGGGTGGAGCCTCCCTTAGCCGAGAAAGAAATTGTAGCAATGTTCATTGATACACTCCAGTCGCCCTTCTATGATAGGATGATTGGGAGTGTGTCATCAAACTTTTCTGACATGGTCATCATCGGTGAGAGAATTGAAAGTGGAATGAGGAATGGCAAGATCACCGAGACTTCAGTAGGGAACGGCCCAAAGAAAGCCCCATTTGTGAAAAAGAAAGAGGGAGAAGCACATGCAATAACCTTTGAACAAAAGAAACCGAACCAATGGAGACCGAACCAAACACTCGCCTTCCAAGCCCAATACGCCCCATATTACCAGCCACCTCCATATCACCAAGCCAACCAGCCATACATCGCTGCCACCTCACAATTTCCAAATCCTCAACAGATGGCTCCTTACCGACCATCATGCCCTTATCAGCCTCAAACACACCCTACCATGCCACCTCAAATTGTTCAACCCCTAAATCCAAACCCAAACACCAGCCAAACAAGACCACCGTATAACTCGAAAATAAAACCAGTGCGTTTTGACCCGATACCCATGACCTACACTGAACTATTCCACCAACTTGTGAGCAAATCCGTGCTAACTCCTATCCCGACAAGACCAATAGACCCTCCTTATCCAAAGTGGTATGACCCAAATGCTCAATGTGAATATCACGATGGGGCCACAAGTCATTCCACCGAGAGTTGTAAAGCTTTGAAGTTTAAGGTGCAAGACCTGATTAATGCTAAATGGTTGAGCTTTCAGAAGGATGCTCCAAATATGGCACAGGGTCCTATGCCAAATCATGGGAGTTCGGGAGTCAATGCCATTGAAAGCTTCTTGGAACATACTCTCAAGAGTAAAGTGGCTGATGTTAGGACTCCTATGAGAGTTGTTTTCAGAGAGATGTGCAAATACGGATTGATCCAAATCCCGATCATGGAAGAAAAGGCTCTCGATGGAGAGATAAGGTGTGACTTCGACGGGAATATGGGGCATTCGATTGAAGACTGTGCAGAGTTTCGACAAGTTGTGCAATAGTTAATAGATATGAAGATTATCTTAATTGGTTGTGAATCAAATGAGTATGCCATTAACATGATTGCTGAATCTCCAGTTAAGATAACTCCTTTTACTATTGTGGTTAATCCTCGACCGATTCCTGAGCATGTCGCCCCAAAACCAATGGTGATATATTATTCTGAGAAACAACCTTTGCCGATTTCGAGTGGGCCAGCACCGATTGTCATCCGAGTCCCAGGTCCTTTCCCATACAAGGACACCAAAGCGGTGCCGTGGAAATATGATATGAGGTTAAACCAAATCCTTCCAACGGGACCACCGTGGTTACCAACATTTCGGGGGTTGGTGGAATGACTAGGAGTGACCGCATTTATACCCCAGAGGTACTGCAAAGGAAGGAAACAGAAAATGAAGGAAAATATTGCAAAGGGAAAGAGAAGGTGGAAGCAAGAGGGGGTGAGAATAAAAAGGAGGTATCTGATGAAGAGGTCGGCGAATTCTTGAAGTTCATCAAGCAAAGTGAATACAGGGTTGTGGATCAGTTGAATCAAACTCCCGCTCGGATATCTCTTTTGTCTCTGTTGATGAACTCTGAGCCACATAGGAGAGTACTGATGAATGTGTTGAATCAAGCTCATGTCTCCCATGACATCACAGTTGATAAGCTCGATAACATTGTAGGTAACATAGTCGCTGATAATTATGCCACTTTCACCGATGATGAAATATCAGCTGAAGGTATCGGGCACAACAAGGCATTGCACATTTCTGTGAAGTGTCGAGATCATGTCATGGCTAGGGTTCTCATTGATAATGGCTCTTCTTTGAATGTAATGCCAAAGTCAATACTGGCAAAGTTGCCTTTCAATGGAACTCATATGAAGCCAAGCACAATGATTGTAAGAGCTTTCAATGGCACCCGAAGGGAAGTCATGGTAGAAATTGAATTGCCCATTCAGATTGGCCCTTGCACCTTTGAAATACTCTTCCAAGTAATGGACACCACACCAACTTACAACTGTCTCCTAGGACGACCATGGATCCATTCGTCTGGAGCTATACCTTCCATATTGCACCAGAAGGTGAAGTTCTTTGTTGATAGTAAGTTGATAATTGTTTCTGGAGAGGAGGATATGTTAGTAAGTAAGCCATCAACAACCTCTTACATCGAAGCTGCCGAGGAAGCTCTCGAGACCGCCTTCCAGTCGTTTGAAATTGCCAATGCCACTTATGTTGGGGAGGGAGCTCCACTATTGAAACCTCAGTCATCTAAAGCTTCCATTATGATGGCCAAGGTTATGCTCGAATGAGGATACCAACCTGGAAGTGGTTTGGGGAAGAATAGCCAAGGTGTCGCTGACATCCTCATGCTCACTGAGAACAAGGACAGGTTTGGGTTGGGATACAAACCCACCAAGGCCGACAAGATGAGGGTTATAGAAGAGAAGAAAAGAAAGAGGTTGGCTCGGCTGGAAAATCGTGAATACGAGGCTGAAAGGGTTCCCATCTGTGACATTCAACATAGCTTCCGAAGCATAGGGTTCGCATTCCTGGACCAAGTAGCAGCTATTGAAGATGATTATCCCACCGATCATGGTGTCAATGTAGTGTATCCATGTTCTCCAGATACAGAGTTCAACAATTGGGAGATCATTGAGTTCCCCAGGACCATAGAGTCTTTTTCCAAGTAATTCTGTAATGCTTATCCTTTAGCTTTGCCCAAGGCTTTAGGAATTTGGTTGTAATGGGCTTACTTGTTTCCGCTTCAGTATAACTTATCAATAAATGCATGCATTCAATATCTCTGTGTTTGTTATCTCATTTATTTTTTTCATTTTTTTTTATTTTTTTTCTACTTTCGCCTTTACCCACCGTTTTCCCACCAATAAATGAAGTCTTTTGCATTATTTTTGGCTTTAACCTTTATTCATTTATCTTTCCCTGATAACTATCAAAATGCAGATCTAAAAGTGACTCTCTCGAAAATGATAGTGTTAGTAACTCAACGTACAATTTTGACTATCACATTGATCATACTGACGAGGCTGTTGATGATGGCGGGGAAGTCCCTCGTGAACTATTGAGGTTGGTAGAACAAGAAGCCAGGGAAATTCGGCCCCAGGAAGAGCCGAGTGAACTAATCAATTTGGGAATCAAAGATGATAAAAAAGAGGTCAAGATTGGCCTTTCCCTCAAAGAAAAGGAGCGAAGCAGGTTGTTCAGGTTGTTGATGGATTATAAAGATGTTTTCGTATGGTCGTATCAAGACATGCCAGGGTTAGACCCCAGTGTAGCAGAACACAAATTACCATTAAAGCTGGAGTGTCCTCCAATAAAGCAGAAGCTACGAAGGATGAAAGTAGAAATGTCTCTAAAGATCAAGGAGGAGGTCAAGAAACAACTGGATGCAGGTTTCCTAGAAGTTGTAAAGTGCCCTCAATGGGTTGCTAACATCGTCCATGTCCCCAAGAAATATGGAAAGGTTCGAATGTGTGTTGACTATCGAGATCTGAACAGAGCTAGCCCAAAAGATGACTTTCCTCTGCCTCACATTGACGTTCTTGTAGATAATACTGCTCAACATTCATTATTCTCTTTCATGGATGGATTCTCGGGATATAATCAGATCAAGATGGCACCTGCAGATATGGAGAAAACTACATTTGTCACTTTATGGGGAACCTTTTGCTACAAGGTTATGCCCTTTGGCTTGAAAAATGCTGGGGCAACATATCAGCTGGCTATGGTGGCTTTATTCCATGACATGATGTATAAGGAGATAGAAGTTTATGTAGATGACATGATCGCCAAGTCCATATCCGAAGATGACCATGTTGATAATTTGCAGAAACTTTTTGAGCGGTTAAGAAAGTTTAAGCTCCGACTGAATCCAGCCAAATGCACTTTTGGAGTGAAATCAGGCAAGCTTCTGGGGTTCATTGTTAGTCAAAGAGGAATATAGGTTGATCCTGAAAAGGTTCGAGCAATCATCGATATGCTAGCACCTCGAACGGAGAAGGAAGTTCGTGGGTTTTTAGGAGGATTGAACTACATTACCCGGTTCATTTCCCAACTAACCGCGACATGTGAACCAATCTTTAAATTGCTACGCAAAAATCAGGCTGTAACATGGAATGAAGATTGTCAAAAAGCCTTTGAGAAGATCAAACAATACCTACAGGAGCCTCCAGTCTTGGTTCCCCCAGTGCCGGGAAGACCTCTCATCATGTATTTGACTGTGCTAGATGAATCTATGGGTTGCGTACTGGGGCAGCACGATGAGTCGGGAAGAAAGGAACATGCCATCTATTATCTAAGTAAGAAGTTCACCAGTTGTGAAGCCAACTACTCACTGCTAGAATGCACTTGCTGTGCTTTAGCATGGGCGGCTCGCCGTTTGAGGCATTACATGTTGTGTTATACTACCTAGTTGGTGTCCAAAATGGATCCAATCAAGTAAATCTTTGATAAGCCTGCTCTGACTGGAAGAATTGCTCGCTGGCAAGTCCTGCTATCAGAATACGACATAGTCTATGTCACCCAGAAAGCAGTAAAAGGTAGCGCTCTTGCAGAATATCTAGCCAATCAGCCAGTAGAAGATTATGGATCGATGCAATGTGATTTCCCAGATGAAGATATAATGGCTTTGTTTGATCACAAGCAATCACCGGGAAAAGAAAAGTGGACCTTGTTATTTGATGGAGCTTCTAATGCATTGGGACACGGAATCGGTGCAATCTTAATCTCACCGGAAAATTATTATTTCCCTATCACTGCGAGGCTCTGCTTCGATTGTACAACAATATAGTCGAATACGAAGCTTGTGCACTAGGGATCCTGGCAGCAATAGAGTCAAAAGTAAGGATATTGGAGGTATATGGAGACTCTGCATTAGTCATCCACCAGCTAAAAGGGGAATGGGAAACCCGCGATGCCAAGTTAATCCCGTATCGTGATTACATCAAAGGTTTGATCGAGCAGTTTGACGAAGTCACATTTCATCATATTCCTCGAGAGGATAACTAATTAGCTGATGCGCTGTCTACCCTGTCCTCGATGTTTAAAGTGAGTGATGAAAGAAATCTGCCACTCATCAAAATGGAAAGTCGTGATCATCCTGCATATTGTCAAGTGGTAAAGGAAGAGCCCGGTCAAGAGCCGTGGTACCATGACATCAAACATTTATTGCAAAGAAGGGAATACCCCCAGGTGCTTCAGAAAATGACAAAAGAACTCAAGAAGACTTGCAATGGGTTTCTATTTAGATAAGGGTATTCTCTACAAAAGTAATCATGATATGGTACTGTTAAGATGTGTTGATGCAAAAGAGGCCAAACAGATAATTGAGGATGTACATGAAGGGTTGTTTGGGACCCACGCGAATGGTCACGCAATGGCAAGAAAAATCTTGAGGACGGGCCATTATTGGTTGACAATGGAGGCTGATTGCTTTAATTATGCGAAGAGGTGCCATAAATGCCCCAAAAGCTTCAAATGGGCACCGCTTCATTGTGGTTGCCATTGATTATTTCACAAAGTGGGTGGAGGCTGCATCATATGCCAATGTGACCAAGAACGTCGTGATCAAGTTTGTCAAAAGAGAGGTAATTTGTCATTTTGGGTTGCCGAGTGAGATTATCACTAACAATGCGACCAACTTGAACAACAAGATGATGAAGGAGATGTATGAAAACTTCAAGATAAAACATCACAATTCTTCCCCGTACCGCCCAAAGATGAACGAGGCAGTTGAGGATACTAATAAAAATATCAAGAAGATTGTCCAAAAGATGGTAGTGATGTATAAAGATTGGCACGAGATGTTACCTTTTGCTCTGCACGGCTATCGTACCTCTATTCGCACCTCGACAGGGGCAACGCCATATTCTTTAGTGTATGGGATGGAGGCAGTGCTCCCGATTGAAGTAGAGATCCCCTCATTAAGGGTACTGAGAGAAGCAGAACTGGAAGAAGCTGAGTGGGTTCAGGATCGACTAGACCAATTGAACCTCATCGAAGAGAAGAGATTAACAGCATTGTGCCACGGTCAATTGTACCAGAAAAGGTTGATGAGGGCTTACGAGAAGAAAGTACGCCCCTGGCAGTTTCGGGAAGGTGATCTGGTGCTCAAAAAGATCCTACCAATCCAAAAGGATCATCGAGGGAAGTGGACCCCGAACTACGACGGACCTTACGTAGTGAAAAAGGCATTCTCTGGAGGGGCTTTAATTCTCATCAGGATGGATGGGGAAGATCTTCCACTCCCTGTAAACTCAAATGCAGTCAAAAAGTATTATGCTTGAACACACTTCCCAAGAAGAGGAAGAAAAGAAAAGAAAAAGTGAAAAAATAGAAAAAGAGAAGCTCGCTAGACTGAAAATCTTAAAAGACAGTCTAGGCAAAAGTTAGAGCAACCCGCTAGGCTGAAAACCTGAAAAGGCGGTCTAGGCAGAAGTTAGGGTTCAAAAAAAAAGCATAACAATGGAAGTGTCGTCAAGCCGATGAACTGGGGCAGTCGGTAGGTTGGATGTATGAAAACTAGGGCAAACAACATCTCTGAAGCCAATGAATGAGCAGTCAAGATTGTATGAGGGATACTAACATTGGTCATTGAGAGAGACATCACCTGAGGAGATGCGATTCTACTCCACAATGTTTTGCAATTTATGCTTTGTATACCTTTTTCAATCCAAATATAATGACATTGACTTCCTTTATTTTATTTCGCTACCTTTGTCCTTTTCTCTTAACTTTTGTCATTTGTATGTATGCATTTATCCTGACAAGTATATACTGAAATGTGAAACAAGTATCGGTGTTTTTTAAGTAGTTAGAATTCCTTGGAAAGTCTCAAAAGATCATGGGGGGCACGATGCTTCCCCTATAAAGGGCACTGAAGAAAGGAAGGGATATTGAGAATCAACCATCGATATAATTATCATCAAGAACGTCTATCATCAGAAGATAAAAGTGCAGGATATCTTTTTTGATAATATAGGACTTGTTTTAGTTCATCCTCAAGACTAACTGCGATCCATGCTTTTAAGGGGTCAAGGAGCCAATAATGAAAAGACACAGCAAAAGGAAATAATTTCATCAAAAGTATCTTTTGCATTGCGCCAAAAATAATAAGGGTTTCTCCATTAGCATTCATCAATGAAAGGCATCTTATGCATTATCATTCTATCAATGAGCAAAATCCACTTTCATATCGCATTTGGCTATAGGACCTTACAATCTTTTATCTTTATGTTCGAGCTTCTGACGGGCAATCCACCCCGTAAGCTCTTTTATCTTTATGTTCGAGCTTCTGACGGGCAATTCACTCCGTGAGCTCTTTTATCTTTCTGTTCGAGCTTCTGACGGTCAATCCACTCCGTGAGCTCTTTTATCTTTCTGTTCGAGCTTCTGACGGGTAATCCACCCCGTAGGCTCTTTTACCTTTCCGTTCGAGCTTCTGACGGGCAATCCACCCCGTAAGCTCATATTATCTTTTATTCGAGCTTCTGACGGGCAATCTACCCCGTAGGATCTTTTACCTTTCCGTTCGAGCTTCTGATGGGCAATCCACCCCGTAGGCTCCTTTATCTTCCCGTCCGAGCTTCTGACGGGCAATCCACCCCGTAAGCTCATTTATCTTTTTGTTGGAGCTTCGACGGTACCATACCTCGTAAGCTCTTTTCTTGTCAAGCTTCAGCGGATACCCTACTCCGCAAGCATTCTATCTTTTTGTCGTCAAGCTTCTGACGGGCAATCCATCCCGTAAGCTCTTTATCTTTCTGTACGAGCTTCTGACGGGCAATCCAACCCGTGAACTCTTTTATCTTTCTATTCAAGCATCTAACAAACAATCCACCCTGCAAGCTTTTTAAGTGTAAATCTCAGTGGGCGATCCAACCCGCAGGTTCTTTACAGCAAATCGTATTATAGTCATAGGTCTTTTGCTTCTCAGAATAACCCGGACAAAATTGGAGTTCCTGTCTTTACTAATTTCTTATAACGATAATTTGTTAACTATGGTTACACCTATTATCTAATAAGAAACAAGTAAAGAGGGGCAGCTGTGAACACATAATTTTGTCTGGATGCTTTTTAATTAATGTTTTGAAATAAAAAATAAAAAATAAAAAATAAAATGTAAAAAATAAATAACTTTGCAAGGAAAAAATAATTTTGAGCCTAATTTCATTTCCTTGTTGAAGATGCCTTTTAGTCCATCATCCAACCCATTTATCTTGGCCCATTACATGATCACACTGGCCCAAATTCATTTTCATTGTTACAAGTTTTGTTGAGCCCACATACAAGCCCAAGTAAAAAAAAGAAGCAAGATAGAAAATAGAGAAAAGTAAGTTTTCTACCTTTAAAAAAAAATAAAAATAAAAACTTCTTCTGAAAAAAATTTCTCCACTAATTCACTCCACCACGGCTCTCACAAGGCTCAAGGCAATTAGGCTCCATTTTTGGGCAATTTTCAAAACTCGAAAAAAGCATTTGCCTAGATCAGAGGAAGAAGAAACATAAATAGAAATTGAAAGGATCTGAGCATGGTAACCTCTGCAACACTCAAGCTTGCAAGGTCCCAATGACAATGAGCAGAGTTCATCTCCTTCTACAAATAGAGGACAACAACAACACAAAGGGGAGGGGGGAGATAGAGAGGAGAGAGCATGCAGAAAATTAAAATTCTGAGGAAGGGGAGGACGAAAATCAGTTATTGAGGGGTCCTTCTAGCCACCATCTTCTCCTTCAAAATCAGAACCTTCACCCTTGACCCCCAAAAAAATTCTCAGAACCCATCTTCAACACCCATTTTATATAACCTCGCCCATCTTCAACATTTTATTTTCACCATAACCTCCATCCTACCCAAATCACAAAAAACTAATCCAAATCCAACAACCATAAAAACAGAAAAGAGAAGTAAAAGGAGATCCCTGCTCTATTCTTCACTGTTGCCACCGCACCTTGCCGTCGCCTCACGCTCGCACGGTTCATATCCGCGCATCCGTGACCCACACCGGTCGCCGCCACTTCGCTCGTCCAGCCGCCACCCACATCAACCATCCGCCACAAACGCTGCTACTTCGATGTCAGTCCGCTCCGCACAAGCCGCCACGTGCCAGGCTACCATCCTCGCCGCCATCGCGCCGTCCTCCTCCGCGCGTCCGTCGGGCTCTTTGGTCCCTCTTTGCAGTGGTAACCATGGAGACTCTGATAATCTCCTTTCTCCTTAGTTATTCTTTTTGGACTTTTGTTTTTAAGTTATGTTATTAGGTTATGAATTTTAAGGGTTTGGGTTTAATGGCAGTTGGTGGCCCAACTTGTTCTTTTATTTTTTTGGTTTGTTACTTTTTGTTTCATTAGAGCATTGGGCCCTTTCATTTGGGTCAGGTCCTTTCTTTCTTTTCTTCTTTTTTTTTTGTTTTTTTTAAAAAATTTAGTAAAAAATTTCAAAGAACAATTTCTTTCAAAACAAAATTTTATAAAATAAAATAGAAACATCTTTTTTAATTCACGTAACAATCTACGACATTGATGTATGATTTTCATCCTCAAGTGTCGTATGAATTGTAAGGGTTCAACGTATAGTTTGGCTATCTTTAATCCTGTGTAGAAGTGAATTCCATTTTTATTAAAAGACAATAAAATATTTTCAATTTGCCCTCTCATCAAATTTTAACCTTGTTTATAAAATAAAATCTTTTGAATTCACGCAATAATCTATGACATTGATGTATGATTTTCATCCTCAAGTATCATATGAATTGTAAAGGTTTATCGTATAGCTTGACTATCTTTAACCACATACAAGAGTGAATTCCATTTTTGTTAAAAGATAATAGAATATTCTCAATAATAAAATATTTTCAATTTGCTCTCTTATCAAATTTTAACATTTCTTTTATAAAATAAAATCTTTCGGACTCATGCAGCAATCTACAATGTTGATGTATGATTTTTCATCCTCAAGTGTTGTATAAATTGTAAGGGTTTATCGTATAGCTTCGCTATCTTTAACCTTGTGCAAGGGTGAATACTCATTTTTCTGAAAAATAATGTTTTCAATTTTCTCTCCTAACAATTTTTTTTATATATCCAAATTTATTAGCTGAAATATCTTTTTGAATTCACGCAACAATCTACGATGTTGATGTATGAATTTTCATCCTCAAGTGGCGTATTTATTATAAGGGTTTATCGTATAACACTTCTATCTTCGACCCTGTGCAAAAGTGAATTTGCTCTGAAATAAAATCTTTTCTTAATATAAAATAAAAAAATCAAATATTTCCCAAAAATTAAAATCAATCAACCAATCAAACTTTTTCCAAAAGAACTACGTGGCTTTGAGTTTCCCATCGCACCCGGGAATACTTAGGAGCAAGATAAATCATCTTGTCAAGCCAAAACTAATTTTTTTTTCTTTTTTTATCTCTTTTTATGTTAAGATGATTAGTCAAAATAATTAAACTTTTCAATTTTTAGAGATGCTCTATAGACACGGTGCCATGTTCAGTCCCTTAGATATGAGGTTTCCCAGTGGACTCATGTGCCATGTTCAACCTCATTTAATTTTTATAAACAATAAATTTAAAAATGTAAAAATTAATAAAAACTTAAAATATTAAAAATTAAAAATATTCTTGTAAATAATTTTTGTGGTAAAATAAATATTTAAAAGGTTATTAAAATGTTTTTGCACAATTAACTTGAGGTACCATTTTTTAAACGGGCAATGTGGGGTGCTAACACCTTCCCTACTCGTAACCGACTCCCGGACTCGTCTCTCTCTTTTTTTAGACCAGTTTACCTTTAAATAATTGAGTTTTCTAAGATTTTCCCAATAAAATTTTAGTGGCGGCTCCTCTGTTTGTTTTTACCTCTTTTTTCGCGTCGCCCGGACGGTACGGTCGCGACAAAGGTCCTAAAGAATAGACATGACTGCTGGAGCTAGTTCAAGTGGAAGTCACCAGACTGAAGGAGCTTCCCTAACCAGACCTGCTTACTTCAATGGAGAAAACTACAACTATTGGAAAGATAGATTTCAATGGTTCATTCTATCTACAAAATCTTATACTTGGGATGTCATTACAGATGGTCCATTCATTCCCAAGAATGATGATAACATTGACAAACCAAAAGCTCGGTGGACTACTACAGAAAAGACAAAATGGGAGCTGAACCACAAAGCTAGATATAACATCATTTGTGCTCTCAGTCCAGAGGAGTTTGAGAAGGTATGTGCTTGTGACTCTGCCAAAGAAATATGGGACACTTTAGCTGTCACACATGAAGGAACAGCCAAAGTCAAAGTGTCAAAGATTGTCATACTTGTCAGAAAGTATGAACTGTTTGTCATGGAGGAAGGAGAATCTGTTGCTCAAATGATAGGAAGACTTCAAACTATAGTCAACAAATTAAAATCTCTTGGCAAAGTCTATACCAATGCTGGGAAGGTTGGAAAGATTCTGAGAAGTCTACCTAAACAGTGGAGACCTTTGGTCACTGCTATCTCTCAAGCCAAGGATCTCACTACCTTGAGTATGGATGAACTTCTTGGAACACTCGCTGTTCATGATCAAGAACTTGGAGATGAAGTTGCACCAAAGAAGGGCAAGTCAATTGCTCTGAAAGCTGATCAAAAGTCAGCAAAAGTTTCCAAGGCTCTGAAGGCAGATGAGTCATCCAGTGATGCTGACCTATCAGCTCTCGAGGATTTTGAGAGTGATGAAGAATTGTCTCTCCTGACCAAGAAGATAAAGCTTCTCCTACAGAAAAAGAAGTTCAAGAGGGATAAGTCATTCAAAAGGTTCAACAAGGACAAGAACTTCAAAGAATCCACCTCAACAGACAAAAGTCCAATTGTTTGCTATGAGTGCATGAAGCTTGGTCACATCAAGGCTGAATGTCCTCAACTCAAGAAGGCCCCTTTTAAGAAATTCTTCAAGAAGAAGAAAGGAATGATGGCTACTTGGGAGGATCTGGAGTCAACATCTTCTGATGAAGAAACAGAGGAAGAAGCCAATATCTGTTTGATGGACAACACTGACTCAGATTCTGACGATGAGGTACATCCTGACTATGAGGAATTACTTGATGCCTATGAGGAGTTGATGGAGGAATCCAAATGCTTATCTAAAGCCTTCAAATCTCTCAAAAGAGAGTATGTAAAGCTCATCAGTGACCATAAACAGAAACCTCAAGAGTGCGAGAAGCTGGCTAAAGAGAATAGTAAGCTAAAGACTGAAAAGTCTAATGAAGCTAAGATCTCAAGTGAAACATCACCATATGAAGCAGTTGAAAATATTCAACAGAAAGTGGAAGAGCTCACCTCTGATCTTGCCAAATTTGTTAATGGTAGAGACAATCTGACTAAGCTACTTGGCAGTCAGAGGCACTCTATTAACAAAGAAGGTATTGGATATGTCCATCAGACACATCATAAGGTATCAACTAAAGCTTCTACAGTATTTGTTAAGTCAACTGTAACCAAATCTACACTTGTTTGTAACTTCTGTGGAAAAACTGGACATGTTATGTCTAAGTGTGTCCATAAGAAGAGAAGGAAGTCTTAACAGACTCCTAGAACTAACAAAAAAGGACCCAGAAAAATATGGGTACCTAAAGATCAAATAATTTTTGTTGCAGATGTCCTCAACAGGACAAAGAAAACACCACTGCTGGTACCTGGACAGTGGCTGCTCGCGTCATATGACAGTAGAAAGGTCTATGTTCCCAGACCTCCAACTTAAGAAAGAAGGACACGTTGCCTTCGGAGGGAATCAAAAAGGGAAAGTTATAGGAATTGGTACTATTGGTGGTAAACCCCTTCTTCCCTCTATATCTAATGTTCTTATGGTTAAAGGATTAAGACACAATTTGCTTAGCATAAGTCAATTATGTGATAGTGGTTTTGATGTTTCCTTTACCAAGGATATATGCATAGTTAAAGATTGTTGTGGCAAAACATTCTTTTCAGCTAAAAGGCAACAAAATCTTTATAAGATTGAACTGTCTGATCTCTCAAATCAAAGTGTAACCTGTCTGATGTCTAAAGAGGATGAGAGATGGTTATGGCATAAGAAACTAGGACATGCTAGTATGAAACTCATTTCTGAATTAAAAAGGAATAATCTCGTAATAGGATTGCCCGATATTAGTTTTAAGAAATATGTTTTGTGTGATGCATGTCAGAAAGGTAAACAGATAAAATCAAGTTTCAAATCTAAAAACCAAGTATCAACCTCCAGACCTCTTCAGTTGTTACACATGTATCTGTTTGGACCAGTTAGTGTTGCCAGCCTGGCTGGAAGAAAATATGGAATTGTCATAGTTGATGACTATTCCATATACACATGGGTACTCTTCCTAACACACAAGGATGAGTCTTTTAAGGCTTTCTCAGTATTCTACAAAAGAGTATAAAATGAGCAGGGTTTCTGTATTTCTATCCTTAGAAGTGATCATGTGGGAGAATTTGAAAATGAGCAGTTTAGACAATTCTGTGAGGAGCATGGAATCTCTCACAATTTCTCTGCACCTAGAACTCCATAGCAAAGTGGAGTGGTTGAGAGAAATGATAGATCTGCGTAAGAGATGGCTAGATCTATGCTCAATGAAAATAATCTCCCTAAGTACTTCTGGGCAGAAGCGGTAAACACTACTTGTATGTACAAAACAGAATAATTATTAGGCCTTTTCTAAAAAGGACTCCTTATTAATTGTGGAAACGAAAAAGCCCCAACATATCTTATTTTCATGGTTTTGGATGTGAATGTTTTATTCTGAATACCAGAGATAATCTTGGAAAGTTTGATTCTAAGGTAGATAAAGGTATTTTCATAGGATATTCTGAAAAGTCTAAGGCTTTTAGACTATACAATTCAAGAACTTGTATTATTGAAGAATCTATTCATGTTAAATTCAATGATGGATTAAAGAGTGATAAAGAACTATCAAATCTAGAAGATGATCTTGCAGGTCTTGATATAAACAAGACAGAAAGTCAACAACCCGATCTAACCAAAACAGAACCTCTGCCTGAGGCTGAAAGACAACTGGAACAGACGAGTTAGCAGACAAGTCAAGATCTTCATGATGATCTCAAAAGAGATTGGAAGTTCAACACTCATCATCCTAAGGATCTTATTATCGGAAATCCTTCTGAATGAGTAAGAACAAGATCCACATTAAGAGAATCAAGCAATGTGGCCTTTATTTCAGATTTGGAGCCTAAACGCATTGAAGAAGCACTTGAGGATGAAAGCTGGATTCTTGCCGTGCAAGAAGAACTTAACCAGTTCAACAGAAATGATGTATGGACTCTTGTCTCTAAGCCTAAAAACAAGTCGGTTATTGGAACAAGATGTGTCTTCAGAAACAAATTGGATGAAGATGGTAAAGTTGTTAGAAATAAGGCAAGGTTAGTAGCTCAAGGCTATAACCAACAAGAAGGTATTGATTATACTGAAACCTTTGCACCTGTAGCTGGAATAGAAGCCATACGCATTTTAATGTCATATGTTGCACAACACCAAATTACCCTGTTTCAAATGGATGTAAAAAGTGTTTTTCTAAATGGTATAATTGAAGAAGAAGTGTATATTAAACAACCCCCTAGTTTTGAGGATACTGATAAACTAGATCACGTTTTCAAACTTTAAAAGGTATTATATGGTTTGAAACAAGCACCTAGAGCATGGTATGATAGACTTAATTATTTTCTCATGCATAATGATTTTACTAGAGAACAAGTAGACACTGCTCTGTTCAAAAGACGCTCTAAAGAGAACTTTATTATAGTTCAAATATATGTTGATGATATTATTTTTGGAGCAACTAATGAAAAGCTGTGCAAGTAATTTTCAAATCTAATGCAAGCTGAATTTGAGATGAGCATGATGAGAAAATTGAAGTTCTTCCTAGGATTACAAATCTAGCAGACAAGTGATGGAATTTACATTCATCAGCAAAAATATACCCAGGAGATACTCAAGAAATACAAAATGGAAAATGCAAAGCTCATGAAAACCCCTATGCAACCCAATGCAAAACTAAGCAAAGATGATGAAGGTAAAAAGGTAGATTAAACTGTCTATAGAGGTATGATTGGCTCTCTACTGTACTTAACTTCAAGCAGACCTGACATTCAATTTAGTGTCTGTATGTGTGATAGATTTCAATCTTATCCTAGAGAATCTCATCTTAAGGCTGTTAAAAGAATATTTAGATATTTTCTTGGAACTACTAATCTTGGTTTGCTGTATTTAAGATCAAAAGAATACAGATTAGTGAGATATTGTGATGCCGATTTTGCTGGAGACAGAATAGAAAGAAAAGGCACCAGTGGAGGATGTCACTTCATTGGAGCAAGCTTAGTCTCATGGTCAAGCAAGAGGCAGACAACCATTGCCTTGTCTACTGCTGAAGCAGAATACATCTCTGCTGCTAGTTGCTGCTCTCAACTCTTATGGGTAAAACATCAACTTGAGGATTACTCTATTTATGACCATAACATATCTGTATGGTGTGATAATTCCAGTGCTATATGCTTAACTAAAAATCCAATTCAGCATTCTAAGGCTAAGCATATTGAAATCAAACATCATTTCATTAGGGATTATGTTCAGAAAGGCATCTTTGATATTAAGTTTGTTAAAACTGAAAATCAATGGGTTGATATTTTCACTAAACCCCTCGCATAAGAAAGGTTTTTATTTATTAGAGATAATCTAAACATGCATTACATTGTTGAATAATATGTCTGAATGTTAACCTGTCTGTGCTAAATCTGTCATTACTGTTATATACATGTTCTTTTAACTAAGCATTAGTTCAGGGGGAGTGATGATACAATAGTTTAAGTGGAGTATGTATCATATGCTTGCTGCATTACTATGATTTTCTTAACATGTTATCTTGCCCTTAACATATCTCATAAATAAAACTTGATAACCCTTTTTTATGCTGACAAAAGGGGGAGAATGTGGGAAATGAGAATGGGAGAATAGAAGAATGAATAATGGGAGAAATGAGAAATGTGATAGAAATGTGTTATAGAAGAATGAATATGATATGAATCTTAAATAACACATGGACATGAGTATGCTCCGATAGTTGCTATAATTGCTCAAATAAATCTTAAGTAAGATTGCTCTGATAATAATTTCAAAGTTAAAACAAGTCAAACTTAATGTCTGATCAAGCATCTGCATGACCTGTCCGCTAAAGAAAATTTCAACCTATCTGATATATGCTATTTTCTTTGTTGATATTTTCTGAGGTTCATTAAATCATCTTAATGTTTGTCATCATTAAAAAGGGGGAGATTGTTAAGTCTCTAAAATGTCTGATGTGCATTTCCCTAAGTTTTGATGAGAACTAAAAACATTGGTTAATGATTTAATTAACCTTCATATTGGTTGCTAACCTGTCAATCTAGTGTGTAGATTAAAACTGTAAGAATCATCCGTCCAACACTAAAGTAATAAAAGCCAACGTCCACTAAAATAAAAGCCAGCGTCCACTAAAGTAATAAAAGCCAGCATCCACTAAAGTGATGAAAGCCAACGTCCACAAAAATGAATCCACTAAAGTGATGAAAGCCAGCATCCACTAAAATAAAAAAACAGCGTCCACTAAGGTAACATAAGCGCTCATCTACTGAAGCAATAGAAGTGCTCGTCTACTGAAGTGATAGAAGTGCTCGTCCACTAAACAGAAGCGCTCGTCCACACAAGTCTTTGGACTTGCTGAGTCCTTAATATGGAGCTCGTATACTAGGTTACATTCAACCAGTTAAAGGAGTATCCGTCCAATGACATAGCATTTGGAGCTCGTCTACTAGCCCGAATGTAAAATCTTAAATGGCTAGATGGACGCGGCGATTTTCAAGATGGACGCGTTTATCCTATGAACGCGAATTCCCTTAGAATTATAAGAATCTTATTTCAAGAACCAGAATCAAGAAAAGTCAGAAGTTACTCTCTCAAGCAACCTCGGATATCAGTACCAAAAACCAGTTAAAGAATGCTTCCAACATGCTTTATTCCTTAGTACCTTTGGTCCTTACACGAAAAGGGAATTGTACTCAGCAAAGTACAAAAAACTCTCTGCACAACTCTGATATGACTGTATCACGATGCATAAAGCCATGATCCTTCATGTTAGAGTACAACCAACGTTCCTATTGCATTAATGGCTGCCCAGAACGACTCTATTGCATTTAATGAAGTTCTGCTTGAAGCCAACATCTGAGGGAATGTCTCTAATGGATCATAAATGCTCGAAGACCATAAATACAGAAATCATTGAAGATAAAGCAAAGATAAGAGAAGAGAATTCACATAGCATAAAAGAGCCATTACGCTGTGCATTAATATCTTCATTCTTTCATTCTGTATTCTTCAATCATTTGAGGTTATTACGCAGACTTTCCTAAACTTTACATTTAAACCACTCTCTGAATGTTAGTGAAAGATCTGTCTGTGAGAAGTTGTATTTATTACAAACCAAATCTCTCAAACAAACCTGAGTGAGCCTGAAGAGGCTAAGTGTGCAAAGAATACCTGTCTTGAGCCTGAAGAGGCTAGGTGTGCAAAGAATACTTGTCTTGGAGCCTGAAGAGGCTAGGTGTGCAAACAATACTTGAGTCTGTAACCTGATCAGTTATAGTGGATAAATCTTGGTGCTGCCAAGGACTGGACGTAGCTCTTTGCTTTGAAGAGTGAACCAGGATAAATAACTATGTCAATCTCTCTTTCCTTAAACTCTTTAGTCGCTTTAGTTTTCTTATGTCTATCAAGTGGTGTGTTTGCCAAAAGTCACCCGTCCATCCTCTATCATTCCACTCGTCCAATCCTAGCTTATAAATTATGATAAACACAATTCAACCCCCCCTTCTCGTGTTTATAGTTGTCTATTTCAGCAAAACCCTCTTTTCAGCTAAAAGGCAACAAAATCTTTATAAGATTGAACTGTCTGATCTCTCATATCAAAGTGTAACCTGTCTGATGTCTAAAGAGTATGAGAGATGGTTATGGCATAAGAAACTTGGACATGCTAGTATGAAACTAATTTCTGAATTAAAAAGGAATAATCTCGTGAGAGGATTGTCTGGTATTAGTTTTAAGAAAGATGTCTTGTGTGATGCATGTCAGAGAGGTAAATAGATAAAATCAAGTTTCAAATCTAAAAACAAAGTATCAACCTCTAGACCTCTTCAGTTGTTACACATAGATCTGTTTGGACCAGTTAGTGTTGCCAGCCTGGCTGGAAGAAAATATGGATTTGTCATAGTTGATGACTATTCCATATACACATGGGTACCCTTCCTAACACACAAGGATGAGTCTTTTAAGGCTTTCTTAGTATTCTGTAAAAGAGTACAAAATGAGCAGGGTTTCTGTATTTCTACCCTTAGAAGTGATCACGAGGGAGAATTTGAAAATTAGCAGTTTAGACAGTTCTGTGAGGAGAATGGAATCTCTCACAATTTCTCTGCACCTAGAACTCCACAACAAAATGGAGTGGTTGAGAGAAAGAGCATATCTCTGCAAGAGATGGCTAGATCTATGCTCAATGAAAATAATCTCCCTAAGTACTTCTGGGCAGAAGCTGTAAACACTGCTTGTTATGTACAAAACAATACTTATTAGGCCTTTTCTAAAAATGACTCCTTATGAAATGTGGAAAAGAAAAATCCCCAACATATCTTATTTTCATGCTTTTGGATGTGAATGTTTTATTCTGAATACCAGAGATAATCTTGGAAAGTTTGATTCTAAGGTAGATAAAGGTATTTTCGTAGGATATTCTGAAAAGTCTAAGGCTTTTAGAGTATACAATTCAAGAACTTGTATTATTGAAGAATATGTTCATGTTAAATCCAATGATGGATTAAAGATTGATAAAGAACTATCAGATCTAGAAGATGATCTTGTAGGTCTTGATATAAACAAGCCAGAAAGTCAACAACCCGATCTAACCAAAACAGAACCTGTGCCTGAGGCTGAAAGACAACTGGAACAGACGAGTCAGCAAACAAGTCAAGATCTTCATGATGATCTCAAAAAGGATTGGAAGTTCAACACTCATCATCCTAAGGATCTTATTATCAGAAATCCTTCTGAATGAGTAAGAACCAGATCCACATTAAGAGAATCAAGCAATGTGGTCTTTATTTCAGATTTGGAGCCTAAACGCATTGAAGAAGCTCTTGAGGATGAAAGCTGGATTCTTTCTATGCAAGAAGAACCTAACCATTTCACCAGAAATGATGTCTAGACTCTTGTCTCTAAGCCCAAAAACAAGTCGGTTATTGGAACAAGATGGGTCTTTATAAACAAATTGGATGAAGATGGTAAAGTTGTCAGAAATAAGGCAAGGTTAGTAGCTCAACGCTATAACCAAACAAGAAGGTATTGATTATACTGAAACCTTTGCACCTGTAGCTAGAATGGAAGCCATACGTATTTTAATGTCATATGCTGCACAACACCAAATTACCCTGTTTCAAATGGATGTAAAAAGTGATTTTCTAAATGGTATAATTTAAGAAGAAGTGTATGTTAAACAACCCCTTGGTTTTGAGGATACTGATAAACCAGATCACATTTTCAAACTTAAAAAGGCATTATATGGTTTGAAACAAGCACCTAGAGCATGGTATGATAGACCCAGTTCTTTTCTCATGCATAATGGTTTTACTAGAGGACAAGTAGATAATACTCTGTTCAAAAAGTGCTCTAAAGATAACTTTATTATAGTTCAGATATATGTTGATGATATTATTTTTGGAGCAGCTAATGAAAAGCTGTGCAAGGAATTTTCAAATCTAATGCAAGCTGAATTTGAGATGAGCATGATGAGAAAATTGAAGTTCTTTCTTGGATTACAAATCAAGCAGACAAGTGATGGAATTTACATTCATCAACAAAAATATACCCAGGAGATACTCAAGAAATACAAAATGGAAAATGCAAAGCTCATGAAAACCCCTATGCAACCCAATGCAAAACTAAGCAAAGATGATGAAGGTAAAAAGGTAGATTAAACTGTCTACAGAGGTATGATTGACTCTCTACCGTACTTAACTTCAAGCAGACCTGACATTCAATTTAGTGTCTGTATGTGTGCTAGATTCCAATATGATCTTAGAGAATCTCATCTTAAGGCTATTAAAAGAATATTTAGATATTTGCTTGGAACTACTAATCTTGGTTTGTTGTATTTAAGATCAAAAGAATAAGGATTAGTGGGATATTGTAATGCTGATTTTGCTGGAGACAGAATAGAAAGAAAAAGCACCAGCGGAGGATGTCACTTCATTGGATCAAGTTTAGTCTCATGGTCAAGCAAGAGGCATACAACCATTTCCTTGTCTACTACTGAAACAGAATACATCTCCGCTGCTCGTTGCTGCTCTCAACTCTTATGGGTAAAACATCAACTTGAGGATTACTCTATTTATGAACATAACACATCTGTATGGTGTGATAATTCCAGTGCTATATGCTTAACTAAAAATCCAATTCAGCATTCTAAGGCTATGCATATTGAAATCAAACATCATTTCATTTGTTAAAATTAAAAATCAATGGGCTGATATTTTCACTAAACCCCTCGCAGAAGAAAGGTTTTTATTTATTAGAGATAATCTAAACATGCATTGCATTGGTGAATGATATGTCTGAATGTTAACCTATCTGTGCTAAATTTATCATTACTCCTATATACATGTTCTTTTAACTAAGCATTAGTTCAGGGGGAGTGATGATACAATAGTTTAAGTGGAGTATGTCTCATATGCTTGCTGCATTACTATGATTTTCTTAACATGTTATCTTGCCCTTAATATATCTCATAAATAAAACTTGATAACCCTTTTTGATGTTGACAAATGGGGGAAAATGGGAGAAATGAGAAATGTGATAGAAATGTGATATAAGAATGAATAATGGGAGAAATGTGATAGAAATGTGTTATAGAAGAATGAATAATGGGAGAAATGAGAAATGTGATTGAAATGTGTTATAGAATAATGAATATGAATAAATATGATATGAATATTAAATAATACATGGACATGAGTATGCTCTGATAGTTGCTATAATTGCTCATATAAATCTCAAGTAAGATTGCTCTGATAATAATTTCAAAGTTAAAACAAGCAAACTTAATGTCTAATCTAGCATCTGCATGACCTGTCCGCTTAAGAAAATTTCAACCTATCTGATATATGTTATTTTCTTTGTTGATATTTTCTGAGGTTCATTAAATCATCTCAATGTTTGTCATCATAAAAAATGGGGAGATTGTTAAGTCTCTAAAATGTCTGATGTGCATTTCCCTAAGTTTTGATGAGAACTAAACATTGGTTAATGATTTAATTAACCTTTATATTGGTTGCTAACTTGTCAATCTAGTGTGCAGATTAAAACTGTAAGAATCATCCGTCCAACGCAAGTGATAGAATCATCCGTCCAACACAAGTGATTGAAACGCACGTCCAACAATGTAGTGATAGAAGCTCACGTCCAACACAAGTGATAGAAGCTCACGTCCAACACTAAAGTGATTGAAGCTCACGTCCAACGCAAGTGATAGAATCTCACGTCCAATACTAAAGTGATAAAAGTCAGCGTCCACTAAAGTGATGAAAGCCAGCGTCCACTAAAGTGACAGAAGCTCTCATCTACTGAAGCGATAGAAGCGCTCGTCTACTGAAGTGATAGAAGTGCTCGTCCACTAAGGTAATAGAAGCGCTCGTCCACACAAGTCTTTGGACTTGTTGAGTCCTTAATATGGAGCTCGTCTACTAGGTTACGTTCAACCAGTTAAATGAGTATCCGTCCAATGACATAGCATTTGGAGCACGTCTACTAGCCCGAATGTAAAATCTTAAATTGCTAGATGAACGCAGCTATTTTCAAGATGGACGCGCTTATCCTATGAACGCGAATTCTCTTAGGATTATCGGAATCTTATTTCAAGAAGCAGAATCAAGAAAAGTCAGAAGTTACTCTCTCAAGCAACCTCGGATATCAGAACCAAAGACCAGTTAAAGAATGCTTCCAACATGCTTTATTCCCTAGTACCTCTGGTCCTTACACGAAAAGGGAATTGTACTCAGCAAAGTACAAAAAGCTCTCTGTACAACTCTGATATGGCTGTATCACGATGCATAAAGCCATGATCCTTCATGTTAGAGTACAGCCAATGTTCCTATTGCATTAATGGCTGCCCAGAACGACTCTATTGCATTTAATGAAGTTCTGCTAGAAGCCAACATCCGAGGGAATGTCTCTAATGGATCCTAAATGCTTGAAGACCATAAATACAGAAGTCATTGAAGATGAAGTGCAGTGAGAATACACATAGCATCAAAGAGCCATTACTCTGCACATTAATATCTTCATTCTTTCGTGCTGTATTATTCAATCATTTGAAGTTATTACTCAGACTTTCCTAAGCTTTATATTTAAACCACTCTCCGAGTGTTAGTGAAAGATTTGTCTGTGAGAAGTTGTATTTATTTCAAACCAAATCTCTCAAACAAACCCGAGTGAGACTGAAGAGGCTAAGTGTGCAAAGAATACTTGTCTTGAGCCTGAAGAGGCTAGGTGTGTAATGAATACTTGTCTTGGAGCCTGAAGATGATAGGTGTGCAAATAATACTCGAGTCTGTAATCTGATCAGTTATAGTGGATAAATCCTGGTGTTGCCAAGGACTGGACGTAGCTCTTTGCTTTGAAGAGTGAACTAGGATAAATAACTGTGTCAATCTCTCTTTCCTTAAACTCTTTTGTTTTCTTGCATCTATCAAGTGGTGTGTTTGCCAAAAGTCACCCGTCCATCCTGTATCCTTCCACTCATCCAAACCTAGCTTTTATTTTCGAAAAGATTTCAACTTTGCTTAAATTCTGATAAACACAATTCAACCCCCCTTCTCGTGTTTATAGTTGTCTATTTCAGATGCTTCCTTTGTTTATCTTATGTTCATCATAATGGAAAGATGAACAACTCTCTCTCTTAGTTTTTCTTCTATTTCATTTCAACTTTCTTTAGTTTCTCATCCAACCTTCCTTCCTTACATTTGAGGAGACAAACTCAAACACCCCTTTTTTTTATTTAACTTATGGAAACTAGTTTTCATTTTTCGTAGTTAACTAGTTATCAGTTTTTTCCGTAAATTGGTATCTTCACTTGCGGAAATTGGTATTTTATTTTCTGTAAGTATAAAAAATGTACACTTACAAAAACTAAAAGATGATCTTTTCCGTAAGTGTAAAATTTGTGTATGCTAACGGAAAATATAATTTTCGTAACTATAAAAAAATTAATCTTTCAAAACCTTATTTTTGTATAACTCTAAATTTGCTACACTTTTCCTTTCCGGTAAGAGGTGGGAGGAGAATAAATGGAGAAAGAAAAAGAAATAAATAAAAGAGAATGAAGGAGGAGTGAAATCGGGAGTAGGAATGGCAACGGGCACGGGCGGATATGGGCAGTACCACCCCTCCCCCGCCCGCGGCGGATAAATCCGTTCCCGTCTCCTCTCGCTACCCGTGCGGATTCTCGCTATATGGATATTTAGCAAGTTTTACGGATATTCGCGAGTACGGCAGATACCCATGGCTATTTAACAACAATTATGTTTTTTTTTAAATGTTCTAAAACCCGCAAATAGAAACTGTAGATTGAACACCCAGGTATAGCGCCTCATTTGATTTTGTGTGCAGCAAAAGGACGAAGTGGCATAGCTGGCTTATGCTCCTTTAGTTGTGACACAGCATGTTCCACCTTGTAAAGCACCCCGTAAATGCAGGCGTCGACAAAATGAAGAGTTGATGTTGAAAGAGGAATAGCAGATAGCCCCCCAAACAGACCCATTAGTAACATACACCCAAACCTGTAGGTTGCAAGATATTTTTGAATCCAAATGCTCACTAGTGAAAACTGTTATGGATAGAGATCCCAAACTGTTATGGAAGATGTTTCCTCAAAGCACCAAATAACCAGTAGAAATATCACTGCTGTTATAACCCAAAGAAATGGAGTTCAGATCTCTCCAGTACTAGACACTCCAGTAGGAGAGAGATAGATACAAAAACTTTGAATGATTTTAAAACTTATTAAATGATAAACAAAATTAACACATCAATCTTTTTCTTGTAACTATCTCTCTCCTACTGGAAGTGTCCAGTACAGGAGAGGATCTGAACTCAAAGAAATGTGGTCCAATACCAATCCAAGCATATCTATGCCAATAGTCCATTATGATGTAACTTGGTCGAAAAATGTATGACTGGTGCTGTTAACAGAGAGTTCCCCCAGAGCAGATGTACAACAGAGAAGAATAAATGTAATTAAAGATGGAACATGGCAGATACGGGTATCCGCCGGCATGGATAACTCGGTATCCGTCCCCGCCCGTGAATAAATGGGTAGTGTAAAAAATCCGTTTATTTAATCCGCGGATACCCGTTTAACCTCCTCGCCCGTGCCCGTTGAGGGTTTTACCCATGAGTACAAGTAAAATTGTCATCCCTAACCGGGAGGGAATTAAGGGTCTGGGTTGAGGGTATCTAGGAAATAAAATAAAATTAAAGGGGAATGAGTAATAGTAATTTGTGTGGTGGGAAAATTGATACCCATAAAAAACGAGTAATTATATTATAACACCAAAAGTTGACACCAACTTTTGACACATTGGTTAATTGATATAAATATTTTGTTAATTCAGTTCATTATATGATTAATCATGTATAAATATTTGGTTAATTCATGATGACCCATTAATCATATAAAGAACTGAATTAACCAGATATTTACATGTGATTAACCAAATATTTACATGGTTATGGAAAATAGGCTTCAGATGACCCATTAACCATATAATGAACTGAAGTAATAAAAAAATTACACATGATTAATCAAGATGTCAAACTGATGTCAAAAACTGGTGTCATAATATCATTATTCTAAAAAACCGATAGCCTTGCTCCACCAGCCTTGAAAATTGAAATCGGAATAAAAAAACATAGAAAGAAGCCTACTTAAAGTTGCACAGCGAGCCAAACAGGGAAGTTGGGACAACATGTTAACTTATATATTAATATTAATATATTAATTAATAGAATAAACTTTAATTGTTTGTCCTACCAAAAAAACATAATATAAAAAACCCTACCAAAAAAAACTTTAATTGTTTGGAGTCCTAAAACAAGGGCTTGGGCCGGGCCATATTACATATTGGGAAAAATCTTACAGAAACCACTAATCTCTGATTTATGATATATGAAACACAGACTCAAAAGGTATTGCGTTATCTTTCTTCTTCTATATATAAATAAACAAACATTTTTCTGCAAATCTGCTTCTTTCGTATACGCAGATCAGATTCAGGTCCTTATCACGAAGATCCAACATCTCTCTTTTCCTCTTCTCTACGATAACCAGCTGCTTTGATTCGCCAACCCTAAATTAGAAAAAAAAGGTCAGAATTTCGTGATACCCATTAACCCTTTTCTCACAATTTCTTGCAATGAATTGCAATTGTTCTACCCCTTTAAATTTTCTTCTTTCAATTAACCTTTTTTCCTCTTAAAGTTTGCATTTTTACAATTTTGTGTATGCATATGCTGCAAGTTCGTTTCCGGGTAGGTACCTCCTTTGAAATAATTATTTTAGGTTTTCAATTTTTGAGGTTTGTTTCCTGTGTCCATATGAAATATTCCTTTCGATTTCTGAATTTAGTGAAAAAATTGGAAAATTTTGTTGTTATGTATGTAGATGCTCGAATTCATTTCCTGGGGTAATTGAAATTTGCGCTAATTAATGCTATGTTTCTCTCAGGATTTGCTTGTTTTTGCTTACCGGATGTCGGTTTAGGTATAGCTGCTAAATATATCAAACGTGTACTTTTTTACTCTATAAAATTAACACTTTAGTATCATTAGCTTCAAGGTCATACAGAATTTGATGTTTGACTTTCTATGACATGCTTTTCATTTCCAAGAGTGCAATTCTGAATGATCTTGCCTTTCTATGATTTGCGACAGTAATGGCAGTAGTATTAATATCATTAAATAATCTCCAAACACACCAAAATCATTTTAAGCAATGTTTCATTTGTTATCCTGCGTTGGCTTTCAAATTCAACTATGAACTTGGACTCCAAGTTCCTCCGACGTATCCACTAAATTGCTAACACCATTAAACTTTTTTTTTATTTAGTGATAGAATAACTATATTTTTGCATCATTATCATCATTTTAGGAATTCAAGTAAAAAAATGCTATATTGCCTTGTCATCAGTACTGAACATATAATGAACCTGAGACTTACACATAAGGTTGCCAATTCAACAAGTTTAATGGTTTATCATTGACATTTCAATCATCAAACAAATAGTAAGCATAGAGTATGGAAACATATGGCAACATGCCTAATTCCTAATGAATTAATACACTCGCCTTAGTATCTCTAGTGTCTAGGTCATAGGATTTTATGTTTTTCTTTCACTTAATACATTTAAGAACTTCATTTTAACCCACTTCCTTTATGTACTAGATATCAAGTATCAACGACATCAGAAAATATGTCTCAGCACCATGGAGACGAAATGGAATATGTTGCCGAAGATAATGAAATGGGCGATGTAGATGATGATATCTATTTCCGTGCCAGATTTGGTGAATCAGATTCTGACGATGATGACGATGACGATGATGAATATGATCCTTTGGTTTGTTTCGACTCATAAGCAAAACTTTTGTTTTCATTTGAATTTATTTTGTGTGTATTAGAAGTAGAGAGCATTGGAAGAAAAGATAGTTTTCATTATTGTAAAACTGAATCAGTTACAAAGAGGCTACTGCTATATATATAGCAGAGACTGAGGCAGTTACAACTAACTAACAAATGAGGCAGTTACAACTGAAATAACAGATTGTACAATTGTGCAAAACTAACAACTAACTAGACAGAAACTAGACTATCTCTAACACTCTAAGTTTATCTCTGAGTATGCTGAATCTTGAGGATGAGAGAGGTTTAGTGAGCACATCAGCCCACTGATCTTGAGCAGGAACATGAGTGACACTTAAACTGTGATTTAACACTTTTTCTCGAACAAAGAAAATGTCTAGCTCCATATGTTTGGTTTTGGAATGTAGAACAGGATTGTGAGCCAGTGATACAGTGCTTAGATTATCACATAGGATTCTAGGAGTGTGAATCTTAATCTTCGATTCAAAGCAGAGATCGTATCCAAAGGATTTCAAAGACACAAGGCTGCCATACTACATGCTCGGCACTGGATCTAGCAACCAGAGTCTGTTTCTTAGACCACCAAGAAATGAGATTGGGGCCAAGATACACACAAGCACCAGAAGTAGATCGCCTATCATCTGGATCAGATGCCCAATCAGCATCACAGAACCCGGTTAGAGTTAAGGAGGCATGAATGGCAGCAGGCTGAATGAGAAGTCCATGATGTAAGGTACCCTTTAGATCGCCTATCATCTGGATCAGATGCCCAATCAGCATCACAGAACCTGGTTAGAGTTAAGGAGGCATGAATGGCAGCAGGCTGAATGAGAAGTCCATGATGTAAGGTACCCTTTAGGTACCTTAAAATGCATTTAACAGCTTTCCAATGCTCCTCCAATGGCTGAGATAAGAACTGGCAAACTTTATTCACTGAGTAGGATATCTCTGGCCTTGTAAGTGTTGCATACTGCAAGGCTCCAACAACTGATCGAAACAAAGAAGGATCAGGGACATAGTCAGCCCCTAGTTTTGAAAGTTTCAGATTAGCAACCATAGGCGTATTAATGCCCTTTGCAGACTCCATCTTAGCTTTGGACAGCAAATCATGAATGTACTTTGTTTGAGAAAGAAGAAGAGCACCATTGGGTAGATGAGTAACCTCTATGCCCAGAAAATAGTCCAAGTTACCTAGCTGTTTCAGGGCAAATTCCGAATTCAGGGCTTCAATGAGACTCTAAATGTGAGGAAGAGAGTTTCCTGTGACAAGTATGTCATCAACATATACCAGGATTAGGACGCAGTAAGTGGCAGTGTGCAAGATGAAGAGTGAAGGGTCACATTTGCTTGCCACAAAGCCTTTAAGCAGAAGAGCAGTTTTCAGCCTTTCAAACTAGGTCCTAGGTGCCTCTTTGAGGTCATATAAGGCCTTTTGTAATCTGCAAACTAGTGTTTTGTCTTCCACCTCAAACCCAGGAGGTTGTTGCATGTAGACTTCCTCATGTAGGGAGCCATTTAAAAAGGCATTGTTCACATCTAACTGCTGTATAGGCCAGTTGCAAGACACTGCAATTGTCAACACAGTCCTAACAGTGACTGGTTTGACAACAGGGGAAAAGGTCTCTGTAAAATCAGTACCAGCTTTCTGATGAAAGCCTTTGGCAACAAGTCGGGCCTTATACTTATTAACACTGCCATCAGGGTTCTCTTTGACCCTGAACACCCATTTGCAACCAATAGGAGTTCTGTGTGGTGGAGAGGGAACCAAAGTCCAAGTGTGATTGTTGAGTAAGGCATCATATTCAGTTTTCATGGCCGCAGCCCAATGGGGAGCAGCTAAGGCTTGCTTAATGTGTTGGTTCTGTGGAAGTTAGAAGAAGGGTAGGCTGAAGTCTAGGCATAACAATACCTGATTTGGATCTTGTTTGCATAGGATGTGTGTTGTGAGGGAGAGGTGGAGGAAGAGAGGACTCAGGTGAGGAAGAAGAGTGAGGTAGTGAGGTGGAGGGACTTGGTGAGGCCTCAGGTAGATTTCCAGAAGAATTGGAAGACTGACCCAAAGAACTAGAGGGACTAGGAGACTGAGGTGACTGAACAGGTGAGGCAAAAGAGGTTGCAGGACTGACATGTGCTGGACTGACATGAGGACTTGGAAAGGGAGTGGGAGCAACAGAGGGTGTTGTTGGAGACAAGAGAGAGTTGTAGGCTGTGGTGCAGGCTGAACAGCTGCTGAAGGAAACAATTCCGAGTATGGAAAACGAAATTCATTAAACACAACATCTTTGGAGATGATCAATTTGCCATCAGGACTAAGGCATTTGTAGCCTTTATGGGAGGAGGAATATCCCAGAAAAACACACTCTTTGGAGTGATAAGAGAGCTTGTGCTGTTGATAAGGGCGTATGAAAGGATAGCAGGCACAACCAAAGGTCTTGAGGAACTGAAGATTGGGTTCCTGTTGTAACAGAGTGAAGTAAGGAGATTTGTGGTTGAGAATAGGTGAAGGCATTCTGTTGATCGAGTAAGCAGCTGTTAGAAAGGCATGATCCCAAAGCTGGAAGGGTATGGATGCATGAGCTAAGAGAGTGAGGCCAGTTTCAACTACATGCCTGTGTTGGTGTTCTACAAGACCATTTTGGTGATGGGTGTGAGGACAAGCAAGCCTATGGACAATGCCAAAGACAGACAGGTACTTAAAAAAGGGACGAAATTCCCCACCCCAATCACTTTGAACAATTTTGATTTTTGTGTTAAATTGTATCTCAACCATAGCTTTGAATTGAACAAATTGAGAAAGAGTATCAAACTTTCGTTTTAAAGGAAAGACCCAAGTGAAACGACTAAAGGCATCCACACAAGTTAGAAAATAAGAACATCCAGTAGAGGATTGGATTGGGGCAGGTCCCCATAAATCACAAACAACAAGTTCAAAGGGAAAATTGTAAGTAGTGTTAGAAGAAGGTGCTGGGAGGCGATGTGCCTTGCCCAAGCAACATGCAGCATAAAATTCCATTGGATTTTTGTGTGGAACAGGAATATTGGAAGATTTAAGCGCTTCTCTAAGTGCATCATGGTGTGGATGACCTAAGCGAGAGTGCCACAATTTGTAGGAACAATGAGTCATATCAGAAGTATTTTTATTTACAGTAACTGGTGATACATGTACATTTGGAGTGGAATTTACATTGAAAACAGAAAGGGAATTACAAGTAGGTACATTATTTGTATGAGTAGTAACATAATTGCAGCTAGGAGAGGAAGACATGAATGAAGGAGAGATATGCTCAAACTTGTAAAGGCCATCTGGACCAACATTACCACGAAGCAGAATTTCAGAAGAATCCTGTGATTTGACAAGACAAAAGGAAGGGTGAAATTCAAAATAAATGTGGTTATCACGAGCAAATTGACTAACACTAATTAGATTTTTGGTAATTGAGGGAACAAGAAGAAGATTGTGTAAGGTGAATTTGGTGTAGGGATAGGAAGGAGTGCTAAAATTCATAGAACCAACTTTGTTAATAGACAAACCTTGGCCACTGCCCAAGAAAACCTTATCAGAGTTTGCCAGAGAGGCAGTCTCAGTCAGATTGGAAGGATCAGGAGTGACATGATGAGTGACTCTAGAATCAGGGTACCAGGAGCTGCCAAACTGAGACTCGGTGCCTGTGAGATAAGCCTGTGGCTGCTGTGGTCTAGGTGGTGCAGTAGAGGATTGAACAAAGTGATGAGGCCTGGGCGATTGGTGAATTATTGGAAATGGAGGCCTCTGGTACACAAACGGATTCTAGTTCTGATGCTGTGGAGGTCCTTGATAATATTGATCACTGTTAGAATGCCGATAGTAGCAAATACTAGCATCATGCTCATACTTTTTGCAAATTTGGCATTGGATATTGGAGCGACCACCAGATCGTCCACCACCACGACCTCTGGTCCTGCCACCACCATAGCGACCGCCACCACGGTTTCTGCGATAGACTTCACCTCTGTTGCCTGATTCACCTCCAGTAATATGAGAAAAACTCTCTGGAAATGGAGAATTCTGAAATGAACTGTTACTAGGAGGATTCGAAGGATTAAAGCTGCCACTGAAATTGCCATTATTCGAGCTTTGAGTGGAGGATTGAGTGAGATTGATAGAGATTGAATCATGAAGAACATTCTTCTTGTTCTTTTTAGGGCGAGCTTCATGAGCTAGAAGAATCGATTCCAGTTCATCAAGAGAAACGAATTCTGTCTTGCTATTGATCGCGGCTACAATAGGATCATAATCCTCAGGAAGCGCATCAAGCGCAACTTCCAAAAGATTTCGATGCGGAATGGGATCTCCGATTGAGAGAAGCGAATCAGAGAGAGAACGAACATAAAGGATGAACTCCGAGACAGAACGATTACCTTTGGATAGACTTCGCAACTCAGAACAGAGCTTCCTAGCTTTCGTACTCAAGAGTGTATGAAAATACTTATGAATTTCATCCCAAATTTGCCATGAATGACCACAATTAACCACTCGCGGAAGAACATCATCAGAAATCGAAGCTAGGAGCCAAGTGGAGATCAGCGCATCTTGCTGTTCCCAATCACTGTACGCAGGATTCTCTTCAGCATTTTCTTGATCGGAATCAGTGAGGAACCTCGGCGGAATTCGAGGATCAGTGACAAATTTCTGAAGTTTGTGGCCACGAATTACTCCTTCGATCTGTTGTTTCCATTGTCGAAAGTTATTATCATCGAGTTTCAACGAGATTGGATGTGAGGGAGTAAATTGAGGTGCGCTAGGGTTTGCAAAAGGATTGACAGAAGCCATGGCTTCAGGATCTAGAAGCTCTTTGATACCATATTAGAAGTAGAGAGCATTGTAAAACTGAATCAGTTACAAAGAGGCTACTGCTATATATATAGCAGAGACTGAGGCAGTTACAACTAACTAACAAATGAGGCAGTTACAACTGAAATAACAGATTGTACAGCTGTGCAAAACTAACAACTAACTAGACAGAAACTAGACTATCTCTAACAGTGTGTGATTGTTTGTTCATTCCCAATGCAAAGTCCTTTTTCAATGTTGTTTGTATATATTTTTTTTTACTTTTTTATTGTTGCTGTCTTCTGTTTTACCTCCCTAAACCCTACTCTTAGGATGGCTTATGCTTAAATGACTAATATTTGATAGTGTGGCCATTAATGTAACCTTTCAATCTGCTTGCACTTTTCTTGGGGTGGGGGCTTTGGATTTTCTACTGCAGGAAAACCGAATAACAGATACCACTGCTGCAGAAGCTAGGAGGGGGAAGGATATCCAAGGTATACCTTGGGATAGACTGAGCATTAGTCGCGAGAAGTATAGACAAACTAGACTAGAGCAGTACAAGAACTATGAAAATATACCACAGTCAGGGGAACGATCAGAGAAGGTAAACACTATGTTTTGCTTAGAGTTCCTAAGTATTTGAGTAATGATTTTGAGATCTTTGACCTTATGCTTTCCCCCCTTGTCTACAGGAATGCAAACCAACAGAGAAAGGGGGAATGTATTATGATTTTTGGCAAAACACAAGATCTGTGAAGTCAACGATTCTTCATTTCCAGGTATGTCAATAGTAGTAATCTTTTGCCCTTATTTATGTGTGGGTGCGAGAAGATTTGTTTAGTCTATGCACCATGTTATCTTGTTTCGTGGAAAGACATGTTCCTGCATGTATGGCTATGTGAAAAGTTGTTGTGTTTTATGGGGATTTATCTTTGTGGTTTTCTATATGCTTTTGGAAACTTAGCTTATGCTATTGTTTCCAATAGTTTAAGTAACATTAATGTGAAACATCTAATTTGTCATTTTCAGTTGAGGAACTTGGTTTGGTCGACATCAAAGCATGATGTATATCTTGTTTCACATTACTCAATTGTTCACTGGTCTTCATTAAGTGCCAAGAGATCCGAAGTCCTGAATGTATCAGGGCATGTAGCTCCATGTGAGGTAATCATTTTTTTTTGCTGTTTTGTTGTTGAAGCATCTCTAAGAAAAGGTATCTGAGATTTCAAATGTGTATTGCTAATAGAAACATCCTGGAAGTCTCTTGGAAGGATTTACTCAAACACAAATTAGTACACTGGCTGTTCGAGATAATTTGTTGATTGCAGGCGGCTTTCAAGGAGAACTTATTTGCAAGGTACTTCTTTTGTACTAATAATTTTCTTCTCTGCAATAATTAGTATTCTTAGGCAACTTTCACTCATGGGAATAGAATTTTTAACTTTCATTCACTCATTTTATTTTTGAGCATCTTTTATATCAGATAATTTTTTTTTTATCTCTTGTACCAAACATGAGAAACTTTTATTCCTATCTCACTTTCCCCGTAATATTAAAATATGCCTGATACCAAACACTACACATGAAAAATTAAATATATACTATTTAGCGAATTGGAAATAATATGAAGTCATCCTTAATTTTGTTAGTTTATTTATTAATTTTCCAAATCAATGTTGTTGTCAATATTTTCCTATCAACTGATGACACATACATAATGTCTTGCAGTACTTAGATCGACATGGTGTTAGCTTTTGTTCCAGGACTACTTATGAGGATAATGCGATCACAAATGCTGTTGAGATTTATGAGCATCCCAGGTCTTTATTCTCCATTTTCCTGTTTTCCTTTCCATTTGTTTATTATTTTTGGGACTTAAATTGTTGATATGTTGTTAGCAATTACTGGTCACAACAACCCTCACTTATGATTGCTTCCTAACAATGAATTAATCTGCCAGTGGAGCTGTTCATTTCATGGCTTCAAATAATGACTGTGGTGTCAGAGACTTTGACATGGAGAGATTTCAGCTTTCCAAACATTTCTGCTTCCCCTGGCCCGTAAATGTAAGTATTTACACTTTATTTTCCGTGTTTGAAATAATATATATGGAAACATTGCTAGAACTGAGCCAGACATCGTGGCAAATTTAAAATTGGCATGACATTGTTAGTTTCCACTGCTTTAGTAAACAAGAGAATGAGAAGAGGGAGAGACAGGAAAGAACAGAACCTTGTTTTGTAAAGAAGCAGTAGTTGACTGCAATGTGATCTGAATTTTGCTTGGGTTGATACCTTCTTCCCCCCTTTCCTGTTTTGCAAATTTCTGGTTTAGCATTTGACTGTGTAGCATTATGATCGTTGGGCCTGCCTTTAATAGTTTGGCACAACAACAAAAAAATGTAATCATTTTATTATTGAAAATACCATCTTTATGGTCATTGAAATCAAGTTTTTTCTCTTGAAATTTTACAGGAATTTAGTTTTCAGAATCTGTTCTACTGTTTTTGCATTCTTTTTCAGTTTTGATGGTTTTGACTTTATACTCCTTTGTACTGATTGCCTGGCCAACTGTTTTGTGGCAATTTTGGCACCTTTTGACCAGAATTTCTACCCGTTGCTAAATTTATTCTCTATTTACTTGAATGTTGAATATCCTTTTTTGGTCAATTGGGAGTTGAGACAGTTGTGTGTTTGTTTGTCTGTGTGTGACACTGTCTATATGAAGGAAAATCCCTCATTTGGCGTCAATTTTTCATCTTAAAAGCTTAGTGTTTTTATTTTAACTATTGAAGATGAGGAGATAGAGAGAAGATCTAGGCCCATTTTCACACTCACATCTATATTTAAGAAAATTCTTACAAATACAAAATAGTAGCATAATGGGAAAGTTTCAACTTATGGTTAAAGGGGTCTATCTAAGATGCACCTTCGAAAGGAAGGAGCATCAATGCTCCTCGATTTTCAGCCACTGATTAAAGAAAAGTTGATCAATGATTTGAATTAATTTTTGCAAAAAGGTCCTCCAATTATTTTTTATTTTGTGTGCCACCCGTCATCACTCCTGCAGTCCTGCCCCACCCTACCACTACCAGTCCACCGCCTCCGAACCCAACCTCTCCCTCCCACAGCCACCTCGCCCCCTACCTCTAGCCATGGTTCCTGGCCCTGATCCTTGCCAGATTTGCAGACCACTGAAACTTTCAATCAAACACTGGGTAGAATTACCCACGATTTATATTGAGTTTTGTGGCAGTTTTTGTGTTCGCTGGCACCGGATAGTGGCACTTGGTGGTTGTGCTGCTTGGTTCGCAAGTTCAGACATTGCCTTCTCACTCGATCCAACTTCAATGTTCTCCTTGGTTCTTGATCAGATTCCACAGTATTTCATTGTTACCACTAGTGAATAATCTTTATTCAAGTGAAGTTCAAAGAACAATGTTTCTTTAGGACTAATAGAGGTTACTTTGAACAATTTTTTGGGTGGATAATGTGAAATTGCATCATCTATTTCGGCTTGTTATTGCCATAAACTGATTGAAGTTTGATTTTTGCATTCAGAGCATATGGATTTTTGCATTCATAGTTTAAGGTCATTCAGTGTTTGATTGCAGCATGAGATTTTTTTTACCTTTATTTGAGGCAAATATTGCACAGCAAGTGTTTACTTGAAAGTTCGTAGTGATGATGCGTGGGTTGTTGGTCATTGTTGGGGGTGGAGAGATGGAGGTGATGTTGGTGGGGTTCAAAACAAAACATCAATACTTATGGGGTTAAAAAATAAATAATATGGGTTCTAAAAAAAAATACCTGTAGGATTAAAAAAAATAGCTCGGAAACATAGGAGGGAGTATCCTAGAATCACCCATAAAGTTTAAAAAGGACAGAGATTTAAGAATAAGTGTATCTACATATGTATTGCTAATTTTCTCTTTGTACATACATTGTGAATGGTCAGCACTACTGATGGAAAATATGATAGCAATGTCTCTTGGTAAACATGAATTTGTGCCTTTTCTCTCTACAGCATACTTCATTGAGCCCTGATGGTAAACTAGTTGCAATTGTTGGTGACAACCCAGAAGGGATACTTGCGGATTCTCAAACTGGAAAGGTTGGCATGTTCTCTTTTGTGTACGTTAAAAATTGCTGGTTGTATATTTCTCTTTAGAATGAAATGAGGTGGGGGTGGATGTGCAAAGTGTGGAAGAAGTATGAATATCTAATTTTAATATTGGTTGTCATTGTAGACTATCAAACCCTTATGCGGACACTTAGATTACTCCTTTGCATCTGCATGGCATCCTGATGGACATATTTTTGCCACTGGGAATCAAGACAAAACATGTCGTGTTTGGGATGTTAGGAACTTGTCTCAGTCCGTTGCTGTTCTTAAGGGAAACATTGGAGCTATACGTTCAATACGTTTCACATCTGATGGGCAGTTCATGGCAATGGCTGAGCCAGCTGACTTTGTGCATGTCTATGACGCAAAGCGTGGGTTTGAGAAGGAGCAAGAGATCGATTTTTTCGGGGAGATCTCTGGTGTATCTTTTAGCCCTGATACAGAATCTCTTTTTATTGGTGTCTGGGATCGTACCTATGGAAGTCTTCTTCAGTACAATCGACGCAGAAACTTCAATTATCTTGACTCCTTGTAAATTTGTGACTCTATAACTTGTAAGTACCTACAGCTTATGTCATTTGAGTAGTGGCACCATATCACCAAAAGCAGATGGAAGACTGGTGGACTGCCTCATATCACAAAACGTGGGAACATGGACTTTGAGTTGTTGTACACCATCTCGTTAAATAACAATGACTGCGAATCTATGTTTCTAAATCTTCTGATTATAATAACGAAAGAAAGGGAACAAAGTTTGCACATGTATCTGTTTCACCTTCTCTTCTGCATTTGGTTGGTCACATTTACCTTTTTTTTTTTTGTGACAATGTATTCTGAGGGTACATTGCCTCCCTCACCAGATGTCTCTCAGTTGTCTGGGGAAAGGATTTTCAAGTCAACAATGCTAGTCTTCAACTCATAACTGGGACTTCTATTGATTTTCTTCTCACATGTCCAAACAATATAACAGGAAACATGCAAGACGCTAGGATAAAATGATGGAGTTATTATCGTGACAATGACATTGTTTTTTATTGTACGAGGTAAAATAATCATAAAATCCACTTGCATATGCTCCTAAAATTTTATGGAATCAAAGGCTTATTGTTACTTCTTTCAATAAAAATGATGGAGTTATTATTGTGAGAATGATAGATTGTCTCACTGTATGAGGTGAAATAATCATAAAGGATAATTGTTACTTCTTTCCAATGGAACTGTTTTCTCCACTTTTTATAACAATGATATGACATGATATAAAACAGGAGGTCAAGGTATTATATCTTAACATACTTGAACCTGCATTTACATTCAATGCCATGTAAATCTGGCATCTCTTCCCAACTTAAATTGGAATAAAAACAAGTGAACCTGAGATTCACATGCATACAGCCTTGGAAGATGTTAAAAAAAAAATAATAGAGCAATGGAGTAGAAATGACAAGATTTATCCACTATTAACTAAATTCACCTCCAAGTATGGGTTTTAACCTTTTATCCATGGTAGAGTTCTTTCTTTGGCTGCATTTCTCCTTCACTTTCTTCCTCCACATCCTCCATAATTTGTTTCAGAATGTTTTCTTCATCTGCTTTGAGTTTTTGCATGCACTGTTCAAAGGCCGACACCAACTCTGTACTAAATATAGAATCCTCACTCTCACTGGATTCATTTGCATTCCTAATGTTCATTAGAGAATAGCTTCCAAATTTTGGGGTGACATAGGATCCAGAAGAGTATATTCCACCTGCAGGGAGCCATTCTCTAAGACTAGCAATGGCTGGAGATTCAATATTTGATGGGATGCTAAGTGATTCTAGCCTCTTTGCTACAGCCTTTCTTTTATTTTCCTTCTCAGTCCCACTTGCCCCTTGAACAACACTCTGAAGCATACTTGTTTTCTGACTTGGAACTACCTCCTCATTTTTAGTACCTGAACTAGAGATCTGGCTTTTAGGACCTGGAGTTGCCATACTGCTTTCTGATGTTGTACTCAGGATGTTCTCCTCCACTATTTTACTATCCTCAAATGAATATTTGATGTGTAAGCATGGAGATTGCATTTTCTTGATGGCAGAATCATTATCCTCAGTATGATGAGTTGTATTGTTAGATATCAATTGAGATACCTGAAGGTCTATGTTGGTTACTGAACCATTCTCTTCCTCATCATTAAACTCACTTTGCTGAACACTGTGGGACTTGGACAACCATATTTTATTAACCATATCATCATATTCCTCCAGTGTGTGGAAACTCTTACTACGTGTGGCACCCTTAGAGCTCAAGTCAAGTTTATCTTCAAAACCAAATGAATTCTCCTGAGAAAGACAGGAAACAATATGGTCTGGAAACCAGTGCCAACTTTTGGACCTGTTTTTCTGATCACTCTCAATTTGTTTCCCTCCTTCTTGGTCCAGTCTTGATGATATCTCCAACTTCTCAGTAGTTTCAGAACTGACAGGTTCAATAGCCAGTTTTGGTGCCATGTTTGAACTAAAACTCCTAGAGTGCAGTTTGTTGGATACAGTGTTAGCTGCACAGACAAGAGCAAGGTACTGGTCACTGCCATTAGTGGAGATGATTATATCTTCCAGCATTGGAATACCGTTAACTGTTCTCCTTGAACCTTTCTTTCTCTCTTCATGGAAACTCATTGATCTGGCTATGATTTTTGAAGAAATGCACCCCATGGTAAGTAGCAACAAGGCACACCTGAGGGGAAATGGCATAGAAGCAACAAGGCTTGCATTAATCAGACATATGATGCTCACATACAAAACTAGGACAGACAAATTAGAAATAGATTCCTAGGGAACATCACACCTGAGTTGTGTTGGTGGAAAATATTTATAATTTTAGACATATAAAGAGAAAATAAGCAAACACCAAGACTCTAGAGGATTAAGAGGAAAATCCTTACCACTTACCAGTAGTTGGTGCCCAATCTCAAGGGCACACTTGCAAAAGATATAGAGCTGGGATCACTGAGGAGTTTTAGTCCTCGGATACTCAAAGTAGAAGATTTATAGGCTTTGGCCTTTGGGAACACAAGCAAGTGAATGAACCTGAAACAAGAATAGATAACTTTTGAGCTCAAAGCAAAATCCTGCATTACACTTCAACACACCTTTATTACATGATATTTTACTACCTCAACTTACCAGGTTTATGATGGGGAACCCTGAAACCTAATAAAATTTGAGCAAAAAGTTGTGTTAAAATGAACTTGTCTGTAAAGTGAACAAGGGTATATCTACCCTTAGTTTAATCTAAAGTATATTGTAATCTTAATTCACAACTTTACAATAAATTCACTTCAGAGGGCCTTATACAAAATTTAAATACTGGCTCTGGATCACTCTCCACAATATTGTGTTGGAACTGTGTTCACTACTAATATCTAGTAGTGATGGCAGGCAATATTTACACTAACCAAGTGGAGCCAGATTTCAAATTGTTAATCTTTGTGCTGGGAGTGGTTTGTGAAATTGAAATAGCATACACCAAGGACGAGAGTTGGTTGTGATAATTGTTTAGTTAATGGTCCAAAACGTGCACTGGTCCCATCTAATTCTACCTTTTCCATGTTAGTATCAATTTATGTTCATTGCACAATGCTCAATGTTAGATGAATAAACAACCTGATTTTCTATCCGGGTTTTGCGCAAAAATATAATTTCTTCCCTATAAAAGGCTAATAAATAAGAATAGACTAATAATGTGCACAGCTTTTCAGCCAACATCAAATGGTCATGGATGGGGATCATGAAGATAGAAATAATGTACTGGGGTTGTTTCAACTTACTTGCCTTACTGGAGTTTGATGTATCACTAGCTGATCTTCAGTTTTTTCACTGATTCTGCCTTCTCTATGCATTTTGTTCAAGGTTTGGACTTTGGAAATGGTCAGCATATGGAGGTTGCAAGAGACATACCATTAAATAATTAAATATGAGGCTGCCCCACCAAGGATTAAAAACTAAAAAGTTTGAAATTATGCACCGAAACCTGTATTAAATATAATGGTACCATAGTCTTTGTACCCTGCACGCTGAGTGGCCAATTCAATGGTAGAAAAAATGATTTGGACAGCAGAGAATGGGTCCCTAAGAGTTCCTGAAGGCCCAAGTAAACTAATTCCAGTTCATACATGATTTGATAATAAGATTGACTAGGCCAATTGACGATGATATGCTGCAGTTACATTGTGGCAAAAAAATACACACTCGTGTCCAAAAAACAAAGTTTACTTTCCCTTGTAAAAAAACTCAAATTAGAGGATCCGGCCCTTTGATTGTTGCATTAAATAAGTTATAATTCCAATCTTACAAACTTTGAGGACATGAAGCATACAAGTAATTGGTTCCTTGTGACAGATATCTGTAGGGAAGCTTATTTCGGCTTTTTGACCCCAATAATGCAATTTGATTCGTAAATTACCGAAATGGTACAACTTGAAAAGTATTTACCAGATTGAGGTAAGTCGTACGTGTCATATACGATTTCAAAATCGTATATGCCATGTACGACTTCATTTTTTATGATTTATTATAAAATAATAGAGGTTGTACATATTTTGGATGACTTTTATTTGATTGTGTCTATCATCCAACATGGAACGACTTATATTATTTTATAATAAACCCTAAAAAGTGAAGTCGTACATGGCATAAGTCGTATATGTCATGTACGACTTACCCAATCTGATAAATACTTTTTAAGTTATACCATTTCAGTCATTTATAAAGCAAATTGCATCAGCGGGGGGTCAAAAAGCCGCTTATTCCTTCAATATGCAAATTTTGGTTCTTAATTAAGACCATGGGTCTCTTTTCTAGATTTTCCTAAAGTTGTAAATATATTGTATCACATTTTGGCTTTCCAAGTGCCAACCCCCTACTTAACTGAATCTGAATTATGCAATTAATTTGTTAGCTATTGCTGGTGTTTACAGTTTTGGCAACCTAGGAGAGGAATTTCATTACATTCAGATGTCACTTCACTTATAATGGGTCTCGAAGTCCAGTTTCAAAGAGCTACAGAGTTAGTTGTACTTTATTTCTTATACAGTTGTTTGTGCAATGTGCAGATATATGTGCTTTGGAGATTTATATTCTTTGCCCTCTCTTTTACATTATTATTCAATTGCCAGGGGTTAAATCGGAAAAGCAGCAAAAGGAAGATGGATTTGCCCTTATATTCTATGTTCGGGGTTGTAGCGTCACAACACAAGCATCATTATTTTGGATTATCAAAATGATGTCTCCTTCTTCGTCTCACTCAATCATATAATATTATGTCATTTAAGAAATATATATTTATAATTAAATATATGATCAATTTTTTAAATTACACAATCTGATTGGGTGCGACAAAAAATGAGACAACATTGTGAGATATGTGATCTCTATCCCATTATTTTATGGTGCGCTTTTGTATTGTATTGTAGTTTTGGTTTCTCTTTTGAATGACTTGTTGCATCCAAAGCATCTAACATGATAAATATTGAGGTGGATTGCACACTCACTGGATTTTAATTGGAATATTAAAGCTATTGTGTTTAAGGTTGAATAACGAGGTTCAATCCAATATTTATTTGGTATAAGTGTAAGTGTGTAACATTATTAAAATAATTTTACTGTTCATTTTTCCTCTTCTATTCATATACTTGCAGACTGCAGTTGCACCTCTTCTAATGCATCCAATTAGGCACTTAAATTATAATTTGACATATACAAAAATATTTCAAAAATTAATATATTTTTATAATGATACCACCAATTTATATATAATCATATATTAAATAATTGTGCTTGAATATATATATATATATATATATATATATATATATATATGTATATATATATCTGTAACTAAGAATTATTCATTATAAATAATTATTCATTATAAGCTTCCTTATTCCTCATTTCCGACTTTCCTTGATAAAGCCAAACACGCTCTTCTGTAGTGTCAACTGTCAATATAGGATGTTGCATTTCAGTTTCGAGAGAGACTTCTTGCTTGCATTACATAAAGTTATCACATGATTGATAGTGATGTGACTTTTTGCGGAATGGGTTTAGAGAGTTTTTTTTTTTAAAAAAATAATATTTTAGTCTCTGTACGTGACAAATTCTCGATTTGGTCCCTATATATAAAAAATTATTAAAATGATCCCTATATATAAAGAAAATCTCCATTTGGTCCCTGCCGTACAAAATTTTAGGGATTGATTTGATAATTTTTTGATTGTATAGGGAGCAAACGGGTAACATATAGGGACTAAATAGAGACTTTCTATATGTACAATGATCATTTTAATAATTTTTTATGTATAAGAACAAAATCAAGAATTCATATCAAGTATAAGGACCAAAATATTAGTTTAACCTTTTTTTTTAACACCGGGTTTAGAGAGTTATTCTTCCACATGTATTCAATTTATTTTAGGCACAAACACGGTTAGTTTAATTACGAATCACACACACCTATTTCGAAGTGTTGTGTCGTGTTGGATACTTCTCAAAAACATCATGGATACATGTTAGACATCTCTCTACGGTGTCATAATTAAAAAAAAAAAAATTCTGTTTGGATATCTGTCAGATACAGTATGGAAAAAAAAAAAATTAAAGTCAACTTAACATTTTGAGATCATGGGTCATCAACATTAAATATTTTTTAGACAAATATTTTTTAAAAAGGTCAAGGGTCGTCGACCCCAAGTTGGATCTTTTACTTTTCGAGACATAAAGCAAAATGATGTCTCTTAGATTTTTGTGAGACTCATTATTATAGGACCTAACTAGTTGTTTTATGAAACATGGTTCATCTTCTTATCTTAGGGATTATTTTTGTAAGGACTGGATAGTGAAATAACTCATCTTAATCTTAGTATTCTTTTTGTGAGGGTCATTATTATATGAAAATTGTGAAGTTTAATAACTTTGTTTTTAGAAGGTGAATATATATATATATATGTATATATATAAACAATGTTTCGGTGTCCTTTGTTTTGAACATTAGTAATGTCACGGTGTTTGTATCATGTCGTGTCACGGTATTCGTATCATAATCTATGCTTCAAAGTTATAATATACACCAGAGTCGATGCTTCAAGGTTATAATGTACACGATGCCAAGTTAGGCGCTATCCATAGAAGAATATTTCAAGTTTTGATGGCACATTGATTTTGGGCTAAGCACCATCCAACTTATCCTAAAGAGTTGGACCGGTGATTCGATAAAATAAAGTTTTTTCTCCATTTTTTAAGATTTGTGTTGATCTTTAACAGCTTAATGTATGTTAAGTTTCTCAATTATTTTTGTGCTTTTTTTTTTTCCTTCATATAGACGGCTAATTTTATCAATCCGCAGCTAAACACACTTGTAGGTTCTTCTAGTCATTCATACATCCTAACGTAAGATCAAAAGACAATTGGAAATAAGCCCACTTGTCAGCTTATGCTATGAATCACTTGGCATGCTGTGATTTGTTTGATTTTCCTTAGTACCACATTTGCATGCAAAGTGAAAGAATTCTTAGCTTTTCCTAAGATATTTCTCTTTGTTTTATATCATTCAATATATACTACGTATGGAAATTAAATGCAAGCTTATCTTTTATTTTATTTTTATGAATAAATGCAAGCTTATCTCATGCTTTATGACAACACCTCTTCAACAAAAATTGCAAATTGAAATGTCAATATTGCTGCCCACCGCCCAAGCTTTGATGCACCGCCTAGCAAGAGTCCCAACAAGTTCAGAACTAGGGATGTCAATGAAGCGTACCCTCCCACTCCCTGTCCTTATCCCTTATATTTCTCTTCGTCTCCATCCCTCCCTATTAAGGGGAGTATTTCTCCTCATCCCCATTCCCTGTCTCCCCACGGATCCCATGGGTGTCCCCGTAGGGACGTCAAAAATGTAAATGTTTCAAATCCAAATCAACGGTTCCTCATTCTCAACTTCTATCCTTCTTTCATTACAATCTTTCTTTAAACTATATTAAATTCACTCAACCCTATCTTGTTCTTGTCAACATCATGGATGACATTTATTCCACTTTCTACACTTATTTTTGAATTCCAAAATCCTCAACCCCTTTTGCTTTCAATAATTTACAGAAAAATCTATAAAAAAAAATTAATTTAATAAAGTGATATGTTTGATCTATAAATAAAATTATAAATATATATGCTTATATATGAAATTACAAAATATGTTTATATATATATATATATATATATATATATATATATATATAATGGTATTTTTGTGTGATTCTCGAGGACGGGAACCCCACAGGACGGGGGATGATCCCCATCCCCATATTATCTTTGGGGGTATTTTCTCCCCCATCCCTATTCCTACAGGGGAAAAAATCTCTACTAAAACCTCAAATAGCACAGTCCTTATAAAATCGTCGTGTACAAGTGAAAATTGTCTTCCCTATTCACAACCCTCAAAAGTTACTTTCTAGCTGTCAATTTCTTACGAAATTCTTCATCATATTATTTTTTTCGGCAAATGCAAAAAGTTTATACAGGAAGAAGTGTATTCAAAATATTGGAAAATGATATATTTGATTTTTCAGCTGTTTTTCAATGATATATATAGGAAGACTGCATTCAATAGTTACTGTTTTTTATAATACCTCTTTTTTATATCTAAATTCTAATAATTTATTTTTTATTTTTTATATTTTCAAGTGATTTGATCAATAATATAAAATAAGGATAAAACAATCAGTAGGCGAATATCATTATTACCTTTAACTCATGTGAATTTGTAATATTTTAGTCATGTTTGTTCAATTAATACAGCCCATAAAAGGCTCTACGCTTGTACCATGAAAAACTGCAATTCAAGAAAAATATGTTTAGACAATTTCGATGGTAACGAGTGCACTTAGGATATTGGTTAAGGAATTAAGTGACAAGTTTGTATGAAAAATTAATGTATTTATTATTTAGAAAAGCGTTAAACTTAGATTTTCAATACAAACTTTCATTTTTATGGTTTTCTTAATCAAGGGCACTAGTTAGCAAGACGCTTTCTTTTTTCTTTCTCTTTGAATGCTGCATGAGTTTGGTGAGCGTGTGATAAAATTTTCCTGGGGTGAGTGAGTTTATGTATTTGCAATCAAATCGGTATCAAAGCTGCAGCATCAATTTTGAAGTGCGAGGAATGGTGTTCTCATGTTTGCATGTTTTCTCTAGAGTCACGGTAATTAAGCCAGAGTTATATATTTTTATCAAAATTATCATTAGCTTAAAGTACGGTTATCAAACTAGAAATTCATTTCTTTGAAAAGATTCTTAGCTACAAAATTAAATTCATTGAAATATTAGGATGGTTTGATCATACACAATAATTCATTAATTCTTAATCTTCCTACGCAGCAAAACAGTGGCAATTAAGCAGAGTAGCAGCAGAACATGAAAATTAGCCATGTTTAGCAGACAAAACCATTTGCAAAAGATGCTGTTGATACTAGGGTGCCAATAGTTATCTTACCTACAAAACAAGTCATAATATGCAGCTATATATGCTGATATCCAGTTTTTATTATGAACTTAAAAAGTAAAATTTGCCCCTAATCTAATGCAACTGCAGGTTTCATATGAGCATATAAATGTCCTTTTTCTTATATGCACAAATCAGATACTACTTCTGCAGGTGGTCTTTATTATAATTTATATATTTGACAACAACATTTGATAAACTGTAACCAGAGCCAGCAAGTTTGTGACTTGTAACTGATTTGGTCAGGAAACAAGTACCAGTTATCACTCACTGGCAGCCACCAACTGCAAAACCAATCTTGGAGTTGGCAACATCATAAGCTACCTTAAATGTCTGTTGTTGATAATTCCCAATAATGGCAATTGGGGCATATCCAGAGCTACCAGCAATGGCCAAACAAGTAGTTCCCTTCTCAATTTCTATAAGGGTATTTTGAACCTTAAGTGATAGGTCAGCACCCCCAAGAAATATCAGCTGAATCTCAGGAACTGCTGACATACTTTTGACACTCCCTTTAAAACAAGTATCCAATATGGAAACTCCTGGGGCAGGTGCATACTTCTTGGACATGATCTTCACAAAAGCATTTTGCAGTGCTGTATAAACAGGCATAGGTAGTCTTGTAATTACTGTACCAGAGTCAATGATAGTAGGCACCTTGTAACTAGAGGCAGCCACTCCCAATGGCCTTCCTGCCACAGTGATAGCAGTCAAATCCAGAAAATATAAGCTGGAGATCTTTGGATTCTTAACCATGGGAGTGAACTTGTATGGTGATGATGTCAATGATGAGCTTCCAATGGACAAGAAACCTTCCTTGGAAGAGTTTGGTGCAGAAAAAGATGTGGGAAGACAATAGGAGAAAGCATAGCCATATTTATTGGACAATTGTCCAAGCATGGAGAGCTTGTCATGGGCTAGACCTAAAATGCCCGCAGACCTTCCAAACAACCCTTGATTGTCCTGACCACACCCATATACAAAACTTGATATTGTCTCTGATGGAGTTAAGGTTAGCACATCTTGACTCAAATAACCAATTGAGAAAGAAGAATCACCATAGCTTGCTTTGTACACACAAGCACCAGTTGCATTTGAACAACCTGGATCATTGAGTGTGGAACTCTTGAGAGAGGCACACTGAGAGGATGAACATGGCAAGGTTTTGTAGGTCTTAGATGAGGAAGGATTGAATAGATGATCAACCTGCACATGGCAGTATATTTTACAAGGCTGGCATTGGAGCCAGGAGAGGGAGCTACCAGTGTCTACAAGCATGCTGAAATACTTAGCAGGGGTCCCAAGTCCTATTTTGGTATAGTAATTGCCTGAACCAATTGACAGACCTGATTTCAATGGTGTGCTCACAAGTTTTGGTTCCCCCACTTTATCTGAGGAAGCAGTAGTACCTGAACTGCTGACATCCCCCTTGTTAGCTAATCTGGAATGCAGATATCTGACACGCCCCTCATCTTTTGTGATCATTTCAGTGAATAAAAATGGTGATGTGGATGTTAGAGAGGAGTCAAGGCCTGTAACATGGTACAAATTGAGGTGCATGCCAGCTTGCTTGTGCCTCAAATCATTATCTGCAAAATGGACCATTTACTAGTTTAATGTACATGGTTACTTGCAAGATTTCAGAATCATTCTAGTGTTGAAAAAGAAATCCAAAGAGGAAGCCAGATAGTTAATTATGTTTCACCATATTACAATCTAAAGAGGAAGCTTTTGTTTCCATCAAAAGCCAGCTTGCAAGCTATTGTGAGACATACCTTCAAATTCCACTAGAGAAGATGCTATTGCAAGATGTGCAGAGAAAACTAGAAACCAAAAGAAACCCATCTTGCACACAAAACTTACTGGCTCTGCAAAATTGGTTCCCTCACCAGATATAGTTACACTAGAGTTCTGCTCTTAGGCCCACCGACACTTCTCCCAAACAAAGAGGCAACCGAGAAAGAAAACAGAAAACAAGTTTAATAAAATCAGCGTGGGGCCAAGTTCAAACGAGTTTCTTCCACCAAGTGCATGACAGTGAATACTTTAAATACCCTCCAAATGGTGTACGTGAATAGGGATGGAACAACAAGCAACATGGTCCACTGTGAGTCTGTGACCCTCGTGTATAATCTACGGCGATACACTATGGTTGTTACAACATCATCTTAAATACTGAGTACCTACATGCTTTGGCAGTAATAATATCATTAATCACATAATCCAAACATGAAAAAGTGAAAAGAGACAAGGAAATGTGACCTTGTGCCAAATATTAATTTCTCAGTGTCCTTTGTGCAGCTGTAACTCTCTCTAGCTCTATCAATATTGATTAAGGCCACAAATCACAATGACAATATTATTATCATTATTGTACACTTGCTGGCATGAGAATGATATCAAGCAAAATTAGCGATACGTGTGTCGGCAGGAAGAGCATTTAACAAGTCTAGTAGTCACAATTAGCCATTAATAAGGTAGAATAGATATTTGATAGTAGTTGACACGATGATTAGGTGTGTATCACATACTCGAAACTAATGACACAGACATGCAACTGTAAGATGCACCAGCCATATATCACTAGTTATAGTAAGAACAACATTGCTTCCCTTAATCCCTTTATTGTAACCCTGCATTCTCATATTTTTGTCTGCTGCTATGCATTTATAGGCCATCAGGCATCAGATACACTGCCGGCCTGTTAGTTCCAGTTTCACAGCAACCAAAGCTTTTATTAACGTAACCACCATAGTAGATCCACGACCAAATGGGCAAATTAGGTTTTTCTTTTGAAGGTAAGAAAGTGAAGTTTTTTCTACGTGCTAACATTGTTATAACTAGTGGTCCTATCCAATAAAGAATGATATTCACAGGTACAGCTCGATAGCTGTCCTCCGCTTGCTAGTTGCTTTATCTATATACAGAGAGAAGAATAGACCAATAGATTCACACCGGATATAGATATAGATAATAAGGATATCTATTCATATGGTCTATGTTGTATTCAGTGGAATAAATGGCTGAGTGGTTGATAGTTCCGGTATTACCACATTCATCGTAGTGATATATCACAAGGAAAACACATACATACATGCATTACCCTAACAGATGTATCAGTAGTATGCGTGGTATACCTGAAAACTATAACACAACAATACATGAATAATTCAAAATTACACGGAACAATAGAAATTTTGAATCATGAGGGATGAAAATGAATTCTTGACATATTATCTCATTAATATCAAACAGTTTTCCACATATTGATACACAGAACGAACCATGTGTTGGTTTGGTACAAGGAAGAAATCAAGTGCAGGAGAGGTCTGGAGACAACCAAGATAATTAAAATTTTATAAAACAACCAGCATCCGAGTCAATCACCGGCGAAATGCATTGCTTTCACCTGTAGACCTGCCTTGAGAATAATGTGTTCGACGACGGACACTCTCAGCTATTGTTGAGCTCCCCCCTTCAGCAGCACCATATACACTTTTTTGAGCAGCATCCAAGAAATTCCTGCCACCAGAATTACTGTTCTGGATTGATTCCCGTGCATCAGTCTCCTCAGCTTTCTTTAAACGTTTCCATCTCTGCTCTTCATGCAACTCAGCAGCTAATTGCATCTGTCTAAGTTTAGCAGCCCGCTCTTCTTCTGATAGCTTAGGAGCCACATTTCTACGACTATTGTGTGATCCACGTTCAAGTGAGGTAACAGTAGATCTATTGGACCTTGCTTCGGGAAAGCTTCCATTCTGCCTTTTACGGGCATCAATATTGGACTGACTACCTGAAGCATATCTTTCTGACTTGGGCTTGTCATAATTTCTGTCATCAGCATCTTCATCATAGTCTTTGACATTTCTTTGCTTTCGGTAGTGACTGGGTGATCTTTCTCTGTGTTGTTTGCCTTCATAGTGATTCTTATTTCTTTTCTTTTCTCCTTCACTCGATTCATACTCTGAATCTGATTGAGCCTTGTGATACTTCTTGTCAAAATCTCGGTCATCAGTCTTTCTTTTTCTCCTTTCAGCAGTGTCATCTTCTGAGTCGGACTGTTTTTTATGCTTTGATTTACTGTAATGGTGCTTCTTCCGCTTCTCCTTTTTACTGTGACCTTTTTCCTTGTGTTTCGTTTCTTCAACCTGACAATTTTACAAGATATGATTAGGATGGGCCACGAATTAGAAATAACATCAAACAAAAGGTCTTGGTAAGACTAAGCCATAACAATTGTTTTTGTCATTTTATTCAGTCAATGCAATTTAAAGATTCTTTCAATGCAATCGGTGAATCAAAGAAAATAAAATGAAAGGCAAATGCTTGCGTATGTAAAAAGTAACACAAGTCTTGATTTCATAGAATGATCACAGGGTTGCAAACAATGGACAATCCTAAACAGTAGCTGTAGTGACGATGGAGGAGGAGGATGCACATGAAGTACATGAGTATTTGGCATTTTACAACTGCCACCAAACCACACAGTCCACTAGCAGTGACAAGACTTGCAGAAGTGTCGGCGCCAGGAGAAATTGGTTTATAGTAACAGAACTTGGCATGGGTCGACTCACAATGAGGGTATGAGAGATTCCAGAGTTACAAGGTTTTTCAGGTGTCTACATCGCTAGCATATGTAAGCACAGGGCACCCATTAGCAAATTCTAGCAATTATATGTGCATAACTTAAAACAGCACCCCTGGAATTCACCTCTCTGTCCACCAAGTAGTAAACTACATCTGGTTCACATTTACATGTGTCAATGTATATCGGCTTGACCTCAGTCAAGGGCAAAAATTACGCATAACCAACAAAGAAAAAAAGAGGGATGCCAAATTTTCTTCCCATATAAGTTGAAGCATATGTGTGGAGAGTGGAGACTATAAGACCCCAATAAAGAGAGGAGAGCAAATGGAGGATAGCCTAATAGTTAGAGGTAGAGGGAAACCAAGAACACTATAGGTGAAACCATTGAGAGGATTTAAATGTAACACATAATTTACAACAGAACATTATGACATTATTTGATCCATATAGCCGACCCATCCATTGGGAAGAGACTTTGTTGTCGTTGTTGTATAAGTTGAAGTATATCTACGTATGAAGTCCAGCTAATTGAAAGAATAAGTACTTGTACCTTTTAACCCTCTATCAACCTAAATTATCAACACTAACACAATTCCCAGTTAGTTTAATTTCATAAAGCTTTTAATTCTTCAAATATCTTTTCACAATACAATCATTACGTGAATAGCTGTTGAGAGCACCATGAAAGAAAAGAAATCATACTGATTTTTTTATCATAGCCATCTTGATAGGGTTGTTTTTTATCCTTGCAAGGGCTTCCTGCTCGCGCTGGCGAATCATGAGCAAGGGATCAGAATGGAGCTTCCTCCAAGCATCATTGGCAGACTGAGGCTTGTCCTCGAACAAAGCTCCAGGCACACCCTGCTCCTGCTGCTGCACAAATACACAATCAATTTCAAACTCAATCAGAAAAATAAAAATAAAAAAAACAATTTTTTTATATTAAAAAATACAAAAAAATTGAACCTACCTTGGAAGCTGAAGCAGAAGAAGGAGGTGCATCGGATTTGGGTAACGCTTCAAGGGACTTGAATCCTTCGGAATTGGAAGACCTTCCAACGGACAACCCCGAATCGTACAAGAAATCCAACCTCTCCTGCGCACTGCAATGGGAAATCAGTTAATTAAATTGGGAACCCTAAACCTAAGAAATTAAAATTGAATTGGGAATAGTTAGTGACTTACGGAACGAGGCCAGCTTTCTCCTGAAGAAGACGGAACTCGTTGCGTTCACGCTCCTCGTGAATTTGCTTGCGAAGCTCTTCCAACTTCTTCTGCTCGGCATCGTGCTTCTGCTCCGCTTTCCAGACGTTCTCTATGTTCCTCAAACTCCCTGTGTGCCATCCCTTCTTGTTCAAAAACTTCAGAGCCATCTCTCAAACCCTAACAACACTTCCAACAACAAACAACAGATCGATCTCTCACGGAACGTCTTCTTCTTCTTCTTCTTCTCGTGTCGGTTCGGGTCGTGCCTTTCCCAAACGAATCCTCCTTTTCTATTTTGATTTTATATAACTAATAATTTATTTTCATATAGCTCTTAACTGATTATTTTTTCTGGTGAAGGAGGAGAGGGGGGGGGTTTATTATGGGAAGGAAAGGGGGGGGATTGTAAAGAAAATAAAGAAAAAAAAGATAAATTTTCTGATCAAGTAAAATTATTAAATTTTTAATAAAATATTTTTTTGATTTTTTTTTTTACAAATGTTTAGTCTAACTAATAATTTATTTTCATATAGCTCTTAACTGATTATTTTTTTCCTTAAAATAACATTTAACAAACAAGCTCTAAATGTGTTTATTTCGGCTTTTGAAAATAAAGCGAATCTAAAAAAACAGGATTAAAGTAATATTTTGGTCCCTATATGTGATACGAATTCTCGATTTGGTCCATAAACATAAAAAATTATTAAAATGGTCTCTATACATACAGAAAGTCTCCATTTGGTCCCTGCCGTACAATATTTTAGGGACTGATTTGGTAATTTTTTGCTCGTATAGGGACCAAACAGGTAACGTATAGGGATCAAATGAAGACTTTCTGTATGTATAGGAACCATTTTAATAATTTTTTATGTATATGGACCAAATCAAGAATTCGTGTCAGGTATAGGGACCAAAATATTACTTTAACAAAAAAAAAACATTAATATGCAAAATATCGGAAGCTATTCAAAATAGTTTGAAATCTAAAATTTGGTTTTATAGAAGAGGAAGAAAATTCAAAAAAAAAAATTTTAAAAAAATGGAACTATTTTATAAACCAAACTAATCTTATAAAATTTTAGATATTACAATATGTGTTCTTGCAAATGATTTTTTACATCCTTTATTGTAAATTTGTAAAAAAAATGCTTCTGTATGACTCTAAGTTAAAAATATTTTTATTTATAAAAAAAAATTATTTATCATGATAAATAAATACAAATCAACCTTTACTTTACTTAAAAATATGTAAAAATATATAAGTTCAACACTAATGTTTGTGAATTGCTTTAGTTTCTTTTACTCAGTACTTTGATATAAATAATAATTAGGAGTAAATACAATTTATATTTACCATGAAATTAATGCTAGCTATTTCCTAAGTATCGAAATTAATTCAAGCTATTTCTTAAGAACATGTGTGATATATGTGTTTAATTCCAATCGTCCAAGCTTAATACCCCCCTCAAGTTGGTGCGTGAAGATTCAGAATGCCCAACTTGCCGAGGAAATAGTCGAACTGTGATTTGCCTAATGCCTTTGTGAATATATCTGCTAATTGTGTATTAGTAGGAACATACACAGGCCAGATGTTGCCTTTCAGTATCTCGTCTCGGACAAAATGACAGACAATTTCAATGTGTTTTGTTCGTTCATGAAAAACGGGGTTCTTGGCTATATGCAATGCTGCTTAACTATCACAATAAAGATGTATTGGTTTGGAATGTATCACTCCAAGGTCAGACAAAATGCCTTTTAACCACTTTAATTCACATGTTGTTGTTGCCATGGACCTATATTCTGCTTCTGCTGATGACCGAGACACTGTATGTTGCTTCTTAGTCTTCCAAAAGATTGGAGAATTTCCTAAGAGCACAAACCACCCGGTAAGAGATCTCCTAGTCAAAGGACAACTTGCTCAGTCTGAATCACACCATCCATACAATTGTAAATCACACTCATGACGCAGCAGGATGCCTTGACCAGGGTTACCTTTCAAATATCGAACCACCCGTAGCGCAGCTTCCCAATGTTCTTCCTTTGGTTGTTGCATAAATTATGAAAGAGTATGGACACAATAGGATAATTCTGGTCGAGTGAAGCAAAGGTATATTAATCGGCCTACCAAACGCCGATATTTTTCTGGATTATCAAGCAAATGACCATTTGCCAATGCTAGTTGATGGTTTTACTCCAAAGGAATACCTGTTGGTTTGACCTCTAGTGTTCCAGCTTCAGATACAATATCCAAAGAATATTTACGCTGGAAAAGAAAAATACCAAACTGATTCCTAGCTACTTCAACACCCAAGAAATATTTCACGGCTCCCAAATCTTTCATGTGAAAACAGTTGCTCAAATAAGTTTTCAACTTTTGAATGGCAGTATGATTATTGCCATAGATAATCAAGTCATCAACATAGACAAGAACAACAATGCGCACATCTTTGTGTTGCAAGGTGAATAATGAATAGTCAAAATACGACTGACTAAAACCATATTCCTCTAATGCAGTAGAAAGTTTGGCAAACCAACATCTTGGGGGTTGTTTTAACCCATAAAGTGATTTACGCAGCTTACACACCATGCCTGGTTCCTGCACATTAAAACCTGGTGGTACTTTCATGAACAACTCCTCATGAAGCTCGCCATGAAGGAAAGCATTGTGCACATCCATTTGATGCAACTCCCAGTCTCTCGCCGGTGCCACAGCCAAGACCGTCCGCACCGTAAACATCTTAGCCACCAGTGCAAATGTTTCCGTATAGTCAACGCCTTCAACTTGGTGATTGCCAAAGATCACCAACCTAGACTTGAATCTCTCCACAGTTCCATCTGAGTGGCACTTTATCTTGTATACCCATTTACAGCCAAGTACCATCTTTCTGGGAGGTAAGCGGTCCACCACCCACGCCCCGCTATTTTCAAGGACCTGAATCTCACTCCGCATCGCTTCTCCCCACCTAGCATCCTTTACGGCTTCAAGGAAAGAAACTGGTTCCTGTTCTGCAGTAATAGCTGCAAGAAAATCTCTATGTCGCAAAGAAAATTTATCACAATTCATATAATGTGCTATAGGATAGGGTGCACCTGGATTATGCATTGGAACGGGTGAACTAGTGGAAGGGCTTAATTTTTGAATTGTATTAGTCACATAATCCTGCAAACGGACCGATGGACGATGTACTCTATGTCCTCGTCCTAGCTGGTCTTCATCACATTACCCATCATAATTTCTCACATCTTGTACTGCTTCGTCATTATCTTCTGCCACATCCTCTCCTTGTTCACTTTCATTGCATGTCCCCCCCTTACATCAGTATTCACCTCTCTTTCCCTTTCTGTCATATTTCTGCTAAGGGTATCACCTTCACTTCCAACTCCTCCATGATTCTCTTCATCAACTCCATCATGAGAAATTTCTATGACAGAGCTCTCCCTAGATGTAGAGATTCCTTGAGCAAATGGCAAATCTGTTTCAAATAAATCAACATCCCGTGGCACAAAAATTTCATTGGTTTCTAGATCATATAATTTCCAACCCTTCTTACCATATGTAACGCCCTTTGTTACATTAGTAATCCCAAGATAAAATCAATAAAAAATATTTTAAAACATTTAATTAAAACATATATCTCATAAGGAAAAATTAAATTATATATATATATATATATATATAGTCTGAAAATACCTCATATTAAATAATGTAGTAATAAAATATCCATGTAATGAATAAAATAATACCTCAAAACCGGGCGTCTAATTACAATCCGAAAAAAATAATACGTAAACAAAAAAGAACGCCGTCAGCACCCTCAACCATACTGCATTACTAACTAGCTAGGCGATAAGAAGATGACTCCTCAGGTCTCTGGGTCCTCAACAACGATGTCCTCGGTCTCTGAAAACAATACTTATAATGAGATATAAAATCCCAGTGATCAACAATACAGTTTTATAAAATATTTTCGAAAATAGCATTGTTCTCAGTCGGCGCGGTAACCGGAAAAACTGTCCATGGCACCCGCTAATTTTCCAAAATAATATACATAAAAGAAAATACTTTTAATATCAACAACAATCTCATCAACTCAATAGCATGTAACGTAACAATAACTCCTCTCAATACATCACATTCCATATACCAAATGAATTCTAGATTAATCCAAGCGGCCCGAATATCTCCTAATTAAATTGGTCTCTTGCTGGCAAGCCACAAATTCACACATCACACGACAATGGCGTCCCATTGCCCACCCCTACTCATGAGGAGTGTTTCGATGTCACATTCCTGTTGGGGACATTTTCATTTCGATACCTCCTATGTGCACATGGTGGTATTCTCCTTTTTTGACACCCCAACCTGTGGCGGTGTTACTTTCGATACTCCTTTTTAGGTAGTATTACTCACTTTCGACATCCCAATCACATGGCGATGTTACTTTCGATACCCCATTAAGGCGGTATTACTCTTCGATACCCCTATCATAGGTGGTATTGCGGCAAACATCATACAACTCATCATAAGGTATAAATTTCATGTCTCATACATGTAACAACTCATTTACCATAAATTAAATATTTAATCTTATCATGCATACCAACTAGACTAATATCATGTCACCAAGTAATTTTTTTTTTAACTACACTATGACAATCACGAACATCAAGACATAACATGTCATTAAACATATCATTTAACTAGTACAAATATCAATCAAACACACACACACACACACACACACACACACACACACACACACACACACATATATATATATATATATATTCTTTTTGACTATAAACCAATGGGATTTAATACATGCTGTGACTAAGCTATTAAAGTTCAATTAAATAAAATTATATGCTCCCAGAAGATAAAACCATGCGTCAGTGGAACACCAATGCCTATTGAATTGAACTTGGCATACAGGACTTCACAAAAGTAGTTAAAGATAAAAGAAAAATCTACTCTTGTGAGGTTTTTGGACGTACAGTACGAAACTTTAGTGATTTTACCATCTGGCTTAAGCACAAGAATTTCGTTCACAGAACGACAAATTAGCAATAAACAATTTCTTTTAATTTTAGGGAAAACATATTTACTAATTCGGTTCATCAAATCGATTACAAAAAATACTCTCAAAAGGTAATCTTTTGTCAACTCAAACAATTATTCATACCATGAAAAGGGTTCGTAAAAAGTATTGTTACTCACCTCCCGAAGACCTCCAATGTGCTCTAAAAATTATTTATGATAAGAATTAGTGCTTCCCTAAAAATTATTCTTCCCTTCACTGGCGTTCTTGGACCTGCGTATTGTAAAAGTTATACTGCCAAAGAAAGGAAATACCTTTCTCTCGCTATACAGTGCGGCGCTCCTCACCCAGGTGCAGTGATCGAATTCATATATATATAGTGCATTAGGCACAGTAAGTAGCGCATGGTATTCTTAGGTTTTATGATTCCTCTTTTTTTTTTCTTTTTTTTTCCCTTCATTGTTTACTTTTTTTTTTTTAATTATAAAACAACTAGGCCCACTTGACTTATGAGCTACCCCTAGGTCCCTACGTGAAAAGTCTGCACTTATGTTTACATTCATACATACATATATATATATATATATATATATATTTTAATTTATTATTCCTTTTGTAATTCCTAACCAACTCTAATAAATTTTATACTAACAAATCATTTACATTAAACCTCTTAATTATATTTTATTTCCACTATATTTTTAATAACTTAATCTTTTTTTTTTCAAATTAAAATTATAATTTTAGGATGTTACATTTTCTCCCCTCCTTAAAGAATTTCGTCCCCAAAATTCATCTCATACTCACGCACTTATTTTAATATATGTCATATTTGAAACTAAAAGGTTACCATACCTTAGACAATAAAATCTGGGTATTGACGCACGATGTCCTCCTCCATCTCCCAAGTGGCTTCCTCAGAAGTCAATCTGTCCCATAACACTTTCACCAATGGAATCGCCTTGTTCCTTAGAGTCTTAGTGCTCTTGTCCAAGATTTGACTAGGCTTTGGCTTATAGATCAAATTATCCTTCAATTGTACAGACTCAGGAGCTATCACATGAGATTCATCAGGCACATATTTTGAGTTGCAACACATGGAAAACATCATGAAGGTTTGCCAACTGCGGCGGAAGAGCCAATTGATAAGCAACAGACCCGACTCTTTTAAGTATTTAGAAAGGTCCCATCAAATGAGGATTTAGCTTGCGGACTTTCATCGACCTCCCTACCCCCGTCTTAGGAGTGACTCTCAAAAATACATGCTCGCTTTCCTGGAATTCTAGAGGCCTTCTCCTTTTGTCGGCATAGCTCTTTTGTCTACTTTGTACCGTGTGCATCCTCTCCCCACTAGTGGAAAATATACATTAGACGGTAAAGGTTTACGTCAGTTAACCAAAAGCTAGACGTTAAAAAGGAAGCGGTGGCAGTTTTGTAAATATCAGAGTTCATTAATTCAATTTTAACGTCAGTTGTTTTAATGACTGACGTTAAAAGTGAAGTGACTCGCTTTTAACGTCAGTTCAATAAAAAACTGACGTTAACAGTGAACATTTTACCGTCAGTTCTATAAAGAACTGACGTTAAAAGTAAGTCACTTCACTTTTAACGTCAGTCCTTACATCAACAGACGTTAAAGGTTATTTTAATAATATTTTTTATCTAGTATACGATCCCTTCCGCATTGTCTTCCTCAAAGTTTCAGTTTCACATGAATTGCTTTGATGTTTTGTGTTTCTGTTTTTGAAAACTATAAGTTGAATCAATAACCCAAACCGGATCTCATTCATGAAGTAATCGAATATCTGATCGATACGAGAAGATTGAAAGGGTTTAAAATCCTATAAAAAGTTACATTGAAAGGGTTTAAAATCCTATAAAAAGTTACATTGAAAGGGTTTAAAATCCTAAACATTAAAGCTACATCCCATCGTGAGAGTTTTATGAAATATGGCAAAGGAAAAATTATACTCCAAAGACCTCGAAAACTGGGGGCATGAGAGAGCTCAAGAGAGAGGCAAAAACAGGTGCGAGAGACTCTGTTTCAAGCAAAGGCGGTGGTTCCAGAGACTTCCAAGACAGTCACTTGCTGCCAAAGCTGAGGTTTTGGAACTGTGACCCCCGAGCACTGATTAGCCCTCCAAGAATGATTCTCCTGGAAGGTGATAAGGTGAGAAACTCACATAATGTAATTTACTCGGACTTATCACCCATGTAATGTAATTTACTCAAACTCGAAGTTGTTTGACCATTAAGACAAAGGCCTTTGAGTCTAGGAATAGGAAGAAAGAGTGATGAAGTTAATCTCATGCGCAGAGCCATATTGTGAAGCGAGAAAATTAAAAGGATGGAAGGAAGCTATTTATAGGAGCAGGGGATGAAGTTACTAAGCTATTCCCGATTTTGTTGAAAACTTACCTATAAACTTAATGCTCATTAAGAGGATTGAGTTACAAGGTGCATGGGTAAGTAGCACAAGATCACCAAAGGAATGAATGTTTTTGCAGATATCTATACACTTTTAACGCCGCTTTTTTAAAAAACGGACGTTAAAAGTGTTTTTCAAATAAAAAATATTAATTGTTAACGCTGTTTTTATACAACCGACGTTAAAAGTTTGATTTTTACTTGATTAAATAAATAGCTGACGTAAATAATCCTATATATTATAAACGTCAGAGTAATGAATATTGGAAATAACATAATTAATATACGGGAACTTGGCAGTCATCAATTAAGTTGACGTTAAAAATGAGGTGGTGGGTAAACTATTTGCGTCAGTTCTATAAATAACTTACGTAAATAATTATGAAACTCATTTCATTGGTTGTCATGTCCCTGTTGTCCCTCTTAACGCAGATCACTCCATATAGTACTGCAGTTTATTTCTAAACCTTTTTTTATACAAGTTTATTTTTAATTTTTATTAATTAGCTTGAATTAGTAAACAAATTATTGTGCAAATTAAAATAAATAAACACTTAACATAAAACAAGTTATATGTATAATCAAATCGTATGACATTGAAGCGATTCATAAGTTAAAATTACATGATTAAAAGATAAAAAATTTCTGCAACATAGCCCTAAAATATAAAAAAGTTTCTGCATCAACATCATTTTCTTCTCAGTCATGTCATCAGAAACTCCAATGGATGCATCACCTCCCTCACTTGAATTCCAAGATGCAAAGTAAATCCTCAGTCACTAGCAGCAAAAGCAAAGTGAAATGGATCTTTGCATCTTTCTTCTTCAGTGGAGCTCCTTGATGCATCATCTTAAATCCACAATCACTTGCTTCCAAAGCAAAATGAAAGGGATGATGGAGATGAAATAAAGTGAGAGAATCACATTACGTGATTCACCCAACCTTAATATCCATGTAATGTAATTTACTCAAACTCAGAAGTTGTTTGACCATTAAGACAAAGACCTTTGAGTCTAGGAATAGGAAGAAAGAGTGATGAAGTTAATCTCCACGGCAGAGCCATATTGTGAAGCAGAAAATTAATTAAAAGGATGGAAGGAAGCTATTTATAGGAGCAGTGGATGAAGTTACTAAGTTATTCTGATTTTCTTGAAAACTTATCTATAAACTTAATGCTCATTAAGAGGATTAGGTACAAAGGTGAATGGGTAAGTAGCACAGTAGTCAAGGGAATGAATGTTTTTGCAGAAACTAATAAACTTTTAACGTCCGTTGTGTAATACAACTGACGTAAGAAGTTGTGAGTGTTTTTAACGTCAGTTTCTTAATACAACTTATGTTAAATATATGACCTTTAACGTCAGTTATTACTAACAACTGACGTAATAAGTGTGAGAGTTTTTAACGTCCGTTTATTAAGACAACTGACGTTAAATATATGATCTTCAACGTCAGGTTTTACCAAAAACTGACGTAAAATGTTGTTTTATTTTAATTATAACGTTTACCCCCGCGCGCCTTCTCCACTTCTCTGTACGTCTTTTCTCTTTTCATCACGCTCAACCCTCACTCTCGCTCTCACTCTGCCCTAATCGCGAGCTCATCTCCACCGCAACCATCGCGAGGGCTTCTTCGCCACCACCGTGAGGTACACTCTTAACCCCTAACTCTGTCTTTCCCGCTCATTCTTTGCAATAACTTGACATCTCTCTTTCCCCTGGCCTTCCCGCGCACTAACTCTCCTTGTCCCTCTGCTTTAGTAACCACATCGAACGTTGGCCACCACTCAAGCTTCCCCCCTACCACCACGCGAGCGCCTATTTCTTGTGAGTCTTTAATTAGGCACATTTTTTTATTCACGGTTTTGAGTGCATGCATGTTGCTCTGCTGGTTTGAAACTGTAGTCTCAGTAGTTGAAACTTGAAACTGTGAGTTTGAGTTGTTTGGAATGTCTCTATTTTTGGTTTTGAGTGTATGTTGAAACTGTAGTCTCAGTAGTTGTAACTTTAAACCGTGAGTTTGAGTTGTTTGGAATGTCTCTATTTTTGGTTTTGAGTGCATGTTGCTCATTGGTTGATTTGTCACGGCCGTGATGCTCATCACGGCTAGGCCGTGATCGGTCGCGCCTATGAGGGTCTGGTTCGGTTGGCACATTACGGCGTGATGGACATCACGCGGCCGTGACCAGTGCTTGGCAATCTTCAAAAACTATAGTTTTCAATCTCCCGTATTGTCCTTATATTGGATATATATAAGTTATGAATCTCTACAGGACCTATCTAGTTATTTTTATTAATACTTCTGTATTTATTTTGAGTTATAACCTATGTTAATACATATATATTGTTTCTGAACAGGCATACATATGGATCAGTCGGATAGCCCACATGCACGGGAGGATACTGTGGGGGTTTCGCAGGACCCGATCACGCCTACGCCTGATTCTAGTGTAAGTTTACATGTTATATACTATCTTTAGTCCTTCTTGTTAATGTAAGTTTATAATGTTACAACCCTCTATTTTATCATTTTTTTTGTCCATACAGACATCATAGGCTCATAGGAAACGGGGTAGAGGAGCCACCTCGTTGAAGAAACTAGAGAAGGACAGGCAGAGAGCGGACGAAGCTTGAGGTGTCCTTCGATGCTAATCTAAATGCCCAGGGACCCCGTGCTAAAGAATTTAATAAGTGGGTGTTTCTACAAGCGAAGCAGCACGTAAGCATCAACTACAACCACTGGAATGACGTTCCACAGAACGTTAAGGATCAGATTTGGGAGGCTATCACGGTATTTTACCTTTACATTCGTTTGATTTACATTATTAGATAATTATCCGAGTTATAATCCATCCAGTTGTTATATATGTATCTAATGTGTAGGTAGCTTGGACTGTGCCAAATGACGAGGATCATCATCATAAATGTATGAAAATGGCATCAAAGCGTTGGAATGGGTTCAAGCATGATCTTACCAGGTACTATGTATCTGGGAAGAAGTGGCTTGATAAAATGTTCTCGGATTATCTGTTTGTCAGGAGTCGACAGGATGAAGAATTTCAGGTTGATTGATTAAGTTAATTTTGTATGCTTATTATAGATCATTTAACTGTATTTAATTATGTGTTTTTGTTTGAATAGGCTAAGGCAAATAAGGGTCGGCAGAATTAGGTGAAGAATGTCCACCGCCACACCATGACTCAGGGTGGGTAGCATACTCGGATCCAGCAGATGATGGCGGATAGGCTGAGGGCGAAGCAGGAAGAGCACTCTACTAGGATTGAAAGAGGAGAGGTGCCTGAGGGCACACCATCAAGTCCTCCGTCGGACATCGACCGCGAGGCTGTCTGGTTAGCCGGCCGCATGACAAAGGCGGGATCTTTTAAAGTTGATGCCACTCGCGAAGTGGCAGATAAGATTGTAAGTAAATAATTAACTTGATTTCAATTGATATTTGTATAGATATTTGCAACACTTTTCACTTGCACGTTTTTTCATTTTTTTTTCATTGTAGATGGATCTTAAAGCAAAATCCTCCCAGGGCGCATTCGTCCCTTCGGACGGCAGGACGTCTTGATGACTGCTCTAGGCAAGAAAGACCATCCTGGTCGGGTTCTCGGTGTTCCTGGGAACGTGACCATCAAACAATATTATGGCAAGTCTGCTTCACGAAAGCGGGTGGTCAATGAAGCATCCATTTTGGCTGACATTACTCAACACCTCATGTCCAACCCAGATATTACAACACATCTCGATGCAAGGCTTAATAGCCAACCTGCAATTCAAGCGGTAGCTTGCCGTGAGAGCTTTCCTCCGTCGGTATATCCCAGGACACCGCAAGGCTTGCCAACGCTTTACATGTGATCACAAAAGAGAGTTTTAGTATGGCACATGTGGAGGACGATGAGTTGGCAGCTAGGGAGCGGGAGTTGGAAGTCCAGCGCCATGAGCATGAGTTGGAAATGAAAAGGTGTGAGCTTGAGTTGGACTCCAAACGACGTGAGCTCGAAATGTTAGCAAAGGTATTTATTCATTATTAATGTCCAAATTAGTCAAATAATTACTTGTGTTTTTTTTAATTATCAAAAACTTATATATTTTATTTTTCCTAAACTGAAGGCCAAGTCGACGTCGGTGTCGCTGTCACCTATCACTCGTTTGTTCTCACTTGGTGAGGATTATGCGTTTGAGATTTTTGAATGTCCATTGGATAACGATGGATGGGTGGCACGCCCAGATCAACAGAGGATATTTTCCTTCATTGGTGACGATATCGGGAACGCCTGCAGAAATAACATCTGGATGAACATCATTGTCATCAGTCTCTGGTGCACGTAAGTTAATTTTAATTTTATAACTTATTTATTTTTGGTATTTTTCCATTTAATAATTTATTTTAATTTCAATATATATATTATGTAATTAACATCCACACCTTTTCATATCTTAGGTATCTCCATCGTCTTCATCTTGATAAGGGCGTTGCATCAGTTTACGGTTTCTTAGATCCGTCAATCCTTCTGCCCGAGTTCTTTGCTGGCGATGCATTGAGTAAATACTTAGGGAACTTGTTGGGAGACAATCCGAAAGAATTATATCTGGCTCCCTACTGTATGGATCGCCATTGGCAGTTGTTCGTACTTCACCCGTCTAGACATACTGTCATATTCTTCTGCTCTCTCCACCATGATCCGCCACCGAAGGTGGTGGAAGCTGTAAATATGTAAGTAACTAATCTTAAATTTAATTTAAGTTTTAATATCAGTTGTTTTTAGTTTATTACACACATGATATATGAGTTTGTTAATTGATCGACATGATTATTTGTTTATGATAGCGCGCTGAAGGCGAGTAACATAAGTTGCGCCAACGGGAGAAGTAGGACATCTAAGACTAAAGCAAATCCTGTATGGAACATCCTCAAGGTTTGGTAGTTTATTTATCAAATAATTAATATTATAATTACTAATTTATGTGTATATTCAACTGACGTTGAAATTAATTTTGTTGGTAGTCTCGATTTCAAACTGACAGTTGGTCGTGCGGTTATAATGTGATGCTTCATATGCTGAACATAGTCTCCGCATCTATTACGGATGGATGGAAGAAGGTAATATTTAAACAACTTGTTAAATTATATATTATAGTTTTGAAGATGACTTGCATTGATGTTATTGTTATTATTTGAACGTGTCTAGGCATTTATCGACCAATCGCCTATTGAAGAAGATGAGTTAAGAGACTTGAGGATCTGCTTCGCTGAATTCTTCTTCAAGTATGCGGCTGAAAAAGGAATTGCCAACATACCTCCGCACTACTTAGATAAATAGTTTTTTTGTTAGACTTTAGAAACTAATTAATAAAATGTATATATATATATATATCCTTAGATAGTTTTGTTTTTTAGACATTGGAACTAAAATTTATTTATATATATACATGGGTTTTGGTTTTAAGTCCCCCCATTGTTCAATTTTCCTTTGCAATTCTGTAATGTGTGTGATATTCTGTGTTACTGGGACTGAATGCAGGGATAGCTGAGGGGAGTGATATTTTAAAACTGAATTTAAAAAAAAAACCTATTAACGTCAGTTGTATCAAACAACTGACGTTAATAGTATTTTATAAAATATACAGTACACTATTAACGTCAGTTGTTTATTACAACTGACGTTAAAATTAAAACTTTAACGTCAGTTCTTTATAACAACTGACGTTAGTTTTAACAAAATCAACGTCCGTTGTATTGAAGAACTGACGTTAATAGTTTTAGTTTAACGTCAGTTGTTTAAAAAACCGACGTTAATTTTTACAAAATTAACGTCGGTTTTGTTAAGGAACTGACGTTAATAGTGTTATATTTAACGTCAGTTCTCAACTGACGTTAAAATATTAACTATTAACGTCAGCTGTATTTACGTCAGTCAGTATTCTGACGTAAAAAATCAATTTTAACTGACGTAAAAAGTATTTATTGCACTAGTGCCCTAATCATTTTGATTCTCTCAGAGGTTTCCTGGACCATTTCAGGTCCTATCAAGGTTTTCTCACCTACCTCACACCAACATAAAGGGGACCTACACTTTCTCCCATATATGGCCTCATAGGGTGCCATGCCTATACTAGCGTGGTAACTATTGTTATACGCAAACTCAATGAGAGGTAGGAACCTATCCCAACTCCCTCCTTCATCCAAGACACACGCTCTAAGCATGTCCTCAAGGGTCTGAATGGTCCGCTTTGACTGACCATCCGTTTAGGGATGATAGGTCGTGCTAAGGTTCAACTTAGTCCCAAAGGCTTGCTGAAAAGCTCTCCAAAATCTAGAGGTAAACATCGGGTCTCTATCCGACACTATAGATGTGGGTATCCCATTAAGCTTGACTATTTCCTTGACATAGAGGCATGCCAACTTGTCTAAGCTATAGGTTGCCTTAATTGGCAAGAAGTGGACAGACTTGGTCAACCTATCCACTATCACCCAAATGGCGTCTAAGCCCAAACGTGTCTTAGGTAACCCAATCACAAAGTCCATAGAAATTCTCTCCCACTTCCATTCTGGAATCTCCAATGACACCCCGAAGGCTTCTGATGTTCTATCTTAACCTTTTGGCACACTAAACACCTAGTTACGAAGCTAGCCACATCCTTTTTCATTCCTGGCCACCAATACATCCTCTTAAGGTCTTGGTACATCTTAGTTATTCCAGGATGTATGGTAAACTTTCCCTTATGAGCTTCCTCTAATATCTTCTCTCTAAGGCTCCCCTCCTTAGGAACAACGATCCTATTCCTAAGCTTCACTAGCCCATCAACTGACAACTCATAACCCTTTTGTCCTAACCGAGACTGCAGCTCCTAGTCTAAAAGTTGTTCCCGCCTAACCTCATCTCTAAGGTCACTCTTAATTTCCAACCTACTCAACTTCAAACTTAAGACATTTAAGGACACATCCAACACCTCCAAATTCATGTCCCTAAACTCCTCCATGAGGTTTAGCTCTTGCACCATCAAACTCGACACGTGTAGGGACTTCCTACTCAAAGCATCTGGCACCACATTGGCTTTTCTCGGATGGTACTTCAACCCGAAGTCATAGTCCTTGAGGAACTCCATCCACCTTCGTTGTCTCATGTTCAACTCCTTCTGGTCGAACAGATATTTAAGGCTTTTAAGGTCACTAAAAACTTCAAACATTGCCCCATGAAGGTAATGCCTCCAAATCTTAAGGGCAAAAACCACAGTTGCTAGCTCTAGGTAATGGGTAAGGTAATTCCCTTCATGTGGCCTAAGCTGCCTAGAGGCATATGCTACCACCTTGCCCTCCTGCATTAAGACGCATCCCAAGCCATTCTTAGATGCGTCGCAGTATACCACAAAACTCACTAAGGGACCCGGTATAGTTAAGACCGGTGATGACACCAATCTCCTCTTAAGCTCTTGGAACCCGTCCTCACACTCCTGGTCCCACACAAAAGGTTTCCCTTTCCTAGTCAACTGGGTCAAAGGTAAGGCTAGTCTAGAGAATCCCTCTATGAACTTCCTATAGTAACCAGCTAAGCCTAAGAAACTTCTTACTTCGGTTACTGTCTTAGGTTGTTCCCATCCCAACACCGCATCCCTCTTTGGCATAAAGACGCTCGTCCCTCAAGATATGCAACACCAACCTTAAGTGTTTTCCATGTTCTTCTGGTGTCCTAGAGTATATTAAAATATCATCTATGAACACCACCACAAACCTGTCCAAAAAGGTCCTAAAGATCCGATTCATGTAGTCCATGAATACGGCTGGGGCGTTGGTCACACCAAAGGGCATCACTACATACTCATAGTGCTTATACCTTGTCCTGAAGGCTGACTTAGGGATGCCCTCGCTTCTAACTATAATTTGATGGTATCCCGATCTTAGATCTATTTTGGAAAACACTGACGCTCCCTTAACTGATCTAAGAGATCATCTATCCTAGGCAAGGGATATTTGTTCTTGATGGTTACCTTATTCAGTTGCCTATAATCAACACACAACCTCATACTCCCATCTTTTTTCTTCACTAGAAGTACTGGTGCTCCCCAAGGTGATACACTAAGCCTAATGAACCCCTTTTGTAACATATCCTCTATCTGTTTCTTGAGCTCGCTCAACTCTAGAGGTGTCATCCTATAGGGTGCTACTGATATAGGTCCACTCCCAGGTACTAGATCTATGGTAAACTCAATCTGTCTATCTGGAGGTAAACTAGAGACATCCGTAGGAAACACATCTGGGAACTAACACACAATAGGCAACGCCGCTATATCACTCTCAGCCTCTATCTTAGCAGAAAAGAGAAGTATATATCCCTGAGCTCCCTCAACCAAGCACTTATGACATGAGGCAACAGACATAAGGTGTTCCGTCCTAGGAGAGTCAACATACATGGACAGTGGAATGAAAGAAATAGTTCGACTAGCACAATCAATAATAGCATTATTACGAGACAACCAGTCCATGCCCAAAATAATATCCAGACCAGACATAGGTAAACATATCAGATCAACAATATAAGTCAGGTCTTGACATAATAAAGGACATTGCAGACAGACAGAAGAAGTAATCAATCTATCATTAGCAGGAGTAGAAACACACAAATCATATAATAGTTTAGTAACAGGTAACTCTAAGAATTGAGCACATTTAAATGAAATGAATGAATGTGTTGCTCCCGAATCGAACAATATAATAACATCATGACCTCTAATAAAGCCCTTACCTTGAATCAAATCGTCGGACTCCTTCACCTCCTCTCCTTGAATGGTAAAGACCCTTCCGTGGTTCAATGATCTGGTTTGAGATTGTCCTCCTGACTTGCACATCCTAGCAAAGTGTCCCATCTTCCCGCATTGGTGGCAAGTGGTTTGTGCCGCGAGGCACACACGATCTCCTTGCTACCACCCACGCTTGTAACATGCAGTCCCCCTTTCACCTTGAGCACCTTGAACCTGCTTACCCTTCGCGATTGTGGGCACAGGTCGTAAGCCCTTATGGAAATTAACCCCTTTCCCATGGAACCTCTTGCCGTCACTGAAGCTCTTCTCCTTCAACCTCTCAGCCAGCACAACTTGCATATTCTACTCCGCCACCCTACACTTGTTCACCAAAGTGGGGTAGTCTCAAATCTCTAGGAGCCCAATAAGGCTTTGCAGCTCTGGCTTCAAACCCTGCTCGAACTTAATTGCTTTCCATGGACCATCAGGATTATCCATCACCTGTGTGGAGAACCTTGCAAGCCTCTCAAACTTGGCCACATATTCCGCTACCGTCATACTCCCCTAACGAAGATGTAGAAACTCCATCTCTTTCTGTATCCGGACACTGTGCGGAAAGTACTTCTCCAAAAATACCTCCTTGAATCCGTCCCACGTGACAGGGGCACCCGAAGCAAGCAACCCGCCCCTGGCATAGTTCCACCAGTGCTCTGCATCCGACTCTAACATATAGGTGGCAAAATCCACCTTCTGAGCATCAGAGCACCCCATGGCCCGGAAGATCTTCTCTAATTTCAGTAACCATTCATCTGCCTCAATAGGATCGGTGGTCCCTCGAAAAATTGGCGGATTATTATTCCTGAACTCTGACAGACCCCTGTACTGTGGATCTGGAGATGCAACCGGTACCACGTTAAGCACGTCCCCCTTATCCCTCATCTGACGGAGAGTCTCCGTCTGCTCCTGCATAACTCTGGCCACTCGAGCCAAAGTCACTGCAAGCGCATCATTTCTCCCTCGCCTGTTTGCTGCCATAATCTGCATACCACCAATCAAACAGTGGGTTGATCAAGTCCAATATCCAAAAGAATAGAATGCAAAATTACAACTCTAACAAGCATCCTATGCGCCCAAGTTTTGTTTTTTGAAAAAGTCCCACTACCACAGTCCGATTTAGAATCGAACTGTTCTGATACCATAAATGTAACGCCCTTTGTTACATTAGTAATCCCAAGATAAAATCAATAAAAATCCTTTAAAACATTTAATTAACACATATATCTCATAAGGAAAAATTAAATAAAATATATATATATATATATAGTCTGAAAATACCTCATATTAAATAATGTAGCAATAAAATATCCATGTAATGAATAAAAATATAAGTGAAAACTACAAGCCTCAAAACCGGGCGTCTAATTACAATCCGAAAAAAAAATAATACGTAAACAAAAAACAACGTCGTCGGCACCCTCAACCATACTGCATTACTAACTAACTAGGCGATAAGAAGATGACTCCTCAGGTCTCTGGGTCCTCAACAGCGATGTCCTCGGTCTCTAAAAACAAAACTTATAATGAGATATAAAATCCCAGTGATCAACAATACAGTTTTATAAAATATTTTCGAAAATAGCATTGTTCTCAGCCGGCGCAGTAACCGGAAAAACTGTCCATGGCACCGGCTAATTTTCCAAAATAATATATATAAAAGAAAATACTTTTAATATCAACAACAATCTCATCAATTCAACAGCATGTAACGTAACAATAACTCCTCTCAATACATCACATTCCATATACCAAATAAATTCTAGATTAATCCAAGCGGCCCGAAGACCTCCTAATTAAATTGGTCTCTTGCCGGCATGCCACAAATTCACACATCACACGACAATGGCGTCCATTGCCCACCCCTACTCACGAGGAGTGTTTCGATGTCACCCTCCTGTCGGGGACATTTCCATTTCGATACCTCCCATGTGCACATGGTGGTATTTCTCCTTTTTCGACACCCCAACCTGTGGCGGTGTTACTTTCGATACTCCTTTTTAGGTAGTATTACTCACTTTCGACATCCCAATCACATGGCGATGTTACTTTCGATAGCCCATTAAGGCGGTATTACTATTCGATACCCCTATCATAGGTGGTATTGCGGCAAACATCATACAACTCATCATAAAGTATAAATTTCATGTCTCATACATGTAACAGCTCATTTACCATAAATTAAATATTTAATCTTATCATGCATACCAACTAGACCCATATCATGTCACCAAGTAAATTTTTTTTTTAACTGCACTATGACAATCATGAACATTAAGACATAACATATGTCATCAAACATATCATTTAACTTGTACAAATATCAATCAAACACACACACACACACACACACACACACACACACACATATATATATTCCTTTTGACTATAAACCACTGGGATTTAATACATGCTGTGACTAAGCTATTAAAGTTCAATTAAATAAAATTATATGCTCCCAGAAGGTAAAACCACGCGTCAGTGGAACACCAATGCCTATTGAATTGAACTTGGCATATAGGACTTCACAAAAGTAGTTAAAGATAAAAGAAAAAAAGAAAAATCTACTCATGTGAGGTTTTTGGACGTACAGTACGAAACTTTAGTGATTTTACCATCTGGCTTAAACACAAGAATTTCGTTCACAGAACGACAAATTAGCAATAAACAATTTCTTTTAATTTTAGGGAAAACATATTTACTAATTCAGTTCATCAAATCGATTACAAAAAAAAAACTCTCAAAAGGTAATCTTTTGTCAACTCAAACAATTATTCATACCATGGAAAGGGTTCGTAAAAAGTATTGTTACTCACCTCTCGAAGACTTCCAATGTGCTCTAAAAATTATTTAAGATAAGAATTAGTGCTTCCCTAAAAATTATTCTTCCCTTCACTGGCGTTCTTGGATCTACGTATTGTAAAAGTTGTAATGCCAAAGAAAGGAAATACCTTTCTCTCACTATATTGTGCGGCGCTCCTCACCCAGGCGCAGTGATCGAATTCATATATATATAGTGCATTAGGCATAGTAACTAGCGCATAGTATTCTTAGGTTTTATGATTCCTCTTTTTTTTTTCTTTTTTTTCTTCTTTGTTTACTTTATTTTTATTTTTATTTTTTATTATAAAACAAGTTGGCCCACTTGACTTATGAGCTACCCCTAGGCCCCTACGTGAAAAGTCCGCACTTATGTTTACATTCACACACACACACACACACACACACACACACACACACACACACACACACACACACACACATATATATATATATTAATTTATTATTCATTTTGTAATTCCTAACCAACTCTAATAAATTTTATACTAACAAATCATTTACATTAAACCTCTTAATTATATTTTATTTCCACTATATTTTTAATAACTTAATCTTTTTTTTTTCAAATTAAAATTAGAATTTTAGGATGTTACACCATAAGAATACCCGACAAAAATACACTTACGGCTCCTGCTAGCAAATTTGTCTCCTTTCCTACCTTGGTTGTGTGCACAACACAACGAGCCAAACACTCTCAAGTGATCATATGTTGGTACTTTCCAATGAAGATTTTCGTATGGGGTTTTTCCATTTGAAACTGAAGATGGAGTGCGGTTTATTAAGTAACCAGCAGTTAACACACACTCACCCCATAAATCAATGGGAAGGTTTCCTTGAAAGCGCGGTGCTCTTGCTACATCCAGAATATGTCGGTGTTTCCTCTCTACTCTTCCATTTTGTTGTGGTGTCCCTGTACATGAGGTTTGAAAAATAATACCATGTTCAAGAAAATAATTCTTCATGCATGTAAACTCTGTCCCATTATCACTTCGAACAATTTTAACCTGTTTCTCATACTGCCTTCCCACCATTGCAAAAAAATTCACTAGCGCATGTGATACTTCTATCTTATCTATTAACAAAAATATCCATACAGCACGAGAACAATCATCTACTATTGTCAAAAAGTATGAAGCACCGCAAGAAGATGGAGTTCTATATGCTCCCCATAAATCACAATGAATTAGTTCAAAAACATTAGAAGCTTTGTGATCATTCAAAGGAAATTTGTCTCTAGTTTGTTTTGCCTGTTGACATACATCATAGGATTTATTCAATGACTCACTACTTTTACCAAATATAACATTAGGAATTAACTTTGTTGTTTTCAAGGAAGGATGTCTCAAATGCCTGTGCCAAAGCTCATACTGATTTGCTCCATTGGTCCTGAAAGCCTTTACACTTGAAACCCCTCGGAAAAAATAGAGCCCATCCCTTCGTTCACCCTCACCAATCTGCATCCTCGAAGTGCGGTCCTGTATGACACAAATTATTAGTGAATTGGACAATATAGTTTGACTCATCTATCAATTACGACACGAAAATTAGATTGCAATTTAAACTAGGAACATAAAGAACATTTTCAAGTTTTAAACCCCCATCAAGATTTATTGATCCTTCCTTGGTTGCAGTAACATGTTGTCCATCTGGCAGTCCAACAGAGCACCCAGGCACATCTTGCAATTCACACAAATTCTTTAAACTCCCGATCATATGGTTCGATGCCCCTGTATCAATGATCCAAGAAATATGTTTATGCTTACCTGTAACACCCGGGTGATGACGAGGGCGGGGATTGGTCGCCGGTGCAAAGAGAGAACGGACAAGGAGCGGCTCCTGACAGGCTTCTAGGCGGATGGATACATGAATGAACCGATTACACACCCGAATGAGAGGGATCTTGAGACTGTGTAGGTATGTGACTACATAAGTTGAGGGATTCCGAGACTGTACAGGTATGAGACTGTACAGTTAAGGATGACTTAAAAGGAATTGATTGGTACTTCCTATACTAACAAGATGCATCTTCTTTTCGGTAGCCCATCACTTAAGAACTCCACAGTTAAGCGTGCTTGACTTGGAGCAATTATGGGATGGGTGACCTCCTGGGAAGTTTTCCCGGGAAACGTGAATGAGGACAAAGCACGCTGAAAAGACCGGTGTTGGTCTGTGGGGACAGTCGTCGATCCGTAAAGCAGTCAGGGATGTTACATTACCAGTCATCCTTTCACTTGTGCTTGACTTATGACTATTCAACATCCCAAGCAAAGTTTGCCATCGTTCATTGCTCAGCCCTGTCAGTCCAGAATTGTCTGCATCTGCAACAATCCCATGGTCTGTGCAGCATTGGCACGTACAGTGCTACCTCGCCCACGTCCAAAACTTGCTCTAGTACACAATTGTATTTTACCTCGTCCACTGGTTCTTCCTTCACCTCGAGGTCGATCACCCCACCAATCAGGATATCTGATGCGCTGATAGCAATTTGCTGCATCACGACCTGCTCGATTACAATTCGAGCAAACCATTGTTTTGTCCTTCGCGTCTCCACGTCCCTTCATTATGGCACCTGTTTGGACAGTAAGTCCAACAACCTCCCCTCGTTCTTCCTTGGCACGAGTGATAGTCTTCATCCTTTCTTCCTATATCAAAGTTGAATACACCCTGTTTAATGACAGCAAAGGATCTGTAGCAAGAAGATTGGATTGAACTGTCCCATAGATCACGTCGTCCGATCCCATCAAGAACTGATGCACTCTTTCTTCTGCTAGGTGCTTTTCCAGTTTTGATGCAATATCACACTTGCGACCTCCACAAGTGCAACTTGGAATTTGCTCATAATTAGACAACTCATCCCATATAGCTTTCATTTTTCCATAGTATGCAACCATGGTCATACCACCCTGCTTGCATTCTGCTAAGTCTGATTTCAATTGCTTAATTCTGGGCCCATTCATAACTGAAAATCTCTCCTTGTTGTCCTGCCATAGGCCTTTCGCATTTTCCATATATGATATCGTCGAGTGCAAGCTAGGCTCAACAGTGTTCAAGATCCATGATATCAACGTGGATTGAACAGTCCACCAATCCTCTATCTCAGAGGATTATGCATTCAGTTGTTCAACGATTCTGTCAATAAAACCCCACTTTCTACGAGCTCGCAAAGAGATCCGCATAGCCCGAGCCCATTCTTCATAGTTTTCACCTCGCAACTGCACCTGAGTAATCACGTTGCCAGGGTTATCGTTTGAATTCAGATCATAAGGTGATGGCGTTCTTTTGAAACTATCGTATTTTGACTGTTCTGGATTGTCAAGTTTTGGTTGTTCAACATCTGCCATGGCAGCTGCAAGGTATGGTTTAAGGTACAAGCTTAAAGTGTCGGCTCTTGATACCATATAAATATATAAGTTCAAGACTCATGTTTGTGAATTGCTTGAGTTTCCTTTACTGAACACTTTGATATATATAATAATTAGGAGTAAATACAATTTATATTTGCAATGAAATTAATGCTAGCTATTTCCTAAGTATTGAAATTAATTCTAGCTATTTCCTAAGAACATGTGTGATAAATGTGTTTAATTCCAACTTTACATGAAAATCGTATTTTTCTAACTCATAACAAATGGGCCTAAATTACACTTCTATTGTAACTTTATAGAATGGATACCATACTTATTCCTAAATTACACTCCACTTAATCACCGATTCGCCATGCCAAATTGCGTGAGCAATTGGTCTAAATAAAAAAAAATGGAACAATAAAATATTGGTCCAGTTGTTTCAAATTATCAAACATCTTGTTTCAAATATTGCTTCAAAAAAAAAAATTTGTTTCAAATATTCACAAGCATGAAATTTGCACTATTTGAAATAAAGATTCCGTTAATTCAAGGACAAAATGTCCTATTACTTTTATTGACATCACCCAGTTAGTGAAACAGGGAAGAAATGGTGAGTGACTGAGCTGTACTCATTATTATACACATGGACAACAATACAATACTTTGTGGAATTTACAGCAACTCAAGCAAACTTTGCATTATGATCAATCAAAACTGTGATCCTCTCCCCCTTTTCTCAAACAATGGAAAAAGAATGTGAAAGAGAAATGAATCTGCAGGCAGGACCATGAACATTCAGATGTGCTGGTATTATCCACAGTTCACTTATGTGGACTTGCAATTGAATTATCAGTTACTCGTTCTGTATTTTCATTCTTATGGCAAGTTGAATGAAGTTGGATTAGCCGGCCCCTTAAGCTACACTCCTCCACCTGAAAATTAGAGAAAATTGGAGCAGCTTCAAGATATTAATTGAATCGGTACACTACAGATGACTGTAGAATTCATCCATTATATACACAATGAAGATGGCAGGTTTGTGTGCATGTATGTAAACCTGTGACTTGTGTGTCTTTGACAACAAATATCCGCATTCTCCAATAAGAGCTCTTTCTCCACCAACAATTCTGGCTAATTCTGAAATGGAGATATCTGTTTCTTCTGCCTGAGTTTGACAAACTTTTATTAGTGCAGTACCTAAAAGTACATCTTTTTCCACACATTACAACAACAAAACCCTTTTTCAACTAGGTAGGATTGGCTATGTAGATCAAACAATACCATTGTTTTTTGTCAAAATCCAAGTCTTGGAGAATCCATTTTGATCTGTTTTCACACATTATAAATGTAAAATCCAACCGGATGTCTTAATGACCTGTTTTGTAAGAGAAACTCATTTTTTGATCCTACTGGCTACATGACAATGTGAACAGAGCTGAATGAATGAGAAACATTTATAGTATGAGAAGAAACAGGACTAGGAAAGACTTTTGACTAGAAAGTTATAATCCAATTCAAGTTCCTAAAAAGTTAAGGCTGCAGTGGACCAAATCAATGATTTGAAGGAAAATGAGTGCATTTCCAAACAATTGAATAGATCCATTCTTTCATTTGCCTCACCTTTGGCATGAATCTTTGGATATAGAAAACAATTGTTTCCATCATCTTTAATGATGAATTCAGTGTCTCCTCCACCTCTCTTACATCAACCTGTGGCATAATACATTTTGGTAAGTAAAACTTGCAGACAATCGCAACAAACAAGCTTAACACGAAGAAAATAAGCATAATTCACTCTGTCTAGATAATCAACAGGAATGAGAAGAGGATTAATAACCATACCCTAACATTCCCGCCAATTGGAAGTTGCACTGAGGCATTCAACAAAGCCTGAATTAATTCAGTAACAGAGACTGAATAATCGTCTTCCAGAGCACACCACTCATCCAGATATGGAATCTGTAATTTTATCCAGTAAATATACAAATTACAAAAGTATCAACACAAACAGGAAAGCATTGCTCTGTGCACAGCTTGAATGCAAAACTGTAAAAGAAGCATTAAATTATAGGGGGGCTTACTTGAGCATCAAGAATTTCTAACAGTGTCTGCAATCTCTGCAAAAAACCCAGTTCTAGGCGTTTCATGTTCACAGAATCACGCAACTCTGTTAGTTTTATTGCAAGAGAATATAGTGCTTTCTGCAAGGATCAAGAAGACAAACAAAGATTAAGAAGAGAGGAAAGTGATTAAATTGTACAAGACTGTACAATAAGCTATATAAGAACCAACTGAAATACTGAGTGGATGTAAACGTAAGGAGAGTTCTGAATAGCTAATCACAATAACACTTGCATATGTTATGATATGAATATAATTTTTTTGTAGTTATCTAAAAGCCAATTTAACTTTGTTTGAGTGTAATTTGAATTTTGAAGTAAACAAAATTACATGACCATGAATGAAGATGTGATAGTCTATACACTCAAAACTAAACTATTTGATATAGAACTGCTCTACACTGAGGACTAGTAGAGATTTCTTTTTTTATTTTTATTTCACTGTGACTTAGCTATATCTTTCAAAGATTTTACCTGTCAGAAGGTCCAGGGAAGTAACAAGTTAACAACAATATCTTTCAAACTACAATCAATGTCATTTCAGCATTTCCTCCAACTTAGTTTTGACTTTTGAAGTGTAATTGAACTAGAGATCCACCTTCATGCTTATGATCAAACAACCTTCCCTAAATTCCTCTTGTTCTATCCACAGAATTATAAGTATAGAACTCCCTAGTCAGAGAGTTGTGATTTTCTATTGCACTATATATTTGTTCATAAGTAGGGAAGAGAAGGTAGGTGACTAACCTCGCTTTCTCTTTGCTGAGCTTTCATCGTGGCCACGGCTTTTGCATTGGCAAATTTCCATTGTAGATGACGATTATAAAGCAATCTGAGGGAATGCACATCTTCCTGATGACTAGAACCTTTCTTCCCTTTCCTTGTATCTGTCACCTGTTTACCACAAGGGGGTACAGGTGGTAAAGAAAGGCCTCCTACCCTAACATGATTTGATTGATTTCCACACTGCTTAGAGAAAGAACAAGGTTGCTTCTCACTCCCTTTTATTGAATGAACTAGCAAGTGCTCACTTCCCGAAGAAGATGGCAAACTAATAGAACGAGACAAAGGGGTATGAAATTTCAAATCCCCATTACTACAACAACTACTACTACTACTCATAGCACCACCCCTATTGCCAATTTTCTCAACCACTGATCTAGTGGATACAGTAGGCAACATATTCCCCTCAGAACACAATTCAGGAAGTGACTGTATGCTACAATTTACACCAGAATCGCGACGTTCATCATCCGAGCACACTGAAGAAGTGTCCCCAGACACTGAATTGGTTTCAACTTGAGGCAAACCAGAAGTACTAGCATTGAGCTTGTGTTGATGATTATTGTTGGCATTGGAAGAGGAAGGTTGAGTTGACAATGACATTCCACTTGCTTGCAACAATTTCGCAGCAGCTGAGGCATTTCCATTCATAGTAGCAGACCTATGCTGCTGTGAGATCCTGTATCTTGAAGACACAGTGATTGTGGGAGTGTCAGGTCTAGAAGAAACAGAAGAAGCTGTGGTGGCAAAACCATTGCTCACACCAATTCCAATTCTACCAGAACAAGACTTTGAAGGGTGTGGCACATGTCCACGCTGCTGCTTCCTCTGATTGGTATTGGTGCCCGGATTAGGTTTAAACTGAGAATTGGAATTCCCAATTGGGAATGGGGTTTCTGAGTTCTCAATGGGTCTGATGTTCTCATCTGCTTCCGATTGCTGATGTCGCCGCCGCTGCACGGTGGAAACCGCCGGCGACATGAATCTGGAACTGACCTCCCTGACCCTGGGGCGGCGGTTATGAGAAGGTGTCGGCGGCGGTGGGGGAGGCGGAGGGGGAGCAGAAACCGCCGTTTCGGAATTGGGGTTCTCTGAAACAGTGGTGTGTTGCATCGTGGCACAAACTTGCACCATTGAGAAGAAGAAGAACCCCAAATGGGTGTGTTGATTTGTAATCGCCGAAACTGCTGAAAACGGAGACTTTGGGAAGGAAGCAATCGTGGGTCGATCTGAGACAAGGGTTTCGAATGACAGTAGTGTGCGAATGAAGAACGAGGATGGTGTTGTGTTCTGTTGTGGGGGAAAGGAAATGAAGTAGCCGTTAGGATTATGTGTGCATTTTACGCTGCAACGGTTATAATTTCAAAATGAATAATAATAATCAGTAAAAATTACATTCACTTCCCCTAAATTTGACTTAATTATATATAATAAGTACCTTTCTTATTACATAAAAGATCTTGTTAATGTTAACCAGTGTCACAGTGAATCAATAAAAAATTAATTTTCTTTTTTCATATAATACTTTTTAATACAATAAATACATCAATTTTCCTAAAAAAACAATATTTTTTATTCGTTAACATTCTTCTTTCATAAATTAGATTAACCTCTCTTAGGTTTATATATTATCATTACATTCAAATTTCAAGGACAATATTGAAATTACACCAACCTCTCCTAATGAGGAGGCAAGTATAACTTAAAAAAAAAAGTGTTGAATATAATTAAATCAAGCATCAATGAAGCTTAATTTTTTGTTTAGTAAATGTAATAAATAAATAATCCCATTGAGTATAATTTTCCTTAATAAATTAAATATAATAAATAAATTTCAACATTTGTGATTTGTTTCCAATTAACCTTGTATAACTTCACTTGTTTGACCACTTAAATTATGACATTCAGTGTGGAGAGCGCTGATGCACCATCACTTGATCGAAATATTGGCAATTTATCAGACTTTTGTTTAAACTAATTACATTTCTAAGATAACGTGAATTTATTGTTAAAACACTTTCCTCTACTTGTATATTTAATTTGGCACATGATAGAAGCATTTACCCTATCAGTCTCTCGCGTGTGAGCCTCAGCGCCAAATAAATAAAACAACGGAAAATATCTGAAGGAAATCCAGAATTCAGCAATGCGCATATGTCCAAGCCAACTACTGTATAAAGAAAACTGATCCATAATGCATAACTGTATTCATTTGGGATATAAAAATCTCATTGTCACAATGACGAAGTAAACTAGAATTATGACTTCAGAAAAACTATACCAAGGTGAGAAATACGTGTGTAGTTAGAACCAGATTATAAACCTCCAACTTCGTAGCGGAGGCATGGTGTCATCAACTTGCACGGAATACTAATGCTGCATATATGTCTTCCAACCTAATTAGACCTGCCATGAGATTCTCAATCATACAACTTGGAATCCAGGAGGTAACTTTGATTCTTGTATTATGCCAATTCCTATGAGCTCTCTCTATAAATTGAATGACTTATGTACAAATGAGACTTCCAAAGCAGTATGTTGTTTGGAACGAATCATGATGAATAATGGTTATTCCCACGATATCCCGATCTTGAAGAAGTCAAAGGCTCAGCTGTTAAGACCAAGAACAACAAATTACAGTAATATGATGTCAAAACAAAATTACTAGACACTAAACCACAAAAAAAACTAGTTCACAAAAATCCAAGTATAATACGTGTCCAAGATCATCGATAAAATAATATTAGAAACACAATTATAAATATTTCATGAAAAGTTGCAAACCAGCAATGTGTATATGTATTTTCTGGGTTAAAGAAGATGTATTTTCAAGGCTACGGACATGGTCCTAACTCCTAAATACATGAAAACAATATAATAACCAAACATGCCACTTCAAATTCTTTAACAAAACTAAAGCTTTGAACGTTTTAAAGTGCTGTTTAAGAGCAAATATGAGCAGATAAGATAACAAAAAAACATCGAAGAAATATCTGATTCCAAAACTGGGTAGTTCATATTTTTGAGAATGACCATTAAAGGGTTGACTAAGCCTGGTGTATAAGTTAGACGCCTTTTAATACTCATTGTCTTATGGGATTGTTAGAAATTGAATAAAGATGCCACCCATGTAAAAGAGAAAATCAGGCCAGATAGCAATACCCAATACTATCTACTTCAAATTTCAGTGAGAATGACACAATTCTAAATAAAAACCAAGTCAAACTTACCTTCACCTCCTTCATCTCCAGTTTGACTTGTAAAGAATGGGGTGAGGTAGTTCTTATCTAATGCCGTAAAAGATGCCGCACTGCAATTAAAAAGCAAAGAGAAATTAGCGGTGGCAACATCAGTAAGATATATAACCATGTTTGAGTTTCAGAACGCAGATAATACCTCTTGTGGAATTCTTTTAGCTTCATCTTGATTTTGTTCCCTGATGACGACGATTCTTCTTCGTAAGAAGGAGCAATATAACCATTGTTTCCCTCATAATTCTTGTAAAAGAAACCAAAAATATTATGTAAAAGAGAAACAGAAAGAAACATGTGAAGTAGATTATCCATTGTCAGGATCATTGGCATTGTCAAAATCAATTTGTTTAATCTGGAAGCTAAAAAACAATCCGATAAGAAAAACTCATAACTAAACACGGATTCTTATCATTCAAACTCAATAAGTGATTTACATATGTTATTGAAGCACATTTAACACAGTCATCAGGTGAGCCCGGGATAATTATGTCAGACACTTAATACTTGGTCGGGCATGTTTGGTACATAGAATTCTGTTTTAACCAGGGCAATCAGCCTTTACTTCCTAGGCTTGGACATTTTGAGTGTCTCTAATGGAATGGGTGATAACATTAATTTTAGATTAAACTCAAAAATAAAATCACAATATCAATTGCATGCTTCCGCTTCTTTCTGCGTCAAATATAGCCTAATTATTTACACCAAAAAAACAGTTTTCTCCACACAAGGAAAAAGTATTATATACAAACTAGTCCCACTCACATCCATTTCCTGCATGCTTCAACTACTTAGAAAACAAAAGAGCCTCATCTTGAATTTATCACTAAAGTGACAAAACCAAACTAAAAATGTGCACGATGAGTCAATGACAGAAGTTACAATTAAATCATACAGTTAAGTTATCAGAGATGAATCCAAGTTATAACAAGAACCTGCATAAAATGATAACAAAGGGTAAACAGATGACCTTTCAAAACAATGTCTCACGTGAGCTAGAAGAATGACCTTTCAAAACAATGTCTCATGTGAGCATATGTAATATAAGTTTTCTTCTCCCCTTCAATGTAAGACAGTACAAGTTTGTTGCAGTTAACTTCTTTATACAAACATCCAACAATGAGACCACATAACAAGTATCAATATCTCTTTTTTTTATGCGTAGCATCAATATCTCTTTAACAGGAAAAAAGAGATCGTTCATAGCAAGCTTGTGAAAGAGATTAATTTAAGTCCATATCATATTTGTCCATGCATCTTCCATACATTAATGATGTGTGTTGCTTCCTAATGCAAATTTCAAGGTAAAAAAGGCATACAAGAAACTTTGTGGAGATACAATAAGCAGAACTGAGTCATAAAACTACGTTATTCGTTGCAAAACTTACCGTGATGGTACCCACTGAAGCCAAAGGGCTACCGTTAGGACTGTCACCACCTACAACATCTAGAGCTTCCAGCATGGTACCCGTAGAACCACCAATCAATAACACCTGAAACAAATGAATGAAGTTAAATGTTGAAATTACTGCTCAGGGATGGTGGATAAAAAATGTAGGGAAAAAAGTTAGCTGCCTGCTAATAACCTAAATAAGAGAATTATATAAATAGAAATAGAATAAAACTTTCAGCCATTTGTTTAAAATCAGGTTCTCCAATTAATAAAATAATATATGGCACATTTATATTCTTTTACAACAGATCACTCAACATAGTTCCTCCATTTAAAATTTAGTAACCAATCACCATTTGCAAACCTAAATCTGTCACTCATCTGAGATTCCTGAATGACACTTGTATCATTTCATACAAGTAGACTAGTAACTCACATATTGTTTGCTTAAAATTGGATTGATAAAGGTTCTCTCAAAGAGGTTGAGAATATGCTAATTTAACAATTTCATTTGTTTAGATTTAAAGTTAACTTGTCCACTGTCTCCTCTTCACATTTTATCGCTGCAAGTTCTTCCCCAAATCTCTTCTAGGAATACAACCATCAAGTTTCTCTGCATCTCGCTCTCCATTTAGATTTTAAGTTAACTAGTCTACTATTTCCTATTCGTATTTTATTTCCACATTTTTTCCATCTCTTATTGGAAAATACAACCCTCAAGTTTCTCTGTGCCTCTCTGCCCTGATTTCTATCTCCTTTCCCTTCTTTAAGTCATCTCTTCTTCAGGTGTAAATAGTTATCAATCCTGGATAGCGGCGCGTAGCAGCCGACCCCCGAAACCGTTATAGCAGGTTAGCGGGAGCGGGATGGCCGCTATTGCAATATACACAAGCTAAAAAATTAGATATACACATATGTAACATAACTGACTACTCAAAATTGCAAACACAAACTCATAATTAATAATCATAAGTTGTCATCTTCATATCAATAATAACAAAAGTAAAAAAACTATCGAATATGAAGGAGCTAAAGGTGAAAATTATTTAACCTTGGTCCGAAAAACCGACAATACCCCCAAATATGACAGTTAGATGCCCATTTGAGGAGGGATAAAAATGAGTTCTTAACACATTTTCTTGTAGCGGCCGCTATTGCCGCTATCAGAAAACGCTACGCTATTCGAGAACCACAGCGGCCAGGGGCTGATCCGCTTCGCTACGCCGCTATAGCGGTGCTATAGCGTGCTATTAACTACATCGTGCAACTCCAACTTTCTACTGAATAAATCCATGCCTAATTTCTTCTATGTCCAATCATCTACCTCGAAATTCTCATCTCTGATACACTCATTTTTTGCTCTTGTTGGCACTTCGTGTATGAAAATAACATTTAAATTTACGAGATGTCGAACTCAGTCAAATACCTTACAATACCCCCATATTTAATTTTTATATTTAATGATTAGCTTAAACTAAAGGACGACAATGAGCATGCCTACCGTCAATACAACTATTGCTGTAGTTGCAGTGAAGATGGTCTGTCCATGTCCTTCTGGAAGATCATGAACTGATTGTAGAGCAAGGGCAAAGGCCATTGCCCCTCGAAGCCCTGTGCATGTTCATAAAGTACCAAACTTAGCCACAACATTAAAGAATATGACAAAGGCAAGAAATAGTTTGTTTTATCGACAGAACAAATCAAGCTTTCCACAACAAAGTCAATGATTTATGTGTTTCTTAACCCCTTACCACTATACCAAAGTGCTTTCTGGTGTTTTAGAGGTATCTTTCGATGTGCCGGTCTGACCAGATTGACCAGATAAGCACAAGAGAAGACATTAGCCGCCCTGCATGAAGTGACCATAAAATCAAGTTTAAAACTTATATCTTTAGAATTTATATTGTAAACAACTTGTAATGATAGCTATCAGTATAAATACCTTGCAATTCCAATGAATATCTGAAGTGATAATCATACAAGTTAAGGAATAGTACAAAGGAAAAAAAATGAAATCCTAAGATAAAACAAATCACAACAGTTTAAATTTATGGGCCAAAAGCAAAGAAAAAAATAAAGGATACAATGGAGAAGAATATAAATCCAACATGCGACCAGCTATGTTGCTCCATAGCAATATCAAAGCCCATGTATATAAATCTGTAGATCTTAAGACAAAAAACCATTATGCATCATTCAGAAGAAATCTTTAAATAAAAGGGCGTAAATAGAGCAAACGGAATCATCCTTACACAAATGTCTCTGCTAATGATGATATCAACTCGAAAAATGCAGCGACAAATCTTTGAGAACTTTGTGACAAATTTGAATATGAATAGTGCTTCATGACCTAAGACAAAGCACCAAAATAATCATAACAAAGCTTTAACACAAGCATTAAATAACACAGGAAAAATATAATATGCACTTACTATTCCTGTGAACAATATTGATACAATACCGGACAGGCCGAGACCTTCTGCAAGCATGTACCTGAAAAAGAAAATAGTTAACATTGATTTGCACTTCAATTGAAGAATTTAAGAAACTTCCAGTTTAAAGCTATGAAGAAACGGTCCAAGGAGATTTCTTACGAGAAATATGGGAAAAGAACAAAAAGACAGCTCTCCAAATTCTGAAGGCTGGATTGGAACCAGAAAAAAAAAATCTGATCAGCATTTTTCAGACATGATGTGAATCATCAATTATCACCAAAGTAAAATGAATATGTAATACTAAATACTTACTTGTCAATATCCAATCCTGCATACTTAAATAGGTTCTGATAGTTAAGGTTTCACAATAAATTTTGACTTTCAAATCACTAAAGATTTATACTGCAAATACACAGGACAAGAATGGATTTAAAAGGATATTAAAGCAGATATAAATCCAACTCCGACACCTGCAGAGCACCAAAAAAATCACAACTTAGGAATCCTGACAACTAAAATCAAAGCCTTTTCCCACTTAAAATATAACATTTCATGACAATATAGAATAACATATAAGACTCTTGAGTTCTTAAAACAAAACAAATTCTTTGGGGAAAAACCTAACACTGCCTAAACAGAACATTAGGGTAAAAATCTAACCTGCAGACATTGACCCGACAAAAGTCTCCAAAAATCTAACGACCACCATGAATAAATTTTGTCCAGATGGATGACTTTTAACCATTGACATCGTCCTGAAAAGTAAATGCTTGAGTTAGAATTGAACTTTTAATGATACTTGGGCTACTTCAGATATGCATAATATACTTTGGAAGTTCATTTACCTGTACAAAGAAATTGCCATCTGCCAATAGTGCATGAGGGAGGTTATGACAAAAGAAAGAACAAGTAGAAAGAGAAAAAAGGAAAAGATCAGCCAATTGTTGCATTATTGAAGAAGAAAAAGAGAGCCTGTGGCAACAGAAACTTACTGCATCATTCAAAACAGATTCTCCAAAAACCAAGGCATATAGATTGACATCGGTGCCAAGCTCCTACAAATAAGCCAAGCAAAATCAATAGTTAGGAATTAATTGAATCAGAAGTTACATATTTACTATACATATAATGCCTGGAACTACAGTGAAGGAAAACAAAAAATATAAGGTAGTTGGATAGGAAGTAAGGAAGCATAAACCCCTAGTTTGATTCATAAGTTGCCCACTTCATCATGTGTTGATGACATAACATATCAAAGAGTTGAAAACATGAACTTCCCCAATAAAGGCTATATATTTGTTTTTCCCGTAAGATACATTATTAACAAACTATATGAGGGTGAGTCTTGGCGCAATGGTAAGGTTGTTGCCTTGTGACCTGAAGGTCACGGGTTCAAAACCTGCAAACAGCCTCTCCGCTTGCCCACTTGCTGGGGTAAGACTGCATACATCTACCCTCCTGAGGGAGCCTCGTGAACCGGGCTGCCCTTTATACACTATTAACAAACTATGTTCTATACTTATATCTTTGTCATTTATTTATGTCATAATAGTAAATCTTATGATCATCTAAGTTGAAGCTTCAACTTGTGTGAAAAATGTAGCAGCGGAAACATGAGGGGGAAAAAACAGGTGTGGGAGAATGCCAATGAGTCCCGCTTGTTGACACTATGGACTTTGTATTGGACACACATATTGGGTTCGAGAGTATGATGGATCATAGCCTTAGAAATCATAACATGAATATAGACTTACAAGGCAGAGGTATAAACGAAAGAATTACAAAAATGAAGTGGTAAATCACCTGAAATATGGACAGAACAGTGACAGGATCGGTTGCCGATATAAGAGCACCAAACATAAGGCACTCAACAAAAGGTAGTCTATACATGAGGAAGATCAAGCCACCAAGATAGCTGCAGCATAGAAGGCAAAAACATAAGCAATGAATTGAGAACTCCTAATAAACCATCATAATAAGATATCTGGACTAATTGAAAAAAAAAAAAAAAAAAAAAAAAGGGGGAGAAAATAAAACTTACACTAAGACACCCGTTACAATTGAAGCTAGAAAGGTACCAAAGATAGCAAATGTGACAATTGCTCCAAAATTTGAGAAAAAAGGTTTCTGTCAAAGACCATACTATATTAACACTAAGTATAAAAAAATGTTGAAAAGAACCAAGTACAAGTCTTAAAAACAAATATAAATGTATGTGGAGGATTAGAGGGCCTTACAGGTGCAAGACTAAACCCAGACTGAGTAAAGTGAGGAGTCAAGGAAATGCATAATGGGGTACCCAGATCAGTTGATGACATTAATTAATGAATGAAAATCAGATAAAAAAAATGAAAAATAATAATAAAAAGGATATAATATGATGGGAGGTAACAGGAAGAGGAAGAAGAATTCCTCATGGAAATTAAACCACGCCCTGATGTGAGTTTCAGTGTCTGAAATATTGGCTAGTATACCAACAATTAAACCTGCAAAAATAATGTTTATTTAGTTTTTATTTTTATATTAAAAAAAAGAGAGGAGAGAATAAGATGAATTTGGAAAGGAAGCATACCAATGAGAAGAGAAGCACTGGCTTCAGGTACGATGTAAACCTTTTTGCGACGGAGAACGTGACCGAGAACGAAGGATAACACTAACATCATTATCTGAAGAAGGATTCCAACGCCGGCGGCTTGCTGCTCCTTCCCGGGAGAAACCCTCCCACTCCCACTCCCACTCCCACCGTCAGCCGGAGATATTTCTTCCATTTCGGAAGCACTTCGATTGCTTCCTTCTTTCCTTCAACAATCGATCACGATCGATTCAATTTTCTTCCTCAGATGATGACTGTTTCCTCTCCTATGCTGTGCTTGAATTCGGATTCTCTCTTTTTTCTCTCCCTATTTATTGTATTATATTCCTTTCAAATGCTACTTCGCTTCTCTCTCAGCTCTTCAACTCTGCTTAATAACCTCGATCAATAAATATGTATGGATGATGATTACTCCTTCGGTTGTTTTTTCATAGTATTTTAAGATTTCTAGATTAAAAAATTATTAATTTGTATATATTTATATAAAATATTTTTATTTCTATTATTAATTTTTTATAAGTTTCAATGACATTTATCAATCTAAATAAATACTTCATATTCTACTAGATCATTTATAGAAGGTTTTATGTATTTTCAAGACAAATCAACTTAATTTTATATAAGAGTATACATGAAAAAATTGGTCAATTATACATTGGGTTTATAAAACACTCATTGTTTTGAAACAAAAACAAGTAGCTAAAAATATAAAGAAAAAGAATTGAGGGAGTACTAATATTTAATTATTAGAATGAACGCCGAAATTGATACCGGAAAAAACTTGGGGACCATTTTTAGTCCCTAAAAAAAATAAATGAATAATTTAATCTCGTAAATTTTTAAAGCAGGACACATTAGTCCTTGGATTAGTTTCTTATTTACTTGTCTACGTGTCCCATTAACCAGCCTACATGACCCGTTAGTGGTCTTATGTGGCCTTTGACGAATTTTTGCGATGAAAAATTAAAGAAAAGTGAGGAAAAAAAGTTCATATTTTCATGTATTTGAATTTTAAAATTGTGCGTGTTTTCCATTTTTTATTTTTCAACCGACGAAATTCATCATAAGTCGTGCACGACCACAAACAAGCCAATGATGGTTAACGAGACATATAGGTAAGTAAAGAGACGTCGGAACTAAACCTAGGGACTAATGTGTACCGCTTTGAAAATTTGAGGGACTAGATAATTAATTAATTTTTTTCAGTGACTAAAAGTGGATCCCAAAATATTTTGAGGGATCGGTTTGGGTCTTTACTCTGATTATTATAATTATAATTATAGTATTATATTATGAGTATTATATTAATTAAAATCTTGATAACGAGTGTCCTAGGAATATTGGTTAAGAACCTATAAAAAAAGGTTTATATTGAAAAATTAAATGTTATACTTTTCGAAACATTAAATACATAATTTTTCATATAAATTTTTCTTTTTTATTTACTTAAATAATGTTCTAAGAGTACTTTTTAACATTATCATGTTAATTAAAAGACGATACGTTCATTTTCGGAATTTTGCCTACCCTATTTTACAAGTGTCAGGCATCAATTTACTTCTGACGGAACGGCTTCTATGAATGGAAAGAGAAAAAGTGCACTTTTGACTTTTCCTTACTTACGTGATTAATTTTTAGATGTTCGAATTAATTTTTTTTACATTTTTAAATAATTATAAATTATTATATCAGTAAATGTATTTGATTTTTATTATTATTATTATTATTTTAAAAGCTGCTTATAAAATAATTTATAATTAGTTAAAATTGTAAAATATTGTACGAAACAATATATAAAAAACTCATGATTTTTTTTCCTTTCAATATAGATACTTAATTTATTCGAAAACCTTATATATTTCTTTTTCTTTTTGTTACAATGAATTTCTTTTTCTTTTTGTTACAATGAAGGACGGAAGTTCATACGGAGAAAAGTAAACAATTAAGTGCATGCTTGTTTCAGATTTTAGAGGGTCATTTCTCCACTTTCGTTGAAAAAATTTGAGTTTGAAACCACTAATATTGTTTGGATAAAAAACGGGTTGAAAAAAAGTGAGTTTAAAAGGCTGCAACGGAGTTTTGTGGATACTTGCAAATGTAGCTTCTCGGTTGGGCATATTCAAACGTAGTTATTATTTTACATGAAGACCAACATTTCTTTTTGTCACTTAGCGAAGCAATGAGGAAAAGGCGTAAAGAGAAGTGTCCGTAATTTTATTTCAAAATTGATTCTATTTTATCCTACCAAAAAAAAAAAATTTAACTTGTTTTTAAAATATTATTATCAAATACAAATCAATTTTTTTAACATCACTTTTTTTTAAATCAATTCTTTCAGGCTCAATTCTATCCAAATCTAAAATAAACGGATCCATATCCTTTCATGTGGGCTTATTTAGGAAATATATTTAGAAAACAAACGGATCCTAAATCAAACAAACAATGTTACTATTCAAACTTAATAAATAGTGATTTAGAATAGTTTATTTGAATTTATAAAAATAACTTATAAGAATTAGTATATGTAAATTGAGACACTCCATTGTGCCCCGGTGTTTTATTAGATTTAAACCTCAATAATTAATTCCTTAATCGCGCGTTTATCGTGAAAACACGTAAAAATTAAAAACTTAAATATAAACATACATCGTATGAAAATTATAGCATCACGCTATATATATAAAACATACCTACATACCATATGTTTATGCATCAGAGTATTAAAACACTGTCTAGGGTATCCCATCAGTAGGATCTCTTGCAAGTACATACTTACACAAACTATTATAATCAGCGGAAATAAAACGTCTTATAAGACTCACCGGCCTTAGACACTAAACTACATCGATGAAATCCATAGCAACAGCTCATCCTTCCGCATTCGGTTCATACAAAATCCTATCTAGCTCCGGAGCAACTGGTTCCTCCATCAGATCTTCTCATACGATCACATGATAAAATATATATACCAAATACAGAAATAGGGGATAAGAAACGATTATATCATCAAATAGCGAAAAAGAGTCATAGTATATAACATAATAAAAGTCACAGACAATCAACACATATAACAAACAAATCATCATCGAAATTAAGATATCATCCTCTACCCTCAACCTCATTCAACTAAATCTTTATGATGACGTGGCCACTAATTCCCCATATTCGTTAGGGATGTTAGTCCGCCGTCCAAGTGACGCTTCCCTAAAACCGGTGCACACCCTTATTCATGGTGAGAATGCTCATGCAAAGTAATGACACTATAGCTGCACGGCACAGTCGGTGCACACCCTAGATCAAGGGTGCTCATGCATAGCAATGACACTATAGTTGCACGGTACAATCGGTGCACAACCTCGTCAATGGTAAGAATGCTCATGTAATACAATGATACTATAGCTACACAGTACAGTCGGTGCACATCCTGGTTCTCTCTCTCGAGGGTGCTTAAGCAAAGCATTGACACTATAGTTGCACGAATTAAATCTAACATTGAACGGCCCCTCAAGGATTTCGGACCTCGTATGTATCAAACATACGGTTATAAACACAATACAACTTATGAACCTCACTACACTACATCAATAACAACCCAGTGTCTCAAGCTTCCATGCTAGCCTTGACTCACATTCTATGACACATTTCATCTTTAAAATAATCAATTTAAGCTAGACACTTTTAATTCACCGATACTTTCTCACACAAATCAAATCTCCCGAACAACATATATCCTCGCTTAAATCAACTAAGCATAGTACTAAAAACCGGACAGATCATGCATAACACAATATCAGAAAATATTCAAACACCAAAAATAATACGTCACATGTAGTGGAATACCTCAACCAACGTATCACAATAAATTCAATAACATAAAATCAGACATCATCAAATACTTTAAAATCAACCTAATGTCGATAAACCTACAATCCCCGAATCACCATTGGTTTTACAGAAAAGGTTTCCAATGTGATTTTGGTCTTGTTGATTACTCAACTACTAGTAGGGTTTAAGTCGCCCTACACAATTATTATATAATATACTACTTATCGATTCCAACGGTAAATTGGTTCCTTCCCCCCACCTGATTGACGTGCACGCTTTCCCGTACAAGCTCTGAATGCGTCTACGTTACTGCCACAAACCTCAGCACACTGTCCAACAACATCCACAAATCTGCCACCATCCACCCTTACACATCCATCGTTCCGCTTTACGTCCCGATTACACGTACGAGTATCACTATTCGCCGGAAACACCAAATACCAACCAAATCAATAATAGGGTTTCAAATAAATTAATTTATTTGAATAAAGAGACAAAATCGATGGAAAAACTTACGAGAACAACGGCTGGACTTAGGGAAATCGGATTCAAAATAAGCTCAAGAATCCTAGGGAAAAGCTACCAAAACAGAGCTATAGTTCGAGCTCCATTACTCTGTCTACAGCTTTATTTATAAAACTGAACGGTGACAATGAATAACTATCCTTCCTAAAGCTTCTCACAAAGTGTCACCCCGATCCAACGGTTGACGAATCTCAGATCACAATTATTTGGTGACGGCTTAGATGGTATCCGGGTTGAGTTTCTCACCTCCTAGGCCTACTGTCCTAGCTTCACATATCACACTCCGGAGGTTTGTTCCAGATTATGATCGTTGGATATCCAGAACCCCAAGTCCCTAACCTTCTTCTGATTTATGGGAATGATCCAACGGTTTAAGAGTGTTTAAAGACTCCCTCACTGCGACTGCTCCAACTAAGTTTCAAAGCTTCCAACAAAAGCTTCTTGCAACTATTGAGGTTTCTCTCTCAATTATTCTCCTATAATCCGAAGTAGTGGTTGAAAAAGAGATTTAAGGGGATGAGGAAGAATATCCTCCTTTGAAATGAAGAAAATAATGATCCAATATGCAAGCTTTGCCATCATGGAGTCTTAGGTTTTTGAGAGAAATAACTTAAGAGACTTTTATGAAATGAATGGATGGATGAATGAAGTGATGGAGAGGAGAGAATGAGCCACGAAATAGGCTAGGTGTAGAGGTGTGTGAGAGGTGCAAATTATGTGGTTGAGGGGATGAGATGTGTCCTTGGTAATGACCATGGTTGATGTTAACCATGCTAGGTTAAGTCAAGTTAACTTAACTATAATTAATAGTAATCATGGTTAAGTTAAGAATGTGTGGCTAAGAATGAAGGGAGGCATGACTGATTTTGGGCCACATCTCATGAGTCATCCATGACTCATCGATCTAATCCATTAGCGGTTCCCATAAATCTCGTACGCAACTCCGTCATTTACCCGATTTCAGTTTTTGAGAGGAAAATGATGAAACGAAAGCAAAACGAAATATGTATGGTTTATTGGAGGTGGATACACGAAATTGGAGAGATGTGAGAGGTTTACAACCATGTAAAATGAGTGGTTAGAAGTACGTATATGCGTCTTGTTAATAGCCACAAAAGCTTGGGGGTATTTTGATCTTTTAACCCTAAAAAGCATGATTACTAACATTCAATGCTCATAAATGTTTCGTGACTCATCCTCTATGAGTCATCATGTATGACTCGTTGTCCCGATCTCTTGGCGGGTCTCTGCAGTTCTGTTTTCGACTCTGTCGGTTTCCCGATTAGGGTTTCCGTCCGTTTTTCAATCAAAAATTTTCAAAATACCTAAACTCGTTGGAAATATGATTTAAACATAAACCATTTTGTTCAAGAGTGAAAATTAGGTTTTTTGATCAATAAAATCTTACTGTCGGTGAAAACGCAAACCGTTTTCCGTTCGAACTTTCACCAAATTCGTTCGAATAACCCTGATATTTTATTTTTGATCAGAATTTTGGAAAGTAGAATTCCTCACGGATATAATATAAAAAATTACAAATTTTCAGTTTCGGGTCAAATTAGGGTTTTTTGTCGGTATAAAATTATACTGGCAGTAAAAACACAGACCGGTTTCCATCTGAATTTTAAATCCAAATTTTAACCAGATCTTCCTACCATAGAGTGGGTTCTAGATATGATTTTGTTATCTCCAAAATCATTTCCCAGGTCTCAGATAAAAATATAAATAAATATATATTTACCGTTAATACAGCGTATCCGAAAATTGGGGTGTGACACAAATAGTTTGTGAATATTGTTTATGATCTTTATATGAGTTTATATTAGCTTGTTGCAATAAAAGAAGCGGATGAATATAAGTTATTTTTTAACCTATTTAAAAAAAAACTTATCAAATAAGTATTTAGTTAAATTTTTCACTCAAACACACCCTAAATTGTTCTCAAATAAAAGTACTTCAAATTTAATAGATAAGGTGAATTTATTGACAAAAGTTCTTATTACTAAGTTTATATTAGACATAATTAAAATGTAAATTAACATTTACAGTGATTCATCACGTTGAAAAGGAATTGCCACTCCAAATGAACTTTTTGAATAAAAAATTTAATGTAAAGTATAAAAGTGTAAGCACGTCGGGTTTAGCAGATTCAGAGGACTGTAAATGTCCAAACTAATATAAATGATTTGGTTCAAATTGTTTTGGTCAATACATTTTTAGGCAATCAAACCCAAAACAAACCAACACAAACACCAATGGATTAGTTTGGTTTAGGTCATTGGATTTCCTAATTAATTTTCTCCCAATAAGCTTAAAACAAAAGGATTAATGACTCCCATGAAAGGAATCAAAATTAAAACTTGAAAATAACCATACATTCAAATAGCCATATTATTTCTGAAATTGCAATCAACATCCCAACCAAATTAGCAATGGTAAAGGAAAACTGGGATTGAATTAGATATGTTAGTTGCTTGTTGTTATGTATGTGGTGATTGGTGAGCCCAAGTCATGTTGCTTGAGCGGTGAGCCGGTGATGCAATCTAGGAAGGTCACAAGTAGTCGAGTGGTTAGGCAGAATTGGATTCCATTTAAGAGACAAAATATGTGTTTGGATGCATGGTGATTTTCCTTTGAAGTGGCGTTCTTTGAAGCTACTACTTAGGAGTTTTTACGATGGAAAAGTGATTTCGCTGGTTTTCACCGAATTTCCAAACACACACAAAGATATGGGGTGTAACACCCTTCGTTACATTAGTAACCCAAATTAATTTCAATAAAAATCCTTCAAAACATTTAATTAAAAAAAAACACAAGTCATAAAATTTTTCTCAAATAACTAAGTATGAAAATACCTCGTATTAAATAAAATAATAGTATTTACAAAGTATTGAAAAATATTATTATATCCAATCATTTGAATAAAAACTAAAAGCCTCAAAATCGAGCGTCTAATTACAATCTGAGAAAAATAGTATGTAAATCAAAGAACGTCGTCCGCATAATACTCTAAACCATACTACATTACTATCCAACTAGCTAATCAAAGATAACTCTTCAGATCTCTGGATCCTCAACAGCGATGTCATCGGGCTCTGAAAACAACACTTATAATGAGATATCAAATCCCAGTGCACAACAATACATTTATAAAATGCTTCGAAAAATAGTGTTGTTCTCAGCCGGTGCAGTAACCGGAAAAACTGTCCATGGTACCCGCTAATTTTCCAAAATAATATATAAAAAAATACTTTTAATAACAACAAAAATCTCATCAACTAAATAGCATATAACGTAACAACAACTTATCTCAATGTATCACATTCCACATACCAAGTAAATTCTAAATTAACTAAATTGGTCTCTTGCCTGCATGCCATAAATCTCATACATCACACGACAATGGCGTCCCATTGCCCACCCCTACTCATGAGGAATGTTTCGATGTCACCCTCATGTCGGGGACATTTCTATTTCGATACCTCCCATGTGCACGTGGCGGTATTTCTCCCTTTTCGACACCCCAAAGTGTGGCGATGTTACTTTTGATACCCCTTTTTAGGCGGTATTGCTCTTTTTCGACATCCCAATTATATGGGGATGTTACTTTCGATACCCCATTACGGTGGTATTACTTTTCGATACCCCTATCATAGGCGGTATTACGGCAAACATCATCCAACATATTATAACTCAAATATGTCATGTCTCATGCATGTAACAAACTATTTTCCACGAATTAAACGAATAAATTTCTCCCAACAACAAGCAATCATGAATATCACAATATATCATACATGAATAAGCATCTTACAACATCAATTAATCAACTTATTCCCCTTTTAACAAAAAACCCCAATTTAAGAAATTAGGTTGCTGGCAATATGCATCAAATCAATTTAAAACTCCCAATTTCATATGGTAATTCATTGTCAACACAAACAATTATATATACCATGGAAAGGGTTCGTAAAAAGTATTGTTAATCACCTCTTGAAGACCTCCAAATAGCTCTAAGCGTTTCCTACTGCGAATCCTAACGTTTGCCAAGAGTTATCATCATCTTCCTCTTCCCAGACTCCCTCTTCCACAACTATCTCTTCTTAATCCTTGAATTTATTCTCTTCTTAGTCGTTTATGAGTTCCTAGGTGTAATTAGGGTTCAAAAACGCACCCTAAGAGTGTTAATATTCTATTTATAGAGCCCCCAATAGTCCAAAACGTGTAAAAACGTGCTAAGCCGCTTACTCTGCATATGGTGTTGTATTTCGCACATATCTTGAGTTATAGATATTCAAAAATTATAAATTTTATATCGTTGGAAAGATAAAAGAATTGTTTGCAACTGTTATGATGACCACAAAATCTGAAACCGACATTTAGATAGTCAAAACATGGATAGAATTTAAAAAAACGGTTCTGGCACTGGAACATGAATAGTGTGTACGAATTTGGTCATAACTTGAGCTACAAGAATCCAATTTTGACGAATTTGGTGTATATGGAAAGCTATGAGACAGGGCTATATTTCTTATGGAGATATCGAATTCAAACAAGTTCTCTTTGGTTACGAAACATCCATCTGAAGTTAGGTATCTAGTCATATTATACGAAATTGAGCTTTAAACACTCAAACTATCTATTTATAATGGGTAACACAGCATGGGCCTTGATATGCTTATGTTTCCTATCATTATTGCAGCATTAATTTAGTCCAGGGTAGGTTCTTATCCTCATTTTTATTTTATTTTTTAAAATCAATTTTACATTATTGTGGAACCCACTGGATTTTTATTATAAAGAAAACAATTATAATAAACTCTTATACTACCCTTTTTTTATTAAAATAATTATATTTGAATTTTTAGGATGTTAAATGGGGCATTGCTATAGGAGTTCACATTGAGCACATGCGACGTTGCTATGCGTAGTGATATTGTCGAGGCGTAAAGATTAATGAAGCAGATTTTGTTTTTCAAATACAACATTTTTTCATACACGCAGCATGAATCGAATCCCTAATAACATGTTTAATGAATCCAACTATCTAACAACTATACTAGTTTGTTTGATATTTTTATTACCGTCTCTATTAGTGGAATTTCACTATCCCTACATAGTTTGAGAACTTAAGCTACTAAAGTCGCACAAATCCTCCTATCATGTTTTTCAGGCCAAGTCATTAAAAGATGAAACTATTGAATTTTGAGATAATTGAAGTAAGATTTTTTTTTCCGCTGATTAAAATTTACCAAGGTTCAATTGTTCTGTAGGTCCCTAAATTATATGGGAATTTCTAAAAAGATCTTTATACTTAAAAAATTTGTAATTGAGTGCATAAACTTATAAATAATTTGTACTTAAGTCCCTGTGGCAGGATTTATGAACCGTGAAGTCTTCTGATGGAACCCTGCCATAGGAACTTAATTACAAATTATTTATAAGTTTGGGATCTGATTATGAAAGAGGGACTCAATTACAAATTATTTACAAGTTTATGGATCCAATTATAAATTTTGAAAGTATAAAGACCTAATTACAAATTGTCAAATAATTTAAGGAACTGTAATGTAATCAAACCTTTTATTAATGGCCAGTGACCTTATGTATGATGGTATTTTTCATTTTCATCAAAGGTAAAGCTTTGAGCTTCAATTTTCATCCCTCGTAATAGTATAACATAGTATTTGGTTGGAGGGGATTGGAGGGAAAGGGGTGATTTTTAAAAGAAATTTATCTTTGGTTCAACTTTTGTAGGGGAGGGGACAAAATCCATCCTTAATGCCTTGTTTGATTGTAAGAAGAAAAGGAGAAAAGAGAAAGACACGAGTAAGAGTATGAGAATAGAGAAAATGGTGAGAAATAAAGTAGATTTGATGTGTTGTTTGACATAAGAAAAATGAGGGAGAAATAGAGGAGAAAAAATGTTTTCTCTCTCTCCTCTTTATTTGGTTTGATAAAAAGTGAGAAGAGAGAAATATAATTATTTTTAAAAATACTAAAATACCCTTAACTATAAAATCAATATAAAAATATTTTAATTTCAAGTTAATTTAAATAATCAAATAACTCAAAAAAAATTTTGGTACAAATAACTTAAAATATTTTAATTGATTTAAGTTATTTTAACTAATGAAATTTATTAGTTTAACATAATTATTTTATTTAATTAAATAAATGATTAGTTTAATTCAATTTATTTAAATTTATTAAATAATTGAATGAGAACCCAAACAGAAGGGTACACATGTAACACCCTTCTCGAGTGTTACATCGTACATGACATTTTAAGGCCGAAAAGTAGGTTGATTAAAATTGGCTATAAAATAATGGGGTAATTTTTTTCTTTTCCTTAAGTTATAAATGTAACTATTTTGATTTAAAGGAATACATAATAAAATATTCCAGGGCATAAGTTCGAAAATCATTTACATAATACCCAACCGACTCATAAACAGAAAGCATAGAAATGTACACAGACACTACATAAAGATATGGGATGCAACTCCTAAAATATAAGATACTTGGAGTCGCAACCCCATAAACAATTTCATTAACTCCCAAACATACCCCGCTGGTCAAACTAAAATAGAAAAGACAATCCTCTCTCATCCATCGTGAGGAGAATGAAACCAACTGACGAGACCTAGTGGAATCTCTATTTGAGTCCACTGCCGGTGTCGTTATAAAAGACACTACTGGAGTCACTACAAAAGTAACTCTCAGACCAAGCTATTTCCCTTTCAAAGGAAAAACCATAACCTACGAACTATTGACTATTATGCCTATCTCAAGAAAAGAAAGGTTAGGGAAAACTGAAACCCTAATACCATCGCCTCGAACCCTCCAAAGTCTGGAAGACGTCCAATAGAAGTCTCACCACAACGTTCGCATACTCGAATCTCGATCTCTATGATAAATCAGTCAAGCATCATCTTGGCATCTCGATCTTCTCAAAAGAATACAGAAGGCACATAGCCAGCCGACATAGGCAAAATAAAATAAGGAGTTGAGATTCCATTTATCTTACACATAAGGCAGGCATGCAGTGGTACGACTTACAGGTACATAATACAACAATGATATATTCCTTTTATCTCCCATTTTAATTCTGTAACTCAAAACTCCAATAATATAATATACCAAACTCGACGGTAAGCTTATCAAGCATACCAGACACGATTTGTCCATCGGAGGACAAGAATAGAGAAAAACTGATTGAAACTACATAGTCCCATTCCTACACAGTCTCAAGGAATATCCGATTCTAACATCGGAGCTAATTTGACATTTGGGAAGGAAATGGTCCGTATAGGTTTCACATCCTCCCACCTTAGGCACCATTGTAGCTTTTGTGTTACATGCACAAGGTTTAACTCATAACGTACGTACAATCACAATCACATGTGATCTCAAACTCTCTGTAACACATCAGGCTCTTTATGAAACCTATACAAGTGAAACTCGGCTTCCTGGGCACAACGGCCTCACCGAACATAGTATCAACTATGTATCTGGGCAAAATTGCCGGAATACGTCTAATTGGTCCATCCATCAGATAACCTCGTGATTCCATCATAATCCACTTGCTGCCAATCTCTGATGGACGATATTCTTGGTTACAAATCATGGGCCCTTCACTGATTTACAGTTCTCAAACAGACTTGTCGTGTTTGTGTAAATATGTTTTAAGGCACTTTCTTATAAGTCCTAACACATTATGAAATCGGATCGACAGTCCAATCATTTATTTCTTTACACTTTTCTAATTGAGCCTTCCTCTAGGATTTCAAGAAATCAAATAACTCTTAGTCCATTAAATCTTATGGAGGTATGGATAATGAATTATCCACACTTTACGACAAATAGTCTTACTTCACCACAAGTCGTAAATTATTAAGTTCGTACTTTCACTAAGTCATTCATGACTTAGGTTTTGCTCTTTAATGTAAATACTAGTCTTTGAAGACTAAAATCCTCTTCTGTCTTAAAACCAAATTATTTTGAAATCAGATTACATCAAAGTACATAAGTACCAAATTCCTCAAAATAGTTTCTTGAAAAACGTCGAAACTCTTAAAATATCATTTTACCTCTTTTTATTGTATTTCAACTTAAATTCCATATAATCATTTTTCTCAAATCCTTTAATTTCCTAAGTTACCATACTTATAATAAATTAATAAAATACTGATTTCAAACTCTACATCATTGTTTTCTCAAAAATCTTTAAAAAAATTTTACGACGGTTTTCGCCACTTTTTATTGGTTTTAGGCCCAAAAGCCGTGCTTTTGAAATTACGATTCTTCACCTCAAATCTATCACTCATATAAGTTATGATACTTATATTAATATTTTGAAATACTGATTTTACAGTTTCCTTTCCATATATACAAAATTCCTAAAAATTTGACCAAACGTCGTTAAGTTTGTAAATCGCCTAAATAATTTTTCAATGATTTTAAACTTTAATAGTCCAAAACTCATTTTGAAGTTTTAGAACAGTTAGATAACTATGAAAAACAGTCTCTAACTGGTCAATAACATTTATTTTCGAAAATTACGTTTTAGTTCCTAAACTTTCATTAATTACAAAAAGGTCCTTATTCACTTAAAACCTTATAACTTTTTATTTATAACTTCAAATTACACAAAACCAACTTCTATAGAAATATGTTTCAGTTACCCTCAATTTTCCAGAAATTACATTTCTGCCCCCAAATATTTTACAATAATTTCAAAAAGGTCATTGTTTACTAAAAAACTTATATCTTTTTATGTATTAATCCAAATAACGCCAAACCAATTTCTATAGTCTTATATCATTATGGGCTACAATCACAAAATATAAGAATATGTTTTCAGAACAGTCTCTGAATTTCTCAGTATTTGCATAATGATCCTTATATCTTCAATAATTCATAACTTTTAACATACATATCCAAATCAATCCAAACCAATTTATAAACTCCTATATACTCATTCACCACTTCTAAAAATTATTCAAACAAATTAACTCAACTTGAAACCCCATTAACCAGTTATGGCCGAATGCTCTAAAATAATTATATTAAGTATTTTTCTTAACAAATCAAGCAAACAACAATCATGGTTCCAACTTAAGGTCATTGGAACCAAAACAACCATATGACATATCATACCACAACCAAGCATCAAATCAAATCCTCCAAGAGGATCACACACATACAAATCAATAATATACACTTATGAGTTACAAAACATATACACTAAATAAAACATCACATATCTACATTAAGGTAGGATGATAGTAATCTCCTCCCATACCTCTTGTAGATCACTTGAAACTCGAGTAGTAGAAGGATGTTGTTCACTTAAATCACAAGGTTTTGAACCCACAAAACCTAGCCATGAACAACCAACAAGAAATAAAGATAAAGAATGAAGAAAATCACCTAAACCCACTAGCACATAGGTTCGGCCCAGACCAAAAGAAATAGTCAGGGATCTCCAAATTTTTCAAGCTCTTGTCTAAAATTATTTAAAGTTCTAGATTTAAGAATTGGAAAATATGTTCATGGCTCCAAAACACAAAAATAATTGAAGAACATGGTGATGATCGAGTGAGAGGAGTATGGTATACCTCTTGGAATTGAAAAATGAGCAAGGAATCAAATAGTCGCTTCACAAGAATGACTTATGGAACTTAAGTTTTTTAATGGAGAAAAAGGAAAATCTTGATGAAGAAGATGATACATGACTTTTATAGCAATGGAGTGGCCTCATGAAGGAGTGTTGGGCCGTGGTTTTTGGGGGTGAATGGGTCCAGATCATAAAAATTTAAGGACAAAAGAGTAATCTTACACAATGACAATTTTGTCATTAAGTTAGGACTTAAGGACATTTTTATCGTTTCCCTCCAAAAGCCATCATGACCAACGTGTGGCGAGGATTGATTGTAAGCGTGGCTGAATTATGTCCACTTATTGTTGGACAAACTTGAAATTTCAATGGAAGTTCAAGGGTAAAATGGTCCAAGGGCAAAATGATCATTACACTAGTTTGAAGAAATATCTAGATTTTTGTTTAAATGTCATCATGACATTGGTGACTCACCCATATGACTCACCACCCTAGGTGGCAAGAGGTCTAAGCATCCGATGTGGGGTTTTGTCTCTGCACGTTCGTTTTTGACTCCGTCGATTACCCGATTTAGGGTTTTGCGCCCGAATCGCGTATACTAACCTATTTATTTTAAAAGTTTTCAAAATAACCTATATTATTGGAAATGAGATATAAAATCTATTCATTTCATTTTCGGGTCAAAATTAGGTTTTCTGATCAGTAAAATCTTACCGTCGATGAACTGTTTTCCGTCCGAACTTTTACCAAAATTCATCCGAATAAACATAATATTGTATTTTTGATCAGAAATTTGGAAAGTAGGATTCCACACGGACATAATATAAAAATCTACCATTTTTCAGTTTCGGGTCAAATTAGGGTTTTCTGCCAGTATAAATTATACTGTCGGTAAAAACACAAACTGTTTTCTGTCTGAGTTTTAAACCCAAATTTTAACCAAAGTTTCCTACCATAGAGTAGGTTCTAGATATGATTTTATTTTTCTTCAAAATAATTTTCTAAATCCCCGGTAATAATATAAAATATAATTACCGGTCAAGACACGATAAAACGGGGTGTTACAACACACGTCATTTAGATGAAATACTCTCTCCCTCTATCATTTTCTTCTCGCTTGGGGAGGGAAATTTTTTTGAGGTGAGTCCCACAAATTTTGTTCTTTGTTCATTAATTTTCTCCTCCACCAAACTAAAGAAAAATGTATTTTCCCTTCCTTTCCTCTCTTCCCATTTTCTACTCTAACAAACAAAGCATAAGTGAACTTTGGCTCCCCTCAAATATTGGGGATTTGGAGGTGAAAGGAGGGATTTTAAAATATTTCACATGTCTTGAATAAAATACCCCCATCTATCTCTTTTTGAAATAAATAATTATAATGGTTTAAAAGTAAATTTGTTTTAAAATCTGTCACATTCTCTCGTGAATCAAACTTGAAGTGCTATTTCCCCTTTCTTCCCCTCCCCTCCCCTCCCATTCTCTCATGTTTGGTTAAACGGAAGGGAGGGGATAAAGGAGGGGAGGAGAGGGGTTTTAATTAGATATCGTGTTTGGTTGAGAGGAGGGGAGGAGAGGGGAGAGGAAATAACACTTTCACGTTTGGTTCAATAAGGGATGAGAGAGATTTTAAAACAAATTTACTTTTAAACCCTTATAATTATTTATTTCAAGATGACAAGTAGGGATATCTTAGTCAATACATGAGAAATATTTTAAAATCTCTCCCATTCCTACCAAATCCCCCAATATTGGAGGGAGCCAAAACTCACTTAAAGGGGGTGTTGGTTCCCTCCCCCTTTCCTCCAAAAGTTGAATCAAATATCAATGTTTAAAAAAAAACCTCCCCTCCCCTCAATCCCCCTCCAACCAAACAATACATCAACCAAACATAATATCTAATTAAAATTCATAATCTCCCTTGCCATCCCATCTAGGGGTGTAAGTAGTGGACCGGATAAATCCGACCAACCTGAACCGAATCAAATCAATAAAAACCGAATTTGATTGGTTCGGGTAAAAAATCGAATCGAACCAAATAGAATCAATTAGCTTTGATTCGAGCAGTGAATTTTATTTTTCAAAATCGATTACCTACCACCCGGCCCGACTAAGTAGGTAATTCAGCCTTTGACCCCCAATTTCATTACCTTTTCACATCATCTCTTCTCACTAGGCCATTATTATCGCACCACACTCTTCCGAAATTAAGATTCTATGCCTTTTAAGGAAGGAAAAGTCAGTGACTTTATCTAGTGTGTTTGATTTGAAAAAAATACAAGAGATTAGATAAGACAAAATTTTATTTTTGTCTCTTATTTGATTTAAAAAATGATAAAAAATAGGAAAAAAAAAGAAGACGAGAAGAAGACAAAAATCCAAAATTTTATTCCCACCGAATCGTGACAACTTTTCTCACTATCGCACCACACTCATCATCTCTTTGACCTAGCCACACAGCCGCGACCTCCGTCCCAGGCCACAGCAGTAGATCATAAGCTCCTCGCGATCTCCGTCCCAGGCCGCACAGCCGCAACTCCCGTAGCGCTTCGTCTTGTCGGAGCCGTGCCGTCCGCCACCCAAACAGCTACGTTGAGGTCGCACCGTCTTCCACCGTGGTGAGTCCTCTATCCTCCGTGTTGCTGTTGCAGGCTACCCTTCTCCCCTTTTTCAGATCTGGGCTAAATTTGTTCTTCTACCCTTTTTTGCATTTCAGATCTGTTAAGCATGAAGATCCCAAACTTCTCTTTAGCATATGGTAGGGATGAAGATTATTGTTGAGGCAGAGATGAAGATGAAATTATTGTTAAAGCACAGTGTTAAGAATATAAATAATTCTGTTAGAGTTTGTTACTAAGTTGTTAATAGTTTGTTAGGGTGTTAATTGTGTTAGTTAGCTAGCTCTATAAATAGAGCCTCATCTATCATTTTTCATCATCTTTTTTCAATCAATCAATATGTTACCACATGATGCTCTCTATCTCTCCTATGAGTATGATCTCTATCCCTCACATCCATGGATTCTTCACATGGTATCAGAGCGATATCCTGAGGAGGCTTATGATTCGGATAGTGAGGAAGAGGAGGCTTTAGATTCTGTTGAAGATTGTGCTTCAAACTGTGATGAAGAATTCATCAGCAACACAGACGAGGAGGCCATAGCAGTTCCATCACTGCAACAACCATCAACTGAATCTGCAGTAAGGGAGGACAGCCACAACAACCTCAATTTCGGCAGTTTCGGAGACTCGGATCTTGATGCAATGTCTGTGACTCCGATGACTTCGATCAAGCTGATCAAGCCAACAATTCATGGATCCACCATCAAAATTGGGGAAATCACCTGCATCCTCATCAATTCACATTCCAGCACCTCCAAACAGAAGGCTAATGGAGATTCCTCTATCAATGATGCCACACAACCTTTCTTGGATCCAGAACTAGAGTTTGAAGAAGCAACAATCGAATGCGGGGAGCTCATCACCGCCGAAGCCAAGATCGTCGTCATTTGGCCGACGAAAAATCGAAGGAGCTCGTCGGCAAAAAGAGGCATCAAGGAGAACATCATCAAGATCCTTCTTCTCATATGCTTCGACAGTTCGATCTCCCTTCCTTCGATTCAGATCGCATCATCTCCACCTTCGTCAACTACAATCTGGATCTTGAATCAGGTACTGATTCTTCCGTCATCGTCATCGCCGATCTGATCTCTGAAGTCATTGAGAAAAAGAAGGAGAAGAAGGTAGATTTAGCTCCTGAACCGATGAATCTGGCACCGGATTCAACGGCCTTCCACAGCCGTCGCGACGATCTCAGCGTCATTTGTCTTCGATCCAGGTGGAGTCCTCACCACCGTCTACAACTCCACCACGACGGTGTCGCCTCCGCGACCCTGTTTTGAGTTCGCCTTCGATCTCGGTGGAACAGCCACGATCTGCTCAAGTCTTTGTCAACTGCCTCTGCAACTCGGAAACCACCACTCGATGTTTGCATTCGATCCCGTGGAGCAACTTCTTTGTTTCACCACCGCTTCCACGACGCTCGGTTTTCGTCTTTGATCCGGTGGATACCTCCGTAGTGCGCTACCGATTTTAGCCGTCATTTGCCGCCGTTGGTTTCGCCTGTCGTTTTCCCCACTTGGTGCGTTGGGGTTCAACTCGGGAGGAAAGGATGGAACTGCCGCCATGGATCTCAATCTAGAAGCTTCCCCGGCCGGTTTTTTCCTTTCTCTAGGGCCTAGCCCATTAAGGATGACGATTGGGCCAGATTGGGCCATGTTTGCTGCTGCAAGTTTTCCTTTATTTTAGTTGTTTTCTTTTGGGCCATGTTGGGCCATGCCTTATTTTTTTTGGTTGGTTTTGTTGTTGTGCTTTGTTTTTTTTTAATTCAAGCTGATTGGTGATGGACCTATCAGCTTGAGGGGGGCTGTTAAGAATATAAATAATTCTGTTAGAGTTTGTTACAAGTTGTTAATAGTTTGTTAGGGTGTTAATTGTGTTAGTTAGCTAGCTCTATAAATAGAGTCTCATGTATCATTTTTCATCATCTTTTTTCAATCAATCAATATGTTACCACATGAGTATACATATGCTCTCTATCTCTCCTATGAGTATGATCTCTATCCCTCACATCCATGGATTCTTCACACACAGATGAAACTTTCAACATGTACTGAGAAAAAAGAGGTGTGATGAACTGAAGCATATGGGTAGCGACGGATTACTGGGTCAAGGGGATGTGGGACCAGTGTATGCCTTTTATTTTATTTATTTTGTTTTTTTATTTTTTAATAGGGAACCCAACATCCGAATCAAATCGAACTCCATGGTTTGACTTGGTTCGAGTTTTATAGTAAAAATTAAAAAAAAATCAATCTTGATCGGTTTAGATTTTATTTCACATGAAATCTAATCAAACCAATCCGTTATACCCCTAATCTCGTTCCCTCCCCTCCAATTAAGAAAAAATAAAATAAAAACATTAATGACATTCATATTAAGTTTAAAAAAAAAAAAAGAGTAAATTTTACTTTTTATCAATTTTTTTTTATACTTTTTACTTTTTATCAATTTTTTTTTTTTTACTTTTTACTACTACATAAAAAATGTGTATAATTTTTTTAATTTTTGGGGTTTAATTTTCTAAAGTTTCATTACCAGTCATATGAAATTGAAGAGCAGGGTCGTGGAGAGATTGAAGAAGAGAAGAGAAGAGAAAAAGGAGAAAAGAAAGACATAGCTGATAATAGCAGCATAGGTATCTAATTGGATCTAAATGGTGGAGTGGGAGTGAAAGGCGTGATTGAACTGAAGAGAAGACGCGATATTTCGAGATCTGACCATCGCGATGGACAAGTCAAGCGCATTGGAGTATATCAACCAGATGTTCCCAAACGGTACCGTTTCCTTCAGTCTCCCTCTCTTCATCTCAATCTCAATTTGCTATTCATTCATTCATTATACAAAATCACAGAGGCATCACTATCCGGTGTGGAGCCACTCATGCAAAAAATCCAGAACGAGATTCGCACCGTTGATGCTGGTATTTTAGCTGCTGTTCGCCAACAGGTTGGTACCGATTACAAACACCTCATTTTCAATTTCACATAAATTTCTAATATCAATTCGATAATAATAATATCATAATTTCAGAGTAATTCAGGAACTAAGGCTAAACAAGATCTTGCTGCTGCTACACGTGCCGTAGAGGAACTTATGTATAAGATCCGAGAAATTAAAACTAAAGCTGTTCAAAGTGAAACCATGGTTCAAGAAATTTGCCGCGACATTAAGAAATTGGACTTTGCAAAGAAGCATATCACTACAACTATCACTGCACTCCATCGTCTTACTATGCTTGGTAACTACTATTCTTCAGTTATGTAAGCATTGCACTGCACTATAATTCACTTTTAATTAACATTGAAATATGCTAAAACCATCCTCTCAATCAATTTATAAACAAGGTCATGTTTACTTCAAATGACTACTTTGTAATGTGTGTGTCACATTGCAAACACACATCATCTGTAAATTATCAAAAATGCTGTCTATCGAGCATTATTATGTGACTATAGAGGACATTGGTATTACTTGATTATATATTCCTGTTAGACATAGGTTTGAGTCGTATAACCAAATATGCATATACATCATTTTACATTATTTTGCTATAAGCATATTGCATATAGACGTAGTACATGTCCCCACAATTCATTGCAACAAACATTGTCCAAGCAATGGTCCAAACATTGTCCAACAGGGAATAAACCATGAGTCTACTTTTTGTCTTCTGATGCAAACATTTAAATCAAATGGATGTAATTTCAACCTATAAATGGAAAATGCTAAATCAAATGGATGTATTTTAGTATTTTATAGGTTTGTTGCATACTTGATAGTTTTTAGTTGCATAGACATTATTCAATCTGTTACTTCAACAAGCTTACCTATTACATGGCAGTCTCTGCTGTTGAACAACTTCAAGTCATGGCTTCAAAACGTCAATATAAAGAGGCAGCTGCCCAGCTGGAGGTATCCAATCTGTCTTTACGGCATATTTTCTCACAACTGTTGCAATTAACATATTAACTTACTGCATCGATGCTTGCCCCTACTACTTGATGAATTCCTTAATTTTCATATCTTATGGAGAAAGTAACACCTCTTATTTTGGTAAAGTATTTTATGAAACTTAACATTTGATTTTGTTTTATCTATTGATTTATTGATATTGTCATCTTGTATTTCAGGCAGTGAACCAGTTGTGTAGTCACTTTGAGGCCTATAGGGATATTCCAAAGATCATAGAACTGAGGGAGAAATTTAAGAATATCAAGCAAATACTCAAGTCACACGTGTTTTCTGATTTTTCCAGGTACATCGTAAATGATTTCCATCTATCTACTACTGTTTCTCTTTTTGGGCACTACAATGTGAATTGGATATATACAATTTTCATTTAGATTGCTCATCTGCATTATTTCTTATATTTTGTTTTATGATATGTTGTTAACCTCACTAGATATGTACAATTTTCATTTAGGTTGCTCATCTGCATTATTTCTTATATTTTGTTTTATGATACGTTGTTAACCTCACTAGATATGGACGTCGTTTGGTTCTTAAAATGCTATGTGTAACTAGGTTCTTCAATTACCTGTTTTTGTCTCAGCTTAGGTACTGGAAAGGAGACAGAAGAAACAAATTTGCTCCAGCAGTTGTCTGATGCCTGCTTGGTTGTTGATGCATTGGAGCCCTCTGTAAAGGAAGAGTTAGTAAATAATTTCTGCAATAGGGAGCTTACTTCGTATGAGCAAATTTTTGAAGGAGCAGGTATGTTTAATTTATCTGTCATGTAAATTTGTGTTTGTTCATTCACAATGTCAATAAACTTGACTTTTTAATTTTTTTCCATCTTTTAGAACTAGCAAAATTGGATAAGACTGAACGAAGATATGCTTGGATTAAGCGCCGGATGCGATCAAATGAAGAAATTTGGAAAATCTTCCCATCTTCATGGCATGTCTCTTATCGGCTCTGTATCCTATTTTGTAAGAAGACGAGGTATGGTATTTATTTATTTTTTTGATAGCCCCATCTTAATCTTAATATCTTAATATAAGTTATATATCAGTGGATCTTTTATGCTCTCTCCATTTAAAGAAACCATGGTCATCGTCAAACATTCTTCTTCTAGTTGTGTCATGACATTATTATACTGAATATAGATAATTTTTCTGCTGCAGCTTGGTTCAGACTTCATTTTCCCCATCTGTCTGATATTGAATTTCCAACATGAAATTTAACTACGAATCAAAATTTTGAAATGTTTTGTTGTATATTTTATGTGTGGTATGGTTTTGCGAAAAAAAAAACAATGATAGAATTAACCATTTTACCGAAATTTTACCTTTCCATTTGTGCTAAACTCAGTTGAGTATTATTATGTTAAAAAATATTATTGCTGTTAGGGTCCTAAACTAGAATATAGGACAGAGAGAGAAAGAAAGAGATAAAGATTGTTATTCAAACTAGGAGAAGGATCTCCCCAAGGGTTTCCCCTTACAACCGAGCTATTGCTCCAGGTTCACTCTCACCGAGTCATCGCTCAAGGTCTCACACTCAACTGAAATGACTAACCCCCTTTCCCTGATGCCATTCTCCCCCTATTTATTCAGCTAGGCCTTCAACTAACTAACTATTCAGCTAGGCCTTCAACTAACTAACTATCTATTACAATTCTCTTTATTTCCTAATTGGGCTGGGCCCTAACAATTGTGTTTGTGATACTTGTCTCTACAGGAAACAACTTGAGGACATTCTTGCTAATCTAAAGGAAAAGCCAGATGTTGGGACCTTGTTGTTGGTAAGTCATGGTTTTGACCAAGCATCGACTGATGAATTACTGACATTGCTGTTATAATAATTGCTTCACATGTTATGATGCTATGCAACTAGACTTCCTTGTCACTGTTTCTCTTTCCCTGGGATTTTAACTGTTGATGGATGGTTTTGTGCTATTTCGTTGATGGTGGTAATATGCATTAGTTGTTGATGTAATGTATTTATGCTGCAACAGTTGAATTTTAATGTGTTATTTCAGGGTTTCATCTGTTAATTTCTTGCAGGCTTTACAGCGAACTTTAGAATTTGAGGATGAATTGGCTGAAAAATTTGGGGGAGGCACTCAAAACAGGGAGATTGGGAATGAGATTGAAGAAATAGGTAGAGCGGCTAACTCTAGCAGTAATGCTTCAGATATCCGGAAGAAGTATGAAAAAAGGCTTGCTGCACATCAAGGAACTGACAGTGAAGTATGCATTATGAATTTCTGAAGTTGACAATACTTATTCATAAAGACTTTATTTTTTTATGGAATGACCATTATATTTTGATTTTCTCTCAATAGGAAAAAGATGGAAGTAAAGATTTGGCGGTACCTGGAGCTGGGGTATGGTTTTATTTGGCTATTTTCTATTATATATATATATATATGTGTGTGTGTGTGTGTGTGTGATATTCTCTCAATATGTGTGATTTTCTAACGTACACCCACCCATTTTTTTAGAAGGTGTACGTTAGCAAACTATAACTAATAAAATGAAAAATACACCTGAAGGTGTAGCCTGCTACGTACTCGTTCTAAAAAATGGGTGGGTGTACGTTAGCAAATCCTTATAGGGTTTGCTAACGTACGGCCGCTCATTTTTTAGGAGTACGTTAGCAAGCTATAACTAAAAAAATGGAAAATACCCCCGAAGGTGGAGCTTGCTATAACATACACCTTCTAAAAAATGGGTGGGTGTACGTTAGCAAATCCCTATATATATATATATATATATATATAAATTTCTTTTGTGATTAAGTGTGTATTTACATTTGTGGTCTCTGAGGTGTTGACATGATGATCTAAATGCTTTTGGGATTAACCTTTTTGGTTTTTTCTTCATGTGGTTTTGTTTTTTTTTGCATTTCTTCACCATTGTCATCTGATGCGACTCTTTATCCGATAAGTCCTAGTTTGTGACACTTGCTCATTAATTTCACAAAAATTCCAAGTTCTGAACATAATTTTTAATTTTCAAATCTCCGAGTTGAGATTATTTTCTCCTATTTCCTTCTAATTGAAACCCTGAAAATTTGTATACTAGTATATGCTTGATTTCACAACCTTTGCATTTTCTGTTTTTCCTAAGTTTGAGCTTTTGTGGAAAAACCCTTAAAAAAGTTGCCTCTCAGCTATTTTGTTAACTATTTTCATATTTATAAAAGTGGATAAAAAGGGAGGGAAAGAGATGGAAAGTGAAAAATTCCAAATGAAAAAATAAGTCAATTAAGCTGGGTTGATATCTTAAAATGTGTTCTCGTTATATTCCTATTGGTCTGTTTCATTTAGAAAGACCTGATAAGACATTGGAGTGGTTGTTTTGACAGTTCAACTTTCGTGGAATCATTTCATCTTGCTTCGAACCTCACTTAACAGTATATGTGGAATTGGAAGAGAAGACCCTAATGGAAAATCTGGAGAAACTTGTTCAGGTAATTTGTGTCCCGTCTTTCAGATATGTGCTCTGTGATTTATTTCTTCATTTTTTCCCTTGATCAAACCTCTTCATCCATTATAGGAGGAGACATGGGATATTGAGGAGGGAAGTCAGAATAGTATTTTATCCAGTAGCATGCAGGTGAGTCACTAGATCTTTTTACAGGTTGTGTTACAGAGCAGGGTAACCTCCCTTTCTAATCATTTCATGTCTTATTATTGAGAATGTAGAAGTAGTGAGAAAAGAGAAGAATGAATTCTCATGTATTGATTTAATGTCAGTTACAGTGAGCTATCACTTTATATAGTGATAGGTAAATCAGTTGAGATGCTAACTGCATCTAACAGAAAATAACAGAAAGCTACAGTTGTTACAGCTGTTCAACAGCTAAGAGGGAACGGGCCTTAAGCCCAATTAATACAAACTAGACTATCTCTAACATTCCCCCGCATAAGCTCAGGGTGTTTGAGCAAGTGAAAGCTTGTCAAAAACTCGAAGTTTATCTCCGAGAGTGCAGAACCGTGCGGCTGACAAAGGCTTGGTGAGCACATCTGCCCACTGATCATGAGCTGGGACATGAGTCACACTGTCATAGAGTACAGTAGATCAATGTAAGCTAAACCCCATAACTGAATGTCTTTGAGTCAGCACTCGATTCGATTATGGTCGATTGCGATTGTAGCTTAGCTGGCAAGGTAGTTAGCACAGTCTGTAAGAGACTACACAGGCTTTAAATAGCCAAACTGTATTCAACTAAAACTAACAATTGAATGAATAGAATCTTTAAGATTCAGATTACTCCTCTCTCTCTCTCTCTCTCTCTCTCCCCTCCTCTTTCTCTTTGTTTATGGTATCTAGAGCTTGAATCTGGGCCTCGTCTTTCATGGCCGCATCACAATCCATTCCCGGCGCCAGCAATCCCTTCAATGAACCAGCTTCTTCTCTGGCGACGTCGTCCACGGCGGCGGCGAACTTCAACCCCTCTCTCTCGGTCAAGCTTGACTTCTTGCTCTGGAAACAGCAAGTGGAAGCAGTGATCATTGCTAATAGAGTGTATCATAGAGTCAGAGAGAGGAGAAACTGAAAATATGAAAATCTGATATTTGTATTCAGTTATTGATTCAATGTACAGAGGGGACTTTATATAGCCTTACAATGTAACTGCTTACAACAGTTAAACTATGACTGACATAATTGAATGTTGCTGACTCAGCACATTCAGTTATGTGTGTACAACTAAGCTACAGCTATGCGTATACTCTAATATCCTCCCCTCAAGGTCAAGGTGGTTGCTGAGATGAAACCACATTGAGCTTGACTCTTAATTTAGTGAATTTGGATGAGGAGAGTGGCTTGGTCAGGCAATCTGCTAGCTGATCCGAGCTTGGCACATGGATGACTGACAATGACTTTGAGAGGACCTTCTCACGGACAAAATGAATATCCAGCTCCATGTGTTTAGTTCTAGCATGGAGAATTGGGTTATGAGCTAGGTTAACTGCACTGAGGCTGTCACACAGAAGCTTTGGAGCAGTAAAAGGGACTCTGAGTTCAGTGAGCAAAGACTAAATCCAAAGAGTCTCAGTAGTGGTGTTGGCCATGCTGCGATACTCGGCCTCTGTGTTGGATCGGGCTACCAACTGTTGTTTCTTAGAGCACCAAGAGACAAGATTAGGCCCGAAGAAAATGCAGGATCCAGAGGTGGATCTTCTGTCATCCGGGTCACTGGCCCAGTCAGCATCACAATAGGCTAGCAAAGGAATGGCAGTGGTTGAAGCAGCAGGGCGTAGAAGCAGACCATGATTAATTGAGCCTTTGAGATATCTGAGGATACATTTCACAGCTTGCCAATGAGTATCAAGAGGATTAGCCATGAATTGGCAAACCTTGTTGACACTGAAAGCAATGTCTGACCGAGTAAGGGTGGCATACTGAAGAGCTCCAACAACTGATCTGTACAAGTGGGGGTCTGCCATAGTATCTTTGCCATGCTTGGTGAGCTTGTTGTTGCTAATCATGGGAGAGGAGATTCCCTTTGCATCAGACATTTGTGCTTTGGACAGCAAGTCTCGGATGTACTTGTCTTGGGTGAGTAGCAGAGCACCATTGGAGAGATGGGACACCTCAACCCCAAGGAAGTAGTCTAGGTTGCCAAGCTCCTTGAGAGCAAACTGTTGGTTCAACTTCTGAATTAGATCAGTGATTAAAGAAGGTGATGAACCAGTGATGATGATATCATCTACATACACCAACACATATAGGGAAATACAGTTCTTGGAGTAGATAAAGAGGGAAGGGTCACACTTGCTAGCGACAAATCCATAGTGTAAGAGGGCAGAGGCAAGGCTTTCATACCAAGCCCGAGGTGCCTGCTTGAGTCCATACAGGGCTTTATGCAGTTTGCATACCAGATTTCTGTCAGTGTGTTCAAAGCTAGGAGGCTGAACCATGTATACTTCTTCATTGAGAACCCCATTCAAAAACGCATTATTAACATCAACTTGTTTGATGGTCCATTTGTAAGTGATAGCCAAAGATAAAATGATCTTGATAGTCACGGGTTTAACAACTGGGGAGAAAGTTTCATAAAAATCAAACCCGTGTTGCTGATGAAACCCCTTGGCCACTAATCTGGCCTTGAACTTGTTGACTGTCCCATATGGGTATTCCTTGACTCGGAAGACCTACTTGCAGTCAATTGCTGTTCTGTTTGGTGGAAGAGGTACTAAAGACCAAGTGTTGTTCTTAAGGAGAGCATTGTGCTCATCCTTCATGGCTGCTAGCCAAAGAGGACTAGAGAGAGCCTCTTTGACAGTCCTGGGTTCAACATGACTGAGAAACAGTTTGGGAGGTAAATGTCCAGTTTTGGATCTTGTAGCCATAGGGTGAGTATTAGCAGGCTGAGTGGGAGAGGGACTTGGGGAAGAGTCAGACTGTGGCAACTGAGTAGAAGAGGGTGAAGGTGAAGATGACTGGATAGAGTGAGCAGAGTTGGTGGGATCAGTGTGGACATCAGAGGGTGAAGGTGATTGGACAGAGTGAGGAACACCCGGAGATGACTGAAATAGTGGGCTTAGAGAAGAAGAGGCAGGAGTGTGGTGAGGATCTGCAGGTGAGTAGGAAACAAATTGAGTATGAGAGGGTGTTAAGGAAGGTGGTGGGTGTTGATTGAGAGGAGTGACAGTAAGAAGAGGGTAAGTGGGTGTAGGGATGGATGCAGGGTAGGTTGAAGGAGGTGAAACAGAAGCAGTGGACTGAGAAGGGAATAGGTGAGTGTAAGGAAATTTAGCTTCATTGAATAAAACATCCTTAGAAATGAATATTCTTCCATTGGAGTCAAGACATTTATGCCCTTTGTGCTGTGGGGACAGACCTAAATAGACGCACTCAGAGGACCTGAATTGGAACTTGTGTTTGTTGTAAGGTCTTAAGAAAGGAAAGTAGGCACAACCAAGAATTTTAAGGTTGGAGAAGTCAGGAATTGAGCCATAGAGGGCATGATAAGGTGAAGAATGGGAGGTTAGGACTGCTGTGGGCAACCTATTAATCAGATACACAGCCTGTATAAAGCTATGATCCCAAAATTGGAGAGGAAGAGAGGAATGGGATAGCATAGCAAGACCCATCTCCACAAATTTTCTATGCTTTCTCTCCACAGTCCCATTTTGATGGGATGTGTGAGGGCAAGTTAGACGATGAATGATGCCTAACTCCCCCAAATACTTGGTGAAAGGGCGAAATTCTCCACCCCAATCAGGTTGTACAGCTTTGATAGAAGCTGAGAACTGAGTTGATATTAAGGCAGAAAATTGTTTAAAGGCAGTGAGGGCATCAGATTTTTGTTTAAGGAAATAGATCCATGTGAACCTAGTGTGGGCATCCACAAAGGTGATGTAATAGGTGTAGCCACCAAAGGAGGTAAGGGGAGCGGGTCCCCAAAGGTCTGTCTGAATTAATTCAAAGGCAACAGAGTGAACAGCGAGGGAAGGAGGGGCATGCAATCTATGAGATTTAGCTAGGCAGCAGGCATTGCAAAATTCATTTGATGCTTTATTCAATGAAGGTATATTACACAGTTGTAGGACAGCCTTTACAGTATTATTATTGGCATGTCCTAACCTATAGTGCCAAGTGGCAAAAGTACTAGTTACAGTAGAAGTGTTATCTGAAAGCTCACTAGAGGTTGAAGGGGACATAGCATGCTGAAGACATAGAGAGGAAGGCTCCTTGAGAATGTTGATGTCTTGGAAGCTGTAGAGACCATCAGCACCAAGGGAGCCCTCAAGGAGAACACGACTAGAACCCTGTGATTTCACATAGCAGGAAAATGGGTGAAATTCGAAATATACATTATTATCTCTAGCAAACTTAGAAACAAAGACAAGATTTTTGGTAATGTTCAGCACAAGTAATAGATTTTTCAAGGAGAAAACTACATGAGGATTGAAAGGAGAAAGAATTTAGATGAACCTGTGGAGTTTATGGGAAGACCTTGACCATTCCCCATTAGAACTTGGTCTTGTCCACCAAAGGGATTGCTGTGACTGAGGTTGCTTGGGTCAGCAGTGATGTGGTGTGAGGCACCCGAGTCAAGAAACCAAGCATGACTACCAAAGGACCTTTGTAAGGGCTCCTGAGTATTTGGCACAAACTTTGGTTGTTGCATCACCATATTAGCACTAGGCTGATGTTGAGTAGGTGGAGGTAGTGCATAAGATTGTTGTGAGGCAGAGCCATGACCCTGAGAGTGTTGGCTATACACTGAATTCTGACTTCCCTGATGCTGAGATGAAGGAGGAGGTTGCACAAATTGTTGGTCAAACCTGTACCAACAATTGTATGCATCATGGCCATACTTGTCACAGAGTTGATAAGTTGGTTTTGGACCTCCACGGTCACGGCATCTTCCTCCACGACCACGGTAACCACCCTGGAAAGTACTCTGGTGTTGGTAATCTCCATGGAAATTGTTCTGAGTAGTGTTGCTTGCTGACTCATGCAGATTGGGTGCTTGTGCGACATTAACTGTTACTGATGGTGAGGGCAGTTCTTGACGAAATTTCTCAAACTGAGCGTCTTGCATCAGTTGGAGCGCCTCAATGTCATCAACTAACGGAGAATGCGCTCGTGCATAGATCATCATAACCAGGGGATTAAATTCTTCAGGGAGTCCCTTGAGAATGGTGTCGATGTGGTCTTGTTCTGTGATCGAATCACCAATCACTTGTAAGGACTCAATTAGGGCACGGATTCGCAACACATATTCCGGAATTGAACGAGTGCCTTTCTTCGTATTCTTCAATTCGGAGCGAAACCGACGAACCTTGGTTCTGAGGTGTGCATGGAACTGTTTATGGATTTTCTCTCATACTTGCCACGATTGCTTGCATCCGATAAACCTAGGGAGAATCAAAGGTGATAACGAGCCTAGAAGCCATGTGAAGAGCATCTGATCCTGAACAATCCAGAGTTGATAGGCATCGGATTCAATCCCTAACGCGCGATTCACTTCGGTGGTGAATTGAGGAGGAACCGAAGGATTCACCACGAATTGGTGGAGCTTATGCGCGATAATCACAGCCTCGACTTGCTGTTTCCAGAGGAGATAATTCTGATCGTCAAGCTTGATGGATATCGTAGGGTTGAAGGTCGCCGGCGCCGGAGAAGTCGTCGGAGTACCAGAAACGGTGCCAAACGGATTGCCAGTTTCTGCCATGGGAGAGAGGAATCAGGCCTAGAAAATAGCTCTAGATACCATAATAGAGTGAATCATAGAGTGAGAGAGAGGAGAAACTGAAAATATGAAAATCTGATATTTGTATTCAGTTATTGATTCAATGTACAGAGGGGGCTTTATATAGCCTTACAATGTAACTGCTTAGAGCAGTTAAACTATAACTGACATAACTGAATGTTGCTGACTCAACACATTCAGTTATGTGTGTACAACTAAGCTACAACTATGCGTATACTCTAATAATTGCTCACAAGCTGCAGCGATTCGTCAACAATCCTACAATTCCTCCTCAATTCACTTCTGAAGCAAATCGTGAGCTCAGATTTGAATCAGAAGCGTATCAACCGTGGATCGTCCAGGACCAGATGTTGTTCACCTGGCTCCTCGGTTCACTTTCTCCGTCAATTCTTCCTCGATTCCTAGGGTGTAAGCAATCATGGCAAGTATGGGACAAGATCCACAAATTCTTCTACTCGCATCTCGGGGCAAAGGTGCGTCAATTCCGATCAGAATTGAAGAACACTAAGAAAGGTTCAAGGTCAATTTCAGAGTATCTTCTCATAATTCGAGCAATTGTGGACTCTATTCAAGCTATGGGAGATCCTATTTCAGAACAAGATCATATTGACGTAGTGTTGGACGGTCTTCCCGAAGAATTTAATACCTTCGTGATGATGATATGTGGACGCAGTGATTCGCCCTCAATCGATGACATTGAGGCTCTTCTTCTTATTCAAGATGCTCAATTCGACAAGTTCCGTCAAGAATTGAACACCTCTGCGTCAATTTCGGTCAATGTCGCTCAAGCCCCAAATCTGTCAAATGGAAACCCTAATTCGGAAAATACACAGTCTGATTCGCAGCGCGGTGGCTATCAAGGCTCCTATCGTGGTAGAGGAGGCCGTAATCGTGGCCGGGGTTGTGGCCGTGCAGGTTCAAGACCTGCATGCCAGCTATGCCACAAGTATGGTCACGACTCCTTCAATTGTTGGTACAGGTTCGATGAAACCTTTGTGCCACCACCAATGCCGCCTCCTAATCTCGATCCAACTAATCAGAACAGTTATGCAGTGCAAGGAAATTACCCAGCTAATCCACCTCAAGGTCCCTTGCCTTAACCATCAGTTCCTCATAATGTGAACTATCAGCAACCACAGGCTTACATGGCCTCTCAAACACCTCTGTATGCACAAACTCCTCAGTTTAAAGCTCACAATGAACAGTAATTTGAGTCACAAACTTGGTACCCTGACTCTGGTGCATCACACCATCTCACTGCTGATGCTCAAAACCTGAATCAAAGCACACCTTTCGGGGGCAATGACCAGGTGCTCATGGGTAATGCCAATGGGCAAGGTCTAAACATAAACTCAATAGGTTCCTCTAAACTTTATTCTTCTAAGAACCCTCACATCACCTTTTCACTTCACAATCTATTACTTGTGCCCACTATCACAGCATTTAGTCTCAGTTTCCAAATTTGCTCTTGATAATAATGTGTATTTTGAGTTTCACCCTTACTCATGTTGTGTAAAATCACAGGACTCTAATCAAGTCTTGCTTGAAGGCTCATTAGGGAGTGATGGCCTCTACTCCTTCAAGAATCTCAACATTCTTAAGGACATTTCACCTTCAAGATCACCGTCACTAAGTTCCTCTTCCAAGTCTCCTAGTTATTTTCCTACTGTAAATGCAAATACTATGTCTACTGTTTATAGTTCTCTCAATACTTGGCATTGTAGGGTAGGTCATGCCCATCATAATGCTGTAAAAACAGTCTTACAAATTTGTAATCTTCCCTTATCTAATAAAAGTGATCTTGAATTCTTTAATGCTTGTTGCTTGGGCAAAGCCCATAGACTTTATGCCCCTCCCTCTCTTACTGTTCATAATACCGCCTTTGAGCTAATACACGCTGATCTTTGGGGTCCTGCACCTTTTGTTTCTTCTGGTGGATATACCTATTATAGTACCTTTGTTGATGCTAAAACTAGATTTACTTGGATATATTTCCTAAAACAAAAATCAGATGCTATAACTGCCTTCAAACTCTTCTTTAATCTCATCCAAACTCAATTCTCTGCCAAAATAAAAGCTATTCAGCCGATCAAAGGTGGGGAATTTCGTCCCTTCACCAAATTTCTAAGTGAACTTGGTATCACTCACAGGCTAACCTGCCCCCACACTTCCCATCAAAATGGGACAGTGGAGAGAAAGCATAGGCAAATTGTTGAAATGGGTTTAAGGCTTCTCTCCCATGCCTCTATCCCTTTGACACACTGGGATCACAGCTTCACTCAAGTTGCGTATCTTATAAACAGATTACCTACAGTTGCTCTAAAGGAATTTTCCTCTCCTTTCCATGCCTTACATGGTTCCCCACCTGACTACACCATCCTTAGAATCTTTGGATGTGCATGCTTCCCTTTTCTTAGGCCATACAATAAACATAAAATCCAATTTAGGTCAACTGAGTGCATCTACCTTGGCCTCTCTCCTCAACATAAAGGGCACAAGTGCCTTGCTCCAAGTGGCAAAATTTACATTTCCAAGGATGTCCTCTTCAATGAAGGCAGTTTTTCCTATCCAAGTCTTTTCCATCAACCAATTCTTCTCCTTTTCCTAACACATCTTACTCAGGTTCTATTCCTATTCCTCAATATCCATTACTGTCCCCAACCCCTCTGAATCAATACCACTCTCCATCTCTAAGTCCTACCCACATCAACTCACCTATTCATGACACCTCTCCCTCAACTTCTCAAAACTCAGTTTCTCAGTCACCCACCCCACCTATTCCTGAGTCTCCACCTACCCGGCCTCTCCCACATCTCCCATTCTAGAAATTGCCGCTTCTAACCCTCTGCTCTCCCGTTTCAAAGATCCCCTACTTCGTGGATCGAAACCGCATCATCATCATCTTCCTCTACTACTTCTCTTCCCACTCCTCCCGTAAACTCTCATCCCATGTTGACCGTGTCCAAGACTGGTCACCTACCTCCAAGTGTTTATCTGACTCATCTTGAACCATCTACTGTCAAAGCTGCCCTTGCCAATCCACAATGGCTTGCCGCCATGAAGGATGAGCACAATGCTCTCCTCAAAAACAATACATGGACTCTGGTCACTCTCCCCCTATAGGAAAGCCATAGGGTGCAAATGGGTTTTCGTGGTTAAAGAAAATCCCGATGGAAGCATTAACAAATACAAAGCCAGGCTAGTGGCCAAAGGCTTTCATCAAAGAACATGGATTTGATTTCCATGAAACTTTCTCACCAGCTTGTAAAGCCTTGTCACAATCCGACTTGTGCTCACTCGCTCTCACACACAAATGGCAAATTCAGTAGATAGATGTGAATAATACCTTCCTAAATGGGCACTTAAGTGAGGAAATCTACATGTTGCAGCCACCAGGCTTTGAATCAGAGGATAAGTCACTGGTTTGTAGACTGAATAGGGCCCTATATGGGCTAAAACAGGCCCCACGGGCATGGTATGAAAGGTTGGCGAAAGTCTTGGTTCAATATGGGTTCTCCACTAGCAAATGTGACCCTTCTCTATTTGTATATTCCCAGAACAGTGTGGTTCTCTATGTCCTAGTTTATGTGGATGACATCATCCTAACCGGCTCCTCCACTACCTTCATCAATGAGTTGATCAAGAAACTGAATGTGCAGTTTGCCTTAAAAGAGCTTGGCTCTCTAGATTATTTTCTGGGTAGAGGTTAAACATCTCCCCTTGGGTGGCCTTCTTTTGACTCAGTCCAAATATGTCAGAGACCTACTGGAAAAGACTAATATGCTGGAAGCAAAAGGCATTTCTTCACCAATGGTCAGCAACTGCTAACTCTCAAGATTTGGGACCGATACACTATCGGATCCAGACCTATATAGGTCAATAGTAGGGGCCTTATAGTATGCTACTCTAACTAGGCCAGATATAGCGTTTAGTCTCAACAAAGTATGCCAATTGATGGCAAATCCTCCGGACTCTCACTGGCAGGCAGTGAAAAGGTTACTGAGGTATCTCAAAGGCTCTATCAACTTTGGTTTGCTGCTGAAACCAGCTCCTATAAATCAACTATCTACTCTAAATGCATACTGTGATGCAGACTGGACAAGTGACCCAGATGATAGGAGATCAACCTCTGGATCCTGCATTTTCTTTGGACCAAACTTGGTGTCATGGTGCTCCAAAAAGCAACCATTAGTTGCCCGTTCCAGCATAGAAGCTGAATATAGGAGCATGGCCAACACTGTTGCAGAACTTACATGGACACAGTCCCTACTGACTGAGCTGGCCGTTCCTTTTGCTGTTCCAAAAGTCTTTTGTGATAATCTAAGTACAGTCTCTGTGGCACACAATCCAGTCCTTCACGCCCGGACCAAGCATATTGAGCTAGACATACACTTTGTGAGAGAAAAAGTCCCTGCTAAAGCTCTGTCTGTCCATCATGTGCCAAGTACAGAACAACTTGCAGATTCACTCACTAAGCCTCTTTCCTCCACTCAGTTTGTATCTCTAAGAACCAAACTCATTGTGGTTGCTTCTCAACAACCACCTTGAGTTTGAAGGGGGGCTAATAGAGTACAGTAGATCAATGTAAGTTAAACCCCATAACTGAATGTGCTAAGTTAGCACTGATTCATTGGTCGATTCTTGATTGTAGCTTAGCTGGCAAGGTAGTTAGCACAGTCTGTAAGAGACTGCTCAGGCTATGAATAGCCAAACTGTATTCAACTGAAACTAACAATTGAATGAATAGAATCTTCAAGATTCAGATTACTCCTCTCTCTCTCTTTCCTCTCTCTTCTCTTTATCTTCGTTTACACTGAGACTGTGATTGAGCACCTTTTCACGAACAAAGAAAATGTCCAGCTCCATGTACTTGGTCTGGGAGTGCAGAATAGGGTTATGAGCCAAGGATACAGTGCTAAGGTTGTCACACAGAACTCTAGGGACTTGAGTTTTAACTCGCAGTTTTGACAACAAAGACTGAACCCACAAGATTTCTGCACAAAGAGCTGCCATACTCCTATACTCTGCCTCGACACTTGACCTTGCCACCAGGGTTTGCTTCTTGGATCACCAGGATATCAAATTGGGGCCAAGGTACAGACATGCTTCAGATGTAGAATGCCTATCATCTGGATCAGATGCCCAATCGGCATCACAAAATCCAGTTATGGTGAGAGGCATGTGGAAGGCAGCAGGCTGAATCAAGAGCCATGATGAATGGTACCTTCGAGATACCTAAGGATGCGCTTGACAGCCTTCCAATGATCCTCTAAGGGCTGAGACAAAAATTGACATACTTTGTTAACTGAATAGGAGATTTCGGGCTGAGTGAGGGTTGCATGCTGCAAGGCTCCAACTATAGACCGAAACAGGGATGGATTAGGGACATAATCAACCCCTATTTTGGAGAGTTTGAGGTTGGCAATCATGGGAGTATTGATGCCTTTTTCTGAATCCATTTTAGCTTTGGCTAGTAGATCTTAAGGTATTTGGTTTGGGAAAGAAGCAGAGCACCATTGGGCAAATGAGTGACTTCAATTCCCTAAAAATAATCTAGTTTCCCTAGTTGTTTGAGGGCAAATTCTGTGTTCAGGGCTTCAATGAGACTCTGAATATGAGGCAATGAACTTCCACTGACAAGAATGTCATCTACATAGACTAATATCATGATACAGTAAGTAGCATTGTGCAAAGTGAAAAGAGAGGGATCACATTTCCTTGCTACAAAGCCACGGAGGAGCAGAGCAGTTTGGAGTCTCTCAAACCAGGCCCCGGCGCCTGTTTGAGACCCTATAATGCCTTCTGCAGCTTACAAACCGGCTTCTTATCTTCCACCTCAAAACCCGGGGGTTGTTGCATATAGACTTCTTCACGAAGGTAGCCATTGAGGAAGGCATTGTTGACATCCAACTGCCTTATGGGCCACTTGCAGGACACTGCAATAGTCAAAACTGTTCTGACAGTGACTGGTTTCACAACTAGGGAAAATGTTTCAGTGTAGTAACACCCTGCTTGTTGGTGGAAGCCTTTGGCAACTAGCCCGGCCTTGTACTTATTTATACTTCCATCTGGGTTTTCCTTAACCCGGAACACCCATCTGCAACCAATTGGTGTCCGGTTTGGTGGAAGATGGACCAATATCCAAGTGTGATTAGGCAATAGTGCATCATATTCATCTTTCATGACTGCAGCCCATTGGGGAGCAGCCAAAGCTTGTTTAGCAGAAGTTGGTTCCATGTGGGTTAAGAGAAGTGTGGGGTTAAGTCTAAGCATAATGATCCCTGATTTGGATCTTGTTTGCATTGGATGAGTGTTTAGAGGGGTAGGTGGAGGAGAAGGGGGAAGGGAAGGGGAAGGTTCGGGTGAGGCTGAAGATAGGCTAGGGGAAGCCACATGTTGAGAGGGAGGGTGTGGTGGTGAAGGGAAACTAGAGGATGAGGGCATAGCTGAGTGATTAAGTGATGATGTGGCTGAGGGGGACTGAGTTTGGGACTGGACAGAGTGACCCGGGGAGGGAAATGACACTGCTGGACTGGGAGTGGCAAGATGAGAAGGAGAGATAGTTGGTGCAGGGTCAGTGACAGACATTAATGGAGGTATTGATGGGATTGGAGGAAATGAGGCTCTCTGTTGTGGTGTAGTGGTGTTAGGAAAGAGATCATTGTAGGGGAACCGAAGTTCATTGAAAATGACATCTTTGGAAATATAGATACGACCACTAGAGCTAAGGCATTTGTATCTTTTGTGGGAGGATGAGTATCCAAGGAAAACACACTCTTGGGAGGGAAAGGATAGTTTATGTTACTGATATGGGTGAATGAAGGGGTAACATGCACACCCAAAAGCTTTCAGGAACTTGAGATTGGGTGCCTGATGAAGGAGGACAGAAAATGGGGATTTGTTTTGAAGGATAGGAGAGGGAAGTCTGTTGATGAGGTAAGTGACTGTGAGAAAAGCATGGTCCCGATACTTAAAGGGAAGAGAGGCATGAGCTAAAAGAGTAAGACCTGTCTCTACAACATGCCCGTGTTTGCGCTCTACAAGGCCATTTTGATGATGGGTGTGAGGACAGGCTAAACGATGGACAATCCCAAGAGTGGACAGATATTGAGAAAAGGGTCGGAACTCACCACCCTAGTCACTTTGCACAACCTTGATTTTGGTGTTAAACTGTAACTCAACCATGGCACAAAACTGAATAAATTGGGACAAGGTATCCGACTTTCGTTTCAAAGGGAAAACCCAAGTAAAACGGCTAAAGGCATCCACACAGGTCAGAAAATAGGTGCACCCACATGAAGATTGAATTGGGGGAGGCCCCCATAGGTCACAGGCCACAAGTTCAAAGGGAGAAGTGTATATAGTTGTTGAGGAAGGTGCTGGGAGGCGATGAGCCTTACCCAAGCAACAAGCAGAACAAAAATCCAATGGATTTTTGTGGGGAACAGGGATGTTGCACAACTTAAGTGCTTCTCTAAGTGAATCATGGTGTGGGTGACCTAAACGAATGTGCCACAATTTATAAGAAGCAAAGGTAGGAGACAAGTTTGAAGTAGAAGAATTATCATTCATATCATTTGATGAATCATTTACAACAGATTGTGTAGTTACATTGGAAACAGAAATTGAGTTACAACTAGGTGTATGAGGTATAGTAACAGAATTACAACTAGGAGTAACAGTCATTGGGTTACAACCAGAATTATTATTTGCACTAACAGAATTACAACTATGAGAGGAGAATGACATAGCTGACATAGCTGAAGGAGTGATATTTTCAAACTTGTATAGACCATCTACACCCACATGACCACGGAGCAGAATTTTAGAAGAATCCTGTGATTTAACAAGACAAAAGGAGGGGTGAAATTCAAAGAAAACATGATTATCACGGGCAAATTGGCTAACACTAATTAAATTCTTTGTAATGGAGGGAACAAGAAGTAAATTGTGTAGTGTGAAGTTGGTGTAGGGTTGGTAAGGTGTGGTGAAAGACATGGAACCAATTTTGTTAATAGACAAACCTTGGCCATCGCCCAAGTAGACTTGCTCAGACCCTGGTAAGGAGGTAGTCTCAGTCAAGTTGGAAGGGTCCGGAGTAACATGATGAGAGGCACCTGAATCTGGATACCAAGAGATGCTGAACTGAGACTTAGTGCTAGTAAGGAATGCTTGTGGCTGTTGTGGCCTAGGTGGTGTTGCATAGTTCTGAGAGAATTGAGGAGTCCTAACAGCATGAGCAAACTATGGGGGTGGAGGTCTTTGGTACATGAAAGAGGATTGCCTGTTGTTAAAGCCTTGATGGTGAGGAGGTCCTTGCTGATACTGATCAATATTAGCATTCCTATAGTAACACACACTGGCATCATGTCCGTACTTCTTACATATTTGGCATTGGACATTAGAACGACCACCGGAACATCCACCACCACCACGACCTCGGTATCTGCCACCACCGTAGCGGCCGCCACCTCTATTACCTCGAAACCCTTCACCTCTGTTAGACGATTCACCACCAACAACAACTACCTGGAAATGATGAATTCTGAAAAGAAGCATTCGGAGCAGTGGAATTGGTGAAGTTTCCTGAACTCGATCCTTGGGACGGAGCTTGTGATTGGGTGAGATTCACTGACACAATCAGGGAGAGCACTCTTCTTGTTCTTCTCTAGCCGAGCTTCGTGAGCTAGGAAAATGGATTCAAGTTCATCAAGGGACACGGACTCAGTTTTACTGTTGATCGCTGGCACGACCGGATCGAAATCTTCAGGGAGCGCTTCGCCTGTCACTTCCAGAAGATTCCGAGTGGGAATTGGATCTCCAATAGACAAAAGCGAATCGGAAAGAGCACGAACACGAAGGATGAACTCAAACTGACCGATTACTTTTGGTTAGGGATCGCAACTCAGAACAAAGTTGCCGCGCCTTCGTACTCAAGAGATTGTGGAAATATTTGTGAATTTCGTCCCAGATCTGCCAAGCATGGAGACAATTTACCATGCAAGAAAGCAAGGAATCAGAAATCAAAGCAAGAAGCCAAGTCGAAATGAGCTCATCTTGCTGCTCCCAATCACTGTACGCAGGATTCACTGCATCGATTTCTCGATCTTCATCAGTGAGAAACCTCGGTGGAATTCGTGGATCTGTAACATATTTCTGGAGCTTGTGGCCGCGAATAACTCCCTCAATCTGTTGCTTCCATTGCCGAAAATTGTTGTCATCCAACTTCAACGAGATTGGATGCGAAGGTGTGAATTGTGGTGCGCTAGGGTTTACGAAGGGATTTACAGAAGCCATGGCTTCAGGATCTAGAAGCTCTAGATACCATATTGAGAATGTGGAAGTAGTGAGAAAAGAGAAGAATGAATTCTCATGTATTGATTTAATGTCAGTTACAGTGAGCTATCACTTTTTATAGTGATAGGTAAATCAGTTGAGATGCTAACTGCATCTAACAGAAAATAACAGAAAGCTACAGCTGTTCAACAGCTAAGAGGGAACGGGCCTTAAGCCCAATTAATACAAACTAGACTATCTCTAACACTTATGAGCCCTTAAAAGTTCTGATAGGTGTCTTAAGTAAAATGGTTAGATAGTCTTAGATTCCCACCTCCCTACTTTTCCTACAATTAGTTTGTTAATTTGCTTTGTGTTTACTTGGTTGTATTTTGTTGTGCCTACATAGTTGTTTCTTATAATCAAGAGGAGCTTAAAGAGATGCAGTGCTTTAACAAAGAGCCAGACACTATTTAATTTGTTCAAGGTAAACTCCTGAATTATAGAGTTTAATATTTCTTTTTTTCTGTGTAAAAGGTGACAATGCATACAAGCTTTCTAACATTTTTCCTTTTTTTTTCTTCATATGTTTGGGGGTTGTTTTGAATCATGTGTCCAAATCTGTGGATGATTGCTTTGCATGTATCTCGGAATCTAACTACCATTTTTTGCTATTGTCTTTGTCAACTTATTTACTTCCATCAATTAAATTTCTTTCATAAAGAAAAAAACAAAAGAAATGAGAATAAATTAAACAAAGTAGAAGGATTCCATATAATGATGAGATGTGGTTATGCTGATTCATTTTGTGATAATTCCTCTAACTCTGCTAGAGATGGGATACCTTGAATTCAGTTCACGGGACTTGTAGATGTAAGAATGCACTCTAGTAAAAGAAAAATTTCACTTTAAATTTGCTCCTGCTTCCTCGATTAAATTAAATTTTCTGACTTGTTTATTATGAAGCACAAGAGTGGGTATTATTGCAGTCAGTCTTATAATCTCATTACTATGTTATTATTATTCTAATGCATTTACTCAAGCTTAACTAAGTAGTGTTATTTCTGGCATGTCAGTTTCAATATTAATTATTTGCTATTACTGTTGTTGATGTTAGTCAAGAGTCTGCTCTGGATGTTCTGGGTTTTTGTTTGATGGATATAGCATAATTATACTTATAAACTTGGTTTCTTAGCTGATTTTTGCTTTTGTTTATTTGTTCATGATGACATGTTATTTTCCTCCTATGTATTCTTTTATCTTCTCCTTTGAATAAGTTTCTTCCCTTATATAAAAAAGGAGATAAGAAAAGAGTATTTTCTGGCCTCCAGAGAATAGGTCATGGTTGATTCTGGACTAAACTGCATGTTCTATATGCAAACCTGTTTGTTATAATTTAGTCATTACATGAAATAATTGATCTACTTCAGCTGTAAGACATGCCTGATGTAGTCTTTTTAATGTATTCAGTGTGGTTGAACATAAAAAAAACGCCACATGGTCACTCTGACACTAACAAGGGATTAAAAATAGTACTATTTTACTTTCTGGGAGTAAAGGGAATTGGTTTTTATTTGCAACACATAAAGTAATGTTGTAGGTATAGCTGTATAGCTTTATGAAGTTATGACTTTATTCTCTTTCAATCTTAGGTTTTCCAAAGAATTCTTAAAGCATATGCTACAAAGCTCTTTGCAAGAATCCCAAAGGGGGGCACGGGAATTGTTGCTGCAGCTACAGGCATGGATGGGCAGATAAAGGTACCTTGAAAGGAATTGGTTTTTCATGTTATCAACAGCTTTATTTTATTTTATTTTTTTGATTTTATTGTTTGGAAATGTTGAACAGACATCTGATAGGGATGAAAGGGTGATTTGTTACATTGTCAATTCGGCTGAATATTGCCACAAAACGGTTAGCTAGTTTCTTTTAACATTCTTAACCAGTTGATAATGAGGTTATGCCAGTTTTAGTGACTTGCATTGTATTTGACAGGCTGGTGAACTGTCAGAAAGCGTTTCTAAAATTATTGATCCTCAATTTGCAGATGGGGTGGATATGTCAGAAGTGCAGGTAATAATTTCATCTTAATAAGCGATGCTTCTTTGTCTACAACACTCATTCTAACAAAGGTATCCAATTATGCAGGATGAATTTTCAGCTGTTATAACGAAATCTTTGGTAACCTTGGTGCATGGCCTGGAAACCAAATTTGACATTGAAATGGCAGCAATGACACGTGTTCCATGGGGTACTCTTGAAAGTGTTGGTGATCAATCAGAGTAAATCCCTTAATTAAATTCAACTAATGATTCCTGTTCCTGAGTCCTGACAAAGTTCCTCACTTTAATTGTACTATTTTTCTTGCAGGTATGTAAATGCCATAAATTTGATTCTTACCACTAGCATTCCTGCACTCGGGAGTCTACTTTCACCTGTCTACTTTCAGTTCTTTCTGGACAAGGTAAATTATACAGTAGATTAAATGCATGGAGTATTGATTTTTGACATCAACCTTGGTGTTAAGGACATTTTCTTTTCTAGCATAATGCATGAAAATTTTGTTTATTCAGGGAATGGCTGTAGATGTCTATCCATTATTATTTATGTTTTTGTGAATTTCAAGATTCTGACTTAATAGTTTTTTATCGAGTTTCACTGATGCCGGATTTTCCCATCATTTCCGTTTATGAATACTTGCTGAAATTTATTATTCATAACATCTTGTCTAGTTCATCGATTTAATTATCCTCAATAATTTATAGTGTGTAGTTGTTGTCATCTTTAAATCTATTTTGGACTTCATTTTCTGCAGCTTGCATCTTCTCTTGGTCCGCGGTTTTATTCTAACATTTTTAAATGCAAGCAAATATCAGAAACTGGAGCTCAGCAGGTACTGACAGCTTCTAGAAGATGGGTATTACTTGAGGGATATCTATTGGGCTTCTCTCTTAATTGTTGACTTTTTAATTGAACTTTCTTGATTCTCTTTTCCTTCTTACTGTTGAATGGTAGTTTAACAAGTAAAGATATTCTCTCGCTATGCTGGATGGGTTTAGATCCCATAATCAGGGATTGATGGAGGGAGGGGCAACCGTGGGCCCTGGCCCCTTCCTCCATATATTTTATTTTTTACATATAAATGTGCTCAGTTAATTCTAAAATACTTTTTCTTACTATGTCATGCAACCTATCCTGGCTCTTGCTCTAAATGGTTGAACACCATTATCATTTATTTATAGGTTTGAAGTATATATATATATATGTATTCTGTGTTAGGGTAAATTATTATTACTATTCCAGAAAATAATATAATAATCGGTGATATATTCTGAGTCAAGATATGTAGAAATGAATCGAAGCAGTAGTTTTGTGACAAGTTTGGCCCCTCCCTTTGATATTTTCTGGATCCGTCCCTGCCCATAATGTTCCTGCTGGCCGCTGCCTTTGTTTTTTGTTTTTTTGGGAAAGGATGCCTCGGAATGAAATATATGACATACACATACTAATAGGAGTCTTTTGCTTCCTGTCAATAAAAAATGTTATTGAAGATATTTTGAAACATATGCAACATAATTTAGCATGTATTTCACTTTACTAGTTTTTACTTTGAACTGCTTTCCCCAGTTGAGTTTTGAGACTGACTTGCTCTGTCTTTTTGTTAAACTGCCTTATAGATATATCATTGAAACTTATTTCATTTTATATAGTTGTTATACTAATCTGTTTTCTGAGGAACTCTTGAAAATCTACTCATGGTGTTGATAAGCTAATGTAGTGTTTCTTTTGCAGATGCTATTGGATACCCAAGCTGTTAAGACAATTCTTCTTGAAATTCCTTCCCTTGGTAGACAGGTGATTCAGTTCATATAAATATTAATTTTAACTTTAAGTCATAGTTACTACTGCTTGTCTTAAATACAACTTGGGATGCTATTGTCATTACTGCAAGAATTATTACCATTGCAGACAACTAGTTCTGTTTTGTTATTTTTCTGTCTATTTTTGGTGTTTATATCAAGTGAGCTGACCTCTCAATTTCAAGTTTTTTTTGAAGATTTTTGCCGGACTGTGCATTTATTTCACATACCAGAAGCGTTTAATTTTTTTCTATCTTGAGAAGGACAATATTTTTTTACAATAATTTTTTTTTAAAGAGAAAATGCAGATCTGGACTAGAATTGACATTGTAGAATCAAACCAAGCTGTAAAAAAAATGAAATGACGAGTTTTCAGCTTTTTCAGGTTATACATCCCTAGGTTTGTTAAAATCTGTCATTATCAAAATAATCTAGTTTTCAGATAGTATTAATACATTGATATCAACCAGAGTAATTGATTTCTACTTTATAGTTTGCATTGCAATTCATGAAAACAGGAGGAGCTAGGAGCTAGAATAATGAGAAAAGAATGATTGCTTCATATTCTAAATTACTTGTAGACTGAGCAGAGCAAACAAAGATGGATTGACTATCTGGATCAACCCGCTATTCTATGTTGCTTATAAACTATATTGTGCTGTGTAGACTTACTAGACTATAGATCACCTTCCAACTATCTTGAATCCTTAGGAACTTCCCTTCCCTTTTGCCAAATAAATAGTGAAAATGACATACTTATGTTTGCATATCTAATTGACTAATTGTCAATTTGTTGTTTGCTTCTCTGCAACAGACATCAGGTGCTGCTAGTTATTCCAAGTTTGTAAGCCGTGAAATGAGCAAAGCCGAGGCCCTTTTGAAGGTTTGCTGTCCACTTATTCGTGAACAGTACCTAAAAATAATTTTGTCCCTCCTGATGAAATTTTTTCTGATGTCAATGTTGTAGGTTATACTTTCTCCAGTTGATTCTGTAGCAGATACTTACCGTGCATTGCTACCTGAGGGTACACCCATGGAATTTCAGCGAATATTGGAGCTTAAGGTTATAATTGGCCATTTCTTACCTATGACTCACCGATATGTCCATTTCTTTATGGATACGTATCCGATACCGATACTCTTGGATACTTCATGGATAAATATTCATGAAGTATCCAAACCAAATTTTTTTTTTGTTGCAAAATAATTATAAATCTGATACTTTCTGGATACTCTCTGATACTCTTCAAATACTTTTTTTGATACTTTTTGTAAAGGCCATCTGAGCGAATCACCTCTTCAGTTTTCTATTTTTGCTTCACGCGAACAATTCTTTGATTTTCGCACAATATTTCTCAATAAGTAGGACCCAAATGCCAAGTAGAAGCGTAGCGAGGGGGAGAGAAAGAGGGCATCCAATCTGCCAAGTAGAGAGAGAGAGAGAGGCGTAGCGATGGGGAGAGAAGGAGAGCATCCAATATGCCAAGTAGAGAGAGAGAGAGCATGTCTTTTGCATAGAGAGAAGCCATGCATCTGCACACACGCTATTCCTTTCTTCCACCGATTGGAAAATGGTTTATTCTGATTTAGAATAGCAATTCGGATGATGCTCAAGGAGTGAATGAGATTGATACTATTCCTAGTTGTAGGCAATAGACAATGATTTTTTATGGGAATGATTTATAATTTTTATTTTGTATTTAGTAATATTAGAGATATCTTGTAAAGCTGTAAAGCTTAACTAAACTCAGTTATCCATTATGTTGGTTCAAGATTCAGTACTTTAATTGCCCATTATGTCTACAGTAAGTTATGATGTTAAAAGAAGTAATCTATTACTGATGTTATAAACCTCGCCTATAGTCTCATCACCTCCAGTATTGGATCTTATGAAGATGCAGATTTGGTTGCCAAAATTTTGAGATTGATGAGGAGCATGTAATGTCTAATTCCGACAGAAGATGTATTAAAAGTTGAATGTGAATAACTATTTCAATAAGCCAATTAGTTAATGTGCATTAATCACTCATGCTTTGCTTATGACTGCTATAATAGTGCTAATTATTTATGACTTTTCAGATGCAACTGAATGCATGTTCTGTAAGTTGAGACGACTCATGTGTCTTGTTTTCAGGGTCTTAAAAAAGCTGATCAACAAAGCATACTCGATGACTTCAACAAACGAGGGCCTGGAATTAAGCAAGCTCAGATTACACCTACAGTTGTCCCAGCTCCCCCAGTAGCTCCTGTGGTACCTAATCCAAATGCTGCTGGACTCGTAGCTTCCCGTGAGGATGTGCTAACTAGGGCTGCTGCACTCGGACGAGGAGCTGCCACTACAGGGTTCAAGCGGTTCCTAGCTCTAACTGAAGCTGCCAAAGACAGGAAAGATGGGCCTTTCCGGAAACTCTTTAATCCATAATGAAGTGTGATATTACCCAAATTTTTTGGTCAGAAACCTTTGGTTTTTTTCCTTTAAAATTTTGTGGTGTTTCTTTTTGTTGTAGGTTTACTCTTTGATTCTGTATGTAATTTTATTGTCATGTTTATCTGTATTTCACTCAATCCACTACAAGTTGATTTAGCAAATAAAACGATTTACAACCTTGCATAATTCTTTTAATGACTCGTAAAATGTTCATCACCTCTATTTTCCTCTTTTAGCAGTCGCTATTTCTCATGCTGTCCTTACTACTTTCTGTTTGTACGTTCATAATTCAGATGATTTCACGGTTTATTTGATCAAGAACTTTGACTAAGGTCCTTCTGATAGTCATGGAAGACTCTTAAAATTGATATGGCGGCTGTGTTGCATAGTGAAACTAATCAAATTTTATGTGATGAGTCCTGAACAGTCAGCCAGACGGATATGTTGGACTAAGACGACAATGGTAAATAACAATTAGTTAGTGAAGTTACATAGCTGACGACTCTCTTCAGGTCATTCTCCCAAATTTTGTTAAACTGATAGGTTCTGTAGCTAGAAAATGAGATAGATCATAGCCGAGCTTATGAGCCTACAGTTCAATGCTCTTTTGGTAATCTAGACAACGAAGGTAACATAAATTATTATGACTAGTGCTCCCCATAATGACAGAACTTTAGTTTATAGAACAGGAAAAAAAAGGGTAAAAACTCCTTAGAAATATTCAAAAAGAATATTCTATGCAAAGGGTGAAAAAGAAATAGATCGAGAAGCTTTATTGAATAAATGACATTTCCCGAGTTTGTTATTATTGAAAATGGAATCAGAGGAGTGCTGGACTTTCAGGCACATGATGAACAGCAGTTCCTTGTATTTTGTTTTTACTTGTAGTATTTTACTATTAATAAAACGAGTTTAATTTGACAATGGCCTTGTAGTCTAGCGGCACCTCCCCGGGTCATCCCCACGCTCCATATCCAATTTCCCAACGACATACTAATGGAGGTTTGCAGTTTGCTACCTTACTTTTTATTTAATTTTTTTAAAAAATATTCTGTCATATATATTACCAACCAGCATACTTTGTGGTGTTGACCGGATATTCTCGTATCCGTATATAGTTGTGAGACTAAACGTATGTTTGATACACATAAGACACGGGATAACACAGAACAGATAGGACATCACAGTATAATTCCTTGAGTCATATGACAACTTTTTGTCGTGTACATCGTTTGATAGATAATAAATAATATAAGTAAAATAATATTAATTTTACTATGATACCATTTGTAATATATATTATTATATATCAACATATAATATTATTAATATATATTATTAATATATGTAAGTATTAGACAATATATAATATATTTTTATAATATATAGTATATATGATAATATATTATTACTATCATAATAATATTATATATATATATATATATATATATATATATATTGACAAGGATATTATATATATTATTAATATGTATTATATATAATATTAATGTTTGAAAAATATTAAATAACGTGTGGTGGGGAGGGAGGAGAGGGAGAGGGAGGTGAGAGAGAGATAGAGGAGAGAGAGGGATGTAAGGATAATTTTGTTTTTTTTTAGTAATTTGTCTATGGGACAAAAAATTGTCCCATGGTTTGGTGGGATCCTGTCCCCTAATCACTTTTCAAATCAAACAGAAAATAAATTTTTTTTCTTGTTCAGTCTCCTAAATTTTTACAAATCAAACACACCCAGTGGGAGAATGAATGATGATGGGTAAAACCTCCTCAAAGTGGTTTGTCTCCGATACAACGGTGCAAAGTGGAGGGTTTACCTGCATGACGATCCTACAATCAAGAATGGGACCACTACGTTGCGCTGACCGCTGATAGTCCAGGTTGGTGGAATGGACCTGCCCGTGGGATGAGCCCGGTACTTCATCAGCCCAAGATATTTTTTAATGGGGTATTTGTATCTCAGTCCACAACTCCCTTCAAATAACCTTTCATTAACAAAAAGATATGACTAAATACTCAATTTGATGTCTGAAATTATGAAGTGGTATCAATTTAGTCCTTAAAATTATCGAAATTTTAAAAGCGTCCTGAATGATAAGATAGTATCAATCTGATCCCTAATTTTACTCACTTAATATCAATTAAGTCCATCACACTGCAAACTTAAAATCAACTTAATCCATACGATCTTCAACGGAAGGACTAAGTTGATTACCGTTTTATAATTTTAGGGATTAAATTGAAATTTTGATAATTTCAAGGATCGGGTTGATACTACTTCATAATTTCAAGAAACAAGTGTTTACTCGGAAGATATTCATTGACCTCCACATACAAAAAGAACTTCTAAAAGAGTGTGATTGGACGAATAAATTACTTGAAAGGTTGGGGGGAAAAGTTTTAGTAGAGAGTTAAACAGGAAAAAAGAAAAATCCAGCTTTAGTTATGGGGTTGTTTATTTATTAGTATTTTATTATTTGCCGATAATGTTTTTGTTTCACTTGTTCAATCCAGTGTCCGCACTTACCTTAAGTTGGAAGTTTAAGCCCTTGGAAAATCTATTTCATCATCCAATTAAAAACTTGCACCACCTCTTTAATCAATATCAATATCAATATCAATATACACATATGAATACTGAAGAAGCTTTCTTACTGTAGAACAATGGTAGTGGAACACGTGTTGGTTGCTGGATCCATTTTTACTGTTGAGTAACGAATGGCTCATGTCAAAATTGCCGATCCCACTTTGTTGAAAATTGAAATCTCGTTCGATCACTCAATCTCTCTGACTCTCTCTTCTCTATTTTCTCGTCACTGTTCTCTATTTTCTCTGACTTTTTTCTTCCTTAATCCCTTATCGCTTACAGGTGCGGAGCAGCAGCTGGCACGGCGGCGGCGAGGTCCTGTGCATGCGACTGGGTTGGAATCGAGGGTGTGGGCGGTGCGAATCTGGTGGTGGTTTGGTGCGCGCGAGCGGCGGCGAGGTGGAAGTCGCAAGCGATGGCGATATACGGTGCTGGACGGATATGCGGTGGGTGGGCTTCTGGATCTCACGGCAGCGAGTGGTGGTAACGGTGGCGACGAACTCTGTAAGTGGTTTAGGGTTTCATTTTTCTTCCATTAGGGTTTCCTTACTTATGGTTTCATTTTTGTTCCTTCTTTTTAATCCCAAACCTTATTCTAACATAGACATATGAGATCCATAGAAATTATTCTCCTATTCTTATATCAGTTCTTCGAAGGATCGATGCTGTCTTATTTCTTTTTCTCCTCCGCCAGGATTGTGGTTCTACCATTTCATATTAGTAAGGTATTCACTGGCTTTCAAGTTAGAAGCTTCGAGCAAAAGCTTTTCTGTTTGAATTTTATTTTTTTTGCTGATTTTGTTGTTTCCATATTTCATCTATTTTGTTGTTTCCATCTTTTGGTCCTACTTTGATTAATCAGGTTTGATGCTTCCCCTTATATCTATGGATGAATCTTTTAAATTGTCTATTGATCCTAAATTACTCAATTTATATTGAAAAAAATATTTGGTGACTTATTCTATTTCACAATTGCATCTCCACATCTTCCACTGTGATTATCTTCTTGGGTTTATGAGTTTGGGTTTCATGTTGAACTTGTGAATGTTCTGGAGTCATATGCTTACTACTTTATTATTTAAGAACTTATGCACTCTAGCTTATGGAATAATCTTTTTCCTGTCTTGGATTGGATAATTAGTAAGATCTTATATTTTCTCACTTCATTAGTTGAAATTAAAGTTAACCTCCACTTCCGTCTACATATTTCGCTCCAATGGGAGGAGTGCACTCAGTTTGCAGTGGCATGTGCTTTAGAATGAGTTACATTAGAATGGGGGTTTAAGACATCGTTGATGATTTATATAGTTTAAGTTTATATAAATGAACTATCAGATCAATGTTCATTGACTATGAATTCTAGGATGTACACACACCACATGCTAACCATGCGATCATTTTGCAGCTTTTGATGAAACTCTGTATCTCATGGTGGAGAAGCTTGGCATAGAACCAAGCAAAATTGATGACCTGTCCAACTATGGCTAGTATAAGGGTATGTTTTCTTTATCTTTGCTTATTATTTCCTGTTAAATGGTTTTTCACTGGTAAACTATGAAACGGTGATAACCTATTTTTTGTTCTTTGTTACATCTTCTATTTAGTCAATTGGATATGACTTTGACTATGATGAATAACACATCTATTTTATCTTTGCTTTTTTACTTTTACCACATCACTTTCAAACAGCTAACAAGTGCTTTGGATGAAAGTGTGCTATGGATGAAGTGGGTATGCCTTATTATCATTGTGTGAAGAGTATGACAAGTATGATATACTTTGATTTGTTCTGAACTTCTAATGTCGTGGGTGTGGTTTTTTGTCTGATACTAAGATTTGTCAAGTTAAGATCTATATATATCTTATAGGGGGTGATGGGTAGTTCAGTTTTCATTTTTTTTATTTTTTTGTGCAAATGCAATTCGGGTATATTGGAGTGTGAAGTGTTATGTATGTTTTAAGTTACATGGATGTTTTCAGTAATTATTTATGTTGTTCAAAAGTTTTACATTTACCCATTTTCAGTAATGTGTAATGTTATTATAATATTAATAATTCGAGATTATGACACTTTCAGTAGTCCTAGGTTAATGATAAGCTATGGGGTGTCTCTTTCCACTCGTATTTTCTGATTTTTTATTCTTCTGAGATTTGTCAAAACCCGGATTTGAGAAGGTGTTTTCATTCTCTGATTTGTTTTTGGGGCTTCATTTTCATTTTCTGATTTGTTTTTGGGGTTTCATTTTCATTTTCATTTTCTATTTATAGTTTTAATGATTATGCTTAAGTTTATGATTAATATAACTTGGTTTTATTGTAAAATGCTTATAAGGGGTATGGAAGAGCAAGTAAGTTCTTGGCACTGAAGGATACTTTTGTAAGTTTCATTTAAAATATTCGTTCAGAGTTATGTACTTGCTTTTGATGTTTGTCCATACATTTCAGTGCCCATGGTGCCAAGATTACTCATTAGATTTTGAAAGTACTGGACTATTTTTGATAACCAAATTATGCTCTTTAACCTTTTGTTTTCTCACCAGTCTTCAAGAAAATTAGAGGAAAAGCCTAATGCAAAAGAGGTAGAAAGGACCCATCTTCAATCAAAATTGAAGGTACTTTTTCAAGTACTGGAATGTTTCTTTTGAAATGACTAGCATTTCCTATATTACTGCCCATGCTATCACTTAAGTGTGTTTGCATATATTTATATATAGTGCATCAGAGATAATATACATAAATGGCATGTCTGAACTAAACTGTGTTCCTCAACACAGGAGGAAAAGGAGGCAGAGATGAAAAAGCCATAACATAGTTTCAAGGCCACACCCCTACCAGCTTTTTATTGGGGTCGAAAGGTATCAAAAAGTCTTCCAGAAAAGGTATGCACTATATGTCTCTGATTAGGTCTCTACCATGTCAACAGCAGGGTGAAGACTTATGCATTTATCATTTTTTTTAATATTGTTAAATTGGGGTAGTTTAAGATTCATGCATAAATTTTAAGTACTTATGTGTAATTTGTTAGGATAAAATGTTGTCTGTAGGCTTTTTTATACGTATTTTTTTTTCCAACCGTTAAGTTAGTTGATATTGAAATTTGAAACTCTTGCCAATTGGAGAAATATATGTTTAGTAGAATAAAATATACCAAATTAGCGTACAACAAAAGCTTGAGCTACTGATTCTTATGTATAACTTTTTTATACATACGTTTAGTTGGCTTCAAACATGTGAGAAAATCTTCTTTTATCATGTCTGAGTTAATGGTTTTCTATAGTATACGATTGATACAAGCAGTTAAATTGAGATACTTTTATTTCATTTTCATTATGGTAGAAGCATATAATGTGAGATACCTTTCTTTCATTTTCAGCATGCAGAAGCAGTTAATTAGTGTAAGATACTTTTCTTTCATTCTCATATCTGGTCCAACTATTTTAACCAAAAACTCTCCCTTTGGTTTTCAGCTATAGTTGAGGTGAAATTTAACTACCTTTTCCTAGTTACTACATTGATTTTTTTTTTTTTTTTTTTTTTGCTCAGCTGTCAACACTGAAGGAGCAGTATTGGCGTGGACAATGCCATCTTTGCGTCTCCTTTCCTCACCAAACCAAGCATTTATCTTGAAAATCTTTGGTTTCTCTCTCATATTTCTTGCAATCTGCCAGGCTTTGGTTTTTTATTTCAAAATCTGCTCCCTTCAACGGTTGTCATTCTTCTACCATTGTTGAGGTCATAAATTACAATATCATATATTTTTTTGTTATTATTTGCAGGTGTTATCTCCTGGAATTAGATATGGAGGAAAATAGATGACCTGGTCTTAAATTACAAAGTGGTTCAAATGCTTGCTACCTTCTGTGTTTTTTTTTTTCGCTACCTTTATTTTTGCATAGTGATACTTAAATTTTTTTATGTAGTGACTGTAAACAATCAATGCCTGAATACCATGATGAAGTGCATAGCGGTAAGATTTTGGTTTACCTATCCCAGTTATTTGGGGGTTCATATCTGATTAAAGTAATATTCTTTGAGCTAGCTCCAGTCTTCTATTTCATTGTTTTGCCTTGGCTTTATGTTAACTCATCTTTTGGTTCTTTCAAATTATAAATCAAAGTTTGAAAATTCCCTTAATTCATTAGACCGTACGTATTCATTTTGGTCTGATTGTTAATGCATATCTATTGAATCTCTGAGGAAATCTATCTTTGTTGTTTATTCTTTTTGCTAATGTGTGTTTTAGTGTACCATACTTTCGTAACTTCTGTATTGATCCTGGACATATTGAGGATGGTTGTGTAGCATTTTCAGCTTTCGGATTGGGATCCTTAACCTCCTCCACCTTAAGGATCCGAACTTCCTTTATGTCTCATTAACTCTAGATTGCTTGAGAAACCAGAATTTAGAATTTTGATTGGAGGATACACTTAAACAGAAGCATAACTTTACTTTCTTATTATTCTCAATTAAAAGTTTGACTTGCTGCTTAACATAATACAAATATCAATTATGAAAAAAACACTTCATAGAAATTTTGTAAATTAAGCTGAGGTTATTTTCCATTATGTGCAGCAAGAATGTGAAGAAGCTGTGTTTGACTTAAGTTGGATTTTATTACTATATTTTATTCTGGTTTTAAATCCATTGTTTCAAGGAGGGTCAAGTACCGTAAGACATGAAACAAAGGCTTCAAGAATAGCTTCAGAGTCCGGAGGACTAACGATCGATAAGCTGCAAAGGAGAGTGGAAACTACACATTATCACATCACTACTCAAGTTTTCAAGTTCAAATTGTCTGGTCTGTCAACCGATTCCCACTTAATTGTATAGGCTATTTTTGGTAATGTGGAATTTAAGAATTTGTTAGTGCCATTTTGTCTTTAGGAAGCTTTTGTATTGCCTAAATAATCATGTTTCATAGTCGTTATTTTTTTATTTATTATGTTTTGTTGTCTCTCTCTCTCTCTCTCTCTCTCTCTATATATATATATATATATATATATATATATATATATATATATATATATATATCTCGAAACTATCCTCCTTACGTTTTGTGTTTCACTATGTGCTATCAAGATGACGGTTGTGAGTTTCCTTCTCTGTGTTGGTTTCTTCATTTGTTGTTTAGATATTGGTATCTTCAGATGAAATGAAGCTTATAAATGGATATCAAAAGGGTGAGAGTGAGGCATTCAAATCTAGCATCTAAGGTAATTAACCAACTACCATTGTTCTGTTTCCCGTTTGCTTTTCTAATGTGATTTGTATGTGTTCTGCCTACAATTGTGCATATGCTAATGGAAGAAGAACAGTAATGACAAAGAAGACCAGATAAGATTAATGTTATAAGAATTAAAGGATAAAAAGATGGGTAGCAAGGGTAACATTAATTTAATTTAATAAAAAATAATTTGTGGCAACTACAAAACCCTTCAATGATTCCTATATAAAAAGAAGAGATACATTTGTGTCAACATTGGGTTCACACTCTTCCCTCAGTATTCAGAGTAACTGAATAATAGTGATAGTTTTTTGTGCATAGATTTTGCTAGGCAAAAATACTTTATTTCATAACTTTGTTGTAGGTTTGAATTTCATCTACTTTTAACTTAAAGATTGTCTCTCTGGTAAGTTAATGTACTCTTGCAGCTGCTCCATTGTTGGGGATCCACACCTTGATATTTGTGTTCCATGATATGCTATTTTTTATTCAATGGAATGAAATCTTTTCACAATTTTGATGTTAATCTTCCCGAATCAATTTTTAGATCTCAATAGGATGCGTTTCATGTGAGAGTTTTGTAACACCCCGATTTTTGCTGCTTCGTAATATCGGTAATAAATATATAAAAATATATTTTTATCCGAGACTTAGAAAATGATTTTGGATAAACCAAGGTCATTCCCTTGTTATACTTATTTTCATAAGGTTACGGGGAAGTTTTTGGTTGAAAACTCAGACGGAAGCCAGTCTGCTGTTTTCTGTATTTTCACTGACAGTAAAAGTTTACTGCTCAGAAGACCTAATTTTGAGTCGTGAACGAGATGAAAAATGTTTTTATCGTATTTACTACGATATTGGAAGTTTTGAAAATTTTGGTAAAAAAATTAAAATATTATATTTGTTGCGGGCATATACGTTGAGATGTCTCTAGGCAGAGCCTGAGTCAGAGGAATCGGGAAGTCAGCAAAGTAGCAGAGATATTGGATTGACCGACTTGACGAGCATTTATGACGAGTTTATCCTATCATAAATGGCCAAAATGGCACATTTATGGCAACATTAAATTTTGTTATGAAATGACCAAAATGCCCTTGTCTTTTTATGACAATTTCTACCAAATGCCATTGGACAAATTGACCCAAAACCTTGCCCCATCCTCACGGCTTCAATAGTGCCATCTTCTCAAATTTGGTTGTCTTCTACATATAAATAGTCTTCTTCCATTTTCATGGTTTTTTTTCTTCAAAAGTTCACAAGTTGCCATAAGAACACCATAGTACAAATTCAAATGAACCTCATCCAAATCTTGTTTTCTTGGATCAACAAGAGGTAATACCTTACTCTCTTATCATATAAATCATTTCTCTTCACAACTTTTGAGAGATTTATGACTAAGAATCATATGTTCTTTCACTTGTTTAAAGTTCTTGAAGTTAGATTCAAAAATTCATAACTAATTCTAGAAAAATCCTTTTGACATGAAACCAATTGCTATGATCTTATAATCATCTCTACTTTCATCATCTAGAAGCACAAGATCATGAGAAATTTCTTTCCTTGATTTTTTGTTATGGCCGAACCTAGGTTAACTTGGAGTTCTTAGGTTTTGTTTCATTTTCATGACTTGATTCATGATTCAATCCTTTTGTATCTTGGTAGTTCTTGCATTCAAGTATATAGAAGATCAAGAAAATCAACTTTAACCTATTAATCTCATCAAAAACCGAAACCCTAGATTTGTGAACTCAAGGGTTTTGTGATTCAAAGTTGTTTGTAACACTTGAATCAAACCCTAAGTTTTGTAAATTGATTAAATCCAAGAGTTGATGAAATTTTAAAACTTCTAGCCTATGGATCTTGAGAAAACCGAACCCTAGTTCTTAGAACTAGATGAGTTTAGTTAATGTTCTTGGTTCATAATCATGGTTAAAGTGTTTAATCATGCTTAATTAACTTATGGATCATTAATCCTTAAGTTAATCAAAATTTAATTTTCCTAACCTAGATAATGGGTTGAAGCCGAACCCTAACCTTAATGAACCAAGTGTATTGTTGTTTGATTTGATTTATTTTGGTTGCGATTCGTTTGAAGGAAACAACTGAGTTAGCTGATTTACACTGACGAAGAGGAATCGGATCGAGTTCGGGAGATTAACAGAAACTATAGTGTAGTCTTCAAGAGGTAAGGGGGGTATGCCTGAGGAGTTTAAGATAATCTCATGTTTGTTTGTGGAGTCATTTATTAATTTTCTGTATAAAATATTTTATTATATTGTCTTCGTTTACTATTAATTGTTAGATTGATGTGATGTTTATCTGAGTAATTGAATTGATGTGATGTGTGAATTTACATGATTATAATTATTTGTTTATATTATAATTGTGATGCATGTCATGAATTGATATATGCCATGCTATTATGTGATTGGAATTTATCTGCTGTTGAGTGTTGGGTCGAGTAACTTTGACATTGGTCGGTGTTAAAATTTTTAATTAAGGATAAAAACCTTAATAAGCTTGGATAATTAATCAGAGGGATTAATTTGGGAGATTTTGAGAAAAATGAAAAAAATTATTATTTTAATAATATTTTGTGGAAACAGTGTAAATAAGCCATTGTAAGGGCGAAACCGTGAAGTTTTTTCACAGGCTCTAATTTTTATATAATAAATTCAATTTTATTATAAAATGTTATTTAAAGTGATTAAGTTCCGAAAATAATATTTATAGCAGTCAGAACAATTACTTCTGATGGAAAAGTGATACAAGTTATTTAATATTATTTATTTAATATTATTAAATATTAAATTATTTAAATTTTCGAAATTTATTTATTAAATTTTTGTTTTGTTGACCTTTATTGAAAATTAATTTCTGAAGTGAAACAATTTAGAAATGAAAGGAATTTATCAATAATTTTCAAGATTTATCAACGTTTTAACAGAAAAAAGATTTCTGTAAAAATATTTTATTCAGTGAAGTTATTCCGTTAAACTTGAATAAGTTTTCGGAGCTGTTGTTTTGTATTTGATTTTCACTGAGCGAAATGTTTTACAAGCAAATAAATAAGCCTAGAAACCGAGACGTCGGGGTTCTAGTGTGGTATGGACACGTAGATCAAGGATCTGTGTCATGGGACGGAGTGTCCTGCAAAGTGGTTGTTTTTGGACTGTGTGTGTCCTAAGTTGATATGGACAGTGTGAGTTCCATATCCGCGAGCCTAAAACTGGTGCATCGGTTTAACGGCCTCGTGATTGAGCATTCGGACTGTGTGTCCTGTGTTGAGATTAAAAGATTTGGATTGTGGGTCCTGTATTTGTTTTAAGTGAAAAGTCTTAATTAAAGAAATTAAGCATGGTCGTTAAGCTTTGTGCTTCGACAGGGAAAGATTATTACGACAAAGAAAACAAAACGAGAATAAAAGTTTTTCTCATGCATTCAATGGCAATTGTGTCATGTGATTATGGGCATTGAATCCAGAGTGGATCAATGTATATGGCAGACGTGTCAGGAGATGATGATCATTGTGTTCTGTGGAGACCAATGAGTTACCCTGTATATGACTACAACAATGGTTGGGTAATTGTCATAAGGGGTCGTATGACTGAGCTGTAATAGCTGTTTGAGTGGCTATCATACGAGGTTGGATAATATTTGTGCATAACTGCAATAGCTGTTTGAGTGGTTATAGCACAAGTGACCACTCGCATATAATCGCAATAGCTGTTTGAGTGGTTATGTATCTCTCGCATAACCGCAATAGCTGTTTGAGTGGTTGTCACTGAGAGGGTCGTGTGAACAATTGCAATAGCTGTTTGAGCATTGGTCACATGTGATTGAGATGGATTATCCGGACAAGTGTATCCGTGTACAACCGCAATAGCCGTTTGAGTGGTTGTCACAGAGGTGTCATGTGAACAGATTGCAATAGCTTGTTTGAGCACTCGGTCACATGAGGTTGAGATTTCTTGGGCATTGTTTTGTTCGTTTTTACAATGCGCCATGTGCGAGCCTTGATCGGCTTGAAACGAAATGTAAAGTTGTGGGATCTCCGGAGATTAGGTATCAAATTAGAGATTGATCATAGAAGTGTCATGCATTTTTATAAAATGACGATGACTGTCGGGCATGAAGCCCTGTGAATTAAATAATTCTACTGTTTTGAATTAATGTTATTATATTGTGAATATTTGGTAATTGCTATTTGAGAGTCGTGCACGGGGTTGTCTTATAAAACTCATATATTGGAAACTCACCCTTACAAACATATCAGGTTTATGTTAGATTAAGGTAGTACTTCGGTACACTAGTACGGATGAAGCAAAGGAATTCACTAAGTCGTTCCAGGACTTAACTCCTAGATGCTTGAAGAGGTATGTGTCGGTGGAAATGTCACGAGGATAATAATTCAGGATCTACATCAAGTACGTACCAGACTTTGGCAGTGGAGATATCTTTATCGCCTCTCTGATTTCTTACCGATTTTCTGGTAAATTAGGAGTTTATGTGTCTTGATACTTCCATAGTTCCGGAAGTAGAGGTATCCTCACCGGATATTTCGATGGGTTGGGAAAAACTATGGTGGTCTTCCCAACCGTGATTATTAGTACTGACCAGCTATAGGACTTTTGGGTATCTTATAAAGTAGTGGTACTTGGTTAGTCTGGATGTTTGATTATTGAAAGTCATTCTTTTGAGTTGTAATTCCAGATTACCACTACGTTACAATTACTCCTTTATTTTCTTATGTTAAGTCTTTTGGAGATGACCTGTTATGTGAAGGTCTACGTGTAAAATTCTCATGGTACCTATTTATATTAGGTTAATGGTGTTGGATTATATATATGGAGTAAAAGAAAACGAAAAAAATTTTATCACTAATTTTGAAAGGGATTAATAACTAGAAAATTATATTTTCCGAAAGCAACCAGCAAAACTATTTTATTGAATGTATTTCCGCAATAAGTTACGTAAATGTGATAACCTGAAAATGGGGTGTCACAAGTTTCTTACAATTCATGTCATCTGGTAAGATTAAGCGAAACATACAAAAATAAAACACTAATCCTAAATAATACACATCTAGAATGGACTTTCATTCAATTATCCCACTACACCCATGTGCAGTACAAAATATGTTTCTTTATGGATGCTGGCTACATTTGGGTAGACTGATACTTCAGATTGGGTCAAAGTGGTCTGCAACTTATCTCTTGCTTCGAAAACTTCAGCAAAACTGCATATATAATTGTTGAGATCACCAACAATATTTCTGGCTCAACAAGGACCATTGAAGCAATATAAACCTATTAAAAGGTTAACCATTGATGCAGCAAATTGATAATGGTATGAATCCATTAACAGATTCAACTAATTGAACAAGCTTAAGTTAATATTCCATTACTAATATACTCACTATACCTTTGTTATACATATTTGTTTTCTGAAATACTATAACAACAATACCTCGAAGAAAACCAGTGCATTGCACGGGTTTTTATACTAGTTTCTTCTATTTTTGGGTTGATGTCCAAATGTAATCCTAACGATTTCAACATCTTATATATATATATATATATATATATATATATATATATATATATATTATTTTTTCTTTCTCATCACATAAATTTAACACTTCAAAACAATCTACCACTATATAATTTCTATACATGATATCCCAACATTGATGCAGCAAATTGATAATGGTATGAATCCATTAACAGATTCAACTAATTGAACAAGCTTAAGTTAATATTCAATTACTAATATACTCACTATATCTTTGTTATACATATTTGTTTTCTGAAATACTATAACATCAATACCTCGAAGAAAACCCGTCCATTGCACGGGTTTTTATACTAGTTTCTTCTATTTTTGGGTTGATGTCCAAATGTAATCCTAACGATTTCAACATCATATTCATATATATATATATATATTATTTTTTTTCTCTCATCACATAAATTTAACACTTCAAAACAATCTACCACTATATAATTTCTATACATGATATCCCAAAAATATATCCATTTATCATTTCTCAATCCAAATACATAATAAACAAGTTTTGCAGATAAGCTGACAGGGAAGGAAAAGTGAAAAGTCAATCCCATCAACTTGAACTTCTAGATAATGTTAATTAATTAATTTAAAAAAATCGTGACAGACTAATTGGTAGTGTCCTTCTAGATATGGGGGAGACGGTCCGTGTAAGGTTACTTCACTGCAGAAACAAAGAATATTCTTCCTGACATCATTTGTATTCTACGCTCCAAAAATAAAATACCACACAAGACGAAGAAGAAAATGCAAGTCAAAGTCAAATTAGTGGCACACGAATTGTTCATATCAAAATAAAAATAATACGAATACTCAAAAGAAATTATATCCAATTAAATTAAAATATGAAAAAACTGAGTAAGCTACTTTTGAAATTCTATAATGGCAATTGCTGTATCATGATTCCTACTTTTGAGCGTTCCATCTGTCCACTTTTGCTTGCTTTTTACAGAAGCACGAAAGCACCAACCATCGAAATTCAATTTTCTCAATTTTCTGATTAAGTTGAAGGTTATATAAACTTATTATAATATAAAAAATAAAACGATAAGAATAAGAATAAGAATATAAGAAAAGAAAGGTGTTTGTTTGTTTCAAGTTTGAAGAAGAAGGAACTTATTTTGAAGTTGGTTTGTTGGTGAACGCCATTTGCAGTAGCTCTTTCCGCCCAACAAGTTTACGTTTGTTTCAGCTTATTACAAGTTACAACACATACACGCTGCGTGCTTCTTCTTCTTCTTCTTCTTCTTAGTAAGTTGTATAATTTGTAAGCAGATTTTGTTTTATTTCAGTTTCTTCCCTTATGAAGCATAATTTCACGTTTCTTTCGTTATTTAAGAAGGCTTTGATTATTATTTTTTTTTAATTTCCTAATTTATTGAAAAACAAAATTCATGTTTATGATGTTTCTGCTGAGAATACAGAGTTAGGAGTGGAATTTATGAGTTTAGACATTGAACTTCAATGGTGTTAGAGTGGAATTCAAAACACCTCCTTCTGCAGCTCATTAAGGCTTTTATTGATGTACTTTTTTAACAACTGTGGTGCATAAATTCTATTTTGCTTAGGACATTATGTAGGTTTTGAAAAGTATCCCAACTTTGCTTTTTTGGGTTAAATTCCTTGTTAGGAATCACTTTAGTGAGGAAATGCTGTTCCTTAAAGTATAAATAGTGGGAGTTTTATCATAACATGGTGTTATTGGATGCAAATAGGGAGCAAGTTTTGCTATCTGCATCCACTGTTAACTCATTCAATGTTACATTTGAGGAAATTTTGTTCCACCCATTGGATTAAAGGCATTTTACAAATATAGTTACTCATATAGCCTGCTTACTAGGTTTTGCTTCTCTAATATCTTCAAAAGTACTGAATGAAAACTCTACACTATTAACCTTTGTCAAAATCATTCATAATTCTTCACCTACATATAATTAGAAGGCATATCCAATTTCTTTTTTCAGCATCTTTGTTTTTCTTTTTGGTTATTAGCCGTCTTCTCCGATGTTATATAATGTGGATGTTAATTGCCTGCAATATGACTAGAGACTGGAGAACTCTTAGTCTTGATATTTAAGATGGATTGTTCTTTGCTGGTGCCACCTGAATGTTCTTGCTGAATTTATGTACTTATAATCAGATATTTACTTTGAATATTGAATCACAGTATCAACTTGATGCTTATGTTCTTTTTGCCCCCCTCCATTTCATAGCCTTCTGGCATCTCAATGATGACACAAGAATCATCGGAGGAGTTGGAAAAACATGCAAACTCAGGGCATCGTGCGAGGGGGAATAGTGAATATGTTAGACTGGTCATATCCGATGAGCCGATGGCTGTTGAAAATGACATGCTACAGCCTCAGGCAGAATCAAGACTTAATTCTTTCTGGTGGTGGATGAAAGCCTTTTTATGGTTCTCTGTCATCGTTATAACTGGTATTGTTATTCTGAATTGGGGAGTGCCGTTTGTTTTTGAAAAGGTAAATCCTTTTTACAATTTTTAAAGTACTGCAGCTGTTTTTCTTGATGTACCTTCACTTAGGATGTGGGCTTTGCAATTCCTGTTCAGAAATTAACCACTACTGTAGTTGTTGTTGTTTGACATGGATTTATTCACGATGATAAACTTTTGGCATTCTCATGTCACTGTCAGGCTTCTATTATCTTTAACTGAAATATTACATATGACAATTATATTTGAAGTTTGGCAATTTCCTTGGTATCAGATTTTTATGTATTTGGCTGTTTCCGATAGTTTAAAGAGCTACTACTTCGTTGCTCTCTCCCACTTTACATAAATTACATGGCATCACTGCAGTTTACTAGGCTTCTATCAAATGTGAAAAAGAATTTTTAGGTGAACTGAATTGATATCTTTTTTTTTTGGTTACAGAACTGAATTGATATCTGATCTCATGCTTTACTTTGACCTAATTTTAGACCTATGAAAAATTCTTGGGATTTAGAAATATTGGTATTTGACATGATAACTAATTTGTTTGTTTTTTCATGGATGAACTTCAATACAGCAATAACAATAACTTTGTGCAAACAGCCAAACAGCATGAAATTCTGCATCCCTACCCTCCCTTTTTCTTTTTCCTAACTTTGTAGACATTTTGAAGTCCTTAAGGTAATAACCTTGAAGAGCTTGGAGGATTGTGAAAATATTGATATTTTGCTGTTGCCTATGAACAAAGCTTAGGCCTTAGCTTTTATATTCTCATTCTTGTGGAATGGCATGCATTCCAGATGGATTCTTGGAGCATTTGATTTATCCATATTTTGAAGCTTTATCTTTCTAAAATTTGTATTGTAGGTTCTTTACCCAATGATGGAATGGGAAGCCACTGCCTTTGGCCGTCCAGTTCTTGCCCTTGTACTTGTTGCTTCTTTGGCTTTATTCCCATTATTCTTAATCCCTTCTGGTCCTTCCATGTGGTTGGCTGGGATGATTTTTGGTTATGGCCTTGGCTTTGTTATAATAATGGTTGGAACAACCATTGGGATGGTCCTCCCTTACCTAATTGGACTACTGTTCCGTGACCGCATTCATGTAAGTCATTTTGTTTCTCATATGACCACAAGTTCTCTCAATTATTTTGTTGTTGTTTTTAAGTAGTTCTTAATTTCTGTTTATGATCTTTGTGTTTATATTAAGCAGCAATGGTTAAAGAGATGGCCCCAGAATGCTGAAATGATTAGGCTTGCTGGGGAAGGGAGCTGGTTCCATCAATTTCAAATGGTTGCTTTGTTTAGAATTTCACCTTTTCCCTATACTATATTCAATTATGCTATAGTAGTGACAAATATGAGGTTTTGGCCCTACTTATGGGGATCAGTAGCAGGAATGGTTCCAGAAGCTTTCCTCTACATCTACAGGTTAGTTCTTTCTATTGTCCTTTAATGATTTAATGGTTTCCCTTCCCTGCCATGCAAGAAAACTAAAATGGAAAAGTGAAAGAAAAAAATAATAGTCAGGAAAAGAAAGAGAAATCCAACGCTATATATTTAATCATAGTATATCTTCTTGATAGTGAATTTCTTTTTTGTTTCTCTCCTTCAATGAGTGGCATGAGTCATTTGTCAGTTTTCTTTATTTTCTAAATTTCAATTTCAAATTCTCTTTAAGTATGTATTTTGTCCGTTTTAGTTTTAAATATTTTATTTTTTAATATATATTTTATAAAATTCTAATTTAGTAAAGGGCACATGTTATTCCCACCATTCGTTGGAGGGCAAAGTGGTCAGAGTCAAATATTCTAGTTTGTTTGAGTGGGTGTTGCTATTGACATTTGACATTCCCAAATGGCTCTCTACACTCCTTGGTAGCCACTCATAATTTTCTAAAAATAAAAACCAAAATTTTGATTAATAAGTAAGCAGTGTGAATAGGCATTTGAGAGCCCTAACAGCCTTTTGTTTGAGTACCACAATAAATATGACTAAATGATAACCATATATGACTTTTCAATTTTCACTTACCCAGATATGATTGAGTCACTGAGCTTAGAACTTGTTTTCTTTATCAATCATTTTTTAAATAGATTTACATCTCACTTATTTTTTCTCATTTGTTAATGGTGATAAATTTTGAGCAGTGGTAGATTAATAAGGACCTTTGCTGACGCACAGAATGGGAAGCATCACTTGACCACTGTGGAAATCGTGTACAACATTATTTCTTTCATCATTGCAATTGTTACCATAGTTGGCTTCACTGTCTATGCAAAAAGGACTCTAAATGAACTCAAAATGGCAGAGGCCAATGAGGAAGCTGCCTCTGTTACTGGGAATGCTAGTTTTGAGATGGAGAAGGCTTCCCATTGAAAGGCCTCTCATCCAATTTATCATGAATCATGATAGTGTATATTTATGTATCTAAAATTTACCTAGTGAGATTGGCGTGAGTGATTAAAGGCCTCTCAGCCCCTTAACCAAGGTCTCGGGTTCGAGCCTTGGGTATGGAAAAAACCTCAGCCATCGAGGTGCCGAACAAACTCCCGCAGGAGATTAATCCCCGTCTCAGGTTGGCGGTGGGATACTCCTCGAAGTATATCAAAAAAAAATGTATCTAAAATTTTGTTTAGGACTACATATTTTGTAGTTTTTTCCTCCTTTTCCCCCCCTTTCTTTTTCTTCCTCCCGTTTTTCATTCTTAGGCCCTATGGTGAATTGGTGATCACTGTAATGAGGATGTGGTATACTGGTATAGAAAAGTAAACCAATAATCTACATGTGAATTGGATGTGATCACTGTGATGATCACTGTGAAAAGGATGTGTTGGTTATTGGTTTAATAATATGTAGATTATTGGTTAAATTAGTTTAATATTTAATTAATTAATCTATGAACTGAAATCAGAAACTTCACCAATAATTATGTTATCATGTCGTTAAAAAAGTTATGTAAGATTTTTTGCATGAGCGAACTTCTTAATTGTTCATTTACAATTTTCACTATTTCTGTCATGTCTGAGGTGGTGAGGTCAACTTTTCAGAATTTTTTTAATTAGATAATGCATGGTGCAACGCAATAAACTTTCTACACTGTTAGTTAGATAGACACGAATCTCAAACCAAAATCTATTCTGATATCCCAATGTGTTGTTTTTATCTTCCTTTTTATTTCATTTTGTGTAAGAACCAATATATTGTTTTCAACCCTTGTATTATTGACCCAATTTTAAGTAGAATGGTTATGAATTCATGCTAGTGAATATTGGTTAAAGTACAGTTAATTAGTTGCATTAGGTCCCTTCAAGGGAGTTTGGACAATGGGGGGAAGCTCAATTGTAGATGTTGTTGAATCCTCCACCATGATGATTGCTTGTCCACCAATTTGAGCATGTTGGCTTGATTCTTTGATCATTCTATGGGACCTGGGCCACCTTGGATCATAGTAGTCATCATCTTCTATACTTGTAGATCTTTTAGCCCGTCTCAAGGTTCTTGACTCCACCATATCATCAAACATTCCTTGCTTGAACCTGCTACCCATCTGCTCCCATTGACAGAATATTTAACCAAAGAAGACAAGCATGTTAAGAGTTTTGATCACAGCTTACATGTTGCTCTAAAAGAAGTTTTTATGAATCTAATGGAGAAGGCATGTCCGTAGATTATCCTACCTGAGTCACGAGAGTGTACAAAGGCAAGGTGCTGTAACTGCAAAGCACTTGCACAATTACACTGCATAGCATAAAATCACCACCAAGCATTGAGATGAGAACATAACAAATAGTTCTCAGCAGCAATATTTATAACTTCAGAAAAAGTATTTTATAATTTTTTATTTTTCACTTAAAAAGATCATATTACCCTATTACAAGTCTTGGGATGATGTAGCCTATTTTCTCCATAATGCATGAATCAAATCCATATGTACACTGCAGAGGGGATAATACTTAGTGTTAGAGTATACATTTATGTGACTGAGACTCACTCCTCATTGATTTTTATTTCCTTCAACAACAAAAGATACAGTTGAAAATTGTGTTTGCTTTGATATGAAAGGGAAGTTTATTGTGTAAGCACTCACCAAAATCCAGAAGAAAAATGCAATCTCAAAAGAGTTCTGAAACAAAGTAAAATGAAGTAAGTCAAGGACAAGGGCCGGGCGGTTAAACCAAAAGTATTCATCTGATGGCTTCACACGATTTGCATCTTGTTCTTTTCTTCTTCCCATGTTTCCCACAACTTGTGCATTAAGATCTTCCTCTGCCATTTTTTCTACTGACTCCTGGGCCAAACGAGCTATTATGTGCTCTAACTTTGCCCCCACTAGAAGTAGAATCTGTTTCATCAGCAAGCTGAATATAAGTCTTACCAATATCTAATTCTTCATTAGTAATGTTAACAAAATATCCATTTGGAAAGAATCTAGTCACTTACTATCAATGGTAGAAAGGCTAACCAAAAATAAGTGTGCCAACCTGCATAGTAAATTCATAAGTAAGTAGGTTTAAGACAGCCATTGTTCAATAGAATATTGCTGAATAGGATCCTAGGCATTACCTTCAAGATTTAGCAGCAAAAACAGCACAACAAAGAGCCACAGGTGCCATCTATGGTAGAAAAAATAATTAAGAATGGTTGGCTTAGAAGTCAATTTTCATGCAATAAACTAAAATAGATAAACAAGTTTGAACTCTCACCTTATGCCTACAACTTTTTTGAAGTCAATTTCAAGTGTCCGCATCATGTACTTGTGAAAATTAAAATCAGGTCTGTTTGAGCAGTGTTCCTGGAGAAGGTTACAATTGATATTATTTATTTTATGTCCACATGATGGAATTAATACTCAGAGAGATTAACTGTAAATAACATGACTGGATCTTAACCTTGATAAATCCATGCCGCAATGCAATGTAGTCAGATTCAGTAACAGAACCATAAAATTGCTTGAAGAATGATATCTGCCAATACAAACCCAAACTCAAGGGTGATTACATCAGAAAAGAGGCCATCTTATAGTTACTATAATATTTTTCATTTTTGTAGCAAGTTTGTGACCCATTTGCAACATATCTTTATTAAATGCTACAAGAGTTGAATGCTTCTGAAAACACTTTCAGGACCTATATAGAATTCTATGTTTTACTGCATAAATAATTTTTGACAGAATGTTGGAAGCATGGTATTACTAATTAAAGAAAATGAAAAATGGAAACCTCATATCCCCTTCTTGTATAAGCGTGTATACTGTTAGAATATCTCCTGTGTCATTCTAGTTGGATAAAAATTGGCTTAAATACAAATAAAATACCATTTTCAAGATTTCAATTAATGGAAACATGCATTGTATATGAATCCATGTAGCAAAATATGACACATACGAGAAAACAATTAAACTGTCCTTTCATTTGGTAAGATTTTCCTTCTGTGAATTGGTAAAAGTTTTCTACTTCATTTTCTGAAGTTGGAAAAGGCACCATTTTTCATAATTTCTTCTTTAAATTCAGTATATTAGCCTGTATCTTCCATGGTAATACATTAAGTTCAATCCATCCATTGTCAGGCATGCATGCTTCACTCTATAGGTTAAAGTTGGAAGAAGACTAAACAAGAATCTCATGAGAACCAACATGTAGAATTCTGAAACTTACCAGCCAACCTACAACAGCTGCCCTTCTCCAATATCCATCAGCATGTTTTTTGAAGAACTCACGGCGATGGAAAGCTTGATCAGCATCCGATCCACCTGCATATGAGAAAAGCTAGAACATCGGAATCTAAAACGACAAGTCACTTCGTTTTCTTATATATAGATCATCTGGAATTTCAGATTAAAAGTACTCGTTCTCTTCCTAATATGATCCTCCCAGGTCTTCCATTGACGGATCTACATGAGGTAAAAGTTAAACATCAATGTGCTGTAAATCATGCATGGACTGCTATCATTATTAGTAATCACATTTCATTTTCAATGAGTATCGTATCACCAATTTATTACCCTTGCACCTCCCAGAATCATTGTGGTGACACAGAATAGTGCATGTACAACGGCCAATACAAAGATGAAAATGTGAAGATGATGTAGTGCTTCTTGTGATAACAGTGGAACCTTCCCCTGCTTAGGAAAAAATAAAGGAATGCATTATAACATGTAAATCAAATAATTTTTCTGTGAATGCAAATCAAAATGATACTATTACCTTTTGCCTACAATGCTCAAAACCAGTTTCAGCAGAAAAAAGCCTTCTCCTGTTGATTATAGTATCATATGAGATATCATGTGTTGAACCTTCTGAAGAACCATGGGGCCTCTTGCATGGAAGCATTTTGGTTGCAAGCTTGGGTGGGATGCAAATGTCGCTTATTAGATTCTGAGAGACGGTTAGTAGAAGGGAAATGAACCCTAAAAGCATCAATTCTGGTGAAAAACATAAGGTACACACTTATTAGACTAAAGAATCATATTAGAGTAGACACTTACAGGAAAAATATCATCTAAGATTCAATATGAATTAGTACAAGCATTGTGTTTTCCACTTAAAAGTGCAATTATTATTTACTTTTCTCATTTAGAAGACTCAAGTCATTGGTACAGGTAAGTTATAGACACACACACAAAAGAAAAAAAGAAAAAAACTACCTTCTTGCAATTTTAGTAAGGCATCATATAATGCATTCTGCTTCTTGCGCTTTAAGTGCTGTAACATCCAAGCCAACAAACAACTCATCATGAACCACATAAGTCATAAAAAATAAAAATTATACGTCAACAGTAACACTAACTCTTAAACAGAACAAGATACTTGACAGCACCAAGTTGTAAAATGGGTCTAAGTTAAGCTCATATGTTATGCTTCATGCTCTAACTTATTTGCTTCTACCTATGGAGAGAAAACTGTTAGGAATATCGATACAGCATGCACAGGGTGCTTGTTTCCGATGGACAACTGCTATGAAATAGTTCTTTGTCCACAGCAATTGATATTACCATCATCCTGCTCCTCATACTTTAAATTGGCCTTCAGTGTATAAACGGATTAATAACATAGAAACAACTTTTGTCATTAAGCTTGACCTTTATTCAAATCATTGCCCACCTTAAGTACCTGAGTTATGGCCATGTGTTCATTAAAAAATAAAAATAAAAAAAAACCTGCTAAAGATTGTAGAGTAACTAGTAAATTCACAAAGATCAAGTTTATTCTTTTGGAGATAAAGTAAGCAAATTAACTAAAATATGTGCTCATATATCAGGCATCATTCCTCTTGCCAAAAACTCAAGTTGAACCATAGCAGAAGACACTCTTGTCAGCATGTCTAGTCTCAAAAGAAAAGACATTTACTTGTTTTAACCAAGTATGTGTACTTGCCGGTCCCTTCATCTCAAAGGATGTAAAACATGCTTCAAATAACATTATGTATGATATCCCCTACAGCATGCAAAACCCTCAAGCCCCAGAAGTCTGAAGATATAATAATATAATATAATGATGTAGGTTGCTAGTTTACCTTTCCAAGCCAGTGAAGTGCACGTTCAACAAATAGAGAGATGAAAACAATGATGGAGCAAACAACAGCAACAATCCATGTTGGTGTATATTCTAGAGATTGGTTCAGTTCCTCAGCCATGTTTTGCTAGCAATATAGTTTGACAGATTGATTGATGAGTTGATGGCAATTCTTTTTCGTTTGATATATATTTTTGCCTGAAAGTGATGGGAGTAACATTATGCAGACTTAAGATATGTCTCAATTTAATGAGCGGTGAAGTTTGATAATACATCACATAGCAGCAAGCAAGGAATGCTTCCAAAAGCATCAAGGTATGCAGCTAAATGAAGTTGGCATAAAACGTGGAACCAGATTCAAATTGCTGGTCACAAGTAGCGTGTAGAATTGACCAATAAAAATAAGATAGCTTGTTTCACACCCTTGGTGTCCATGTAAGAAACATAAACCGCTCAGACATCCACATTGTGACACAAGAAAATCTAAAGTAAACTGTGAAGTGCGGCAGTGTATTTGATACGAGTTAGTGGAAGGTCCTTGTCACTTTCTTTGTAGTTTTAGAATCATGTTTCATAAAAAAGCTAAGGTTATTTCAGGCATGATACCGGCCAAATAAGGAGCTGGATGATTTCAAGCAGCTAGAACTATGCTTGTGCATGCATAGATCCATTGGTACAACATTTATAACAGCTTAATGACTATCTTACAAAATAAAATGAGGTTTTGAAGAATACGGGTAAAAGGAAAGAAAAAGTTAAGTAAAACTGTGACGAAACTGTCAAACAATTACAAGCTGTTCAGTTTTCATGTTTAAAGAATACAAGGTTTGATTTTGATACATATATACTATGTATATCACAAAAAATTTAAACTAAGACACTCTCAAGTACCACTTTATCAATTCTTGGTGCTAATCTTGAGTCAACCATGGGCGTCTAGATTCACTAGGCAAAGTTCCATTACTTCCATTTCTCCATGCCACTGTCTTCAAAATTAACTTGATCCTCCAGTTCAAATAAAATAAAAAAGTTACCAATGCACTCAAGTCATTTGGGGTACTTGCTGGAAAAAGATAGCGAATAGCATGACGCCTTATGGTTTCCATGGTGCCGGAGGTGGTGGAGGTGTAGGAAACATTGGGGGAACAGCAGAGAAAATGGTATTTTTGTCAATCCTTGTGCTTTTGTCACCTGACAATGCCACCAGTGCTGCTACTAAACCAGCATTTCCAGCAAGAGTTGGCTCTGTGTAGTTGTAGTTTGTACGAACATCATGGAAACCATCATGCCTGTCAGGACCAGCAACCATGGCACCGACAATTGTATTTGGGTTTGGCTTTGATGAGTCCCTCCATTTCCATCCACCTTTACAGTTATACTTAACCTTATTCTTTGGTATTGATGCACCTCTGTGGTGGACATGTTTAGGAAAATGATTACCAAAACCTACAACATAGCTCATTTTCCGAGGATTGTTCCCAAGGATGTAATTAATCTGAAAAAACACCCACAAAAGGGAAAGAAAATTAGCCCAGACAACTCGTGGTGATTTCCTTTATGTGACAAAGTTATATCCCATAGATGTCTCACTTAAAAGGATCAAAATATCACGCACCTGGGTCTTGGCGAAGTTACGGAGAACATCAGTTGAAAAGAAATTGGGTCCACAATACCATCCAGGTGTATCAGCAGCTTCGAGATAATCACTGTATAGGGCAGCCAAAAAGGCAGCATTGACAACATATTGGAGAGGCTGAGGCCTACCATGGTTTAATTGAATCAAGCCTCCTGGGTGCATAAAATAACAACATTTGCATCAGCTTACAAATTAGAAAATAATGAACTCGGGTGCTCAGCGGAAAGGTTTGAAGTAAAAAATTGTTACCTTTGGTTCTATTAAAGCTTGTGAAAACGGGTAGGAAGGAGCACATGATTATGCTGGTCTGATTGTGAAATGTCCTTAAGATTTCTTCATATGGATACCCAGGGCTCAAGAACAACCTCAAGCGACTCAGAAGAACCTAAATACAAGAATACAAGATCAAATTAGTCAAATGTATTGTCTAATATGGATATGCCCCCACAAGACAATGATATTAAAATCCATTTGCAAGGAACAGGCAGGCCAGGAATAAAAACATTGAAGAGAAATAATGGAGAACGGCTAAAGTATTGTTCATGGGGAGGGATCAATTCACACTGGTATATAAATCAAAACCACACTTACATCATTGAATAAGTTTTTATTAATTTTTTTCTCACAAAATCCACCATTGGATTGAAAGTTTCTATCATACAGATCATATCTATAAAATTATACAGTAATAAAAAAAATTGTTTAGTACATCATTGGTATAAGTCAAGATTAATGTAATATATAATTTTAATAAATTTGAAAAATAAGAACTACTTGATTCCAGTCTTGTTGATGTTCAATCCTTTCCAAGATTCGACACAAATCAAGTCTTGGATAGTCAAAATTGACCAGTTAGATTGATAACAATCACATTCTATAAAAAGTTATTGGGTGGTCTAAGTATGTTAAGCCTTACAAAGGTGTAAACCGATCCATCCCCATTGTTCATATACATCTACGAACACCAATTTGTATATAATCAGGGGGAAAACATGTGTTCAAAGCAGTAATGCACGACACAGCAGGACTCAAAAAACTAAACTTAAGTAGTTTAACTTCCTTCTGTTGTCTGTTGACATTAATCTAATTTACAAACAACAAACTGTGTCCAACTTGAGCATGTTATAACAAAGAATCTCTACAAAATTACCTGAGCACCAGCAAGCTTGTTATCCCAGCTCAGTACACCATAATCAGGCCCTCCCCAGAAGGCGCCTGCGTGCTTGGCCAAGCCAGGAGTAGTAGCAAGCTTAAGGTACGAAGAATTTCCAGTTGCATAATACATCCAAGCCCCTCCCCAAACAAACTCATCCCAGTAGCCAGTTGAATTGTAGAAAATTGAAGCTTCTGAACTACCTGCACTGTATCTGCCTCTCTGTTCCCTTGAAAACTTAAACAGCGTTGTGGCACCATGAACAAGTTTCTTTGAATAGGCCTTGTTGTCTTTGAAAACAATGGATGCAGCAGCTAAGGCAGCAGCCATTTCTGCTGCAAGATCAGAACAGCTGTGACATTCAGTTACAGGTCGGTCATAATCAATGTCCTCAGGACGCATCCAACAGTAGTGGTCATTTGGAGTTGTACTCCCTCCAGAAGTATCTCCTATACCAACCTGTCAAAGAAAGCACAAAACCATATATGATATGCATACTACAAACATTTCTAGTAAATTGACTAGTCATATTACTCAAACATGCAAGATAGGAAATTCAGATGTGTATTGCAAGAACCCTTTTCATGCAGTATAATAAAATCAACAAAATAAGCAGAAACATAAACATAAGTAGACAATCAACACTTCAAAAATGTTATTGGAAGCATAATGCTTACCTGTGCAGCAAGGGTAGAAATGGTATCAGCCGAACTATTAAAGGACTTGAGGAAGTAATCTGTTCCCCATTTAATTATCTCCTTAACATGTTCAAGCTCCCCAGCAGCTTCATACTTGGCACTGTATTCAATCACACTCCAGCTCAACATGGTCATGGCAAAAGATTGCGGGAAGTTGAACTTGATAGCATCTCCAGCATCATAATAACCACCCACCAGATCCTTAATGGCAGATGAGGTATCAGAAGACTTCCCATCTTGCAGACAAGAGTTACCTCTCCACGAAACATTGTTATGCTTAGGCAGTTTCCCCGCTGCAGGTAACGCAGACCAATCAAATCAGAGAAGATCAACAACAATAACCAAAGTCTTTTCCTTACTACATGTACCAAAGAACCCCACTATGTTCAGATCAGAGAATATAAATACAAAAAAAAAAAAAATCACAATCATTTGAATCCAAGAAATTGATATCATGTTGATCATCACAATTCACAAGAGTGCTACTCCATCAAAACACATATCAAGATCCATTATCGATTTGTGACTGGTTGTTTTACACTGGATACCAAAAAATTAAAATAAAAAGTTCACGATCATCACAATTCACAAGAGTGCTACCCCATCAAAACACATCAAGATCCACGATCGATCTGTGGTTGGTTGATAGTGTAAAAAACTTTAGATTGATAGTGTATCAAAATTAAACTATAATAATAATAAGAATCACTATTCAGCAGAAGTCACTGTCTTAAAAAAGAAACAGATTCAAATCATGAACAGAAGTCAGAAACACTGAAATTCACAAAAGTGCTACTCCATCAAAACACATATCAACACGATCTCCAATTATAATAATAAGAATCACCATTCAGCAGAAGTCGCTATTTTTTTTTAAAAAAAGAAACATTCAAATCATGAACAGAAACACTAAAACATCAAAAGGGGTGGTAGAATGCTACTCCAGGAGGTGAGATCACGAACGATCAACACAGAGAAACGCCAGAATAGGAAAAGGGGTAATTTCAAAAAGTGGAAAAGCTTACATCTTTGGGCATTGAAGAACATAAGGGCCTTGTGAAGAGCAAGGGTGTAGTTATCAGGAGGAGGGTGCTTATGGTGGTGGCGAGGGACTGTCTTAACGATAAGGGTAACGAAGCCAGCAATGAAAGCAGAGAAGAGAAGGGTTCCAATGGTCCAAACGAAGATCTTGCGGCTGACAATGATGCAACCCAGATCCACGTACTTCTTCTTCTTCTGTTCGGAGGGTCCGAGGAGCCAGCTCTGTTGTGTCTCGTCCAGTGGTCGTGACAGCGCCGCCCTGTCAAGGTCCTGGAGGTTGCGGCTGCGGTCGTCGTCGGTGGCGGAGTCGGTGGCGTTGATCTCCAACGGACCGCCCCACGGGTCCCTACCGTACATACTCATCTTGTTGTTTCACTCAATTACAAATGCTAACTGTCACCGACACAATGAAGAACAACCAATGTGTGTGTCTGTAAGAGAGAGAGAGAGAGAGAGAGAGGAACTCACTCTGAAGACAGAACAATAGAGGAAGACATAAATAAATCCTAGTAGTATAGACAAGCTAGGATTCTCTCTCTCCTTTGTTTCTCTCTCTGGAAATGGAAAGAGTGATGAGTGAAGCAGAGATGTTGATTGATGAACTAATAATAGTCCATTGTGCATTTGTGCTAGCTAGCTTCTTGTTGTTACATTTCATTATTTCTTATTTTATATTTTTAATAATATATGTTTTTAGATGAAGTTTAATTAGATGGTATGGTTGAATTGGAAAATTTTAGTTGAAAAAGACAAAGCATTTTGGACATTTTGTTGGATGGAACCGTGTGGAAGGTAGTGACGGTGCTTCATCTTTTGCTGTGTTCTGAATATAATAATAATTGGTTGTGTAATTATATACACGACTACTCACTTGGGTTGGGAATTTGCATTCATATTTATAAATTCTCCTTTTTTTTAAAGGGTTTTAGAGAATTTTAAGTGGTGCAATTAATTCGAGTTTCTTATTTTAAGGGCTTTATCATGTTATTTCATCATTTTTATTTTTTATTATTTTAGACAACTTTTCTCTTTAATAATACAATTCTAAAAAAATCATCAAATGAATCTCATAAATTATCTTTTATATATATATATATATATATATATATATTTATTTATTATCTATTATTTTTATCATTTTTATTAAGTTCCTATATAAGAATTAATTACTCATAAAAATAATTATTCTTATATATGAATATTACATCATCCGACATACATGTTCTTATTTTTAAGAACTAGTTTAACAATTTTTTTTACTCATATGATAGGTACGAAGTATCCACCATAGTTAATAGTGATTAATTTCCACCGACAACCTAAAAGCACACAAGGTATCCCAACCTAAATTATTTATAGCTTAAAGTAATAATTGGGTCCCTATAGGTGACACAAACTCTTCATTTAGTCATTATATGTAAAAGTTATTAAAAATATCATCATACGTGCAATCACTATTCATTTGGTGATCCCTCCCGTTACCTTATCGCCTCTAATTATCTGTTAACTCCTACATATAGTAACTAAATGAAGAATTTGTGTCACATATAGGGACCAAATTAATACTTTAAACTAAACCTAAATTATTAGGTCCCTATACATGATACTGATTCTTATTTAGTCATTATACATAAGAGTTGATGAATCATTAAAGATGACATGATTACAGGAAAGACCAAATAGATGACGATTACATATAAAGATCTTTTTAATAATCCTTAAGTATGGGATTTAGTAATAATCTTTAAATATATAAACTAAATGTAGAATTTATGTCACCAATAAAGATCAAATTATTATTTTAACCTTATTTCTATTTGAATTGCACTCGTATGTTTGTTTTATTTTGCTTTGAAAATTAAATTAATTAGGTGGAAGACACTGACCAGTCCCCTAACCGACAAGGACAGTCTGTCTAATGATCCAGCCTCCTTCTCCTTCCCTAACAATGAAATCCAATTTTTTATTATTATCTTATTTTCTTATAATATTAATAATATTATAATTTTAATAGAAAAGGTTTCTTACAAATGGGTTACTTGGTACCTACTTTTACTTTTTTGGCTCTTGCATGATGCATCACCTGATTGGTGACTGGAAGCATCTATTCCAACTAACGGTTATTATAGATTATTAAATTGTCACTGTTTCTAATGCATAGCTTCCCGGTCCATCCTAAAAATGAACAGAGTTATATTAGCTTTAGTTTTCATTCAACCATTGGAAGTGAAATTATGAGTAAATCATGGTGGACGAACATATCAATTTTTTTTTTCTTTCTGTAAAAGCTTTACAAATGAACCATAGCATATAAACGTTTGTTTTCAACCATAGGATTGCCGACACGAGAAGATTCCCCGGCTTGTATGACATATATGATATATGGTAGGTGGTATGCACCTTCTTTCCCCTTTCTTTAATGTTATGTTATTGGTGGGCCAAACCAAACAAGAAAGAAACTATCACCCAAAAAAAAAAAAAAACAAGAAAGAAAGAAACTTTGGAAGATTATTTACCCACCCGAGTGATTTAGCTTACCATATCATTTTGATAAGTAAATTTTTTAATAAAATTTCTGACTTTAACATTTTTAATTTTCTTTTGAGGTTGGTTTAATATTTTTTATATAAGACTTAGCAAAATTATTATAATATTTATTTATTTTTATGTTGCGATTAGTTAACATTGAGCCAACTTTTAACTTTAAGTACTTCATCAAATCTATCTAATAAAGGGTAATGCTAAATGTTATCAAGGTGCTTATAAAAAATAATAATGTTATGGAGGCAGTTTTCTTTGGGTAACTTGATTTCCATTTGTATCTCTTTTTTTCTCATATGAAGGCAGTTCGTACAAATGGATGTCTACTAATAAATAGCACTACTCATTCATAATTGTAATGTTAATAACCCGAAAGATCAAACCATTTGAAAGCGAGACAATTGTCTATAAGTTCAAGTGTTCCACATCAAAAAAGCATAATACGCTTGTCTTTAAAGCTATAATGAAGCAATGCCAAGAGGGTCTGATTTAAGAGTCAGGTTGCAGCATACCCCAAAAAATAAAAAAATAAACTTAGGTTGGGGCCTTTGTGCCCCCCTTGAGATTCAATATTGCAAAAGACTATTTTTTTTATCAACATTTTTTTTTGGTCTTTGGATATCCACATCTTTTGAATGAGACTAATCTCCTTTGGAATACTAACATGGGCCTCCCTATACATTAGTTTCACAAGTTATTTATAGACTAAACTAGTAGAGAGACCTATAGCACGGGTCTGATAAATTAAATATTATACATAAAATAATTTATTTTTACATTACCATGAAATTGTTGGTTAAAAAATTAGTCATCTACTATAACTGTATTTATTTATTGACTACGATTTCAAGATGTAATAAATATTTGAAATAATTGAAAAATGGAGAAAGGAAAGCTGTCTTACTATTATGATAACATGTATGTTTGCTATTATCTGACTTACTCTTTTTTTATTCACAAAAATAAATTGGATTCACCAAAAAAGAAGATTTATTTTTTTTGTTTGTAATTAATAATATAATAGTTTAGAACGGCTTAAATAAGACATAAATTAAATATTGGAGAAAAAGAATACTATGGTAATACAAATGCAGCACAAATTCATTTCATCTATTGAAGAATAATGAATATATAATAATTCATCATTAAAGGTATCAGAGGCATCAAGAGATGGAGAGGCTAAGTGGAGAAGATGCTGATTGAAGAGTATTGAAGATTATGTGTATTCTGTATTGTATCTTGAACTGTTACATGAAGCTCAATATATAGGTTGAGCTGTGGCTAACTAACTTAACAGAATGCAACCAATCCTAACTGTCCCTAACTGCTAACAGAAACAGTTAGCTTCTATGCTAACAGAATTAGTTGGCTGCTGCTATATCCTTTACACCCCCTGCAAACTCATGGGTGTGGAATCAAACACTCTGAGTTTATTTCTACAGTTAGCAAATATGCTTTGTGACACAGGTTTTGTGAGAGCATCAGCAGTTTGTTCCAGAGAGGGAATGTGAGAAACAAGTAGTTCCTTGCTTTGGATCTTTTCTCTTACAAAGTATAGGTCTAGTTCGAAGTGTTTTGTCCTTGAGTGTAGGATGGGATTGGTGGCCAACAACACTGCACTGAGGTTATCGCAGTAGACTTGGGGAGGCTGAGATGGTGAGTAGTGGAGCTCGGATAGCAGGGATTTTAACCAAATCAACTCACAGTTGTGGCAAGACTAAGCTTCTATATTCACCTCGGTTTTCGATCTTGATCTTGATACTACATGTTGTTTCTTAGAGGACCAAGACACTGGATTTGAACCTAGGAAGACACAAGAGCTAGTTGTTGATTTTCTCATCATCCGGATCGGAACCCCATCAAGATCACGAGGGGTCATTAGATTGAGGTTTGATGACCTGGTAAGAGTGATGCCATATGTGGAAGTGCCACTTAGATATCGTAAAGATCCTCTTGACACTTGCCGGTGAGAGTGTTTGGGGTCATGCATGAATTGGCAAACTTTGTTGATCGCAAAAGCAATATCCGGTCTTGTGATCGTAATGTATTGGAGTGCTCCAACTATCGATCGATACAAGTGGCATCTTCACTGCGGGTGGTCCAAGAGCAGAGAGTTTCATCCGAGTCACCATGGGGTCTTCATGGGTTTAGCATCATACATGTTGGCCTTTTGTAGTAGATCAAGAATGTATTTAGTTTGTGTTAAACAAACCGAGTTGGCGGCACTGTGTGCTTGGATTCCAAGGAAGTAATTGAGACCACCTAAATCCTTAAGAGGGATTTGTAGTTTAGAGTAGTAATTAGATCAAATAGTGGCAGCTGAATTGCTTGTGATCAGTATGTCATCTACATAGACCAGTATTAGCACAGTGATGCTTCCCGAGACTTTGACAAATAGGGAATTGTCACACTTTGATGAGGTGAAGCCAAGTTCAAGTAGAAAATTATGGAGTTTGTGGAACCAGGCTCGAGGTGCCTGTTTTAGACCATAGAGGGCCTTGCTTAGCTTGCATACCAAACTGTCATTGCCTTGGACAAATCCTTGAGGTTGTACCATGAACACCTCTTCTTCTAGATCACCATTCAAAAAGGCATTATTTATGTCAATTTGACGAATTGGCCAATTGTTTGTTAGTGCCAAAGTAAGGATCACTCTCACTGTGGTTGGTTTTACCACTGGACTAAAGGTTTCAAAGAAATCGAATCCATGTTGTTGGTGGAAACCCTTGGCAACTAATCTTGCCTTGTACTTATCTATAGAGCCATCATCTTTCCTCTTTATTCTGAATACCCATTTGCAACCTATGGGTTCTCTGTTGGGAGGCAAGGATGTGAGAGTCCAAGTGTTTGTGTTGATGAGAGCATCAAATTCCTGTTGCATAGCCTGCTTCCAGTGGGGGCTTGACAGTGTTGGTTTGACTGATTTTGGCTCAGTCAGGGTAAGATATGTTTCTGCTTTTGATGAGCTAGCCAAATATACTTTTGGTTTAGTGATTCCAGCTTTCTTTCTAGTGATCATCGGATGAGAGTTGGCTGCAGTGTCTGATGCATTGGCTGCTGGTGCTGTGGTGGTGATAGTTAAATCATTAGTAGATGGTGGTTCTGAAGTGATGGGGCAAGGACCTGCAAATGATTGTGACTCATTTTGATGGTCAAAATCACATTGTAAAGGAGTGAATCTGTTAGTGCAAGGTATAGCAGGCAGTGTAACCAATACAGGAATTGATGGTGTATAAGCTGCAGAATTAACATTCTGAGATGCATGATTCTCGTTTCAAGAAGTTTGGATTTGTTTTGAAAGGAAACTGGTTTTCATCAAACACAACATGTCTTGCAATATAGGTGTTTCCATTTGAAGCTAAACACAGATATCCTTTATGCTTATGACTATATCCTAGAAAGATGCACTCCTCAGATCTGAATTGCATCTTATGCTTGTTATAGGGTCTGGTATAAGGGAAACATAGGCAACCAAACACTTTTAAAAACTTGTAATCTGGCTTTTGGTTAAGTAGAAGTTCTACTGGACTTTTGTTGTCTAGATTAGGTGTAGGTAGGCAATTGATTAAGTGGACAGCAGTGCTGAATGCCTCTCCCCGCACTGAAGAGGTAAGGAAGCATGAGCCAGCAGGCAGAGACCCATCTCAGTGATGTGTCTGTGCTTTCTCTCAGCAGAGCCATTTTGCTCATGAGTATAGGGGCAACTGAATCTTTGTTGGATACCATTGGCATCAAGAAATTTAGAGAAGGCTGCATACTCCTTTCCATTGTCTGATTGAATTGCTTTTATTGAGAAACATGTTTGCTTTTCAATTTGGGTTTTGAAGTGTATAAAAGATTGTAAGGCTTGAGATTTGTGTTGCAAGAGATATATACAAGTGAATTTGCTATAGGCATCGATGAAGTGAATGTAATATCTGCTGCCATTTGAAGAGGGTAAAGGAGCAGGACCCCATATGTCTGTGTGGATTAATTGCAAAGGTGTGTTATAAACAATGTTAGAATCATGGAAAGGTAATTTGTGAGACTTGCCAAGGTTACAAGATTTACAAACATCAGGAATTTTATTGATATCAGGAACAAGATTACAACTTTGGAGTACAAGTTTGACTATTCTGGGGGAGGGGTGTCCTAGCCTAGCATGCCAATTGTTCATGTCACTGGATGAAACAGAAGAATTACAAGTAGTGACTAGATTACACAGTTTATTGCAGATCTTATTCACAGAGTGAGGAATGTGGATGTTGTCAAAAGCATAAAGTCCATGTTTTAGCTTCCCTTCAAGAATGTTTGATTAGTTGCCTGGCATTTCACATAGCACACATCAGGGTGGAATTCGAAAAATACTTTGTTATCTCTAGCAAATTGAGATACACTTAACAGATTTTTGGAAATATGAGAAGCATGCATCAAGTTATTCAAGAATAAAGGTTTGATAGACTTTTGAGAGAAGAAGATGGAGTTACCAATATGTTCTATAGGAGTGGAGTTTCCATCTGCCATTTTGATTTTTGTATCACCACCATAGACTGTTTTGTGCATCAAGTTTGCATCATTGGGAGTAAGGTGATTTGTTGCACCCGAATCTGGGTACCAAGCAGGATCATACAAGGTTTCAGGCACTGCTAGCATACAAGAACTGTCACCATTTGCATTTTCTGCCAACATGGCTCTTCCTTGATTGTTTCCACTGGAATCTTGGCTATTCTTTTCATATCTGTACCAGCAATTTGAGGCAAGATGGCCATATTTGTCACATATTTGACATTGAGGTTTGTTGAAGGATTGTCTTCCTCCACCTCTTGAGGACTGAGAATTTCTGCCTCTACCTCTGTAGTTGCCTCTGGAATTTGAGAATCTGCCATGATTTGAATTGTAATTGGGAGCTCTATTGTTGGACTCTCTTCCATAATGCTGATTTTGAACCAAATTGGCTTGTAATTGTTGCATTGAAAAGGCATCAGCAGAGCTTGCCTTTTGTCTTTCTACTCTTTCTTCTAGTGTCTTCAGTTTTGTTTCTTTTTCTGAGATGGAGTACGCATCTGTTCTTGATATGATTGTGGTAACTATGGAGTCATATTTTGAGGGTAAGCCATCAAGTATTATTTGCACATGTTCCTCATCATCGATTGGTGACCCTATCGCAGCTTAAGGTGTCAACCACCTTCTTGATGCCCATCGAAATTCATTCATGCTTTGTTTGTCTTCTTGATGCTTCGAGTTTTGTTTTCAGTGGCTTACTCTGGCTCGTGTCTGAGTGGCGAAATGGACTTGCAATTTCTTCCATATTTGGAATGCATACTCACAACCTACCATTCTTGTGTGGAGATTTTGGGACATCGATGCAAGAAGCCATGTGAAGACATACGAGTCTTGTTGCTCCCAAGTTTCATAATCTGGACTGACTTTACCAAGAACTCTATCTTCATCATTCAAGAATTTTCGTGGCATACCTCCTGATTTTGCTTCTGAGACATACTTCTGAAGTTTATGGGCTTTGATTGTACCCATCGCCTGCATTTTCCAGGTCAAGAAGTTGTCATCATCCAGCTTCACTGAGATTGGAATCATGGACATGGAGCTAGGAAGTGAAAGGGAGGGTTGAGCGGAAGCCATTTCAGGATCTTGAGCTCTGATACCATAAAGGTATCAGAGGCATCAAGAGATGGAGGGGCTAAGTGGAGAAGATGCTGATTGAAGAGTATTGAAGATTATGTGTATTCTGTATTGTATCTTGAACTATTACATGAAGCTCAATATATAGGTTGAGCTGTGGCTAACTAACTTAACAGAATGCAACCAATCCTAACTGTCCCAAACTTCTAACAGAAATAGTTAGCTTCTATGCTAACAGAATTAGTTGGCTGCTGCTATATCCTTTACAATCATAAATATTTATAATGAAGGTTTTTTTGACAAAATTTATAAAATCATTTATAATATTTCATCATAAATATCTATATTATATGTCAAGGTTGTTTTACAAAGATTTATAGACTATGGTGCCTTTGCCTTGCAAAACTCCATGGATAATATAAAATTTTTTATCCCCTGTTTGATTTGAAAAGTGGTCAGGGGACAGGACAAAAAAGGGGTGAGGGACATGACAAAAATCTAAAATTTTGTCCCCCACCAAACCATGAGACAACTTTTTGTCCCATGGAGAGACTACAAAAAAAGACAAAATTATCATTACATCTCTCTCTTTTCTCTCTCTTCTCCATCTCTCCTCTCTCCCTCTCTCCTCCCTCTCTCTCTAATGTATATATATATAGTATTATTATGGTAGTAATAATATATTATCATATATACTATATACCAGTGTAGCAACCCGTGTCATGCACGGGATATATATTACTCATGAAAAATTATATAGATTATTCTTTGTAATAAAATTTATTTTTAAATATAGAAGTTAAATTATAAAAAATGATTTATTCAAATGTGGATGATAAAGTACAATACTTAGTAGGTTTCTAATTTTTAATGTTATAATTAGTTGAAAAATTATGAGATTATTTTTCATCACTACCGTAGAATAATGGATAAAACACAAAATAAATTGTAGTTGAGGGCGTAAAATATTTAAATTAATGATTATGAAATAAAAATTATATTATATACAAGTGAAAGTTGAACTTGGATACAAAAAACAATACATTTTGTAAATTAAAGTTTTAATATATATTTTCAGTAATAGACAAATTAATGTAATGACTTTAAATTTTAAATAGCAAATAAATATTGTTTAATATAATATGTATTATAGAGAAATTAATTCTATAATAATCTAAGGTGTATAAAATAAATATATGTTATGAGTATATACAACGTTGAGTTTAAAAAATATTATGAGTTTAATGTATGTACTGTCAGTGTAAATGATTTTTACACTATCATCCAATAATATGTTGATAAAAAATGATTCATTGTTATTTTTTATTTTAGTTATTAAAATAAAAATACATATGTCAAAATATTAGTAAATGTCAGTATAAATATTTTTACGGGATATATACACATGTAAAAATGTTAATGTGTTATTTCTATTAAAATATTCATATCCATAGCATATATAGTAATAATGTTCTTTCAACTAAAATGTCCAATATCATTGTAATAAATTTTTACTGGATAATTAAAGTATCAATAGATTTGTATGGAGATATTAATATATTTTCATGTAAAATATTTTTCTGTGTGTGTGATATAGTTTTACTTTTAGGTTATCATATTTTATTTTATATTTACTTGTATAACTTAGAAATTATCGTGTCTTCGTAGGAATTAAGAATAAAAATTAAAATAATTTAAAATAAATGTAATATTAATAACTTACATTACATTAAGTATCAATAACAACATATTTATGGTATGATGGCCGTGCTAAGCGCGATACATAATTAATATTTTTTTATCAAAATAATTAATATGTTATATCTATCAAAATATACATCTATAAAATTTTGGATATTAATGTTATTTCATGTAAAATGCCCAACATAATTATTAATTAATTGTTTATTTCTCATTTATTTTATAGATGATTGGAAAATATTAGGATTATGCTTTAAATCAGAATTATTTCTCTTTTACATTGATTATTCATCTCTTTTATTGCTTTCATATGATTTAGTTGATATAACCTCGGAGTAATTTTAAATACATTTGAGCATTAGGTTCAATTAGAAATCATAATTAAATTATTGTAGTTTAATTCATGATTTTTTCTTATTAAATGGATTCATGTATAATGCATTGTTGGGTCTATCATATAACAATAATTTTTGTACCGGCCGAGAATTGAAGACCGAGAACTCGTCTATACGACCGGACCAACCGAGCTTACCCCCACGAATGGGCCTTGGCCCAAACCTCAAGGAGCCGAGGACATGTCAGCACACCTGACATCCGAGGATAACTACTCGGCCCTGATCCATATCAGACCACTCGCGAAGATACCTCGGCCCCAAGCTATCCAGCCGCAGCTAACTTGGCCGAATATCTCGCTAGCCATAATGTCACTCTGGATAATCAGGCTCCGGATATTTCTCCGAATGATCGCGATCTGATCCAAATATTTCTCCGCTTATTTCGGAGCTTGATCCCGAGAGATCTCTATAAATAGGGGGCTTACCCCCTCATTCAGAACTACGTTTGCTTTGATTCCCATTTGGATACGTAGGAGCAGAATCCACATTCTGTCAAGCACAATCCAAAAACACCCCACTAATCCTCGTTCGGCCGAGTATCTCACATCCGAGGTATTTGGACAGAACAATTTTGAAGATTGAAATCCTGTATTTTGCATAAATGACAATATATGTGAGTATTAACTATCAATTTTTGTACAATTAATATAGGATTTTAAAATTCTATGTATGAGTATAATGTGTTGAAAACATTATTAGGCAACAATAAATTTGAAATCCTAAATTATTAATAAGTATAATGATTAAAATTTTCAAAAATTAGACATTTCTATTAAGAATAATGCATCACTCTGATTCCGAATTTAACGGTGTTTCTTGAATATTTCTCCATTCAATGCTGATTTTAGAAATTAGGATATTGAGCCTTCAATGCCTGTAATGATTTATTTCTAGATTTTAAGTCATCCAGTTAATTCTTAATTGATATTTATTTTTTATAGAGGATTGGAATGTCTTAAAAACCTATTTTCAAGCAGAATTTATGCATCAAGTCAGCTCCAAGATAGGTTGATTTATAAAGTATTCTTTGATGTTTCACATAAATTGCAAATCAATATCTCATGAAGTTGGCACATGCAAACACAAGAAGGGGAGTTGAATTGTGTTTGTTAATTATTTTCACAAAAACCCTATTTTTGAAAAAAATTTCACAAGCAGAAGATAAAGAGATTAAGCACACAAGAAATCCTTTTTAAAAGATTAACAAAACCAAAATAAAATCCCACAGCTAGTAAAAATAAATAAAACTGTAAAAGATAAGGGATGGAAAATTCACTCAGGTATTTTATCCTGGTTCACTCTTTTCCAACCAAGAGCTACGTCCAGTCCCTTCTACTTGAAGGATTTTCTCCACTATTTCCAAATAGGTTTTACAACAAGTATTCTTTACCTCTCCAGGCTACAAGTATTGCTTTCTTGCCAAGCCTCTTCAGGCTCTAATAAAATCACAGAGATTTTTCTAAGATCTTTCTAACTCACTATATGTGAGGGTATGAAGGTTTAAGATCTACTAAATATTTTTAAAAATATTCAACCCTTAAGAAATACTGACTTTTGCTTTACAACAAGAATATGAGCCGGAATATCTTGTAATTGAACAAATGGCAAAAGTTTTTCTAGCAAGATTGTGCAGGCAAGGGTTCTATCTTCAGTATCGAAGTCTTCAATTTATAGTGACCTTCTTCTTCTCTTGTAAATCTTCAACGGTTACTTTGAATAATCCCATTTAGAGATAGCATTAAATGCATGATATCCGTTGTGACTGAGAGCTTGATTTTGGCCATGTTGAAAAGCATCCTTGGTTATCAGAAAATCACAAAATGGAGGCTCACTATTATGAGCAATTGTACCTTAAAAACTTTCTTTCCTCATTTGTGTATAACCCAGCTTTTGTCCAGTAAAAAGATGTCATCGTACAAATCGTTTTGCAATTCCAATTGTACTATTTGCTTTTTCTATTTCCTTGATAGTACTATGATTTTCTCAAAGGAAACATGACATTAATCAGATAAAAACAAATGGGAAGAACAAATATTCATTTGAAATAAATATCAATCATTTGAAATAAATTCATCGTGGACCATATTGCATTAAATCATATTCAAGGTAGTAAAGATATAGAACATATAGAACCGTCTACTTAGTTTTAAGAACGCATCTACACAAGATTTTATTCTGCTCGTCCACTGATGTGGCAGAAGCGCTCGTCCACACAAGTCTTTGAACTTGCTAAGTCCTTAGAGAAACTCCGTCCAATGACGTGGCACTATGGACTTCTACTGAATTTTAGTTTGGCACTATGGATGTATACTTGAGTTTCAAGGATAGCATCCGTCTACTGACGTGGCAAGATGGACGTGCTTATTTTCAAGTCTTTGGACTTGCTGTACCTAACAGTTTATTTAGGTATTCATTTATAGCCTCGTCTACTAAAGAAAGTCAGTCTACTTATTGATTAAAATATAAACAGTTTAAATAACCTTTGGACGGGTAATTCTTTGCACGAGTCCAAGCATTGTATACCTTATATATTTTGGATATTCCTGCATAAACTGAACTCACTTGTTAGATCTCAACTAACACTTTGCTAAGCAAATTTAATCCTTTTGTTAGCATCCAAACTTAGAGATTATTAAATCCAAAGCCACTTTGTTTCCAACAATCTCCCCCTTTTTGATGATGACAAAAACTGATTAAATTTAAATAGCAAAGTCGAAGATAGCTTGCAAGGCTCCCCCTAAGACAAAGCATTCAAATACTTAAGCAGACTTATAAACTAACAGATAGGTACAAACACTTATCATTCTTAGAATCTATATAAACACAAGTATCAGAGCAATTTAAACATAAGTAAAGGAGAGCAATTTATCAAGTAGAAGAGAATGTGCAAATGCAAACACATAAGAGCTTTTCAACAAGAGACTTTATATATATAATTCTCTTTCCTTTCTTTTCTCCCCCTTTTTGTCATCATTCAAAAACGTAAAAAGGAGAGGATCATCACTGTCAGCAAAACAAATAAGAAAGAAAAGATTTAGGTAGAAGGAGGTGGTGGAGGGGGTTGGTTTGGATTTTGATTTTTCTGAAATTCCATTAATAAGGCCAGCATTTGAGTCACCATAGCATTTGTAGGGGCCAAGGTATCTTGAACTTGCTTTTGTATTCTTTCCTCAATCTGTTATGCCACCTGCTCTGTTTTCTCTTCAACTATCTTACCAACCTTATCATCAACAATCCTTCCAATGATGTCCTCAAGATTCGGTGGCAAGGATAATTGTGTTGAGCTCTCAACAGAGTCTGAGATAGTGTATTGAGCTTGGTCTGGTGGATGAATCATAGCAAGAGCTAATGGTTGAGAAGATATCTTAGCAGACTCGGTACCTTGCTTAGAAGCACATATCTCATCAGACTGCTCTGTCATAGTTGGCTCAACATTAGCAACAGCAACTGCATCAGCTAAGGGAGTGGAAGGTTCAGAAGCAGGTTTTGAGAAGATTTCTACATTCAGCTCAGGGCCTTCTACAACTAATTCTTCTGTTGTATGCTCAGAGGATGAGGTTGAAGCTGAGGAAAAAGCATATTGTAGAACTGGCTCAGGGATGTCCTTTGCCCAATGAATTGGATTAGGAATTTCCACATCATGGCTGGTTATTGGTAGGCCCCACAGATCCTTGAAGATCAGATATCTAACACTAGAGAGTCCACATCTAGCTTTGAATTTTGGAGTTTTCTTCTTCTCTTCAGCAGTCGGGCCAGAAGTGGAGGCTTCTCTGGTGCAGTGAATCAAGTGGGATTGTCAGAAAGCTCCTGCATAGTTAGCCTCAATGACCATCTCAACTGGCAAGGATTGAATGTAATCCATCTGTGAGTGGTCAAAGGGTTCAGAATTGAGATCCAACATAATGTCTTCAACTACTGGCATCTTTCCTTTGTGCCTTGGATGCTTCCTGTCCTTGTCATTGTTTAGATCAATCATTGACAACCTATGACAGATCTTGTTGGGCTTGAATCCAACATTTGTAGAAGTGGAGTGTCTTAACCAGGTTGTAGGGACAAATCGTGTAGCTCTGTCTGCTCTGAAGTGGCTGAATTCTCATTTCAGCATCTCATACATGAGTGTTGTAACACCCGGGTGCCGACAAGGGCGGGGAGTGGTCGCTGGTGCAAGAAGGCACGGATAAGGAGCGGTTCCTGGCAGGCTTCTAGGCATAGGGACACATGAATGAACTGATTACACACCCGAATGAGAGGGATCCTGAGACTGTGTAGGTATGAGACTATACAGTTGAGGAAGGCTTATATGAATTGATTGGTACTACCTATACCAGCAAGATGCATCTTCTTTTCGGTAACCCATCACTTAAGAACTCCACAGTTAAGCGAGCTTGACTTGGAGCAATTCTGGGATGGGTGACCTCCTGGGAAGTTTTCCCGAGAAGCGTGTGAGTGAGGACAAAGCACGCTGAAAAGACCCGTGTTGGTTTGTGGGGACAGTCGTCAATCCATAAAGCAGGCAGGGATGTTACAAATGGTATCAGAGCGGCACCTCTCCCAGTACGGTGTGGTTCGGGGATGAACCAAGCTGAAGCTGGTGGGTATGTAACACCCAGGTGCCGACGAGGACGGGGAGTGGTCACCGATGCAAGAAGGCACGAACAAGGAGCGGCTCCTGGCAGGCTTCTAGGCGGAGGGACACATGAATGAATCGACTACACACCCGAATGAGAGGGATCCTGAGACTGTGTAGGTATGAGACTATACAGTTGACGAAGGCTTATATGAATTGATTGGTACTACCTATACCAGCAAGATGCATCTTCTTTTCGGTAACCCATCACTTAAGAATTCCACAGTTAAGTGAGCTTGACTTGGAGCAATTCTGGGATGGGTGACCTCCTGGAAAGTTTTCCCGGGATGTGTGTGAGTGAGGACAAAGCACACTGAAAAGACCCGTGTTGGTTTGTGGGGACAGTCGTCAATCCATAAAGCAGCCAGGGATGTTACAATTGGTATCAAAGTGGCACCTCTCCCAGTACGGTGTGGTTCGGGGACGAACCAAGCTGAAGCTGGTGGGCATGTAACACCCGGGTGCCGATGAGGGCGGGGAGTGGTCGCCGATGCAAGAAGGCACGGACAAGGAGCGGCTCCTGGCAGGCTTCTAGGCGGAGGGACGCATGAATGAACCGATTACACACCCGAATGAGAGGGATCCTGAGACTGTGTAGGTATAAGACTATACAGTTGAGGAAGGCTTATATGAATTTATTGGTACTACCTATACCAGCAAGATGCATCTTCTTTTCGGTAACCCATCACTTAAAAACTTCATAGTTAAGCGAGCTTGACTTGGAGCAATTCTGGGATGGGTGACCTCCTGGGAAGTTTTCCCGGGAAGCGTGTGAGTGAGGACAAAGCACGCTGAAAAGACCCGTGTTGGTTTGTGGGGACAGTCGTCAATCCATAAAGCAGCCAGGGTTGTTACACTTGTGTCCACAAACTGGTCAACAACAGCGCCATATATTCTTGGATGTTTGAAAGTCATCCATTTTGTAGTCTGATCCATGACAAAAGGAATTTTCCTGAAGGATCTGGCTCTTTTCTCAAGAACACTCCCAAGATTCTTCTTGCTTGGATCAATATGCCAGTCAGATATGATAATTCTTTCTACTCCATTAGTGAATGGTTTAAGGGGTGGAAGTTTCACTAGGTTGGGGTAGATTTTTTTGGTAGGGAAACTCTGTTGGGGAAGGTGGATGAGGAGAGGTCCATGTTCATTGAACATTTGGGAAGGGAATGGGCCAGTTGGAGTGTGGGGTTCAGGATTGACCCAGTATGGATAGATGCTGAGGGGTTCATACTTGTACTCAGCCAGGGGATACCATTTTGTTAGAATGAGTTCCGGTTCTTGTGGAATGGTGTGGAAAAGTATTTTCCATTCTCTTTGTACCCAATTTTCAGATTTGTTAGCATAGAGAGTGGAAGAGGGAATTATGGGTGGAAACAAGGTTTTCAAGGGTTTAGGAAAAGGGGCTCCAATGATAATGCTATTATCTATATGTGTTAGTGGTGAGGATGGTGATTGTGGCAGGGTAGGAACATAAAAATCATTCACATCATGTGGAGCAGAGATATTATCATCCTGAGTCCTCAAATTAGATACCAATTCATCTAATGCTAACCTAACGGGGTCATCAGTAGAGATTACTACCTCAGAAGCCAAAGTTGTTCTAGCCTTTTTTGTTGGTTGCCTCTTCTTCTTGGCAATTGGACCAGCAACAACATCAGCTTGTTTTTCTAGAATGGCAGTACTAGGAAGTTCATCATCGTCTTCTTCTTCGGACATAATGACTTTCCTTGCCCTTTTGGGTGCAGGTGGAAGAGTAGCACCAGAGGATACAGAGGTGACAGATCCTCTAGTAGTCCTCTTGGGAATAGGTTTCCTTACAACCATAGTCTTTCCCTTGATTCCTTTCTTTAAACCAAGAATTGCAGCATTGTTGGCCTCAAGTGACTATTCCTTAATCTTCATTTTCTCTTCAAGCTTTGCCAACTCCACTTGCTTGTAAGTGCTGAGTTGCATGCCATTGAGATTAACTCGGCTAAACTCAACAGCTTGCAATCCTTTCTTATGAAGGAGTCTTTCTTTGCACTTAGAATATCATACACGCCTTGCTGCTTGAGAATTTTTGACAGAAGATGAGTGAAAGTAATGTGAGAAGCAGATTCTCTGTTGGTAATGGCATCCTTGAAGCGATGAAATAGAATCCAGGGTAGGTTAATCTTGGTTTCAAAAACCAGATGGCAAAGGCAGAACTTGTGAAGAGCTGATAAATTGTCCTTAGAGCCAATCTTATGCAGCACCACCTTGTTCAAAATCTGGTGAAGAATCCTGATATGATCTTTCATCTCAGATGATTTCCAAGAATGAGTTCTCACACTGTCTTGCCTTATAAGGGTAACAGTAATTGTCTCTGGACCACTTAGGTCTTCTTCCCAGTTTTCAGTGAAGACCAATCCTTCTTGAGCACACGTAATCGCATCATAGATGTTTTCTCTGATACTATCACTTTCCTTCCTAGCACGAATCCAACAATTTTTGTTTCAGAGATCTTTGGTCTCCTCCAGAATTCCCTTATCAAGTCTGGATATACTGAGACCTTTTCCAGAAAGATTCCATCCCATCCAGCAGCGTTAATGAACTTACTCACATCCAAATTGTATTCTTGTAGAATTCCAAAGTAGAAGTGATGTTCCACAGATATGGACATAGTGTCTGTTGCAAAAGTAGGCATGGGAGCAGTGGTTGAAGCCATTGTTGAGTAAGAAGAGTTTTGGAAGATCAAGGGAGACAGAGAGTTCGAAAGATTGAGAGAGAGGTTGATAAGGATGAAGAGATGCAAATAGATTTTCAGAGGGAAAGGAGTTACTTTTTAAAGATTTCTGAAAACCAACAGTTTCCAAAAAATAATGACAAGACATGTCATTAAGTGTAAAACGACGTTGGTAATCTTGGGACCGTAAAAAGTTACGATGGGATTGAAGAGGGTAGCTGACTCAGCAAGGAAAGAGATGCTTTTTATATAAATGTGTTCAAGAACAAATTAATATAAGCAATAAGTGTGTGCATAGACGAGTCCACACAAGACTAAGAGTGGACGCGTAAAGACATATGTAGTGGACATGTAAATTTTACTTGCTCTGGACATCATGACTCGTGGACGTGCAGAGAAAACATGCAATGGACGACCAAATTAACAATAAATATACTATTTCAGTCCACATACAACATGTTCAAATGCTTTCTTACAAAGATAAATCTGTCCTCGGTAAGAGGTTTCGTGAAGATATCTGCCCATTGGTGGTCAGTATCTACAAATTGAACATCAAACACACCTTTTTTCAAATAATCCCTAATAAAGTGATGTTTGACTTCTATATGCTTAGCTCTAGAATGCAATATTGGATTCTTAGATAAATTGATTGTAGCTGTATTATCATATATTAGTGGAATACTACTTACAAATACATTGTAGTCCTCCAATTGATGTTTGATCCATAGAAGTTGTGAGCAACGGCTTGCAGCTGATATGTACTCTGCTTCAACAGTTGATAGAGCAATGGTACTTTGCCTTTTGCTTGACCATGATACTAGGCTAGCTCCAATGAAGTGACATCCTCCACTGATGCTTTTTCTTTCAATTCTATCTCCAGCATAGTCAGCATCACAAAAACCAACTAATCTGTAATCATCATTTTTCTTAATGCACAAGCCCAGATTAGTAGTACCTTTTAAATATATAAATATTCTCTTAACTGCTGAGAGATGAGACTCTCTAGGATCAGATTGAAAACGAGCACATAAGCAAACACTGAACATTATATCAGGCCTAGAGGCAGTCAGATATAAAAGAGATCCTATCATACCTCTATATACCTTCTGGTCTACCTTTTTCTCTTTATCATCTTTGTTCAGTATTGAAGTGGGAAGCATAGGAGTATTCATTGGTTTCAATCATCCATCTTAAACCTCTTTAGAAGTTCCTTTGTATACTTAGTTTGATGGATGTACACTTCGTCCATAGACTGTTTAACTTGAAGTCCAAGGAAGAATTTGAGTTCTCCCATCATGCTCATTTCAAATTCTTTTTGCATTAACTTAGAGAATTCCTTGCACAGAGATTCATTAGTAGCACCGAAAATGATATCATCAACATAAATCTGTACTATAATGAAATCTGACTTCATAGACTTTCTAAATAGAGTTGTGTCTACTTTTCCTCTGTTAAAACCACTTTCCGTTAGAAACGAACTTAACCTATCGTACCAAGCTCTAGGAGCTTGTTTAAGTCCATACAGTGCTTTCTTAAGCTTATAAACATGTTCAAGGTGATTTGTATTTTCAAACCTTGGAGGTTTCATGACATATACTTCTTCATTAATAAATCCATTTAAGAAGGCACTTTTAACATCCATTTGAAAAAGCATAAAGCTATGATGTGCAGTGTAACATCCCTGGATGCTTTATGGATTGACGACCGTCCACACAAACCAACACAGACCTTTTTAGTGTGCTTTGTCCTCACTCACACGCTTCCTGGGAAAACTTCCCAGGAGGTCACCCATCCCATAATTGCTCCAAGTCAAGCACGCTTAATTGTGGAGTTCTTAAGTGATGGGCTCCCAAAAAGAAGATGCATCTTGTTAGTATAAGTAGTACCAATCAATTCCTTTAAGCCTTCCTTAATCAGACAGATCACATACCCGGAATCTCTCAACTTTGCAGTCACATACCTACAGTCTCAGGATCCCTCTCGTTCCGATGTGAAACCGGTTCGTTCATGTGTCCCTCCGCCTAGAAGCCTGCCAGGAGCCGTTCCTTGTTCGTGCTCTCTTTGCACCGGCGACCACTCCCCGTCCTCGTCAGCACCCGGGTGTTACATGCCCACGGTTCCCCGAACCACATCGTCTTGGGAGAGGTGCGTCGATACCATTTGTAACACCCCGCTGCTTTATGGATTGATGACTGTCCCACAAACCAACACGGGCCTTTTCGTGCTTTGTCTCACTCACATGCTTCCGGAAAAGTTCCCGGGGTCACCCATCCTAGAATTGCTCCAAGTCAGCACGCTTAACGTGGAGTTCTTAAGTGATGGGCTCGAAAGAAGATGATCTTGTTAGTATAAGTAGTACCATCAATTCCTTTGCCTTCCTTAATCGTCAGTCCCATACATGTACAGGATCGGAATCTCTCAACTTTGCGGTCACATACCTACCCTCGCCTCTCGTTCGGTGTGAAATCGGTTCGTTCATGTGTCCCTCCGCCTAGCCTGTTCTGCCCTTTGCACCGGCGACCACTCCCCCGCCTCGCAAGCACTCCGGGTGTTACATGCCCACTTCCCCCTGAACCACACCGTACTGGGAGAGGTGCCGCTCTGATACCATTTGTAACATCCCTGGCTGCTTTATGGATTGACGACTGTTCACACAAACCAGCACGAGCCTTTTTTAGTGTGCTTTGTCCTCACTCACACGCTTCCTGGGAAAACTTCCCAGGAGGTCACCCATCCCAGAATTGTTCCAAGTCAAGCACGCTTAACTGTGGAGTTCTTAAGTGATGGGCTCCCGAAAAGAAGATGCATCTTGTTAGTATAAGTAGTACCAATCAATTCCTTTAAGCCTTCCTTAACTGTACAGTCTCATACCTGTATAGGATCGGAGTCTCTCAACTTTACAGTCACATACCTACAGTCTTAGGATCCCTCTCGTTCCGGTGTGAAATCGGTTCGTTTATGTGTCCCTCCGCCTAGAAGCCTGTCAGGAGCCGCTCCTTGTCCGTGCTCTCTTTGCACCGGCGACCACTCCCCGTCCTCGTCAGCACCCGGGTGTTACATGCAGCAAACGATATTAAAATTCTTATAGCTTCTATCCTAGCAACCGGTGCAAAAGTTTCAGTGTAGTCTATACCTTCTTCTTGAGAGTAGCCTCGAGCAAGAAGTCTTGCCTTGTTTCTCACAACCTTACCATCTTCATCAAGTTTGTTTCTCTAAACCCACTTTGTTCCAATGACTGACTTGTCTTCATGCAGGGGAACAAGCTTCCAGACTTCACTTCTCTCAAACTAATTTATCTCTTCTTGCATAGCAAGAATCCATCCTTCGTCCTATAGAGCTTTGTCCACTATTTTCGGTTCACATTCAGAGACAAGAGCAGAATCACTTTGTTCTCTAAAGGTTGACCTAGTTCTTAGCTTGTCATTGGGGTCACCAATGATTTGATCTTGAGGATGGTAGTTTCTGAAATACCAAGATTTCTGAGCATTTTCCTGTTGAGAGATAGACATTTCTGGTTGTTGTTGAGAAGTGTCGTCTACTTGGATATCAGACTTGATTTCTAGCTTCTCTCCTGGGATATTTAGATCAAGATCTGCAAAAGCTTCATCTAGCTCTGATAGTTTCTTATCAGGCTGTTTGTCATCAAATTTTACATGAATACATTCCTATACAACTAGAGTTTTAGAATTATAAACTCTAAAGCCTTTTGAAGTTTCAGAAAATCCTAGAAGGATTCCATTATCTACTTTAGCATCATATTTACCAAGTTGATCTTTTGTATTCAAAATATAACATTTACATCCGAAAGGGTGGAAATATGAAATGTTGGGTTTTCTACCTTTCCACAATTCATAAGGAGTCTTATTCAGAATTGGTCTAATGTATATTCTGTTCTGAATGTAGCAGGCAGTGTTCATAGCTTCAGCCCAGAAGTGCTTAGGGACAGAATTGTCATTAAGCATAGTCCTAGCCATCTCTTGAAGAGATCTGTTCTTTCTCTCTACCACACCATTTTGCTGTGGTGTTCTTGGTATTGAGAAGTTGTGTTGAATACCACCTTCTTCACAAAACTCATGGAATAGCTCATTGACAAATTCTCCCCCATGATCACTTCTATTAAAGCTATACACATGCCTTTTACATTCTGTACACGTTTGCAGAATACAGAAAAGACCTTGAATGACTCATCCTTGTGAGCAAGGAACATAACCCATGCCCATCTAGTGTAGTCGTCTACTATGACAAGACCATATTTCTTACCACTGACAGAGGCAGTCCTTGTTGGACCAAAGAGATCAAGGTGTAGCAATTCTAGTGGTCTGTTGGTACTAACAACATTCTTAGATTCAAAGGAACCTTTGACTTGTTTTCCCTTCTAACATGCATCACAGAGCATCAGATTTAAAACTAAGGTTTGGGAGACCTCTTACAAGGTTATGCTTTTTCAGTTTTGAGATAAATCTCAAACTAGCATGACCCAACCTTTTGTTCCAAATCCATCGTTCATCCTCAATGGACACTAGACATGACACACTTTGATTTGAGAGGTCCTCTAAGTCATTCTTATACAGATTGTTTTGCCTCAGGGCAGTGAATAAGAGTGATCCATCAGCTTTCTTGACAGAACACATATTCTTATTAAATGAAACAGCAAACCCACTATCACATAATTGACTAATGCCAAGCAGATTGTGTTTAAGACCATTTACTAACAGAACATTATCAATGGAGGGAAAATGATGTTTACCAATTTACCTATACCAATGATCTTTCCTTTTTGGTTTCATCCAAAAGTGACCCAGCCACCATCTTTGGGTCTAAGGTCTTGGAACATAACCTTTCTCCTATCATGTGTCGTGAGCACCCACTGTCCAAGTACCAGGACTTTAGTTTCTTTCCTGTTGTTAAGAAGATCTGCAATAGGGATTATCTTATCTTTAGGTACCCAAATTGACTTGGCTCCTTTCTTGTTAGTGATCATAGGCCGTGAATGCTTTGCATGCTTGTTATGTATGCATTTAGATGACACATGCCCACTTTTTCCACATACTTTGCAGTAAGTATTGGAAGGGCTTGGTTTTGACTTAGTGTACTGTGGACGGACTTTAGAGGCCTTATATTGTGTATGAACTTTTGGTTTATTCAGAGATGCATCTTGCTTCTCTTTATCATAACCAATGCCAGATTTGTCACGTGGTGATCTAGAATATCTTAATATAAGGTTTAATTTATCTGAGCTACCAACCAGTTTTGACAGAGAGTCTGTCAAGTATGTCACATCTTGTTTCAGTTCTTCAACCTCACAAGAGCTATTAGACTTACACTTAGTCTTGTCAGCCAGACTAACATTGTTTGATTTTAATGTTTCATTCTCATCCTTAAGGTTTTGATCTACTGTGCAGGCCTTATCATAATCTCTTGAAAGTTTAATAAACTTCTTTTTGAGACTCTTATACTCTTTAGACAGTATGCATGATTTATGCAGCAATTCATCAAAAACAGTTTGAAGAGTAGATAAATCAGATTCTATTACCTGAGCATTAGTGGATTCACTTTCTGATGCAGTGTTAGTCGTGAAGCAAATGTTTGCTTCTTCTCCTTCTTCATCTGAAGAAGACATGTCAAGATCCTCCCATGTAGCCATCAAGCATTTCTTCTTTTTGAAGAATTTCTTTTTCTCCTTTAGCTCTGGGCAGTCAGCTTTGAAATGTCCTGGTTTCTTACATTCAAAGCACAGGGGTGGACCTTTCTCCTTGGAATCTGACTTCTCCTTGGAGAATTTTTTGTTGAACTGCTTCCTTCTGAATTCACCTTTCTTTCTCCACATGTGTTGGATTTTTCTGGAGATGAAATATAGTTCATCCTCATCTGAGTCATCTTCGTTATTTGATGAATCAGCTTCATCTGAGGACTCAGCAGCTTTAAACATCTTTGAGGAACTAGTGTTCTTGGCCTTTAAGGCAATGGACTTTCCTTTTCTGGAGTTTTCCACTTCATTAAGTTCAAGTTCATGAACTTTTAATGACCCCAGAAGCCCTTCCAGAGAAAGAGTATTCAGATTCTTTGCTTCCTAGATAGCAGTTACCTTAGGTCTCCACTGCTTTAAGAGATTTCTCAAAAAATTTCTCACATGATCTTTATTTTCATAGACCTTTCCAAGAGACCTGAGACTGTTGGTGATTGTTTGGAATCTTCCAAACATCTGGTCTATAGTTTCATGATCAGCCATCTTGAATAGCTCATACTAGTGAACCAGCATGCTTATCTTTGATTCCTTCACTTGTGAGGAACCTTTATGAGCTAGTGCAAGAGTATCCCAGATTTCTTTATCTGTGTTGCAAATATGAACCTTGTCATGCTCAGATCTGGTGATAGCACACATGAGATAGTGCTAAGCTTTCAAGTTTAGTTGATGTTGGCCTTTCTGCTCTTGAGTCCATTCAGCTCTAGGCACTGCAGCTCTAGCTTTACTCCTTGGCTTAGTGTATCCATTTTCTATTAGTTCCCAGATGTCAGCATTCTGTGCATCCAAGAATGTCATCATCCTCCTTTCCAATAATCATAATCAGTTCCATCAAAGAGAGGGGGTCTGTTGATAGCTTGTCCTTCTGCATCCATGATTGTAGGATCGTACTGTCTAAGAACTTGTTAGATGCTCAACCCTATTAAGGCTGAGCTCTGATACCAACTAAAGTTGGCACAGGCAAACACAAGAAGGGGGTTGAATTGTGTTTGTTAATTATTTTCGCAAATACCCTTTTTTGAAAAACTTTTTCACAAGAAGAAGATAAAGAGATTAAGCACACAAGAAATCATTTTTAAAAGATTAACAAAGCCAAAATAAAATCCCACAGTTAGTAAAAATAAATAAAACTGTAAACGATAAGGGATAGAAAATTCACTCAGGTATTTTATCCTGGTTCACTCTTTTCCAACCAAGAGCTACGTCTAGTCCCTTCTACTTGAAGGATTTTCTCCACTATTTCCAAATAGGTTTTACAACAAGTACTCTTCACCTCTCCAGGCTACAAGTATTGCTTTCTTCCCAAGCCTCTTCAGGCTCTAATAAAATCACAGAGATTTTTCTAAGATCTTTCTAACTCACTATATGTGAGGGTATGAAGGTTTAAGATCTACTGAATATTTTTACAAATATTCAACCCTTAAGAAATACAGACTTTTACTTTACGACAAGAACATCAGCTTGAATATCTTGTAATTGAACAAATGGCAAAAGTTTTTCTAGCAAGATTGTGCAGGCAAAGGTTCTATCTTCAGTATCTGAAGTCTTCAATTTATAGTGACATTCTTCTTCTCTTGTAAATCTTCAACGGTTACTTTGAATAATCCCGTTTAGAGATAACATTAAATGCATGATATCCGTTGTGACTGAGAGCTTGATTTTGGCCATGTTGAAAAGCATCCTTGGTTATCAGAAAATCACAAAATGGAGGCTCACTGTTCTGAGCAATCGTACCTTAAAAACTTTCTTTCCTCCTTTGTGTATAACCCAGCTTTTGTCCAGCAAAAAGATGTCATCGTACAAATCGTTTTGCAATTTCAATTGTACTATTTGCTTTTTGTATTTCCTTGATAGTACTATGAATTTTCTCAAAGGAAACATGACATTAATCGGATAAAAACAAATGGGAAGAACAAATATTCATTTGAAATAAATATTAATCATTTGAAATAAATTCATCGTGGACCAGATTGCATTAAATCATATTCAAGGTAGTAAAGATATAAAACATATAGAACCGTCTACTTAGTTTTAAGAACGCATCTACACAAGATTTTATTCTGCTCGTCCACTGATGTGGCAGAAGCGCTCGTCCACACAAGTCTTTGGACTTGCTAAGTCCTAAGAGAAACTCCGTCCAATGACATGGCATTATGGACTTCTACTGAATTTTAGTTTGGCACTATGGATGTATACTTGAGTTTCAAGGATAGCACTCGTCTGCTGACGTGGCAAGATGGACGTGCTTATTTTCAAGCCTTTGGACTTGCTGTACCTAACAGTTTATTTAGGTATTCATTTATAGCCTCGTCTACTAAAGAAAGTCAGTCTACTTATTGATTAAAATATAAACAGTTTAAATAACCTTTGGACGGGTAATTCTTTGCACGAATCCAAGCATTGTATACCTTATATTATTTTGGATATTCGTGCATAAAGTGAACTCACTTGTTAGTTCTCAACTAACACTTTACCAAGCAAATTTAATCCTTTTGTTAGCATCAAAACTTAGAGATTATTAAATTCAAAACCACTTTGGTTCCAACATCTCACACTACAAAAAAACACGACTTACCGACGGAAAAAACCCGTCGGAAATGAAGAAATTCCGTCGGAAAACTACATTACCGACGGACTTTCCGACGGACACGGTTCCATCGATAATAGACGCATAGGAAAGCGTTTCCGACGGATCTAGTTCGTCCGTCGAAAATTTCCGATGGCTTTAACCGTGAGAAAACTTGCCACACAACCCTTAATTACCGACGGATATTCCGTCGGTAACTCTCTGTGGATGTTACCGATGGAAAATTCCGTCGGAAAAAGTAACCAACGGTTACCGACGGAAATATCCGTCGGAAACAAGGTTTTTTCTATTTTTAAATTATTTTTTATTTATTTTGTTTTAAATTAATTATTAATTATGAATTATTTTTATTAAAATTTATATATTCAATATTAAATATTTTATTAATTATTATTTTATTTTATTTAATTATATTTTATTTATTAATTATTATTATAATTTATTTATTAGTTTATATTTTATTATAATTAATTATAATTTAATTATTATATTTTATTTTAATTACATATTATTATATTATCAATTACAAAACAAAATTGAAATTAAAAATAAAATTTAAAAAGCAATTAAATTAAAATTAATTTAAAATAAAAACAAACTTAACATATAATCCATAAATAAAATATCTGTCTATCTACAAAACTTTACTACACCTATAACTATCCTAATACCCATCACCATAATATCCGTCATCGTCGTTCTGTCAGGGGGAGTCTGCCGGCGTCACTTGACCATCAAGCTGCGGCTCAATAGATAGATCGTCATCATGCGACTGCGGTGGTGGATCAATAGTAGTCGTGGAGGGCTGGGGCTGGGGCTGGGGCTGGGCCTGGTTGGCATGGAGGACCCCCTGCAGAGCGTTGCGCCTGTCTGGTGGGAGGAAATCGAGCACGGTGGTCATTATCGTAGAGAATATCTCCATCTGCTGCATGATGCGCTCGTTCGTCTCCCTCTGTTGCTACACCTCTTGCCTCGGTTGCTGCACCTCCTCCGTGTCCTGTGAGCTGGAGGATGTAGGCTCCCTAATGGTCAAGCTCGGCGTCGACCCCCGACGGATCGACCTGGATAGGGTCGCAGTACCGTAAATCTGTCCCTTGTTCTTCCCGCTCGTCACATCCATCTAGACCTGGGTCTGTAGTCTCTCAACCTCGGCGGGGTCCAACTGAGAAGGATCTGAGGCACAAAGCAGGAGGCAACCTCAGATGCTACCTGACTAAACCTGGCGTTGTACTCTGCCTGCGATAAATACATTACAATCAATATTTATTAAACTATATATATATATATAATTACCAATAGTTTAAATATAAAAAACACTTTAGCTCACCACTGTCTACCTCGACCTCTCATCAACAAACTCGCCGGTGTCCGAGCTAATATGTGTCTGCTCAAAGACCGTAGAGACATCAATGGACTGAGCTAGTTCTCCTGCCTGCAACCGACACACCAATAAAATCAATTAGTTATCAAACAAATTTTTAATAGAAATATACAGTTTATAAATAATGTTATTTATATATGCATACCATGTAAATGTCATGTTCCACGTGGCTAATAGAACCACCAGTTTACATGCTCCCACCCTTCTTGGAAGCCCGATTTCTCTTCGTCTGTTCACACTGCAGCTTGTAAGCTGGAGTGTCCCAATATGCACACATTTGGGCCCAGATGTTAGGCCAGATGTAATCCGGACGTATTCGGCTCTCCCTATGCTCTCGGAGCATGTCCCTCAGTCGAGCAGCTGCTCGGTCGTCAAAGATAGCACGTATCTCTGACGTATGCTCCGATAACCAGCGCATAAGCTCCTGTTAACAAAGAAAAAAATATTAATAACATTATACAAAAAAATATATATAATAAAGGGAATAGTGTAGTATAGGTAAGGGATGATGTAGTATGGATCGGTGAGGGTATAGAATGGGTGGGGGATGGTGTAGAATGGGTGGGGGAGGCTCTTGTAGGTGGCGATAGGGTAGGTGCGGTAGGGATGGGGGTGGGTGCGGAGGGACCTCCCGGAATGCGAGCAACCACCTGGGACTTCATGGTGTATCGTCCCCACTTAGCCTTCCCCTTCCCCTTATCACTGCTAGGCGGTGGGGGGGCGAGGCGGCTATCCTCCTGATGCTGACATATCTATTTTTATAGCACAATTACAAATCAGTGTAAAAATAATAAATAATCGACATTTAACAGTCTAATCTAAGCAAATATTTTTTATAGAACAATATTTGTCAAGTCTTACATTTAATTGCATAAGCAAATATTTAAAATACAATAAAAATAACATAATAGTAAACTTCCTATTCAGACTCGGTATCGTCATCTGATTGTAAGTCTGACTCTTCTTCTTCTTGCATTGAGTCATCACTTTGGATTTCTTCCTCTGATGATGCATGCATGGATGCTTGATTACCAATGACCACTTCTTCTCCTTCATTTGTAGATCCCAACATGCCAGTAATACGCTCGACCTCAATTACTTCATTGACATGTGATGATTCATCCGCCTGGAATGGTGTCTCATCCTCTGCATCATCGATTTCTATGCGACCCCTAGGCTTGGTAGTGACTGCAACACACCAACCTCGTTTGTCTGTTCTCATTGCTGGATAAGGGACATAATAAACTTGTTTTGTATTCTGAGCAATTATAAATGGATCAAACTGTTGATATCTTCTATCCATACGAATGTCCACAGTTCCATACTTGGGATCCACTTGTGTGCCTGTCCTCGATGGATCAAACCAGTTATAATAAAATATGACTACTTTTTTAGGATAAGTAGTAGTATTGTATTGTAACTCGTATATGTGTTTTATGACCCCATAAAAATCACCGGTACCTTCACCCTGTACGATAACCCCGCTATTAATTGTCTTTTTGCCCGCGTTCCATTCATCTGTGTGGAATTTGTACCCATTAACAAAGTATGTATGCCATGATCTAACACAGCTATAGGGCTCATACGCTAAATCTCTCAAGTGCTGATTAGTCACGCTTAGCGGTTGTTGATACACCTACGAATAGGTAAGTCATATTAAATAATTACTTTTTTCAAGAGGAAAAATTAAGCTTAATATAGTATTTGCATCGTTATATTACACTTGTTGCTTGAACCATTCAAGAAAATCTGCATGTGTACGAGCAGAACCATCTTGTTCACTTAATTGATTAATTTGAAGGAACACACTGACAGATAAAATGTGTACTATGTGTTAAAGGAGAAATTATAATTACATGTGATACATTATTTCAAAAATAGGTCGTTAAGACTTACTCATGGTATGGTTTCACCTCTGTGCAATTTATCAAGACATGAATATGGGCCGATGCATACTCCTCACCAGTTAACCAGTAAGTAAGCTCCTTGCCAGCATGACGGTCAGGAAGGTTAAATACGGATAGCATATAAGGATACCCTGCATTATCAGCATCTACCTCGTTCCTAACATGTCTTGGTGCCAACATAAAGTTTTTGAAATTGTGGGAACAGAAATAGTTTGTCTCACGGTGTAAGTAAGACGCACAGATTGATCATTCCACCCTAGCCTTGTTTTTAACTGATCGTTTAGAGTCGCCAATGAATCTAAGTAATAAAAAACATCGGTGACAAGGCATTATTCAATGGTCGCTAATTATTTAAATGTCAAAATATAATAAAATTACCTTCAAATGGATACACCCACCTATATTGTACTGATCCACCAAGCCTCGCTTCATATGCAAGATGGACAGGGAGATGTTCCATTGTGTCAAAAAATCCTGGGGGAAAAACCCTCTCCATTTTGCACAGAATTATTGGAATGTTTTCTTCCATCTTCGTCAGACCATCCGCTCTTAAAGTTGCAGAGCATATATCTTTAAAGAAATGACAGATTTCTGTAAGCGGGTTCGAAACATACTGGGGCAGCGAGCCGAAAGCAAAAGGAAGCAAACACTCCATGAATACATGACAATCATGACTTTTCACCCCATAAAGCTTCCCTGTTCTTACATCAGCACATCGTGCCAAATTAGAGGAATAACCATCAGGGGTCCTAAGGTCATTTAACCACCGACAAATTGACTTCGCTTCATCGGCGGTTAGAGTGTAACAAGCTTTTGGTTTGACCACTTTTCTATTAGGCGACGGCTTCTGCTCCAAATCCTTTCATCTGCAGTACAGAGCTATGTCCATCCTTGTCTTCTCATTATCATTCGTCTTGCCAGACACATTCATAATAGTGTTAAAAATGTTGTCAAAGAAATTCTTCTCAATATGCATCACATCAAGGCTATGTCTTAACAGATTATCCTTCCAGTACGGTAGTTCCCAAAAAATACTTTGTTTTGTCCAGTTATGCCATTCTCCATACCCGGGTAATTTTGACACACCTGCTTCAGTGACTTTAGGAAGATCTCTAACCCAACCCCATATTTGTTCAGGAGTCAACAAAGGCGGTGGACCTTCCTCTTCTGTCTGATTCTTTTTGAATGCTCGGACGTTTCTTCGGAAGGGGTGGTCAGGATCTAAGAACGGACGATGAGAATCAAACCAGGAACTTTTGCCACCATATCTGAGGGCAAAAGCCTTTCCATGTTCCATGCAATACGGGCACGCCAATTTACCGTGGGTCCCCCAACCAAAGAGCGTGCCATATGTAGGAAAATCATTGATAGTCCACATCAGTGATCCCCTCATCATAAAGTTTAGCTTCTTTGAAACGTCATAAGTCAACACACCATCCCACAACTTCTTCATATCATCGATCAGAGGCTGCAAATATACATCTATCCCAGTCTTCGGATTAGATGGTCTCGGTATGAGACAAGTCAGAAACATATATGGTTTTGACATGCATATCTCGGGAGGAAGATTGTACGGTGTAACAATTACTGGTCAACATGAATATGGCGAGGCTGACGCCTGAATGTACGGGGTAAAACCATCTGAACACAGCCCAAGTCTCACATTGCGAGGATCTGCTGCAAATTCAGGATGAACCCGATCGATGTGCTTCCAAGCTTCACCATCAAAAATGTGGCGTATGACGCCCGGATTTCTTCTATTTTCATTATGCCACCTCATTTGTCCCGCAGTTTGCGTTGATGCAAACAGTCTCTGTAACCTTGGAATTATTGGCAGATAGAACATTAACTTCGCAGGAACTGGTTTCCTCTTACTATGGTCACTACTTTGAACGTGGTACCTGGGTGTCTGACAAAATTTACATTCTTCCAACGCACTGTCATTTGTGCCAGACTGACTTCCATAATATAGCATGCACCCATTTGGACAACAATCAATCATCTTAGCCCCCAAGCCTAGTTTCGACACCAATTGCTTCGCATAAACTTTTTGGCAACAACTCTTTGAAGGGTGTCACACCTTGAAGCATTTTACAAAAGAACTCCAAACACTGCTCTGGGACATTCCAATTGGACTTGCAAGCTAGAAGCCTAACACAAATTGATAATTTTGAATCTGACGCCCCTTCAAACAATGACTTATTTGTCTCTAACAATAGATTGTAGAATCTCTGTGCCGATTCTTTAGGAGGCTCTTCCATGTCATCAGACTCATCCGCCTCTAAATTTTCATGTTGCCCAAGACAATCATTGACCATCATATGCATTGACTGGAGTTGTTCGACATATTCATCATGGTAGCCACTGCCTGATGCACCCATTTCAAGATCGTCACCACCGACTTCATTCAAATCAATATCCGGCAACTCCTCACCATGATCAGTCCATATCCAATAATTAGGCTTGAACCCACGTCAATATAGGTGTAACTTCACATCATCATCACTCAAAAACGTCATACAATTGTACTTTGTGCACGGACATCTAATCCCCCCCCCCCCTGGCATAACCACAATGTTGCTTTGCTTTGGATATAAACTCCTCAACTCCAGCTACAAATGGTTGTTTCAGAAGTCGTCTCCCAGACTCGTTCCTATCATACACCCAACTACGGTTCGAGGGATAATATTCCACCCTTCTGCATTTTCAGATAAATTGAAGTGTTTTTAAACATGATACTATGACCCTGAATCGCTCCCTTTCCTTAAAAGGTGTGACCCTATCCCATTCGAGGAAACACTTTTTCATCACTGTATTATGTTACTCATCACTTCTCATGTCTTATAGCCGACGAAATTTCGGCAGCATCTCCCATCGGTCTCCAAGTACACGACTTGACCACGGTGAAATACCACAATCAAGTATGGACCCGGAGAACAAAAGGAAATGCTTCGACCCGAAAGTTAATCAACTATTTCACAAATGACAATCATTGAGTATCTAGTATATAAGTGGAGAAAAAATTTCTTCCCAAACTGTCCCAATTGGACAATTCAAGATTCACTAAAATGAACGATACCATTACCACGAGTACACATGCTCAATAATATTGAACCTTGAAAGAGAAACTACGGTTTTTCTCAATTACGTATTAAATATATATATATAATATATATATATATATATATATATATATATATATATATATATATATATATACTCTAAGATTAAATAAAACTTTAAGTAACAGAAATAATTTGCATCAAGTTACGTTTGAAATTACTAGCAATCAATCAAACCAATAATTAAGAAACCTCATAAACAAAGCATTAACAAAACAACAACCACTTACTATAATCAAAATTTATTAAATTGTTCGCCACTCTTTTGATTAAATCTTTATTTTTTTATACTATTTTAATTTATTCAATCATTTTTTATTTGATTAATTTATTTATTTTTTATGTTATGTAAATTATTAAGTTATTACATATTTAAGTTTATTATTGTTGAAAAAATAATAATTATAATTATATATTTAACTATTTTCATATTCTATTTTTTACTTATTTAATCGTTAATGTTTTTAATTATTTATTCAATCTAATTTTATTGTTATCCAAATATTTTAAGAGATTTTGTCGTCGACACTTCCCGATGCGTCATGAGCAGATATTCCTGACGCCCCATCAACAGATATTCCGGATACGCCATGTGCCACTATTAACGTATTTGTGAGATGAATATTTTAATTAAGTTATTAATTAATTACACATTTTTTTTATTTAAATAATTAATACATTTTATTATCCGTTAAATACTTAATTCATTATTCCAAATCACGCTTAATTAATCAATGAACATGCCGAATATGCTCCATCACAGCTGTAGGTATGGAGGAAAACGATTTTACAAATTCTCTAATGTTATCTACGCTAAATCTTAGAAACATTAAATTTTGTCGTTACGTTTTTATTATATTAAGGAAATTCATTAAGTTTATCACGCATTTGGTTTTGTAAAAAAAATTATGTATTTGGCAGAAACAAACATAGCACGTTTAATAACTTTACATGCACGTAATACAACTAATTAAATAACAAAAAAAAAACACAAACTAACTTCACACGCACTAGACAGATAATTTTATGATAAATAAATTAAATACATGCACATAATACAACTAATTAAAAGCAATATCATTCACTGAAATAAAATATACCAACAAAGACACGTATAGCACATGTTGTTCAAAGAAAAAATTATAAAACCACAAACAGGAATAAAAGTGTACCGACCGAAGATATAAGGCCGAGGATTGGCAATACGACCGAGCTCATTCTCGTAGGTGGACATTCACCCGAACTCCTATAAAGCCGAAGACTTATTAATACACTCAACACCCGAGGACAACTACTCGGCCCTATTCCGCACCAGACCACGAATGAAGATATCTCGGCCCCGAGCTATCCAGCCGCAACTGACTGGGTCGAATATCTCGCTGGTCCAGATATTAATATCTAACTGCAATAACAGTCTGATCCTAACAAATAGGATCTCGGTAACTGTCTTACTCTGACGGTTACACTGAAAATATCTATAAATAGGGGCTCAACCCCCTCACTCAGAACTACGTTTGCTTTGATTCCCATTTGGATACATAGGAGCAGAATTCACATTCTGTCAAGCTAACTCCAAAACAAACCCACTAAACTTTCTTCGGCCGAGTATCTCTCGTCTGAGATATTTGGACGGAACAAAAAGATTTAATGTACCGCACCGGATGCCGGGAGTTGCTGCCGGATGAAGCTGGTGACACTGCAACAATGCAAAAAAAACCCTTTTACAATCGAAACCAATAATAAAAAAAAAGGGAAAATCTAATAAAAATAAAAAATGAAAATAAAAAAGGGATGGTGGTGGTTGTGTGCAGAGTGGTGTTGTATGCAGAGTGGTGGTGGTGCACAGTGGTTGTGGTGCACAGTGGTTGTTATGTGCAGATGTGGTGGTGCATAGTGGTAGCTAATAAAAATAAAAAAATTTATTAAAAAGGGAATCCATACCACAGAGAGGTGGTGGTGGCGCTGGTGGTGGCGGCGCGGTGGCAGTGGTGGCAGAGAGGGGAGGAGAAGAGAGAAGGAGAAAAAGGAAGGAGAAGACTTCGCGCGGTGGTGACAGTGGAGCGGTGGTGACAGAGGCGCTATGGTGGTGGTGTGGTGGAGGTCGCGATGGAGGTCACGGTGGGTACGGTGAGCTCTGAGAGTGAGAAGGAAGAGAGAAAAGGAAATGGGGGGAAGAGTTTCAAACGCTGGGTTATTTGGAAATTACCGATGGACACTATAGTTTTATGACGGCCTTTTCCATCGGAACGTCCGTTTTTGAATTTTCGACGGCCTATTCCGTCTATAACACCCTGTTTTTCCTATGCTTTCTGTAGCAGTAAATACATATTTAAATGTGTTTATTTTTAGATTAAAGTCAGAGGATGATTTTAATTAAACTAAAATCATTTTCTTATGTTGTTATATCATATGAACTCACGGTAAAAAATTTTGGATGAAAATTCAGACGGAAGCCGGTCTGCGTTTCCCTGCCGGTATAAGTTTACTATGCAGAAAACCTAATTTTTACCCGTGAACGAAACGGCTGATGTTTTTGTGATGTTTTGTAGGGGTTTGGTGAATTTGAAAATTTTTCGATCGAAAACAAAATATAATATTTTATTCGGGTGAAAACGTCGGAAAACTACGACCGGAAGTGCAACCGGATATGCAATTGAGCAGATTAAGGAACACAAAAGGAGTGAAGTGACATGATGAAAGAGTTTATGACACACTCCAAAAGTATAATAATTACACTTTTCAAATTATAATACTATTCTAATCCAAAAGTTATTTCTCTCTCCTCCTTCCATCCCATCAAGCCTTAACTCTCAAACTTACTCAACAAGCCACTCCATTCTCCTCTCTTCTTCCTCATGGCCGTGAGCCTCTCCCCCTCCCCCTATATATACCGCTTTCATTTACACTTCACCACTTTTCTTCTTCAGCACTTCAGTACTCTTATATTACTTCATCATCTTCTTCCTTTTCAACTACTTAAAGCTTGCATTTTTATTTGTCTTCTGCACTTGTGTTCTTCATTGAAGTTCTTCCTCTTGTTAAGGGTAATGCTCTCATATAAATTTCTTTACAAGTTTATCATTTTATTTCATTATTTGTGTTGTGTTCTTATTAAGCTTTAAACTTCTAAAATCTCTTTAAAATGGTAGAAAACTCCTTTTGAGTTGAAACCACTTCCTATAGTCTTGTATTTACTTGTATTTTCACATACAAAAAGGTTGTAAAACAAATCTCCCTAACCCTTTCTTTCTAAGGAGGCCAAAACCATGCAATATGGTCTAGGTGGATTTTGTTTCAACTTTTGTAATATGATCTTGTGTTTGAGTTTCTAACTATCCCTTGATCTTAAATCTATAAATCTTGGAAGGTTTGATAGCTTGTTCCTATGATGACCGAAAATATGAATAAGTAGGCTTAGGATACTATGTTTCGACTTTCCAAGTATGATCGTGGATTTAGAACTCTTAATACCTTGTGATTCTAAACCTAAGAGTTGTTATTAAACAAAGAATATTTTGCTCATCATCCTATGATGGCCAAAACTTAGTGTTTAGGTGCTAGGATGTTTCAGTTTTTTTTTTCCAAAATGATCATGGACTTGAGCTTCATAAGATATTTGGATGCTAGGTCTAAGATATTGGAATGTTTAAGTTTCTATTGTTTTCCAAAATGATCATGGACTTGAACTCCATAATATATTTGGATGCTAAGTCTAAGAGATTAGAAAGTTTAAAGATTTCTAGCTTATAAATCCTATGAAGGCCGAACCTAGAAGGTTATGGACCTAGGATACTTTGTTCTTATTTTTCCAAGATGATCGTGGTTTTGAGCTCCTTAATACATATGGATGCTAAGCCTAAGAGATTGGAAAGTTTAGTGAATGCTAGCCTATTTTACTAGCCTTGACCGAATACCCTAAGTTTATAACTTAGTGGGATTTCAATTCAACTTTGTTAAATGATCATTATTTATGAACTCCTAACACTTAATGATCATAAATCCATCAGTTGTATAATTTTCGGGGATCTCTAACCCTAATTTATTGTCTTGGCCGAACCTAATACCTTGTGGGTTAGTATTCTTGGTTGATTTTAACTTATGATTTTGTGTTCATAACCTTAGACTTCCCTCGCGGAGAAAACAAGGACGTTCGTGGTATATCTCTTCAAGCATCTAATCTCCTTACCTTCACGGAAGGTAAGAAGTGATTGCCTATTCAATGACTATATGCATGTGTGTATGTGTTTACTTGAGTGATTTGAATATTATTATGATATGGAACAAATACTTGAATGACTTGTTTACTTGAACTATTGTGATTATTACTTAAAGTTGATTATTACTTGCCTTAAAGTATTGTGAGTTGTATATATGTGATGAACTATCGTTAACTGTGATATTATTGTTGAGAATATATTACTGTTGATTGAAGTTTGAGAAGCCGGGCTTGAGTCTGTGCTCAATGATTATAAGGATTAAAAGCCTTAATAAGCCTTGAATAGAACTTTGAAAGTATTGGTTTCATTTATAAAAGTTCCTTGTTTAAAACCCTTACTTCAAGAGAATAAGATTATTGTTTTGAAAAGAAACGTTGAAGTGTATTTAAGTCACTAGAAACTACCTTTTTATGATCCAAAGTTTGTACGAGAGAAAATCTTTTTCGAACTATATGTTTTATGAAGGAAAAACCCCTTTGAAAATATTTGACTATATTCCATCAAGGATTTCAAAAGCAAATGAATTTCCTAATTGTTTTATAAAAGAGTTTGTAAAGGAAAAGATTTTCTCCTAAATGATTTAGAAACGTTTCGGTTACTTGGATAAGTGACAGATGTTTTGTTTTGGATTTTATTTTCACGAAGCGAAAAGTAAGTACATATGAAAGAGAATATAGTTTGTGAGACATTGCCTCTAGCATTCAGTTATATGCACGCGATCTGGGATCCTTGTCAAGAATTATGGACCAAGGGTCCTAATCGTGATATTATGGACTAGGAGTCCTGATCTTGGAATTGAGGACCGTGTGTCCTAATTTCGTTATTATGGACTAGGAGTCCTTATCATGTTGAAATAACACATGGATAAAATTATAATTGTTTCTATGACCATAACCTTGGACTGCGGCATCGGTCTAAGGTGTTGTGATTAAGCACTCGGACTGCGCGTCCTGTGTTATTGATTTTCAAGTGATGAAAATTGTGAATAGTCGTTAGCTTTGAGCTTCGACAACGGAAAAGAGTAAACACAAAGAAAAGTCTTTATAATGAAAAGTCTTTTATTCATATGCATTTCCCCTTAGCAGACGTGCTTGAGTTATCGAATACCCACTTAAGATGTGGTGTTCGATGATGTATACATCCGGATGGTGGTTGATAAGGGATTCATGATGATGTTGATCCGGGTACATGAGGTGACGAAGACAACTTGTCAGTGCGGCATACGAGCCTGATCAACTGTTTATTTCTTAATGATAAAATGGTGATGATATTTTATGAGATTAAGTTTAGAGCCTGATGATTGAAGTGTCATGCATTATATTTAGAAAACTGATTGATTCGGGTATGAGACCCACTGAAATAATACTTGTTGTTTACTTATTAATAATGTTTTAAATGTTAATATGCCAATGTGTTGTATGTATCATGTATATGGTTGTTGTGCGATATATCGGTTGTCGGTATCTCACTCTTTCATTTCTGCTTGTTATTCTCTCTTCCTTTTTGGTATCGCCGTATGTATATGAGCTCAGATGGATCCCAACATCCCTCTTGTGCCGATGATGTCGAAGACTGAGGTCTTCAACGATGCGGGGAACGCCGGGGCATGGCAGATTCATCCGGGGGCGACGTCTGCTACGTACCATGGATCAATCACCACCACTGGTTTGAATGTTGATGGAGACCCGACTTGTAGGAGCTAAACCGTGGAGTCTAGGAGAGTTGCTCTGCCTCTGACTTGGTACTACCTTCACGCACTACAATTTAACGGACTACTACATGAGTTACCACCTCTGGACGTCGAGTAGGCATCACCTATCGAGGAGAATCCTGAGGAGGATCCTGAGGAGGACCCCGAGGAGGATCCCCAGTAGGACTTCTATGAGATCATGGAGGAGGATGAGCCTGAGTATTACGTTCTGGATCATGACGACGACGACGATTCCGTGGATAAGGGCGGCGATGTCATAGACCCTTTACCTGATGTGTCGTCTCATGGGAGTTTTTGTGGAGACCCTGCTTGTAGCCAGTGTTAGTGACCGGTTTGGAACGTTTTATGAATAGTCTTCCGTCTTCCGACTTTCTAGAGTCACTTTTGTGATGTGGTTCTGGACCCTCTTTCCCCGTGTTTTTGCTTACTCTCTTTTCCGTTGTATCTTCTAGATTTCTAACTCTATTGCAATGGCCGTTGATAAGGCCCTAGCTTATGTACTAGAACTTGGGTCTCCTGTTCATCACTTTTATTTCAATTATCCTTTCATACAAAAAAAAACAACCGTTTTTAGTGTACTTATCTATCGAGAAAATGATATTTTCCGAAAGTAACCAGCATTGTAATCAGTTTTATTTCCATAATGGGGTAACCATGTGATGCCGGGTTTAGGGCGTCGTATTAGTGGTATCAGAGTCAGTCGAGTCTTTCGGGAATGTTTGGGTTTAGGTTTGTTGTGTCGATGTTGTGTATTCTCTGATCGAGTCTTGTTTGAATTACTTCTAAGAAGTAATGTGTGTTATCCGACGGGTTTACCTTTCATTTTCTGGTTACCATCTCACTGATTGTGTCTTACAGGTCAGTATGGAACCAGGAGGAGCGCACGGGCGTGGTGGTCGTGGCAAAGGCAATGGCGGCATGGACTTCGGTGCCCAAGCTTTGATTGACGATGCTGCTGCCATAGCTCTCAAGACTGCCAACGCGGCTGCCCAGAATCAACAGGAGCAGCAAAGAGCTGAACAACCTACAGAAGGAAAGAATTTGAGTGCCTTCCGAAGCCAGAATCCATCGCAGTTTAACGGGGACGTAGACCCGACTAAAGCCGATCTTTGTATCCAAGAGCTAGAGAAGATATTTGAGCTGGTGCACACCCCAGAGGAAGCAAAGGTACCTTATGCAACATTCCAACTGGTTGGAGATGTTGAATACTGGTGGAAGGGCACCAGACAACTGCTAGAAGCTGAGCATCAGGCGATCACCTGGGGAGTATTTCGTAACAAATTTCTGGACAAATATTTTCCCCAGAGTGCTCGGACAGAGAATGAGCAGGAATTTATGAGGCTGAGTCAGCGGGACATGACGGTGGGGGAATATGTGGCAAGGTTTGAGTCCCTTGCCAAATATTTCCGTTTTTTCCAGAACAACCTCGATGAGGAGTGGAGGTGCGAAAATTTCGAAGTCGGTCTGCGCTTTGAGATCAATGAATCTGTGATGCCCTTGGAAATCAAGAATTTCCAAGCACTGGTAGAGAAATGCCGAAAGGTAGAGCTGATGCGCAAGGGTCGAGATAGCAAAGGGAATGTTGGAGGACCCGTTCGTCCCAAGAGTCAATATCAGGGATAGCACCAAAAGTGGAAGCAGAACCAGAGGAAGCCATATTACCAATCACCCAGCAACAACATCGTTCCGGTACTTCGGGAACGAGAAGTGGATGCCAGAGGAACAATAATCAAGGGCAAGAGAGGAAGTGTTATCGGTGCGGAGATCCCAGTCATCTAGCTGATACATGCCCAAGGAAAGAGATGAAGTTCTTTAACTGCGATCGTGTGGGGCACCTGGCCAGGGACTGCAGAGCACCGAAAAGAGACCCAGCTGTCAATCATGCCAAAGCGAGCAAGACGACTATGCTAAAGAGCGAGTGTATACGATGAGTGGAGCTGAAGCATCGAATTCTGTCGATCTGGTGTAGAGTAAGTGCGATTTAGCCAGTAATCTTTTAACTCTACTTTTCGATTCAGGTGCAACTCATTCTTTTATCTCGATCGATCATGTGAAACTTCTAGACTTCCCTATTTCTTCCTTACCATGTAACTTGATTGTTTCTACCCCAACTGCTTAGCCAGTAACTGTTAACTCTGTTTGCTTAAATTGTCCTATCATTGTTCAGGATAGGCACTTTCTTGTAGACTTAATCTGTTTGCCTTTAATACAACTAAATGTAATTTTAGGCATGGATTGGTTATCTTCCAATCATATCCTGATAGACCGTGCTCAAAGAACCTTAGTCTTTAGGGATGAGATTTCTGGATTATTATTTGCTAGTCAGGTAAGAGCTTCTTTGAAAGAGGGAGCTCAAGGTTACATGCTGCTGTTTTCCTCAGATGTTAAGAGTGAGTTAGACTTAGAGTCCGTACCTATCTTCAATGAGTTTCCGGAAGTTTTTCCTGAGGATGTACTTGGTCTACCGCCTGTTTTGAGATATCGAGTTAGCGATTGATCTGGTTCCAGGCACTGGACCGATATCCATGACACCGTATCGCATTTCACCATTGGAGTTAGAAACCCTGAAGGAACAACTTGAAGAGTTGGTGAGAAAGGAATTCATTCAACCCAGTGTATCACCGTGGGGAGCTCCAGTTCTGTTAGTGAAGAAGAAGGATAGGACTTCTCGACTCTGTGTGGATTTTCGACAGTTGAACAAGGTTACGATCAAGAACAGATATCCGCTCCCAAGGATAGATGATCTCATGGATCACTTGCGTGACACGGCCGTATTCTCGAAAATACATTTACGGTCAGGCTACCATCAGATTCGTGTGAAAGCAGAGGATGTCCCAAAGACAGCGTTTCGAACACGCTATGGGCATTATGAATGCCTGGTGATGCCGTTTGGAGTGACGAATGCTCCTGCCATATTCATGGATTACATGAATAGGATTTTCCATCCTTACTTAGATCAGTTTGTTGTCATCTTCATTGATGATATTCTGATCTATTCTCCAAACAAGGAAAAGCATGCTGAGCATCTCAGTATTGTTCTTCAGACCTTGAAAGAGAAACAGCTCTATGCGAAGCCGAAAAAGTGCGAATTCTGGTTGGACCAAGTGCAATTCTTAGGTCATGATATCATGCGAAGGAATCGCAGTGGATTCGTCAAAGGTCGAGGCTGTTTTAGAATGGAAAAGACCAACAATGGCAACTAAAATCCGTAGCTTTGTGGGTTTAGCGGGCTACTATAGGAGATTCATAGAGGGATTTTTCAAGATAGTGGGACCCCTTACCCAGTTAACTCGGAAAGATCAAGAGTTTGTCTGGACGGAGGCTTGTGAAGGAAGTTTCCAAGAGCTGAAGAGAAGGCTGACAACCTCACCCGTGTTGATCCTACCTGATCCTAAGGAACCTTTTGAGGTTTATTGTGACGCTTCACATCAGGGGTTGGGTTGTGTGCTGATGCAGAACCGAAAGGTCGTAGCATATGCTTCAAGGCAGTTGAAGATTCACGAAAGGAATTACCCGACGCATGACTTGGAGTTAGCAGCGGCAATCTTTGCCCTGAAAATCTGGAGGCATTATTTGTATGGAGCTACTTTTAATGTTTTCAGTGACCACAGGAGTTTGAAGTCCCTCTTCGATCAGAAGGAGTTGAACATGCGTCAGAGACGTTGGTTGGAGTTTCTAAAGGACTACGACTTTCAACTACAGTACCACCCTGGGAAGGCGAATGTAGTGGCGGATGCACTGAGCAGGAAGTCAATACACGCGTCAGTAATGATGGTTAAAGATCAGGGATTGTTGGAACAATTCCGGGATCTAATTTTATCAGTTGAGACATTTCCGGGAAGACTGTGTCTGAATAGGATCACCGTTTCGAACGGATTGATGGAACAAATAAAATAAAAACAAGTGAGTGATCAGTATCTACAGGAAGAAAGAGACTTAGTGCGACAAGGAGCACTGTCAGAATTCAGAGAAGGAACGGATGGAATTTTGAGATTCGGTGAAAGAATCTGTATACCAGATGATGTAGGAAGTTGATTTTAGAGGAGGCTCACAGGAGTAAGCAGAGTTTACACCCAGGAGACTCAAATATGTATCAAGATCTCAAGAAGTTATACTGGTGGTATGGAATGAAAAGGGACGTAATGGAATACGTCGCTTCTTGTCTGATATGTCAGAAGGCTAAGATTGAGCACCAGAGGCCAGCAGGAATGTTAAAATCATTGGACATCCTAGAATGGAAGTGGGACGGTATTTTGATGGACTTTGTGACCAGCTTACCAAGGACTCGGAAAGGACATAAGGCTATATGGGTAATTGTGGATCGACTGACCAAGTCAGCTCACTTTTTACCTATCAACATGAAGTACCCGATGAAAAGGTTGACTCAGTTGTACATCGACGAGATTGTCAGGTTGCATGGTATACCCTCGAGTATCATTTAGGATCGTGATTCGAGGTTTATGTCAGAAATTTGGAAAGGACTACAAAACTCTTTGGGAACAAAACTCAAATTGAGTTTTGCATATCATCCACAAACTGGAGGACAGTCAGAGAGGACAATCCAATCACTCAAAGATTTACTAAGAGCGTGCGTGATGGAAGACATTGGGAGCTGGGACGAGCTCCTACCGTTGATAGAATTCACCTACAACAACAGTTTTCATTCAAGTACAGGGATGGCACCTTATGAGGCTTTATATGGTCGACGATGCCGAACACCTTTGTGTTGGTACCAGGATGGTGAAAGTCTGCTGTTAGGACCAGAGATCGTGCAACAAACGACCGAGAAGGTGAAGATGATCCAGGAGAAAATGCGGACGGCCCAAAGTCGACAGAAAAGTTACGCTGACAAGAGACGATGACCTCTTGAGTTTGAGGAAGGCGAGCATGTGTTCTTGAGAGTCACGCCAACGACTGGAATTGGCAGAGTGATAAAATCCAGAAAGCTTACTCCCAAATTCATTGGACCCTACCAAATTCTTCTTCACGTAGGTCCAGTAGCTTACAAAATATCTTTACCTCCTTTTCTTTCCAACATCCATGATGTTTTCCATGTCTTTCAGTTGAGAAAGTATATTCCTGATCCATCACATGTTATTAAACCTGATAAAGTACAATTAAAAGAGAACCTGTCTTTTGAGACTTCGCCGGTACGAATCGCGGATAAGATGATGAAGCAGCTCAGAGGTAAACAAATTCCTTTAGTCAAAGTCATCTGGAACGAGACAACCGGAGAAGCTACATGGGAGGATGAGGACAAGATGAAATTGAAATATCTAAGTTATTTCAAGGTGCGTAATTTCGAGGACGAAATTCTTTTTAGAGGGGTAGTATTGTAACACCCTATTTTTCCTATGCTTTCTGTAGAATTAAATACATATTTAAATGTGTTTATTTTTAGATTAAACTCAGATGATGATTTTAATTAAACTAAAATCATTTTATTATGTTGTTATATCATATGAACTCATGCTAAAAATTTCGGTTGAAAATTGAGACGAAAGTCGGTCTGCGTTTCCCTGCCGGTACAAGTTTACTATGCAGAAAACCTAATTTTTACCCGTGAACGAAACGGTTGATGTTTTTGTGATGTTTTGTGGGGGTTTGGCGATTTTGAAAATTTTCGTTCGAAAACAAAATATAATATTTTATTCGGGCGAAAACGTCCGAAAACTACGATCATAAGTCCACCCGGATACGCAATGGAGCAGATTAGGGAACACAAAAGGAGTGAAGTGACATGATAGAAAAGTTTATGACACTCCAAAAATATAATCATTACACTTTTCAAATTATAATACTATTCTAATTCAAAAGTTATTTCTCTCTCCTCCTTCCATCATATCAAGCCTTAACTCCCAAACTTACTCAACAAGCCACTCCATTCTCCTCTCTTCTTCCTCATGGCCGTGAGCCTCTCCCCCTCCCCCTATATATACCCCTTTCATTTACACTTCACCACTTTTCTTCTTCATCACTTCATTACTCTTATATTACTTCATCATCTTCTTCCTTTTCAACTACTTAAAGCTTGCATTTTTATTTGTCTTTTGCACTTGTGTTCTTCATTAAAGTTCTTCCTCTTGTTAAGGGTAATGTTCTCATATAAATTTATTTACAATTTTATCATTTTATTTCATTATTTGTGTTATGTGTTCTTATTAAGCTTTAAACTTCTAAAATCTCTTAAAAATAGTAGAAAACTCCTTTTGAGTTAAAACCACTTCCTATAGTCTTGTATTTACAATTATTTTCACATACAAAAAGGTTATAAAACAAAGCTCCCTAACCCTTTCTTTCTAAGGAGGCCGAAACCATGCAATATGGTCTAGGTGGGTTTTGTTTCAACTTTTGGAATATGATCACATGTTTGAGTTTCTAACTATCCTTTGATCTTAAATCTATAAATCTTGGAAGGTTTGATAGCTTGTTCCTATGATGGCCGAAAATATGAATAAGTAGGCTTAGGATACTATGTTTCGACTTTCCAAGTATGATCGTGGATTTAGAACTCTTAATACCTTGTGATTCTAAACCTAAGAGTTGTTATTAAACAAAGAATATTTTCCTCATCATCCTATGATGGCCAAAACTTAGTGTTTAGGTGCTAGGATGTTTGAGTTTTTTTTTTCCAAAATGATCATGGACTTGAGCTCCATAAGATATTTGGATGCTAGGTCTAAGATATTGGACTGTTTAAGTTTCTATTGTTTTCCAAAATGATCATGGACTTGAACTCCATAATATATTTGGATGCTAAGTCTAAGAGATTGGAAAGTTTAAAGATTTCTAGCTTATAAATTCTATGAAGGCCGAACCTAGAAGGTTATGGACCTAGGATACTTTGTTCTTATTTTTCCAAGATGATCGTGGTTTTGAGCTCCTTAATACATATGGATGCTAAGCCTAAGAGATTGGAAAATTTAGTGAATGCTAGCCTATTTTACTAGCCTTGGCCGAATACCCTAAGTTTATAACTTAGTGGGATTTTAATTCAACTTTGTTAAATGATCATTATTTATGAACTCCTAACACTTAAGGATCATAAATCCATCAGTTGTTTAATTTTCGAGGATCTCTAACCCTAATTTATTGTCTTGGCCGAACCTAATACCTTGTGGGTTAGTGTTCTTGGTTGATTTTAACTTATGATTTGTTCATAACCTTAGACTTCCATCGCGGAGAAAACAAGGACGTTCGTGGTATATCTCTTCAAGCATCTAATCTCCTTACCTTCAAGGAAGGTAAGAGAGGATTGCCTAGGGATATTCAATGACTATATGCATGTGTGTATGTGTTTACTTGAGTGATTTGAATATTATTATAATATGGAGCAAATACTTGAATGACCTGTTTACTTGAACTATTGTGATTATTGCATGAAGTTGATTATTACTTGCCTTAAAGTATTGTGAGTTGTATATATGTGATGAACTGTCGTTAACTCTGATATTATTGTTGAGAATATATTCCTGTTGATTGAAGTTTGAGAAGCCAGACTTGAGTCTGTGCTCAATGATTATAAGGATTAAAAGCCTTAATAAGCCTTGAATAGAACTTTGAAAGTATTGGTTTCATTTATAAAAGTTCCTTGTTTAAAACCCTTACTTCAAGAGAATAAGATTCTTGTTTTGAAAAGAAACGTTGAAGTGTTTTTAAGTCAATAGAAACTACCTTTTTATGATCCAAAGTTTGTACGAGAGAAAACCTTTTTCGAACTATGTGTTTTATGAAGGAAAACCCCTTTGAAAATATTTGACTTTATTCCATCAATGATTTCAAAAGCAAACGAATTTCCTAATTGTTTTATAAAAGAGTTTGTAAAGGAAAAGATTTTCTCCTAAATGATTTAGAAACGTTCCGGTTACTTGGATACCGAGGTTTTGTTTTGGATTTTGATTTTCACATAGCGAAAAGTAAGCACATGTGAAAGATAATCTAGTTCGCGAGACGTTGCCTCTAGCATTCAGTTATATGCATATGATCTGGGATCCGTGTCAAGAATTATGGACCAAGGGTCCAAATCGTGATATTATGGGCTAGGAGTCCTGATCTTGGAATTGAGGACTGTGTGTCCTAATTTCGTTATTATGGACTAGGAGTCCTTATCATGTTGAAATAACACATGGATAAAATTATAATTGTTTCTACGACCACAACCTTGGACTGCGGCATCGATCTAAGGTGTTGTGATTGAGCACTCGGACTGCACGTCCTGTGTTATTGATTTTCAAGTGATGAAAATTGTGAATAGTCGTTACCTTTGGGCTTCAACAACGGAAAAGAGTGAACGCAAAAAAAAGTCTTGATGATGAAAAGTCTTTTATTCATATGCATTTCCCCTTAGCAGACATGCTTGAGTTACCGAATACCCGCTTAAGCTGTGGTGTTCGATGATGTATACATCTGGATGGCCGTTGATGAGGGATTTGTGATGATGTTGATTCGGGTACATGAGGTGACGGAGACAACTTGCCAACGCGGCATACGAGCCTGATTAACTGTTTATTTCCTAATGATAAACGGTGATGATATCTCATGAGATTAATTAAGTTTAGAGCCTGATGATCGAAGTGTCATGCATTATCTTTATAAAACTGATTGATTCGGGTATGAGACCCATTGAAACAATACTTGTTATTTACCTGTGAATAATGTTTTAAATGTTAATATGCCAATGTGTTGTATGTATCATGTATATGGTTGTTGTGCGATATATCCGCTGTCGGTATCTCACTCTTTCATTTCTGCTTATTATTCTCTCTTCCTTTTTGGTATCGCCGTATATATATGAGCTCAGATGGATCCCAACATCCCTCTTGTGCCAATGATGTCGAAGACTGAGGTCTTCGACGACGCGGGGAACGCCGGGACATGGCAGATTCATCTAGGGCGACGTCTGCTACGTACCACAGATCAATCACCACCACTGAGTTACCACCTCTGGACGTCGAGCAGGCAGAACCTATCGAGGAGAACCCTGAGGAGGAGGAGGACCCTGAGGAGGATCCCTAGGAGGACTTCTATGAGCTCATGGAGGAGGATGAGCCTGAGTATTACGTTCTCGATCATGACGACAACGACGATTCCGTGGATGAAGGCGGCGACGTCATTGACCCATTACCTGATGTCTCGTCTCATGGGAGTTTCTGTGGAGACTCTGCTTGTAGCCAGTGTCAGTGACCAGTTTGGAACGTTTTGTGAATAGTCTTCTGTCTTCTGACTTTCTAGAGTCACTTTTGTGATGTGGTTCCGGACCCTCTTTCCCCGTGTTTTTGCTTACCCTCTTTTCAGTTGTATCTTCCAGATTTCTAACTCTGTAGCAATGGTCGTTGATAAGGTCCTAGCTTATGTACTAGAACTTAGGTCTCACTGGGACATGCTATGAATATATATATATATATGTGTGTGTGTGTGTGTGTGTGTGTGTGTGTGTGTGTGTGTTGTCTTCAATTCATGTTCTGAGTGTTCATCACTTTTATTTCAATTATCCTTTCAAACAAAAAAAAAACTACCATTTTTAGTGTACTTATCTATCGAGAAAATGATATTTTTCGAAAGTAACCAGCATTGTAATCAGTTTTATTTCCGCAATTGGGTAACCATGTGATGTCGGGTTGAGGGTGTCGTATTAGTGGTATCAGAGCAGGTCGAGTTTTTCGGGAATGTTTGGGTTTAGGTCTGTTGTGTCGACGTTGTGTATTCTCTGATCGAGTCTTGTTTGAATTACTTCTAAGAAGTAATGTGTCGCGATGGGCACGGTGGCAGAGAGGAAAGACGAAATAGGGAAGGGTTTCAGATGGAGAAAGGAGAAAGGGAGGTGAGGCCGGAGGTGGTGCGGTGAAGCTCGGTGAGGCTAGAGGTGGTGCAGTGGGGCGTGTGAGGCTCGGTGAGGCCGGAGGTGGTGCGGTGGGGTGCGATGAGCTCTGAGAGTGAGAAGGCAGAGAGAAAAGGAAATGGGAGGAAGGGTTTCAAACGCTGGGTTTTTTGGAAATTACAGACGGACACTATAGTTTTCCGACAGCTTTTTCCGTCGAAACGTCCATTTTTGAATTTTCGACGGCCTGTTGCGTCGGTAACGTAACCTAAAATTTCCGACGGCAAATCCGTCGTTAACTTCCTCACAATTTCCAATAGAAACCTCGCCGGTTAATGTTACCGTCGGTATCTTTGTCAACCATTCATATTCAGAATTTTCGACGGCTATTTCTGTCGGTAAATCAAAAATTTCCGACAGCTATGGCGTCCGTTGGTAATATTCCATCGGTAAATAGCCCTTTTCTGATAGTGTCACATCAATTTGAGATATACTATTTAATTTTTTTTATATAACATTTAAAAGGTAATAGTACCTATTGTGGTTATAAGAGTATGTTTTCCTCATAAACTAAAGGTATTTTGATAATATTATTATTTTAATATTAGTTTTTTCAAGTTAATATTACATATCTTCCCATTTATTGACAATAGTCATAAGAAATCACATTGTAAAACTTTCAATTTTCCACGTTAATAATATGCGTATTTATCAATTAATTGACAACAATCATGATTCAATCACATTGTTTTGGAAAAAATGATTGATATTAGTGTATTGAAAAATCAATATTGCAAGTCAATTTAACATATATTGTTGCTTTTATTTATTTTTAATGAAGGGAGGTCAATTGACTTTGGACTATATATTTAATAAGGACGGAAAAATTATATGATTACATTAAAAAAAAATTCATAAAAAAAATTGATATGCTATCTTTTTATAGAATTTTCATTTTTTTGGTTTGGTAAAAAATAAACATGATACGAATAATATATAGAAGAAGTTGCATAGTAGATGATGGAGATCAACAAGAGGCTCATTTTAAAATTCTCAAAATATTTCAAATTATATACCTTCTCATTTCAAAATATCCCTTAATTACGTTCATAATTCCCTATTAAGAATAGGGATTGTGGCGGTTTAAGTTCAACATCTTCATGTGGAGAGCATTTCATGTGGAGAGCATTTCCTTTTAAATATGAGAAGAGACTCTTACCTTTTAAGGATTTGGGACGTTGCTTTGGAAAAATAAAAAAGAGCAAAAATTAGAGGATTCCAATTTTCATAACCTTCTGTTACAATTCTTGTATAACAAAATTTTTCTTTTTCTTTCGTGAAACTCCTCTTTTATGTCTTGTACATCATCTCTCAGAATGTAAAATTTACAAAAAAAATTATAGCAAGCAAACTTCAAATGTCATATATATTGGAAATATTTTAAAAATCATATTAAAAATATTATGTAAGGAATATAAGCATGCCTTAGAGAAAGATAACAATAAAACAAATATGAAAAGATGGAACCTTTGTGAGAATAACAGAAAAATCAGACGAATCAAACAATAATGAAAAATATATCTCTCGAAAAGAAAAAAGATGTTAAAAAATTTCTAAAATGTAATAACAAAGATCAAACCTTGTCATAGCATAGTAGAACTCCTTTTTTCTTCCTTTGTAGAACACATCATCTAAGTGAGGAAATGTAAAAAAATGTCAGCAAACAAACTTCGAGTGCTATAAATATCAGACAAAATATAAAAAATATTCAAAAAGATATAAGCTTACCTCAGACCTTGGAGAAAGAATATAAAGATGAACAAATTTGTGTATATTGTTTGAATTTATTTCTGCAAATGAATAAAAACAAGAAAATTTAGAGAAGATGATAGCATTTGATTATTTTAGAAAGATAAAATAAAGATGAAAATAACAATAGAGACATAAGTATTCGTAGTTGGATTGATCTTCAGCCATTTGTTTCATGAAGTTGTGGGTATTTATAGATTATTTGATATTTTTTGTATGATTTTTATTTGAATTTGAATTTATTTGGATTTGAATTGATTATGAATTAATTATTAAATTCCAAATTAAAAGTTGTCAAATTTATATGATAAAATAACAGTAAATGTTGAATGATGATATTTCATAATTCAAAATCGGTAAGTAATTTAAGATAATATATTTATGATCTTGATAATCGTTATGAATTGTTTCCCTACAAAATTGATTTATGTTTAATGTATTGTTGTGTGGTTACTATTCTTATTATGTATTTGATTCTATTTATTTAAAATTCATTAATGACATTTCAAATTGATTCTTATTACCAGATACATATTTTAGACGATTAATAACTTCTAACCATTATTTGGATTTTTTTCTTTTCAAAATTTGATTTCATAAATGACTTTTGAAATTGATTCTGCTGGGTAGATTTTGTCTAACATTTCAATCATTGGTTACCTTTTTGATGATTATTATGATTAATAATAATTAATATGATTATTTCGAATTGTTCTCACCCAACAAAAACTGATTGCACTTTCCTTTTCTTTATTCAGTTGCATATTATTATGATTAATACTGATTGTTTCCTTTCTTATGGTCATTAACGAGATTATTTTCTATTTCTTCATTTCAAAAATAGATTTAATTAATAATGGTTTGTGTGCAAATGAATATGAGGACGACACGTAAGCAAAAATTGGGAAAGCATTGTGGTGAAGCCAAGTAGGACAAAATCCCTTGAGGAATTGCTCATGAGTTTGACACTTGGAAGTTTCCTCCTTGAGATGATTCTCAAATGTTTTAGATATAGATAAATAGATCATAAAATATATTATATATTGACTAACACTTGCATATATTAATAATATATATTAATAAATATTATATTAATATATTGTAATATATATTACAGAAGGTATCATAGAAAAATTAATATTATTTTACTTGTACTGTCCATTATCCATCTAACGATGTACATACAAAAAGTTGTCATGTGACTCAAGGGATTATGTTGTTTTACCCTACTTGTCATGTACTGTCATGTGCATTAATGCGTATTAAACGCATCATATAAATTAATAAAAACAAAAGTGAGACATAATTGGAACAAGTGGACACATTGATTAGATATGTTATCTCTACATCATTGTTACTCATACTCTATCATGATTAACTACAAATCAAATATGGTTAACCATTGCTCAATAATGACGTGTCATCTTTTATCGATCTAGTCTACAAAATTTGCATACAATACATCTGCTAATATTAACCAATGAAATCTGCCCAGATGCTTCTGGGATTTTTTTTGGTAAAGAAAAAAGAGTTTAAAATGAGATTCATAATCACAATTAAGGCTCCAACATTGTAGTTTTAATAATCTCCACAACCATAGCATGGCCACATTTTCCCACATTTAAATCCTTGTTGGTAGGCTTATTATGTTGTCTTACTGAATGATTCTCTGGTGAAGTTAAGTACAGAACTACTAGAAACTTATATTAAAGAGTTTAATTGTTATACACTGCCACTATAAAGATTATTACATTGTCAACCAATGATAAGTTGACATCTCATTGAAAATCTTTGATTTTTATCCAAATCACATTTAAAGTCATTAATATCATGTTTTGTGATTGGTTGACAGTATAAAGAACTTTACACCGACAGTGTATATCAATTAAACTCTAGTTTAAAACAGCAAATAGTAGATGTTTAGGAATTAAGAGTTAAGGTTTATGATTTGATTCACTATTTTGCATTCCGAGATATGAGATACAAATCAAAGAGGGAAAAACTGAGGTATAACATTGTTAGCAGAGCAACAACAACTAAAAAGGGGAATAAAGAAAACAAAAGAAAAGCTAGTATATGCACTGCAAAAGCTGAAATTGCATATAAATATATAATTTTTTTTTTTGATAAGCTGCATATAAATATATCTATTCTCTAGTAACATATTCACATAAAGAGTAACATGTTCTGCTTAGAATTCATTTCAGAATCCTTCCAACGATTATAGCACCTTATTCTGGAAAGGATTGCAGAATTGGACTAATGCTATATACAATATATATGCAATACATGTGCATTTTCATTAGTGAATGCATGTCTTCCAATTTGCAATTGAGGAGCTAGAGATCAAAGCTATGACTGTGGAAATGGAAGATGGGATGATGGCGTTGTCTTGTGATACTGTGTGACCTGATTTCTTGGGCAACACTTGACTGAAGCGTTGGAGGCCCACAAATTATGACACCCACATCAACATGGCCCCATTTCTCTGACATCAACTCAAAAATATCTGCAGTATATATATCCACATTAGTAACCTCTAAATGTGGGACAAAATGTAACATTTTATTAAGATGTCAAGCATGTGCATATAGATCTAGGTAACTTCAGAGTGTTGAAAAAACAATGTTTAGTATTAGGGAAAGAAGAGAAGAGAAAGACTATTGTAAACTGATGATGTGATACTATCATACAAAAAAACAAAGCTGTAACTCTTATCCATTAGACTCAATTTCTAATCACATAAAGAAATAAATTATAAAATATAACGATATTAAAAAATAACTCCTAAAAATTGTTTTCTCAATTAGATCATTTCACAATATATGATGTGCCTGTGTTACACGTCTACAAGTGGAACCTGACAGCTTTCATAGGTCATAGCTGCATAGAACAGATGTTGATATTTGGAAGGTTTGTAACCAAACAATTAATTTAATTGGTTTTCTAAGAGATAAATTCACATAACAAGAATCTATAATAATACAAAAAGTGAAGATTCATTTTTATTGTACATACACGTATTAGTATCAGTATTTTTTTCAATTTTTTTATTTTATTCTTTTAAAAAAATAATTTTTTTTAAATTTTTTTAAAAACAATTTTATTTTATTTTACTTTATTTTATTTTTTTTACGTTTATTTTTAATTTTTTGTTTACTTTTTTAAAAATTTTCTTTATTTTTTAATCTTTTTAATTTTTTTTTGCTAATACACTTTTTAAAATTTATTTGGATACACTGACAGTGTAAACTTTTTTTACACTGTCAACCAATCAAAAATTGACAAATAGTAAAATTATAGTTGTCATGTTCTTGATGTTTTAATTTTTATATACTTATATTTTAATGTACATATAATTTAATAGTTTAAAATTTAAAATTTTATATATTACATATATATATTTTAATATTTTTTTGTTCAAACCGAATCAAACCAAACTAATTTTAATTGGTTCGGATATTGTTATTGACTTTTTAAAGTTTATAATTTTTTTATTTGTTCTTAAATATTTTTATCCAGGAAAGGTAGCAAAGCTACCGTGTTCTTCAAAAAAGTTTAGGGTCGTAAGACTCGATCCAATAATTCGATGAATTTGAAAATCCGAACCAACCAATTAAATTGGTTCGATTTTTTTCTTTTTTGTGAACGGCTCCGAATTGAACCAAACCCAATGGTCATTAATTCAGTTATTTTGGAACCGAACTCATCACTATATTTTAATATTCAATATGTATATCACTTTATCAATTAACAACTTTTCTTCTACTTTTCCTGTAACAGTAGAAGGAGTTGTCAACCGGTGGATTATTTAAATTTTTTTAAACATATATTCTTTATGATATTTTTTTTAAATTTAATTTTTTCCCAAATTAGTTTTTTTCTAATTTACTTTTTTTAAATGTTTATTTTTATAGTTGAATTTTTTAAAATATTTTTGTTTTCTAATTAATTTTATTTTTCAATTTTTTTTGAATATTTTTTTGTAATTATTATTTTCCTAATTTTTTTAAAATATTTTTTTAAATACTTTTTTATAATATTTTTTTCCTAATTTTTTAATTTTGTTTCGATTTTTTTCTAATTTACATTTTAATTTTTTATTTTTTATAATTTTTTAAATAGTTTTTTTAATATATTTTATCCTAATTATTATTTAATATTTTTTAAAATATATATATATATATATTTTGATTAATTTAAATTTTCTTTTATAATTAATTTTATTTTTCTAATTTTTTAAATCTAATTTTTCCTATTTTTTAAAATATTTTTTTCTAATTAATTTTTTTCTTTTTCCTTTTAAAATATTTTTTCTATAATTAATTTTTTTCTAATTTTTGTAAATATTTATTTTCATAATTAAAAAAAGAAGAAAAATAAAAATAATTTTAGTTTTTTTAAAAAATAATTAGGAAAAAATATATTTAAAAAACATTAAAATAATAATTACAAAGATAAATATTTAAAAAAATTAAATTAGAAAACTTTTTTCTATTTTTTTTAAAATATATTTATTTCCAAATTATTTTTTTCCTAATTTTTCTTATTTTATTTTATTTTTTAAATACATTTTTCTACTTATTTTAAATTTTTTTATAAATACTTTTTTTTCCTAATTTTTTTCAAATATTTTTTCCTAATTTTGTTTGCTAATATTTTTAAAAATATATTTTTTTCTAATTTTTTTTGTTAATACTTTTTTTTAAAGCTACATCCTTGCCTTAGTTTTTTCTATTTTAAATAATAAATCTATATCTATATTAATTGATAAGGGAAAATTCTGATTTTAGTGTAGCACAATAGTGCAAGACACATGTTAAGTTATGGAATATTTTTATTATTATTTTATTTATTTTCTAATTTTTTTTTTGTTTTAAAATATTTACAAACCGGTAAAGGTACAATGTTTTAGGAGTCAAACACGACAATCTCTGAATTGACATAAATAGAGGCAGATCTATTCTTATTTTCTAATATATTTTTTCTACATCCTTGCCTTTGTTTTTTCTATTTTAAATAATAAATCTATATCTATACTAATTAATAAGGGGAATTACTGATTTTCTAATAAAGGGACACGTGTCAGCACCACATGATTTAAGATGATTAGTTGATCATTAGTAATAATCAAAGAGGAACACTTAACACATAGTGTTAAAAATAAAAATAATATTCAATTCTTTGCACTCAAATTATAGATAAAATTGTTTTAAGATTTTTGCTGATCACTTCTGTCTATAAATAAAAAGTCTTTGAGATGAATGAGTGCCACTGTTATGGGTGGGAAGGAAATATTGAAAGCAAAGTGTGAAATAAGTAAAGAAAATATTTGACATAATAGACTTAATTTGAGATAAAGGAAAAAAAAAAGTTTTGTACATATAAAGACACAATTCAAGTTATTAATGATAATAATACTATTAATAATAATAATAGTAATTAATGACTCGTGCATCGCACCGTTGCAAAAAATACTAGTTAGATTCAATTAGATTATACATGTGATGCAAGTATGTGTATCCGAAAGGCATTTATAAACATGCAACGTCACACCAGTCCTATTACATTTTAAGATTAAGATTTAAACGCAAAAATTGGCTTCATACCTTTGAAGTCTGGTCTGGAACCATAACGAATGACAGTTGATTTAGCAACGTTGTCTTGACTTGGATCCTTGGGAGCCACAGAGCCATTTGGGTCAATTTTATCATCCTTTATATTATTGGACTTGTCCCTCATAGAACTTTTCTTCTCCCAAACATGCCACAATCCAACCACTAAACCACCAAAGATAACAACACTTGCAACCATGCATATTACAAAGAGTAACCCTTTGTACCACCACTTGTATACCCCAAATGGGTTTATATAGTAAATATTCAACAAACCTACCAAGATCACAAAGCCAATGGTAGATGAGATGACATATAGTCCAGACCAAAAATTGTTTCCTGTGCCCACCAAAACAGACATGCCACAACCACTAGGCACAGGGCAGAATGAAGACTTAATTGGTTTGTGAATGTACCCCTCTTCCTGCAGAAGATAACAACCAAATGCCATTAAGTGAAAAAACAAAATCAAATCATTGACAGGTTTGTAAGAAGAAAGCCAGACTCACCAATGGAGGATCTGATTCACGAGTGACATAAATATGTATATTAATATTTACTTTATCAGAAAAGAAAGGACAGATTGTTTCCATGTCAATGGTTGAAAGAAGTGGAAGCTCATTTGATTTTTTCACTGCCCAAACAAGTAAAATATTCCTTGGTCTACAGGGTTTCCCCTCCTTCACACGGTGGACAATATCACTCAATATAGCAAGGAAGGGTGAAAGTCCAATACCACCAGCCACTAATATAAGATTTTCATACCTAAGAGGAAAAAAAATGGCCAAATCATTTCATTAGTTGAAGAACTAAAACATAAAAAGGCAGAAGTTAAAATCTTCATTGGTCTGATAGTCCTAAGGACCATCAAAATTTCTGTCATCTACTAAATGTGTAAGGTCAAAAATAAATATGGCACATACATCAAGTGATATGGTACTTCATGCCCATATGGCCCCTCAACTGAAGCTGTTACAGAAAAATCTTTCTGTGCATCAACATCAGCAATCTTTTCTCTCAACCTTGATGTCCACTTGCCAAGAACCTTTATGAGAATAGCAAGGTGATGCTTTCCATCCAAAGGACTAGAAGAAACACTGAATGGATGCCATTGCAGCCATGATAATTCCCGGATTTGAAGGAAAATGAAACTAAGGGCATTGTATCTCAAATCTACATTTCAAAAAGATACAGACACATTGTCACTGATATAGTGATATGGTAATGGTACCAAATTATGGCAACAAAATTACTATGATAAGTATAATTACTTTGAGGCTTTGACAGAACCAATTCCACAGTGCCACATGGAAGGCACCTTGATGAGATTACATTAACTGTTCTTCTTGATTGGCAGAACCTCAAGAATCGATCAAGCACAAAAAGAAATATTCCTCCAGCAGCAATGCTGAAAACAAAGTCACCAACATGCAAAGCCAGAAAGACAACGAAGACTACATACAATTGGTGAGTGTAGAAAAACAACTCAAAATTCCACGTTCGCACTCCAGGAAGAGAAGTCACCCACATCAACAAACCAGCTAGAAGGCTGATAACTCCAGGCAAATTGGCAACACCAATATCTTTCCAATCTACTAACTGCAAAGGGACCAAATTATATACAGAGAAGTGAATAGTTAGCTTGATTTTAAGTAATGTATTCCAGCAAAACCTTGATTTATTAGTACAAACCTCATTTTGAAAGAAAAGGGAAGTAAAAATAAATCCATCCATTTACAGAATGACCAGATTAAGTACTAAACGTATTGTCTAAGATGCACTACCCATCAAAGTGGTGCACCACCCGCATGTCACATTGTGAGCCAATTGTTTAGCCAAGTGAATCATTAAAAGAATGTTTGACTTATCAACCAACCAATCACAACGTGACATGTGGGTACACCACTTTGGTTGGTGGTACACTATAGCCTTCACCCTACTAAACATATATTCATTCTAAATACAAAACACTTGAGACTAAACAAAATCATTCATTAAGCCACCACTTGAGGCCAAACAAAATCGTCCAGCAATCAAAAAAAATATAACTATACATTGTGTGTCTAAACTCTAAAGCATAAACTATCTTCAATAAAAGAGATCCATCAAAGAGGACTTACTTCTTTTCCAAGGCGACCATCCATTGCCCATGCAATAGCATAAAAGAGTCCATGGAGAGTAAAAAGCACCATTGTGAGGTGTCCCAGCCATACATGATATCTTGTAGCATGTTCAAAAGGGATATCTATAAAGCGGAGAAGAACAGATCCCCTTGAAACTGGGAGAAATAAAAATGCCAAGCAAAATAACCCAATTGAACCAAAGCGAAGTCCTAGAATTTCCAACATGAAAATGCTGCAAAATTGAAGCATATCAGGAAAATTAGCTTATCATATTCATTCATTTTTATATCTACATACATGAGCATTGTAAAGTTTTGAAGCCAAATACTACTCTATTGTACTTGTACCTCTTGACTTTAAAAGATGACAGGTCAGATAGATATCCAAGGGCCCTCACAGTGTAAGCATAGATAGCCCAGATAACATAGGCAGAAAATAGGAAAATCCCAATTAACTCTGTTGCAGAAACAACTCCAAATGGTCCATCGACAAGCACAGGAAATGTCCATAGTCGAAAGCTCGGATACTTGGAACTCTTCTTCCTGCCCACAGAAACCAAGTAAAAAACAATGCACACAAACACAACCAATAAAAAAATGTATGAATATAATGATGAAATTCAGTGCAAAGATAGGAAATTTTCTTGTAATCACATACTCATGATGAAGCTGATCCTCCCCAGAAATAATTAGGTGTGCAATGGCAAGGAATGCAATTATGAGAAGTGGAGCACTGAAGACCAGAAAAATGCTTCCTGCAGAATACACACACAGCTTGCTTAAAACTCAAGCAACTAAGTTAAAACAAAAAACAAAAAGTACAAGTAAGCAATAACAAAAGAAGATAACCTGTGATTCCAAAAGGAGTTCCACTGGTGGCACTGATCCATTTTCCATACAAGTTACTCACAGATTCTGCTGGGAACACAAAAATCAAAACTGTCCATGCAATGAATATAACACATATCACAGACTTGAGAGCCCATTTGGTAGCAGACACAAAAGGTGATGTCTTCATGGGATAACCAGTTCCATCTCCTCTTGGAGAAAGCAAAGGACTATCATCAACACTTTGTTTCTCCATTGAAAAGATTCAAAGGTATCCTACAATACAATGCTACTACCAGCTTGTTAAAACACAAGGTTCAAGGCCCCATAAAAATACTTAGTGTAAGTATAAAGGTGCCAAATTTTGTGGATCCCATTAAGAAATTGTGAGCCACCAAAATGAATTCTAATCCGAGGATAATAGTGTGGAGTCCATCAACCTGGAATCTGTGGTGGAACTTCCTAAATTACTATGAGAAATGAATTATTAAGCAAAGCTGATTAAGGTATAAAGCATCACTATTACCAATTAAGAGTGTGGAGACAAAATGAGACGTAGAATTTGGGACACTTTTTTACAGCAAAAGTATATGGAAACAGAGGTGTTTTATGATAATTTAATATTATTAAATTTTCTAATGAAAATAAACATTATTGTAATTTAACATATTTAATTTTATTTATTTTAATAAATCATTGTTTAGTTATTGGAAGAACTTCATAATTTAATTATTGTGATAAATATAAAAAAGTTTAATTTCTATGTACTGTCAGTGTAAAACTTTTTACACTGTCAACCAATCAAAAATCATCATATAAATTACTTTTAAGATAGTTAGAATAAGAGTCAACCTTTTATCTTATATAGTAATTTCTAATTGGTTGATTGTACAAAAATTATATACACTAACAATACATATCAATTAAGTCCATAAAAAAAAATTATAACTACTTTTATTACTACTATTTCGTATGGAAGTCTATAGGTTTTCAGCCTCCTCTCCAGGGCCTTTCCTTATAGGTTGTGCAGAATTATTGTTTGCACTTGTGTTATTCTAACCGCCCATATATATATATATATATATATATATATATATATATATATATATATATATGATAACTCCAACAACAACTCCGTATATCTTTCGGAAATTAAATTTCGGAAGTATCCGGAAATTAAATTCCAGAGTTATAAAATGAAAATTCATATATTTTTATATTTTTAGAAATTAAATTTTGGACGTGTACACTTTTACACGTCTGGAATTTAATTTCCAGAAGTATAAAATGAAGAGGAACATATGAATTTTTACAAGTCTGAACAAAAATTGTACCTCCGAAAATTAAATTCCGAAAGCTCTAAATACATATGACACTTTATTTTACACAATGGATTTGACAAACCAAACAAACTCTGTATATAAACAAGAGAAATGCTACAGAGGGAAAAGGCTTATAGGAAAAGGCTTATAAATTATAATACATGGGGAAAGAAAACAGAATAAGAAATGGGTGGAACGCATTGCATATGAGTTTTAATTCGTGCATTCATAATTATGTCCCGGAACTTAACTAACTAACCCGACTCAAGGTAACACATATAAGTTTTTTTAATAATATTAAAGAGAATGTTAAAAATAGGGATTTTATTTTGATACATTGTTAATGTTAAATTTTTTTATACCATCAGCCAATCACAGGTAACCAACTAACCCATCTCAAGGGAACACATAATTTTTTTAATAATACTAGTGTATGGACTCGTGCCATACACGGGGAATATGATATTTTTGTAAGATTTCAAAAAAAAAAAATTTCACAATTTTTTTGTTTGTTTTTTTTTTTAGGGAATTATATACCAAAAATTGTTTAAAATAATTTTGCCTGAACCATTGATCACAAAGTGTAGATGATATTAACTTAATAACTATTGTTGATATTATAATAAAGATAACCACTCTTAAGTATAAATTCTGATGTTTTGACTTGGGCAACGCCAGGGCGACATTTGTTGGTGATGAACAAATTCAAAAATCAACAATATTCCATTAGATAAATATATAATTAATTAAAAACATCATAGAAAATATATGGTTGTATCATATAGAAATAAATGAATTTTATTAAAAACTCTTGAAATAAAAATGACTACAATAAAATAATATTATAAATCAGACTAAATAAAAAATATTAACTTAATAACTATTGTTGATATTATAATAAAGATAATCACTCTTAAGTATAAACTCTAGTGTTTTGACCTGGGCAACGCATGGGCGACATTTGTTGGTGATGAACAAATTCAAAAATCAACAATATTTCATTAGATAGATATATGATTAGTTAAAAAATCATAGAAAATATATGGTTGTATCAAATAGACATAAATGAATTTTATTAAAAACTCTTGAAATAAAAATGACTAAAATAAAAATAATATTATAAATCAGACTAACTAAAAAAAATCTGATAAACGAAATCAATGCATGACATTTCTTGGTCATGAACAGACTTAAAAATTTAAGATGATTTCATCATATAAAAATATAACAATAAAAAACATTAGAGGAAACATATAGTTGAATTATGTAGAAATAAAAACAATTTAAAAATTCTGGAGCACCAAAAAAGAAAGAAAGAGAGATAAATTATACATGTATTGTCTATTATATAATTTTAGTATTAAAAATATAACTAAAAAAATTAAAAATGTATAAATAATATATAAATATATATCATGTAATTATAAAAAACATAAATTATAATAAACTAAAGTATAGTGAAAAGTTATATTTTTCTCCTCATCTCTCATTTTCTCTTCTCTCTCCACTACCAAACACCACAAACCATACTTCTCGTCATTTTCGGACAAGTTGGGCCACCTTTCACCAAACAAAACCATAATGTTTTTTGGTGAGGAAACAAAACCATAATATTGCTTACTCTCTTCACCTTCCTCTACACAAATGTAAATAGTTATTAAAAAATTCCCGAAAAATTAATAAAATAAAATAAAATAATCGAAACAACATAAATACTTATATTATTTCAAATATCATCACTAAAAGTATTTCTCCTTTCACGATTTGTAGTAAAAGATAAAAAGAAAATCTTACTTTATAAAAATATAGATCACACATTTCCTCAAAATTATATATATATATATATATATATATATATATATATATATATATATATATATATAGATCACACACGGCCTTAACAGATTCATAGTTAAAGATTAACTTAATGTAATTCATTGTATTCTGTAGAGAATATTTGCCTAATTTAATAAGTTTCTCTTAGTAGCATCAAATTCAAATTATTATATTATTATATTGTGGATAATATGGAGATTTGATATTTCTATAACTAATTTGAATGATGAGTTGAAATATACAATTATTTGCATATTTGAATATTTACCTGTAATTAAGTTGAATGATGAGTAATATGGAGATTCGAATATTGCGCCCTTTGCTTCAGGTGCCATCTTTAACCAACTGGTCTAAGTTCAAGTAACGTTTGCTATCATCAAAGCAATCTGACATTCATATACGACAATATAGGTTACATATGCTGATTAGAAAGCATTAAAATCATGATTTCAATCGGAGCCTGGGTTGCCAAATTAGGTCCCTATTGCATTAAATTTTTTGAAAACTGTAGAAAATGTTCCAACATCAAATAATTGCAATCATTTATTTTGCATGTGAAAAAATATTAGCATAAATGCTTTTATTCACATTCCTATTTTTTGTATAGAGGATTGGACTGTCATTAAAATCATGTTCCTTATCAGTATTAAGTTTGAATTGTGCAACAATGATGATTTTCGAATTAAGTCTAATTGTCCAATTATCATTGATACCGTTGATTGTATTATCATTTGTTGCATCTATAAATGAGTAACTTATTATTAATTTTAAAATTTTGTACAATTAGCCATTGTTATCATTGATTGATGATTTATTTATGATAATATAATTAATCAATGTTTTTAAGCAAGACTTTTAATTCTTGAATTCGGATTTTGGTTCATTGATATAGCATATTCACGAAAATAAGCCATGGAATATTCATTTAAGAGACAAATTTGCTGCATTTCCTTTTAATGGTGAAATTCAGATTCTAGCTATTCAAAGGAGCACATTTGCTCCTGTACATTCATAGTTAGAGTGGTGTTAATACTAATATTAATAATACATTTATTTTAGATATTGATTCTGAAATTAAGGCAAAATATTCAACACTATAAAAATGGAAAACAACTTGGTCATTGTTTTTAGAAAGTTTCTAACCACGGTGGAGATAAGATCAAGCACCATTATTTAAATATGATAATATGTTTTCACCAAAAAAAATTAATATGAGAATATTATAATCATATATTTTTTTTATTTATATTAAACGAGTCAATTGTGAATTTTTGAATTTTGATTGAAAATATTTTTATTTATTTATAACTATGTATATATATATTTTATAATCCTATAGAAAATTAGTTATTCATTTTTTCTAAAATTCAATATTGTTGGTTGACAATTTTTTATTTTTAGTTTAAGATTAAAATTTTGGTCGGCAACTCTGCTTCTTTTCTATTGTTTTTTAAAATTTGATATTTTTTGGTTTTTGATTGATAATCATTTTTTTTATTTTATAACTTTCTAAATATTAGGGAAAAGTCAACTCAACATGATTTAAATTTTTAAATATATCAAGCTAATTAGTGTAATTATAATAGTTGATCAAAAAGTATAGGTTTATCGACAAAAAAAACTATAGTTATAAAATAAATAAAAATGATTTTCAATCAAAATCCAAAAATGGTTATTAATTTTTGGTGGGAAAATATATTTGGTATTTAATTTTTTGTGGGAAGAGATATTAATATTGGAAGGTGAATCAAAACAAATAAATAGAAGAGAGATAAGTCTTATCTTATGCAACAATGCATAGGTTAGAAAAATCGACCCATAATAACAACAATAGCAGTAGGCCGATTCAAAAGATTAGCAGTATGAATGTTATTATTTAGAGTTTTAATTGAACCAAAATCGAACCTAAGTCATAACTAGTGTGTCGTGTGAGCAGAAAGGCTAGACCAGATGTCTCAACCTCTATAGAAAAAATATTAATTATTTTAACTATAAATTTATTAACTCAAACGTATATTCCATATGTAAGCGGTGTCTTTCGCAGGAACGGAATCTGTATTAATTCAACCTCAGCCTCAGTTAGGGGCTTGTCCTCCTTTTTCATATATCTCACACCCGATTGGTAATGAAAAAAGATTATATTGGAAGATATATCTGATTATATCTTTGTGTGGCTACAAATAATGTTCACAGTTGGGAAAAAATAGTGTTCACATTCACAGTTGGTAAAGAGATTGGAGATAAGAAAGTGACGCCTAGCTGGAGTGGAGAAGGAGGTCCACTTGTTGCTTTGTGTACCCAAATATCCCAGGTGTTATCATGTCAGCCTATTCTTTCTCCTTCTTAACGAAAATACGACAGTTTTTATTGTTTGTATTTCCTATGTGTGTTGTTTTACCTAGTTTTAAACAAAATTTAATTTTAGTTTACTTAATATTTTTTCTTTTTGGTACATCGTTTATTTAATATTGTGTTTCGGCATATCAATCATATATTATTATTATTATCTATACTAAAAGATAATGGCAAAGTTCAAAAAAAGACAGTTTTTTGGTGTCAAATTTTTTATATTACAAAAATATCCCTCACAACTATATATAATATCTATATCTGTACAAATCTATAAAGGCAAAATTCAAAAAATTTCAAAAATTTGGTTGAAAAATCACACTTTTGCGGTTTTGGGGTTTCCATCCGTCAGGATTTGGAGAACAATAATGTTTTTTAGATTCATTCAAATTATTTTAAGAAAAAAAAAGGTAAAAATAAACCCCCAAATAGTTCCACTGATCCCCTCCCTCCCATAACTGCTCCCCTTTCTCTTTTCTCTATTCTCCCCAAATTTATGCTTCTATGTTGCCTTCGTGGAGACAGTCTTCGATTTCATCTCCCGAAAAATCGATCATCTCTCGAGTGAGACCGCTGAGAAGGAGATAATGTTGCTGCTGCACGCTACGATTGAGAAGAACTGAAGGCCTCGGAGGAGTAACAAAAATCCATAAGAGATGGAAGGAAGAGAAGAAGGAGAAGGAACTCGAAGTGGAGGAGTAAAAGAAGAAACGTGAAAAGGGAACCAGAGATAAGGCAAAAAAGGATTTAAAGGAATTTTCAATATACATTTATTCGTGATTTTGCACCAATAATTTCTTCATTTTTTTTGTTATGATTTTATTGTTAAGGTAAGTGTTTGCACTGTTATTAATTTGCGAAGTTTTTGCGAGTGACAAATCGTTGCTTCCAGATTGTTCATTTGTTAAGTGGAAATATGTTCAATTGACATATATTCATGGACTTGGGTCCTTTTTTCTTATCTTCCATAGCCTTTGATAACGTTATCTGACATGACTTTGTCTTGACCCAGGGAAATGTTATGATTCTGCACTCACAATTATCCATAAAAGGTATTTCTTCTACTCTAAATCAACTGAACATTTAAAATTTAAAATTTAATATTTTATTTATATGCATTTGTCATTTTGAGTTTTTATTTAAAAGGATGTAACACATTACCCGTTTCCTTTTATTTGGGGTGTTAAATGTTAATTAAATTAATTTAATGATTTAATGATTATTGATGAGACAAACTTCCCCTTTCTCTGCGTAAATTCTAGCATCATTCCCAAATCAGAACACGCCTCCTCGCATGACCCTCCAATGTAATTGTGTAGTAGAATTGTAGAAGAATAACACATGCTTTGATTCGATAAAATCAGAACAAGATTAGGGAAGTAACATTTGATCATATGAGGGTATTACATGTGTTTCTTTTCTTTATTTTTCCCCCTCTTTTGGACACAGAAAAAGAGAGGCACCAAAGAAGTACCCTCAGACGAACGTAGAAGGATTGGAGCAAAAAAGGGAGGCAGAGGCATGCCAATGATATTGCCCTTCTATTTGTTTGTCAAGTGTGTGTAGTAGGGGAGCAATGAAGGTAATTTGCTTCTTCCTACCAACTGACATTGGTTTATGGTTTTCCATGTTTTATTGTCAAATTCTTGACAAGATAGAGATTTTCCACCCTGTCCGCACTGCAAGAAAACAAATCACCCCCAAATGAAATGTTGGTGGAGGCCACATGTTAAGTGGAGGAAGTGTGGCAACATGAGGCATGTGGAAAGAATATGCAAATGTGAAAGAAGGAATGAGAACAAGTTGTGCTATTCTCCCATTTAATTTAAAAGATTTAAAAGATGTTATAATACTTTTATCGAGGTTCAATGATTGTATTAGAGAGACACAGAAGCTATGTTAGGTATGCACAACTCTAAAAATACTTTAACCAAGATGAAATATATACCTCATCATGAACATAATTCTGTCAGGAGTACCTTCAGTAATTATGTGCATCACTATATCAGATTGTGAATAAAATCTTTTAATCATGTGGAGACGTGGTGCAATACAAATAAAATTGGAGAGAAGTAATAAGATGAAGAGTTCAAATTGTATACTATTAGGCTTGAGATTATCATATAAGAATTTATGCTTGATATTTAAGATATATATATGTATACATATAAATCTATTCATGTTTATTTAGTTAAATCTTTCTATTCATGTGACTTTGTTATTGCTTATCTGCTTCATTAGAAGTTGAGTTGATGCTGATTTGTGATGATTGACGCCTTAAGTCTGCAAGTTCTTGAGGTTGAAACCTTATAATCAATTTGAGAATTTATGAAGCTGAAATGTGGTGATATTGGTTTGAATCATGTTGTAGAAGCACGAGTAAGGAGATGGATTCGAAGGGTATAAATGATCTCGATCTATAATCTCCCTGATCTGCGTTGATTATTTTACACTACATCCCCTGTTTCTCTATTTTTTTTGTTCTTCCCTTCTAGGATTCTGCATCTCTCCCGTGATGTGGATCCCACTGGTAATTCTTTTATTTTATGTAGGCTTCAAATACTTTTCATTTATGCCATTTGATGAAGATTTTCATTGTTTCCCAATAACAAGTTTATACAAAAATCTCATAAAGATTCTAACAATTGAACAATTTGATTGACTTGAACAACTCGAAGCACATGGTATGTTGGTGTTCTAATTATATGTTATTTGATTTCAACTTTTCAGGGAAAGGACATTTGTTTTCAAAGGAACGACATTTGGAGTCTTGACAAAGATTGATCTTATGGATAAGGGAACTGATGCTGTTAGGGTAACCAATAATTTTTTTCCCTGACTTCTGAGATGAAAACAGGGAGTAAAATGTGTGAGATTTGTGTTGCATTTATATATTTAAGATTGTGAAATGTAAAGTTATTTGGCATGTACCTGATATAATGTTAACCTTTTTGGTCATAATACAGATAGCAACATGGGGAAATGATTATGGAATGAGAAGCTTGGCAGATGTGACTTCACATTGGCTATGATATGGGGCAAGGCCGGAGGATCCTCTACTTTCTTTACAAATTTTATATAATAAATGCTGGCTACACAACTTCACATTGGCTATGATAAGGGGCAAGGCCGGGAAATGGTTCATCTAACTATTAATGGCATGTGGCAAGTATTTAATCTTCAGCAATCAACACCTGTAAATGATTAATTGATTATTGTCTAATAGATTCAAAGAATGGAATACTCTTTAGGCTTATAGGTACTCTTTTGGTTTAGTTCAGTATAGTATAATACATATATTTCAAATTTTTACTACCACATGTGTACAATTTTGGTTGTCAATTTGTCTCCGCAGAAAGATTTTTATGGAGGGAGGATGCATGGAGTTTCCAAATTTCTTATTTCATTGTTTTTGCGTTTTGCTACTCTGTGTAGATAGTAACTGAGCAAGTAACAATGTGTCAAAGAGATTGGAATAAAAAAAGAGAATGGAGGGTTATTGAAGATAGGGGCTGCAAAAAATAAACTATACTATAATAAATAAAAAAGAAAATGATATAAATGAATTGAAAAATGGGATGATGTTGCTTCTTTGCTAATTGCAACTTTGTTTTTACGCTTTGGGTTGGAATGAAGTACTTTGGTTTTTGGTATTTATTGTCTACACCCAACTAAATAGTTATCTTTATATTTGATGTTTCCTCCATCTTCCATGAATGGAATAACAAATATCCCACTAGCACCTAAGTTCAGGACATTGTGTGACACCAGCCTACCTACGTTATAGCCACTATTACACTTTATTTAACGCTCCATCACCATTATTTCACATCATTTCTGTATTCATAAATCTCTATTTCCTTCTCTATTTTTATAGGATGAGTATGTTATGGCTTATTATGTTGCTTTATAAGCGTATGTTATCCATTATCTATTTTTAATCCACCTCGCCGTGGGTAACGTGGTACATTCATGATGGACGGCTAGCCATTAATAAATCCATTTGGATTGCAAAAATAAACCTAAAAATTTGAGTGTTCACAAATCCTTTTGTTTATGGTTTCTTCACTCCACTGTCCCCTCGCATCCTCTCTTTTTCTTCACTTTATTCACTAAATCAGCCACCACCATTGTTCCTTCATCGTCACCGGTGCGCCACCATCCTTCCACCTATGACTCATTACAAGCACACAAACAAATAAGGTACCCCCATTTTCTCCTTCCATAAGGAACTGTATTTGTTTGTTTCGCTAATTTTCAGTTGGAAAGTTTTATTTTGTTTTAGGTAAAATTTTGATTTTATTCAAAATTTTGTTCTTTTCGCTGTCATGGCTGCAAGTTTAGAGTTGAGAATTTGCTTTCGTGTTCTGATTTTTGGATTAATATTTTGACTTCTTTGACACCAAATTTATTGATGTGAATGAGATTTTGGATGTTGAATTTTGGTGATTTTGGTTTGGACTGAGTTATGACCAAGGAGGCCAGTGTGCATGCATGATATTCTGATCTAATTTTTTGTTGATGATAATGTTAATCTAAAATGAGTTGGTTAAGCATTATGCATGTGTGTTATTGAACTTTGTCAATGATTGGAATTCGGCCAAGTGATTGAGGAAACATCTTGATGTTGTAATTGATTGATCTATTGACTTAAAAATGAGTTAGACCAATTAATGATAGGAAAAAACTTAAGTGCAGTTAAATAGGTGTTGTTTTTTATGTTCCCCAATTATAACTTGCCACATAGATCAAAATTTTCATTCAAATTCAAATTTAAAATGTCCCTATGTTTTCTATTGGTTGATTAATCCAGGTGTTGAATTGTGATTGGAGAACAGTCAAAACTGCACATAAGGAACTGCACCTAAGTTTTGTCCTTAATGATATAGGTGCTCGAAAGTTGAAGAGACAATGAAGTGACTTAGTCAATTGATTTTAAATTGTCTCACATGTTTGTTTGTGTTAATTAACTAAATTTGAAAGAAAATGACTTTAGGTTTTCAATTTTCATATAATTTTAGTACCATAAAACTTACGTATGATGTTTTAAAAAAAAATTAAAAGTAGATAAAAAACGAGACACGAGGGGTCATGACCTCCACTTGGCTTACAATTTGGTAAATTAAAATCTGGATTAATATTAGTTTAACTGTTTTATGACCTTATTAATGGTTTTACCTTTTAAGTGTACCTCCTTTTGAAAAAAAAGGTATAAGTGTAATATTTTTATTGCTACAATTTAGGCTTATAGTTTGGTTACTTAAACTTTGGATTACTCAATTTCATGACATGGGGAAAAAAATTAGATTAAGTACATCTTTAAATAAATTAAAGATAATTATATTATTTATTTCATTGGACGCAGACCCGCAAAATTAGGGGGTTACCACATGCAAATAATAATCAAGAAGTTTTGTCAAAAAAAAAATAATAATTATAATCAAGAAGTAAGGAAAGACACTGCATCTATATTAGAAAGAATAGAAAGACATATATGTGCATAGGTATATATTAAAAAATAAAAAAAATAAGAATAACCAAGGCATATACATGGAGCATCAAAGGAAAGAAAGGCATATATGTGCCCCCTTATGCGCAAAGCATCTTGCGCAAATATGTTTAAAAATTGTATTTTTTTTTTTTTAAAAATTTACCAGGTTGTCTATTTGATGGTTTAGTAATTAGGTGTTAAGATGGGCCAACATAGTGAGTACATTGTATAAAAAAATTAATACAAAAAATTCAAAGAAAGTAAAGTAGATAAGGGTTAGTGCGATGAACAAAACCCGGTAGTCTTACACCAAAATAAATGAAGAACAACAGTGTGTTTGTGTAATAGAAATTGTTGTGGGTTCCGGTGATTATCTGATGAAAGACGATCCGCGGTGTGAAGCGTCTGTGTCGTGGTGGGTATGTAGGTGTTTTGATGCAGAGGTGGACGTCTGCCTCCCTAGCTAAATCTGCGTATTTGATGTGCGGCAGTGTATGGCGGTTAGCGCCGGTCTTAGGCGAGTTGGGATCTTTTGATTTTGTGGGTTCGGTGGCGGTGAATAGTGTGCTACGTCCCGACGATGATGGTGGTAGCGAACTTGTATTTGTATGATCTGAAAAATCAATAACAAAAGGTAAATCCATTTGAATTGCAAAAATAAACCTAAACATTATAAAATTATATTAGAATGCTTCATATTATGTCGTTGTATAAAAAAACCGATATTCTAATCTTTTGATAATCGGGTTCATCATCTAAAGATATACTCTTTTGGGTGGGGTTCCACAAGAATGTGAAGATAAAACTCAGCTATGGAACATGGTAAAAAGAGAATTGTGGGCTCAAAGGTTAGAAAGATAATGTATTATGTATTGTATTCGATATGATAATATACATACTTACTATATAATAAGTTTTATTATTTCCACAATTTATTAAAATACTATCTTTGTTTTTACATTATTAGGAAACTTGAAGCTACATTACCAAGCAAAAGAAGTTGTGATAGCTCAATACATTTGAAACAAAAAATGGTCTTACTTGAGGATGTAATATGTTCTTTTAATAATACATTATATTTGTTATGAATGATTATTATAATGAATGTTCCAAATTTTAGTCTTACATTTTTAATTTCATTTGTAGTTTATTAAACAAAAAAAACATTAAAGATGATAAAAATTATGAAGATTTTTTGAGAATTGTGACAAGGGAAGCGGCTATTAGAAGTAAATTATTATTAATTTTTAAATTTATATGGTTTGTTACTTTTTATCTAACAAAAATTAACATTATAAATTTATTTTGTTTGTAATGCAGGAAATGGAAAAAGCTACTGAAAATCGATCCATACTTAATCTCCTTATAAATCAAAATGCTGAGATGTCGATGTCAAATAATAATCGCTTACTATATTTGGTACCTTGGATTTGTTTCTTATTAGAATATGTATCTTATTTATTTTTACATTCATTTGTATCATGATATTATTAACACAATGATGTATATAATATGTGTTTACATTATTACGTCATATTATAAAGTTAGATAAATTTATACAATAAAGATGAGTAAAAATATTAACAATGCGGCAAGACATGCACTAGTATCAAATAAAATTCATGTGCACACGTACATGCAAGCATGCACACATGACACGTGTGTACACTTATTTATTTATTCGAATAAACCCACGCTGTGGAGTTAAGGATATTAGCCAATACATTTTAACTCGACTAATTTTTTTCAACATTCTATCGGGACATGATACAGTGTTTCCTTAGTTTTATGATGTATTTATGAGATTTGTATATATAATAATATAAAGATGATAAAAAATAAGTGAGATATAAAAATAAATACATACAATATTATATGTGGTATCTAAAATTTGATGTTTAAATAATACAACTCTTTTAACCGCAAATAAGACGATGGTGACGATATCTTTTAATATCAATCATGTAATTGTAATTCCATAATAAGTAGTATTTTTGTTATTCTTTCATATTGAATAATAACAACAATAATAATACCTTGATTAAAAAAAAAAATAGTGTGTAGTAGTACAATATATGCAATACACGTGCATTTTCATTAGCGAATGCATGTCTTCCAATTTGCAATTGAGGAGCTAGAGATCAAAGCAATGACTGTGGAAATGGAAGATGGGATGATGGCGTTGTCTTGTGATACTGTGTGACCTGATTTCTTGGGCAACACTTGACTGAAGCGTTGGAGGCCCACAAATTATTACACCCACATCAACATGGCCCCATTTCTCTGACATCGACTCAAAAATATCTGCAGTATATATATCCACATTAGTGACCTCTAAACGTGGGACAAAATGTAACATTTTAATAAGGATAGATATCACGTGTTCTATTTTAATGTACTATTTCTCATCCCACTAATAATATATTACCACGTATTCAACAATTTTAATATTATATAAATTTTAACTTATGGACATGTTGTTGGTGGGTACAGGAAATGATCCCACACACCAATCCTTTTATAGTTTAAGATTAAGATTTAAAAATAAAAATTGGCTTCATGAAGACATTGTACCTTTAAAGTCTGGTCTGGAACCATAACGAATGTCAGTTGATTTAGCAACATTGTTTTGACTTGGATGATCCTTGGGAGCCACAGAGCCATTTTGATCAATTTTATCAACCTTTATTTTATTATTGGACTTCTCCTTCAGAGAACTTATCTTTTCCCAAATATGCCACAATCGAACCACTAAACCACCAAAGATAACAACACTTGCAACCATGCAGATTACAAATAGTAGCCCTTTGTACCACCCCTCATATACCCTAAATGGGTTTATATAGTAAATATTCAACAAACCTATTAAAATCACAAAGCCAATGGTAGATGAGATGACATATAGTCCAGACCAAAAATTGTTTCCTGTGCCCACCAAAACAGACATGCCACAATCACTAGGCATAGGGCAGAATGAAGACTTAATTGGTTTGTAAATGTATCCCTCTTCCTGCAGAAGATAACAACCAAATGTCGTTAAGTGAAAAACAAAATTAAATCATTGACAGGTTTGTAAGAAGAAAGCTAGACTCACCAATGGAGGTTCTGATTCACGAGTGACATAAATATGTATATTAATATTTACTATATCAGAAAAGAATGGACAGATTTTTTCCATGTCAATGGTTGAAAGAAGAGGAAGCTCATTTGAATTTTTCACTGCCCAAACAAGTAGAATATTTCTTGGTCTACAGGGTTTTCCCTCCTTCACACGGTGGAGAATATCACTCAATATAGCAAGGAAGGGTGAAAGTCCAATACCACCAGCCACTAATATAAGATTTTCATACCTAAGAAAAAAAAAAAGGGCCAAATCATTTCATTAGTTGAAGAACTAAAACATAAAAAGGCAGATTGGTATCAAAATTTCTGTCACCTACTATATGTGTAAGGTCAAAATAAATATGGCACATACATCAAGTGATATGGTACTTCATGCCCATATGGCCCCTCAACTGAAGTTGTTAAAGAAAAATCTTTCTGTGCATCAACATCAGCAATCTTTTCTCTCAACCTTGATGTCCACTTGCCAAGAACCTTTATGAGTACAGAAAGGTGATGCTTTCCATCCAAAGGACTAGAAGAAACACTGAATGGATGCCATTGCAGCCATGATAATTCCCGGATTTGAAGGAAAATGAAACTAAGGGCATTGTATCTCAAATCTACATTTCAAAAAGATTACAGACACATTGTCACTGATATAGTGATATGGTAATGGTAGCAAATTATGGCAACAAAATTACTATGATAAGTATAATTACTTTGAGGCTTTGACAGAACCAATTCCACAGTGCCACATGGAAGGCACCTTGATGAGATTACATTAACCGTCCTTCTTGATTGGCAGAACCTCAAGAATCGATCAAGCACAAAAAGAAATATTCCTCCAGCAGCAATACTGAAATTAAAGTCACCAACATGCAAAGCCAGAAAGACAACAAAGACTACATACAATTGGTGAGTGTAGAAAAACAACACAAAGTTCCATGTTCGCACTCCAGGAAGAGAAGTCACCCACATCAGCAAACCAGCTAGAAGGCTGATAACTCCTGGCAAATTGGCAACACCAGTATCTTTCCATTCTGTTAACTGCAAAGGGACCAAATTAAATACAGACAAGTGCAAAGGGACAAACTTCATATTTTGAAGGAAAAGGTAAGTAAAAATACATTCATCCATTTACAGAATGACCAAATCGAGAGTTCAAAAATTAAAATTAGAATATACTATTCATTCTAAATACAAAACACCTGAGACTAAACAAAATCATTCATTAAGCCACTACTTGAGACCAAACAAAATCATCCACCAATCAAAAAATGGAATCATAAAAGGCATTGAAAAAGAATGCTTCTGTGCTGTATGTACATTGTGTGTCTAAAGCATACATAAACTATCTTCAATAAAAGAGATTCATCAAAGAGGACTCACTTCTTGCACAAGGCGACCATCCATTGCCCATGCAATAACATAAAAGAGTCCATGGAGAGTAAAAATCACCATTGTGAGGTGTCCCAGCCATACATGATATCTTGCAGCATGTCCAAAAGGGATATCTATAAAGCGGAGAAGAACAGATCCCCTTGAAACTGGGAGAAATAAAAATCCCAAACAAAATAACCCAATTGAACCAAATCGAAGTCCTAGAATTTCCAACATGAAAATGCTGCAAAATTGAAGCATATCAGGAAAATTAGCTTAACAATTAACATATTCATTCCATTTTTATAACTACATACATGAGCATTGTAAAGTTTTGAAGCCAGATACTAATCATCAGTTGTACCTATTGACTTTAAAAGATGACAGGTCAGATATATATCCAAGGGCCCTCACAGTGTAAGCATAGATAGCCCAGATAACATAGGTAGAAAATAGGACAATCCCAATTAACTCTGTAGCAGAAACAACCCCAAATGGTCCATTGACAAGCACAGGAAAGGTCCATAGGCTAAAGCTTGGATAATTGAAACTCTTCTTCCTGCCCACAACCAAAAGTTAAAAACAATGCACACACACAATTACACAACCAATAAAAAAATGTATGAATATAATGATGAAATTCAGTGCAGAGATAGGAAATTTTCTTGTAATCACATACTCATGATGAAGCTGATCCTCTCCAGATATAATTAAGTGTGCAATGGCAAGAAATGCAATTATGAGAAGTGGAGCACTGAAGATCAGAAAATTGCTTCCTGCAGAATATTAGATAACTCTTATTAGTACCATTTTATCACCTTCATTGGGTTTTGTGTGCGTGTTACTGGTGAAGGAGCAACACCAGAAATGGTGAAAACCATTTGAATAAGATTCACGTGGAGAGAGAGAGAGGAAATACAACTGCCAAAAAGTTGCAGATATGGAAGTACTACTGCTACTAGTGTAAGATACGGAAGTACACTATTTGACCGGTCAAAAATAAAAGATGCAAAGTAGATGCCATTGGTTCGAAATGCTTGAAGAAAATGGTGCATGCCACCATAGAAGGCACCGTCAGTTAGGTAGTTAAGTTCGTTTTAGATAAACTAAGAGCATGTCAGTTGCTTATAGATAAGCAACGGTTGCTTTTTTAGTATCGGAGCTGTATCACCAGTTTCTTAAAATTAAGCAATGTTGCTTGTATAGTATAAGCAACCAAATAGATTAATATTTTAAGATAAAATAAATTTAATAACAAATAAAAAAGAATAAAAATTTATGTTTGAAGTGAAAAATGAATGAGTTACTTAAATATGATGTGACATTGTGGAGTTCACTTAAGCAATTAAAATGGGTGGCTTATTATTTAGCATTGAAAAATATACTCTCTCTCCTTTTGACCAACTCTTGTATATGAGAATGTTATAGATACATAGCATCTGCATCTCATCAATGAAATCAATATTTCAATCAATCCAATCCTCAAGAGAGGTCTTTCAGTTATATGGTATCAGAGTTAGCTTAAAACTCACGCAACTTAGTTTTAAAAAAAAGTAAAAGCAAAGTATAACCTGTGATTCCAAATGGAGTTCCACTGGTGGCATTGATCCATTTTGCATGCAAGTTGCTCGCAGATTCTGTTGGGAAAACAAAAATAAAAGCTGTCCATGCAATGAAGATAACACATATCACAGACTTGAGAGCCCATTTGGTAGCAGACACAAGAGGAGATGTCTTAATGGGATAACCAGTTTCATCTCCTCTTGGAGAAAGCAAAGGACTATCATCAACACTGTGTTTCTCCATTGAAAAGGCTCTAAGGTATCCTACAATACAATGCTACTACCAGCTTGTTAAAACACAAGGTTCAAGACCCCATATAAATACATAGTGGAAGAGGAAAGGTGACGAATTTTGTGGACCCATGATACTATGAACTATGAAGAAATAAATTTTGTTGTGAACCATCAACATGGAATATGTGGTGGTTAAAGTGTTGTTGCATCTCCGGATTCAATTATAAGTAAAATTAAATAATATCGTACTTATCAAAAAAGTTAATTAATTTAGTTTAATATATTGTCTTAAAAAATATATATATACCAAAATATATTTTTGTTCACTACTTTCTTTCTTTTTTTAAAGTCATTCAAATACTTATATTTTTACTTTTTTTTGAAAGAATTACTTATATTTTTATAAAAGTTCTTTTATTTTTTTTAAAAAAATCCAAATGATATCTGACATGTAGGCAACTTAATTAACTAACCTGACTCTTTTTATTTTTTATTTTTTATCAGAGTTATGTTAAAATTAGGAGCTCTATTTTATTTTATTTTATTTTTTATAAGAGGAGTTCTATTTTGATACATTGTTAATGTAAAAAAGTTTTATACAATCAATCAAATACAAATAATTCAATATATGACTTTTAATGTAGTTATGATAAGAACCAAATATTTTTAATGATAAAGTAATTTTTTATTGGTTAACAATATAGAAAAATCTTTACATAATGCGCTACGATTGAATTGTGGTTAATATTTGTTTCCTACTTTAATTACTAGTTTGTTTTTATTGTTAAATTATTTTTTCAAATTAACTTAAATTTTTTTTTGCTAACAATTAACTTTAAAAAAGTTAAATTAGTTTATATATGATTACAAATATAAAAGATATCATTATACCATCACCGCATGAGAAGTATGATCCTAAAATGGTGATGTGTGGCGTGTGGGTAAGTAATCTATTAAACCACTTTTTTTTATAAAGGAAAAAAAAAAAGAACTGGAGGGTACAGGATAGATGTTTGAAAAAAACAGTTTTAAAAATGATTACTTAATTTATAAAAAAATAATAATTACTTTAACTATAAATTTATTAATTCAAACGTTTATTATGTGATGAATGTTTTTAGAAGGGCTTAATTCATTGGCCAGTCACATAATCGTGTGTGATTGTCTGCCTTCTTAGACCAGACCATGACCCACTTTTCTTCAGTCAACTCAACTGTTGTTAAGAGCCGATTGTTTAAAATTAAATATAAGTGATTATATTATAAAATAATTTACTGATTATTTTTAAAGATTTTTTAAAAAATAAAAATAAATTTGTATTTGTTTACAATCATAAAAAATCATATTTTTTTAAATAATTAGTTATAAAAACTGATTTTTTCCTAAAAACAGGTGAAAATTACTTTTTATTTTAAACCCAAAAATAATTTTTTTCTGCTTCTAATTATTTTTAAAAACAAAAACATAAAAAATTTTAAAAAAATGATTTTATGATTAAATTTTTTTTTTAACAAAATAAACAATAATAAACTGTATGAGCATGACAACGAAATAGTGGGGACTGGAGAATGACAAAGCATGGTGACCCACGCTACCTAATGTGCAGGCACACTGACTGTAACAATTAACATCCACCACCAGCCACTTGAGAAGCCGCCATATGGAAGCCGCATCTGATTAATTTCTTTTTTTTTTTAATCATAGGTAGATCCGAAGTATCCATCTTCATTAACAGTGACTAATCTTCGTCGGAAAATCTGAGGGGTACATAAGTTTGTTTATGCCCTCTCAATCAGATTTTTCTCCATATACAAGAGACAAGATTCGAATCTCTGACCATTTATTTAAGGTGCTCAAATTCCTTATTACTTGAACCAACAAGATATTGGTCGATTAATTTCCCTTTCTTGCCTGTGGATTGAATTTGTCATAGTACTCTCTATTATAACAAAAAATTAAATAAAACATATATATTAGGTTGAGTAGTTAATTTTATTTAATATTGTTAATTTTATTTAAAAAATTAAGTTTGTTACCTAAATTATCATTTATCTTATTTATTAAGCTTGTGTTGTTGGGAATAAAAAGAATCATTCGAAAACAAAATTTATATTAAATGAAGGGTATTTTGAAAATAATATCATTAAAATTGGATAGAAATAGTTAAAATTTACTTATACATTGAATAAAAAAATTGGAGATTTTTTTTTACTTATAATAAAGACTAGAGGGAGGATTAATTAATATTTTAGATACTCGTCTTCATTTATCTTCTTACGATGTTATGTTATTGTTTCATGAAGTAGTTCGGTGCTTTATTGTTTTTCTATAGTTCTATACTGAGAAAACATAACTATTAACTTCGATCCACAATATAATAAATAAATAGGTTTTTTTTTTCAAAATATAAGAAATATGTATCAATTTTTATTCATATTAAATATTAATTTCTAATAATATCCTTATTTATAATATGATTTATAATTACGAGATATATCAATTTTCCATGCAAGTTAGTTGGTTTATTAAAATTAGAAGGGATATTTTTGGAAATTTATATGAGTATTAATTACAATTAATTCATTTCAATAAATTTCATTGATCTGTGTGTTTTAGGGTTTTGTTTCTTATATTGTGAATCGAAATTAGTATTAAATTAATATTATGAATTTAATATTATTAATTTTTCTAATGAAAATAAACATTATTGTAATTTAACATATTGATTTTATTTATTTTAATTAATGAATCATTGTCTAGTTATTGGAAGAACTTCATAATTTAATTATTGTGATAAATAAAAAATATATAATTACTTTTAATACTATTTCGTATGAGAAAGTTAATAAGATAAAATAAAAACATGAGGAAAAAAATAGCTATTGGGATTTGGGCCCACAATGAAAGGATTCCATGTAAATTTTTTATTTTTTATTAGTTTTTTAGGTATCCTCCATGCATAATTACGGAGACTAATCTCTTGAAGTATTGTACGATATTGAAGGGCTAATTAACCTCTCCCAACCAGATTATCTCCATACGCACGAGTCAGGGATCGAACCTCTTACCACTAGCTTAAATGGTCCAACAAAATTAATATATATTAATATAATAATATATTATTCTTAAAAGTTAAGATTAAAAAATAAGAAGGAAGTTGAGGAGCCGATCCTAGTTTTTTCTGCAACACGCACGAGAGGTCACTCCTCGTATTCATCTTCTCCTGTTATCTAAGGAGTATTATGTTTTTCTCTCCGCTTGTGAGAGCTATGTTTTTCTCTCTATCCGTGAGAGTCTATCGTTGCTGGATGAAGGAATTGTTTCTCTCCATTTCTTTCCATTTTTTTATTGGCAAGTTCTGGTTCCTAGGCCTGCCAGAAGCCATAAGTATCCTTAGTTGGAACTGCCGAGGCATGGGTAACCTATGTGCAGTTTCTATCCACAAATACCTCGTTTGGTGTTGTTGGTCAGACGTGTTTTGTCGTTTTCTCTTTTTTATTTTGGTTATTTTAGTTTATGCAAATAAAGTCGAAGACAATTGGCAGTGCATTGAGTCTTTCTTGCAGGTAGCTCGAAGCATCGGCTTCGATCACAATTTACGTGATGAGGGAGGATATTTCTTCAAGGCTATATTTTATAGTTACTCTCCCAGACTCCAGGTACAAAAGGAGGAAGTCCTAGGTCTCCTTCAAGAGGACGAAGCTAGTTATAGGGCTGTTATTTCAAATTGTAATAGTTTTTTATCATCTTATGTTAACAACTATTTGGTAGAGTTTGATAGGAGGAAGGTATTGAAAATGACTATGCTATTGAAAACAACTTCAACAAATTTCTATTGATGTGAAGAAAAGTCAGTTTACATAAGAAGAAACCTTGCTCTATATATACAGGCAAGAAAAGAGAATAGAAACAGAATTCTGTTGTAACAAATAGAACAGAAAACAGAAAGAATGGGAAAGCTGAGCACTAAGACAGAAACACCCCTAAGATGCTTATCTATACAAAGGCTAGAACAACTACAATGATCAACAATACTGATCTCAAAAACTAATACAAACTAATATGATAAGCATCCAAATGGAGTCCTATCTTAATACTCCCCCTCAAGGAGCAGTGTGGGGACCTTGAACACCAACCTTGGACAGCAACTCTTGAAATTGTTTTGCTCCTAGAGCCTTAGTAAATATATCTGCTTCCTGTTGCTTTGTGTGCATGTATTCTGTTCTAATAACTCCACTTTGTATGTGTTGTCTGATGAAGTGACAATCCACTTCAATGTGCTTTGTTCTTTCATGGTAGACAGGATTGGCAGCCAGATGCATGGCTGCTTGATTACCACAGAAGAGTTTTGTAGCTGATTTGCAAGGGACCTGTAAAGTTCTGAGAAGCCCTTGAAGCCATATGATCTCACTAGCAGCATAAGCCATTGCCCTGTATTCTGCCTCACTGGATGACCGAGATACAGTTGTTTGCTTCTTGGTCTTCCATGAAACAGGAGCTGAACCCAATTTCATTAGGTACCCAGTTATAGATTTTCTGGTCAGAGGGCAGGAAGCCCAGTCAGAATCACAGTATGCTGTTAGCTCTAGATCATTGTTCCTTGGCAGCAAAATTCCTTTGTCTGGGGTCTGTTTCAAATACCTAAGAACCCTTAATGCAGCATCCCAATGTCCTTGCCTCGGGGCCTGCATAAACTGACTTAAAACATGCACAGAATATGTCAGATCTGGTCTTGTAATTGTTAAGTAAATCAACCTACCAATCAGCCTTCTATACTGTGAAACATTTGAATAAAATTCACTTTGGTCTAGAGCCAACTTGTGGTTCTGTTCCAAAGGAAAAGAGGCAGGCTTGCAAGCTAGCATGCCACACTCAGTGAGGATATCTAATGTGTATTTTCTTTGGCACAGAAACAATTCTTCCTTACTCTTAGCTAATTCAATTCCAAGGAAATATTTAAGTCCTCCTAGATATTTCATATGGAAACAAGCACTCAGATGCTCCTTAAAAGCATTGCAGGAATCATTATCATTACTAGTTATGATCAAGTCATCAACATAAACTAACACAACTATAAAGCTAGTGCCTTGTGTGTAAGTGAACAGACTATGATCTAATTGAGATTCAATGAAACCATAAGAAATAAGAGATTTAGAGAGTTTAGAGTACCAATTTCTTGAGGCTTGTTTAAGGCCATAGAGGGATTTTCTCAATTTACAAACCAAACCTTCTTCAGAAGCTTGATAACCTTGTGGTAGATCCATGTAAACTTCCTCATCTAGATCCCCATGCAAGAAAGCATTACTCACATCCATTTGATGGAGTTGCCACCCCTTTGCCACAGCTATGGTTAAGACACACCTAATGGTTGTCATCTTTGCCACAGGGGCAAAGGTCTCATTATAATCATCTCCCTCTATTTGTGTGTAGCCCTTTGCAACTAACCTAGCCTTATACTTCTCTATTTCTCCAGTAGACTTGTACTTGATTTTAAAGACCCACTTACAACCTACTGTTTTCTTACCCTTAGGAAGCTTGATTAGTTCCCATGTCTCATTTTCTTCTAGAGCCTTAATTTCTAATTCCATTGCATCCCTCCATTCCTTTTTCTGGCTTGCTTGAGCATATGATCTAGGTTCTTGATGCGTGATGGCAGCTAGGTATGCAAGATACCCTTTGGAGTAATGTGAATTGTCCAGAAAATCAGAAATGGGGTAGACTACTCCCTGTTTTGTTGAACCAGTTATGTTGGAGGCTTCTTTAGAGGCTATGTGAACATAATAATCCTTCAAATATGCTGGTGGCTATCTGGTCCTAGGTTGTGCAAGGATTGGTTCCTGATACAGAATATCATGCTCCCCCTCACTGTGAACCTCAGTTTCTGGTTCAGCAGGCATGTGTGTGGTAACATCTACCTCATGTTCAGATTCATCTTCCCTTGACTGGTCAGACTCATTACTGTTCTGTGGTTCCTCTTCATCATAGAAACATGGAACTTGTTAATCACTGCTACTGCAGTGATTCTCAATGCTGGTTCCTGTACTAGTCATAAAAGGAAAGATATTTTCATAGAAAACAATATCTCTAGAGACCATGAAATCCTTGGTTTTTAGGTTATAAACCTTCCAACCCTTTTGACCAATGGGATATCCAACAAAAATGCATTGTTCAGCTCTTGCATCAAACTCATCCCTATTCTTGGATGCATTTCTGACATAACATAGGCAGCCTAGAGTTCTCATGTGCTCATAAGAAGGAGATTTGTTGAACAAAGATCTCATAGGGAGTTTTCCCTTTATTAGCAACAGTAGGAGTTCTATTTATGATATATGTGACTGCAAGCACACATTCTCCCCAAAATTTCAAGGGGAGATTCCCTTGAAACCTTAGAGCCCTAGCCACATTGAGGATATGCCTATGCTTCCTCTCAACCCTTCCATTTTGTCAAGGGTGGCTATACAAGAAGTCTCATAAGAGATTCCTTCTTCTTCAAAGAATCTTCTCATAACAGAATTCACAAATTCTGTTCCATTATCACTCCTAACACATTTGATTTTCTTATTAAACTGAGTCTTTACCATATTATGGAAATTCATAATGATCTTACTTGTTTCAGTTTTCTCCTTCATTAAGAAATCCCAAGTCCCTCTAGAATAATCATCCACAATAGTTAAGAAATAACAAGAACCATTATGGGAAGGAGTATGGTACTTTCCCCATAGATCACAATGAATAAGATCAAAGGCCTCACTAGCTTTATTATTACTTTGACTAAAATTCAATCTACATTGTTTAGATCTATGACAAATGTCACAACAATCTATTTTGCTAAAATTGAAGGTATTGTTAAGAAAAGGGAAAGTACACTGCAGTGCCTTATTGGAAGGATGCCCCATCCTCTTATGCCAAAGATTGGTAAGATCCTTTCCAACTTCTAGGGAAGAGCCATCCACCATTCCTTTGATCAAGTAAACTCCATCTTGAAGCTCACCCAGTCCAATCAGCTTCATTGAGTCCTGGTCCTGGATTTCACAACAATTCATATTATAAGTAACTTTGCATTTTAGGTCGTGTGTCAATTTATGTATAGAAACAAGATTGCAATTAAAACTAGGAACATAAAGGACATCATGCAATATTATATCTCTATTTAGATGGTAAGTTCCCATCTTATCTACAATAACAGTATCACCAGTAGGCACAACTATTCTAAAATGTTTCTTTATCTTCCTCACTTCCTCTAGGAGAGTGAAGATGTGGGTCATGTGGTGTGAAGCACCACTGTCTAGAACCCAATTCAGCCCTTTAATTGTGCCTACATTACCCGCCATATCATCATGGTTCATAAGAGTGCCATGAAGGGCATGTCCTTTAGCTTTTTCTCCTTCTGCACAGGCTTGATGAACAACATTACTCGCCTGCAATTTCTGTTTGTGTTTCTCTGTGACCTCTTGAAATCCCAATTAGGTGGGTATCCCACAATTTCAAAGCATTTTGCCTTAATATGCCCTGTCTTGCCGCAGTGATCACATTTCGGCCTTGGTCCATCTCTGAACCTCTGCCTGTTGTTGTTTGAGTAGAAGGCCGAGGCTGATTCAGTATTGATGTTCCTTTCCCTTTTTGCTTGGAATCTTGATTCCTCTCTCAGTATGTGATTAAAGGTTGTACGTAGAGAGGGCAAGGGATCAGAATTGAGAATTGTAGCCTTGATGTGAGCATACTGATCACTGTCAATGCTTCCAAGGAAAAGATGGACTCGGATCTCCTCCTCTCTTTGGGTCAGGGCCCTCGATGCTCCACAAGTGCACTCCGGCAAGGGTTGGAGCTCGCTGAGTTCATCAAGATACCCCTTGAATTGGGTATAGAAGTCTTTGGTATTCATTCCCGATTCTTGTTGAATCAAGCACAGAGTGCGCCATAGTTGGTGAACCCTGGGTGCATTTCTTTGCGCGAATCTTTCCTCAAGATCATCCCATATCTCTTTCGCAGTGGTCGCATGCGAAATGCTAGCATGGAGTTTGGGGTCGACCGAATTCAAGATCCAGGCCAACACCATAGAATCCGCCTTGTCCCAGCTCCCAAAATCTGCAGCGTTTGAATCTGGCTTTGTAATTGATCCATTGATGAACCCTAGCTTGGTTTTGGCATGCAAGGCTGTCTTCATCGATCTTGCCCAGGTTCTGTAATTGTCGCCATTGAGGACTGAAGCAACCAAAGGGATTCCTGGATTATCAGAAGCATTCAGCAAGAAAGCTGGGTTAGGTGGATTCTCATTCACGACACCTTTTCCACTATCAGAGGCATGATCTTCCTTCTCTGATTTCTTGAACTCATTCCCAGAATCATCATCCCGCTGTGATGCCATATTGAAAATGACTATGCTATTGAAAACAACTTCAACAAATTTCTATTGATGTGAAGAAAAGTCAGTTTACACAAGAAGAAACCTTGCTCTATATATAGAGGCAAGAAAAGAGAATAGAAACAGAATTCTGTTGTAACAAACAGAACAGAAAACAGAAAGAATGGAAAAGTTGAGCACTAAGACAGAAACACCCCGAAGATGCTTATCTATACAAAGGCTAGAACAACTACAATGATCAACAATACTGATCTCAAAAACTAATACAAACTAATATGATAAGCATTCAAATGGAGTCCTATCTTAATAGAAAGTCTATGTAGTTGCTCATTCTTTGTTAGGGGTGGTTACATATATTACTATTATCCAGAATCGTGATTATGTTACCGAATGTATTGCGTTCTCCATTATTAATGAAATTGCTTAACTTTTCTTTTGTAAAAATAAAAAAATAAGAATGTTAAATAATTTTTTCCTGGAAGTATATTATTTTTTTAATATTTTTTCCAGTGATTTTTGAAATAAAAATTAAACTAAATAAAAATAATCAGGTAATTCAATGATCTGATTGGAACCAACCCGATTATAATCAGATCAATTTGGTTCAGACTTATAGAAATTTCTTATAAAATTTGATCTGAATTGATCAAATTTAATCGGATCGAATGTTAAAATACCCCAAATCCAATCCATTACACATCTGTCAAAGCATAAAGAAACCCTCCAATAAAGTTAAGAGAGTAAGTTAACATTTCAATTTAAAAATTGTAAACCACATTCGTGTTGAAAATAATAAGCCACACAAAGAAGTAATCGAATATTTTGCTCCAAAATTTTGTTCTAGAGGAACACACAACCAACACTAATGCTGGTGCAACAGTGGTATTATTGCAAAGATGCAAAGATGGGAATAATATATAGTATTCATCATGAACATATCATGGTATTATTGCATCGTCTTATCTTATACATATCTTATATGTAATACACACAATGTGTTTAATATTAAAGGACGTTGTCTGAATAAGAAAAGGATATAAACGTGTGATTTATTTAATTTTTTTGAAAGGGGATATAATTATATAAACGTGTGATTAAAGAAGAGAAAAAGGCAAAAGAGGCATGATTCAGAGAATGGCGCGCCAAAATTGAAAGGTGACACTCTTGGACTGAAGAACCCTCAACAAGTCAATAACCGGCATACATGTTAATATAAACGGAGGGGATGAGGTAGTTTGACTGATTTGAACTAAAGGCTCGTTTGGTGGTCAGGATAAGATAAGGACGGATACAATAAGAGAATAGGATATGAGTAGGATAAGATATGAGCAGGATAAGCTGTTATCATATCCGACGTTTGGTGTCCACTAGATAACCAACTGGACAGCATTATAATTTAAGTATGAATTTTAAAATTTTTCGTTTTTATTCTAAATGTTTTCATCTTTTATTATATTTACTTTTTTTTTATAATTCTCATTATTTAAATTTATAATAAAAAACAAAATTATCCTTATGATAAAATTACATATAATGTTTTAAATTTTTTAAATATTGTCTAACTAAAATTAATTTTTTATATGTTTAAATATTCATTTTTTATTTTTACTTTACATATAGTTAAATTATTAGAATAGTTTTTTATATTTTACAGTTTTTAAAAATAATATAAAATAACAAACTTAGCATTGTGATAAAATAAAAATAATTTTAAAATTGATTGTTAATATTTTTATTATTTTAAATATTTTATATTTTTTATACCTTTTTTGGTAATCATGTTAAATTTTATTATACTTTAAATTATTATTTTATTATACTTTAATTATTTTATATATTATATATTTTTATGTTTTATTATACTTTAAATCATCTTATCCTACTTGTTACAGAAAAAAAAAATACCTTATCATATCATGTTGAGTTCTAACCCAGCCCTCCCCTCAGGATAGAATTTTAACTAGATTGACAGGATAGGATAAGTGACAGGATTGACTTATCATATCATGCTGGCTCACCAAACAACAGTTTCAGACATGATATGATAGATTATCCTATCATGTCTCTCTTATCCTGACCACCAAACGGGCCCTAAGGGTTTAAGGTGTCGAATGAGTTGAAAGTTTAGAATTCAAATTCTGGTAAAAGAGAAAAAACTAATAACTAACATACTAATATGCTAACATTTGTCTATAAAAAACATATTAAGTTATTAACATATATAAAAAAAATTACATAGGGTTGAATTTTTTTATATTTCTTTTTGATCTCATGTTGTTGATGTTGTCATTTTCTATTGTTGTGTAGTTTGGTTTTGGGCCAATAATATAAAGTAATGATAAACGAACATATTTTTGGGACATAAGTATATACATCATATGGTGGTGGGTTGTTTTCAAGTATTAAATATATGTGATGAGCGAGAAAATATAATAAACAAGTGGAAATTCGTATATATATATATATATATATATATATATATATATATATAGATATATATATATATATGTATGTACACGATGTTGAACATCAAAAGTGTGTTCATTTATCATTACTCATAATATAAGGTTGAGATGCATGTATACCAAGCAAGATATGCTAGCAATACACTCTATAATACACACTCTCTTATTGGTTCATATGGATCATACAAAATTCAAGTAGGTCTCGCATGAATTAATGAGAACTATTTTCAAAATAGTGTGTCCTACATAAATTTCAAATAGAATGTGTTAAAGAGTGTGTTATTAGCATATAGCAGATATAGGTTATGGAATGGCGGGCCACCATAAAGACAAGGTTCGGGTGGGAGATTCCTTACTGACCGCACTGTTGCTCGTAGAAAGGTCCAAAATGGAGACACTTCAGTAGGGATATCAATGGCAGATAGCAGGGTAATGGAAAATTGATATCTGTGAATCTTGGTGCAGATTACATTGCTTTGTAAGGGGAACCTTCAACGAAATCTGGTATAAAGGAAAAGGACTTAATATATTTAGGACTAGGATCTATTTCATCTACTTTTTTCACGTTGTCTTAATAATTTGAGATATGTTTGTCTGCTAAAGTGCTAAACAGTGGATGACGTTTTCACAACTGTTAATGACATTAGCATGTATTACTTGCGCAATATTTAATAATGCATATATACAGAGAGTATGTTGTCTTAATAATTCGAAATGTTTTTGAGTTGTGTTGTAAGGTAACTAGCTAGATAACGTTTTAGATTAAATTTCAGTTCATTAGTCTCCCAACAGCTAACCAAGCAGTTTAATTGAATTGATTAAGGTATGTTCATGGAATCATGGTGGACATGGATTAGAGCAAGGGTAGATAGATGGTGTCTATTTTTCATTTTATGAGTGGCAGCCCGTTAAATGGATTGTATAAACTAACTAGTATAGTGGTGCGTCTCGAACGGGTATCTATTAGATGATTATTTTTCTAATTTTATAACTAATTTCAACATAATAACATTAATCATTGTAATTGTAGTTGCCCATACGAAACGAACGAGCACTTCTTATAATATATTTTAATACTTTTAAATTATTTTGATATAAAAATAATTATTAGAATGTATTTAAAATTATGAACTAATACTATCAATTATTGTCTATTGATATTATTTATTAATAGAACATACTTTTTTTTAATATTGTTTTCATATCTACTGGGATATATTTTCACCTATAATTAACTTTAAGTAATGACTTTATTTATTGGTCAAAAGTTAACAATTTTAATTTTTAGATGATAGATAAATTTGAAATTTACTTTTATTACATTTTATTGATTGAACTAAAGAGACTAATTATTGATACCTTAATTATAATTATATTATGATAATTAACATATTATATATATATATATAATATATAATATATGAATCCATCAGTTAATTGATAAATTGATGCACACTACAAGTAAATCATACTTTGACTTAATTCTCTTTTCAAGTTCTTTATTATATTATAAAAGAATTGGTTATTCATCGCTTAAAGAGTAGTAAAATAATAAAATAGATTCACAATTAAAGTTTAATGTTACACAACCAAACAATATAAATAGGTACATTAGACTTTCGAGTGCTCCATTAATGCCCAAAATTGATGCATCATTAAGGAACATGGTTCATTAAAATTAGATATGGTCACCTATATGATAGTGTGAGTTCTCTTCAAACCTTTTCTAGAAGGTGGGTATTTGTTCACGGTGATATTGTAGCTGAACGTTATTTAATGAATTTCTCAATTATCGAAAAAAAAGTCATCTGTGTGAGTTTTTGTAACATCCTAGAAATTTTATTATAATTAAGTTGATAAAAAATATATTGGTCATTAAAATGTATAATACAAGTAAAATATAATTAAGAGGCTTAGTATAAAATAAAAATAAAAATTTAATAGTATAAGGATTTATTGAAACTACTTAATTATTTTAAAAGAATTTAATATATATATATATATATATATATATATATATATATGTGTGTGTGTGTGTGTGTGTGTGTGTGTGTGTGTGTGTGTGTAAGTGGCGTGATAGGTTTTAAAACATATATATGTATATATAAGTAAGCGGCGTGATGCGTGATAGGTTTTAATATATATCACGCATCACGCCGCTTACTTATATATACATATATATGTTTTAAAACCTATCACGCCACTTACTTATTTATATATATATATATATATATATATATATATATATATATATATATATATAAATAATGAAAAAAAAGAAAGGAAAACGCGTCAGGGGCCTCGGGGGGTTTTCGTTTGGGAACGTAAGCGCAATGATGGTTGGCACTGCACCGCACACCACATAGCTTGGAGGAGCCGCATAGTGTGTTTAGAGAGGGAGAGATTTCTGAGACGCGTTTCTTTTCTTTGATTGTGCAATCGTGACACTGGAGGGAAGAAGATTTTTTTTTACAGAAACATTAGTTTTATCATACAAAATTTTTAGAGCACGTTGGAGGCCTTCGTGAGGTGAGTAACAATACTTTTTACGAACCATTTCCATGGTATATATGATTGTTTGTGTTGACAATGAATTACCATATGAAATTGGGAGTTTTTAATTTATTTGATGCATATTGCCAGTAACCTAATTTCTAAAATGGGGGGTTTTTGTTAAAAGGGAAATAAGTTGATTAATTGATGTTGTAAGATGCTTATTCATGTATGATATATTGTGATATTCATGATTGCTTGTTGTTTGTAGAAATTTATTTGTTTAATTCGTGGAAAATAGTTTGTTACAGGCATGAGACATAACATATTTGAGTTATAATATGTTGGATGATGTTTGTCGTAATACCACCTATGATAGGGGTATCGAAAAGTAATACCACCTATGAAAGGGGTATCGAAAAGTAATACCACCGTAATGGGTATCGAAAGTAACATCCCCATATAATTGGGATGTATAAAAAGAGCAATACCGCCTAAAAGGGTATCGAAAGTAACACCGCCACATGTTGGGGTGTCGAAAAGGGAGAAATACCGCCATGTGCACATGGGAGGTATCGAAATAGAAATGTCCCCGACAGGAGGGTGACATCGAAACATTCCTCATGAGTAGGGGTGGGCAATGAGACGCCATTGTCGTGTGATGTGTGAGATTTATGGCATGCCGGCAAGAGACCAATTTATTTATGAGGCCTTCGAGCCACTTGGATTAATTTAGAATTTACTTGGTATGTGGAATGTGATACATTGAGATAAGTTGTTGTTACGTTATATGCTATTGAGTTGATGAGATTTTTGTTGTTATTAAAAGTATTCTTTTAATATATTATTTTGAAAAATTAGCGGGTACCATGGACAGTTTTTCCGGTTACCGCATCGGCTGAGAACAACACTATTTTTCGAAACATTTTATAAATGTATTGTTGTGCACTGAGATTTTATATCTCATTATATAAGTGTTGTTTTCAGAGCCCGAGGACATCGCTGTTGAGGATCCAGAGATCTGAAGAGTTATTTTTGATTAGCTAGTTGGATAGTAATGTAGTATGGTTTAGAGTATTATGCGGACGACGTTCTTTGGTTTACATACTATTTTTCTCAGATTATAATTAGACAGCCGGTTTTGAGGCTTTTAGTTTTTATTCAAATGATTGTATTTAATAATATTTTTCAATACTTTGTAAATACTATTATTTTATTTAATACGAGGTATTTTCATACTTAGTTATTTGAGAAAAAATTTATGACTTGTGTTTTTTAATTAAATGTTTTGAAGGATTTTTATTGTATTTAATTTGGGTTACTAATATAACGAAGGGCGTTACATTTATAAATGGTATCAGAGCGGCACCTCTCCCAGTACGGTGTGGTTCGGGGACGAACCCAAGCGGAAGCTGGTGGGTATGTGACACCCTGGGCCGACGAGGGCGGGGAGTGGTCGTCGGTGCAAGAAGGCATGGACAAGGAGCGGCTCCTGGCAGGCTTCTAGGCGGAGGGACACATGAATGAACCGATTACACACCGGAATAAGAGGGATCCTGAGACTGTGTAGGTATGGGACTATACAGTTGAGGATGACTTATATGAATTGATTGGTACTACCCATACTGACAAGATGCGTCTTCTTTTTGGTAGCCCATCACTTAAGAACTTCACAGTTAAGCGAGCTTGACTTTGAGCAATTCCAGGATGGGTGACCTCCTGGGAAGTTTTCCCGGGAAGCGTGTGAGTGAGGACAAAACACGCTGAAAAGACCTGTGTTGGTTTGTGGGGACAGTCGTCAATCCATAAAGCAGTCAGGGATGTTACAAATTGTATTAGAGCAGTTCGATTCTAAATCGGATTGTGGCATTGGGACTTTTATAAAACAAAACTTGAGCGTATAGGATGCTTGTTAGAGTTATAAATGCTGCATACTATTCTTTGGGATATTGGACTTGATCAACCCAGTATTTCATTGGTAGTGAGCAGATTTATGGCGATTAATAGGCGAGGGACGAACGTTGCACTTGCACCAGCTTTGGATTGTATAGCCAGAGTTATGCAAGCACATGCGGGGACTCTCCGTCAACTGAATGGGGATGGAGGCCAATCACTAATGGAGTGGTGGCAACCTAGGACCCTTAGCACGTGTGACTTTCCGAATTCAAGAAGAACAACCCGCCATCATTCCGAGGCATCTTAGATCTGAAGGAGACTGAATTTCTTCAACTCGTACAGGAGAAAAGTTACTCTATTGTTGGATTCAGGAGCAACACATTCTTTTATATATCCTTCATGTGTGAAATTTGGAGTTACCTATCATTCTTTTGTCCTTTGATCCACGTGTTTCTACTTCTATGGGGGATAATCTTATTTTTTCTAGTTCTTGTTTAAATTGTTTTCTTGTGCATCGGGACGTGCCTTATGCCTTCGATCTTATTTGTTATCTATGTCTGGGTTAGACGCTATTCTTGGTAAGGAGTGATTGTCCTTTAGACTCGTTCTCATAAAGTAATCTAATAGAACTATTTTTCTTTTTGATATCTCTTCACAACCAATGTCTATCGATTTTTCTTCGGTGTCAACCCTTATTGTATTGGTTGTTTCTTCTAATAAGTGCTTAGTTGAGGGAACTCAAGGATCGATACATACTCTAGTTTTCTGGTAAGGTGGGAATTTATAGTGACGTGATAGTAATACTCATAGCATGTGAGTAAAACACTTTCTTAAAACCTTAATGGAATGAATTATTAAAGGATGTGATCTCTTAATTTGTTTTGATTTTTTTTAATGTGGAAATTGAGGTTTTCACATGTATATTTGTCTAATATGAAGAATCGAGGTTTTGAGATTCTTGATTATTGATTTGGGATTCTTAAAATGTTTTAATGTTATTTGATGAATTAATTTGATAATTTTTTTTTGTAAGATTCTTTTAATTGTGGGTTTGTTTCTTTTGTTGTGGTGTATATGTGGCTCCTTACTTTTATTTTCGTCCAAAATTTGTAGCCCTATCTCATTTTCGTTTTGCGATATTCTCACTTGAGTTAATTTTCCTCTTCGTTTGATGGCAAAATTGTAAATCTCACTTGAATTAATTTGTTCTATTCCATATTTAATTGTTTTCGTGTGAAGTGTTGTCTCACCTTATCAAGTCACTTATGTTTGAATTGGTTTCACTTGCCAAATTCAAATGATACTTATTTGGAATCACAATTTGCTCATGTTTCTTGAAACACTATTTCACAATGCAGTGATTTTTTTATCGGATCCTAAATAAATATTTGTTTAATTATAATATGGGTCAAATTCCACTTTAATTATTTTTAAGAAATATGTTTGATTTTGTAATAATTTTTGAGTGCTTGTAGTGATAAAAAAAATGAATGTAGTACGAGGTTGTGTGTGTACAATATGTAATTGGACAAAGTACCCATTGGGGATATGTATCTTTTGCCTATGATAGATGACCTTGGATCAGTTGAGTAGAGTGACAGTTGATTCTAGTAAAGTAGATGCAGAGATGGGATTAGAGAGTTAAATACAAGGCAATGAAGGTGGATGAAATTTCTTAGGAACTATGATTTTGAGTTGAGGAACAATCCAGGAAAAGCTAAAGTAATGGTCGATGCTTTGACTAGGAAATTTTCGTACACGTCTAGTTTTAGGTTGCAAGAGATGAACCTAATAGAAGAGTCTAGAGACATGAATTTGGATGTCCTTTTAAGGCTTTAAGCTTGAGATTGAATAGATTGAAAATTTGTGGTGACCTTAGAAAATAGATTAAACATGTGTAGTTTCTAGATCGGGAATTGTAATCTCTTATGGATCAAGAGAAGTATGTGTCATCTAATAATGATCTAGTGTTGTTTAAGAATAGGATCATTGTTCTTGAGGAGGGAAACCTTAGAAATAAAAATGTTGGAAGAGACATATAAAAGAATGTTAACCATACATGTATGAAAAACCAAAATGTATCAAGTTTTAAAGATGAATTGGTGGAGGAGAATAAAAATGGATGTTGTATATATGTACTCAAATTTTGTTATTATGTTGTAATTTTGTTATATAATATATTTTTTTAGAATATATTTCCTTAGAATTTCAGATTGTTTCTCAAGTGACAAAATATTAATTGCGATTAACATACCCCTAGGATTTGTTTTCCATATAGATTAAAGGCATGCCTAATCCAAAAAAAAAGGTATATTTCTTATCAAAAATTGAAAAAAATGTTGTTTCTTATTTGTACGTGCCTACTCAAGGATCAAGATGGAACTGATTTCTTAGTACTACTATTGTATTTATTTTTACAGTTGTTTTTGCACAATGTTTGCACAATTTAATTGCAAGTTTACTAAATCTTATTCTCTATTTTTTAATCACCTTTCTTTTAAGTAAGATCTTCTTATCAACAAAAAGTGAAATTATATATATATATATATATATATATATATATATATATATATCTATATATATATATATATATATATGAAATTATTATCTTGGACTATATAAGAATTAATATGTGGATGACGCTACTACTTCTCCTTTCTTTATTTTTCTCATTTATAAAATTCCTCCGTTCTGTAAATAATATAAGAAATTTGGTGTACCGTTTGTAAGAGACTATTATACCATGTATAGATGGTATAAAACATTTACTTCAATTTATTTTGTTTATTGTTTGTTATAAATTTAATTCATGAGAGTTCTCATAATGATCAAATGCAAGTGAAGGTGTTCTAGTTATAGGTGGATGGTTAGAAACAAACGCTTAAGTGCATGATTTAATTGTATAAATGTTATTATTGTTTTTTTTCTTTTTAATATATATATATATATATATATATATATATTTTATAGTTAATGTGTCATGAATTGTACACTTATTATCTGGTGAAATAGTTAATGACTATATATATATATATATATATTGATGATGTGGTTAGGAAATGGAGGTCCTCTTTATGTTAGTGTGAAGTAGGTGAGGAGATCTTGTTAGGACCGGATTCAATCCAAGATACAATTAGAATGGATAATTGAGAGAAAGGTTGTACCGCGCAGAATAGGTAAAAAGTATTATGCCAACAAGAAAAGAAAGCCTTTAGAATTTTAGGAACAAAAACATGTATTCTTGAGAGTGGCTCCTAAGTTTGGGATGGGGTGGTCAATGTCATTCAGAAAACTAATTCTTTGTTTCATGGGTCCCTTTCCAAATTCTTAAAAGAGTCGGGCCTAATGCTTATCAATTGGCTCTTCCACCACATCTGGCAAACCTTCACGATGTTTTCCATTTGTCGCAACTCTGAAAATATGTGCCTGATGAGTCTCATGTGGTAGCTCCTGAGTCTGTACAATTGAAGAATAATTTGATCTATAAGCCAATGCCTAGTCAAATCATGGACAAGAGCGCTAAGACTCTGAGGAACAAGACGATTCCATTGGTGAAAGTGTTATGGGAAGGATTGACTCCTGAGGAAGCCACTTAGGAGATGGAGGAGGACATCGTTCGTCAATATCCAGATTTTATTATCTAAGGTATGAAAACCCTTTTGTTTTGAATATGACATGTTAGAATAAGTGCGTAAGTATGAGACGAATTTCAGGGACGAAATTCTTTAAGGAGGGGGAGAAAATGTAACATCCTATAAATTTTATTATAATTAAGTTGATAAAAAATATATTGGTTATTAAAATGTATAATACAAGTAAAATATAATTAAGAGGTTTAGTGTAAAAAAAAATTTAATATTATAAGGATTTATTGAAATTACTTAATTATTTTAAAAGAATGTAATATATATATATATATATATATATATATATATATATATATATATAAAAGTAAGTGGCGTGATAGGTTTTAAAACATATATATGTATATATAAGTGGCGTGAGAGGTTTTAAAATATATATATATATATATATATATATATATATATATCCAATGAAAAAAAAAAGGAAAACGCGTCAGGGGCCTGGGGGGGTTTTCGTTTGGGAACGTAAGCGCAAGGATGGTTGGCACTGTGCCGCACAGCAAATAGCTTGGAGGAGCCGCATAGTGAGTTTAGAGAGGGAGATGTTCCTGAGACGCGTTTCTTTTCTTTGATAGTGTAATCACGACACTAAAGGGAAGAAGATTTTTTTTACAGAAACATTAGTTTTATCATACAAACATTTTAGAGCACTTTGGAGGCCTTCGAGAGGTGAGTAAAAATACTTTTTACGAACCCTTTCCATGGTATATATGATTGTTTGTGTTGAAATGAATTACCATATGAAATTGGGAGTTTTTAATTGATTTGATGCATATTGCCAGTAACATAATTTCTAAAATTGGGGGTTTTTGTTAAAAGGGAAATAAGTTGATTAATTGATGTTGTAAGATGCTTATTCATGTATGATATATTGTGATATTCGTGATTGCTTGTTGTTAGGAGAAATTTATTTGTTTAATTAGTGGAAAATAGTTTGTTACATGCATGAGACATGACATATTTGAGTTATAATATGTTGAATGATGTTTGCCGTAATACCACCAATGATAGGGGTATCGAAAAGTAATATCACCGTAATGGGGTATCGAAAGTAACATCCCCATATAATTGGGATGTCGAAAAAGAGCAATACCGCCTAAAAAGGGGTATAGAAAGCAACACCGCCACGCGTTGGGGTGTTGAAAAGGGAGAAATACCGTCATGTGCACGTGAGAGGTATCGAAATAGAAATGTCCCCGACAGGAGGGTGACATCGGAACATTCCTCATGAGTAGGGGTGGGCAATGGGACGCCATTGTCGTGTGATTTGTGAGATTTATGGCATGCCGGCAAGAGACCAATTTAGTTATGAGGCCTTCGAGCCACTTGGATTAATTTAGAATTTACTTGGTATGAGGAATGTGATACATTGAGATAAGTTGTTGTTACGTTATATGCTATTGAGTTGATGAGATTTTTGTTGTTATTAAAAGTATTCTTTTTATATATTATTTTGGAAAATTAGCGGGTACCATGGACAATTTTTCCGGTTACCGCATCGGTTGAGAACAACACTATTTTTCGAAACATTTTATAAATGTATTGTTGTGCACTAGGATTTTATATCTCATTATAAGTGTTGTTTTCAGAGCCCGAGGACATCGCTGTTGAGGATCCAGAGATCTTAAGAGTTATCTTTGATTAGCTAGTTGGATAGTAATGTAGTATGGTTTAGAGTATTATACGGACGACGTCCTTTGGTTTACATACTATTTTTCTTAGATTGTAATTAGATGCCCGGTTTTGAGGTTTTTATTCAAATGATTGGATTTAATAATATTTTTCAATACTTTGTAAATACTATTATTTTATTTAATACGAGGTATTTTCATTCTTAGTTATTTGAGAAAAATTTTATGACTTGTGTTTTTTAATTAAATGTTTTGAAGGTTTTTTATTGTAATTAATTTGGGTTACTAATGTAACGAAGGGCGTTACAGTTTCTGTAGCGACTTTGGAATCTATTTAATTTATAAACCTTTTTATTAAATATCTATTTCATTTACTTTTAATCTTTTCTTGGTATAGATTAATCATTTTTAGAAAATGTATTTATGTATCTTAATATTTTTTCTTCTCTCTTGAAAATGTATTTGATTTATTTATTTTATTTTCTCACGCAATTTAACCATTTTTAGAAAATATATTAATACATCATATTATTATTTTTTATCTCTATTGAAAATCTATTTGATTTACTTCTCCTCTATTCCCGTGCAAGTTAATTATTTTAAGAAAATATATTAATCAGTCATATATAATTTCTTCTCTCTTAAAAATTTATTTTATTTATTTCTCATATTTTTCTCGTGCAAGTGAACAATTCTTAGAAAATATATTTATCTATCATATTTATTTCTTTATTCTCTCTTGAAAATCAAATTGATTTAATTCTTCTTTTTTTCAAGTGCAAGTGAACCAATTTCTAAAAAGATAAATTTATCTATTATATTATCTTTCTTTTTCTTTGTTGAAAATCTATTTGATTTATTTATTCTCTCTCATACAAGTTAACCATTTTTAGAAAAAAATTTATTTATCATATTATTTTTTTTATTCTCTCTTGAAAATATATTTGATTTTTTCTCCTCATTTCCCACGCAAATTAAACATTTTCACAAAAATATATTTATTTATCATATTACTGTTTTTTCGTCTCTAAAAAAATAATTTGATTTATTTATCCTCTTTTCACATGCAAGTTAACCATTTTTAGAAATTAGAGTGCAATAATTCAGGTCAACAAATCATGTATTCAAAATCATCCATTATACTAGTTAAAAGCTCTTCCTCATCATCTAGAAGGATGGCATTACTTTTTTTTGGTTTATTTCACTTTTTTTATTTAAGGAATCCATAATGATATAATTTTATTTTAAAAGAAAGATTGATGATAAGAGTCAAATTAATATTTTATAACGATATTCCAATTTATAATTGAATGTCACTATAAACAATCTCTACACTAAAATTATTAAAGGAATCGAAATGATGAATATACAAACTCAAGAAGATTGATCAACATAATTGAAACAATCCAATACGAACTATGAAAATATCAAAATAACCATGTTACTTCCTTAGAAACTCACATAACCTCAGCTTCATTTTTGTTACGTTTGGAGTTGACTATTTCATTGATGCTTCCATTTTGTATCTTTGACTTTATAAAAGTTTTAAAATAATTTTTTAAAAAATAACATACTATATAAATTATAAATTATAAAAAGTACAACAAAAGCTTTAATACTTTATGTCCATTTCATGAAAAACTGTGTTTGACCATAATATATATAATAAAATAGTATTATAATATGGATATTTCTATGGTGCCTTGGAAGAAATAAGTGCTTGGTTGCAGTTGTGTGGTGACCGATAATTGAATAAAGTTTCATTTAATGTAACCATAACATCCTTTGACCATTGATTAGGAAAAGTTGCACTCTTTACAGTTTAGTCCTTGGGTAGGTAAAAATGTTTTTACCTTTTTAATTATAAATTAATTAATAATGATCATTTAAAAATTAAAAGATTTGTTAAACCTCTGTCAATGTCTTAGTTCTGCTGGTGTTAGAAAATATGAGCAGTCAAGCTCTTTTAGAGTGGACGTATTGTTTAGAAAATATACATTTATAAATGCCTTCAAGTTTGCATCCATGTCAGGAGCAGCAAAGCCATTGAATTGTCATCGGTGAGAGCAACCCTCTCATTTCTGCACTTGCTCATGAGCCATTCAAAGTCCAAAATCTAATGTTTGTTAGGGAGAAACGGGGAAGGGAACAAAACTCATTCTAAATTACAAAAGGATGAATATTTAATCTAATTTGGGCTAAAAAATGTAAAAATAGACCAAAAGTACCGGAACTTGAATTATGGCATGAATATCCATTTTCTACAAAACGGGTCTAGGTGACCCGGTTGGAGATTGAGGATGAAGCTGAAACGTCTTTTTATTTTAAAGTTTTATAATCACATGAGTTTCAAAAACTAACAACACTTCAATGCGTAACCTAGTGGCTCACGTCTTGGACACTTGAAGGTCACGAGTTTGATTCCCCATTATTTGCTACCTTATGAAGCTAATGCCAACATTATGATTTCAAACATGTTTTTTTTTTAACAAAACAAAGCTTATTGCATTTCCATTAAAATGATAGAGTCAATACAACTTGGGATATAATTAAAAACATGGTGACTAGCAAAAGAAATTGACGCCCTAGCAAACCTATGAACAACCATATTAGCTTGTCGCCTATCAAAAGTAACCTTAAAGGTAAAATTCCTAGCAAGGACTTGGGAGCACTCTTGGATGATAGCGCCAAATTCCGAATGAGCTTGCTTATTCTTAACAATACTGTCCACCACCAACCTGCTATCAAGCTTGAAAATAACATGTTCCATCAGCCCACGAAATTAACATGTTTTAAAAATACTTATTTTAATGTTATACATTTATGATTTAAAATTTGTATTTTAAATGCTTTGTGAATCACACTCAATTAAAATAAATTTTAAATTTATTTTTTAATTACTCAATAATTTTAAATTATATCATAAGGATGGATTGAAGTTATTTGTTACGAGACATTCATTATATGTTTTAGGATAATTTACTCTCAATATACCTCAACCTAATTAAAATAGAGAATATTAAATCATTTTTGTCAAAATATTATCTAGCATGGAGATTTTATTATCTGGGATGTGATCGAGTGATCAGGTGAACGAAAGATGACCAATGGAGTCTACGTGATACTATCATTACATAAGAGCATCTTTATCCCAGTACCTCACCTTGTAGTTGTTAAATGGGCCCCACTATTACACATCACTAATTTTAACCTTTTACAACTTAAGCATCTCATGTCTCCAACCCAGCAACTTCTAAAAATTTCTTAAATGGACCTCACCAGTAACACTACATTCTTAAATTTAATTTTCCAAACATTTTTTCATTAAAAAAATTCTAAAATGGCCCACCAAATCTAGGGTTAAATGTCATTAGGGTTGAGTTACGGTATTTGGAAGTTCATTATATATATATATATATATATATATATATATTTTTTTCAAATGACAATATGGGTATGTCACGAAAGCAGTAGTATGGTGGATGATTGATGAGTGTGATTTCACATCATATTTCTTTATCATATTACATACATTTTCATGTAGTTCAAGGTATTTTTAATTTGATTTTTGTTAGTTTTTACCTTGAAACGGGTAAGGTGGTTTTGTGGTGCTTGTGTGCAGGAATTGATGATGAAAATGCGTAAGTCCAGTTGATTTGGAGTTTGCATGAGGATGGAACTTGAAAAACAAGAAAAATGAGCCAAACAGAGACCATCACGGCCTGGGTGTGACAAGCATCATGACCATGATCGCGTAGGGCTGAAGAAAAAGACGAACGCAAAAGTCAGAAGCTGTCATGGCCTGGCCGTGACAGCCATCAGTGAAGCAGCTCTCCAAGTCAGAATTGGTCACGGCCTGGCCGTGACAGGCATCACAATCATGACAAAATCTGGGATTTTGATTTGTTTTTGTTATCTGATTTTGTAATTACTTTAATCCCAAGTTAGCCTTCATTATAAATAGGACTCTTAGGCTCGAAAATAGGGATCTTTGGGACTGCTACCTTAGGCTTAATTTAAGATTTGTCTTCCTCTCCAATTTATTCTCTTCTCTTAGGATTTTTATGTTCTTTTTAATCAAGATTGCTATGACCATGGCAATGGTTGAGTAGTCATTTTATTTCTAGGGATTGGGGCCATGCCCAATACTTGTTTTATGTGATGAATTGATGTTTTTCCCCTTTTGTTAATTTCAATTTGATTTAGATTTGGTTCTTATTGTGCTTCATCCATGTGAATTGATTGATCACCTATTTGCATGTCTTAGATATTCTAGGGAGGAACTGAGAAGTGAACCTAGGTATTGGATCCATGAGAATTTAACTTAGGACTTAAATCACGAGAGTTAGAAGCAGTCTTATGAGAGTTCATTTAATTGTCACAAACCTTAATGGGTTCAATTTAAATACAATTACCACGAGAGTATGGGTTGGTTTAATTGGGCACGATTCTTGTATCTCGAGAGGGAACATTAACTTTGTTAGGATAAATTCACCTTCAAATCATTTTGATAATTAACAAGATGGTAGTGAATTTAGTAGCATAAGTAGACTTGTTGGTAACCCAATTCCTAAAAATCTCTTTTAATTTGAAAAACTTCAAATTTGATTTGCTTTGTGATTCTGTTTGATTGCGTTTTAAATACTTGATTTGTTATTTAATCTTTATTTCGAAAACCAAATCTTTCCTTGTTTAGTTTAATTGATTTAATAATTAATTGTTGTTCAAGATCAAGTCTCTGTGGGTTCAATCTTTTTATTACTTGATGGCAAAACTTGCAGATTCACACTATAAAGTTTTTGGCGTCGTTGCCGGGGAATGTGCTTTCTTAAATTTCAATTTAATTTTTAAATTGATTTTTCTGGACATTTTTTTTATTAATTTTTCTTTCTTTTTCTATTGTATCTATCTCTCTCTTTGCAGGTATTTTTCTCTTTTATTGGAAGATCCCAAAGTCTTGGGACTCTTATTGAAGTTGACATCGAGATCGAAATGACTTTTCATAGACGTAGGAGACTGCAAAGATAAAGAGCGAGAGAAATGTTGATCCCCATTCCGAGATGTGATCGAATGATTAGGTGAATAAAAGATGACCAATGGAGTCTACGTGATACTACCATTATCTAAGAGCATCTTTATCCTAGCACCTCACCTTGTAGTTCTTAAATGGGCCACACTATTACACATCACTCATTTTTACCTTTTACAACTTAAACATCTCATGTCTCAAACCCAGCAACTTCTAAAAATTTCTTAAATGGACCCCACCAGTAACACTACATCCTTAAATTTAATTTTCCAAACATTTTTTATTAAAAAAATTGTAAAATGGCCCACCAAATCTAGGGTTAAATGCCATTAGGGTTGAGTTACGGTATTTGGAAGTTCATTATATATTTTTTAAATTAATTTTTTTTTTCAAATGACAATATGGGTATGTCACAAAAGCAGTGGTATAGTGGATGACCCAACTAATTCATTCGTAAACCAGGATGTCCCAAGTAGATTTTTTTTCACTCCAATGTTAGGGTTAACCATGAAGCTAACATCAACATTATAATTTCAAACATTTTTTAAAAATACTTATTTTAATACTATACATTTATGATTTAAATTTTGTATTATAAATGCTTTGTGAATCACACTCAATTAAAATAAATTTAAAATTTATTTTTAATTACTCAATAATCTTAAATTATAGCATAAGGATGGATTGAAGTTATTTGTTACGAGACATTCATTATATGTTTTAGTATAGTTTACTCTCAATATACCTCAATCTAATTAAAATAGATAATATTAAATCATTTTTTGGAAAATATTATCTAGCATGGAGATTTTATTATCTGGGATGTGATCGAGTGATTAGGTGAACGAAAGATGATTAATGGAGTCTACGTGATACTATCATTATCTAACTATAGTCAAGCTATCAGGTAAACAAAAGATGACATTGTCAAGGTCATTTTTTGATGCATAAACCATAAAAAATGTTATACTATTTATCACATTATTTGGAAGCTCGTTCTAATTTTAAAAAAATTAATTTTTTTTAAAGGCAATATGATCATGTCACGAAAGCAATAGTATAGTGGATGATCCAACTAATTCCCCTGTAGGCTAAGATGTCCCAAGATGATTTTTTGTGGTTTTTTTTTTCACTCCAAATCTATGGTTAAATGCTATTAGGGTTGAGTTAGGGTATTTGGAAGTTCATTATATATATATATATATATATATATATATATATATATATTTACCAAAGAAGGGATAGTATAGTGGATGACCCAACTAATTCCTTCGTAGACTAAGATGTCCCAAGTTGATTTTTTTTTTCACTCCAATGCTAGGGTTAAAGGTTATTAGGGTTAAGTTAGGATTTTTAGAAGCTCGTTCTGGTTTTTTTAAAAAAAAATAAAAATCAGAAGACAATATCGCTATGTCATGAAAGCATTAGTATAGTTAATATTTAATTAGTTAACATTGTCGGTAATGTAATCACTTAAAAAATTCATATGACTTTATATTCTAATCTTGACTGTTCATATATATATATGATCCAAATATCCAGATTTACTCCTCACATTAAACCTTAATAATAATCACTCATTAATTACTAAGCATAAGCCTATTAATTACGAAATAAATTCAATTTACCAACATAATATAATATCATTTATAAGTATTAAAATTAATGAGATATTGAAAATATTTTTATAATTTGGAATTTGTTTTCCATAACAGTTTTTTTTTTTTAAGTTTTCCATAACTGTTATTGACAAAGCATTCATGATATAAATTTACGTTATAAATATAACATTAAAAGATAGGTTAATTATATTTAAAAGATGATATGTTGTCAAATTTGGTTGTTGGTCTGATTTCTTTTCTTTGGCCATGCTGAGTCGTGGGATTGCAAGTTCAAATCACAATTCTCCTAGAATTATACATAGTGAGGTACCTAGAGAGTGAATTTTCTTAACGCACTATATTATTATTTTTGTGAAAAAAAAATGACCAACATATAATCCTAAAAATGTAGGTATTGATTAATTATTAATTATTTCATTAATACATATAATACACGAGTTCTATCCCCACATTCACACAATCTTCACTTTTGGTTTATTTTTTTAAAAATAAAACAATATTTATCGTTGAAATTAAATTATTTCAACTCAGCTCAAGTATTAAATTATTTGTGACTAGCGATATCTAGGATGTGAGTTAAAGTTTTTGGAAGCTCTGACTAATTTAAAAAATATATATAAAAAGTTTTTTAAAAAAAAGGCAATATGGTTAAGTCGCCATAGTAAATAACTCAACCAAGTCCTCCGTAGGTCACGATGTCCGAAGTTCATTTTTTTTATTTTTTTATTTTTCACTCCAAAGCTAACATTAAAGGTTATTAGGGTTGAGTTAGGGTATTTGGAAACTCATTCTAATTTATTTATTATTATTTTTTAAAGTTTTATTTAGAAGATAACATGGTTATGTCATAAAAGCAATAATATAATGGATGACACACTTAAATCATCCGTAGGGCAAGATGTTCAAAGATCATTTTTTGGAAGCTCATTCCAATTTTTTTTTTAAAAAATAGATTTTTTTGTAGAATACAATTCTTTAAATTTGTTATTTATTATTTAACCAAATTAAAAGAAAATAGAATTCCTGTGAGTGATATAAACTAAAAGTATTGTTTATTATTATTATTTAAAACATTGGATAATACTTATTTGAAATAATCAATATTGTTCTTTTATTTTAATTTGAATATATATTATATTAACTAAAAACAAAAACTACAACCAGGATCCAACCCACGCAATAAGGGTATGTTTGGATTGATGGAAGGGGATGGAATGGAGGGGGATGAAAGGGAATGGTATGATGTTCCATTGTTTGGATTGTATAAAAGTGGATGGAACCCAATAAAATCCAATGGAACCCATTCCATCACATTCCATCACTTAAGCCTATTTTTCTTCTCCTCCAAATTGGGATGAATGGGATGGAATACAAGATCTGAAACTTTATAAAATTTTAGTTTACTATTTTGTCCTTATGTCAAGACATATCTTCTTCCATTTTACTGGATGGCATAGATCTATCAATGAAGAAAGTGCAATATTTTACTCCTAAAATCTATACGCATTCCTTAAAAAAAAATCTATACGCTTAAACATTGTTTTTCATTTCTAACGATAATAATACGTTTTTTTTTTCTAGTTACGTTTAAAATAGTTTAGTAACTGTTTTAATATAATATAATATAATATTTTTTCTAGCGTCATTCTAAAATTTTATGCTTTTTAATTAAGTATTTTTTTCAAAAACGTCTAATATGTATATTTTATATTGTATAATTAAAAATCACTTTATTAAAGGTAAAATAATTAAAATATTAGTGACTTTAAAATAAGGGTAATATGAAAAAAAAGAATTATAACTCATTTCATTCCGTCCCTTTCCCAAATAATAGAGTGAAAAATTTGTTCCATTCCATTATAAAATATTTAAACAATGGAATGGAACATTTATACCATTCCATTCCGTTCCATCAAAGCGTAAAAAAATTTTGAAACTGTGGCTCGATCCCGTGGCCGAGGAATCCTCCCATTTGTAGCAAACAACGTCAACCATTGTGCCACAGCCAATAGTTTACTGATATCGCAAAATCATTTTTATTTGACGTTATTAATTAAAGCAGCAACCAACGTTTCATCTTCGCCACCCACCTCCATCCGGGTTGACCCCACTCCCCCTCCCCCCCCCTCCCCCCCCCCCCCTTCTCTTTTTTTTTTCCCTCAGAAATTCGTTCAACAAGAAGTCAAGAATAATATTTGTTTTAAGATAAAGAAACTTCCTATCTTTAACTACGTTTACATTCATGGGTGTTCTTAACTCTGTATTTGCATATACAATATTTTATTTTCACAAAAGAAAATTTTAAAACTTGGGGTTCTTTATCAACATATTGCATTATCAGGGATGGTGACTCTTGCTCCTCTGCGCCATGATTCGGGTCGCCACACCATCTTCGACCTGCCATCATCAACCATCACTTCGATTTGCATCATCATCCCTTAGCTTGAATCTGGCCTCTGAATGGGGTTCTTGTACGTGGATCTGGACTTGACGCTGCTGGAAGGGCAGAAACAGAGACATTACCCTTCATCTTGATCGACGCCTTTGTTTGCGGTAACAGGAGGGGGGAGTGGGCTGCGGGGAGGAAGGGGGAGATAGAAGTGGCGGAGCCTATAAGCTAACAAGATATGGATGTTGGTGGTCTCCGCAGGAACCAGGAAGAAGAAGAAGAAGAATTATTTTAGCCCTTAATTTAAGTTTTAGATAAATTATATTGATTTCTAATTCATTTTTATATTTTTAAAATTGATTTTAATAATTAATATTTTAAATTATCAGAATAAAAAAGTTTTTCCTGAATGATAGAATGGTAAAACAGAAAGTTTCATAAATGTGAATAATAGTGACATAGAATCAGTGCATTAAATGATAGCTCTCCCACTATTGGTTAAAGTCTAAACTGTATTGTTGCAGCTAAATCTTCCAAAGCACCCTATAAGCATCCTTATAATATATAATAGTATTATAAATAGTGAAAAGGTGCTCCAGTACCGCTACACATGTTTTCCCAACTGGTATATGTCAAAGCACCCTAGAAGCATCCTTATAATATATAATATATATAATAGTATTATAAACAGTGAAAAGGTGCTCCAGTACTGCTACACATGTTTTCCCAACTGGTATATGTCAATCAATACAGAAATATATATAAATAAATACAAAATAAAAATAACCAAATATAGATATAGATAAATAATATTAAAGAAAACCAATTTGAAACAGTGTTATTAAAATTAAATCGGTCATTGGCTCGATCAGGGTACTGGGTCAATGGATCATTGGTCCAACCGGTAAGTCACTGGTTGAACCGTATGTTGGAACCAAGTGATCTGGATTAATAATTTCTGAGTTTTGATGTTAACAAAAAGGATTAAATTTACTTGACAAAATTTTATTTGAGATCTAACACGCTTTATCTAGTCTTTCAGGTATGTTAAAAATATATAAGTTATGGAAACCTTGAATAAGTTTCCTTATATATGCTTGGACTTAGTTTGTGAATCCGGATCCATTCATGTTGACGAGCTGCTCAAAACGAATGGTATGTTTATTTAATTGAGTAGACGAGATAATAAAATATTCTCAGTAGACGGGAACATTGGTTTCAATGAGAAGACGAGCTTATATGACACATCAGTAGACGAAGATAAAAAATAAATCACCGAATTTTAGCAAGTCCGAAGACTTGTTGATAGACGAGAGGATATGCCACGTCAGTAGACAAGCGAAAATAAAACTGCAAGTCCATATACTTGGTTTTACCGATGAGTGTGTAGACGGAGATTTTAAGTAGACGAGCTCTTTTTTATATAAGTTCTCATATGCTCAGTCTAGCAAAATAAATGCTACCCCGACCACAAAGAAATATTTATTTCAAATGATTGATATTTATTTCAAACGAATGTTGGTCCTTCCTATTTGTTTTATCTGTTTTAATGCTTTGTTTCTTTGTGAGAGAAACATAGTACCATCAAGGAAATGCAAAAAGCAATATAGTACAATAGGGAAATGCAAAGGAGGAAAGACAGTTTTTCAAGTTGCATTTGCTCAAAGCTGTGACCCTCCATTTTGTGCATAAGAGATAACCAAGAGTATATTTGACAATGGTCACGATCAAGCTATCAGTCACAACGGATATTATGCATTTAATGCTACCTCTAAACGGGTATATTCAAAACAACCGTTGAATATTTTCAAGTGAAGAAGAAGGTCACTACAAATAGAAGACTTCAACCACTGAAGAACAACTTTTGCTAGCCATACTTTTGCGAGTATGGCTAGCAAAAGTATGGCTAGAAAAAGTCTGTATTCTTTAGTTTGAATATTGTTGTAATATTCAACCGATCTTAAACTTTCACATCCTCACACTTAGTGAGTTAGAAGATCAAAAGCAAACAATCTCTTTATTAGAGTTAGAGCCTGAAGAGGCTTGGTAAGAAAGGAATACTTATAGCCTAGAGAGGTGTTGAATACTTGTTGTAATCTATTTGGAAAAATAGTGGAGTACAACATTCAAGTCGAAAAGACCGGACGTAGCTCTTGGTTGGAAGAGAGTGAACCAGGATAAAACACTTGCGTGAATCTTCTAATTCCTTAACTCTTACAGTTTTATTTGTTTTACTAACTATGGGGATTTGAACTTGATTTTGTTAATATTTTAAAAGATCATTTTGTGTGTGCTTCTGTCTTTTATTCTTTGTGTGAGAAAATAAGTTTTGGAAAAGGTTGTTTTCGAAAATTATTAACAAACACAATTCAACCCCCTTCTTGTGTTTGCCTGTGTCAACTTCAGTTGGTATCAGAGCTCAGCCTCGAAAGGATTGAGCATCTAACAAGTGCCAAGGGAGTATGATCAACAACCATGGATGCATGAGGACAGGCTATCAACAGACCTCCTCTCTCTGGTGGAACTGATTACGACTACTGGAAGAAGAGGATGATGGCCTTCTTGGATGCACAGAACGGAAATATTTGGGAGCTGATTGAAACCGGCTACACAGAGCCAAGAGGTGAAACTGGAGCTGCTGTCCCTAGAGCCTAATGGACTCAAGAGCAGAAAAATCAACATCAGCTCAATCTAAAAGCTAAGCATTATCTCATGTGTGCTATTACCAGATCTGAGCATGAAAAGGTTCACAGCTGCAACACTGCCAAAGAAATATGGGATACTCTTGCCCTAGCTCACGAGGGTTCATCTCAAGTAAAGGAATGAAAGATAATCATGCGGGTTCACCAGTATGAACTATTTAAAATGGCTGATCATGAAACAATAGATCAGATGTTTGGAAGATTTCAAACTATCACCAACAATCTCAGATCTCTCGGAAAAACTTATGAAAATAGAGACCATGTTTGAAAAATTCTGATAAGTCTATCCAAGCAATGGAGACCCAAGGTTACTGCTATTCAGGAAGCCAAAAACCTGAATACTCTTTCTCTAGAAGAGCTTCTTGGATCTCTCAAGGTTCATGAACTTGAACTGAATGAAGAAGACAACTCCAGAAAATAATGTTCACAGTTGGGAAAAAATAGTGTTCACATTCACAGTTGGTAAAGAGATTGGAGATAAGAAAGTGACGCCTAACTGGAGTGGAGAAGGAGGTCCACTTGTTGCTTTGTGTACCCAAATATCCCAGGTGTTATCATGTCAGCCTATTCTTTCTCCTTCTTAATGAAAATACGACAGTTTTTATTGTTTGTATTTCCTATGTGTGTTGTTTTACCTAGTTTTAAACAAAATTTAATTTTAGTTTACTTAATATTTTTTCTTTTTGGTACATCGTTTATTTAATATTGTGTTTCGGCATATCAATCATATATTATTATTATTATCTATACTAAAAGATAATGGCAAAGTTCAAAAAAAGACAGTTTTTTGGTGTCAAATTTTTTATATTACAAAAATATCCCTCACAACTATATATAATATCTATATCTGTACTAATCTATAAAGGCAAAATTCAAAAATTTTCAAAAATTTGGTTGAAAAATCACACTTTTGCGGTTTTGGGGTTTCCATCCGTCAGGATTTGGAGAACAATAATGTTTTTTAGATTCATTCAAATTATTTTAAGAAAAAAAAAAAGGTAAAAATAAACCCCCAAATAGTTTCACTGATCCCCTCCCTCCCATAACTGCTCCCCTTTCTCTTTTCTCTATTCTCCCCAAATTTATGCTTCTACGTTGCCTTCGTGGAGACAGTCTTCGATTTCATCTCCCGAAAAATCGATCATCTCTCGAGTGAGACCGCTGAGAAGGAGATAATGTTGCTGCTGCACGCTACGATTGAGAAGAATTGAAGGCCTCGGAGGAGTAATAAAAATCCATAAGAGATGGAAGGAAGAGAAGAAGGAGAAGGAACTCGAAGTGGAGGAGTAAAAGAAGAAACGTGAAAAGGGAACCAGAGATAAGGCAAAAAAGGATTTAAAGGAATTTTCAATATACATTTATTCGTGATTTTGCACCAATAATTTCTTCATTTTTTTTGTTATGATTTTATTGTTAAGGTAAGTGTTTGCACTGTTATTAATTTGCGAAGTTTTTGCGAGTGACAAATCATTGCTTCCAGATTGTTCATTTGTTAAGTGGAAATATGTTCAATTGACATATATTCATGGACTTGGGTCCTTTTTTCTTATCTTCCATAGCCTTTGATAACGTTATCTGACATGACTTTGTCTTGACCCAGGGAAATGTTATGATTCTGCACTCACAATTATCCATAAAAGGTATTTCTTCTACTCTAAATCAACTGAACATTTAAAATTTAAAATTTAATATTTTATTTATATGCATTTGTCATTTTGAGTTTTTATTTAAAAGGATGTAACACATTACCCGTTTCCTTTTATTTGGGGTGTTAAATGTTAATTAAATTAATTTAATGATTTAATGATTATTGATGAGACAAACTTCCCCTTTCTCTGCGTAAATTCTAGCATCATTCCCAAATCACAACACGCCTCCTCGCAGCCCTCCAATGTAATTGTGTAGTAGAATTGTAGAAGAATAACACATGCTTTGATTCGATAAAATCAGAACAAGATTAGGGAAGTAACATTTGATCATATGAGGGTATTACATGTGTTTCTTTTCTTTATTTTTCCCCCTCTTTTGGACACAGAAAAAGAGAGGCACCAAAGAAGTACCCTCAGACGAACGTAGAAGGATTGGAGCAAAAAAGGGAGGCAGAGGCATGCCAATGATATTGCCCTTCTATTTGTTTGTCAAGTGTGTGTAGTAGGGGAGCAATGAAGGTAATTTGCTTCTTCCTACCAACTGACATTGGTTTATGGTTTTCCATGTTTTATTGTCAAATTCTTGACAAGATAGAGATTTTCCACCCTGTCCGCACTGCAAGAAAAACAAATCACCCCCAAATGAAATGTTGGTGGAGGCCACATGTTAAGTGGAGGAAGTGTGGCAACATGAGGCATGTGGAAAGAATATGCAAATGTGAAAGAAGGAATGAGAACAAGTTGTGCTATTCTCCCATTTAATTTAAAAGATTTAAAAGATGTTATAATACTTTTATCGAGGTTCAATGATTGTATTAGAGAGACACGAAGCTATGTTAGGTATGCACAACTCTAAAAAATACTTTAACCAAGATGAAATATATACCTCATCATGAACATAATTCCGTCAGGAGTACCTTCAGTAATTATGTGCATCACTATATCGATTGTGAATAAAATCTTTTAATCATGTGGAGACGTGGTGCAATACAAATAAAATTGGAGAGAAGTAATAAGATGAAGAGTTCAAATTGTATACTATTAGGCTTGAGATTATCATATAAGAATTTATGCTTGATATTTAAGATATATATATGTATACATATAAATCTATTCATGTTTATTTAGTTAAATCTTTCTATTCATGTGACTTTGTTATTGCTTATCTGCTTCATTAGAAGTTGAGTTGATGCTGATTTGTGATGATTGACGCCTTAAGTCTGCAAGTTCTTGAGGTTGAAACCTTATAATCAATTTGAGAATTTATGAAGCTGAAATGTGGTGATATTGGTTTGAATCATGTTGTAGAAGCACGAGTAAGGAGATGGATTCGAAGGGTATAAATGATCTCGATCTATAATCTCCCTGATCTGCGTTGATTATTTTACACTACATCCCCTGTTTCTCTATTTGTTTGTTCTTCCCTTCTAGGATTCTCGCATCTCTCCCGTGATGTGGATCCCACTGGTAATTCTTTTATTTTATGTAGGCTTCAAATACTTTTCATTTATGCCATTTGATGAAGATTTTCATTGTTTCCCAATAACAAGTTTATACAAAAATCTCATAAAGATTCTAACAATTGAACAATTTGATTGACTTGAACAACTCGAAGCAAATGGTATGTTGGTGTTCTAATTATATGTTATTTGATTTCAACTTTTCAGGGGAAAGGACATTTGTTTTCAAAGGAACGACATTTGGAGTCTTGACAAAGATTGATCTTATGGATAAGGGAACTGATGCTGTTAGGGTAACCAATAATTTTTTTCCCTGACTTCTGAGATGAAAACAGGGAGTAAAATGTGTGAGATTTGTGTTGCATTTATATATTTAAGATTGTGAAATGTAAAGTTATTTGGCATGTACCTGATATAATGTTAACCTTTTTGGTCATAATACAGATAGCAACATGGGGAAATGATTATGGAATGAGAAGCTTGGCAGATGTGACTTCACATTGGCTATGATATGGGGCAAGGCCGGAGGATCCTCTACTTTCTTTACAAATTTTATATAATAAATGCTGGCTACACAACTTCACATTGGCTATGATAAGGGGCAAGGCCGGGAAATGGTTCATCTAACTATTAATGGCATGTGGCAAGTATTTAATCTTCAGCAATCAACACCTGTAAATGATTAATTGATTATTGTCTAATAGATTCAAAGAATGGAATACTCTTTAGGCTTATAGGTACTCTTTTGGTTTAGTTCAGTATAGTATAATACATATATTTCAAATTTTTACTACCACATGTGTACAATTTTGGTTGTCAATTTGTCTCCGCAGAAAGATTTTTATGGAGGGAGGATGCATGGAGTTTCCAAATTTCTTATTTCATTGTTTTTGCGTTTTGCTACTCTGTGTAGATAGTAACTGAGCAAGTAACAATGTGTCAAAGAGATTGGAATAAAAAAAGAGAATGGAGGGTTATTGAAGATAGGGGCTGCAAAAAATAAACTATACTATAATAAATAAAAAAGAAAATGATATAAATGAATTGAAAAATGGGATGATGTTGCTTCTTTGCTAATTGCAACTTTGTTTTTACGCTTTGGGTTGGAATGAAGTACTTTGGTTTTTGGTATTTATTGTCTACACCCAACTAAATAGTTATCTTTATATTTGATGTTTCCTCCATCTTCCATGAATGGAATAACAAATATCCCACTAGCACCTAAGTTCAGGACATTGTGTGACACCAGCCTACCTACGTTATAGCCACTATTACACTTTATTTAACGCTCCATCACCATTATTTCACATCATTTCTGTATTCATAAATCTCTATTTCCTTCTCTATTTTTATAGGATGAGTATGTTATGGCTTATTATGTTGCTTTATAAGCGTATGTTATCCATTATCTATTTTTAATCCACCTCGCCGTGGGTAACGTGGTACATTCGCGGACGGCTAGCCATTAATAAATCCATTTGGATTGCAAAAATAAACCTAAAAATTTGAGTGTTCACAAATCCTTTTGTTTATGGTTTCTTCACTCCATTGTCCCCTCGCATCCTCTCTTTTTCTTCACTTTATTCACTAAATCAGCCACCACCATTGTTCCTTCATCGTCACCGGTGCGCCACCATCCTTCCACCTATGACTCATTACAAGCACACAAACAAATAAGGTACCCCCATTTTCTCCTTCCATAAGGAACTGTATTTGTTTGTTTCGCTAATTTTCAGTTGGAAAGTTTTATTTTGTTTTAGGTAAAATTTTGATTTTATTCAAAATTTTGTTCTTTTCGCTGTCATGGCTGCAAGTTTAGAGTTGAGAATTTGCTTTCGTGTTCTGATTTTTGGATTAATATTTTGACTTCTTTGACACCAAATTTATTGATGTGAATGAGATTTTGGATGTTGAATTTTGGTGATTTTGGTTTGGACTGAGTTATGACCAAGGAGGCCAGTGTGCATGCATGATATTCTGATCTAATTTTTTGTTGATGATAATGTTAATCTAAAATGAGTTGGTTAAGCATTATGCATGTGTGTTATTGAACTTTGTCAATGATTGGAATTCGGCCAAGTGATTGAGGAAACATCTTGATGTTGTAATTGATTGATCTATTGACTTAAAAATGAGTTAGACCAATTAATGATAGGAAAAAACTTAAGTGCAGTTAAATAGGTGTTGTTTTTTATGTTCCCCAATTATAACTTGCCACATAGATCAAAATTTTCATTCAAATTCAAATTTAAAATGTCCCTATGTTTTCTATTGGTTGATTAATCCAGGTGTTGAATTGTGATTGGAGAACAGTCAAAACTGCACATAAGGAACTGCACCTAAGTTTTGTCCTTAATGATATAGGTGCTCGAAAGTTGAAGAGACAATGAAGTGACTTAGTCAATTGATTTTAAATTGTCTCACATGTTTGTTTGTGTTAATTAACTAAATTTGAAAGAAAATGACTTTAGGTTTTCAATTTTCATATAATTTTAGTACCATAAAACTTACGTATGATGTTTTAAAAAAAAATTAAAAGTAGATAAAAAACGAGACACGAGGGGTCATGACCTCCACTTGGCTTACAATTTGGTAAATTAAAATCTGGATTAATATTAGTTTAACTGTTTTATGACCTTATTAATGGTTTTACCTTTTAAGTGTACCTCCTTTTGAAAAAAAAGGTATAAGTGTAATATTTTTATTGCTACAATTTAGGCTTATAGTTTGGTTACTTAAACTTTGGATTACTCAATTTCATGACATGGGGAAAAAAATTAGATTAAGTACATCTTTAAATAAATTAAAGATAATTATATTATTTATTTCATTGGACGCAGACCCGCAAAATTAGGGGGTTACCACATGCAAATAATAATCAAGAAGTTTTGTCAAAAAAAAAATAATAATTATAATCAAGAAGTAAGGAAAGACACTGCATCTATATTAGAAAGAATAGAAAGACATATATGTGCATAGGTATATATTAAAAAATAAAAAAAATAAGAATAACCAAGGCATATACATGGAGCATCAAAGGAAAGAAAGGCATATATGTGTGCCCCTTATGCGTAAAGCATCTTGCGCAAATATGTTTAAAAATTGTATTATTATTTTTTAAAAATTAACCAGGTTGTCTATTTGATTGTTTAGTAATTAGGTGTTAATATAGGACAACAAAGTGAGTAAATTGTAAAAAAAAATTAATACAAAAATTCAAAGAAAGTAAAGTAGATAAGGGTTAGTGCGATGAACAAAACCCGGTAGTCTTACACCAAAATAAATGAAGAACAACAGTGTGTTTGTGTAATAGAAATTGTTGTGGGTTCCGGTGATTATCTGATGAAAGACGATCCGCGGTGTGAAGCGTCTGTGTCGTGGTGGGTATGTAGGTGTTTTGATGCGAGGGTGGACGTCTGCCTCCCTAGCTAAATCTGCGTATTTGATGTGCGGCAGTGTATGGCGGTTAGCGCCGGTCTTAGGCGAGTTGGGATCTTTTGATTTTGTGGGTTCGGTGGCGGTGAATAGTGTGCTACGTCCCGACGATGATGGTGGTAGCGAACTTGTATTTGTATGATCTGAAAAATCAATAACAAAAGGTAAATCCATTTGAATTGCAAAAATAAACCTAAACATTATAAAATTATATTAGAATGCTTCATATTATGTCGTTGTATAAAAAACCGATATTCTAATCTTTTGATAATCAGGTTCATCATCTAAAGATATACTCTTTTGGGTGGGGTTCCACAAGAATGTGAGATAAAACTCAACTATGGAACATGGTAAAAAGAGAATTGTGGGCTCAAAGGTTAGAAAGATAATGTATTATGTATTGTATTCGATATGATAATATACATACTTACTATATAATAAGTTTTATTATTTCCACAATTTATTAAAATACTATCTTTGTTTTTACATTATTAGGAAACTTGAAGCTACATTACCAAGCAAAAGAAGTTGTGATAGCTCAATACATTTGAAACAAAAAATGGTCTTACTTGAGGATGTAATATGTTCTTTTAATAATACATTATATTTGTTATGAATGATTATTATAATGAATGTTCCAAATTTTAGTCTTACATTTTTAATTTCATTTGTAGTTTATTAAACAAAAAAAACATTAAAGATGATAAAAATTATGAAGATTTTTTGAGAATTGTGACAAGGGAAGCGGCTATTAGAAGTAAATTATTATTAATTTTTAAATTTATATGGTTTGTTACTTTTTATCTAACAAAAATTAACATTATAAATTTATTTTGTTTGTAATGCAGGAAATGGAAAAAGCTACTGAAAATCGATCCATACTTAATCTCCTTATAAATCAAAATGCTGAGATGTCGATGTCAAATAATAATCGCTTACTATATTTGGTACCTTGGATTTGTTTCTTATTAGAATATGTATCTTATTTATTTTTACATTCATTTGTATCATGATATTATTAACACAATGATGTATATAATATGTGTTTACATTATTACGTCATATTATAAAGTTAGATAAATTTATACAATAAAGATGAGTAAAAATATTAACAATGCGGCAAGACATGCACTAGTATCAAATAAAATTCATGTGCACACGTACATGCAAGCATGCACACATGACACGTGTGTACACTTATTTATTTATTCGAATAAACCCACGCTGTGGAGTTAAGGATATTAGCCAATACATTTTAACTCGACTAATTTTTTTCAACATTCTATCGGGACATGATACAGTGTTTCCTTAGTTTTATGATGTATTTATGAGATTTGTATATATAATAATATAAAGATGATAAAAAATAAGTGAGATATAAAAATAAATACATACAATATTATATGTGGTATCTAAAATTTGATGTTTAAATAATACAACTCTTTTAACCGCAAATAAGACGATGGTGACGATATCTTTTAATATCAATCATGTAATTGTAATTCCATAATAAGTAGTATTTTTGTTATTCTTTCATATTGAATAATAACAACAATAATAATACCTTGATTAAAAAAAAAAATAGTGTGTAGTAGTACAATATATGCAATACACGTGCATTTTCATTAGCGAATGCATGTCTTCCAATTTGCAATTGAGGAGCTAGAGATCAAAGCAATGACTGTGGAAATGGAAGATGGGATGATGGCGTTGTCTTGTGATACTGTGTGACCTGATTTCTTGGGCAACACTTGACTGAAGCGTTGGAGGCCCACAAATTATTACACCCACATCAACATGGCCCCATTTCTCTGACATCGACTCAAAAATATCTGCAGTATATATATCCACATTAGTGACCTCTAAACGTGGGACAAAATGTAACATTTTAATAAGGATAGATATCACGTGTTCTATTTTAATGTACTATTTCTCATCCCACTAATAATATATTACCACGTATTCAACAATTTTAATATTATATAAATTTTAACTTATGGACATGTTGTTGGTGGGTACAGGAAATGATCCCACACACCAATCCTTTTATAGTTTAAGATTAAGATTTAAAAATAAAAATTGGCTTCATGAAGACATTGTACCTTTAAAGTCTGGTCTGGAACCATAACGAATGTCAGTTGATTTAGCAACATTGTTTTGACTTGGATGATCCTTGGGAGCCACAGAGCCATTTTGATCAATTTTATCAACCTTTATTTTATTATTGGACTTCTCCTTCAGAGAACTTATCTTTTCCCAAATATGCCACAATCGAACCACTAAACCACCAAAGATAACAACACTTGCAACCATGCAGATTACAAATAGTAGCCCTTTGTACCACCCCTCATATACCCTAAATGGGTTTATATAGTAAATATTCAACAAACCTATTAAAATCACAAAGCCAATGGTAGATGAGATGACATATAGTCCAGACCAAAAATTGTTTCCTGTGCCCACCAAAACAGACATGCCACAATCACTAGGCATAGGGCAGAATGAAGACTTAATTGGTTTGTAAATGTATCCCTCTTCCTGCAGAAGATAACAACCAAATGTCGTTAAGTGAAAAACAAAATTAAATCATTGACAGGTTTGTAAGAAGAAAGCTAGACTCACCAATGGAGGTTCTGATTCACGAGTGACATAAATATGTATATTAATATTTACTATATCAGAAAAGAATGGACAGATTTTTTCCATGTCAATGGTTGAAAGAAGAGGAAGCTCATTTGAATTTTTCACTGCCCAAACAAGTAGAATATTTCTTGGTCTACAGGGTTTTCCCTCCTTCACACGGTGGAGAATATCACTCAATATAGCAAGGAAGGGTGAAAGTCCAATACCACCAGCCACTAATATAAGATTTTCATACCTAAGAAAAAAAAAAGGGCCAAATCATTTCATTAGTTGAAGAACTAAAACATAAAAAGGCAGATTGGTATCAAAATTTCTGTCACCTACTATATGTGTAAGGTCAAAATAAATATGGCACATACATCAAGTGATATGGTACTTCATGCCCATATGGCCCCTCAACTGAAGTTGTTAAAGAAAAATCTTTCTGTGCATCAACATCAGCAATCTTTTCTCTCAACCTTGATGTCCACTTGCCAAGAACCTTTATGAGTACAGAAAGGTGATGCTTTCCATCCAAAGGACTAGAAGAAACACTGAATGGATGCCATTGCAGCCATGATAATTCCCGGATTTGAAGGAAAATGAAACTAAGGGCATTGTATCTCAAATCTACATTTCAAAAAGATTACAGACACATTGTCACTGATATAGTGATATGGTAATGGTAGCAAATTATGGCAACAAAATTACTATGATAAGTATAATTACTTTGAGGCTTTGACAGAACCAATTCCACAGTGCCACATGGAAGGCACCTTGATGAGATTACATTAACCGTCCTTCTTGATTGGCAGAACCTCAAGAATCGATCAAGCACAAAAAGAAATATTCCTCCAGCAGCAATACTGAAATTAAAGTCACCAACATGCAAAGCCAGAAAGACAACAAAGACTACATACAATTGGTGAGTGTAGAAAAACAACACAAAGTTCCATGTTCGCACTCCAGGAAGAGAAGTCACCCACATCAGCAAACCAGCTAGAAGGCTGATAACTCCTGGCAAATTGGCAACACCAGTATCTTTCCATTCTGTTAACTGCAAAGGGACCAAATTAAATACAGACAAGTGCAAAGGGACAAACTTCATATTTTGAAGGAAAAGGTAAGTAAAAATACATTCATCCATTTACAGAATGACCAAATCGAGAGTTCAAAAATTAAAATTAGAATATACTATTCATTCTAAATACAAAACACCTGAGACTAAACAAAATCATTCATTAAGCCACTACTTGAGACCAAACAAAATCATCCACCAATCAAAAAATGGAATCATAAAAGGCATTGAAAAAGAATGCTTCTGTGCTGTATGTACATTGTGTGTCTAAAGCATACATAAACTATCTTCAATAAAAGAGATTCATCAAAGAGGACTCACTTCTTGCACAAGGCGACCATCCATTGCCCATGCAATAACATAAAAGAGTCCATGGAGAGTAAAAATCACCATTGTGAGGTGTCCCAGCCATACATGATATCTTGCAGCATGTCCAAAAGGGATATCTATAAAGCGGAGAAGAACAGATCCCCTTGAAACTGGGAGAAATAAAAATCCCAAACAAAATAACCCAATTGAACCAAATCGAAGTCCTAGAATTTCCAACATGAAAATGCTGCAAAATTGAAGCATATCAGGAAAATTAGCTTAACAATTAACATATTCATTCCATTTTTATAACTACATACATGAGCATTGTAAAGTTTTGAAGCCAGATACTAATCATCAGTTGTACCTATTGACTTTAAAAGATGACAGGTCAGATATATATCCAAGGGCCCTCACAGTGTAAGCATAGATAGCCCAGATAACATAGGTAGAAAATAGGACAATCCCAATTAACTCTGTAGCAGAAACAACCCCAAATGGTCCATTGACAAGCACAGGAAAGGTCCATAGGCTAAAGCTTGGATAATTGAAACTCTTCTTCCTGCCCACAACCAAAAGTTAAAAACAATGCACACACACAATTACACAACCAATAAAAAAATGTATGAATATAATGATGAAATTCAGTGCAGAGATAGGAAATTTTCTTGTAATCACATACTCATGATGAAGCTGATCCTCTCCAGATATAATTAAGTGTGCAATGGCAAGAAATGCAATTATGAGAAGTGGAGCACTGAAGATCAGAAAATTGCTTCCTGCAGAATATTAGATAACTCTTATTAGTACCATTTTATCACCTTCATTGGGTTTTGTGTGCGTGTTACTGGTGAAGGAGCAACACCAGAAATGGTGAAAACCATTTGAATAAGATTCACGTGGAGAGAGAGAGGAAATACAACTGCCAAAAAGTTGCAGATATGGAAGTACTACTGCTACTAGTGTAAGATACGGAAGTACACTATTTGACCGGTCAAAAATAAAAGATGCAAAGTAGATGCCATTGGTTCGAAATGCTTGAAGAAAATGGTGCATGCCACCATAGAAGGCACCGTCAGTTAGGTAGTTAAGTTCGTTTTAGATAAACTAAGAGCATGTCAGTTGCTTATAGATAAGCAACGGTTGCTTTTTTAGTATCGGAGCTGTATCACCAGTTTCTTAAAATTAAGCAATGTTGCTTGTATAGTATAAGCAACCAAATAGATTAATATTTTAAGATAAAATAAATTTAATAACAAATAAAAAAGAATAAAAATTTATGTTTGAAGTGAAAAATGAATGAGTTACTTAAATATGATGTGACATTGTGGAGTTCACTTAAGCAATTAAAATGGGTGGCTTATTATTTAGCATTGAAAAATATACTCTCTCTCCTTTTGACCAACTCTTGTATATGAGAATGTTATAGATACATAGCATCTGCATCTCATCAATGAAATCAATATTTCAATCAATCCAATCCTCAAGAGAGGTCTTTCAGTTATATGGTATCAGAGTTAGCTTAAAACTCACGCAACTTAGTTTAAAAAAAAAGTAAAAGCAAAGTATAACCTGTGATTCCAAATGGAGTTCCACTGGTGGCATTGATCCATTTTGCATACAAGTTGCTCGCAGATTCTGTTGGGAAAACAAAAATAAAAGCTGTCCATGCAATGAAGATAACACATATCACAGACTTGAGAGCCCATTTGGTAGCAGACACAAGAGGAGATGTCTTAATGGGATAACCAGTTTCATCTCCTCTTGGAGAAAGCAAAGGACTATCATCAACACTGTGTTTCTCCATTGAAAAGGCTCTAAGGTATCCTACAATACAATGCTACTACCAGCTTGTTAAAACACAAGGTTCAAGACCCCATATAAATACATAGTGGAAGAGGAAAGGTGACGAATTTTGTGGACCCATAATACTATGAACTATGAAGAAATAAATTTTGTTGTGAACCATCAACATGGAATATGTGGTGGTTAAAGTGTTGTTCCATCTCCGGATTCAATTATAAGTAAAATTAAATAATATCGTACTTATCAAAAAAGTTAGTTAATTTAGTTTAATATATTGTCTTAAAAAATATATATATACCAAAATATATTTTTGTTCACTACTTTCTTTCTTTTTTTAAAGTCATTCAAATACTTATATTTTTACTTTTTTTTGAAAGAATTACTTATATTTTTATAAAAGTTCTTTTATTTTTTTTAAAAAAATCCAAATGATATCTGACATGTAGGCAACTTAATTAACTAACCTGACTCTTTTTATTTTTTATTTTTTATCAGAGTTATGTTAAAATTAGGAGTTCTATTTTATTTTATTTTTGATAAGAGGAGTTCTATTTTGATACATTGTCAATGTAAAAAAAATTTATACTATCAATCAAATACAAATAATTCAATATATGACTTTTAATATAGTTATGATAAGAACCAAATATTTTTAATAACAAAGTAATTTTTTATTGGTTAACAATATAGAAAAATCTTTACATAATGCGTTACGATTGAATTGTGGTTAATATTTGTTTCCTACTTTAATTACTAGTTTGTTTTTATTGTTAAATTATTTTTTTCAAATTAACTTAAAATTTTTTGTTGCTAACAATTAACTTAAAAAAAGTTAAATTAGTTTATATATGATTACAAATATAAAAGATATCATTATACCATCACCGCATGAGAAGTATGATCCTAAAATGGTGATGTGTGGCGCGGTGGGTAAGTAATCTATTAAACCACTTTTTTTTAAAGGAAAAAAAAAAAGAACTGGAGGTTACAGGATAGATGTTTGAAAAAAACAGTTTTAAAAATGATTACTTAATTTATAAAAAAAATATTAATTACTTTAACTATAAATTTATTAATTGAAACGTTTATTATGTGATGAATGTTTTTAGAAGGGCTTAATTCATTGGCCAGTCACATAATCGTGTGTGATTGTCTGCCTTCTTAGACCAGACCAATACCCACTTTTCTTCAGTCAACTCAACTGTTCTTAAGAGTCCGTGTATTTAAGATTAAATATAAGTGATTATATTATAAAATAATTTAATAATTATTTTTAGAGAATTTTTAAAAAATAGAAGTAGATTTGTGTTTGTTTACAATCATACAAAAATCATTTTTTTAAAGTAGTTAGTTATAAAAATTATTTTTTTTCTTAAAAATAGGTGAAAGTTACTTTTTATTTTAAACCCAAAAATGATTTTTTTTTTTTGCTTCTGAATATTTTTAAAAACAAAAACAAAAACATAAAAAATTTAAAAAAATGATTTTATAATAAAAAATAATTTTTTTTAACAAAATAAATAATAGCAAACGGACTCAAGTATATGAGTATGGCAATGAAATAGTGGAGACTAGAGAATGACAAAGCATGGTGACCCACGCTACCTAATGTGCATGCACACTGACTGTAACAGTTAACATCCACCACCAGCCACTGGAGAAGCCGCCATATGGAAGCCGCATCTGATTAATTTCTTTTTTTTTTTAATCATAGATAAGTACGAAGTATCATCATCGTTAGCAGTGACTAATTTTTGTTGGGAAATCTGAGGGGTACATAAGTTTGGTTCTCCCTGCCCAACCAGATTTTTCTTTATATACAAGAGATAAGATTCAAATTTCTGACCATTTGTTTAAGGTGCTCAAATTCCTTATCATTTAGACCAACCAGAATTGGTTGATTAATTTCCCTTTCTTGCCTGTGGATTGAATTTGTCATAGTACTCTCTATTATAAAAAAAAAATTTAAATAAAACACATATATTAGGTTGAGTAGTTAATTTTATTTAATATTGTTAATTAATTTTATTTAAAAAATTAAGTTTGTTACCTAAATTATCATTTATCTTATTTATTAAGCTTGTGTTGTTGGGAATAAAAAGAATCATTCGAAAACAAAATTTATATTAAATGAAGGATATTTTGAAAATAATATCATTAAAATTGGATAGAAATAGTGAAAATTTGCTTATATATTGAATCAAAAAATTGAAGATTTTTTTCACTTATAATAAAGACAGGAGGGAGGATTAATTAATATTTTAGATACTCATCTTCATTTATCTTCTTACGATGTTATGTTATTGTTTCATGAAATAGTTCGGTGCTTTATTGTTTTTCTATAGTTCTATTCTGAGAAAACATAACTATTAACTTCGATCCACGATATAAGAAATAAAGGGTTCTTTTTTTATTCAAAATATAAGAAATATGTATCAATTTTTGCTCATATTAAATGCTAATTTCCAATATTACCCTTATTTATAATAGGATTTATAATTACGAGATATATCAATTTTCCATGCAAGTTAGTTGGTTTATTAAAATTAGAAGGGATATTTTTGGAAATTTATATGAGTATTAATTACAATTAGTTCATTTCAATACATTTTATTTAACTTCGATCCACGATATAAGAAATAAAGGGTTCTTTTTTTATTCAAAATATAAGAAATATGTATCAATTTTTGCTCATATTAAATGCTAATTTCCAATATTACCCTTATTTATAATAGGATTTATAATTACGAGATATATCAATTTTCCATGCAAGTTAGTTGGTTTATTAAAATTAGAAGGGATATTTTTGGAAATTTATATGAGTATTAATTACAATTAGTTCATTTCAATACATTTTATTGATATGTGTGTTTTAGGGTTTTGTTTCTTATATTGTGAACCGAAAGTAATATTAAATTAATATTATGAATAAAATATTATCAATTTTTCTAATGAAAATAAACATTATTATAATTTAACATATTAATTTTATTTATTTTAATTAATGAATCATTGTCTAGTTATTGGAAGAACTTCATAATTTAATTATTGTGATAAATAAAAAAGTATATAATTACTTTTAATACTATTTCGTATGAGAAAGTTAATAAGATAAAATAAAAACATGAGGAAAAAATAGCTATTGGGATTTGGGCCCACAATGAAAGGATTCCATGTAAATTTTTTATTATTATTTTAGTTTTTCAGGTATCATTCATCAATAATTACGGAGACTAATCTCTCGAAGTATTTGACGATATTGAAGGGCTAATTAACCTCTCCCAATCAGATTATTTCCATACGCACGAGTCAGGGATCGAACCTCTTACCACTAGCTTAAATGGCCCAACAAAATTAATATATATTAATATAATAATATATTATTCTTAAAAGTTAAGATTAAAAAATAAGAAGGAAGCTGAGGGAGCCGACCCTAGTTTTTTCCGCAACACGCACGAGAGGTCACTCCTCGTATTCATCTTCTCCTGTTATCTTAGGAGTATTATGTTTTTCTCTCCGCTTGTGAGAGCTATGTTTTTCTCTCCATTCGTGAGAGTCTATCGTTGCTGGATGAAGGAATTGTTTCTCTCCATTTCTTTCCATTTTTTATTGGCAGGTTCTGGTTCCCAGGCCTGCCAAAAGCCATAAGTATCCTTAGTTGGAATTGCCGAGGCATAGGTAACCTATGTGCAGTTTCTATCCACAAATACCTCGTTTGGTGTTGTTGGTCAGACGTGTTTTGTCGTTTTCTCTTTTTAATTTTGGTTTTTTTAGTTTATGCAAATAAAGTCGAAGACAATTGGCAGTACATTGAGTCGTTCTTGCAGGTAGCTCGAAGCATCGACTTCGATCACAATTTACGTGATGAGGGACGATATTTCTTCAAGGCTATATTTTATAGTTACTCTCCCAGACTCCAGGTGCAAAAAGAGGAAGTCCTGGGTCTCCTTCAAGAGGAGGAAGCTAATTATAGGGTTGTTATTTCAAATTGCATGTAGGAGTCTTTTATCATCGTATGTTAACAACTCTTTGGTAGAGTTTGATAGGAGGAAAGTCCATGTAGTTGTTCATTCTTTGTTAGGGGTGGTTACATATATTATTATTCTCCAGAATCGTGATTATGTTACCGAATGTATTGCGTTCTCCATTGTTAATGAAATTACTTAACTTTTCTTTTGTAAAAAAAATAAAAAAATTATAAGAATGTTAAATAATTTTTTCCTGGAAGTATATTATTTTTTAATATTTTTTCCAGTGATTTTTGAAATAAAAATTACACTAAATAAAAATAATCAGGTAATTCAATGATCTGATTGGAACCAACCCGATTATAATTAATCAATTTGGTTCAGACTTATAGAAATTTCATATAAAATTCGATCAGAATTGATCAAATTTAATCGGATTGAATGTTAAAATACCCCAAATCAAATCCATTACACATCTGTCAAAGCATAAAGAAACCCTCCAATAAAGTTAAGAGAGTAAGTTAACATTTCAATTTAAAAATTGTAAACCACATTCGTGTTGAAAATAATAAGCCACACAAAGAAGTAATCGAATATTTTGCTCCAAAATTTTGTTCTAGAGGAACACACAACCAACACTAATGCTGGTGCAACAGACAGCGAGATTTATATATATAATCAAATGTGTGTGTATTGTGTTGGATAAAAAGGCCAGGTTAAGTATGATATAAATAGTCTTGTCGTTGGATGGTTTATCACAAAAAAATTTTCTTTTGATAAATTGTTTTTTTTTTTTATAAAGGTTTATCACAACTTTCACAAGATGCAAAGATGGGAATAATATATACTATTCATCATGAACATACTCATGGTATTATTGCATCTTATCTTATACATATCTTATATGTAATACGCACAATGTGTTTAATATTAAAGGACGTTGTCTGAATAAGAAAAGGATATAAACGTGTGATTTATTTAATTTTTTTGAAAGGGGATATAATTATATAAACGTGTGATTAAAGAAGAGAAAAAGGCAAAAGAGGCATGATTCAGAGAATGGCGCGCCAAAATTGAAAGGTGACACTCTTGGACTGAAGAACCCTCAACAAGTCAACAACCGGCATACATGTTAAGGGTTTAAGGTATTGAATGAGTTGAAAGTTTAAAATTCAAATTCTGATAAAAAAGAAAAAACTAATAACTAACATATTAATATACTAACATTTGTCTATAAAAAATATATTAAGTTATTAACATATATAAAAAAAATTACATAGGGTTGAATTTTTTTTATATTTCCTTTTGATCTCATGTTGTTGATGTTGTCATTTTCTATTGTTGTGTAGTTTGGTTTTGAGCCAATAATATAGAGTAATGATAAACGAACACATTTTTGAGACATCAACTGTATACATTATATGGTAGTGGGTTGTTTTCAAGTATTAAATATATGTGATGAGAGAGAAAATATAATAAACAAGTGGAAATTCGTGTATATATATATATATATATATATGTGTGTGTGTGTGTGTGTGTGTGTGTGTGTGTGTGTGTGTGTGTGTGTGTGTGTGTGTGTGTGTTATGCAAATGGATCATCAATGTGCATCTGGCAGATGCAGTGTTCTTTGGAGCAACTTAAAGTCTATGTGATGCTAGTTAGTTATAAAACTGTTTTGCATAACTGTTCTGTTTTGTAACTGAATTGCAACAACCTGTATTTGGTTAGTTAGTTAGCGTAGAAGTCATAGATGATGGAAGATGAATAGCTTGGCATGATTGTATATAAAATGGCCAAGCTGATAGAACTGAGAGGAGCAAGTATTAGATACTTGAAACACTTGTAATTGTTCTTTGAATTCATCACAGAAAGTAGCTCGCCTCAGTGTGGATGTAAGGGATTTCTATTGGCCATGAACCACGATAACTCTCCTTGTGTTCTTGTGTTTTCATTCTTTTCATTCTTTCTTATCATCAGATTATTGCACATTGCCTTCTTGTTTCGATTCTTGAGAGGTGCAGTAGTGTAAACTACATCCACTGTCATATGCAAAGGTTCTGGTTACCAACAATTGGTATCAGTAGCATTTCGATTGGAGGGCAACTTCCGCGATGGGAACCAAATTTGATGTTGAAAAGTTTACTGGAGAAAACGATTTCGGTCTTTGGAGGATCAAAATGAAGGCACTTCTTGTCCATCAAGGATTGGAATAAGCCTTGGCAGGGGAAGCAAGGCTCCCTACAACTCTTTCTGAAAGAGAAAGGAGAGATCTTCTCAAGAAAGCACACAGCACCATAATTCTCTCCCTATCTGATGATGTTCTTAGAGAAGTTGCAGAGGAGACTACTGCTGCAGGAATTTGGCTGAAACTGGAAAGCTTGTATATGACAAAGTCCCTGACTAACAAGCTCTACATGAAGAAAAGACTTCATCAGTTAAAGATGGAGGAAGGCATGTCCATCAAAGAGCACATTGCACAGTTCACCAAAGAAGTTCTTGACCTGAAAAGTGTTGAGGTCAAGATGGATGAAGAAGATCAAGCAGTAATCTTGTTATGCTTTCTTCCACCTTCTTATGATAATCTGGTGGACACCATGCTGTATGGAAGAGACACGCTCACTTTAGAGGAAGTCAAAGCCACCTTGAATTTTCGAGAAGTAAAGAAGAAGATAATAGACATCAGAGGTGAAGGTGCTGAGCAAGAAGGTCTCTATGCAAAGGGAATATTAGAAAAGAAAGATGGCAAGAACAAGCACAGACAAAGATCAAAGTCCAAAGGTAAAAGAACTTGTTATTACTGTCATAAAGAAGGACATTACAGAAAGCAGTGTCCTGAGAGAAGGAGAAAGAACAATGGAAAAGGCAAGGAGCTGGATGATGTAGTAGTACTGGCCGATGGATATGACAGTGCAGAGGTGCTGACAGTGTCCACTGAAAATTGCTGCAATGAGTGGATTCTTGATTCTGGATGTTCTTTCCACATGACTCCGTATCAAGAATGGCTAAACTCATATAAAGAAATCAATGGAGGAAAAGTACCCATGGGGAATAACGTGGAGTGCAAGGTTATTGGCATTGGATCAATTAGAATGCAGTTGGCAGATGGATCAGTAAGAACTCTTGCAAATGTCAGGCATGTACCAGATCTAAAGAGGAATTTGCTTTCTCTATCACTAGTGGAAAATATACATTAGACGGTAAAGGTTTATGTCAGTTAACCAAAAGCTAGACGTTAAAAAGGAGGCGGTGGCAGTTTTGTAAATATCAGACTTCATTAATTCAATTTTAACGTCAGTTGTTTTAATGACTGACGTTAAAAGTGAAGTGACTCACTTTTAACGTCAGTTCAATAAAAAACTGACGTTAACAGTGAACATTTTAACGTCAGTTCTATAAAGAACTGACGTTAAAAGTAAGTCACTTCACTTTTAACGTCAGTCCTTACATCAACAGACGTTAAAGGTTATTTTAATATTTTTTTTATCTAGTATACGATCCATTCCGCATTGTCTTCCTCAAAGTTTCAGTTTCACATGAATTGCTTTGATGTTTTGTGTTTTTGTTTTGAAAACTATAAGTTGAATCAATAACCCAAACCGGATCTCATTCATGAAGTGTAATACGATTGAGGCAGATTGAAAGGGTTTAAAATCCTATAAAAAGTTACATTGAAAGGGTTTTAAATCCTAAACATTAAAGCTACATCCCATCAGAGAGTTTTATGAAATATGCCAAAGGGAAAACTATACTCCGAAGACCTCAGAAAACTGGGGGGTATGAGAGAGCTCAAGAGAGAGGCAAAAACAGGTGCACTAGATCTGTTTCAAGCAAAGGCAGTGGTTCCAGAGACTTCCAAGACGGTCACTTGCTGCCAAAGCTGAGGTTTTGGAACTGTGACCCCCGAGCACCCGATTAGCCCTCCAAAGATGATTCTCCGGAAGGTGATAAGGTGAGCAACTCACATAATGTAATTTACTCAAACTTATCACCCATGTAATGTAATTTACTCAAACTCAGAAGTTATTTGACCATTAAGACAAAGACCTTTGAGTCTAGGAATAGGAAGAAAGAGTGATGAAGTTAATCTCCACGGCAGAGCCATATTGTGAAGCAGAAAATTAAAAGGATGGAAGGAAGCTATATATAGGAGAAGGGGATGAAGTTACTAAGCTATTCTGATTTTCTTGAAAACTTACCTATAAACTTAATGCTCATTAAGATGATTGAGTTACAAGGTGCATGGGTAAGTAGCACAGTACAGTCAAAGGAATGAATGTTTTTGCAGATATCTATACACTTTTAACGTCAGTTTTTTAAAAAAACTGACGTTAAAATTGTTTTTAAAATAAAAAATATATATTGTTAACGTCAGTTTTTTATACAACTGACGTTAAAAGTTTGATTTTTTACTTCAGTTAAATAAATAGCTGACGTAAATAATCCTATATATTATAAACGTGCAGAATGAATATTGGAAATAATGTAATTAATATACGGGAACTTGGCAGTCATAAATTAAGTTGACGTTAAAAATGAGGTGGTGGCAGTTTGTAAATATTAAATCACTATTTGTGTCAGTTCTATAAATAACTGACGTAAATAATTATGAAACTCATTTCATTGGTTGTCATGTCCCTGTTGTCCCTCTTAACGCAGATCACTCCATATAGTACTGCAGTTTATTTCTAAACCTTTTTTTTATACAAGTTTATTTTTAATTTTTATTAATTAGCTTGAATTAGTAAACAAATTCTTGTGCAAATTAAAATAAATAAACACTTAACATAAAACAAGTTATATGTATAATCAAATTGTATGACATTGAAGCGATTCACAAGTTAAAATTACATGATTAAAAGATAAAAAATTCTGCAACATAACCCTAAAATATAAAAAAGTTTCTGCATCAACACCATTTTCTTCTCAGTCCTGTCATCAGAAACTCCAATGGATGCATCACCTCCCTCACTTGAATTCCATGATGCAAAGTAAATCCTCAGTCACTAGCAGCGAAAGCAAAGTGAAATGGATCTTTGCATCTTTCTTCTTCAGTGGAGTTCCTTGATGCATCATCTTGAATCCATAATCACTTGCTTCCAAAGCAAAGTGAAAGGGATGACAGGGATGAAATAAAGTGAGAGAATCACATTACGTGATCCACCCAACCTTAATATCCATGTAATGTGATTTACTCAAACTCAGAAGTTGTTTGACCATTAAGACAAAGATCTTTGAGTCTAGGAATAGGAAGAAAGAGTGATGAAGTTAGTCTCCATTGCAGAGCCATACTGTGAAGCAGAAAAATTAAAAGGATGGAAGGAAGCTATTTATAGGAGCAGTGGATGAAGTTACTAAGCTATTCTGATTTTCTGGAAAACTTATCTATAAACTTAATGCTCATTAAGAGGATTAGGTACAAGGTGAATGGGTAGGTAGCACAGTAGTCAAAGGAATGAATGTTTTTGCAGAAACTAATAAACTTTTAACGTCCGTTGTGTAATACAACCGACGTAAGAAGTATGTGAGTGTTTTTAACGCCGGTTTCTTAATACAACCGACGTTAAATATATGACCTTTAACGTCGGTTTTACTAACAACCGACGTAATAAGTGTGAGAGTTTTTAACGCTCGGTTTCTTAAGACAATCGGCGTTAAATATATGATCTTTAACGCCGGGTTTTACTAAAAACGGCGTAAAATGTTGTTTTATTTTAATTATAACGTTTACCCCCGCGTGCCTTCTCCACTTCTGCAGACGTACGTGTCTTTTCTCTTTTCATCACGCTCAACCCTCACTCTCAACCCTCACTCTTGCTCTCACTCTGCCCTAATCGCGAGCTCATCTCCACCGCAACCACCGCGAGGGCTTCTTCGCCACCACCGTGAGGTACACTCTTAACCCCTAACTCTGTCTTTCCCGCTCATTCTTTGCAATAACTTGACATCTCTCTTTCGCCTTCCCGCGCACTAACTCTCCTTGTCCCTCTGCTCTCAGTAACCACATCGAACGTTGGCCACCACTCGAGCTTCCCTCCCCACCACGCGAGTGCCTATTTCTGGTGAGTCTTTAATTAGGGCACATTTTTTTATTTTTGGTTTTGAGTGCATGCATGTTGCTCTGTTGGTTTGAAACTGTAGTCTCAGTAGTTGAAACTTGAAACTGTGAGTTTGAGTTGTTTGGAATGTCTCTATTTTTGGTTTTGAGTGTATGTTGAAACTGTAGTCTCAGTAGTTGTAACTTTAAACCGTGAGTTTGAGTTGTTTGGAATGTCTCTATTTTTGGTTTTGAGTGCATGTTGCTCTGGTTGATCCATCACGCCAGGCCGTGATGCTCATCACGGCTAGACCGTGATCGAGTTCGCCTATGAGGTCTGGGTTCGATTGGCACGTTACGGCCGTGATAGACATCACGGCCAGGCCGTGACCAGTGCTTGACAATCTTCAAAAACTATAGTTTTCAATCTCCCGTATTGTCCTTATATTGGATATATAGATGTTTTGTATATCTACAGGACCTATCTAGTTATTTTTATTTATACTTCTGTATTTATTTTAAGTTATAACCTATGTTAATACATATATATTGTTTCTGAACAGGCATACATATGGATCAGTCGGATAGCCCACATGCACGGGAGGACACTGTGGGGGTTTCGCAGGACCCGATCACGCCTACGCCTGATTCTAGTGTAAGTTTATATGTTATATACTATCTTTAGTACTTCTTTTTAATGTAAGTTTATAATGTTACAACCCTCTATTTTATCATTTTTTTGTCCATACAGACATCACAGGCTCATAGGAAACGGGGTAGAGGAGCCACCTCATTGAAGAAACTAGAGAAGGACAGGCAGAGCGGACAGAAGCTTGAGGTGTCCTTCGATGCTAATCTAAATGCCCAGGGACCCCATGCTAAAGAATTTAATAAGTGGGTGTTTCTACAAGCGAGCAAAGACGTAAGCATCAACTACAACCATCGGAATGACGTTCCACAGAACATTAAGGATCAGATTTGGGAGGCTATCACGGTATTTTACCTTTACATTCGTTTGATTTACATTATTAGATAATTATCCGAGTTATAATCCATCCAGTTGTTATATATGTATCTAATGTGTAGGTAGCTTGGACTGTGCCAAATGACGAGGATCATCGTCATAAATGTATGAAAATGGCATCAAAGCGTCGGAATGGGTTCAAGCATAATCTTACCAGGTACTATGTATCTGGGAAGAAGCGGCTTGATAAAATGTTCTCGAATTATCCCTGGATTGATCAGGATACTTGCGATATGTTTGCCAGGAGTCGACAGGATGGAGAATTTCAAGTTGGTTGATTAAGTTAATTTTGTATGCTTATTATAGATCATTTAACTGTATTTAATTATGTGTTTTTGTTTGAATAGGCTAAGGCAAATAAGGGTCGGCAGAATCAGGCGAAGAACGTCCACCGCCACACCATGTCTCAGGGTGGGTACCAGACTCGGATCGAGCAGATGATGGCGGATAGGCTGAGGGCGAATCAGGAAGAGCACTCTGCTAGGATTGAAAGAGGAGAGGTGCCTGAGGGCACACCATCAAGTCCTCCGTCGGACATCGACCGCGAGGATGTCTGGTTAGCCGGCCGCATGACAAAGACAGGATCTTTTAAAGTTGATGCCACTCGCGAAGTGGCAGATAAGATTGTAAGTAAATAATTAACTTGATTTCAATTGATATTTGTATAGATATTTGCAACACTTTTCACTTGCACGTTTTTTCATTTTTTTTCATTGTAGATGGATCTTAAAGCAAAATCCTCCCAGGGCGCATTCGTCCCTTCTGGACGGAAGGACGTCTTGATGACTGCTCTAGGCAAGAAAGACCATCCTGGTCGGGTTCTCGGTGTTCCTGGGAACGTGACCATCAAACAATATTATGGCAAGTCTGCTTCACGAAAGCGGGTGGTCAGTGAAGCATCAATTTTGGCTGATGTTACTCAGCACCTCATGTCCAACCCAGATATTACAACACATCTGATGCAAGGCTTAATATCCAACCCAGAATTCAAGCAGGCGCTTGCTAGAGAGCTTTCCTCCGTCGGTACATCCCAGGACACCGCAGGGCTTGCCAACCCTTCACATGTGAGCACAAAAGATGGGTGGCACGCCCAGATCAACAGAGGATATTTTCCTTCTGTGGTGACGATCTCGAGAACGCCTGCAGAAATAACGTCTGGATGAACAGCAATGTCATCAGTCTCTGGTGCACGTAAGTTAATTTTAATTTTATAACTTATTTATTTTTGGTATTTTTCCATTTAATAATTTATTTTAATTTAAATATATATATTATGTAATTAACATCCACACCTTTTCATATCTTAGGTATCTCCATCGTCTTCAGCTTGATAAGGGCGTTGCATCAGTTTACGGTTTCTTAGATCCGTCAATCCTTCTGCCCGAATTCTTTGCTGGCGATGCATTGAGTAAATACTTAGGGAACTTGTTGGGATACAATCCGAAATAATTATATCTGGCTCCCTACTGTATGGAACGCCATTGGCAGTTGTTCGTACTTCACCCGTCTAGGCATACTGTCATATTCTTCTGCTCTCTCCACCAAGATCCGCCACCGAAGGTGGTGGAAGTCAGAATATGTAAGTAACTAATCTTAAATTTAATTTAAGTTTTAATATCAGTTGTTTTTAGTTTATTACACACATGATATATGAGTTTGTTAATTGATCGACATGATTATTTGTTTATGATAGCACGCTGAAGGCGAGTAGCATAAGTTGCGCCAACGGGAGAAGTAGGACATCTAAGACTAAAGCAATCCTGTATGGAACATCCTCAAGGTTTGGTAGTTTAATTATCAAATAATTAATATTATAATTACTAATTTATATGTATATTCAACTGACGTTGAAATTAATTTTGTTGGTAGTCTCGATTTCAAATTGACGGGTGGTCGTGCGGCTATTATGTGATGCTTCATATGCTGAACATAGTCTCCGCATCTATTACAAATGGATGGAAGAAGGTAATATTTAAACAACTTGTTAAATTATATATTATAGTTTTGAAGATGACTTGCATTGATGTTATTGTTATTATTTGAACGTATCTAGGCATTTATCCACCAATCGCCTATTGAAGAAGATGAGTTAAAAGACTTGAGGATGCGCTTCGCTGAATTCTTCTTCAAGTATGCGGCTGAAAAAGGAATTGACAACATACCTCCGCACTGCTTAGATGAATAGTTTTTTTGTTAGACTTTAGAAACTAATTAATAACATGTATACATATATCCTTAGATAGTTTTGTTTTTTAGACATTGGAACTAAATTTTATTTATATATATACATGGGTTTTGGTTTTAAGTCCCCCCATTGTTCAATTTTCCTTTGCAATTCTGTAATGTCTGTGATATTCTGTGTTACTGGGACTGAATGCAGGGATAGCTGAGGGGAGTGATATTTTAAAACTGAATTTAAAAAAAAAAAAAACCTATTAACGTCAGTTGTATCAAACAACCGACGTTAATAGTATTTTATAAAATATACAAGATACTATTAACGCCGATTTGTTTATTACAATCGACGTTAAAATTAAACATTTAACGTCGCTTCTTTATAACAACGGCGTTAGTTTTAACAAAATCAACGTCCGTTGTCTTAAAGAACCGACGTTAATAGTTTTATGTTTAACGTCGGTTGTTTAAAAAAGCGGCGTTAATTTTACAAAATTAACGTCGATTTTTGTTAAAGAACTGACGTTAATAGTTATATATTTAACGTCGGTTCTCAACCGACGTTAAAATATTAACTATTAACGCCACCGTTGTATTTACGTCGATCAGATTCACGGCGTAAAAAATCAATTTTAACTGACGTAAAAAGCACTTATTGCACTAGTGTATGAATGTTGGATCAATCAGGATGCTCTTTCAAAGGTGAAGGTGGAGTTCTTAAAATTTGTAAAGGATCCATGATGATTATGAAAGGCATCAGACATAATGGTTTATATAGACTTCAAGGTAATACTCTCTTGCACTCATCTGGTCTAGTGTCCATTTCAAAGACAAACTCTTCACAGCTGTGGCATTATAGACTAGGCCATGTGAGTGAGAGAGGATTACAGGAACTACACAAGCAAGGATTGATAGGGAATGGAACATTACAGAAGTTAAACTTCTGTGAACACCGTGTGTATGACAAGCAGAAAAGGGTCAAATTTCCAAGTTCAATCCATTCATCCAAGGCTATTCTAGACTATGTGCATTCTGACATTTGGGGGCCAGCAAAAGTACCTTATTTGGGTGGAGCAAGGTACTTTATAACATTCATAGATGATTGGTCGAGAAAATTGTGGGTGTATTTGTTGAAACACAAGAACCAAGCCTTCAAGTGCTTTAAACAATGGAAATCCCTAGTGGAAAACCAATCAGGGATGAAAGTCAAGGTTCTAAGAACTGACAATGGATTAGAATACTTAGAAGGAGAGTTTCTTGAGTTTTGCAAGGAAAGTGGAATTGTAAGACATAAAATGAAGGAGGCATACACCTCAAAGAAAATGGCCTCAGGCTGAAAGGATGAACAGGACCATCTTGGAGAGGGTGAGGTGCATGCTCTCAAATGCAAAACTGTCCAAGAATTATTGGGGAGAGGCAGTAAATACAGCCTGTTACCTGATCAACAGATGCCCCTCTGCAGCAATTGATTTCAAAACACCTGAAGAAAAGTGGACTGGTAAAGTACCTAACTATGAAAATCTGAGGATTTTTGGCTGCACAGTATACATACATGTCAGTGAAGGCAAGCTTGAGCCAAGAGCCAGGAAGGGGATCTTCCTTGGTTACCCTGAAGGTGTAAAGGGCTACAAGGTAAGATTAATTGATACTGCTGGACCAAGAACAATAATCAGCAGATATGTCATCTTTAGAGAAGAAGACATGCTAGAACAAGCTGGAAAAGAATCACCTACTTCTCAACGGCCTATCTCAGAAAATCACACTACTCATTTGGAGGAGGAGCAACCTTCAGAGCAATCCAAATCACCAGAAACAACTAATAATGGAACTCATTCGGGATCAGATTTTTCTTCTCAGATCAGTGACGAAGAATCATCTTACAGCCTGGTTAGAGACAGAGAAAAGAGGCAGATCAAACCACCTCAGAGATTTGGATATGCTGATTTGATAGCCTATGCTTTGGCTGTGGAAATAGATAGGGAAGTTTCAGATCCTACAAGCTACAAAGAAGCTGTATCAGGACCTGATAAACTGAATTGGGAAGCAGCCATGGCAGAAGAAATTCATTCTCTGACTAAGAACAATACTTGGGAACTTGTGGAAAGGCCTAAAACCAAGAGAATAGTAGGATGCAAGTGGATTTTCAAGAGGAAAACAGAAGTACCAGGAGTTGAAAGCAGTAGGTACAAAGCTAGGCTTGTGGCAAAAGGTTTTACACAAAAGGAAGGGGTGGACTTCAATGAGATTTTTTCTCCAGTGGTAAAATACACAAGCATTAGAGTCATATTGGCTCTAGTTGCAACCTATGATCTTGAACTAGAACAGATGGATGTCAAAACAGCATTCCTGCATGGCCAATTAGATGAAAAGATCTTTATGAATCAACCAGAGGGTTTTATACAGAGTGGACAGGAACAACTAGTATGCTTGCTCAAAAGATCCCTCTATGGTCTTAAACAATCACCAAGACAATGGTATAAGAGGTTTGACTCTTTTATTGTTTCAAATGGTTATTGTAGAAGCTCTTTTGATAGCTGTGTCTATTTCAATAAAACCAAGACAGGTTGTTTCATCTATCTTCTCCTTTATATGGATGATATGCTAATAGCCAGTGCAGATACTACAACAATCAAACAACTTAAAGGAATGTTGAGCTCAGAGTTTGAAATGAAAGATCTTGGTGCAGCAAGAAGAAGAATTCAGGCATGGACATTCTGAGAAACAGATCTCAAGGCATACTGTACTTGTCTCAAGCAAGGTACATTGAAAAACTGCTCAGCAAGTTCAATATGACAGATGCCAAATCTGTTTCTACACCTATAGCTGCACATTTTAAATTGTCTATCAACCACTCTCCTAAAACTGAGGTTGAACAGAAAGCAATGAGCTGCATTCCATACTCTAATGCAACTGGAAGTTTAATGTATGCCATGGTCTGTACAAGACCTGACTTGGCATACTCGGCAAGCATGGTGAGCAGGTTCATGGCTAACCCTGGAAAGGAGCACTGGTTGGCTGTTAAATGGAATTTTAGGTACCTAAAAGGTTCCAAGACCATTGGTCTGATATATGGCAGAAAGGATAAGAATGATGGAAACATTTCAGGCTATGTTGATGCTGATTTTGCAGGGGATGTGGACAAACGCAGGTCTATTACTGGATACATATTTACTCTATATGGAAGTGTGGTGAGCTGGAAAGCCAATTTGCAACCGGCCGTGGCTTTGTCAACCACTGAATCAGAGTATATTGCACTAACTGAAGCTATCAAAGAAGCAGTGTGGCTGAAAGGACTTGTAAATGAACTGGAAGGGAAATTTGTTCCTACAAGTGTTTGGTATGATTCTCAAAGTGTTGTTTGTCTCTCAAAGAACCAAGTGTTCCATGAGAGGACAAAGCACATTGATGTTAAGCTACACTACATTAGAGACATAATATCTCAAGGTTTGATAGCAGTCAAGAAGGTGGCTAGTGAAGACAACCCTGTGGATATGATGACCAAAGTGATTCCAACTACCAAATTCAGTCACTGCTTGAATTTGGTTAATATTGGAAGCTGTGATGTGTAAGCCTCTTTAGGAGGCTGTCAAGAGCTAGCTGGCAAAGTCATTGAAGATCCAAGGTGGAGAATGTTATGCAAATGGATCATCAATGTGCAGCTGGCAGATGCAGTGTTCTTTGGAGCAACTTAAAGTCTACGTGATGCTAGTTAGTTATAAAACTGTTTTGCATAACTGTTCTGTTTTGTAACTGAATTGTAACGACCTGTATTTGGTTAGTTAGTTAGCATAGAAGTCATAGATGATGGAAGATGAATAGCTTGGCATGATTGTATATAAAATGGGCAAGCTGATAGAACTGAGAGCAACAAGGTATTAGATACTTGAAACACTTGTAATTGTTCTTTGAATTCATCACAGAAAGTAGCTCGCCTCAGTGTGGATGTAGGGGATTTCCATTGGCCCTGAACCACGATAACTCTCCTTGTGTTCTTGTGTTTTCATTCTTTTCATTCTTTCTTATCATTAGATTATTGCACATTGCCTTCTTGTTTCGATTCTTGAGAGGTGCGGTAGTGTAAACTACATCCACTGTCATATGCAAAGGTTCTGGTTACCAACAAAATATATATATATATATATATATATATATATATATATATATATATATATATATATATATATATACTCGATGTTGAACACTAAAAATGTGTTCATTTATCATTATTCATAATATAAGGTTGAGATGCATGTATACCAAGCGAAATATGCTAGCAATACACTCTATAACACATACTCATTTATTGGTTGAAATTCATATAGATCATAGAAAATTTAAATGGGTCTCACATGAATTAATGAGAACTATTTTCAAAATAGTGTGTCCCACATAAATTTCAATTAATAGAATGAAGTGTGTTAGAAAGTGTGTTACTAGCATATAGCAGATATAGGTTATGGAATGGCGGGCCACCATAAAGACAAGGTTCGGGTGGGAGATTCCTTACTGACCGCACCGTTGCTCGTAGAAGGGTCCAAAATGGAGACACTTCAGTAGGGATATCAATGGCAGATAGCAGGGTAATGGAAAATTGATATCTGTGAATCTTGGTGCAGATTACATTGCTTTGTAAGGGGAACCTTCAACGAAATCTGGTAGTGAATTTTTCAAAAGGAAAAGGTGTGTTTGGGTAAACAACTTAATTAAGAGCTTATGCCATAAAACTTTATCGCATGAGAGCTTATGCCATAAGCGCTTAAAGAAAGAAAAGGAAAGAAAGGGGCATGAGAGGATTCGAATAGTGAAAAATACGGAGAGGGTGTTTAGTGCATAAACTCTTATGATAATTCCATAAGCTTCTTCCAGTGACTTATGAAAATAAGTCAAAAACTCCTTATGGGATGTCATAAGTTGTTTTTATAAGCTCTGCCAAACACACTACATAAAAGCTTATGTCATCAGATAAGTCAAAAGGAGTTTAAATAAGCTCTTCCAAACACCACCTAGGATCTATTTCATCTTCTTTTTTCACGTTGTCTTAATAATTTGAGATATGTTTGTCTGCTAAAGTGCTAAACAGTGGATGACGTTTTCACAACTGTTAATGACATTAGCATGTATTACTTGCGCAATATTTAATAATGCATATATACAGAGAGTATGTTGTCTTAATAATTCGAAATGTTTTTGAGTTGTGTTGTAAGGTAACTAGCTAGATAACGTTTTAGATTAAATTTCAGTTCATTAGTCTCCCAACAGCTAACCAAGCAGTTTAATTGAATTGATTAAGGTATGTTCATGGAATCATGCATGGTGGACATGGATTAGAGCAAGGGTAGATAGATGCTGTCTATTTTTCATTTTATGAGTGGCAACCCGTTAAATGGATTGTATAAACTAACTAGTATAGTGGTGCGTCTTGAACGGGTATCTATTAGATGATTATTTTTCTAATTTTATAACTAATTTCAACATAATAACATTAATCATTGTAATTATAGTTGCCCGTGCGAAACGATCAGGCACTTTTTATAATATATTTTAATACTTTTAAATTATTTCGATATAAAAATAATTATTAGAATGTATTTAAAATTATGAACTAATACTATCAATTATTGTCTATTGATATTATTTATTAATAAAACATACTTTTTTTTAATATTGTTTTCATATCTATTGGGATATATTTTCACCTATAATTGACTTTAAGTAATGACTTTATTTATTGGTCAAAAGTTAACAATTTTAATTTTTAGATGATAGATAAATTTGAAATATACTTATATTACATTTTATTGATTGAACTAAAGAAACTAATTATTGATACCTTAATTATAATTATATTATGATAATTAACATATTATATATATATATATATAATATGAATCCATCAGTTAATTGATAAATTGATGCACACTATAAGTAAATCATACTTTGACTTAATTCTCTTTTCAAGTTCTTTATTTTATTATAAAAGAATTGGTTATTCATCACTTAAAGAGTAGTAAAATAATAAAATACATTCGCCATTAAAGTTTAATGTTACACAACCAAACAATATAAATAAGTACATTCGACTTTCGAGTGCTTCATTAATGTCCAAAATTGATGCATCATTAAGGAACGTGGTTCATTAAAATTAGATATGGTCACCTATATGATGGTGTGAGTTCTCTTCAAACCATTTCTAGAAGGTGGGTATTTGTTCACGGTGATATTGTAGTTGGACATTATTTAATGAATTTCTCAATTATCGAAAAAAAGTCATATGTGTGTGAGTTTCTGTAGCTACTTTGGAATCTATTTAATTTATAAACCTTTTTTATTAAATATCTATTTCATTTACTTTTAATCTTTTCTTGGTATAGATTAATCATTTTTAGAAAATGTATTTATGTATATATCTTAATATTTTTTCTTCTCTCTTGAAAATCTATTTGATTTACTTCTCCTCTATTCCCGTGCAAGTTAATTATTTTAAGAAAATATATTAATCAGTCATATATATTTTCTTCTCTCTTAAAAATTTATTTTATTTATTTCTCATATTTTTCTCGTGCAAGTGAACAATTCTTATAAAATATATTTATCTATCATATTCATTTCTTTATTCTCTCTTGAAAATCAAATTGATTTAATTCTTCTCTTTTTCACGTGCAAGTGAACCAATTTCTAAAAAGATAAATTTATCTATTATATTATCTTTCTTTTTCTTTGTTGAAAATCTATTTGATTTATTTATTCTCTCTCATACAAGTTAACCATTTTTAAAAAAATATTTATCTATCATATTATTTTTTTATTCTCTCTTGAAAATATATTTGATTTTTTTCTCCTCAATTCCCATGCAAATTAAACATTTTCACAAAAATATATTTATTTATCATATTACTGTTTTTTCGTCTCTAAAAAAATAATTTGATTTATTTCTCCTCTTTTCATATGCAAGTTAACCATTTTTAGAAATTAGAGTGCAATAATTCACGTCAACAAATCATGTATTCAAAATCATCCATTATAGTAGTTAAAAGCTCTTCCTCATCATCTAGAAGGATGGCATTACTTTTTTTTTTTGGTTTATTTCACTTTTTTTATTTAAGGAATCCATAATGATATAATTTTATTTTAAAAGAAAGATTGATGATAAGAGTCAAATTAATATTTTATAACGATATTCCAATTTATAATTGAATGTCACTATAAACAATCTCTACACTAAAATTGTTAAAGGAATCGAAATGATGAGTATACAAACTCAAAAAGATTGATCAACATAATTGAAACAATACAATACGAACTATGAAAATATCAAAATAACTATGTTACTTCATTAGAAACCCATCATAACCTCAGCTTCATTTTTGTTACTTTTGGAATTGACTATTTCATTGATACTTCCATTTTGTATCTTTGACTTTATAAAAGTTTTTAAATAATTTTTTTAAAAAAATAACATACTATATAAATTATAAATTATAAAAAGTACAACAGAAGCTTTAATACTTTATGTCCATTTCATGAAAAATTGTATTTGACCATAATATATATAATAAAATAGTATTATAATATGGATATTTCTGTGGTGCCTTGGAAGAAATAGTCGCTTTGCAGTTGTGTGGTGACTCATAATCGAATAAAGTTTCATTTAATGTAGTCATAACATCCTTTGACCATTGATTATGAAAAGTTGTACTCTTTACAGTTTAGTCCCTGGGTAGGTAAAAATGTTTTTACCCTTTTAATTATAAATTAATTAATAATGATCATTTAAAAATTCAAAGATTTGTTAAACCTCTGTCAATGTGTTAGTTTTGCTGGTGTTAGAAAATATGAGCAGTCAAGCTCTTTTAGAGTGGACGTATTGTTTAGAAAATATACATTTATAAATGCCTTCAAGTTTGCATCCATGTCAGGAGCAGCAAAGCCATTGAATTGTCATCGGTGAGAGCAACACTCTCATTTCTGCACTTGCTCATGTGCCATTCAAAGTCCAAAATCTAATGTTTGTTAGTGAGAAACGGGGAATGGAACAAAACTCATTCTAAATTACAAAAGGATGAATATTTAATCTAATTTGGGCTAAAAAGATGTAAAAATGGACAAAAAGTACCGGAACTTGAATTATGGCAAGAATATCCATTTTTTACAAAACAGGTCTAGGTGACCCGGTTGGAGATTGGGGATAAAGCTGAAACGTCTTTTTATTTTAAAGCTTTATAATCACATGAGTTTCAAAAACTAACAACACTTCGATGCGTAGCCTAGTGGCTCACATCTTGGACACTTAAGGTCATGAGTTTGATTCCCCATTATTGGCTACCTTATGAAGCTAATGCCAACATTATGATTTCAAACATGTTTTTTTTGAACAAAACAAAGCTTATTGCATTTCCATTAAAATGATAGAGTCAATATAACTTGGGATATAATTAAAAACATGGTGACTAGCAAAAGAAATTGACGCTCTAGCAAGCCTATGAGCAACCATATTAGCTTGTCGCCTATCAAAAGTAACCTTAAAGGTAAAATTCCTAACAAGGACTTGGGAGCACTCTTGGATGATAGCACCAAATTCCGAATGAACTTGCTTATTCTTAACAATACTGTTCACCACCACCCTGCTATCAAGCTTGAAAATAACATGTTCCATCAGCCCACGAAATTAACATGTTTTAAAAATACTTATTTTAATGTTATACATTTATGATTTAAAATTTGTATTTTAAATGCTTTCTGAATCACACTCAATTAAAATAAATTTTAAATTTATTTTTTAATTACTCAATAATTTTAAATTATATCATAAGGATGGATTGAAGTTATTTGTTACGAGACATTCATTATATGTTTTAGGATAATTTACTCTTACTATACCTCAACCTAATTAAAATAGAGAATATTAAATCATTTTTATGAAAATATTATCTAGCATGGAGATTTCATTATCTGGGATGTGATCGAGTGATCAGCTGAACGAAAGATGACCAATGGAGTCTACGTGATACTATCATTACCTAAGAGCATCTTTATCCCACCACCTCACCTTGTAGTTGTTAAATGGGCCCCAGTATTACACATCACTCATTTTTACCTTTTACAACTTAAGCATCTCATGTCTTCAACCCAGCAACTTCTATAAATTTCTTAAATGGACCTCACCAGTAACACTACATTCTTAAATTTAATTTTCGAAACATTTTTTCATTAAAAAAATTGTAAAATGGCCCACCAAATCTAGGGTTAAATGCCATTAGGGTTGAGTTACGGTATTTGGAAGTTCATTATATATTTTTTTAATTTTTTTTTCAAATGACAATATGGGTATGTCACGAAAGCAGTAGTATAGTGGATGATTGATGAGTGTGATTTCACCTCACATTTCTTTATCATATTACATACATTTTCATGTAGTTTAAGGTATTTTTAATTTGATTTTTGCTAGTTTTTACCTTGGAACGGGTAAGGTGGTTTTGTGGTGCTTGTGTGCAGGAATTGATGATGAAAATGTGTAAGTCCAGTTGATTTGGTGTTTGCATGAGGATGGAACTTGAAAAACAAGAAAAATGAGCCAAACAGAGACCATCACGGCCTGGGTTTGACAAGCATCATGACCATGATCGCGTAGGGCTGAAGAAAAAGAAGAACGCAAAAGTCAGAAGCTGTCATGGCCTGGCCGGTAGGCCGTGATGTACCATCGAAAGCGACTCTCCAAGTCAGAATTGGTCACGGTCTGGCCGTGACAGGCATCACGGTCGTGACAAAATCTGGATTTTGATTTGTTTTTGTTATCTGATTTTGTAATTACTTTAATCCCAAGTTAACCTTCATTATAAATAGGACTCTTTGTTGACGATTTCTAGGCAAGTATACCTAGTCTTACAAGTAATACGGTGGTGGGACCGTTTATCGTTCCCACGAGGATCGGTTGCCAATTACCAATTCACAAATCAAGCAACTATCCAGACTAAACTATAAATCAAGAAAAATCAAAACAGAAAAATAAAAGCAATAAAATGTTTTTTTGTCTTTTTGGGAACTTTTAACAAACACTTGGAGTGCAGAAAAAGGTGTTGGGATTAAACTTCACCAAACCTTAGCCTCATGCAATACCAAGACTAGATACCTCCCATTCATGCTTCAAATATTAAAATCAACCCACGAAATTACTCAAGCCCTGATTCCTCAGATGGCAAGAGCCTAAATCCACTAATAGACCCTAATTCCTTAGGTGGCCTAGATTAATGAATTTGCATTAGGATTAAGGATTACGCGATTACTAATAAACCAAACTCCATTCCTAGATGCAAGGTTTACTAGGTGATTAATTTCAGTTCTCGTTCTAATACGAATTTTCCAATTGCATACCAAAACGATAATCAAGTCATGGGGGTGCTAGCCACAACAAGCATTAAGCGTAGGAATTAAACACTAATACGAAGGCATGAACACAGATTAATCAATCATGGCAAATACATAGTATTCAGTTTGGTTACATTTAATCCCAACAACAGGGGATTTAGCTACTCATAGAGAAAGCCAAAACTAAAACAAGAGGGACAAAGGAAAGAAGAAGGGAAAGAAGAAACTCCATTGGAAGCTTTTCCCAGCCATCGACCTCCTTTGATTCTAGAGTTCAGTCCTCATCAACTGCCAGCCTCCATGGTCTTCCTAGGGTGAAAGTGCTCCTAGGGTAAAAGTCCCTGTTTTTCCTGCCGGAAGAATCCCGAGTCCGAGATCTCTTATTTTTTGTCTCATTGCGCTCTTTATTTATAGAGTGGCCACGCGTCCCACGGCCGTGATGGCCGCCACGGCCAGCCGTGGACGTGTTACGGAATGGGCACGCTTTTAAATTTGGAGCATCACGGCCGTGAGCCTCATAACGGCTATGACGTGATCGATTCTGCCGGCCTGTCACGGTAGTGATGGGTATCACGACTAGGCCGTGACAGTTTCTTACTTTTGCCTTCAATCTTCTCAGTTTTCTTGATCATGGCCGTGATGGTCATCACGGCTAGGCCGTGATGGGCTCTGCTTGGCTCATTTTCTTCACTTTTCAAGCTCTATTTCATCGAAGCTCCATCATGGCTAATTCTTAGCATTTTTCCTTAAATTCCTGCAAATCAACACCAAGAATCCGCCTCACCCGTTCCAAGTTAAAAACTATTAAAAACCAAACTAATCATGCCTAAACTATATGAAAATGCATGCAAAAATGTACAAGAAATATGATGTAAAATTACACTATCAAACCACCCCAAGCTTATTCAATTGCTTGTCCTCAAGCAATCACTAAGGCCAGAAGATAATATAATTAGAGCATGGATAATGAACTAAGAACCCGAGTAGTAATTAATCCAAGTAATGTGCATTTCAAACAATTCAAATGAGAGATAATCAATTCAAGTCCAATTAGAGCTTAGGTTTTCTAAATTCATATTCTCACTGATTCGGGCACTCTTTCTCACATGAAGATCACCCCAAGCTTGTTCATTTGCTTGGCTCTCTTTCTCACCTCACTCAAGTGTTTAGGGATATATGACAATTCGCTCCATTTTCCTCAAGGAATGATTTTTACCATAGGCTTGACTATTAACCAAATCTCTACTTTATTAATGAAAACAATTACGAATCAAGAAGTCTTTTGCTTTGGTCGTAACGGGGCCATGGGATTAAGCGTTAGGTGGGGAAATCAAGAAAAGGACATTTCAAAAGGCTACATAAAACATCAAGCATTGCAAATCATGACACCTTCTAAAATACCTTTGTGGGCTTTGATTCACTTTTCCACCTTTCTTTCTTTCTTTTTTCTTTTATTTCTCACTTTTCTTTTTGTCATCCCCTTCTCTATTTATATTTCTTTTTCTCTTATTTTTCTTTTATCTGGAGAAGGGGAGATTTTCAGTTTCAGAGAAATATTTTTCTGATTTTCTCATCCCATACTTTTTCAACTACCTTTTTACCCTTTTTTGTAATACTTTAAAAGGTGCCCTACCAAGCGTATTCATCAAAGTAATTTGAGGTACCAAGAAAAGTATTTTATTCTTTCAAGCTCAAAATTGGGCAACTAAGGGGTAGCATTTAGTCATTCAAAGCTCAGAAGGCCGGAAAAAATACCTATTACCTCAATCATTTTCAAAAATGTTTTCAAAAATTTTTTAAGCTTCAAAACGGTTTCCAGTCAAGTTCTAGAGAAATACAATCCAAGAGGAATAATACTCTAACACAAAGAATGGGGTAGATTTAGTGAGTACCCCTTTTTGGCTCAAAATCTCACATTTAGTAGTTCAGAAATCAGTGAGAAACACGAATCTACGGAACCACATACTAATTATCAACTATCACAGATCTTCTCAAGAATTTTTTTATTTGTAGCCTTATCACAAGAATAAAAAAAATTGGGTTCAAGAATTCACTATCACAATTTAATTGGCACTAAGTTCTTATAATTGGATGCATCATATCTAAGCAATGGGGTAATCTAATCATGTGATCATGCAAAGCTATGCCTATATGAATGCAACATGCAAAATGTAAATGCAAAATACCCCAACCCCAAGCTTAAGAATTTACATTGTCCCTAATGTAAACAATCAAGTCGGGGAGAGGGGAAAAATAATAAATAAAAAAAAATCTTGGAACAACTCACCGAGGTGGTAGTGGGTGCTGACTCACATTCCAGTCAGAAACTTGTTGGGAAATGCATCACGACCGTGAGCCTCATCACGGGCAGGCCGTGATCAATTCTGATCCATGGGCGTTGGCCTGTCACGGCCGTGAACTCCATCACGGCTAGGCCGTGATGCTCTCTGATCTGCAGGGACCTCTCATCACGCCCATGATGCGTATCACGGCTAGGCCGTGATCCTTTCTGGTCTTCACATTAAGTTCATCACGGCCGTGACCAGTGTCACGGCCTGGGCGTGATGGTTGCTGACTTTGTCTCTCCTTGTCCTTTTGCTTCTTCTTCCTTCTTTCCCTGAAATCACTTGGTAAATCTCTTTATTTATTTATTTATTTTTTTTTCTCTTGATCTTCTCAAATTATTCAAGAGTTAAAAATCAAAAACAAATGAAAAAGGGAAAAGAAAACTTGGGTTGCCTCCCAATAAGCGCTTCTTTAACGTCACTAGCTTGACTCATTAAGAAGCATCCACCTGGATCCCAAAGCCTGTGGTATAAGGACCAAGGGGTGCTCAAGATGTAAGATCCTCCACCCGGATCCCATGGTTTATGGAGTGGCGATTGCAGAAGCAATATGACTCCAATCTTAATTCCTCCTAGCCAGTGTGTGAAAACTCCATTGACCTCTTTAACTACAATAATGAACTCGCTTCCTTTTGGGTCAAATGGAATTTTCACAAGGAGGTTTGATAGATACGTGTAAGGGACTAATTTTGCAGTGTCCACACATGCATGCAAGCCAACATATTTATCCAATACAGCAATTTCAGATCGCTTGGCAAGCATGGTGAAATCCACTACCACTTCATCTGCATTTTGAACTATCCCAAAACCAGATTTTGCTCAAATTGTGCTGCATGTGACTCTTGTACTAACTGTTTGCAAATATCCTCAACTTGCGTTTGGAAGTTCTGCTTCACTGCTTCGATACTGTCACAGTTGGTTCTGATTTTGGTCTCGGAGGTGGACAGTTCTTGGGAATATTGTTCTAGAGCAGCTTTCAAAGGTGTCTGCTCATTCCATTCTCATTCCTCAGTTTCCCAAGGATTTGTGAAAGGTACTTCCTCTTCTTGTGACTCGCCTATCACCACCACTTAATATTCAATTTGATCCATTCCCCCAACCAGATTCTGCTCAATTTCTGCTTCATGTGACTCTATGGGGATCATACATGGTGGTGGAGGTGGCAAATACGAGCAAAAGGTTTCCTAATCCTCCTTGGAGATATTATGTACAAGCCTACCAGTCATACTATCAACTTGTGGTGGAACAATATGATTCAGCAAATCTATGCAGTCTCCCAAACACCAGTTGTCCTCCAAAGTGTGACTTGAGGCTTCCTCATCAGGTGGATAATAATAATTGTCCATGAATCTCTTCCATCTTCACAAACAAAACTCAAAACAAAAAGATCAAATATATACAGGAAAATACAAAAAATAAAAATGTCTAAATTAGTTGCCTCCTTTGTTACTCATGATATTGGCTAAACCAATCCCCAAGAATCACAGAAAAACTTGTTGACGATTTCTAGGCAAGTATACCTAGTCGTACAAGTAATACGGTGGTGAGACCGTTTATCGTTCCCACGAGGATCGGTTGCCAATTACCAATTCACAAATCAAGAAACTATCTAGACTAAACTATAAATCAAGAGAAATCAAAACAGAAAAATAAAAGCAATAAAATGTTTTTTTATCTTTTTTGGAACTTTTAACAAACACTTGGAGTGCAGAAAGAGGTGTTGGGATTAAACTTCACCAAACCTTAGCCTCATGCAATACCAAGACTAGATACCTCCCATTCATGCTTCAAATATTAAAATCAACCCACGAAATTACTCAAGCCCTGATTCCTCAGATGGCAAGAGCCTAAATCCACTAATAGACCCTAATTCCTTAGGTGACCTAGATTAATGAATTTGTATTAGGATTAAGGATTACGCGATTACTAATAAACCAAACTCCATTCCTAGATGCAAGGTTTACTAGGTGATTAATTTCAGTTCTCGTTCTAATACGAATTTTCCAATTGCATACCAAAACGATAATCAAGTCATGGGGGTGCTAGCCATAACAAGCATTAAGCGTAGGAATTAAACACTAATACGAAGGCATGAACACAGATTAATCAATCATGGCAAATACATAGTATTCAGTTTGGTTACATTTAATCCCAACAACAGGGATTTAGCTACTCATAGAGAAAGCCAAAACTAAAACAGTAGGGACAAAGGAAAGAAGAAGGGAAAGAAGAAACTCCATTTGAAGCTTTTCCCAGCAGTCGACCTCCTTTGATTCTAGGGTTCAGTCCTCCTCAACTGCCAGCCTCCGAGGTCTTCCTAGGGTGAAAGTGCTCCTAGGATAAAAGTCCCTGTTTTTCTGTTTGGAAGAATCCCAGAGTCCAGATCTCTTATTTTCTATCTGCTGTGCTCTTTATTTATAGAGTGGCCACGCGTCATGGCCGTGATGGCCGCCACGGCCAGGCCGTGACGTGTTCTGGAATGGGTGCGCTTTCAAATTTGGAGCATCACAGCCGTGAGCCTCATCACGGCTAGGCCGTGATCAGTTCTGCCTGGCCTGTCACGGCCGTGATGGGTATCACGGCTAGGCCGTGACAGCTTCTGACTTTTTCCTTCAATCTTCTCAATTTTCTTGATCATGGCCGTGATGGTCATCACGGCTAGGCCGTGATGGGCTCTGCTTGGCTCATTTTCTTCACTTTTCAAGCTCTATTTTATCCAAGCTCCATCATGGCTAATTTTGAGCATTTTTCCTTAAATTCCTGCAAAACAACACTAAGAAACCGCCTCACCCGTTCCAAGGTAAAAACTAATAAAAATCAAACTAATCATGCCTAAACTATATGAAAATGCATGCAAAAATGTACAAGAAATATGATGTAAAATCACACTATCACTCTTAGGCTCGAAAATATAGGGATCTTTGGGACTGCTACCTTAGGCTTAATTTAGGATTTGTCTTCCTCTCCAATTTCTTCTCTTCTCTTAGGATTTTTATGTTCTTTTTAATCAAGATTGCTTTGACCATGGCAATGGTTGAGTAGTCGTTTTATTTCTAGGGATTGGGGCTATGCCCAAGACTTGTTTTATGTGATGAATTGATGTTTTTCCCTTTTTGTTAATTTCAATTTGCTTTAGATTTGGTTCTTATTGTGCTTCATCCATATGAATTGATTGATCACCTATTTGCATGTCTTAGATATTCTAGGGAGGAATTGAGAAGTGAACTTAGGTATTGGATTCATAAGAATTGAACTTAGGACTTAAATCACGAGAGTTAGAAGCAGTCCTATGAGAGTTCATTTAATTGTCACAAACATTAATGGGTTCAATTTAAATACAATTACCACGAGAGTATGGGTTGGTTTAATTGGGCACAGTTCTTGTATCTCGAGAAGGAACATTAACTTTGTTAGGATAAATTCACCTTCAAAGCATTTTGATAATTAACAAGAGGGGTAGTGAATTTAATTTGAAAAACTCCAGATTTGATTTGCTTTGTGATTCTGTTTGATTGCGTTTTAAATACTTGATTTGTTATTTAATCCTTATTTCGAAAACCAAATCTTTCCTTGTTTAGTTTAATTGATTTAATAATTAATTGTTGTTCAAGATCAGGTCTCTGTGGGTTCAATCTTTTTATTACTTGATGACGAAACTTGCAGATTCACGCTATCAAGTTTTTGGCGTCGTTGGCGGGGACTGTGCTTTCTTAAATTTCAATTTAATTTTTAAATTGATTTTTCTGGATATTTTTTTCATTAATTTTTCTTTCTTTTTCTAGTGTATCTATCTCTCTCTTTGCAGGTATTTTTCTCTTTTATTGGAAGATCCCAAAGTCTTGGGACTCTTATTGAAGTTGACATCGAGATCGAAATGACTTTTCATAGACGTAGGAGACTGCAAAGATAAAGAGCGAGAGAAAGGTTGATCCCCATTCCAAGATGTGATCGAATGATCAGGTGAACAAAAGATGACCAATGGAGTCTACGTGATACTACCATTATCTAAGAACATCTTTATCCCAGCACCTCACCTTGTAGTTCTTAAATGGGCCCCACTATTACACATCACTCATTTTTACCTTTTACAACTTAAACATCTCATGTCTCAAACCCAGCAACTTCTAAAAATTTCTTAAATGGACCCCACCAGTAACACTACATCCTTAAATTTAATTTTCCAAATATTTTTCATTAAAAAAAATTGTAAAATGGCCCACCAAATCTAGGGTTAAATGCCATTAGGGTTGAGTTACGGTATTTGGAAGTTCATTATATTTTTTTAATTTTTTTTTTCAAACGACAATATGGGTATGTCACAAAAACAGTAGTATAATGGATGACCCAACTAATTCCTTCGTAAACCAGGATGTCCCAAGTTGATTTTTTTTTCATTCCAATGCTAGGGTTAACCATGAAGCTAACATCAACATTATAATTTCAAACATGTTTTAAAAATACTTATTTTAATACTATACATTTATGATTTAAATTTTGTATTATAAATGCTTTGTGAATCACACTCAATTAAAATAAATTTAAAATTTATTTTTAATTACTCGATAATTTTAAATTATAGCATAAGGATGGATTGAAGTTATTTGTTACAAGACATTCATTATATGTTTTAGTATAGTTTACTCTCAATATACCTCAATCTAATTAAAATAGATAATATTAAATCATTTTTTGGAAAATATTATCTAGCATGGAGATTTTATTATCTGGGATGTGATCGAGTGATTAGGTGAACGAAAGATGATTAATGGAGTCTACGTGATACTATCATTATCTAAGCTATAGTCGAGCAATCGGGTAAACAAAAGATGACATTGTCAAGGTCATTTTCGATGCATAAACCATAAAAAATGTTATACTATTTATCACATATTATTTGGAAGCTCGTTCTAATTTTAAAAAAATTTATTTTTTTAAAAGACAAGATGATCATGTCACGAAAGCAATAGTATAGTGGATGACCCAACTAATTCCCCTGTAGGCTAAGATGTCCCAAGATGATTTTTTATGGTTTTTTTTTTTCACTCCAAATCTATGGTTAAATGCTATTAGGGTTGAGTTAGGGTATTTGGAAGTTCATTATATTTTTTTTTTCAAATGACAATATGGGTATGTCACGAAAGCAGTAGTATAGTGGATGACCCAACTAATTCCTTCGTAAACTAAGATGTCCCAAGTTGATTTTTTTTCACTCCAATGCTAGGGTTAAAGGTTATTAGGGTTAAGTTAGGATTTTTAGAAGCTCGTTCTGTTTTTTTTTAAAAAAAAAATCAGAAGACAATATCGCTATGTCATGAAAGCATTAGTATAGTTAATATTTAATTAGTTAACATTGTCGGTAATGTAATTACTTAAAAAATTCACATGACTTTATATTCTAATCCTGACTGCTCATGTATGATCCAAATATCTAGATTTACTCCTCACATTAAACCTTAATAATAATCACTCATTAATTACTAAGCATAAGCCTATTAATTACGAAATAAATTCAATTTACCAACATAATATAATATCATTTATAAGTATTAAAATTAATGAGATATTGAAAATATTTTTATAATTTGGAATTTGTTTTCCATAACAGTTTTTTTTTTTTTAAGTTTTCCATAACTGTTATTGACAAAGCATTCATGATATAAATTTACGTTATAAATATAACATTAAAAGATAGGTTAATTATATTTAAAAGATGATATGTTGTCAAATTTGGTTGTTGGTCTGATTTCTTTTCTTTGGCCATGCTGAGTCGTGGGATTGCAAGTTCAAATCACAGTTCTCCTAGAATTATGCATATTGAGGTACCTAGAGAGTGAATTTTTTTAACTCACTATATTATTATTTTTGTGAACAAAAAATGACCAACATATAATCCTAAAAATGTAGGTATTGATTAATTATTAATTATTTGATTAATACATATAATACACGAGTTCTATCCCCACATACACACAATCTTCACTTTTGGTTTATTTAATAAAACAATGTTTATTGTTGAAATTAAATTATTTCAACTCAGCTCAAGTATTAAATTATTTGTGACTAGCGTTATCTAGGATGTGAGTTTAAGTTTTTGGAAGCTCTGACTAATTTAAAAAATATATATATAAAGTTTTTTTTTTAAAAAAAAGGCAATATGGTTTTGTTACCAAAGTAACTGTACAGTAAATGACTCAACCAAGTCTTCCGTAGGTCACGATGTCCGAAGTTCATTTTTTTTATTTTTTTATTTTTCACTCCAAAGTTAGCATTAAAGGTTATTAGGGTTGAGTTAGGATATTTGGAAACTCATTCTAATTTATTTATTATTATTTTTTAAAGTTTTTTTTAGAAGATAACATGGTTATGTCACAAAAGCAATAATATAATGGATGACACATTTAAATCATCCGTAGGGCAAGATGTCCAAAGATCATTTTTTGGAAGCTCATTCCAATTTTTTTTTATAAAAAAAATAGAATTTTTTGTAGAATACAATTCTTTAAATTTGTTATTTATTATTTAACCAAATTAAAAGAAAATAGAATTCCTGTGAGTGATATTAACTATTGTTATTTATTATTATTTAAAACATTGGATAATACTTATTTGAAATAATCAATATTGTTCTTTTATTTTAATTTGAATATATGTTATATTAACTAAAAACAAAAACTACAACCAGGATCGAACCCACGCACTGATAGATAGACGAGAAAATGTCTTACTAATGAATCTGCATAACCTTTATTTTATTTGTTCCACATCTTTTATTATTATTCTTTAATTGGTTTTAATTAAATAAAAGCGAAACAAAATATTGAAACTGGAATAAGAAGGGGTGTGGCTCGATCCCGTGGGCTGAGGAATCCTCCCATTTGTAGCAAACAACGTCAACCATTGTGCCACAGCCAATAGTTTACTGATATCGCAAAATTATTTTTATTTGATGTTATTAATTAAAGCAGCAACCAACGTTTCATCTTCGCCACCCACCTCCATCCGGGTTGACCCCCCTCCCCCTCCCCCTCTTTTTTTTTTCCCTCAGAAATTCGTTCAACAAGAAGTCAAGAATAATATTTGTTTTAAGATAAAGAAACTTCCTATCTTTAACTACGTTTACATTCATGGGTGTTCTTAACTCTGTATTTGCATATCCAATTGTTTCTGACAAGATCCGTTTTGTCGGGATCTCGCCATAGAACGTTAAACCAAGGGGATTGTTTTAGATTTTGACTTGACAGAATCTGATATTCCGATCCTACGTATCCCAGTGGGAATCAAAGCCAGACGTAGTTCTAAGTTCATCCCTTGGCGGGGCGGTGATCTCGATCCCTTAATTTTGTATCGGACGAGTACTAGGGAGCAAGGACTGTCTGCGAGAGTCTTTGGTGACGCTGGGTTCTCTAACACACTTAAGGGAGAGTTCACGGGATTCGGTGAAAAGTGAGTTTCTTATGAGGGTACTCCTCCTTTTATAATAGGATTCTCCTATCTCTGTAGAATCCGATTTATCTCTTAATATCTTTTAGAGATTTGATTTATCTCTTAATATCTCTTTTGAGATATGATTTGTCTCTTGATATCTCTTTTGAGATATGATTCCTTAATTTAAGGGATATTATCTCTTTTAACCAGATAAGGTTATTTTAGATAATATCAGGATTTAATATCAATATCTTATTTATTTAATTAAGTGATCTTTGATTATTTATCCTTAATTTTCGAACTGGATCGGATACTTGAGCTCGGTAACCAGGTTAGTAACCTCGGCCGGTACAACAATATTTTATTTTCACAAAAGAAAATTTTAAAACTTGGGGTTCTTTATCAACATATTGCATTATCAGGGATGGTGACTCTTGCTCCTCTGCGCCATGATTCGGGTCGCCACACCATCTTCGACCTGCCATCATCAACCATCACTTCGATTTGCATCATCATCCCTTAGCTTGAATCTGGCCTCTGAATGGGGTTCTTGTACGTGGATCTGGACTTGACGCTGCTGGAAGGGCAGAAACAGAGACATTACCCTTCATCTTGATCGACGCCTTTGTTTGCGGTAACAGGAGGGGGGAGTGGGCTGCGGGGAGGAAGGGGGAGATAGAAGTGGCGGAGCCTATAAGCTAACAAGATATGGATGTTGGTGGTCTCCGCAGGAACCAGGAAGAAGAAGAAGAAGAATTATTTTAGCCCTTAATTTAAGTTTTAGATAAATTATATTGATTTCTAATTCATTTTTATATTTTTAAAATTGATTTTAATAATTAATATTTTAAATTATCAGAATAAAAAAAAGTTTTTCCTGAATGATAGAATGGTAAAACAGAAAGTTTCATAAATGTGAATAATAGTGACATAGAATCAGTGCATTAAATGATAGCTCTCCCACTATTGGTTAAAGTCTAAACTGTATTGTTGCAGCTAAATCTTCCAAAGCACCCTATAAGCATCCTTATAATATATAATAGTATTATAAATAGTGAAAAGGTGCTCCAGTACCGCTACACATGTTTTCCCAACTGGTATATGTCAAAGCACCCTAGAAGCATCCTTATAATATATAATATATATAATAGTATTATAAACAGTGAAAAGGTGCTCCAGTACTGCTACACATGTTTTCCCAACTGGTATATGTCAATCAATACAGAAATATATATAAATAAATACAAAATAAAAATAACCAAATATAGATATAGATAAATAATATTAAAGAAAACCAATTTGAAACAGTGTTATTAAAATTAAATCGGTCATTGGCTCGATCAGGGTACTGGGTCAATGGATCATTGGTCCAACCGGTAAGTCACTGGTTGAACCGTATGTTGGAACCAAGTGATCTGGATTAATAATTTCTGAGTTTTGATGTTAACAAAAAGGATTAAATTTACTTGACAAAATTTTATTTGAGATCTAACACGCTTTATATAGTCTTTCAGGTATGTTAAAAATATATAAGTTATGGAAACCTTGAATAAGTTTCCTTATATATGCTTGGACTTAGTTTGTGAATCCGGATCCATTCATGTAGACGAGCTGCTCAAAACGAATGGTATGTTTATTTAATTGAGTAGACGAGATAATAAAATATTCTCAGTAGACGGGAACATTGGTTTCAATGAGAAGACGAGCTTATATGACACATCAATAGACGGAGATAAAAAATAAATCACCGAATTTTAGCAAGTCCGAAGACTTGTTGATAGACGAAAGGATATGCCACGTTAGTAGACAAGCGAAAATAAAACTGCAAGTCCATATACTTGGTTTTACCGATGAGTGTGTAGACGGAGATTTTAAGTAGACGAGCTCTTTTTCATATAAGTTCTCATATGCTCAGTCTAGCAAAATAAATGCTACCCTGACCACAAAGAAATATTTATTTCAAATGATTGATATTTATTTCAAATGAATGTTGGTCCTTCCTATTTGTTTTATCTGTTTTAATGCTTTGTTTCTTTGTGAGAGAAACATAGTACCATCAAGGAAATGCAAAAAGCAATATAGTACAATAGGGAAATGCAAAATGCTCTGTACCCTATCACCTTTACTGCTGGAATAGCTGGAATTTTCACAAAGGAGGAAAGACAGTTTTTCAAGTTGCATTTGCTCAAAGCTGTGACCCTCCATTTTGTGCAAAAGAGATAACCAAGAGTACATTTGACAATGGTCACGATCAAGCTATCAGTCACAACGGATATTATGCATTTAATGCTATCTCTAAACGGGTATATTCAAAACAACCGTTGAAGATTTTCAAGTGAAGAAGAAGGTCACTATAAATAGAAGACCTCAACCACTGAAGAACAACTTTTGCTAGCCATACTTTTGCGAGCCGAACTTTTGCCAATCTACAATCTCTCATTCTTTCATTCTTTCAAGAGAAAAAGTCTGTATTCTTTAGTTTGAATATTGTTGTAATATTCAACCGATCTTAAACTTTCACATCCTCACACTTAGTGAGTTAGAAGATCAAAAGCAAACAATCTCTTTATTAGAGTTAGAGCCTGAAGAGGCTTGGTAAGAAATGAATACTTATAACCTAGAGAGGTGTTGAATACTTGTTGTAATCTATTTGGAAAAATAGTGGAGTACAACATTCAAGTCGAAAAGACCGGACGTAGCTCTTGGTTGGAAGAGAGTGAACCAGGATAAAACACTTGCGTGAATCTTCTAATTCCTTAACTCTTACAGTTTTATTTGTTTTACTAACTATGGGGATTTGAACTTGATTTTGTTAATCTTTTAAAAGATCATTTTTTGTGTGTGCTTCTGTCTTTTATTCTTTGTGTGAGAAAATAAGTTTTGGAAAAGGTTGTTTTCGAAAATTATTAACAAACACAATTCAACCCCCCTTCTTGTGTTTGCCTGTGTCAACTTCAGTTGGTATCAGAGCTCAGCCTCGAAAGGATTGAGCATCTAACAAGTGCCAAGGGAGTATGATCCAACAACCATGGATGCATGAGGACAGGCTATCAACAGACCTCCTCTCTCTGGTGGAACTGATTATGACTACTGGAAGAAGAGGATGATGGCCTTCTTGGATGCACAGAACGTAAATATTTGGGAGCTGATTGAAACCGGCTACACAGAGCCAAGAGGTGAAGCTGGAGCTGCTGTCCCTAGAGCCTAATGGACTCAAGAGCAGAAAAATCAACATCAGCTCAATCTAAAAGCTAAGCATTATCTCATGTGTGCTATTACCAAATCTGAGCATGATAAGGTTCACAGCTGCAACACTGCCAACAGGAAAGAAACAAACATCTTGGTACTTGGACAGTGGGTGCTCACATCACATGACGGGAGAAAGGTGTATGTTCCAAGACCTTAGACACAAATATGGTGGCTGGGTTACATTTGGAGGAATCCAGAAAAGGAAGATCATTGGTATTGATAAAATTGGTAAACAACATTTTCCCTCCATTGATAATGTTCTTTTGGTAAATGGTTTGAAACATAATCTGCTTAGCAAAAGTCAATTGTGTGACAGTGGGTATGCTGTTTCTTTTGATAAGAACATGTGTAATGTCAAAAAGGATGATGGATCACTCTTATTCACTACTAAGAGGCAAAACAATCTGTATAAGATTGACTTGGAGGATCTCTCAAATCAAAGTGTCGTATGTCTAGTGTCCATTAAAGATGAGCGATGGATTTGGCATCAAATGCTAGGTCATACAAGCCTGAAATTAATCTCAAAGCTAAATAAGCATAATCTCATGAGAGGGCTACCAAACCTTAAGTACAAATCTAATGCTCTCTGTGATGCATGTCAAAAGGGAAAACAAGTCAAGAGTTCTTTTGAATCCAAGAATGTTGTTAGTACCAATAGACCACTGGAACTGCTACACCTTGATCTCTTTGGTCCAACAAGGACTGCTTCTGTCAATGGTAAGAAATATGGTCTGGTCATCGTAGACGACTACACTAGATGGACATAGGTTATGTTCCTAGCTCACAAGGATGAGTCTTTCAAGGTCTTTTCTATATTCTGTAAATGTGTACAGAATGAAAAAGGCATGTGTATCACTTCAATCAGAAGTGATCATGGGGGAGAGTTTAAAAATGAGCTATTTCATAAGTTACGTGAAGAAAGTGGTATTCTTTACAACTTCTCAATACCTAGAACACCACAGTAAAATGGTGTGGTAGAGAGTAGGGGTGTTCATCAACCGATCCAATCCAATGCCAACCGCACTAACCGAACCGAAAAACCGACAACCGAAATAACCGAAAACCGAAAAAACCGCAAACCGAAAAAAACCGAAATTTTTCATTGGATTGGATCGGATTTCGGATCCTATATGTAAAACCGATCCAATCCAAACCGAACCGAAATTATTTAGTTCAATGAAAATAATTTGATCTTTATATTATAAAAGTAATTATTAGTCTTTATATTTTTATAAGTTATCATTTAGTCCTTATATTAGAGAGTGTAATTGGTATGTAAATGTAATGTTAGTGTAAAAACTTTTGCATTGTTAACCAATTATAAATCATGTTATGAGTGACTTTTAATATATTTAGGACAATAATCAAACATTTAGAATGATTTAACAATTTATAATTAGGTGATGGTGTAAAATATCTTTACACATGAGAGTGCATATCAATTCATGTATATCCCGTTAAAACACTTATTAGAAATTGTCAATATAATATTTTAAAATTAATTTTTATTTTAAATAAGTAACAAATTCATATGACTCTTTAAATACTCGATCAAATCCAAATCGAACCGAAATATTGGATGTTCTTTGATGTAAACAACTATGTAAATATGTATCGATAATAACCGAATTATCCAATCCAAACCAAACCGCATTTGATTGGATCGGATCGGATTGGATTTTTTGAATGAAGCAAACCGATCCAATCCAAACCGCATGTTGTTTTTATCATTGGATCGGATGACTTTTTTGTTCAAAACCGATCCGATCCAATCCGCGAACACCCCTAGTAGAGAGAACGAAAGAGTACCAGTGGATGATGTCACTTCATTGGAGCTAGTCTTGTCTCATGGTCAAGCAAAAGACAAAGTATCATAGCCTTATCAACTGTTGAAGCTGAGTATATTTCAGCTGCTAGTTGCTGCTCACAACTTCTATGGATCAAACATTAATTGGAGGACTACAATGTGCTTATAAGTAGTATTCCACTCATGTGTGATAATACTGCTACAATTAATTTATCTAATAATCCAATATTGCATTCTAGAGCTAAGCATATAGAAATTAAACATCATTTTATAAGGGATTATATGCAAAAAGGTGTTTTTGATATTCAATTTGTAGATACTGACCATCAATGGGCAGATATCTTTACTAAACCTCTTGCTGAGGACATATTTAATTTTATTAGAAAGCATCTTAATATGCTATGTGTGGATTGATTATGTCGTCCAGTCTTGAGAATTTTGTTGTTGATGTATGTGCGTCTAAAGCATTTCAACTCCATTGCATGATTAAAGTGTGCGTTCATTGCATACCGCGTCCATCGTATTTGTGTGTCGCGTCCACTGCATGCCGCGTCCATACTTGCTTTTTTTTTGCTTGGACCCGTACATACACATATTTATTAATTGTATTTATTTTGTCTCAAAGACAAATTTATCCTATATTATCTAATGCTGAGTCAGTTACTTCCATCATTCTCATCAAGACCTTTTTATAGTTTCAAAATATCAATGTCATTTTATCCTTAATGACATGTCTTGTCAAATATATTCCAAAAGAAAAACTTTTGAAATTCAAAACCTTTTTAAAGCAACCTCCTTCCCTCTGAGAAACCTTTCGCTACCTTCGTCTCTAAACTCTTTGTTGAACTCTCTGCTTTCTACTTCCAAACCCTAACCTTCAATCTTCAACAATGGCTTCCTCTTCAACTTTAATGTGGACAAGCTGAATGTTGCTATTGAGCATCATTTCAACTTCGGAATCTTGGAGGAATATAACCTAGATATTAGCAAGAATGTCAATACGACTGGCTGGGGAGGACTCTTCATGGAGAAAGTCTCCATTTTCCCTAATTTGATCAAGGATTTCTGGAGAGGTCTTCAAGTTACTGATAAAGAAGTCTTCGCCTCTATTTTGGGGAAGAGAATAGTGGTTTCAGAGAAAACCATCACTGATGCCATCATCCGTGCTCAGGAAGGAGTGATCTTTACTGAGACATGGGAGACAGACCTTGGTGGTTCAGAAGTTATTGCTGCCTTTATAATGAGAGAGGACACAGTAAGAACTCATTCTTGGAAATCAGTAGAAATGAAAGATATAGTTCGCATCCTTCATCGGTTGCTGAATAAGGTGGTTCTACACAAAACTGGCTCCAAGAACAACTTATAAGCCTTGCACAAATTTTGTCTCTGTCATCTCATCACTGAGACTAAGATAAACTTGCTCAGAATCCTCTATGGAAGATTCAGGGATGTTGTTGTTAACAGAAAGAAGCTCTCTGCACTTCCTTACTGTCATCTTCTATAAAAAATCATCAAGTCACAATGGATATATGATTTCATGGCTGCTAGGTCCCCTGTAGAGCAAGCAAGAATACTGACTGAGAAGCCAATGTCTGCTGTTGATTTTGGCAAAATGAATATTGCCAACATGAATCTGAGTACTTACATTGCTGCTGCCTTGGCCAAGACTGAAGAAATGATGAAAATCAAAGAAGAAATGGTTGAGCAGAACAATGCCGGAGTTCTTGGACTCAAAAGAGCAGTTAAAAAGAAAACCACTGCAGCAAGAAAACCTATGCCTAAAAGGCCTACAGCTGGTGTGTTGGAACCAAAGTGGTTTGGATTAAATAACCTCTATGTTTGACGTTAACAAAAGGATTAAATTTGCTTGGCAAAGTGTTAGTTGAAATCTAACACGTTCTATTCAATTATGCAGGAACACTTAAAAATATATAAGTCATGGAAACTTAGAATAAGTTTTCTTGGACCCCTAAAGAGAAATGCACGTCCACCCATGTAGATGGGCTACTCGATGTATTGGTAAAGTTATTTATTTATTTATTTATTTAATTGAGTAGACTGGTTTATTAAAGTAGACGAGGTACGAAATATTTACTAGACGGATTTTAAGTCTAAAAGCAAATAGACTAGTTTTAACTTGCCACATCAGTAGACGAGTTTTTTGTTTGAGCAGACAAACTTTAATTGCCACGTTACCAGACAGAGATTAAAATAACTCTCTAAGCAATAGCAAGTCCAAAGACTTGATAGTAGATGGGAGAATATGCCATGTCAGTGGACGAGTTGAATAAAAGAGTGAATAGACTTTGTTCTTACACATAACTATGTCGACGGAAATTCGGAATAGACGAGCTTCTATCTCTTATATATGTTCTTCTAACAATGAATAAATGCACACTAGTGCACAAAGGGGATTCCACATCGGTTATTTTTGGCTTTCCACATCGGTTTTGAAACTGATGTGGAAACGACCGATGTGGTTTATTGCCACTTTACACATCGGTTTTAAAACCGATGTGTAAAGTATATTTTAAACATCGGTTTAATACTAACCGATGTGTAAAATTAATTTAGCAATTGATAAGCAGTTGTAAAATTAACTTTCTACATCGGTTTTTCCTAAAACCGATGTGTAAAATTGACCTTCTACATCGGTTTTCAAAAGAACCGATGTGTAAATTTAAATTTACACATCGGTTTTATGTAAAACCGATGTAGAAAGTTAAATATACACATCGGTTACTGAGAACCGATGTGTAAAATCTCTTTTTTTTTTAATCTGTTATTTACATTTCAATCATTCCTGTTTCACTAATGCGATCAATAAACAAACCAGCAGTACCACGATCAAACAAGAAACAACAACAGAACACCAAACCAGTTTTGACACAATCATTCAAAAGCAAAACATACTTCATTCAATTTTCTTATGAATGAAAACAACACTTTATCAAAGCTACATCAAAACACGAGAGAAGAAAAATTGAACCAGACCTGAGCACTAATACATATCATCAGTCAAAGGTACGTACACTATAGCTAGTATATGATAAGTTTTTAAACTAACTACATATATACAAACTATGGGTGGTACACTTCAAGAAAGAAAGTTTCCCAACGCCTTTTTATGATGTTGATGTCAGAACCAGACAATGGAGATGGATTGTTGAATATCTGCAAGTTTAATTGGACAAAAGATTATTACTTTTAAGTAATAAACTAACATAAAACATATAACGAATCTATACTATTACTTCTAATTGTGTCAATTAACATTTACCTCACTCCATCTTTCAGTGATCCCGGAGGAGATAATTTCCAACATCCACTGCATCACATAGTAGCCACATTCCCATGACCCACGTTGTATACGTGACTACGTACAAATGAAACCCAATTAGAATATGAGGAATTAAATAAAATAGAAATCAATTATTGTACCCACTGCATTTGATGCATTTGAACTAATAAATATCTTACGCTGGGAATAATCCATCTGATAGCCCGAGTACGCCTTTCACCACGCTGCATGTGGGATGCATTAATAGACCTATCATGACAAAAACATTAATTAAAGTATATATAATAGATTTCAGATAATTAAAACAACTGCATTACTGATTATAAAGTATTTTAACGCTTACGTTTCGATGATCGTCTTTAGTTCATTCGCCGGCTTATGTCCCAATGAGCAGAAGAAGACCACGACGTTCATTCTTGGGTACAAGAGCAACAGTTGCCAATGCTTGCTGTATTTGCGGAACAATTAGTGACTGTAAGTCATATATAGTTATACTTAAATTAATAACCGGTACTTACTTATTGAGATAAGGCGCAAGATAGAATTGATGATCGTCTCGGGCAAGTATATCACGCATGGTAGTGACCGGGTCTTCCGATGCTACGAGAACATCACCCTGAATGAACATGGGGTCAATGAACCCATAAAGGGCGAGGTTACCCTGATCGACTAACATACGATGCAGATACCTAATATATTGGAAAAACATGTTAATTATCATTGTATTTAAAAATTAATTACGTACTTAACTTATAAATAAAATGTACTTACGTGCACCAAAACGATATGTGTGCAGAACTGGCCATTTCTTTATTGAGTGCCATCTCCATAAGTTCTTTCTTTGGTATATACAGTTCACCAGTGCTGGCATCATGTTCCAACGTTACTAATGCTGCATCATCCTCCATGGTGACAACCTGTATAGCAAGATCTTTGAAAACATCACCATGGCCAGGTGCCCCTTTGTCGATCCCCTAAACAACATAGATATATATTAGTAATCACGGATAATTAAGTTATTTAATTCGTTATGAACTAAATGGTCAAATGAATACCTTGACAGAGAGCGGACATCTCTGGTCTTCCTAGATCCGACCTTTTAGGCACAATATCATTTCCAACATCCTATAACAAATACAAATAAAGCATTATCTTTAAACAATAATAAATATATTTCAACTATGAATATAGAAAAACACAACTAACCGAATACCTCAGATGCAACAAGAAAGTCGACCAGTCTTCTTGGCCGGAGGATGAAGTTACGGGGCCTGACCCACTGTTTGAACCTCCTCGGTGGGCACGGGGACTCGAGCATCGACATCTCGAATAATCTCAACAGACACCCCTCGGATGATCGTCCGGTAATAACCGATGGTGTATGGTATTACCTAACTTATTATATGCCCTACCCAATGCCACTAAGCGGCGATGATGATGATGATCATCAACATACAGCTCACACCTATCGTGGTCGTCATCATCATCATCATCATCATCATCATCATCATCATCATCATCATCAGACATCATCATCATTTTCGGGATGATGAGGAGGATCACATGAGCCCTTAGTGCTCACATGGACAGAGGGTTGGACACCATTTGTCATCCGGGGACAAAGAAGTAAATATTGCCATCTCATGGGCAAACCGCTTCGTTCATCTCTTGTCGAAGCTCACTGCAATCTCTGTTTTAGTTGTGCTCTATCTCGCAACCAATCCCTGTGGCATTGGTGTGAAGATGAACCATGGTATTGGCGAATGCCGACTCCCCATCCAACACCAATGACACGGCCGGGGTCGTGCGTTTCTAGATGGCGAGATAAGATATCATTGCGTCCTCTAGGAACAAAGGTTCCTTGGGTTAGCTGATCATCCAAGGCATCCTATCACATAAAAATATCGGGTCACATTACAATTAGGTAACAATATTATAATTACAATTAAAACAAAATATAATTACAATCCTCTCAGCTACTTGGCGGGCCTCCTCGGATGTATATTGTCCCGTTTTTTCTTTGTCGGCCCCTCTTCCATGAACGATGGCGTGGGGGTGGAGGTGGATCAACAACCTCCGGAAGATTTTCGGCATTAGGATCCGCCCGAGATGCTTTCACGACGTGCTTTCTTTTCCTCTTCAACCATTTTCTTAACAAGCTTTTTATCTCCCCCACGAGACATGACATGGTTGTAGACATTCTTGCTTTGTTTTTAATTACCATTTTTCCTCTTCTCCTGTTATAAATAAAAGACAATTAAATTACAGAACTAAATGAAATTAATGCAATTACATAAATTTAGAGACAAATCAAATAAGTTAACCTGAAAGTCGGGATCACGTCGGCTCTGAACAAAGCGATCCCACGTCGCCTTGTCAAGAAACGGATACACCTCAAGTGGGTTCTTTTTACTTTTTGGACCGAATATATAGTATCCGCCCAGTGTCGGCCTTAAAACCCCTCCAACGCTCTCCAAAGATACTTCAAAGAAACGCTTCTTCATAGCGTATGTATCCTGGTATGTCAAATGTCAACTACATTAAGACCAAAAGAATCAACGAATTACTCGTATGATATTATTAAGATAAAAATAAAGTAGATACAGACAAACACAGGACGTAGAAGTATAGATACCGGAATACTCTCCCATATCTGCTCCTTCACGTCCGCCACATCTCTCTCCACCTATCAATGAGTATACTAGGCCTGTTCCTAGCAAGGGTCGCCACAAAACTGGTAAACTGATCTTCCATTGGCCCAATAGGTTTGAGGTTATCATCAAAATCTACTCCTATCCTCTGATTTGACCCACGGTTGGCAGTCAAATGCCTCATCCGTGTGGCACGTCTACCCTTTCTACCGGTAGACGGGGTCTCTGACCCGCTGCATGAAGGAGGTGTATCCTCATGATCAGCCATGTATACCTGTTTAAACACAAAACAAAAAAAACTTGTTAGTATGTCAGGATAAATATCAAACATAACTTATAAATATCGATCAACGTACATAAACATAACCTATAAATATCAACGTAAACACATAATATGCCAAACTTGATGGTAATATCAAACTAAACTTACTTTGTGGTCAATTAGTAAAGTTCTCCCATAACCCTTCTTGGTGATCATTACGAGTAGCATGTACATCATCCACTTCATTTTCCTCATTGAAATTAGGCACTCGTGTTGAGAAAGAAGGAGTATCAGAAATATCAAGAGTTGAATCGTGATTTCCCTCACTACCGTTATACATGTTTTTTCCCCGAGAACCACTGACCACCTTTTGTTAGAAGGATCACGGATATAAAACACTTGTTTTGCTTGGGATGCCATGATGAAAGGTTCCTCTTTATTACCTACCTTACTAAGGTCCACCAATTTGAATCCTAACTCATCGGTTTGCACACCATTGTTCTTTGTCGACCCACCGACATTTAAAAACAGGTACTCTAAACTTCGTGTAATCAACCTCCCATATCTCTTCAATGATTCCAAAGTATGAAACCGATGCCATAACAGGGGTTTTATCTTTCAAACTAGAGAAATGCATGGACTCAGCGACGACCATAACCCCACTGCTTTTGCATAGTACTTTTGTCATCCTGGGACTTTGTATAGAAGGAAAACTTATTGATATCGTACCCACTCCAACATATGACATCAAAGTTAGGCCCCTGTGCTAGCCATTTTAATGTAGCGAAGCGAGTACCATCCTTTGCAATTTTTTTCTTTAAACCAGTTCAAGAAAGTCTTGTTATGCTTGTTCAAACACCATTTTTCATTCATTCTAGGGTAAGTTTCATTGATAATGCTTTTATGCTCACATAAGTATGGTTCAACCTCATCGGTGTTATTCAATATATACAAATGTGCTTGAAGCACTTCCTCCCGATCCATGCTCTTAACAGTGATACCTCGTGTACCCTTACCATCATATCTTCCTTCGTGACGAGACTTCGAAGCCCTACGAGTTCCGCTTCGACATGTAGTCTGTACAAAACTCAATAGCTTCTTCCGCAACATACCTTTCAACAATAGATGCTTCGGGACGGTGTGGATTTTTCATATATCCTTTCGGGATCTTCATGTATCGCTCAACCGGGTACATCCACCTTAAATAAACGGGACCGCACAATCTAATCTCCCTCACTAGATGAACAATCAAATGAACCATGATGTCAAAAAATGAAGGTGGAAAATACATCTCCAATTGGCACAATACAATGGCTGCCTCATTTTCCAACTCATCCAAATTTTTAGTGTCAATGACCTTGCTACATATAGCATTGAAGAATAAGCATAACCTAGTAATGGCATGTCTGACTTTTTAGGCAATATGTCACGAATGGCCACCTGTAGTAGTTGTTGCATCAAGACATGACAATCATGAGACTTTAAGCCAACTAATTTGAGATCTGTCATTGAGACAAGTCTTCCGATATTTGAAGAGTAACCCCGTGGCACTTTGACTCCCCGTAGACATTCACGTAAACTTCTTTTCTCTTTTTTTGATAAAGTATGACATGTTTGGGGGCAAATAAGTCTTCTTATCCCCCACTTTAAGTGGAGCTAACTGCTCTCGTATACCCATCGCAACTAGATCCAGACGAGCATTCACACCATCCTTTGTCTTGCCTTGAATGTTGATAAGCGTTCCGATTAAACTGTCACACACATTTTTCTCTACATGCATCACATCAATACAATGTCTTACATCAAGCTTGCACCAGTATGGAAGATCAAAGAAGATCGACCTCTTGTTGCATATTTTCTTCTCTGTTGCCTTCTTCTGGGTCTTCCAATAGATAACATTAGTGTTGTTCACCCTTTCATAAACTTGCTCTCCAGTCAAGGCCACCGGAGCAATTTCATTCTCCGGAAGTCCATTGAAAGCTTTCCTCAATCTACGATAAGGATGATTACGTCGGAGAAATCTCCGATGCCCAAGGTAGACCGTCTTCCTTCCATGTTGCAGTTGATGGTAACATGTGCCTTCTTCACATATTGGACATGCTTTATGCCCCTTAACACTATACCCACACAGGTTCCCGTATGATGGAAAGTCATTGATGGTGCAAAATAACATGGCACGCAATCTGAATGTCTCACGGCAATACCCGTCGATCACATCAACGCCTTCATCCCACATCATTCTCAAGTCTTCAATCAAGGGACTCGAGATAAACATCAATATCATTTCCTGGCTGTTTAGGACCAGAAATCATCATACTTAACATAATGTATTTGCGCTTCATGCACAACCAAGGAGACAAAGTTGTAAATTACAAGGAGAACAGGCCATGAACTATGAATACTACTTAAGTTTCCATATGGATTCATTCCATCGGTAGCAAGTCCAAGCCTCGAGGTTTCGGGCTCATTGCCGAAATCCGGAAACAAACTATCAATTCTCTTCCATTGCAAAGAATCGGCCGGATGGCGTAAGTCAGTCCATCACACTTCCTCTCATCTGCATGCCATCTAATGTTCTTTGCGTCATTTACATTAGCAAACAATCGCTTGAACCGCGGAATCACGGGAAGATACCATAACACCTTCGCAGGAGGACCTTTGGTGACCACATCACAACTAGAATCACCATCCTTCACTTTGTAGCGTGATACCCCACACCGGGGCACTCGTGCATCTCTTCAAACTCTTTCCTGTACAATATGCAATCATTGGGGCAAGCGTGTATTTTCTTATACTCCATACCCATCGGACACAATATCTTCTTCGCCTCATAGTTTCGAGATGGCAATGTGTTGCCTTCGGAAGCATTTCTTTCAACAACTCAAGCAATTCGGTAAAGCTTTTATCGCTCCACCCATTTCTCGCCTTCACATTGAACAATCTTAACACCGCTGACAACCGTGTGAAATTAGTGCACCCCGGATACAAAGCCACTTGCGCATCACTGCACAAAGTATCATACACATGTGCGCGCCGAAAAGACTCTTGCCCAACATCACGGATCATGTCCTCTAGTCCATCGTCCATTTCCACGTCATCAACTTCCTCTCTATCCGACACCCTCGGCCTGTCTAACGATTCACCATGGCATATCCATGTTGTATAACTCTTGCAAATCCCCTCACAAATAAGATGATCACGTATCTCCTCAGCTTCTAGTCGTCTCTCATTCAAACAGTTAACACAAGGACAATAAAACCTTCCGTTACCACTATCAGGAGCATTTGTTTTTACAAACTGTAGAAAATCTTCCACTCCATTCTCATACTCATCACTTGTCCGTCTAGCATTCATCCAACCGCGATCCATGACTAAACCAATACCTTCGTACTTAGTCCAACATATTCATCAACCACTTCTTATGACAGGGTATGGCCCTATCCCTTTCGAGAAGAAACTTTTCCAACATTCGGTTAACAGTTAGTCCTTAACTCTCATGCTCATACTGGACAAAATTTGGCAGCATTTCCCACGGTCTCCGACGTACACTACTTGAACGCGATGACATCCACCACGACAAAGTATGCACCCGGAGAACGAAAGGAAATGTATCAATCCGAACTTTCATCAAGTATATAACATTAGAACCAATGAATAACTATTTTAACTGAATTAAGAAAAAGTTTTTTCCCAAACTGTCCAACTTTGGACAATTCAAGATCCAACACAATGAGCGGTACATTAAGCACGTACACGTACGCTCATTAGTATTGCATCTCAAACGGGAAACTAAGGCTTTACTATTTATGTAGCTTGCATGAAGATGGGGCTTGAAAAGTGAAGAAAATTAGCCAAACAGAGCCCTTCACGGCCTAGCCTTGAAAGCCATCACGGCCGTGATCGAGTATAGCTTAAAAGAAAGAATGGAAAAGTCAGAACTGGTCACGGCCATCCCGTGATGCCCATCACGGCCGTGACATGTCAGCTGTACCAGACCCTCACAGGCAGAACTGATCACGGCCAGGCCGTGATGGTGGTCACGGCCGTGACAGACCAACCAGTGAAGCAACCTCCAAGGCAGAACCTATCACGGCCTGGCCGTGATGGCCATCACGGCCGTGACATGCCAACTGAACCAGACCCTCACAGGCAGAACTGATCACGGCCTAGCCGTGATGGTGGTCACGGCCGTGACAGACCAACCAGTGAAGCATCCTCCAAGGCAGAACCTATCACGGCCGTGACATGCCAACTGAACCAGACCCTCACAGGCAGAACTGATCACGGCCTTGCCGTGATGGTGGTCACGGCCGTGACAGAACAACCAGTGAAGCAACCTCCAAGTCAGAATCCGTCACGGCCTAGCCGTGACAGGCAGCACGGCCGTGACGGGTGATACCACCACTGGAAAAATCCAGTCTTGGAGCAACAGAACAACACATGCAAGTATATTATCCAACCATTTCGAGTCAAAGTTCATAACTTTTCTAAAGAAGAAACAAATATATACCTGAGGGACGAGCAAAAATGGCGCTCTTCACGCAAACGAGGGTAGCTCGCGGATGATCGTTCTCAGTGGTTCTCTTACGAAGCAGAAAATGAAGGCTCGCAGTCGCAGTGGTCTTCTTTGTCTACGATTGAAAAGGGAAAAAGGACGTGAAGAAGGGAGCGAGAGAGAGAAAGAGAAAGAAAGAGAGAGAATGAGAAGAAGGAAATGCAGAGAGAGAGAATGAGAAGAAGGAAATGCAGAGAGAGAATGAGAATGAGAGAGAGAGAGACGCATACCTGAGGGTAGCTCGCGGATGTGAGTGCAGTGAGAGAGATGGAAAAGCAGTGACAACGCGCGTTAGCAGAGGGAGGGAGTGTTGTGTTTTAGGGTACGTCAGAAACTGAAGAATGAGGGCGCAAAACACACGGAGGGAAATAGAAAAATTGGGACTATTACACATCGGTTATAAGGAAAACCGATGTGTTAAACATCTTATACACATCGGTTATGACAAAACCGATGTGTAAACATGAAACATTTAAATTCTGATTTTTTCTTTTAAATTTTATACATCGGTTAATAAAAACCGATGTGTAAAAGTGTAATCTAAATTTCTATTTTTTTTTCTTTATAATTTTATACATCGGTTATTTAAAAACCGATGTGGTTACTCACCATTTTACACATCGGTTCAAAAAGAACCGATGTTGAATGTTAAAAATTCCGAGTTTTAATTTTTTTTTATTTTAATTTTACACATCGGTTATATATAACCGATGTGGAAAAGTTTTACACATCGGTTATTCTCTAAACCGATGTGTAATACTTTCCTTTGAATTTCAAAAATGCCACCGCCTCGTTTTACACATCGGTTTATACTAAACCGATGTGTAAACTCCGATGTAGAATCCCTTTTTTGCACTAGTGGCAATCTGGTCCATGATGAATTTATTTCAAATGATTGATATTTATTTCAAATGAATGTTTGTTCTTCCCATTTGTTTTATCTGGTTAATACTTTGTTTCCTTGTGAGAAAATCATAGTACCATCGAGGAAATACAAAAAGTAAACAGTACAATGAGGAAATAAAAAGTGACTTGTACGAATTCATCTTTACTGCTGGAAAAGCTGGAATTTACACAAAGGAGGAAAGACAGTTTTTCAAGTTACAATTACTCAGAGGTGTATCATTCCATATCGTGCAAATGTGATAGGCAAGAGTACATTTCACAAAGGCCACGATCAAGCTATCAGTGACAATGGATATCGTGCATTCAATGCTATCTCTAAACGGGACTATTCAAAATGATCGTTGAAGAAATACCAGCAAAGAAGAAGGTCACTATATATAGAAGACCTCAACCTCTGAAGAATAACTTTTGCTAGTCAAACTTTTGTGTGCTGAACTTTTACCAATCTACAATCAACTCATTCTAATATTCCTTCAAGAGCAAGAGTTTTTAACCTTTAGTTTGAATATTGTGAAAATATTCAATAGATCTTAAACATTCATATCCTCACATATAGTGAGTTAAGAAGATCATAAGTTAAATCTCTTTGGTAGAGTTAGAGCCCAAAGAGGCTTGGTAAGAAAGGAATACTTGTAGCCTGGAGAGGTGTTGAATACTTGGTTGTAATCTATTTGGACAAATAGTGGATAAAACCTTCAAGTCGAAGGGACTGGACGTAGCTCTTGGTTGGAAGAGAGTGGACCAGGATAAAATCTCTCGTGTGAATCTTGTATCTCTAAACTCTTACAGCTTTTTTTGTTTATACTGACTGTGGGGATTTGATATTGCTCTTGTTAAGTTTCTATTAAATCATTTTCTGTGTGCTTGCTTCTGTTTTAAACTTCTTGTGTAAGAAATAGTTTCAAAAAGGTTGTTTTTGAAAATTATTAACAAACACAATTCAACCACCCTTCTTGTGTTTGCCTTTGTCAACTTCAGTTGGTATCAGAGCTCGGCCTCAAAAGGGTTGAGCATCTAACAAGTGCTGAGGGAGTATGATCCAACGACCATGGATGCAGAAGGACAATCCATCAACAGACCTCCTCTCTTCGATGGAACTAACTATGACTACTGGAAGAAGAGGATGATGGCGTTTTTGGATGCACAAAGTCTAGATATCTGGGAGCTCATAGAAACTGGTTATACTGAGCCCAGAAATGAAGATGGAGCTGCTGTTGCGAGAGCAGATTGGAATGCAGATCAAAAGACAAAACATCAACTTAATCTAAAATCTAAGCACCATCTCATGTGTACTATTACTAGATCTGAACATGACAAAGTTCACAGCTGCAATATTGCTAAAGAAATCGGGATACTCTTGCCCTAGCTCATGAGGGTTCATCACAAGTGAAGGAATAAAAAATAAGCATGCTGGTTCACCACTATGAACTATTTAAGATGGCTGATCATGAAACTGTAGATCAGATGTTTGGGAGATTTCAGACTATCACCAACAGTCTCAGATCACTTGGAAAATCTTATGAAAATAGAGATCATATTAGAAAGATTCTGATAATTTTATCCAAGCAATAGAGACCCAAAGTTACTGCTATTCAGGAAGCTAAGAATATGAATACTCTTTCTTTAGAAGAGCTTCTTGGATCTATCAAAGTTCATGAACTTGAACTGAATGAAGAAGAGAACTCTAGAAAAGGAAAGTCTATTGCCCTAAAAGCAAAGAAAGCAAGCTCATCAAATGTCCTCAAAGCTGCTGAATCTTCAGATGATGCTGAACCTTCAGATAATGATGAAGGATCAGATGAGGATGAACTATCTTTCATCTCCATAAAGATTCAATACATGTGGAGAAAGAAAGGTGGTTTCAGAAGGAAGCAGTTCAACAAAAAAATTTCCAAGGAGAAGTCAGACTCCAAGGAAAAAGGTCCACCCTTCTGCTTTGAATGCAAGAAACCTGAATATTTCAAAGCTGATTGCCCTGAGCTGAAGGATAAAAAGAAATTCTTCAATACGAAGAAAGACTTTATGGCTACATGGGAGGATCTTGATTTGTCTTCATCAGATGAAGAAGATGAAGCTGAGGAAGAAGCAAACATTTGTCTCATGGCAGACACTGCATCAGAAAGTGAATACACTGATGTTGAGGTAATGGACTCTGACCCGTCTACTCTTCAAAATGCTTTTGATGAATTGTTGCATGAGTCGTCCATACTGTCTCGAGAGTGTAGGAGTCTCAAAAAGAAATTTTCTGAATTGTCTAGAGAATATGATAGGGTTTGCATTGAGAAACAAAACCTTAAAGACGAAAATGACATACTAAAATCAGTGAATGTCAGTCTAATTGACAAACTGGAGTGTGAGCCTGATGTTTCTTGTGAAGGTGAAAAACTGAAACAAGATGTGATGTATTTGACAGACACTCTGTCAAATTTTGTAAATGGCTTAGATAAGCTAAGTCTTATTATAAGGTATTCTAGGTCACCTTATGATAAATCTGGCCTTGGCTATGACAAGGAAAGGCACGAAGCGTCTCACAAAAAGTCAAAACCACATACACAACATAGAGCTTCAAAAGCTCCAGATAAACATGCTAAAATTAAGTCAACCCGTCCAACACCTTTTGCAAAGTGTGTGGAAAAAGTGGACATATTACATCTAGATGCATACATAAAAAACATGCTAAGCATACTCGTCCAGTGACCACTAACAAGAAAGGACCCAAGTCAGTTTGGGTACCTAAATATAAGATAATATCTGTTGTAGATTTTCTTAACAACAGGAAGAAAACAGACGTCTTGGTACTTGGACAGTGGCTGCTCACATCACATGACGGGAGAAAGGTGTATTTTCCAAATCCTTGAGCCCAGAGATGGTGGCTGAGTTACATTTGGAGGAAATCAGAAAGGGAAGATCAATGGTATGGGCAAAATTCGTAAACATCCTCTTCCTTCCATTGATAATGTTCTTTTGGTAAATAGTTTAAAGCACAATCTGTTGAGCATTAGTCAATTATGTGACAGTGGATATGCTGTTTTTTTTTTACAAGAACATGTGTAATGTCAAAAAGGATGATGGATCACTTTTAGTCAGTGCTAAGAGGCAAAACAATCTGTATAAGATTGACTTGGAGGACCTCTCAAATCAGAGTGTCTCATGTCTAATGTCCATTGAAGATGAGCAATGGATTTGGCATAAAAGGCTAGGTCATGCAAGCTTGAAATTAATTTCAAAGCTAAATAAGCATAACTTTGTAAGAGGACTACTAAACCTTAAATTCAAATGTGATGCTCTCTGTGATGCATGTCAAAAGGGAAAACAAGTCAAAGGTTCTTTTGAATCTAAGAATGTTGTTAGTACCAATAGACTACTAGAGTTGCTACACCTTGATCTTTTTGGTCCAACAAGGATTGCGTCTGTTAGTGGTAAGAAATATGGTTTAGTCATTGTAGACGACTACACTAGATGGACATGGGTTATGTTCCTAGCTCACAAGGATGAGTTTTTCAAGGTCTTCTCTATATTCTGCAAACGTGTACAAAATGAAAAAGGCATGTGTATCACTTCAATCAGAAGTGACCATGGGGGAGAGTTTGAGAATGAGCTATTTCATAAGTTCTGCAAAGAAAGTGGTATTCTTCACTACTTCTCAATACCAAGAACACCACAGAAAAATGGTGTGGTAGAGAGAAAAAACAGATCTCTTCAAGAGACGGCTAGGACTATGCTCAACGATCACTGTGTCCCTAGACACTTCTGGACTGAAGCTGTTAATACTCGCTGCTACATTCAGAACAGAATATACATTAGACCTATATTGAACAAGACTCCTTATGAATTGTGGAAAGACAAAAATCCAACATATCTTACTTTCACCCTTTTGGTTGTAAATGCTATATACTAAACACTAAAGATCATCTTAGTAAGTTTGATGCAAAAGTAGATAATGGAATTTTGTTAGGATATTCTGAAACTTCAAAAGGCTATAGAGTTTACAATTCTAGAAATCTGGTAGTAAAGGAAAGTTTTCATGTCAAGTTTGATGACAAGCAGCCTGATAAGAAATTATCAGAGCTAAATGAAGCTTTTACAGATCTTGATCTAAATATCTCAAGAGATACAACACAGATTAAAGCTGATGATCAAGTAGACGACTTTCCTCAACAACCACAACCAGAAACCTCCACTTCTTTACATGATACAGTTAAGAAATCTTGGTACTTCAAGAATTATCATCCACAAGCTCAAATCATTGGAAATCCCAATGATAGGCTAATAACTAGATCAACCTTCAGAGAACAAGAAGACTCTGTACTAGTCTCTGAGTTGGAACCAAAGACAGTAGACGAGGCTCTGCTGTACGATGGCTGGATTCTAGCCATGCAAGAAGAACTAAATCAGTTTGAAAGAAGTAATGTTTGGACTTTGGTACCCCTGCCTAAAGATAAATCAGTTATAGGAACAAAATGGGTTTACAGAAAAAAAAACTTGATGAAAATGGTAAGGTGGTGAGAAATAAGGCAATACTTGTTGCTCAAGGTTACTCCCAATAAGAAGGTGTTGACTATACTAAAAACCTTTACACCTGTTGCTAGGCTAGAAGCAATTAGAATTTTACTTTCATTTGCTGCACATCATAGCATTATGCTTTTTCAAATGGATGTTAAAAGTGCTTTTCTAAATGGCTTTATTAATGAAGAAGTATATGTAATGAAACCTCTAGGTTTTGAGAGTGAAATCCATCCTGAACATGTATATAAGCTTAAGAAAGCTTTATACGGTCTTAAACAAGCTCCTAGAGCTTGGTATGATAGGCTAAGTTCATTTCTTATGGAAAATGGCTTTAATAGATGAAAAGTAGACACAACTCTCTTTAGGAAATCAATTAAATCAAAATTCATAGTTGTGCAAATATATGTTGATTATATTATATTTGGTGCCACTAATGAATCTCTGTGCAAGGAATTCTCTAAGTTAATACAGAAAGAATTTGAAATGAGCATGATGGGAGAACTCAAATTCTTCCTTGGACTTCAAGTTAAGCAATCAGTGGACGAGGTGTACATCCATCAAATAAAGTATACAAATGAATTACTACAGAAGTTTAAGTTGGATGGCTGCAAGCCAATGAATATCCCTATGCACCCCACTTCCATACTGAACAAAGATGATAAAGAGAAAAAGGTAGACCAAAAGGTTTATAGAGGTATGATAGGATCTCTCTTATATCTGACTGCGTCTAGACCTGATATTATGTTCATTGTTTGCTTATGTGCTCGATTTTAATCTGATCCTAGAGTATCTCCCTTATCAGCAGTTAAAAGAATTTTTAGATATCTAAAAGGTACTACTAATATGGGTTTGTGCTTTAAGAAAAATGAAGATTACAGATTAGTTGGTGTTTGTGATGCTGACTATGCTGGAGATAGAATTGAAAGAAAAAGTACCAGTGGAGGATGTCACTTCATTGGAGTTAACCTTGTCTCATGGTCAAGCAAAAGACAAAGTACCATTGCCTTATCAACTGCTGAAGCTGAGTATATTTCAGCTGCAAGTTGCTGCTCACAACTTCTACGGATCAAACATCAATTGGAGGATTACAGTGTGTTTGTAAGCAGTATTCCACTCATGTATGATAATAGTGCTGCAATCAATCTATCTAAGAATCCAATTTTGCATTCTAGAGCTAAGCACATAGAGATTAAACATCATTTTATTAGAGATTATGTGGAAAAAGGTGTTTTTGATATACAATTTGTAGATACTAACCATCAATGGGCAGATATCTTTATTAAACCTCTTGCAGAGGACATATTTATTTTTATTAGGAAGCATCTGAATATGTTATGTATAGATTGATATAAGAGTCCAGACCTGAAAATGTTGTTCTGATAAATATACGTCTATTGATTTTTTCCGTCCAATGCAAGTTGAAAATTTTGCATCCAGATCATGATAAAAATTTGCGTCTATTGCATATTCAACTGTGCGTCTACTGCATAACGCGTTGACTACTATTGCCTGCCGCGTCCATTGTATGTTAATTTGTGCGTCCATACTTGCTTATGCTTGGACCCGTCTATGCATATATTTGTTAAATGCATTTATTTTGTCTCATAGACATATTTATCTAGTATATTCTCTTTGCTGAGTCAGTAATTTCCATCAATCCCATCAAAACCTTTTTATGGTTTCAAAATACCAAAGTCGTTCTATTCTTAATGACATGTCCTGTCATTTTTATTTTTATTTTTATTTTTATTTTTTTAAACCTTTTTAAGTAACTTCTTTCCAAAAACCTTTCGCTACCTATCTCCCTTGAAATCTCTCTCTCTCAATCTCCCTCTCTCTGTTTCCCCTATCTCTGAACCCTAACCTTCAAACCTCAAAAATGGCTTCACCTTCACTCCCTGTCCATTCCTACGTCACTGATACTCTGAACATAGCGGTTGAACACCACTTCAATTTTGAAGTTCTGAAAGAGTACAACTTTTATGTAAGCAAGAATATAAGTGCTGCTGGTTGGGATGACATGTTCTTAGAAAAAGTTTCTATCTACCCCAACCTCATTAGGACCTTCTGGAGGAAACCTATAATCACTGAAACTGAGATTATTGGCTTCGTGTTGGGAAAGAAGGTGATTGTGTTTGAAAAGACCATTTCCGATGCTATTGCATATGCCTAAGAGGGTTTGGTGATTACTTACACTTGGGAAGAAGACCTAGGTGGTTCTGAGACCATTGTTGTTACCCTAATGAAAAATGATACTGTAAGAACTCATTCCTGGAAGTCTGCTGAGATGAAGGATGAAATCAGAATCCTCCGTCAGATTCCGAACAAGACTGTCTTACACAAGATTGGCTCCAAGGATAACCTCTCCGCTCTCCACAAATTCTGCTTGTGCAATCTATTGCTGGAAACCAAAATCAACCTTCCTTGGATCTTGCTTGACAAATTCAAACACTCGGTGCAAAATAGAAAGAACCTCTCTGCCATTCCCTACACTCACCTTCTATCAAAGATTCTCAGGAATCAAGGTGTTTATGATGTCTTTGCTGCCATGTCTGAAGAAGATCAGAACAAGATTCTAACTGACAAAGGAATGCCAGCTGTTGATTTTGGGAGAAGCAATCTCTCAGGCATGCAACTGAGTACTTACAAACAAATTGTTATGACTAAGGCAGAAGAAGCAATGAGAATTAAAGAAGAACAAATTGAGGCCAATAATGTTGAGGTTTTAGGTCTCAAAATAGGAACTAGGCATATAACCACTGCTCAGAGGAAACCCGCTGCAAGGAAACCTGCCCTCAAGAGGCCAGCTAGTGGCTTTGTAATTAGGGAATCTGATGCTCCTGCTCAAAAGAGGCAAAGAAGAATCATCCTTTCTCACAATGAGGATGAAGATGCTGATGAGGACAGAGCCACTATTAGTACCATTATGAAGAAGCAGAAGACTTTTATTGCTGTTGCTACTGCTACTACTGCTGCTGATGCAAATGTGCCAATTCCTACACAAACCAGAAGGCAACCTGTCAAGAAAGCTAAGTCAGTTATGACTTTTGAGGTAATCATCCCTGCTAATGACCCTGTACAATTAGCAGTTGATGCATTAGTCTCTAGCTTAGGAGATAGGATTGATAATGTCTCTGCAGCTGCTGCTACTACTTCTGTCAATTTTTCTGATAATGTTTACATTCCATCCTTGCCTTCACCATAATCACCAAGACCAAAATTCCCACCCATCATACCTGAAACTGACCCCTGGTTCAATCAACCAGATAATGGAATCATCTTAGGAGCCCCTTTTCCCAAAAATAGAAAAACCAGATTCCCCTACACTTATCCCTATGTTTTCTATGATGGCCAAGCTGAAAGCTGGGCCAAAGTAAAAATAAATTGGAGGATCCTGTATCACAAACATGAACCATAATCTGTTTCAACCAAGCCCTTCTATCCTCTACCCAAATATCAATATGAACCTGAACCCACTTACACACCATGGCATAAATATCACCTCGACATTAACATTGGCCGACCCCCCTTCTCAAATGTACAATTACCTTGGATCACTCATTACTCACCTACCCCTAAAGAAATTCCCTCGCAGAAAATCTATCCAAACCTAGTCAGATATTCACACTTCAAGCCCTTCATTGAAGGCGTTGAAAGGCACATCATAACTGATTGGTACACAGACCCTGCCAAGAAGGATCTCACTAATGTGATCTACAAAAGATCTAGATTATTCAGGCATGTTCCATTCATCATGGACAAATACACCAAGTGGACTACCTTCAGACATCCTAGCACTTATGGCAGAGCTGCTGACTTTGTTGATACTCTAATGTATGAAATGATGAAGTGGGAGTTTAGTCACTTTAGAATTGACAGAACTGCAAACTTTGTCCCTCCAACTTGGTTAAGGTATAATGGGGAAATCAGGATTGGGATCAAGCCATACATGATCTGTCATAGGCTACCCATGATTAATCACAATAAGGATAAGGACAAGAAGAAGCAGAGAAACATTGGCAAGATGCCTTTTCCTGACAGCTGCATAATCAATCCAGCAACAATCAATCTCACTGATAAAAATGTGATTGACTACTGGTTGACTCAACCAACTGAAGATGCTTAAGAGGATGTTGCTGTGGACATCTGGAGGACTCACATGGTGGAATGTGCACAGGAAGCTTCCTCCTCAAGACTGACTATTGAAGAGAAGAAATATATTCCTAAAGTCAGGGGGAAGTGTGGCCTTGCTTACTGCAGATTCCTCATCTATAAGGACATCATTGGGATTCCTGTCATAAGTCCTGTTTTTGAAGAGGACCCTATCCATTGGGGAAAAAGAGTTGGCTCCACCAGTGCTGCAATGTGCTACTTCACCACCACTCTCTCCACCATCAGAGCACACAGATGAAGAGATCATCATTGAGGACATGGAAGTTGAAGAAGTACAGCCTGGTCCTCAAGTGAAAGTGGTTCAACCTGTAGCTGAGGTTGAAGAAGTTATTGAGTCCATTCCTAGACAAAGCACTTCTGAGAGGCACTCTTCTCAACCACTGGCTCTGAATGTCATTCATCCAACAGAGCAACCTCAGACTTCCAGAGCTTTAGACATTGTTCCAAGTCAAGCATTCGCTCAAGACAGTGTTGAAAGTTCAAGACTCTCCTTGCCACCAAATTTTGAACAAATAATTGGAAGGATAGTAGAGTAGAAGGTAAAGGTTGAACTCATGGAGCAAGTTAAAGCAGAAGTTGCAGAAGCCTTGGTTCCAACAAACACCATGATGAACCAGATGATGAGCATCATGCTGCAATTTCAACAGAGTCAGAATCTACCAACTCAGATTCCTGCTCCTCCACCAAACCAAAATCCAAATCCTCATTCTCCTCCTCCACCCTCTTCTTATACTTTTCTTTTGTTGTTTCCATACTGACAATGATGGTCCACTCCTTTTACCTTTTTGTCTGATGACAAAAAAGGGGGAGAAAGGAAAAAAATTAAATTTAATATGAAAAATCAGTTATTGAAAAGTATATACTTGTCTGCATATGCATGTCTCTTTCTGTTTTTACTTTGACGAGAAAGGAAAAAAATTAAATTTAATATGAAAAATCAGTTATTGAAAAGTATATACTTGTCTGCATATGCATGTCTCTTTCTGTTTTTACTTTGACATGATTTGCTATGCTAATATAAAAATTGTTCTGATATATCTATTTATATTGCTTTGATACTGTTTGCTATGGTTTGTTTATTGATCTGATATATCTCAAGTCCATATGCTCTAACACTGTTTGATATGCTATATTTTATTTGCTCTGAAACTTGCTTAAAGTTGATAAAGACTTTAAAAGCTCTGATACTATACTTAACTGATAAGTAGTTGCACTGATCTGATAAGTTATATACATGCGCTCCCGAATTTATGTCTTATGCTTTTCTTGATTAAAAGTTTGAATGCTTTGTCTTAGGGGGAGCTTTGTAAGCTCTCTTAGACTTTGCTACTCAAATTTAATTAGTTTTTGTCATCATAAAAAAGGGGAGATTGTTGGAACCAAAGTGATTTGGATTAAATAATTTTTATGTTTTGACGTTAATAAAAGGATTAAATTTGATTGGCAAAGTATTAGTTGAAATCTAACATGTGCTATTCAGATATGCAGGAACACTTAAAAATAAAGGAAACTTAGAATAAGTTTTCTTGGACACCTAAAGAGAAATGCACGTCCACCCATGTAAATGGGCTACTCAATGTATTGGTAAAGTTATTTAATTATTTATTTATTTGAGTAGACTGGTTTATTTAAGTAGACGAGGCACGAAATATTTACTAGACGGATTTTAAGTCTAAAAGCAAATAGACTAGTTTTACATGCCACGTCAGTAGACGGGTTCTTTGTTTAATTAGACGAACTTTAATTGCCACGTCATCAGACAGATTAAAATAACTCTCTAAGCAATAGCAAGTCCAAAGACTTGATAGTAGACGAGAGAATATGCCACGTCAGTGGACGAGTTGAATAAAAGAGTGAATAGACTTCGTTCTTACACATAACTGTGTAGACGGAAATTCTGAATAGACGAGCTTCTATCTCTTATATATGTTCTTCTAACAGTGAATAAATGCAATATGGTCCATGATGAATTTATTTCAAATGATTGATATTTATTTCAAATGAATATTTGTTCTTCCCATTTGTTTTATCTGGTTAATGCTTTGTTTCCTTGTGAGAAAATCATAGTACCATCGAGGAAATACAAAAAGCAAATAGTACAATGAGGAAATAAAAAGTGACTTGTACGAATTCATCTTTATTGCTAGGAAAAGCTGGAATTTACACAAAGGAGGAAAGACAGTTTTTCAAGTTACAATTGCTTAGAGGTGTATCATTCCATATCGTGCAAATGTGATAGCCAAGAGCACATTTCACAAAGGCCACGATCAAGCTATCAGTGACAATGGATATCGTGCATTCAATGCTATCTCTAAACGGGACTATTCAGAATGACCATTGAAGAAATACCAGTGAAGAAGAAGGTCACTATATATAGAAGACCTCAACCTCTGAAGAATAACTTTTGCTAGCTAAACTTTTACCAATCTACAATCAACTCATTCTAATATTCCTTCAAGAGCAAGAGTTTGTAACCTTTAGTTTGAATATTGTGAAAATAGTCAATAGATCTTAAACTTTCATATACTCACACATAGTGAGTTAAGAAGATCATAAGTTAAATCTCTTTGTTAGAGTTAGAGCCTGAAGAGGCTTGGTAAGAAATGAATACTTGTAGCCTGGAGAGGTGTTGAATACTTGGTTGTAATCTATTTGGAGAAATAGTGGATAAAACCTTCAAGTCGAAGGGACTGGACGTAGATCTTGGTTGGAAGAGAGTGAACCTGGATAAAATCTCTTGTGTGAATCTTCTATCTCTAAACTCTTACAGTTTTTTTAGTTTATACTGTCTGTTGGGATTTGATATTGCTTTTGTTAAGTTTATATTAAATCATTTTGTGTGCTTGCTTCTGTTTTAAACTTATTGTGTGAGAAAATAGTTTCAAAAATGTTGTTTTTGAAAATTATTAACAAACACAATTCAACCCCCCTTCTTGTGTTCGCCCGTGTCAACTTCTTGGTGGAATTGTAATCAGGGAACCATCAACTGTTGCTACTCAACTTGAACCTGCTCAGAAGAGATCAAGGAAGATGATCCTATCTCATGATGAGGATGAGGATGATGAGGACAGGGTCCCCATCAGTTCTGTTTTGAAGAAACAGAGGACTGCTGCTACTGCTGTTTTGCTAATGTCCCTATTCCCATATAACCTAGAAGGTAACCTCCAAGGAAAGCTAAGTCTGTTATAACTTCTGAGGCAACTCTTCCTGCTAATGACCCTGTAAAATTAGCAGTAGATGCCTTAGTGTCTAGCTTTGAGGATAGAGTAAATGATGATTTTGAACCTGCTTTTGTGAATAAAACCTTGGATGATGTATACATTCCCACTCTTCCATCACCACAAAGAACTTCCCCTAACCAACTACAAACAGCCTCACCAAAAAGACCACAATTCCAACCTTTAATACCTGAAAATGACCCCTGGTTCAACCAACCAGATGATGGGATTATCCTTGGTGCACCTTTCCAAAAAATCAAAAGACAAAATTTCCATACATTAACCTTCTGTTCTTTATGATGGCCAATCTGAAAACTGGTCCAAAGTAAAGAGGAACTAGAAAATCCTTTATCACCAACATGAACTAGAACCTGTTTCAACAAGACCCTTCTATCCCCTACCTGAGTATGAATATGAACCCAAGACCATACTTCAACCTAGTTATGTACCCATACCATATGTACCAAGCATCACCAGACCTCTTTCATCCACTCTGCACAACCATATTGGACCTGCCTTAATTCATCTTCCACAGAAAAAATTCTCACCTAGAAAAATCTACCCAAACCTCATCAAATCCCCACCCTTCAAGCCATTCACTGATGGTGTTAAAAGGCATATCATCTCGGACTGGTCTAAGGATCCAGCAAAGAAAGATCTGACCAATGTCATCCACAAAAGGTCAAGATCCTTCAGACAAATTCCTTTTATCATGGACAACAAAACTTCTTGGGAGACATTCAGACACCCAAGCATCTATGGCAGAGTTGTGAGTATCGTGGATCACTTCATGTATAACTTTATGCAGAATGAGTTTGAATTGCCTAGGTATGTCACGGCTGCAAACTTTGTCCCTCCAACTTGGTTGTTTCATACCAAGAAGGAAACAAAGATTGGTGTCAGACCCCCCATGATTTCTCCTACACTACCTATGATTGACCTGAACAAGGAAAATGACAAGAAGAAGCAGAGAAATACTGGAAAAATGTCTTTCCCAAAATCCTGCATGATTAATCCTGAAGATGTCAACCTCACTGATTAGAATGTCATAGACTATTGGTTGGCACAACCTGTTGAAGATGTTCGTGAAGATGTGGCTGTTGACATTTGGAGAACTCACTTGGTGGAATGTGCACAAGAAGCTTCCTCTTCTGGTCTGAGTATGGCAGAGAAAAGACTCATTCCAAAAGTATGAGGAAAGTGTGGACTCTCACATTGCAGATACTTCATCTACAAGGACATTCTGGGACTACCTGTCACCAGTCCTATTTTTGAAGAAGATCATGTCCACTGGGCCAAAGAGCTGCCCCCACCTGTTCTTACTCTTGCTGAATCACCTCCACCATCTCCACTTTCAGAGCACACTGATGGGGAAATAATAGTTGAAGACCCTGCTATGGATGTTGACTCTGTTCAACCAGTTCTTGAGGTTGAGGAAGTTGATGAGTCTGTTCCTAGACCAAGCACTTATGAGAAACACTCATCTCAGCCAATGGCTCTGACTGTCATTCATCCTATTGATAAACCTCAAACTTCCAAAGCTCTAGACACTGTTCCAAGTGAAGCACATGCTCAAGATAGTGCTGAAAGTTCAAGACCCTCTCTGCCTCAGAACCTTGAAGAGATTATTGGAAGAATTGTAGAGGAAAAAGTAAAGGTTGAGGTTAAGGAACAAGTGAGAGAGCAAGTTACAAAAGCCTTGGCTCCAACAAATGTCATGATGAACCAAATGATGAGCATTATGCTAAGTTTTCAACAGAGTCAGAATCTGTCAACTCATCTTCCTCCACCTCCACCAAACCAGAACCCTCCTCCACCACCTCCACCCTCTTCTTAGTCCTCTTCTATTCCTTTTATACTGACAATGATGGTCCAATCCTTTTACCTTTTTATCTGATGACATAAAAGGGGGAGAAATGATACAGAATTAAATTTATAAAAGTTTGTTTTTGAAAGTATATATTTGTTTGCATATGCATGATCTTATTTATTTATAATGCTCTGATACTATTTGATTTGATATCTTTTTGTTTGCTCTGATACTTACATACCTTAGTTTATATGCTCTGATATTATCTTTTGACTGATAAGTAGCTGAACTTATCTGATAAGATATAAATATGATATGTGCTGCTAAGTTTCTGTCTTATATTTTATTCCTGTTAAGTTTGAATACTTTGTCTTAGGGGAGCTTTGTAAGCTCTCTTAGACTTTGTTCACTCAAATTTAATTAGTTTTTGTCATCATCAAAAAGGGGGAGATTGTTGGAACCAAAGTGATTTGGATTAATAATCTGAGTTTTGATATTAACAAAAGGGATTAAATTTGCTTGGTAAAAGTTTTAGTTGAGATCTAACATGCTTTATCTAGTCTTGCAGGTATGTTAAAAATATATAAGTTATGGAAACCTTGAATAAGTTTCCTTATATCTGCTTGGACTTAGTTTGTGAATCCGCGTCCATTCATGTAGACGACCTGTTCAAAATGAATGGTATATTTATTTAATTTAGTTTGCGAGATAATAAAATATTTTCAGTAGACGGGAACATTGGTTTCAATGAGAAGACGAGCTTATATGCCACGTCAGTAGACGGAGATCAAAAATAACTCACTGAATTTTTGCAAGTCCAAAGACTTGTTATAGATGAGAGGATATGCCACGTCAGTAGACGAGCGAGAATAAAACTGCAAGTCCATATACTTGGTTTTACCCATGAGCGTGTAGACGCAGATTTTAAGTAGACGAGCTATTTTTCATATAAGTTCTCATATGCTCAGTCTAACTAAGTAAATGCATCCCCAACCACAAAGAAATATTTATTTCAAATGAGTGATATTTATTTTAAATGAATGTTGGTCCTTACTATTTGTTTTATCTGTTTTAATGGTTTGTTTCTTTATGAGAGAAACATAGTACCATCAAGGAAATGCAAAAAGCAACATAGTACAATAGGGAAATACAAAATGCTCTGTACCCTGTCATCTTTACTGCTGGAATAGCTGGAATTTTCACAAAGGAGGAAAGACAGTTTTTCAAGTTGCAATTGCTCGGAGCCGTGACCATCCATTTTGTGCAAAAGAGATAACCAAGAGTACATTTCACAGTGGCTACGATCAAGCTATCAGTCACAACGGATATTATGCATTTAATGCTATCTCTAAACGGGTATATTCAAAACAACCGTTGAAGATTTTCAAGTGAAGAAGAAGGTCACTATAAATAGAAGACCTCAACCACTGAAGAACAACTTTTGCTAGCCATACTTTTGCGAGCTGAACTTTTGCTAATCTACAACCTCTCATTCTTTCATTTTTTCAAGAGCAAAAGTCTGCATTCTTAAGTTTGAATATTATTGTAATATTAACCCGATCTTAAACTTTCACATCCTCACACATAGTGAGTTATAAGATCAAAAGCAAACAATCTCTTTGTTAGAGTTAGAGCCTGGAAAGGCTTGGTAAGAAATGAATACTTGTAGTCTCGAGAGGTGTTGAACACTTGTTGTAATCTATTTGGAAAAATAGTGGAGTAAAACCTTCAAGTCGAAGGGACTGGACGTATCTCTTGGTTGGAAGAGAGTGAACTAAGATAAAACACTTGCATGAATATTCTAATCCATTTAACTCCGGCTCGGATATCTCTTTTTGTCTCTATTGATGAACTCTGAGCCACACAGGAGAGTACTGATGAAGGTGTTGAATCAAGCACATGTCTCTCATGACATCACAGTTGACGAGATCGATAACATCGTGGGTAACATCGTTGCTGATAATTATGTCACCTTCACTTATGATGAAATTCCAGTTGAAGGAATAAGGCACAACAAGGCATTACACATTTCTGTGAAGTGTCGAGATCATGTCATGGCTAGGGTCCTCATTGATAATAGTTCTTCTTTGAATGTAATGCCAAAGTCAACACTGGCAAAGTTGCCTTTCTATGGAACTCATATGAATCCAAGTACAATGATTGTAAGGGCATTTGATGGTACACGGAGGGAAGTCATGGGGGAAATTGAATTGCCCATTCAGGTTGGTCCTTGAACCTTCGAGGTACTCTTCCAAGTAATGGACATTACACCAATGTACAATTGTCTCCTAGGACGACCACGGATCCATTCTTCCGGAGCTGTACCTTCCACATTGCACCAGAAAGTGAAGTTCATTGTTGATAGTAAGTTGATAATTGTTTATGGAGAGGAAGATATGTTAGTGAGTAAGCTATCACCAACCCCTTACATTGAAGCTGCCGAAGAAGCTCTCGAGACCACTTTCCAGTCACTTGAGGTTGCCAATGCTACTTATGTTGGGGATGGTGCTCCACTCTTGATTATTTCCCCGTCATTGCAAGGCTTTGCTTTGATTGTACAAACAATATAGCCGAATATGAAGCTTGTGTGCTCGGGATCCTGGCAGTGATAGAATCAAAGGCAAGGATACTGGAGGTATATGGGGACTCTGCATTAGTCATCCACCAGCTAAGAGGGGAATGGGAAACCCGAGATGCCAAGTTAATCCCGTACCATGATTACATCAAAGGTTTGATTGAGCAGTTTGATGAAGCCACATTTTATCATATTCCCCGAGAAGATAACCAATTAGCTGATGCGCTGTCTACCTTGTCCTCGATGTTCAAAGTAAGTGACGAGAGGAACCTACCACTCATCAAAGTGGAAAGTCGTGATCATCCTGCATATTGTCAAGTGATAGAGGAAGAGTCTGATAAAAAACCGTGGTACCATGACATCAAATGCTTCATCCAAAGAAGGGAATACCCTCCAGGCACTTCAGAAAATGACAAAAGAACTCTACGAAGACTTGCAATGGGTTTCTATTTAGATGGAGGTATTCTCTACAAAATAAATCATGACATGGTGTTGTTAAGATGCGTTGATGCAAAAGAAGCTAAACGGATAATTGAGGAGGTACATGAAGGATCTTTTGAAACACACGCGAGCGGTCATGCAATGGACAGGAAAATCTTGAGGGCTGGACAATACTGGTTGACAATGGAGGCTGACTGCTTTAATTATGCAAAGAAGTGCCATCAGTGTCAAATATATGCTGATAAGGTTCATGCGCCGCTAGCTCCCTTGAATGTCATGTCGGCACCCTGGCCGTTCTCAATGTGGGGAATGGATGTGATCGGGCCAATCGAGTCAAAGGCCTCAAATGGACATCGCTTCATTCTTCTTGCCATCGATTATTTCACAAAGTGGGTTGAGGCTGCATCATATGCCAATATGATCAGGAATGTCGTGATCAAATTTGTCAAAAGAAAGTTAATTTGTCGTTATGGGTTGCCGAGTGAGATTATCACTGATAATGCGAACAACTTGAACAATAAGATGATGAAGGATATATGTGAAAATTTCAAGATGAAGCATCATAATTCCTCTCCGTACCACCCAAAGATGAATGGAGTTGTCGAGGCCACTAATAAGAATATCAAGAAGATTGTTCAAAAGATGGCGGTGACGTATAAAGATTGGCATGAGATATTACCTTTTACTTTGCATGGCTATCGTACCTCTATTCACACCTCGACAGGGGAAACATCGTATTCTTTAGTGTATGGGATGGAGTCAGTGCTCCCGATTGAAGTAGAGATCCCCTCATTAAGGGTACTGAGAGAAACAGAACTGGAAGAAGCTGAGTGGGTTTAGGATCGACTCGACCAATTGAACCTCATTGAAGAGAAGAGATTAGCGGCATTGTGTCACGGTCAATTGTACCAGAGAAGGTTGATGAGAGCTTATGAGAAGAAGGTACACCCACGACAGTTTCGGGAGGGTGACCTGGTGCTTAAAAAGATTCTACCAATCCAAAATGATCATCGAGGGAAATGGACTCCGATCTATGAAGGACCTTACGTTGTGAAAAAGGAATTCTCTGGAGGGGCTTTAATTCTCACCAGGATGAACGTGGAAGATCTTCCACTCCCTGTAAACTCTGATGCAGTCAAAAAGTATTATGCTTGAACGCACTTCCCAAGAAGAAAAAAAATAAAAGAAAAATGAAAAATGAAAAAAGAAAAACTCACTAGGCTGAAAATCTGAAAATACAGTCTAGGCAAAAGTTAGAGTAACCCGCTAGGCTGAAAACCTGAAAAGGCGGTCTAGGCAAAAGTTGGGGTTCAAAAAATAAATAAATAAAAATAAATCACAACGGAAGTGTCGTCAAGCAGTGAACTGGGGCAGTCAGTAGGTTGGATGTATGAAGACTGGGGCAAACAACATCTCTGAAGCCAATTAATGAGCAGTCAAGATTGTATGAGGGATACTAACATTAGTCATTAAGAGAGACATCACCTGAAGAGATGCGGTTCTGCTCTGCAATGTTTTGCAATTCCATACTCCATTGTAATATATGATTTGTACACTTTTTTCAATCCAAATATAATGACATTGACTTCCTTTATTTTATTTCGCTACCTTGGTCCCTTTCTCTTAACTTTTGTCATTTGTGTGTGTGCATTCATCCTTATAATTATATACTGAAATGTGAAACAAGTAATGGTTTTTTAAGCAGTTAGAATTCCTTAGAAAACCTCAAAAGGTCATGGGGGCACGATGGTTCCTCAATGAAGGGCACTGAAGAAAGGAATGATTATCAAGAATGAACCATTGGGATGATTATCATCAAGGGTGTTTACCATCAGAAAACAAAAGTGCAAGACATCTCTCCCTGAAAAGATGGGCCTTGTTTTAGTTCATCCTCAAGATTGACGGTGATCGACGCTTTTAAGGGGTCAAGGATCCAATAATGAAAAAGAAACAACAAAGAAGAAATATTTTCTCATCAAAAGTATATCTTGCATCGTAAAAAAGTATAATAACGGTTTTCATCATCAGTGTTCATTGTGTGTCGAATTGAAAGATAGTTATTTGAGTTTTCATCAATCATGAAAACCATCTCATACATTGTCATTCCATCAATGAGTAAAACCAACACTCATGCATTGCATTTGTCTATCTGGCCTAATAAGCGAGCTTCTGACGGGCAATCCACCCCGTAAACTCTTTTATGTTTTCTGTTCGAGCTTTTGATGAGCAATCCACCCCGTAGGCTCTTTTATCTTGAAGTTCGAGCTTCTAATGGGCAATCCACCCCATAAGCTTTTTATCTTTCCGCCCGAGCTTCTGACGGGCAATCCACCCCGTAAGCTCACTTTTATCTTTCTGTTCGAGCTTCTGACGGGTAATCCACCCCGTGAGCTCATTTTATCTTTTTTGTTCGAGCTTCTGACGGGTAATCCACCCCGTGAGCTCACTTTTATCTTTCTGTTCGAGCTTCTGACGGGCAATCCACCCCGTAAGCTATTTTATCTTTCTGTTCGGTCTTCTAACGGGTGATAAGCCTCTGGCTCGACTAGTTTTATAACTAGTAAGACCATGGCTTTTGCACTAATTACTCGAGTTTAATCTCGTTTTCGCCCAAATTTGGATTTAATTGTCCTCAAGCAACATTTTGAGTTTCTTAAGTAGTTTAGGACATTTTAGTTAATTTTGAGTCAAATAAAGCATTTACTGCTATTTCATGTTTTCAGGTTAATAAGAAGAGAAAAAAGGGAAGGACTCTTGAAGCGGAAGTCATCATGGCCAGGCCGTGACACTGGTCACGACCGTGATGAGCTACCCATGAAGATCAGAGAGCATCACGACCCAGTCATGATGACCATCACGGGCGTGATAAGAAGACCCTGGAAGTCAGAAAGCATCACGTCCCGGCCGTGATACCCATCACGGGCGTGATGAGAGAACCCTGAAGAACAGAATTGATCACGGCCCAGCCGTGATGGAGGTCACGGCCGTGACAGATCAGCACCCAAAGTCAGAAAGCATCACGACCTGGCCGTGATGACAATCACGGTCGTGACAGACTGGAATTTGAATGCGCGTCCTTGGCAGAATTCATCACGGCCAGGTCGTGATGGCCATCACGCCCTTGACGCGAATCCTGATTATAAAAAGGACCAGGGTAGATGCAAATGGGGGTCCAATTTTCACTGTTTACAATATTTTTTCAAGGGTTTGTATTATGTTTTTGATGGAGAACTAATCACCAGGTATTAGTCTGCTGTAATCGGTTTCCGCCGACACTTAAGGTTCCATAATTCCCGATCAATTTGCTTTGCTTGTCTCTTTGAATACTATGCTGTATGCCTTGTTTGCTTAATTCAAGTTGTATAGGATATGTATTGATTTATTTCAATGATTCCATGTTCATATACCTTGATCGTGTTTGCTTAATTCGCGTGTGTTGATCGTGTTTGCTTAATTCACAAGCGCTTCATTCCGTTTGCTTAATTCGGAAATAGGAACATGTATCTCGTAGTGTCGATTGCGCTTGTTTAATTGCCACTATAATCGAAAAGGGATTAGAATCCGCTTAGGGCTTGGAATTTATGTGAATCAATGATTGTTGGGAAACCGAAAAAACAGCAGATTAATCGTTTCAACTTTTTGATAATCAATTAATTGCATTATTTTCTTAATCAATTTTTCTCTCACTGAATCTAAAACCCCCTCCCCCAAATTGATTCATAGGTTAATAACAATCCAAGAGTCTTTGAGATACGATACTCGAGTTGTCGTGCCCTAACTGCAGTTTTTAAACCACTCGTTCTTTTTGACCCGTGTGCGACAGCGTGTCAAAATTGGCACCGTTGCCGGGGACTCTTGTTGTTATTAACGGATTTGCTGATTAATTTCTGAATTAGTTCTGGCTACTAGATCTGGCTGTTCTGACTTGTTTGATTTCGATCCTGAAATTGAAAGAACTTTGCACACACTCCGTAGAGCAGTTCAGGCTAGCACTAGTTCACCAACCAATAGTGATTCTGATTCTGTACTTGCTTTTGATAACATGACTGATCAAAGAACATTAAGACAACTTGCTGCTCCTGATGTTAATTATAATGGTTTGTGTATTGAATATGCTGATGTCGTTGCTCCTTTTGAATTAAAATTTGGTTTAATACACTTGTTGCCAAGGTTTAGTGGTCTTGCATGTGAGGATCCGCATAAGCATCTGAAAGAATTCCAGGTTGTTTGCTCTACACCCTTGAGACCGGAAGGAATAACAGAAGACCATATCAAGCTGAGAGCCTTCCCATTCTCACTTCAAGGTGCTGCAAATGATTGGTTGTATTATCTGGAACCGAATTCTGTTACAACCTGGAATGATTTGAAGAAAGTCTTCCTAGAGAGATACTTCCCTGCCTCCAGAGCTGCATCAATCAGGAAGGAGATATGTGGTATTAGACAGGGCAATGAATCATTGGTCGAGTACTGGGAGAGATTCAAGAAGTTAGTGTCCAGTTGTCCTCAGCACCAGATTTCCGAGCAGCTGCTTATTCAGTACTTTTATGAGGGATTGCTACCGATGAACAGAAACATTTTAGATGCTGCTAGCGGGGGAGCACTTGTTGATAAGACTCCAGCCGCTGCCAAGTCACTGATTGAGAACATGTCACTCAACTCCCAGCAGTTCACAACCAGAAACAACTCTGTCGAGACAAGGGGTGTGAATGAGGTCCATGTTTCCTCTTCCCACAAAGCCCTTGAAACCAGACTTGATGAGCTCACTTATTTAGTGAAACAGTTGGCAGTGGATAAAGTTCAAACAGCAAGGTTGTGTGGTATCTGTACTTCTCCTGAACACCTGACTGATACATGCCCCATTCTGAAAGATGAGTCGGTCACTGATTTGCCTCAAGCATATGCAGCCAATCTCTACAATCAAGGCAACAATCAGAATAGGTACAACATTCCTCACCTTTCCACTAATAAGTACCACCCCAACTAGAGGAACCATCCGAACCTTCGGTATGGAAACTCATCCACACAACAACAACTGATGTTACCACCACAGAATTCTCCCCAAGTGACCACCTCTGCACCTTCCGGACGTTCACTAGAGGACCTTGTCAAGCAAATGGCTGCAAACAATCTCCAGTTTCAGCAGCGAACGGATTCTAGTATTCATGCCTTGCAGACACAGATTGGACAGCTTGCCACTTCGATGAATGTCATGCAGCAAGCTCAAGGATCGAACCAACTACCTGCACAACCAGTGGTGAATCCTAATGTCCCAAATCCTAATGTGAGTGAAATTACTTTGAGATCCGGGAAGATTGCAGAACCAGCCCCTGAAAAGAATAAGAAAGCTGTTGAGGTAACACTTGAACCTTTTGTTGTTGTTGAGGCTGAAAAGGAGTATGTGCCACCAATTCCCTTCCCGCAAAGAGTACTAAAAAGTAAAAAGGTTGATGAGGAAGACAAAGAGAGGGAGATTCTGGATGTATTCAGAAAAGTGGCAGTGAACATCCCGCTCCTTGATGCGATTAAGCAGGTTCCAAAATACGCAAAGTTTCTGAAGGATTTGTGCACACACAAGAGGAGGCTGAAGGGTAATGAGAGAGTCAATCTGGGGCGAAATGTTTCAACCCTCATTCAACCCAAGCCTGCACCTGAAAAGGTTACTGTTTCAGCCCTCACTCAGGCAATGCCACAGAAATTCAAGGATCCGGGAACTTTTGCTATTCCATGCACCATTGGGGATACTAAATTCGACAATTGCATGTTGGATTTAGGAGCTTCTATTAATGTCATGCCTACTTCTATTTTCAACAATCTTGATCTTGGTCCCTTGGAGCACACAAGTCTTACTATTCAGTTGGCAAACAAGACCAATGCTCGCCCCATTGGAGTAGTAGAGGATGTACTTGTTCAAGTCAATGACCTGATTTTCCCTGCTGATTTTTACATCCCAGACATGGCAGGGGAAACGAATTCAAGCAGATCACCAATCATTCTGGGCAGACCGTTCATGAAAACGACGAAGACAAATATTGATGTTGATGATGGAACCATGTCCATGGAATTTGGGGACATTGTAGCAAAATTCAACATTTTCGATGCTATGAAGAATCCCTTGGAAGAGAACTCTGTTTTTCAAATAGAGTTGCTCTCTGAAATTGTTGATGACACTTATGATGATTTGGTTGCAGCTGTTGATTTTCCATCTATTTCTGGTTTTGATGATGTTTATTCATGTGCTGATTGTACTAACACTGACCCTTGTGTCGTTTGTACTGAGATTGATGCTGCCTTGCAGGGTGACAGTGTAAGTGAAGCTGTTTGTTCAGCTAAAGTTCTTGACAGCACGACTGCCCCATACATACCATCCATTGAGCAGCCACCCTCCCTAGAGCTTAAGCCACTTCCTGAAAATCAAAATATGCTTATTTGGAGAGGAATGAAAAACTTCCGGTTATAATTTCCTCTAACCTTGATGTTGATCAGGAAACTAAGCTCTTGCAGGTTTTGAAGAAGCATAAGAAGGCGATTGGTTGGACCTTGGCCGACATACCAGGTATTAGCCCCTCCAAGTGTATGCATAGGATTCTGTTGGAGGATGGGGCTAAAACAGTTAGGCAGCCCCAAAGACGGCTCAACCCCTTGATTCTTGATGTTGTGAAGAAGGAGGTAACAAAACTCTTGCATGCGGGTATCATATATCCTATCTCTGACAATGAATGGGTGAGCCCGATTGCAAGTTGTGCCTAAGAAATCTGGACTCACAGTGGTAAAAAATGAGAACAATGAACTTGTCCCCACTAGAGTTCAGAATAGCTGGAGAGTTTGCATTGATTACAGGAGATTGAACCAGGCTACTAGAAAGGATCACTTTCCTTTGCCGTTCATCGATCAGATGCTTGAACGACTAGCTGGTAAATCACACTACTGTTTTCTTGATGGTTTTTCAGGTTACTTCCAGATCCACATTGCACCAGAGGATCAAGAGAAGACAACTCTCACGTTCCCTTTCGGCACTTTTGCTTATAGGAGGATGCCATTTGGTCTTTACAATGCTCCTGGCACATTCCAAAGATGCATGATTAGTATTTTCACTGAATATATTAAGAATTGCATGGAAGTGTTTATGGATGATTTCACTGTTTATGGTTCCTCATTTGATGCATGCTTGCATAGTTTGAATCTGGTTTTGGAAAGATGCATTGAAACTGACCTTGTTTTAAATTTTGAAAAATGTCATTTTATGGTTAAACATGGAATTGTTTTAGGGCATATTATTTCTGAAAAAGGGTATTTCAGTAGATCCTGCTAAGATTGAGGTGATTTAAACACTGCCTTACCCATCATGCGTTCGCGAGATTCACTCTTTTCTTGGTCATGCAGGTTTTTACAGGCGCTTCATAAAGGATTTCAGCAAGACAACTCTCCCTCTGTCAAACTTGTTGAAGAATGACGCCATTTTCAACTTTGATGACAACTGCAAAAAGGCGTTTGATTTCTTGAAGAAAGCATTGACCTCTACCCCCGTCATCCAACCCCCTGACTGGACCCTCCCTTTTGAGATTATGTGTGATGCCTCTAACTATGCTGTGGGGGCGGTCCTAGCACAAAGGGTGGGCAAGGCTGCCCATGTGATTTACTATGCTTCTAGGACTTTAGATGCTGCACAGGCTAATTACACTACTACTGAAAAAGAACTTCTAGCTATTGTTTTTGCTCTTGATAAATTCAGATCATATTTGCTAGGTTCCAAGGTTGTTGTTTTTACTGACCATGCAGCTTTAAAGTACTTGTTAAAGAAACAAGAAGCAAAACCGAGATTGATTCGGTGGATGCTGTTGCTCCAAGAGTTTAATGTGGAGATTAAAGATAAAAGTGGAGCTGAGAATTTGGTGGCTGATCACTTGAGCAGAATAGAGAGGGATGAGGATCCTTCCCCAATTTAGGATGACTTTCCTGATGAGCAGCTTTTACAGTTACATGGGGTAACTCCTTGGTTTGCTGATATTGTTAATTATCTTGTTGCTGGTGTTTTTCCGACAGGTGCAATTAGATCACAAGTTCACAAACTCAAGAGTGATTCCAAATACTATGTTTGGGATGATCCATATCTTTGGAAATTTGGCAGTGATCAGGTAATTAGGAGATGTGTCCCCGACTATGAGATTGAATCTATTCTGCATTTTCCTCATGCTTCTCAAGTAGGGGGACACTTTGGGCCACAAAGGACGAAAAATCCTAGATTCAGGTTTTTATTGGCCCACCATTTTTAAAGATGCTTATGAGGTTTACCGCACTTGTAAAGAGTGCCAGACAGCAGGTACAGCCATCACTCGTAAGAGTGAAATGCCTCAGTAACCTATGCTTTTCTGTGAGGTGTTTGATGTGTGGGGAATTGACTTTATGGGTCCTTTCCCTGCATCTTTTGGTTTTATCTACATTTTACTTGCTGTTGATTATGTTTCAAAGTGAGTGGAAGCTGTCCCCACTAGGACTAATGATTCTAGAGTTGTTGCAAATTTTGTCAGGTCCAATATTTTCTGCAGATTCGGAATACCTCGTGCTATCATAAGATCAAGGCACTCATTTCTGCAACCGCACCATGGAAGCTTTACTCCGAAAGTATGGAGTTGTGCACAGGGTATCCACTGCATATCATCCCCAAACTAATGGGCAGGCTGAGATCTCAAACAGAGAGATCAAAAAGATCTTAGAGAAAGTGGTGCAGCCAAATAGGAAGGACTGTAGCCGCCGTCTAGAAGACGCACTTTGGGCTCAAAGAACAGCTTTCAAGACACCAATAGGGATATAGACTTGTGTTCGGTAAGGCGTGTCATCTTCCTGTAGAGATTGAGCACCGTGCTTATTGGGCGGTCAGAAGCTGTAATTTGGAAATGCAAAAAGCAGGCATTGAAAGGAAACTCCAATTACAGCATCTTGAGGAGCTTAGGTTGGAAGCCTATGAAAGCTCCCGAATCTACAAAGAGAAAACTAAGCACTTCCATGATAAGATGATTTCTAGGAAGGAATTCTCTGTGGGCCAACAGGTTTTATTGTTTAACTCCCGCCTAAAAGTGATGGCTGGGAAACTTCGATCCAAGTGGATTGGGCCATTTGTTGTTACTAATGTTTTCCCTCATGGTGCAGTAGAAATAAAAAGTACAGGTAGCAACAAGGTTTTTAAGGTTAATGGGCAACGCTTGAAGCTATTCCATGAGAGCTGGATGCCTGAAGATGCAACTGTTGAAGAGCTCTCCTAGGGAGAGCCCACCTACACTACAACTTGATCAGGGAGCACCTTCTCCTTTCCCTCACTCTTATTTTATATTTATGTTCTTTCATTGATGACAATGTATGTCTTAAGTGTGGGGGAGGGAACCAATTGTTTTATTTTTGTTTTGTTTTCCTTGTTTGAGTTGCTTTGAGTCGTATGTGTGTTGAGTCTTGTGTCGGTGAGCTTGTTGGATTTCAATCAAATTTTACAGAGATGGATTGCATGATATGTGTTGACTGTTGATGATTTCCCCCTAGGTTTTGAAAATTGAAATTGATCCCCATGTGAAAAATTGAAAATTAAACTTTGAGATATTCTGTTGTGATTGCATGATTTATGATAAGTTTGGGGTGAAGGGATGCACACACCAGGGATTGAATCTCGGTCAAACAATTTGTGAAAAATGTCCAGGTGAGGATTTGAGCCTCCAACATGTTTTTAATTGTGTGAATCACTTTTAAGTTGCACTTTCCCGAATTTGCATGAATCTCTTCATGGTTTGCATGCTTATGTGGTTGCATCAAATGATTTAGGCAATTTTCTTTGAAATAACTACTTGGCCTAAAAGAACCATCCCGAATGCATGTTCCCTAGTTAGCCACATTGAGCCTGATAAGCCTACTGTTTCTTGATGACCTTATCTGGAAAAACCATGTTAACCCAATCTTAGGATTAGGAGAGCATGGAAGCTTAGCAAGACAAGGGTTGCAAGAAAGTAAGTTTGGGGTGGCTACAAGGTTTGATATGTCATTCTGGGTTGATAAAAGGAAAAATAAAGGTTGGAGCCAAAGGCAAAAAAAAAAAAGAAAAGAACAAAATGTCAAAAAAGGGTATTGGAAGAAAAAGGCTGTAGTCACCCAAAGCAAAAAGAAAAATGGAAAAAGGAATTTGAGTGAAAGTTCAATGTGTCAAAATGCTCATGCTCTCTTAGTTCCTAGGGACTTAAGTCTGGTACCTTTGAATATCCTACATTTAGCCAGGCCCCATTACAACCTTTAAAAGACCTTTTGATGTTGCATGCATGTTTGCGTGGGAACTTTGTTTGAGATGAAAATCAAATTCATGGGAAGTGCTCTTGAAATGTGAATTGAGTGAAAAAGTTGATAGCCTAGACAAATTGAGCGAATGAGTGAAATATTAAATGCCCTTGTGAGGAAGGAAATTGTTTGAAATTGGTGATCTCGCTTTTGTGTGTAACTTGGATCCCTTGCTTAGATTACTGATTACATGAATGATGGAATTCTCAATTGTTTAAAGTAGATGAATGTGGGTATTACATTGTTGCAAAGGGGGAAAACATTGAAGAAAAATTGTTTTGTTAAAATTGCATGAAATTTGTATGAAATTGGTTGAATCCTTTAAGCTTGCCAAGTTTGAGTCTTTTTAAGTTTTAGTTTGCTTGGGGACAAGCAAAGTTTAAGTTTGGGGTATTTTGATAAGCCTCTGGCTCGACTAGTTTTATAACTAGTAAGACCATGGCTTTTGCACTAATTACTCGAGTTTAATCTCGTTTTCGACCAAATTTGGATTTAATTGTCCTCAAGCAACATTTTGAGTTTCTTAAGTAGTTTAGGACATTTTAGTTAATTTTGAGTCAAATAAAGCATTTACTGCTATTTCATGTTTTCAGGTTAATAAGAAGAGCAAAAAGGGAAGGACTCTTGAAGCAGAAGCCATCACGGCCAGGCCGTGACACTCGTCACGGCCGTGATGAGCTACCCATAAAGATCAGAGAGCATCACGGCCCAGCCGTGATGACCATCACAGGCGTGATAAGAAGACCCTGGAAGTCAGAAAGCATCACGTCCCAGCCGTGATACCCATCACGGGCGTGATGAGAGAACCCTGAAGAACAGAATTGATCACGGCCCAGTCGTGATGGAGGTCACGGCCGTGACAAATCAGCACCCAAAGTTAGAAAGCATCACGGCCTGGCCGTGATGACAATCACGGCCGTGACAGACTGGAATATGAATGCGCGCCCTTGGCAGAATTCATCACGGCCAGGCCGTGATGGCCATCACGGTCGTGACGTGAATCCTGATTATAAAAAGGACCAGGGCAGACGCAAATGGGGGTCCAATTTTCACTGTTTACAATATTTTTTTCAAGGGTTTGTATTATGTTTTTGATGGAGAACTAATCACCAGGGTATAGTCTGCTGTAATCGATTTCCGCCAACACTTGAGGTTCCATAATTCCCGATCAATTTGCTTTGCTTGTCTCTTTCAATACTATGCTGTATGCCTTGTTTGCTTAATTCAAGTTGTATAGGATAAGTATTGATTTATTTCAATGATTCCATGTTCCTATACCTTGATCACGTTTGCTTAATTCGCGTGTGTTGATCGTGTTTGCTTAATTCACGAGCGCTTCATTCCGTTTGCTTAATTCGGAAATAGGAACATGTATCTCGTAGTGTCGGTTGCGCTTGTTTAATTGCCGCTACAATCGAAAAGGGATTTGAATCCGCTTAGGGCTTCGAATTTATGTGAATCAATGATAGTTAGGAAACCGAAAAAACAACAGATTAATCGTTTCAACTTTTTGATAATCAATTAATTGCATTGTTTTCTTAATCAATTTTTCTCTCGCTGAATCTAAAACCCCCTCCCCTAAATTGATTCATAGGTTAATAACAATCCAAGAGTCCTTGAGATACGATACTCGAGTTGTTGTGCCCTAACTGCAGTTTTTAAACCACTCGTTCTTTTTGACCCTTGTGCGACAGCGTGTCAACGGGCAATCCACCCCATAAGCTCTTTATCATTGTTTTTAAGCTTAGCAGGCAATCCACCCTGCAAGCTTTTCATGTGTAGACCACAGTGGGCAATCCAACCCACTGGTTCTTTATAGGAAATCGCTTTGTAGTCACGGGTCCTTTTGCTTGCCTACGTATCCCGGCCAAAATTGGAGTTCGTGTCTTTACTCGTTTCTTATAACGATAATAGGTTAACTACGGTTGCACCTACTACTACTGATGAATGTGTAAAATATGTTAGTTTGGAAGTGTAATTAGGAAAGAGTTTGTACATAATCTTACAAATCATAGAAAAAGTGATAAGAAAATGCACACATTCAGTACAATAGAGTTTTGATACTTAGATTTCAATTTATATTGAAAATATACTTAAAAGATGTTGAAAATGTGCAGGAATAGAAGCCCAGCGCTCAGCCCTGGAATTGGACGCTCAGCGCGGACAGAAATGGAAGGAAACTGCAACCTGCAGGGCATGGGCCAGCGCCCAGCGCTGGCATGTGAAAGGAACCAGCGCCCAGCGCTGGCATGATGAAGGGAACCAGCGCCCAGCGCCCAGAAGCATCCAGCAGCTGGCGCCCAGCTCTAGGCCCAGCGCCCAGCGCCTGCAATTCAGCAGCAAAAGACAGAGAGCAGCGTTTGGGCGCCCAAAAGCGCGCCAGGCGCCAGCGCGCATTGAGACAGCGATACCAGTATAAATTCGCGTTTCTGCGGTTGAATCGGGATCTCTCGGCTCATTTTTCACTTCTCCCACTCGAAGTTCATCACTTCTCTCTGCCTCCTTGAAGATCCAAGCTTGGGAACAAGATTTGGAGCTTCCATGGCTTCCTCCATTCACATCCACTCAAGTTTCTTCTTCTCTTCTCATTTTTCCCTTTTTACTATGAGCTGTTAGATATTTTAGGTTAGGTTAGGATGATTCTGATTTGATTCTTGATGTAATTGATTTTGATTCTGAATTCAATTCTGTTTCATTCAATTAGAGTGATTTGCTTCTATGCTTAATGCTTCTATTGATTGATCAACTCTAGATTGATGTTAGATTCAATTTCACAATTGGAAAATTGGTTATTGGATTGGAATTGAAGTAGATTACCATTGGAATGTTGATTCTAGGAATAGAACTATGTTTCAATGCATTCTTATGAATCACATGCTTAATGTTTGTGCAAATGCTTGAGTGACCTAAGGAATTAGGCTTCTTGATTTGTACAAAAGGATTATCACCTAAGGAATTAGGGATAAATCTAGGTTAATGATTTGAATGTCAATTGAGTGGAATGAATTGGAATTAGGACTGAATGAATTTACATTAAGTGAAGAATTAGAGGATTCCGACACCTAACCGCTTTTACATATATTGACTACATTCTTTACTTGCATTGCATTGCATTCATTCTTGTGACAACTTGTAATCAAAAATCCATAAAAAGTCTTTGGAACTATGAAACTCATTGGTTCAAATAGCTATTGCCTAGGCTAAGTTGATACTTGAAACACAATCCTCGTTGGGAACGATACTCTACTCTCACTTTATTACTTGTACGATTTGGTACACTTGCCAAATATTTCAACAAGTTTTTGGCGCCGTTGCCGGGGATTGTTGATTTCAATATCAACGAAGCAAAGGCATTGTTAATTTGAACATTTTTTTTCCTGTGTTATTTTCTGTTTCTGTTTAATAATTGATATATTGGATATTCTCATTCTTTTCATTACTTTGATTTTTTGTTTTGTGAGGAAAGTATCCACTAGCCTTCCTTGTTATAGTTCATGCAAGTGAAGGCAATGAAACCACTGCGACCTACATGTGATTTTTGTGGTGCATGCCATAAATTTGAAGAGTGTAAGGTGAAACTCAATGCAAATGAGGGGGTTTATTACATGGAGGACCTCATGTGGGAGCAAGATGCTCCACCTCATCAATCCAATGAGTCACTAGATAGAATGTCCAACTTTGAAAATGTTTTAATTCAATTCATTGAAGCTACTAATGCAAATTTTAAGAACACACAAGCTTCAATCAAGAATCTTGAGATTCAAGTTGAGACACTATCTAAGCAATTGGGTTGTTTTGTGCAGAAAAAGAAAGAGTTGGTAGTAGAGCAAGAGTCACATGTTTGGGAAATGGTTGAGCAACAAGAAGATGTGCTTGTAGAAATGAACAGTGAACATGACTTAAGAGAGGTGGTGGATGAAAAACAAAAAGAAAGTGTAGATTTAGGAGTAGATGAAAAACAGAAAAACAAAAACAGTGACATTGAAGAGAAACCAAGGGTGATACAAGAAGAGATTCATATGACTAAGACTCAACCCTTGGTGATCGAAGAGAAGAGTCCTCCACATAATGAGTTGTACATGCTTCAAAAATGGGGGAACACATATCCCAAATGCTTACTTGTTGGAGCATGGGAACATTCTTGTCCCTATGCCAAATATATGGGATTGTTACCGAAAAGAAGGAAGCGGAAGGATGAAATTTTATTTTTATCATATCATCCACCCTAATGGGGTGACAATACGTCAAGCTAGTGACGTTAAAGAAGCGCTACTTGGGAGGCAACCCAAGCATTTTCTTCTTGCATTTCTTTCAAATTTTTTTTTCCTTCCCTTAGCATTAAAAAAAAAAAAAAGTATTTCATTGAGTTTTTGAGTGGTTCCTTGATGTGTAAACCATTTAATGTGGTGGAATTGGTTTAAATTGTTGTGCAGGCACATCTAAGGAAAGTGGAGCAGAGGAAGTGGGAAAATGTGAAGGTAAACTGCTAGCGCTGGGCGCTCGGCTTGACGCCCAGCGTAGGAAAAGTCAGAGACTACCAGGATGAGTGGCGCTGGGCGCTCCACAGGAAGGACAAGCGCTACACATTTGTGCAGCTATTGGTCAGCTAGCGCTGGGCGCCAGACAGCTAGAGCTGGGCGCTAGGCAGCCAGAGCTGGGCGCCCAGGGGGAGGCTGAGCGCTGTTTCATTCAAAAAAAAAAAAATTAAATAAATAAAAAAATAAAAAATAAATTCACATGCTCATCCATTGTGCAGAAGAAAGGGGGTGCTCTAAACTATTTCTTAATTTTCTTTGCACTCTTTCATTTGTTAGTTAGTTATAGGAATAAATTGCCCAAACTTGCATATATTGCACAACTTGTGTTGAATGGATTTTTGTGTAGATTCTCTAGTAAGCATAGAACTTTTGCTTGACTGAAATTTCTAACATGATGCATTTTAGACTTGCTGAATATATGATTTCATTGAAACCGTTGATCCTTGTGAATTGTTTGTGACAATTTTTCATGCTATGATTGATGCAATGTTGGATGCATGGATTTTCTCTTGCACATAACCATTAACTGTGAGCTTTTGAGCCCAAATGCTCTGGCACATTATCCAGATGACTTGTTTCTTTCATGTGTGATTGTCCATCACTTGCATGTTCTCACCTGTTCTTGCCTTGAATGCTTGTCATTGTTGCAATGTTCTTGCATATGCATAAATGATTGAGGCACTAATTCTTTTGTTTAAGCTTAGTGCCATAATTGCCAACCTATCATTTACCATTGTTAAGCCCAATTGAGCCTTGACTTATTGTTCTTGGTATGATAGCTCATTACAAGCCTAAAAAGTGATAAAACCATTTTGTCCCACTACTTTAGCTTAGAGGAATGTTTGGACTTAAGTTTGGGGTTGTTCTCTTGCTTAGGGACAAGCAAGCAAATTAAGTTTGGGGTGGTAAGTAGGCCACTAAAGAGGCCTACTAGAAAAAAAAAATGAAAAATAAAAACTGAAAAAGAAAAAAAAAATAGAAAAAGCCAAAAAGAGGAAAAGGAAAGAGAAAGTATACAAAGAAAGAAAAAGGCAAAATAGAAAGAAAAGAAAATTAAAACAAGAAGCAACAAGAGAAAAAGAGAAAAAGAAATAGTTGGAAATGAATAAAAAGGAAATAGCACAAATTGTGTGCTTATGTGCTTGTAGCTAGACTAGGCAAGTGAAAATTCCAAAAGAGTCCAAATAGTCCTTGAAGCCAAAGTAGCATAGCATATATATCCTTATTCTCATCCACCCGTACCTAAGCCCCATTACATCCAAATAAAAGACCTCATGATATGTGTTGCATTGACATTTGTGATGTGTGTTCCTAGCATCTTGTCAAGATTAGGATTGAGGAGTGCATGATGATTGGAATTGAGAGCAAACATGACCAAGTGAGGATGTGTGAAACACTTAAACAGAGAAGTTGCAAGGGATAATTTTGTGCATTCAATGGAGCTAATTTTGTACTATGTTTGATTGTTCTAAAGCATGAAACTTGTGATCAATTGGAAATTTATGAATGATTGTGTGATGCTTGTCCAATTTGCAAAAGTGTCAAGGAATTGAAGTCTTGCATGAGTAATTTGCTTCACAAGAGAATTGAACATGAAAATCCATTTCTCAAACCCTTATTTGAATCTAATTGTTTGCTTGAGGACAAGCAAAATTTCTAAGTTTGGGGTTGTGATGAATGTGTAAAATATGTTAGTTTGGAAGTGTAATTAGGAAAGAGTTTGTACATAATCTTACAAATCATAGAAAAAGTGATAAGAAAATGCACACATTCAGTACAATAGAGTTTTGATACTTAGATTTCAATTTATATTGAAAATATACTTAAAAGATGTTGAAAATGTGCAGGAATAGAAGCCCAGCGCTCAGCCCTGGAATTGGACGCTCAGCGCGGACAGAAATGGAAGGAAACTGCATCCTGCAGGGCATGGGCCAGCGCCCAGCGCTGGCATGTGAAAGGAACCAGCGCCCAGCGCTGGCATGATGAAGGGAACCAGCGCCCGCGCCTGAAGCATCCAAAGCTGGCGCCAGCTCTAGGCCCAGCGCCTGCTCTGCAATTCAGCAAAAAAAAAGACAGAGCAGCGTTTGGCGCCAAACAAGAGCCTGGGCGCCCAGCGCCGCCATTTGACGAGCAAGACTACAGATAAATTCGCGTTTCTGCAGTTGAATCGGGATCTCTCGGCTCATTTTTCACTTCTCACACTCGAGTTCATCACTTCTCTCTGCCTCCTTGAAGATCCAAGCTTGGGAACAAGATTTGGAGCTTCCATGGCTTCCTCCATTCACATCCACTCAAGTTTCTTCTTCTCTTCTCATTTTTCCCTTTTTACTATGAGCTGTTAGATATTTTAGGTTAGGTTAGGATGATTCTGATTTGATTCTTGATGTAATTGATTTTGATTCTGAATTCAATTCTGTTTCATTCAATTAGAGTGATTTGCTTCTATGCTTAATGCTTCTATTGATTGATCAACTCTAGATTGATGTTAGATTCAATTTCACAATTGGAAAATTGGTTATTGGATTGGAATTGAAGTAGATTACCATTGGAATGTTGATTCTAGGAATAGAACTATGTTTCAATGCATTCTTATGAATCACATGCTTAATGTTTGTGCAAATGCTTGAGTGACCTAAGGAATTAGGCTTCTTGATTTGTACAAAAGGATTATCACCTAAGGAATTAGGGATAAATCTAGGTTAATGATTTGAATGTCAATTGAGTGGAATGAATTGGAATTAGGACTGAATGAATTTACATTAAGTGAAGAATTAGAGGATTCCGACACCTAACCGCTTTTACATATATTGACTACATTCTTTACTTGCATTGCATTGCATTCATTCTTGTGACAACTTGTAATCAAAAATCCATAAAAAGTCTTTGGAACTATGAAACTCATTGGTTCAAATAGCTATTGCCTAGGCTAAGTTGATACTTGAAACACAATCCTCGTTGGGAACGATACTCTACTCTCACTTTATTACTTGTACGATTTGGTACACTTGCCAAATATTTCAACAACTACCTAATAAGAAACAAGTAAAGAGGGGCAATTGTGAACGCCTAATTTTGTCAAGATGTTTTTTTAATTGATGTTTTGAAAAAATAATAAACAAAAAAATGATAAATAAAAATAAAAACTTTGTAAAAGGGAAAAAAGTATTTTGTTATTGGCTCATTATAGAATTAGATGTAGCCCAATTTTATTTTGTTGTTGCAAGCCCATTATCCAAATATTCCAAAAATTCCAAATCAAAAAATAATAAAAACAAAACAAAACCAAAGATGCTTTCTGTTTTATAAAATAAATATAATAATAAAAATAAATTTCTTTAAGGTAAGAATCAGCTTTGTTTTATTTCCCTATTTTTGTTTTCTTGTGTTTTTTTCCTTAATATGGTGGTGTACCACCTTTGTCCCTTGTACTAACCCAGCAGAGTAGTGCGAGCACCACACCAGCTGCACAAATCCTCAGTCCTTGCCTCTCAACAGAGCAATAACAAGTTTTGACATTATCTCACAGCGATCCCAATATATATACACTGATGCTACTGTAGTGAAGGAGGAGTGAACGAAAATACTGAAAGGAGGCCATTCACATAGACATCAAACAGTGGAGAGAGAGTGAAAGAAAAGAAAAAACACATTCAACATTCTCTTCTCTGACCCATCTTCAACAACTTCACCATACCATATTCATCTTCACCACTATTTTCACCCAACCATCATTCTCTTCTTCCTCATTTCACCACATATCAAAAATCAACATAAAATCTAAACAAATAACAAAAAAAAAGAGAGAACATAACAGACCTTCACCACACACAACCACCACCAGCCACACGAGCTCAGCCCCGGGTTGCCGTTCAACTCCGCTCGGACCGCCGGCTTCGTCCCTCACCTCTGTCTCAGCCCACCACCACCGCGATCTTCCTCGGAACCGCCACCACGGCCTCCCTCTAGCTGCTCCACCTCGAGTCGCACCACCTCCAGGGACTCGAACCACTGCCCTAGCCGTCGACCTCCCTGCACGAACTCCGGCGCCACTTCTGCTAGCACCGACTACCACACCAGATCCGACGGGCCGCTGCTCCGTTTAGCCACGACCTCCACCCGCCTCGCCTCTGTACAACCTCCGCATCCGCCCAGTCGACGCTCGCCTCACAGAGCCGTCGCGGATCAAGTCCCCCGGATGCCAACTGCCGCCAGTCCTCCCCCCGGCACCGTCGTGTCCCTTCAACCATCCACCAACCTTTGTTGATCCATTACAACTTGTGCCAAGGATAAAAATTAAAAGGGAAACCTAGATCTAAAAAATCCTTTCCAAAATATTTATAAAAAAAAATTCCTCTTTGTTTCTTAACAAAGACAAAAATAAAATCATTTTCAAAAGAAAATTGAAAATAAAAAAAATCATTTCTTTTTTTAGGAGAGAAGTTTGGTGGTTCTTAATGAAAAAATATTTTTTTCAAAATAAAAAAATCAAACCTTTTTATAAAAATCAAACCTTTTATAAAAAAAATAAAAATCTTTTTTTAAAAAAAATCAAACCTCTTATAAAAAAATAAAAACCGTCTTTTATAAAAAAATAAAAAAAATCTTTTTTTTCAAAAAAATCAAACCTTTTATAAAAAATAGTAAAAATATTTTTTTTCAAAAAAATAGAATCAACCAACAAATCAAGACTTTTTCAAAAAGAATTACGTGGTTTTGAGTTTCCCATCGCACCCGGGAATACGTAGGAGCAAGATTAATCATCTTGTCAAGCCAAAACTAAATTTTTCCTTTTTTGTGTCTCTTTTTATGTTAAAATAATTAATAAAAATAATTAAACTTGTCTATTTTTAGGCATGCTCTATGGACACGGTGCCATGTTCAGTCCCTTAGATTTGAGGTTGTCTTGTGGACTCATTTGCCATGTTCAACCTCATTTAGGTTCTATAAACAATAATTTTAAAAATGCAAAAAATCAATAAAATACAAAATATCAAAAATAAAAAATAATCAAACTTGTGATATTTAGGGATGCTCTATGGAAACGATGCCATGTTCAGTCCCTTAAATTTGAGGTTGCCTTGTTGACTTATGTGCCATGTTCAATCTCATTTAGTTTTTATAAACAATAAATTTAAAAATGTAAAAATTAATAAAAATTTAAAATATTAAATATTAAAAATAATTCTTTCTTTAAATATTTTTGGGTAAAATAATTATTTAAAATTATTAAAATTTTTTGCACAATTAACTTGAGGTATCGTTTTTTAAACGGGCGATGTGGGGTGCTAACACCTTCCCTACTCGCAACCGACTCCCGGACTCATCTCTCTCTCTTTTTTTTAGACCAGTTTACCTTGAAATAATTAGGTTTTCTAAGATTTTCCCAATAAAAAATTTTAGTGGCGACTCCTATGTTTTTATTTCTCTTTCCGCGGCTCCCGGACGGGACGGTCGCGACATTGTGGAAAATGAACATGCTATTATTGAGCTATAGTTATTGCTGTGATTAATTGTGATTGGCTGATGTCATGACACTGATCATTGCTTGTTAACAAAGACTAAGACATTACAAATTATTTAACTCAAAAAAGTTAAAACATTGATGTTTGGTTTTCTTTAATAAAGTGGAAAGAAAATTCAAATGATGAAAGTGTTGAGATAGGCAAAAGTCTAGGAGAAGAAAGAAGATGGAATATTGTAAAGAGTCTACGAAAAGCGTTTTGAGGGAACAAAGATTTTAAAAATGGAGACATCCTTTGAAAAACCAAAGATTTTACTTTCAAGTGTTACAAAAAGTGTTTTCTTTTTCAAAAGTGGAAAGTTTTAGACAAAAGTAATCTATTTGATAAATCTCTTTATTGAGAACTTTGAATTTTTGCTCAAAATTTTGAAAAGGTTCTTAGTGGTTTTCTAAGTTGTGGAAAATGAATTTTTAAAAGAAAAGTTTATTGAAGAATGTATTTCCAAGCATGAGGAATTACTCATGGTACAAAGTCTGGAAGACAAAGATCTTTTATTTTCAATTTGGTTTTCCACTAGACGAAAAAGGAAATCAAGTGGAAGAGGAAATCATGTGGAAATAGGTGATGTGAAAAGGACCTAGATTACCGAAATGACGGACTAGGATTATTGTTTTGAGTTTTAAGGAAAGAGAAGGACCTAGGTTTCCGAGCTATACAACACGGGCTAGATTTGGATTGCCGAGATATCGGGTTGAATTCGGAGTGTCGGTAAAGCCCTACTAGTGTTCCTGTTGAGAAGAACCTAGTTTTCCGAGACGTCGGGCTAGTGTTCGAATTAAGGAAAAGATTTTAAGAATCATTATTTTGGTTTAAAAATCTTGAGTTGGTATTTAGAATGTATCTAATGCCTGAATAAAAGTAGTCGAGAGCTTTAAGCCTTGACGAGGAAAGAAATGATGCGAAAAGAAAAGTGGAAATGAGAACCCTTGATTTACATGCATAGTCTAGCTATATGCCGTTGTGGCGAGACGTGACATTGTGTATCGAGCTACAATTTCACAAATGGTCAACTGACAAATTGGATAGTTACGAACCAGAGATAGATCCTTTAGTCTTTGGGTCTATTAGGGACATTCGGACTCGAAACCCACATAAGGCTCGGGCTTTTGCAACCTCGGACTGTGGAAATCGGTTACCCAGCACGTAATGTACTTAATCAGGAACTATTCAATATTATTTAAGTGAGACGCGATACCCTAGAAAAATTGGGGATTGGACCTAAATTGAGAGGCCAACCCAACGTGAAACAATTGTGTTATAGGCATTATCGCGGTCTATCCTGCTCGATGAAGGGAAGTTAGGATCTCCGAAGAATTATGAGTTACAGAGTAAACAATGAAGTAACATGAAAGGTTTTACAAAACTACGTTTGGTTGTTGGATTGAACTCTTTAATATAATTATGAAATTATGTTATGTATGTTCATGTTTATATGTTGTTGTTGTGTGTTGTGTATGTGGCTACCATAAAATGCTCATATATTGGTATCTCACATTTGCATTATTTCTATTTGGTTTTCTATTTTTGTGGTATACTATTTTCATGTACAGATGAGGCAGAGAAGTTCCCAGCTTCACTCGGGGATATTAGTCCCAATCCTTGAAGATGCTTGACGTTAGTTATAATGGTGAGAACCATGGGGGTCTTCCCCAGGAATATCTTTTAGAACGACCAGCTTAGGTTTCTGAGACGTTATTGATTAATGATAGTATGTATGTTCATGGCTCGGAGAGCCTTTATTTTGAATGGAATGTTTATGACTCGGAGAGCTTTTCTTTTGGATGGAAATCTAATATTTTCCTCTTGGTCATGTATAGTTTGTTGAAGTAAATATTTTCAGAATAACACCATCTTGATGTATTTTATATGACTGAAAATTATGGGATGAAAATATAAATATTTTCAGCAGGTTTTTTTATTTTTCGGATGTTAGAATTACAGAGGAGACTCTGTCAATTTTTTTTGTAAAAATTCTAGCTTTTTATTCAAGTACATTTCAAAAATAAATAGGCTTGCCAGGCTAGGATTGTAAGCATATGCGTCAGTCACGGCTTAGGTTTTGGGTCGTGATTTATTTTATAGATAAGACCAGAATCTATATAATGATAGATGAAAATATGGTGTTATTATTTAAAATTAGGTTTAAGTTTTATCTCAATCGCAGAGAAAAAAATTATACCCACTTAAATGACCTATAGAGGATTACACGAGATATTTTTCGAAAGCAACCATCAATTATTATTTTTATTTTAATATGTTATTACGAAATTGAGTTAGTCATGTAATTCCCAGGGGGAGGGGGGTGTTACATTAGTGGTATCAGAGTTGGTCGAGTCTTTCGGGAACCTTGGGAAATAGGTCTGTTATGTTTTTGTTGTGTGATCTCTGGTTGGTCACTGTTTGAATTGTTTCCTTGTCGAAACAATGTGTTGACACACAAATATGTGTGTTTTAATGGGTTCTAATTGAGTTGAGATTTTTGTAAGAACTCATGGTTAGTAAATGGTAATTGTATTTTGGTCCATATGTGACACATTCGGTTATCCATTTTGGATTGTGTCAGACATTTGAATAATATGCCTGTTAAGGTAGATTTTCTAGGAATGTTCATTGAGAATGTTCCAGGATTATCGTTTGCGAAAGGATTTTTCGGAAATGTCCCCTGGAAATGTTTAGCTTTGCTGCTAGCAAAGGATATTGATTTTCAATCGATCTAGTTACTAGGTTTGGTTCGATTTCTATCTCCTTAAGTAGGATGTCGCCTACAAAGTTAATCGAGTTAGATGACTCGATTCAACTGAAAGATCTGTGGTCTAAGCAGTTTGTTGGACTAAGTGTTTTCCGTAGGAAGTGTAACGCCCTTCGTTACAATAGTAACCCGAAATAGATTCCCATAAAAAAAATGTCTGAATAAAATTTTCATAAATATAATTGTCTGAAAATACCTTAATGATTATTAAAATAAAATAATGGTAATAAATCCTTATATAAATGAAAATTGAATTGCCTCAAAACCCGGGCGTCTACTAAAATAACCCAACGAAAAAAATAAAAAAAATAAACATGTCTAGCCACAAACGGCTCCTTATTCAAAATAGAATACTAACAAAGCTAGATAATAAATGAGTAAAATCGCTAAGTCTTCAATCCTCTTCGGCTTCAATGATTTCGTCCTTGTGCTCTGAAAACAACACTTTTATGAGATATAATCCCAGTGAATAAAAATATTTAATAAAAAGGTTCGCAAATAGTGTTGTTCTCGTCCGGCGCGGTAATCCGGAAAAACATTCATGGTACTCGCTAATTTTTATAATATTGAATATAATAAACCTCCAAAATAATAAATATATATATACATATATATAAAATTAATGTCAAGCATTTAAAGCACAAACTCATAAACTCAGCAACGGTCACATCACATTGCATTTAATCACATTCACCATGCAAACTCTACACAATGCAACTCCACGAACATGACTCGGTGATTCCCGTAATCACTTAACTTGACTCTTTGGTTCCCGTAACTGGTGTGAATCCCGGATCTACTAAGGTCTATGAGCTCATATCCATGCAATGGCGTCCCACTGCCTTCCCCATCCCAGATGGAGGTATCTAATATTCCATCCCATATGTGAATATTTTAATAATTTGATATCCCATCCTAGATGGTGATATCTCTCATCCTATTACCGGAATAGAATGTACACCGTCATCCCTTCCCGGAAGGTGATGACCAACTCATGCATAATGCAATATGTCATCCCAGATGACTCTCAAGGTTTTCCGACTTTATCTATCAGTAACAATGTTACAATGTCATGCCAAACCAACACTATAACGTCATATTATACATATTAAAGATTGTTAATCAACAATAATTTATACTGTAATTAAACAAATTTTAATTTAGAAACCATTGAACAAAAACATGCTTAAAATGACTTGTTACGGGAACGGGTTCACAAAACATGAACTTAAATTCCAATTTCTAATTTAAATTGGCCTTCAACAGTGGAATAAAGTTTCATGTAACAGGGAAAGAATTAATCACACTACAAATAATGAATTTGACTTTGACAATTGTTTTGCCATCAAACAATCAAAATAAAGAATGTACAACAATTCCACAAAATTAATATAAAGCTATTCATTTATAAATTCCAGGAAGATATATTTAATAATTCGATTCATCTAACAACATCTCAAAATAATTTAAGAGTCTCAAATCAAGAATCAAGAACCCTAAAATATTTTACTATTTCCAAAAGACAAGGCTACATGTAGAAGCATCAAATTATCTGTACCATGAAAGTGTGAGAAAATTTATTTTTACTCACCTTTTGCAAACCTCCAATGTGCTCTAAAAATTACGTATGATAAGGATTTGCGCTTCCCTAAAAATTCCTCTCCCATTTGGTAACGTTCTTGGATCTGTGTTGTTAGGATTGTACTGGCAGGATGAACAGGAACCGACGAAAAACGCTAACCCCCCCGCGCGGCGCTCCTATCACGTTCCTTTTCTTTCCTTTTTACTTTATGTTCAAATGTATATATATATATATATATGTATAGACTGCGCCTTAGGCTTTCTTAATTTTTTTTTCCTTTTTATTCTGCTTGGGCTTAACGCCCAAGTGTCTCTCCTTTTTTTTTTCAATGTACATATATATATATATATATATATATATATATATATATATATATATATATATATATATATATATATATAATTTTGCATTCTTTATAATAATTAATAAATTTTAATAAATACTTATACTATCAATTTTTTACACTAAATCTCTTATTCATATATATTTTATCTGTACTATACTTTTTAATAACTCGATACTTTTTTTTTTATCAATTTAATTATATTAATTATATGGGAATTGTAGGATGTTACAGGAAGCACCAATGTTGTGTGATGGTTCGAGACACCGCGTAGATTTTCCGACAACTTAACAAAAATGACGATTATTAACAAGTTTTCTCTGTCGTGTGTAGTTAATTTGATAAATCAATTTCGAGGAGTTTTTGTTTACTCAAATATCGACTTGAGGATGAGTTATCATCAGATTGAAGTAAGGACATATTAAAGAGTTTGCATCGTTGACTCGGCTTATGAAGAAAGATCAACTATTCGTATGTCTGATAGATTGATTAAGTTGTCCGTGATCATGCTCGATTCAGAGTGACCATACTAAGCATGTCTGGAAAGACCCTTGTGCTTGGTGAAACCAAGGCGAATTGATTGAAATCTTCAACCCCTTGGATGAATGTATCAGGATTAAGAAACTCTTCACTGTACTATCAAATCTTATGAATTTGTAAATTTACAATTTGTCTCTTAAATTCCTATGGTTGTATTAGACAATCACAACGGTGAAGTTTCTAAGTGTCAGACAGATTTTTCTGATTTGATTTGAAATTTATCAGGACTCATAAATTGGTTATGCTAGCCCATAAATATCAATTTATTCTAATTGATTTCCTTGTATGTGAGAATTTGTGCTCACACTTCTAAATAACCCTCGGTGTATTAGATATTCGAGTGGATTGATTTGACGGTATCTATTGGTCTGGATATTTTCACATTTCGTTGAAAGAATTTGTTATGACTATTTCTTGAGTTGTAACACAGATAACTTCATGGTAACATAAGTTTCTTGATGAAAATTAATTTAGTCACATTTATTTTTGGTAGATGTGATCTAGTCTGATTTTTTGGCCAGACTGTTTTTCTTTTTAAATTGTCGTTTTGTAAATTCCCTGTATTAAGAACGAATACTCTTGGGGTTAGGAACTGTTTATCTTTTGATTTCCTAATTCGCTGAAAGTTATTGTGAAAGAAAGAACTTTATTAGAGTCATGATTGTAAACATGTAATGACCCTGTATTTTTACATTCACGAACCTAGCAGAGACATTTTATTACATGTCGAATACTTTATCTTCTATTTGGTAAAATTTCCTTTTTCTATTTTCTTGTAAAAATAGAGTTTAGAAGAATTTCTTTCCTGAAGATTCATTCTCTTACTCCTTGAGAGCTTGTCTTATCATAGTTCAATAGAACTTATCACTTTTGATTAATTTTATCTTGTATTATTTTCAAAAACGTCATTGGCGTGTATCTCATGAGTCATGAGGATGGGTATCTGATTCATATCAGGATGTCAGGGTTAGTCGAGTACAGTGAAAAAGAGATAATTTGACGTTTAAGACCTCCCTTGTTAAGATGTTGTCGTCGCCATGAGTTTCGTTATGGGTTTACGGAAGACCTTTAAGAGTCTTGTTTAATTCCGAGTGATCATGGATCGACCAACTAAGTTAACAACCTTCTTACATGTTAAGATCAATTATGCAGTGGAGAAGCAAACAAGTATGTATCAGAGAACTGAATAAACTTCATGGTTCCCAAATGAAGATCTGAAGTTTATCAAGGTTTGTCAGTAAAATATGCTGTAAGTGTTGAGGACCAAGTTGAGACTAAGTTCAACTGATCACCCTCAACTCGAATGGGTAAGTAAGAAATGATCTAATCATTAGAAAGTTGGTTTGGGAGTAAGTGTAGTATTTGACTACGATCATCTCTTTAGCTGGATGGACAAGAGCCGACGAAAGCTTTGTTGAGGTATAGTTGTGACTAGTAGGATGTGAGTCCTTAAGATCAATACCAGTAGAGATTAAGATTGATTTTATGATTTTGGAGATTTACAGGAAAGTGTCTATAGTAGTTTTCCCTAAGTTGAACGCACTAGTGCAAAATATACTTTTAATATCGGGGTTTTAACATCGGTTTAGAGAAAACCGATGTGAAAAAGAAGGCAGTGGCATTTTTGAAATTAAATTGAAAACTTTTAACATCGGTTCTAAAATAAACCGATGTTATAGAGGTTTTAACATCGGTTTTTATAAACCCGATGTTGAAAATTGAACCAAAAATAAAAAATTTAAAAATGCATAAGTTAACACATTGGTTTTTTTTTATAATTGATGTGGAAATGTTTACGTTTTAACATCGGGTTTTTATAAACCGATGTGGAAAAACGAATAAAAAATTAAGGAAATGAATAATATAACTTTTAACATCGGTTTTATTTATAACCGATGTGGAAAACATTATAACATCGGTTTATTAAAAACCGATGTGGAAAAGGTAATAAAAATTGATAAAAAATAAATTAATATCTCAACATTTAACATCGGCTTTATTTATAACCGATGTGGAAAACCTTTTAACATCGGTTTTAATGTTAACCGATGTGTATTGTTCATCTGCCATTTTTAATTCCCTCATCCTCCTTTTCATTTTTCGCGCTGCTAAGAAACCTTTGACCCAAAAAACCCCTCTTGCATGCCCGTGCTCACTCTCCCTCCCAGAAAACCCCATTCCTCACCTCCATTGCCACGAAAACAAGACGTTGCCGCCGCCCTCCACTCAGTAAGCAAGGGAGGAAGACGCCGCCCTACGACCTCGCCCCATTACCACGATAACAGGTCACACACACACTCTCTCTCACTCTCTCTTTCTCTCTCTCAACCCTGAAATACATTTAACATAAATGGTTCTAACCACTTTCTTTTGTTTCCTTCCAAAGCTCAAAAATATATGGAAACCGTAATGCTCACACCCTCATAACCTCTGTTCCTTGCTCGCTCCGCCGCGCACGTCACCATCTACGGCTTGGGAGGACCACTGCGTCACCTCAACCACGAAGTTCGCTGTTCTCCGCTTGCTCCTCCATGTCGCTGCCGTGACCCTAGCTTGTATCCTCTACTTGAAGTGCAAGGTCTTCTCATACCCTCTCCCTAATACCCTTTCCATTTATTTTATGTGTTGAATAATTGTCACACTGCACAGAGTTTTTTTTTTTTTTGCTTGCATTTTCATTCATAAGCTGTGATGGACTATCTGCACATTTTTGTGTTTCTTTCTTAGTTTTCAAGGAAAATGGTAAATTTAACTTTAGTCAGGCACTAGGTGATGATGGTTTGGAATGTAGGTAGGGGGTGAGAAAGCCCCATTTTACAGTATTAACCAAAGCATTAAAGGAATTTAAGTGAACATTTTATTTGGACTAATGAATTTTGTGTTGTGGTTTAACTTATTTTCTTCACAAGCATACCTGATTGAAGGTAAATTGTTATTGAAGTGGATCATATTTTTTGTTTTTGGGTTAAACAAGTTTGTGCCATCTCTCTTATGTCTTTTATCAGGAAAAAAAATCAACATTGTGTGTGTCCTATTAGTTTCTGGTTTGGTCGCAGTGTTGTGTCTCCAGAATTACCTACACAATGCAGCTATGATCCCATTGATATTTATCCTGACATACTAACAAGTTTTTTTTTGTTTAAACTGGTATACATGGCTGATCATGAGGGTATCCCTCATTCATGTAGCGGGTCAGAGACCCCGTCTACGGGTAGAAAGGGTAGACTTGCCACACGAATGAGGAATTTGACTGCTAACCGTGGTTCAAATCAAAGGATAATAATAGACTTTGATAATAACCTCAATCCTATTGGGCCAATGGTAGAGTAGTTTAACAGTTTTGTGGCGACCCTTGCTAGAAGCAGGCCTAGTATACTTATTGATAATTGGAAAGATGTACCGGCGGACGTGAAGGATCAGATATGGGAGAGTATTCTGGTATCTATACTTTTACATCCTGTGTTTGTCTGTATCTACTTTATTTTAATCTTATTAATATCATACAGTAATTCGTTGATTCTTTTGGAATTAATGTAACTCACCTTTGACATACCGGATACGACGGATATGAAGAAGCGTTTGATAAAGTATGCTGGTGAGCGTTGGAGGGCTTTTAAGGTCGACCTGGGCAGATACTATGTATTCAATCCAACATGTCAAAAGAACCCACTTGAGGTGTACCCGTTTCTTTACCAGGTGACGTAGGATCGCTTTGTTCATAGCCGACATGATCCCATCTTTCAGTTTAACTTATTTGATTTATATCTAAATTTATGCAATTTCATTAATTTTATTTACTTATGTAATTTAATTGTCTTCTATTTATAACAGGAGAAGAGGAAAAAAGGGCAGGAAAACCAAAGCAAGAATGTCTATCCCCATGTACCGTCTCATGGGGGATATAAAAAACTTGGTCAGATAATGGTGGAAGAGGAAAAGAAAGCATTTCAGGAAGCAGTATCTCAGGCGGATCCTAACGCTGAAAATCATCCAGAAGTTGTTGATCCACCTCCACCCCCACGCCATCTTAAATGGAAGAGGGCCCGATAAATAAAAACGGGACAATATACATCTGAGGAGGCCCGCCAAGTAGCTGAGAAGATTGTAAGTATAGTTTGAATTGTAATTGTCATTTTAACATTGTTACCGAATTGTAATGTGACCTGATATTTTATATGTTATAGGATGCCTTGGACGAGCAGGTAACCCAAGGAACCTTTGTTCCTAGAGGACGCGATGATATCTTAGCTGCTGCCATCGGTATACCAGACCACCCGGGCCGTGTCATTGGTGTTGGATGGGGCGTCGGCATTCGCCAATACCATGGTTCATGTTCACACCAATGCCACAGGGATGTTGATGCAGATAGAGCATGGCTAAAACGGGAGATTGCAACTGAGCTTAGACAGGAGATGGCCGAGAAGTTTGCCCAGCAGTTGGCAATATTGACTTCTATGTCCCAGCAGATGATAGAAGGTGTCCAACCCTTTGTCCAACCCTCTGTCCATGTGAGCATTAAGGGCTCATGTGATCCTCCTCATCAGCCTGAAAATAATGATGATGGTGATGATGATGATGATGATGACGACCCTTGTAGGTGTGAGCTGTATGTTGATGATTGTCATGATCGTCGCTTAATGGCATTGGGGAGGGCACATAATAACTTCGGTAATACCATACACCATCGTTTATTACTGGATGATCAGCTAAGGGTCATTGTTGAGATTATTCGAGATGCTGATGCTCGAGTCCTTGTGCCCACTGAGGAGGTTCAAACAGTGGGTCAGACCCCCGATAACTTCATCCCCTGGCCAAGAAGACTGGTCAGCTTTCTTGTTGCATCTGAGGTATTCAGTTAGTTGTGTTTTTCTATATTCATAGTTGAAATTATTTATTATTGTTTAAAGATAATGCTTTATTTTTATTTGTTTTAGGATGTTGGAAATGATATTCTGCCTAAAAGGTCGGATCCAGGAAGACCAGAGACATCTGCTCCTGCCAAGGTATTCATTTGACCATTTAATTAATTAAGAATGAAATAACTTATCTGTGATTACTAATATATATATATATATCTTTGTTGTTTAGGGGATCGACAAAGGGGCACCTGGTAATGTTTTTAAACTTCGGGCTATACAGGTTGTGACCATGGAGAATGACGCAGCTTTGGTAAGGTTGGAACATGATGCCAGTCCAGGTTACGAACTGTATATCCCAAAGAAGGAACTTATGGAGATTGTACTCGATAAAGAAATGGCTAGTTCTGCACACCTATCGTTATGGTGCACGTAAGTACATTTTATTTATAAGTTAAGTAATTAAATTTTAAATACTATGATAATTAACACGTTTTTTCAATATACACTACAAAAAAAGGTCATTTAGCGACCGAAAATAGTGACTGAATTTGTTGGTTGCTGTTTGCGACCGAAATGGCGACCGATTGTAGGATCTCAATCAAACACTGATTAGAGTTGATACTGGGACCAAAATAGCGACCAAAATAGCCAAAAATTACTGACTTTTTAGCGACCGAAATGGCGACCGAGTTAAATGCAACGGTTAAATTTTATCTATCTTTGCGACCGATATTAAATCGGTCGCTAAACGGCACGCAAAAAAAATTAAAATAGAGCGTGTTAGCGACTGGATTTTAAATCGATCACTAAATTTATGAATTCAAATTAACCCATTTAGAGACCGATTTAGCGACCGAATAATTCGGTCACTAAAAATGAAATCCCTAAAACCAGTGCAGCCCCCTTTCTTCCTCACTCGCCCGAATCTCTCCTTCTCTTTCACCGTTTCTCTCCTTCTTCCTCACTCGCGAGCTCCGGCCACCACCTCCTCCAGCTCCTCTCCGGCCACTACCTCCTCCACACGGTAAGCATACGTCTCTCTCTCCCTCTCCTTCTCTCTCTCAGTCGCATCTCTCTCTCTCCCTCTCCTTCTCTCATTCTCTCTCTCACTTGCGTCTCTTTCCCTCTCCTTCTCTCCTTCTCTCTCTCACTCACATCTCTCTCTCCCTCTGTCTCTCTCTCTTTGCAGGTTGGATTTGGTTTGCAAGCTCTGTTTGCAGGATTTGCAGGTTTTCTGTTATGATGAGTCACTACACTGGTCACCAATTCTGTTTTGCATTTGTTATTAGATTCAGTTGCATATATGAACTTCTTGATTAGGCTTGTTTTATGTTATGCTCAGGGTGCTATATATATGTAGATATCTGATTAATGAATAATAGAGAAGAAAGATGATGAATGAAATTAGTATTTTTCAATAATAGCTTAGCTCTTGCATTTTCCTAAGCTTAGCTAGTAGATATTACTTCCCATTACATTAGCATGTACAACCACGAGTAGATATCTGATATGTAATGAAAATGTTTTGTTTATACTTTCATGAGTGGCAAGTGTGCAAGTAGGTTAATGATTTCCAAGTTTATACTTTTATCACAAGAGCCTTTGATGATGTTATTATTTTTTCGTACAGTTTTCTTTGTCGATTGACAACCGCTCTAGTCGTCACCCGTTTTCACTATTTGCTTGGAGTTGAGGTAACTCAAATACTCTATCTTTTTCTTTGTTGCTAGTGGTTTTTGAAGACTTTGAATTGATTTGTTGATTGTCAGTGAAGAGCTGAGCTCAATAGGATTCTGGTTGTGTGCTGGTAGATTAGAAATGATGCATGTGGTTGCAATTGAATATGTTGTTTGTTAGTGGAGAGCTGAGCTCAATAGGATGCTGGTTGTGTGCTGGTAGATTAAAATTGATGCACGTGGTTGTAAACTTTATATGTTGTTTGTTAGTGGAGAGCAGAGCTCAATAGGATGGATGTGTCAATTCTATGCCTTGATTGCCATTAGTGGAGAGCAGAGCTCAATAGGATGCGATCCTATCAAAAAGGCGGGATGCTTGTTGTGTGTTGCTAATTTAGAAGTTATGCATGTGTTTGACAATTATGTGTTACTTGTTAGTGGAGAGCGAAGCTCAATAGGATGTTTGCTACTATATTTTATCTAAGTTTGTATTGAAATGTGCTTCAATATATATTTGTTGAAGTATGCTGCAATCCTTATAAGTCAGTGGTTTTATTTTCTGCTAGAGTTAATTATTAAGCTACGAAAGCCTTAGTTTCCTATTTGAGATTCAATATTAATGAGCATGCATACCTTCTCGTAGCACGCATGCTCATTCAATATTTTGGATGTGCTTGAAGGATTCTTGAAGTTTGAGGTTTTTCTTTAATTCTGCCTTAAGGCCAAGGTCTTAGATAATGAAGGATTAAGTATAGGGTTAGATAAAATGAAGGGTGGGGCACAATTTTCCAGGCACATGACGTGCCGTCATCATTCAAACATTATTCACATTAGAAAGCAGCTCGATCTGTACACAATATTATGAAAGCAACTCTGGTTTTCTACTCATTTGTTTCACAAGGCAATGGAGCTTTCCAGAAATAGTTGTTGATGACCATCCTTACTAGGTTATCTAGGCATTTCCAGTAGGAAAAGTCCTCTCTATAACCATCCTTCAAAACGACGTAAAAGCATCTGCTTTCCTGAAAACTACTATGTTTGCTAATCTGTAAAGTTGCATGTGAAGTTGCATTTCTTTGTTCTATTTTAACATGCTAGTATGCTACATGGATCTTTCCCTCTTTTCTTATTATCACTTGATGAAGTTTAGACATATGACTTGTTTTCCTTATCGTTTTATCAGAAAATGGATCCGACTAAATGTTTTGAGACAGCCATCCATTTAGACCAGGTACAATATCTCATCAACTTAAGAATAACGATCGGATTCACGTAATGATGGTTAAGGCATAAACTAATCATTACTAAATTGTTCTTGTATATTTGCAGGATTTGATTTCAATCCCGCGATCATTCTACCGTCGTTGGGGAAACGGAATACCACGTGTTGTGACTATTGAAGACAAATGCGGAAATCTGTTCAATGGGAATATAATAATCCATGAGGATCGCCCATATTTTGCAACAGACACAAATGGTATCAGGGAGTTGTATTTGTTGTCCACTGGTGTATTGGCAAAGTTTAAATACCTTGGGGATTCTCGCTTCTACATGTTCATCCCTTTGGAAGATTGATGAGTTTTGATATTTTGATTAGTACTTATTGACTGGTGTGTTTTTATGTTTTGATCGTTAATTAGTACATTATTAAACTTTTTTTATAAACAGTTATTAAACTTGTGTTAATTAATGTATGTGTTTTCTTGATCATATTGACTTTGGATCGTTAGTACATCATATTTACGTTTTCTATTTATTCAAAAAAAATATTGGTGTATTTTGTTTATATCAGAAATTAAAAGTCAATGGGGTAATAGCAGGGTTTTGAAAACCGGACCGGACCGGCCGGTCCAACCGGGAACCGGGACCATGGCCGGTCCGGTCAGTAGGAAAAACCGGTCATGCATTGAACCGGTGCAAAAACCGGAAAACCGGTTCAAAACCGGTCATAACCGGTAGTGAACCGGCCTGAACCGGTTTTCTTAAAAAAAAAGAAAAAAAATAGTATAAAAGGATTTGGATCATCCTAGTCAAAACCCAATTCTTTTGTTTTCTAACATATGTGGGCTGGTTGTAGATTTTGGGTTGGTTTTCCCTATGAAGATGATTTTAACATATATCTTTATATTTATTTAGTTTAATTTCAAAATAATAAAAATTGTGCTTAATAATTTTAGTTGTTATGTTGTTTTTTTTGTTTAATATTGTTATAAATATTATATTAAAAATTAAAATAATATTATTTAATTATAATCGGTTCAACCATGGTTCAACCTCGATTGGACCATTGAACCTCGAACCGCTGCCTTCACCGGTTCGATGACCGGTCCGGTTTTGTAAACCTTGGGTAATAGTTGAAAAACAAAATTTGGCCAGTAGGATTAAGTTACAGGAAAATTTGTATAAAAAAATTTCAAAATTTGCGACCGAAATAGTGACCGAATATCAGTCACCAAATTCAGTTATCTGAGCACGCGACCAACTATACGGCAACCGAAATATATAATTTTGTGACCGAAATATCAGTCGCAAATTTGCGACCGAAATACAAATTCGATCGCTAAACATTTAGCAACCAGGGTTTCTGGTACCCCCTTAATTCGGTCGCTAATTCGGTCGCTACACAATATAGCAACCGAATTATCATGTTTAGCGACCGAAATCTTCGGTCCCTAAATAGGTTTTTTTTTGTAGTGATATTAGGTATCTGCATCGTATGTTAGTTGATCAGGGTAACCTCACCCTTTATGGGTTCATTCACCCCATGTTCATTCAGGGTGATGTTCTCCTAGCATCAGAAGACCCGGTCACCACCATACGTGATATACTTGCCCGAGATGATCATCAATTATACCTTACGCCTTATCTCAATAAGTAAGTACCAGTTATTTAATTATAACTATATATGACTTAATCACTAATTGTTCCGCAAATACAGCAAGCATTGGCAACTGTTGATCTTGTACCCTAGGATGAATGTCGTGGTCTTCTTCTGCTCAATGGGAAATAAGCCGGCGAATGAACTGAAGATGATTATGGAAACGTAAGCATTAAAATACTTTATAATTAGTAATGAAAATGTTTTAATTATCTGAAATCTATTAGATATACTTTAATTACTGTTTATTTTGTCATGATAGTTCTATTAATGCAAACCACATGCTGCGCGGTGAAAGACGTCGAGCTATTAGATGGATTATTCCTAACGTAAGATATTTATTAGTTCAAACGCTTCAAATGCAGTGGGTATAATTATTGATTTCTATTTAATTCCTCATATTCTAATTGGGTTTCATTTGTACGTAGTCCTATATACAACGTGGATCATGTGAATGTGGATACTATGTGATGAAGTGGATGGTCGAAATTATCTCCTCCAGGATCACTGAAAGATGGCAAGAGGTAAATGTTAATTGGTAACAATTAGAAGTAACAGTTATAAATTCGTTATATGTTTTATGTTAGTTTATTACTTAAAAGATATAATCTTTTGTCCAATTAAACTTGCAGATATTCAACAATCCGACTCCATTATCTGATGTCGACATCAATAACATAAGGAGGCGTTGGGCAACTTTCTTTCTTGAAGTGTACCAACCATAGTTTGTATGTAGTTAGTTTAAAAACTTATCATGTACTAGCTATAGTGTACTTTTGACTGATATATATTTTGATATGAAATCTATAATATATCATGTAGCTTTTTGGTTTTTAATTATCTTTGTTGTCTAAATGTAATTGAACATATGTATTGTTCGTAATAAATTCAGTATATATTAATTTAGTGTGTTTTTGTTGTACAAAAGTGACTGTGTTGAGAATATTTAGAATATGTTATACTGGTATTGATTTGGATTACTGAAACAGGGGAAAGGAATGATAGAAATGTAAAAAAAGTTTTTTAAAAAAAATGAGACTTTTCACATCGGTTATACAAAAACCGATGTGGAAAGTTCACTTTTCACATGGGTTATTAAAAAACCGATGTGGAAAGTGAACTTTCCACATCGGTTTTGGTTAAGACCGATGTGCAACGTGATATTTCCACATCGGTTTTATAATAACCCATGTGAAAAATGAACTTTCCACATCGGTTATTTAGAAAACCGCTGTTAAAAGTGTACTTATACATCAGTTTTAAAATCGATGTGAAAAGTAACAATAAACAACATCAGTCGTTTCAACATCAGTTTGAAAACCGATGTGAAAAGCCAAAAATAACCGATGTGGAATATCTTTTCTGCACTAATGATGGGGGTAGTAAAGATGAGTTCTTCAGTAAAAATAAGTTGTGAGAAAAGTTCAAGATTTATGATTTTGGATAATTCAAATTGAGGTAATTCCTTTTTGGTTGTAGTTGCATGAAGGAGTGTAATCATGTTCTTTAAGATTGAAATGTATGGTTTTGATATGATTTGGAGTGGTGGACTATGTTCAAAGGAAACTGAGACTATGATTGAATACCTTCAGTATGAAGTTGATGCATGTTGTAGTAAAGTAAGTTTTATCTTGATAATGACTATGAGAGTTAGATGTGTGGAAAGAAATTTTCTAGTGGACCAGTAATTGTGAATAGAAGTGATTAAGTTGATTTTGCTCTTCATGTGCGAGGAATGTATATCTTAGTTAAATCTTGGTGTTAAAAGTGAGAGTTAAGGATGTAGAGGAAATTTTTTCTAATGGATTAGTATTGAATGAAGAAGATATTAAGTTTTAATTATATCTTTCGTGTATGAGAGATTAAGGTAAAGTATCAATGGGGGAGAGTATGTATTGAGGATAAATAGAACGAAGACTAAGTATGAATTTCGTTATTAAGTTACCATGGTTATCTAAGGGAAAATGAATATGGGAAGTACAATGTGAGATCTTGGGATTAAGAAGTAATTACAAGATCCTGTCTAGTTACGAGTCATGAAATTTCGAGGACGATTTTGTTTTTAAGTAGGGTAGTAATGTAACACCCCGATTTTTACTGTTCTTCAATAACAGTAATTATACATATAAATATATGTTTATGTTTATAATTTATATTATTTTATTTGGAAAGATTAATTTTCTGGATGTCTAACTTTGTTTATTTTGAGGGGTTTAATTTGAGTAATTTTAATTACTCATTTAAAAATATTTTATTAAGTGTGTTAGCACTGTCTTATTTCAGAATATACACGCTTACTAGACAATAATTTACGTTATTGTTACTATTACTATCTGTATAGAAAATTGTTTTAAATAATATGATTGATAGAAAAGTATTTTCATATTTTTAATCTACTTAATTTTAGTTTTGAAAATAAATTTGGTTTGACATTAATCGGAGATTAATTTTTAGACCGTTGATTTTCTTAGTTGATCAATTCAACTATCAATCTTGACTCTAATATGAATTTTTTAATTTTTTTTTTATATTTGTCACTTAGATCCAAAAGCCAAAAACATGTTTATTTTTAGACTCAATATTTATCACTTATTTTGTACCTACTCACTAAGTAAATAAAAAGTTATTCTTTTTATCTCTTCTCTCTCCCTCACACTCGACGATAATTTACGTTATTGTCACTATTACTATCTGTATAGAAAATTGTTTTAAATAATATGATTGAGAGAAAAGTATTTTCATATTTTTATTCTACTTAATTTTAGATTTGAAAATAAATTTGGTTTAACATTAATCGAAGATTAATTTTTGGACCGTTGATTTTCTTAGTTGATCAGTTCAACTGTTAATCTTGACTCTAATATGAATTTTTTAAAATTTTTTTATATTTGTCAATCTTTATTTTGAGATCCCAAAGCCAAAAACATGTTTATTTTTAGACTCAATATTTATTTATCACTCATTTTGTACCTACTCACTAAGTAAATAAAAAGTTATTCTTTTTATCTCTTCTTTCTCCCTCACACTTGACGGTTTCCCCCCCCCCCCCCCCCCCCCCATTTCTTTTCTTTGTCTATTAACTTGTTCCTCCCTTCCCATCTCCTTCTTCCACTAAGCCAAACTCTCATTTCTCCTCCTCCTCCTCTCTAAACCACAGCACCGTCCGGTCGTCCCTAGGACCGTTGCTGTCGCGCCTGCTCAGTTTCTGTCCTATGCGCCATTGTTTCAACCACCGCGCCTCACCATCTCCGCCTCGGGTGAGTTTTTCCGGCCATGATTAAGTGAGTTTAATTGGTGTTTTATGAAATTGAGATCATGATTAAGTACTTCCCTAAACCAATTTTGTCAATCTCTTATTAATTTGTTTTTTCCCCCAATTTTCATTATGAACCTAAAAACCCCAAATCTATTTTGATTTAAATTAGTGTGGTTTTTGAGAAATTAAATGTGTTAGTGAGTTAAATATATATATATAGTGTTGATGTTGAGTAATTGATTTTGTGATTTGTCTAGCTGTTGTACATTCTTGGACTCCCTCTCTGGGATGCTGATTGTGACTGTGCTTGCTTGGGGAAGCAGGATTTGAATTTCTGGGAGCTGACAGGAGTTACCTGTGCGTGCTGGGAAGCGCCAGAGGAACCTGGAACGTCATGTCAGATGGGGGAAGATAATACTCTAGGTGTAGTGTGGGTTTTAATGGGGGTTATAGTATGGATGTTTAGGAAATTATATGGGGATCAGTAATATATATTGCTTGATTATAACTGTGTTGATTATCTGTGCGAATTATGTGGTTTGTGTAATTAGGATATTATCTGATGTTGTGTGAGGGATTCCTGTGAGTTCCTCATCTGATTGTATGAGTGTGAATTATTGTATGATGACTATCTGTTTTCCCTTAGTTGGTGCTTACCCCTAGATGATACATTGTTGGGATTGAATTGTTTGGGTTAGTGAGTTGTTCTGTTTCAAGGTTGTTGATCTTTGGTTTATTCTTGAATTGGAAATGAGCTTAAGGAAGAGAGAGCTAAGAAGTGTGAGGTTGAGCTTATTTTATTGATTGTGTACTCTGATATAAAACTTTCTAAAGGTTTGATCTTATGAGCATAGCATTTGGATATTCGTGCGGAATTAGGTTGTTTAAGGATACATTAAGGTGAAATCCTAGAACTAGGAAGTGTGTAAAAGGACATTATGTTTTGAATGGGTATATATGTGGTAAGAAAATTTGTTTACAAATTAAGTTGATGGAATTAGTAGTAGAGGTCCATATGGATAATGGAGGGTATGTGAAATGTGACGTTTTGGAATGAGTTTTAGTAATTTATGAAATTGGTGAATTAAAAGGGTGATATTATTCATGGTTGGATATATGCACATTGAGGTGTCATAAGTAAGAGGAAGGATTATTAAAACGGTGATGACGTCAGCACCGGTTCGGCCCGTGAGTCAAGTGTCCGGTTCTCATCGGTTCACCCGGTTCAAAGCTTCCGGTCGAACCGGTTGGTCCGGTTCGGTTTTAATAAAATTGATCTGAAAAGTTGTTGTGGGCCCCACAAATCCGCCACGTGTCAGCAAGTCATTACTCTACAGTAAAAAGGGGATCCCCTGATTAGTATATTTTAGATGTTATTGGCCTTGATTGCTTTTTTTTTTTTAAAGAAATAGGCCTTGATTGCTTTGATGTAAGTGTTGAAGTACCTTTGTACTCCTTTTAATAATACTAGAACTAAGACTCGTGCACGAGGTATTCTAGTGTTTAAATAAATATAGTTGTTATATTATATTATTATTTTTTGAATATATTTGTTTAATAAAATGAATAAGGACTTAAAGTATATATGATTTTCAGTTGAAGTAGAATTAATGAAATTATTACCGTGACATCAATTAAGTAAATATTATTTGTTAGAATGGAAAACCTCTTCGACGGTTACAATTTTACATGCAACATTAGTTTGGTGAAGTCCCGTAAGAGTGAAAGTGAATTAAGGAGTATATTGGATTGAGATTTTAAAAGATTGTTTTGGCCTAAAAAATTCTTGTGAAATTTAAAAGACTATGTAAGGATGTAATGACTTATAAGATTTTAAAAGATTTTTTTTTTAAAGATTGTGATAATCAAGATTCTCATGTGTGGATTTAAAGGATTTATACCATAAGACTTTATAAGATTTGAATGGATTATATCGATTTATAGGATATGAAAGGAACATGTAAAAGTAAATATTCAAAGTTATAAGAGTCATTGAGAAAAGTAACAATCCATTATTTATAGCATCCACCTGGAGGTGCAACAACTTATTGCTATCCTCCAGAGTCCAGGATTCATAGTTTTCTTTGTCATTTCCTTTAATATTTTCTTGTTGTGGATCTCTCGTTTGAATTACTACTACAACAAATTTATTAGTTATTTTATAAGAATACTTATCATACCAATCAACAAAATTACAATTTGGAATAAATGTACCATAAAAAAACACAATATGGAATCAACTATTGCTATTTTAATTTTTTTCTATTTTAAAAAAACTTATATATATATATATATATATATATATATATATATATATATATATATATATACTCTCCGTTTTTTTTCCCCTTGAATATACATACTCCTTTATTTGCTTCGTTAACTCCAACTTCCATTTGTAATCATCCGAATTATTACAGGGAGGACAATCTTCCGCCACTACAGAAGAAATAGCAACATTCAAAGAGTAGTAAAATTTCTGGGCTAAGCTTTTAGATCTTGTTATTCGAACAGAATGATTAGACTTGTCATAATTTTGAGTCATACAGTCACCTGTTCGCGCTTCTTCTTCCATGGAACAAGTTTGGATGTTGGAATGAAAATCTTTGACCAAGTCCTGTCACCCACCTTTGACCTTATGATTTGCATTTCTTTCGATTTCACCATTTCTTTGTAGGCGAGTTCAGGTGATGCACGGTGCACAAGTTTATACAGCTATTCGATTTTGTGGGTGTACAGATTTTAATCTAAACTATCTATATCAAATCATTTCAACATTTAAAAAAAAAATAAAAGAAAAAAAAACCCTAAACCCCTGAATCCCCAACACCCGATACTACAACAGTGAGCTCCATCTCCAACCTCACCATCACATGCCGTCATCACCTCCTCCGATGAAGGTATTCAGATGCAGTGAGGGGATGATGGTAGGTGAGGAAAGCGTCAGCGACGTCTTGGCCAGCAAGGTTCAACAATGGAAGCTCACCATCGGGGTGAAGTTTGGACCAGTTGGTGACATTGTAGATCTTGCCATTGTTGTTGAAGAAGAAGCTAACACCAAGAGAGATCTATGACTACTGTTTCAAAAGAGTGTTTGTTGTTTGTGACTGAATCAAAAACTCTCATTGGGATTGTTGTAGCCTAAGCGCCGCAACGGCGGAGGGTCACCGGAGGCGGTAACAGCTTGGGGTGGGCGGCGGCGGCGTGTGGTGGTGAGGTCACTTCTTATATCATCTCCCTCACTCTTCACGCCCCATCGGGCCATCCAATCCATTGACTCGACCCGGCGAACCCGGTTCACAAAACCTTCTTGAACAGTTAAACAGCACCGCCGCCACCGAAAACTCGCAATCCACCGAAGGGTTCTTCTTGGTTCTGAAAAAGGTCCAACCTTTTATGGCGAGTTCCCGACAAAACCCCTCCATGGAATCGATTCAGTCACCGATGACCCGTGAATGAAGCGATACAGAGAAGCAATCCCAGTTCCTGCCGTCACCCCCGTCTCCGGCGACGCCTCCGTGGCTGGCCACCTCCACCTCTGGCAATTATGTGAGAGTGGGGTGAAGTTGTAGGAGTGGGATTGGGGAGAGGTGATGAGGATGTTGATGTCAGTGGTGGAGGGGAGTTCTTGGAGAACTGGTGGCGGTGGCGCGCGGGCCGGCGGAGACGACGAAGGAGTGGAGGAGGGGTTCGACTTTGATGGAAAGGTTGCTGCCTAGGAGAGGAAATCAGGTGTAAAAAAATATATTTTGAGATCTCATGAGCCTTTGCAATCTAAAGGCTTAGATTACAAATAGAACTCGTGCACCGTGCACCACCTATCAAGGTTGTGCACGGTAGAACTCGCCTTGTGATAAACTCAGGATTGCCTATTCATTCATAACGAAGTATTCACAAGCACCGTGTTTAACGTGTTTCCGAGCAAGAACAGAAATTAGGGAAATTACCGTGTTGTATACCCGCTCAAGAGCAATGAGAGAAATAAGAGCAGGAGACCGCAATAAGAGAAAGAAAAGTCTGGAGAGATTGAATTAGAGAATAAAAAAGTAGGGTAGGTTTGGGTGGGATTTTGAAATGAGTTTGGTATCTATATATCTCACTAAAAAGTCCCACAAAATCTATTATGCAAAACAATCCACCAAAATCATCAAATTTTTGAATACCAGGGGACTTTTATTAACTTATAAAAAGTCTTGATTAAATACCATTGGATTTGGAATCTTTTAAAAAAATCATAATAATCCTGATTGAATACCAGAAGACTTATTTATAATATATAAAAGTCTTTATTGAATACCACAAGAATTTTTTGTCATAAAAAGTCCATTAAAATCCTTTGAAATCTCAATCCAATACACCTCCTTAAATAAAAAAGTATGATTTAGACTTAAACAATCAATAAATATATTTGTAAAAAAAACCAATAAATATAATATTTTAGAGTAACTCGCCTAGATTAAATTATGATAGACTTAGAGGCAACATATTTTTTTATTGAACAGAACATATTTTTTTTTATTAAGTCATATTTTTTTATAATTGATCATTATTTTAATTGAACATTTTATTCTATGATAATTGATCAAATAATTCCAAAAATTGATTAAATAAGTTATTTAAAATAATTTACTAATTGAAATGATCATTGGTAGTTTAGGCATATTTTTAATAAAATTTCACAGGTAATTTGTTATATAATCAATTATCTAACAATTGATCAAATAATTTAATTGAATATGAAATAAACGTAGCTACTATTTTTATTTGTTAATAAAATCATTATGATAATTACATCCACGTCCCTAATAAACATTTCATATTGATAAATGTTAAATGTTGATTACTCATTTGATTGACTTAGTTTATTAATATAAATAGGCCTTGCGTAGAGCTCTCGTACTTAGTTTTTCTGGGGTCCGCATACCCCGTGATGTAATTTCTAGTTATTTTTGTTTTGTGTTTGGGCTTTGGCCCCTCTGTTTACCAAAATAAAAACGTACCATTAATAATTTTGCACGAAATTATAAATTAATATAAGCAACAAAAAACCTAGAAATTTAATAACAAAATAAAAAGTTAATATCTAATAAAAAAACAGAAAGTTCATAACAATTGACTAAAGGCATTGATGATTGTGGTATGAGTAGAGTTGGAGTTGTTGATATTCTCAATAACAATTCTCAAAGGATATATTAATATGATTCAAAAGGCTACAGAGGTAGACATGTAGCTTATACATTCATAAACAAATTTGAGATTTATCAATTTTTTTGAATCAAACTAACCATGGACAATGAAACCACGAATATCACCGAACCTGAGTGACATCTGGTCTGCACGACAACTGAATTTTTTTAACATTTTAATTGGCTTTAGGGTCATTTTTGGAATTCAGTTAGAGCCAAGCAAAACTCATTGATACTGTAAAAGGTCTTTTCTTTTTTGTTTTTGGAACCAATCACGGCCCTTGATTAAAATACCAAGATATCAAGCGGTGAGGTATTTCATTGTAAACGTGGCCATGATGAAATGGATTCCAAGTTAAAAAAAAAAATTTAAAAAATTATTACTTAATTTATAAAAAAATATTAATTATTTAAACTATAAATTTATTAATTGAAACGTATATTCAATATGTAAGCGGTGTCTTTCGCAGGATCTGTATTCAACCTCAACCTCAACCTCAGGTAGGGGCTTGTCCTCCTTTTCATATCTCACCACCCTGAGTGGTAATGAAATTTTTTTGGAAGATATATCTATGTATGGCTACGAGAAGAGACGATGTTCAGGGTTCGGAAAGAGATTGGGGATAAGAAAGTGAAGGCTAAGAAACTGATGCCTGGAGAAGGAGGTCCACTTGTTGTTTTGTGTACCCGAAGTTTCCCTGGTGTTATCAAGCCATCCTTTTCTTTCTTGATTTCTTCTTCTTCATGCAAATACGACAACTTTTTTTTTTTCTTTAATTATTTTATAATACGAAGCATCCATTATAGTTATGGATCCAGGACCTGAATCAGTGGGGACAATATATTTTAAAATAATTAATAATTATTATTATCATTATCATATATATGAAGATAAATACATCAATATTAAAATCATAAATATACTATTCGTATCTTATCTCGATCATTAGAATGATATTATGAAATTTTAATTCATTTTCTTGGATCTGATTACAACTCTTCTAAATCAATTTCAATGTTGGAGACTTGATTTACAAGATGTACTGGCCGAGGTTATTAACCCGGCCACCGAGTCCAAGTACCCGGCCCAGTCCAAAAATTATAAAAGGGGCAGTACCCCTCATAAGAAGAGGAGACTTTTTCACTGAACACCGGTGACTCTCCCTTAAGCGTGTTAGAGGAACTAGCGTCGACCAAAGACTATCAAACAGTCCTTGCTCCCTGGTACTCGTCCGATACAAAATTAAGGGATCGAGATCACCGCCCCGCCCAGGGATGAACCTAGAACTACGTCTGGCTTTGATTCCCACTGGGATACGTAGGACCGGAATCACTGAATTCTGTCAAGCCCAAATCATAAAATAACCCCCTTGGTTTCACGTTCTATGGCGAGATTCTGACAAAACGGATCTTGGCAGGAACATTTGGCGCCGTCTGTGGGAATCGAAGCAAAACTTTCCCATACCACAAACCATGGTGAGACGTGAGTGTGTTCTCTCCATGTGAGACGTGGATGTGTTCCGAAGCTTTTCATTGCGGCTACCATGGTTGACATGAGGACAGGGGTCTCTCCTTTATTGATGACGAGGAAGAGGGCCTTAGTTTGCGGGCGAATGGATGAGCTATATGCCAATAAAAAAGGATCGAAAGGTGAGGATTGTCGGAGGAAACTGGTGTGTGGTGCAGTTTAAATACAAGAGATTGAGGGTGTTTTGTTTTGCCTGTGGCTGCCTTGGCCACACACAACGAAAATGTACAAATCTTTTTGTCCAGGATCATGACGATGTGGTAAGAGGGTGGAGTGTTGCTCTGCGAGCAGAATCACGGAGGTTTGGGGTGTTGCTCTGCGAGCAGAGTCACGGAGGTTGGCGGCGGGAGGAGGCCCTCGGTGGTTGAAGGATGAAAGGGAGGAGGCAAAACCCTAACGATTTTGGAGGGAGAAGTAACGGATTTAGTGGAACGAATATCTCCCAGAATCAAGGAGGATGAGGTTTCGATGGAGAAAATCAAGGGATCCCACCCAACCATTCTATTGAAAACAGTGGGGGCAGATCTTCTTCCAACCAATTAATTCAAAGGAGCGTTGGATTTGGAATTAGTGAGGAGAGGGGAATAACGGCTGGAGTGAATGCCGGGACATGACCGCAAATCAAGGGCTCTCTATCTCATTGGATAAGGCAAGAAACCAATCAGCATTAATGGGCATTCAAAAAAAAAAATTTGGAGAATCAACTGGAGGAAATCGTGGAGCTAATACTGGCCCTGTTTTCAATTCAAATCCCTACGTTCATGGAGGCCCAATGATTGCCGCATTAATTGTTCCTCAAAATCAGTTTTTAATGCAGATAAGGTATATTCTCCCAACCAATCAGCATTAATGGGCATTCAAAAAACAAAATTTGGAGAATCAACTGGAGGAAATCGTGGAGCTAATATCGCCCTCGTTTTCAATTCAAATCCCTACGTTCATGGAGGCCCAATGATTGCCGCATTAATTGTTCCTCAAAGTACGCACTATCAATCAGTTTTTAATGCAGATAAGGTATATTCTCCCAACCAATCAGCATTAATGGGCATTCAAAAAAAATTTTGAACAGGGGGTCTTATGATAATGATGAGGACGAATCAGGTGATAAAAAAAAAAAAAGGGAGAAGAGCTAAAGGGGCACGTGCTGCATGAAGTGAAGAGCGAAAATAACGAAACTCAAGTGAACCATGCATGCGCTGAAACTGAGTTACAAGAACAGGGAGATGGGCATACGGGTGCACCAATACTCAATTTTTCATGGCCGAAAATCTCAGGCAGTTGATATGTTCAAACAAACTCATTGTTGGAAAGCCATGAGAAAAATTTGGGAATCCAAGGAGAGAAGGACAAATCCCCAGAATCTTTATCACAACCTTGATGTAGAGAAGCCTTTTTTGATGTTCCATGATTTCCACTGGATATTTTTTATTTGAAAACTGAAGCGTGAACCGAGCAACGCCAAGAACCTATAAAACCCGAGTTTCTTCTTCGGGGTAGACGTGGAGAAGCCGAGGCTGAGTTCGTTGGGGCTGTAATAGCCAAGTCTCTGGGAAGCGTTGAAGATTGACCGGCGAGTTTTATGCCGAGTTTCCGAGTTTGGGTCTCCGTGGTCGAGATCCTGGGAGTGTTGAAGACTTCCCGATAAGTTTGGTGAAAGGCAGGAGTAATATGGTACTCTCCATCAGAACAATCTGACATGCTCTCCAAACTATTCTACACCTAATTTAACGATCTGGTTTAACGAGCATAATGTCATTATTTTGGTTTATTATTATCTTCAGCTAAACACTATATTATGGTTGAGTTTAGCACACAGGTTCAGGTGTTGGAATAATCTGCGTGTTCCTTGGTGAAAATCATCAGCCCATGATTTAAATGTGCCAAGGTTAAATGGCGACTCTCAAATAGATCGAAGATAATCCTATCATAAAAACAAAGAGCAGTGGCAATGTGTTAAAGGAGAATGGTATCAAGTTATTATATGCACATTCACAATGTGGAGAATTCCAAAGGGTGTATCAAGCATCTGAGGTCACTTTGAGGGAAGTTTCCCGTTCACTCCATCTCTTTAATTACATATTTTCACTTTGCTTCCATGCTAGGGAGCAGTTGTCATATACCATGTGTCATTTGATCTTGTTGATTAATTTTTTGAAGCATGCCGACATACTCAATGAGGCAGAGCGAAGCCGAGTTTAGGCTCAATCTGGTGTCTCGCAAAGATTGATTCTTCAAGGCCGAGTACGAGCCAGTTAAAGTTCAAAGGCCAAGTCTGAGCCTGATGGCCGAGTTCGAGCCAATCAAATTTCTAAGGCCAATTTCTAAGGCCAAGTTTGAGCCTAATGGTCGAGTTCGAGCCAATTACATTCTAAAGGCCAAGTTTGAGCCTGGTGGCCGAGTACGAGCCAACGGCCGAGTTCGAGCCGATTACATTCTAAAGGCCAAGTTTGAGCCTGGTGGCCGAGTACGAGCCAACGGCTGAGTTCAAGCCGATTACATTCTAAAGGCCAAGTTTGAGCCTGATGGCCGAGTTCGAGCCAATCAAATTTCTAAGGCCAAGTTTGAGCCTAATGGCCGAGTTCGAGCCAAATTTCTAAGGCCAAGTTTGAGCCTAATGACCGAGTTCGAGCCAAATTTCTAAAGGCCAAGTTTGAGCCTGATGACCGAGTTCGAGCCAATCAAATTTCTAAGGCCAATTTCTAAGGCCAAGTTTGAGCCTAATGGCCGAGTTCGAGCCAATTACATTCTAAAGGCCAAGTTTGAGCCTGGTGGCCGAGTACGAGCCAACGGCCGAGTTCGAGCCGATTACATTCTAAAGGCCAAGTTTGAGCCTGGTGGCCGAGTACGAGCCAACGGCCGAGTTCGAGCCGATTACATTCTGAAGGCCAAGTTTGAGCCTGGTGGCCGAGTACGAGCCAACGGCCGAGTTCGAGTCGATTACATTCTAAAGGCCAAGTTTGAGCCTGGTGGCCGAGTACGAGCCAACGGCCGAGTTCGAGCCGATTACATTCTAAAGGCCAAGTTTGAGCCTGGTGGCCGAGTACGAGCCAACGACCGAGTTCAAGCCGATTACATTCTAAAGGCCAAGTTTGAGCCTGATGGCCGAGTTCGAGCCAATCAAATTTCTAAGGCCAAGTTTGAGCCTAATGGCCGAGTTCGAGCCAATTACATTCTAAAGGCCAAGTTTGAGCCTAATGGCCGAGTTCGAGCCAATTACATTCTAAAGGCCGAGTACGAGCCAATGGCCGAGTTCGAGCCAATCAAATTTCTAAGGCCAAGTTTGAGCCTAATGGTCGAGTTCGAGCCAATTACATTCTAAAGGCCAAGTTTGAGCCTGGTGGCCGAGTACGAGCCAATGGCCGAGTTCGAGCCGATTACATTCTAAAGGCCAAGTTTGAGCCTGGTGGCCGAGTACGAGCCAACGGCCGAGTTCGAGCCAATCAAATTTCTAAGGCCAAGTTTGGGCCTAATGGCCGAGTTCGAGCCAAATTTCTAAAGGCCAAGTTTGAGCTTGATGGCCAAGTTCGAGCCAATCAAATTTCTAAGGCCAAGTTTGAGCCTGATGGCCGAGTTCGAGCCAATCAAATTTCTAAGGCCAAGTTTGAGCCTGATGGCCGAGTTCGAGCCAATCAAATTTCTAAGGCCAAGTTTGAGCCTAATGGCCGAGTTCGAGCAAAATCTCTAAAGGCCAAGTCTGAGCCTGATGGCCGAGTTCGAGCCAGTTCAATTTTTAAAGGCCAAGTTTGAGCCGCGAAATTATTGAAATCAAATCAAATACGTATATCAAGAAAGAACAAAGTTTGTGTGGCTGAAGAATAAGCTCTGTTTCAGACTTATCGCCTCCTTCGCTTATTCAAGCTCGGAGCTCGGGGGGCTTGTGTGTACTGGTCGAGAATGTAAGACCGAGGACTCGTCTATACACTGGGCCAACCGAGCTTACCCCCACGAATGGGCATCGGCCCAAACTCCTCCGAAGCCGAGGACATGTCAAGACACCCGACATCCGAGGATAACTACTCGGCCCTTTCCATGACAAAGCCACACACGAAGATACCTCGGCCCCAAGCTATCCATCTCTTTAAAGTTGACAAATTTGATTTTCTTATCTCGCATGGCTGCCTTCCTTGGAGTCGCCTTTGTAAGCATGGATGTTGGCCTCCCGATGTCTCTGTTGGACTCGGTGTGCTTAGAGCACTCTTATATATGGCTAGACCAAGCGGCATGCGAGCTTGGAAAGTTAAATGACTTGGGTTTATATCGAGATGTTGAGCAATATAGTGCTTCAAAAATCCCAGGAGCTCTAATTATACAACTTGGTTCTCCCATTTACTTTGCAAAATTCTATCTATGTCAAAGAAAGGATTATGAGGTATATTAGAAGTGAGCAAAGACATGAGTGGAGATGTTGTTGAGTACATCATAACTCGATTTGTCGGGAGTGACATCAATTGACACAACCGCTATTGGAGGATTATTGGGGATAAATAGAACATTGGAAAAGAATGGAATTAAGGTGTCATTGGTAAACCCAAGGTTGGAGGTTATGGAGAAGTCGATATTATCCGAGTTTGTTGACAAGATTGGGAAGGAGTCATTTTATCTAACATTGGATGATGCAATGTCGCAAGTCAATATTCACTTCGTACATTGAAGACAACTAGCACTAATTATGAATAGACAGGGGAAAAGACAAGTCTCAAAATTCCGCCACACTGTTGAACTAGACCCGAGAATTGACATAGCCCATTCAGGAGTTGGAGAAGTTCCAGCTTGGATCACAGACCGATCATTGCACTAAGTCATAGCTTGATGTATATAGTCGGGTCTCAGACTCTTTTTCCTACCTCGGTATTTTGTCCCAAAAAGGGTTTTGACCGGGGAGGTTTTAACGAGGCACACCGCGGACTCCATCCAATAAAAGAATTTATTGTGAATATTGCTTTATTTTCTTCTTATCTTGCCAAGTATTCACTCTAGCAATCTTATTTTGGTGGCCGAGTTCGAGCTACTCAAATTCTTAAGGCCAAGTTTGAGCCTGGTGGCCGAGTGCGAGCCATTAAATTTCTTAAGGCCAAGTCTGAGCCTAAAGGCCGAGTTCGAGCCATTGAAGTCATTAAAGGCCAAGTCTGAGCCTCAAGGCCAAGTACGAGCCACTAAATTATTGAAGGTCGAGTACGAGCCATTGAATTGTTTAAGGCCAAGTCTGAGCCTCAAGGCCAAGTACGAGCCGTTAAATTGTTTAAGGCCAAGTCTGAGCCTCAAGGCCGAGTACGAGCCATTAAATTGTTTAAGGCCAAGTCTGAACCTGAAGGCCGAGTTCGAGCCATTGAAATTATTAAAGGAACCGAGCACAATGCCGAAAGTAAAAATGAGGCCGAGTTCAAAGCCTTAAAATACGAAAAGGAAGGCAGTTCTTTGAAGTAATGTAATTGAAATAAGGAAGGAAGAAAGTCCACATGGCCAAAGTATCACGCTCGGCTTACTACTTGTCACCCTTTTCGCTTGTTTAAGCTCGTAGCTTGGGGGCTTGTGTCACTGGCCGAGGTTATTAACCCTACCATCGAGCCCAAGCACCTACTACCACCCGAAATTATAAAAGGGGCAGACTCTCATAAGAAGAGGATACTTTTTCATCGAACACCGCGACTCTCCTTAAGCGTGTTAGAGGAACTAGCGTCGACCAAAGACTATCAAACAGTCCTTGCTCCCAAGACTGGTCCGATACAAAATTAAGGATCGAGATCACCGCCCCGCCTGAGGATGAACCTAGAACTACGTCCCCTTTGATTCCCACCTGGGATACGTAGAGCCGAATCATCAATTCGCTGCCCCAAATCATAAAATAACCCCCTTGGTTTCACGTTCTATGGCGAGATTCTGACAAAACGGATCTTGACAGGAACACAAGATTTTAATAAAGATTGTTGCTCAATTGATTCTAATTTCCTCTTCAAATTTTTTTCCCATTATCTCCATAAAGAAACAAAGTTAGTACATTTAATTTGTCTATCCAATCAATTTTTTGAAATAATATAAAATCTTCAACTTTAAATATATCAAAACCCTAAATATTTGAAATTAACTATCATAAATGGGAGTTATTCAAAAAAAAAAACTAAAACTAATCATAAATGGGAACAGAGATTGTCAAAGGAAATTGAAGAAGAAGAGTAATATGAGAGAGGGGTACGATGAAATTAAATCAGGATGAGGAACAAAGACAAAGACAGGAAATTGAATTAGTGGTTACTGATAGTGATTGTCAACATTTGAAATCAACTATCATTGGTTGAAGAATAATAGTAATAAGATAAGAGAGAGAGAGGTCCCGTGAAATTGAATCAGGAAGAGAGAAGGGACAGAGGAAATTGAATCAAACAGAGAGAGAGAGAGGTACCGCACGTCCGCACCTGGTCGAGCAAGAGGAACGACAACGAGGGACAGAGGAGGACGAAGAGGAACGAGCGATGTTGTGCTGTGCTGTGAGCAGCGGCAGCGGAGTCGCAGTGCACCCACTGTGCTGTGAGAGACAGACCAGGTGCGCATTGTGGGCGGAGGAACAGGTGCGCCGTGCACGGACCGCCTGGATCGACGACGGACGGCTGGCGAAGGTCTTGCAGTCGTGTGAAGAAGAAGGGTGGTTCAAGGTGGAGCAGTTGTCGACCCTTTTGTCTTGCTGTCGTGTGAAGAGTGGTCATCTTGAATGAGGGAGACCAATAGTATGGGTGCAATTTTAGCAATGATGGAAACAAAAATAATTATACAAGGTGATCTATATAGTATATAGAATATATATATAAATCTCAATGAACCACCACTGTTACACCTACACGTGTCACCTCATAAATTTTCTCTCAAATACTATTTTTTCCTCCCACTGCTGCAAAGAAGGATTCGGTTCCTATTATAAATCAAAATACAGAGATACAAGGTTCTGGTTCCACAATGCACGAGAAGCATTGTTATTTAAAACTCTTTTGTCATCTGAAGAGTTAGCAATCAATGGAATAGTAAGTTCGTAACAATTTTTTTTTCCTTCAAAAAATTAACATCACGTGTAATGCACGTAAAAGTCATAATTTTTAGAGTTAAATATGTTTCTGGTACTTTAAAACTTTAAAACGAGCGAATTTTGGTTTTGGTCTTTGTTAAAATTTTATTTTGATTTTTATTCCTCTAAAATCTAAAATCATTATTTTTGATCCCTGTTGTCGTGTGTCATTCATTAACTACTTATGTGTCTGATAGAAGGTCACACGATCATTCTAATTGACACCCAATAACATCTATAGTGATATGTTAGCATGTGATTCCCTTAAAATCTTTCTTGAATCATAAAATGAATTTTATTTATCTGCCCTAAAATGAATGGTAGGAATTAAAACAGCGATATCAAATTTTATAGGGATGAAAATCAAAGAATTTTTTTATAGGGACCAAAAGCAAAATTTCTCATTAATTTTATAGAGACCAAAATTATAAATTTCATATTTTAGAGGGATGAAAACAAAAAAAAAATTTACAGGGAGCAAAACAAAAAATAAACTCATTTTCTAGGGACTAAAAATATATTTAACCCTAATTTCTACATGCGTGTGTATGTAAAAGCATGAATTACAATGATGGATTATGATGGATTTTCTATGTATTAACTTATTAAGAGTGAAGGTTCGATTTGGTCCCTGAAAAATTTCGGGGACCCACTTTTAGTCCCTGAAAAAAATAAATTAACTATATAATACTTCAGTTTTTCAAAGCGGGACACATTAGTCCCTACATTAGTTTCAACGTCAATTTACTTTCCTACATGTCCCATTAACCATCATACTTAACTCATGTAGTGGTCCTGCGTGGCCTATGACAAACCTTCGCCGTGAAAAGTTAATGAAAATTGAAAAAAGTGCATAATTTTCAAGTGTATCAATTTTAAAATTGTGCAAGTTTCTCACTTATTATTCGTTTTCCACATAGGAAATTCGTCATAAGCCACACAGGACCACTAACATGCCCAGTAGAATGAATGATATGACACATAGACAAGTAAGTAGACGTCGGAACTAAATCTAGGACTAACGTGTCCCGCTTTGAAAATTTGAGGGACTAAATGGTTAATTAATTTTTTTTCATGGATTAAAAGTGGATCCTCAAAATCTTTCAGGGACCAATTTGGGGCTTCACTCACTTATTAATATATTAATATACGTTTTGCATAAAAATCAATTGTCTGGGAGTTATAAGGTGGATGGATTGGTTTGGAAGAAGGACATAGGATTTTGAGTGATAAAGAGGTCATGAGTTCAATTTTCTCATTAATATAACTCACTAATTATTAATATTTGTCAATCAAAACAAAAAAATCAACATAATCCGTGCGATAGCACGGGTACAGTTCTAGTTATATAAAAAAAAACTGAGAGGGTGCATGTGTGGCCGCGCTGTCGCCACGTGCCAAAAAGAACGAGCGTTTACAAAATAATGTAGATAGGGAAGCGACAACTCGAGTATCGTCTCACAAGGACTCTTAGGTTGTTGTTATTAACAGAAACAATTAGATTTTGGGGGGTTGGTTGGATTGAAATAAAATAAAGAAAACAAGCAGAAAACAGAGCAATGAAAACAAAGCAGTTGAAAAAGATTAACAATAAACTAAAGCGATTAACCTACTGTTCTCGGTTTCCCACTATCATTGGTTCATGTAAATTCCAAGCCCTAACCAGATTCTAATCCCCTCCCGGTTGTAGCAACAAATAACAAACGAAATCGCTACTACGGATGTATGTTCCTATTCCCGAAATAACAAACGGGGTTAAGCTCTCATGAACTAACGAACATGAATGAACACACGCGAAATAACAAACGCGATTAAGTATAGGAACATAACATCACCGAAATGAATCAACACAACACTATACACTCCTGAAATAACAAACAGAAACATATAGCATCGCATTGAAAAGAGAAAAGCAAATAAAACAGGAAATACAGAACCTCAAGTGTAATTGAAACCAATCACAGTAGATTAATCTAGGAGACTAGTTCTCCATTACAGAAATAAACACAAAAGAAAAGAAAATAAAATAAAATAAAATAAACTACTAAACTACAACTACTGACTAACTAGCTAGCTCTGACTAACTAGCTCTCCCTCAGTTCTGCCTAAAACAGTCTTATATACGGGTTCTGGAATCAGCGGACTCGCGAGGCGAACAATGTCTCGCGAGGCGAATCTCTGCATCGTTTGGTATTATCGCGAGGCGAATCACGGCTCGCGTGGCGAGGAATGGAAAGGTCATGGCTTATGGTCTTCACTCTCGCGAGGCGAGGATTGGATTCGTGAGGCGACACAGAAAGGATGCAAATTTTCTGGCACAGTCACCTTCAGGTTCGCGAGGCGAATGCCTTCTCGCGAGGCGAAAACTCCAGATTTATTTCTTTTTATTAACCTGAAAACAACAAATAGCATAAGTGCTTTATTTAACTCTAAATCAACTAAATTAACCTAAAAATACTACAGACTCAAAATACTACTTAAAGACAATCAAGTCTAATATGGGCGAAATTGATATAAAATTAGCACAAAACCACAGTCATACTAGCTATAAAAATAGATGAGCCAGCGGCTGATCAAAATACCCCAAACTTAAACTTTGCTTGTCCCCAAGCAAACTACAACTCAAAAACTTAAAAAGACTCAAGACATGGCAAGCTTAAGGATTCAATCAACTTTGCACAAATTTCAAGCAATTCATCAAAATAATTTTTCCTTTAATGTCCCCCCCCCCCCCCCCCTTCAAGCAAAGCAATCCCCACATTCATTTACTTTGAACAATTGAGAATTTCATCATTCAAACAATCATTAATCTAAGCAGGGGATCCAAGTTACACACAAGAGGGAGATCACCAAATTCAAACAACTGCCTTCCTCACAAGGGCATTTAGTGTTCACTCAATCGCCGCTTGGTGTCAGGCTAACAACATTTCCCTCAATTTCACTTTTAAGAGCACTTCCCATAAATTTGATTTTTCATCTCAAAATGATTCCCACAGAAAACATGCATGCAACATCAAAAGGTCTTTTATGGGTTGTAATGGGGCCTGGCTAAGGGTAGGATATACAAAGGTACTAGGCTGAAGACCCTAGGAACTAAGAGAGCACGAACACTTCAAAACATTGAAATCCCACTCAAGTCCCCTTTCTCTTTCATCTTTTTGCCTTGGGTGACTACAGCCTCTTTATTCAAATAGCCTTTTTGAAATTTTTGTACCTTTTTTTTTCTGCTTTTTTTTCCTGCTTTTCTTGTTTTTTTTTTCTATTTTTTTTTTAAATCCCAAACAACACATATCACACCTTGTAGCCACCCCAAACTTAGTTTCTCGCAACCATTCTCTTGATAAAATTCCATGCTCTCCTAATCCTAAGATCGGGTTAACATGGTTTTTCAGATTTTAGGCTCATAATATCAGGTCATCAAGAAACAATAGGCTAATTAGGCTCAATGGGGCTAACTAGGGAACATGCATCAAGAATTGGTTATTTTAGGCTAAGTAGTTATTTACAAAGAAAATGCCTAAATCATTTGAAGCAAACACATAAACATGCAAACCATAAAGAGATTCGAGCAAATTCAGGAAAGTGCAACTTGAAAGTGAGTTCACACAGTTAGAAAACATGTTGGAGGCTCAAAACCTCACCTGGACATTCATGCAAATTGTTTGACCGAGATTCTATCCCTAGTGTGTGTTTCCCTTCACCCCAAACTTATCATAAATCATGCAATCATAACAAAATACCAAAGTTCAGTTTTCAATCATATGGGGATCAAATTTTCAAAAATTTCACATCCTAGGGGGAAAACAGTCAACACATAACATGCAATCAATCTATGCAAAAATTAATCAAATCCCATCAAACTTGCCAACACAAGACTCAACACAACTCCTGAGCTTCTCAAATTATTCAGGAGCTTTATTGAAAACAAAACAGAAATAACGCAAGGAAAAGAAAATTAAAAGAGCAAGGTTCGTAAAAACTCATTGAAGGCGGTTCCACCAGATCCCATTGCTTGTAACATAAGGCCCAAGTGATAGCCAAAGGGTGGGAGTTCATTCCATGCTTCCATAACTTGCAGCCTTGATATAGGAGTGAGTGCTTGACGATTCACGGTGACTCCTTCCAAAGGTGCGGCGGACTTCTCACTCCCTTTTGGGTCAAAGATGACCGCTTTCTCAACAAAATCCTCCCAATAAAATTGGGGTTCAACCCCTTGGACTGGCCATGGTGCAATATACAGTGGCTTGAACTCCATTACCGGTTGTTCCACAGTGGGAGGTGGTAAACAAGTAGTTGGGGTTACTGGTGCTGCTTCAACTTCTGCATGATCTTCATTCACTGCACTAACGAATTCATCACCTGCTAAACCTGCAGAAATCTCAGCACACACCACACAAAGGTTAGTGTTAGAAGAGTCAATGCATATATCACAATAAACTGAATCAGTAAAAGCCTGAATGTCTGGAAATTCAGCAATTAGTTCATCCATCCCATCACTCTCTACACATGCATATGAGTTAATTGAATCATCTACTTCCAAAGGTTCTTCATCCATTGTGCTAACAAATCCATCATCTGTTAAACCTGCAAAAATCTTAGTACACACCACACAAAGGTTAGTGTTAGTACAGTCAGTAGATAGGGGACAATAAAATGAATCAGCAAGGGTCTGACTGTCTGGAGATTCAACACACAGTTCATCAACAGAAGTATTATCAAAATCATCCTCAGAGGTATTGTCAGGAATAACTACTTGTGAATCTGTATGTTCTTCAAGGGGATGTGGAGTTAGCAATGCAGCCGAGTTGGCGACAATTTGATCAATTTGAATGGTCAACTTCTGAGATTCAGCTTCACTCCTCTGATGGGATTCAAGACTTTGTTCTGCCATCCGTTGATTTTCCTCTATCATTTGCTGAAGGTTTGCTTGGAATTCTGTCATTTGTTGTATCATTTCTTCCAGACTGAGTTGGGCTAGTGTAGGGTCAGACTGATATTGTAGCTCGCATGTTGTTTGATTCACCAAAGATGCTATCTCATCCAAGATGCCTTGTCCTCCACTATATTGGCTAGAATACTCATTCATTCCAAACATACCAAAATCATTACTAAACTCATAACCTCCAACAAAATTAGGATAATTTGTGCATGGTGGTGGTATACCAAAATCAGGATAATACATGCATGGTTGCTCATAATAAACATTAGGCACATAATTTTGCATATAATTATCCATGGGGCGTACTAAAATTCACAACCAGACAAAGCAGACAAAGCTGATTTAGCAATTTTTTTTTCCTGCTAATAACACAACAAGAGTCCCCGGCAACGGCGCCAATTTTTGGTCAGCATTGCCGCCACGCGCCAAAAAAAAACGAGCGTTTACAAAATAATGTAGATAGGGAAGCGACAACTCGAGTATCGTCTCACAAGGACTCTTAGGTTGTTGTTATTAATGTAAACGATTAGATTTTGGGGGTTGGTTGGATTGAAATAAAATAAAGAAAACAAGCGAAAAAACAGAGCAATGAAAACAAAGCGGTTGAAAAAGATTAACAATAAACTAAAGCGATTAACCCATCGTTTCTCGGTTTCCCACTATCATTGGTTCATGTAAATTCCAAGCCATAACCAGATTCTAATCCCCTCCCGGTTGTAGCAACAAATAACAAACGAAATCGCTACTACGGATGTATGTTCCTATTCCCGAAATAACAAACGGGGTTAAGCTCTCATGAACTAACGAACATGAATGAACACACGCGAAATAACAAACGCGATTAAGTATAGGAACATAACATCACCGAAATGAATCAACACAACACTATACACTCCTGAAATAACAAACAGAAACATATAGCATCGTATTGAAAAGAGAAAAGCAAATAAAACAGGAAATACAGAACCTCAAGTGTAATTGAAACCAATCACAAGATTAATCTAGGAGACTAGTTCTCCATTACAGAAATAAACACAAAAGAAAAGAAAATAAAATAAAATAAACTACTAAACTACAACTACTGACTAACTAGCTAGCTCTGACTAACTAGCTCTCCCTCAGTTCTGCCTAAAACAGTCTTATATACGGGTTCTGGAATCAGCGGACTCGCGAGGCGAACAATGTCTCGCGAGGCGAATCTCTGCATCGTTTGGTATTCTCGCGAGGCGACCACGGCTCGCGTGGCGCAGGAATGGAAAGGTCATGGCTTGGTCTTCACTCTCGCGAGGCGAGGATTGGATTCGCGGGCGACACAGAAAGGATGCAAATTTTCTGGCACAGTCACCTTCAGGTTCGCGAGGCGAATGCCTTCTCGCGGGGCGAAAACTCCAGATTTATTTCTTTTTATTAACCTGAAAACAACAAATAGCATAAGTGCTTTATTTAACTCTAAATCAACTAAATTAACCTAAAAATACTTTACAGACTCAAAATACTACTTAAAGACAATCAAGTCTAATTTGGGCAAAATTGATATAAAATTAGCACAAAACCATGGTCATACTAGCTTTAAAACTAGATGAGCCAGCGGCTGATCAATGTGCGCACCCTTAGTGTAACGTGCGTCCGTCCCTGTCCACCACTATTAGCAGTGATTAATTTTTATCGAAGAATCTATTGACACACAAGGTTTCTCCTCTCAATCAGGTTTTTTTTCCATACGACAACTTTTATTGTTCATATTTGGTATGTGTTTTCTTTTACCTAGTTCCGAACAAAATTTAATTTTAGTTTGCTTAATATTTTTTATATAGCTTATATTTAATAATAATAATAACGTGATTGTAAATATCAATCAAAATTTAAAATGTGACATTACATAATTTAATAATAATATACAACCTTTTTTTCTTTAAAAATAAAAAAAAATAAACTCTTGATTTAAAGCCATCAATTTTTTGTGTTTTCCGTTATGTATTCTTTTTTTTACAAGCGTTATGTTTTTTTTTTTTTTTGGCTGTGGGGTACCGGTCTCGGACCGAGTATCTGTAGGCTGAAAGACAAATTTCAAACCAACCGGCTACTCAAGAAACTGGCCAAGCGTTATGTATTATTTTAGTCTTTGTTTAAAGTATTTTATAGGTATTAATGCAAGATTGATTTCAAAGTTAGAATGGTGGCGATTAATTAGGTAGAAAAATTCACAAAATAACTTTAAAATTTAAATTCCTGAACTCTAAAGCTATATATGATTTTTCTTTTAAAAAAAATAGAAGATAGTAACTCTTATTAAAAAAGAACGAAAAGATAAAACATATAAAATAAAATAAAATATTTAATTGTTTGGATTTTTTTTTGTTTCCCAGGATATCCTTGCATTCCCATGACCAAGATTCGAACTCGAGACCTCTGATTAAATTAGAAGAGATCTGTGCCATCTCATCCAAGCACTGTCAGGTTTATTGTTTGGATATTTGATTAGGTTAATGAGAGAGAAAAATAAAATGATAGAATTTTTCTTCCTTGAAGTCTTGAACCCCTAAATTGAGATAACAAAATTGAAGGCTTTGAGTAACAAAGAATGACACATTAGCTCTTCACCATAATTTTTTTGGTTTCCCAGGGTATCTTGCATTCTCATGGCCAAGATTCGAACTCGAGACCTCTGATTAAATTAGAAGAGATCTGTGTTATCTCATCCAAGCACTATCGTGGTTTATTGTTTGGATATTTGATTAGGTTAATGAGAGAGAAAAATAAAATGATAGAATTTTTCTTCCTTGAAGTCTTGAACCCCTAAATTGAGATAAAAAAATTGAAGGCTTTGAGTAACAAAGAATGACACATTAGCTCTTCACCATAATTTTTTTTGGTTTCCCAGGGTATCCTTGCATTCCCATGACCAAGATTCGAACTCGAGACCTCTGATTAAATTAGAAGAGATCTGTGCCATCTTATCCAAGCACTGTTGGGTTTATTGTTTGGACATTTGATTAGGTTAATGAGAGAGAAAAATAAAATGATAGAATTTTTCTTGAAGTCTTGAACCCCTAAATTGAGATAACAAAATTGAAGGCTTTGAGTAACAAAGAATGAACATTAGCTCTTCACCATAATTCTACTTATTCCTTTAGAAGAATTCTAATATATATTTTTATTAGGATTTAATTTTAATATATTATTATTAAAAAAATTATATTACCAATCAATCATACATTACTAAATCATAAAAATATAATAATAAGGTCCAAAGGTGATATTCATAAAAGCTTTTCGCTTTTTTTCAAACATTTTGTTCTCATTTCTCTTGTGGTTTTAAAACAGTGTGTGGTTTTTCTGAACAATTGCTCGAAGACACCCTTATCGCACTCGGTCCACGCATAAGAGCCATGGCGGATGAACTAGAAGAAGTCCAAGAGATCGGGGATGAAGTCACCAAATCTAGGATCAGATGACTAAGATGATGGAGATCCTACAAGCAATGCAGAAGGAAAAGAACACAGAGGAGAACCCTCCAGCCTCGAATGAAGGACATCCGGTCACACCTCTCATTCCCCCTGGTTTTGCTCAGATTCCTATTCAAGTCTTCAACCAACCAGGGGCCATGATGCCTCTCCCTATTCATCCAAGCAACCAAACTCATTTTTCATTTGACCCGAACAATCCCCCATACGGTTTGCCTCGTGGGTTTGTGCCACCAACGGCCCCCAGCCCACAAGATGGCATATAAAACTCCGAGCATATCACTCAAACACAAACCACCACTGATGTCGTCGAAATGCCACAAACACAAACTGTCAACCCTACAGATGGTAACACCCCCGACAATGACACTTTCTCGCCAATCCAAAAATCCTCAATACACCCTACATTACGGATCCTGGGGACTCAAATGATGCCGAACTTGGATCCTCCTACATGCCATACTCCTTCTCTCAGAATATGTACGGTGAAACTCCAGTGAATCAATCAGGAGAGAATTCCCAATCTAAAGAAAAGTTGGAAGTGCTAGAAGAAAGACTACGGGCCATTGAAGGAGTAAATAGTTATGGTCTGTGGGAAGCTTCAGAACTTTGTCTGGTGCCAAATGTTGTAATTCTACCAAAGTTTAAGGTACCCGATTTCGACAAATATCGGGGAACCACTTGTCCCAAAAACCATCTGACCATGTATGTAAGGAAGATGGCATCATACGCTCAAGATGACAAGATCTTGATTCACTTCTTCCAAGACAGTTTAACTGGGGCAGCTTCAAATTGGTACACGCATCTCGAACGGGCCCACGTCCGATCCTTCAAGGATCTAGAAGATGCATTCCTGAAGCAATACAAGTACAATATTGACATGGCTCCTGAGTATGCACAACGATGGAGGGAATTGGCTGCTCAGGTAAAGCCTCCATTGGCCGAAAAAGAAATTATGTCAATGTTCATTGATACTCTCCAGTCGCCTTTCTATGATAGGATGATTGGGAGTGTGTCATCGAACTTTTCCGACATGGTCATCATTGGTGAGAGAATTGAAAGTGGAATGAGGAATGGCAAGATCACCGAGACTTCTGTGAATGAACGGCGTAAGAGAGCCCCGTTTGTGAAAAAGAAAGAAGGAGAAGCACACGCAGTAACCTTTGAACAAAAGAAACCAAACCAATATAGACCAAACCAAACACCCACCTTCCAAGCCCAATACGCCCCATATTACCAACCACCTCCGTATCACCAAGCCAACCAGCCATACATCGCCGCCACCTCACAATTTCTAAATCCTCAACAGATGGCTCCTTACCGACCATCGTACCCTTCTCAACCTCAAACACACCCTACCATGCCACCTCAAATTGTCCAGCCCCTAGGTCCAAACCCAAACACCAGCCAAACAAGACCACCGTACAACTCGGAAAGAAAGCCAGTACATTTCGACCCGATACTCATGACCTATACTGAGCTACTGCATCAGCTTATAAGCAAATATGTGTTGACTCCTATCCCAATGAAACCATCGGGGCCTCCTTATCCGAAGTGGTTCGACCCAAATGCTAAATGTGAGTATCATGCGGGGGCAATAGGTCATTCCACTGAGAACTGCAGGGCTTTCAAATTTAAGGTACAAGACCTTATTGATGCTAAGTGGTTGAGCTTTAAAAGATGTCCTGGATGGGGGACAAGGTCCTATGCCAATTCATGGGGGTTCGGGAGTCAACGCCATTGATAGCTTTATGGAACCTACTATTAAGAGCCAAGTGGCTGATGTCAGAACTCCCATGAGAGTTATTTTAAGGGAGATGCAGAAACATGGATTGGTGCAAACCTCAATTGTTGAAGAGAAGACTCTTGATGAAGATATAAGGTGCGACTTCGATGGGAATACTACTTATCAACATTTATATAAACAAACACAACCGTCTCCCAAGATCATCGTCACATCAATCAACCTCAACATCTCAAGAACTCAGGATCGTGAACTTATTCTAATTCATAACTGGTCTTATATGCATGATTGGCCAATTCTACAACAACGTTCAGTCGGTAGTTGGGCTACTAACTCCTGCATCACCAACATGAGTTCTGTCATCTTGATCACTCCGGATAGTCCACCTCAACCTCGTGTGAAAAATGCTCAAACAACTATTGCAACTGTTCACATTGCCCCTCTGTGCACATATACACAGATACACCTCTTGTGCAATAACCACTCAAACAGCTATTGCATCTATGCACAAGTATTATCCCACCTCGTATGATAGCCAGTCAAATGGCTTATCGTAGCTAGTCATACGGCCCCTTGTGAAAACTATCCAACTTTCGTTCTAGTTGTTCACAATACACCAACATCAACCTCATATTAGTAGCTGCTCAAACAACTATTGCGGCTACCCATAAGGTTGACCAACGCAATGATATGCACATGCATCCATCACCACATAATTTCACACCACCTTTCCGTCTAACACCTCAATATCACCACATAACATCATAACTTCCTACTCAAGCTATCAACTTAATTTCATATCACCCATCTCCAAAGTATCACCAAGATTAATCCATCACACATCAATATATCAACCACATAGTGAACATATCATCATAACATAAATAAAATATTAACTATACATCACCTATGCATGTTATCATATAAGCATAACCGACATATTAAATATACATCATATACTCAGATAAGCATGTTATCACATATCATATCATCAAACAACAATCAACGGGGGTTGAGAATCCCCACACAAGTTAATGTTCATAATTTATGCCTATTGTCCCAATAATTAAGGTTTCTTCCCCTTCACCTTGTGTACACTTGTACCAGCGTAAACAATGATTGTAAAAGTTGTCTAATTTCCCACTCTCTAGCTTTTGCGACTGTAAACTGCTATTTATGCTTATTAATCCTTGACACGCTGTCGCACACGGGTCAAAAAGCGAGCGGTTTACAAAATTGTAGTAGAGCGCGACAACTCGGGTATCGTCTCACAAGGACTCTTGAATTGTTATTCACCACAAAAATCAGTTTTGAGGGGGGTTTGGTTTGAGATTCAATTGGAAAACAGAGAAAAAACAGAGCAATAAAAACAGAGCAATTTAAGGGATTATCAAATAAGCTAAGGACGATTAATCTACTGTTCTCGGTTTCCCAACTATCATCGGTTCATATAAATTCCAAGCCCTAAGCAGATTCTAATCCCCTTTCGGTTGTAGCAACAATTAACAAGCGAAATCGCCACTACGAGATATATGTTCCTAATTCCCGAATTAAGCAAACGGGGTGAAGCTCTCGTGAATTAAGCAAACACGATTGAACACACGCGAATTAAGCAAACACGATTAAATATAGGAACATAACATCACCGAAATAAATCAACACAAATTCTATACAATCCTGAATTAAGCAAACAGAAATATATAGCATAGTATTGAAAAGGGAAAATCAGGCAAAACGGGAATTACAGAACCTCAAGTGCGGTGGAAATCGATTACAGTAGACTAATCCAAGAGAATTAGTTCTCCATAAAAACGTAATACAACTAGAAAATTTGTAAACATTGGATAATCATAAGTGTCTCCTAATTTACCCAGAACAACAATTTATAACCTTCAGGATCTGCGCCCTCTCGTGAGGCGAGCACTCACTCGCGAGGCGAATCTTATGAAGAAATCTGCAACGCTTGGACTTCTCGCGAGGCGCAGAATGGCTTGCGAGGCGAGGAATGGAAGAGTCTTCTTATTACGCCCGTGATGAGTATCGTGGCCTGGGCGTGATGGCTTCGGGTCTTCGAGGTTCTGAGGTGATAAGCCTCCGGCTTATCTAGTTTTATGACTAGATGAACTAGGGTTCATGTGCCTATTTATTCGAGTTCACTCTCGTTTTCGCCCAAATTTGCCTTGTTTTGTTCCTAAGTTGGACTTTGACTCGTTTTGCGTCTTTTGTGTAGTTTTTAGCTTTTTTTGGATAGAATTACGCTTGTGGTTGCTTGTGTTGTTTTCAGGTCCATAAGTGAAGCTCTAAGAATTAAGGAAAGTCAAGAAATAGTGGAGATTGCTATTCTGGAGATTCTGGCCCCGCGAGAGGAAGCTCGCCACGCGAGAGTTTGAAGACCTGGGAAGACAGAGACCATCACGGGGCGTGAAAGGAAGGTTCGCGTCGCGAGACGTCCTTCGCGTCGCGAGTGTGTGAAATCCAGAAAAGTACCAGAGTCAGAGACCATCACGGCATAGCCGTGATGCATATCACGGCCGTGACCTAAAAGCCACACAAGTCAGAGACCATCACGGCCTAGCCGTGATGTGTATCACGGCCGTGACCCAAGATCCACACAAGGCAGAGAACATCACGGCCTGGCCGTGATTCACATCACAGGCCGTGAAAGGCGGGCTCGCGTCGCGAGACATCATTCGCGTCGCGAGAGTTCGAATTCCGAGTGCGCCGAAAATGTAAACCGTCACGGCCTGGTTGTGATGGCCGCCACGGCCGTGACGCGTGGCCTCCTTATAAATAGAGCGGATCGCAACGTAAAAAGAGGACTTTTTGGATCAGAATTTTGGGAGATCTTTTGTAATCCTTATTCTGAGGCTTCTTCTCCTTTTCTCCTCCCTTAATTCTTAGGCTTAGGATGAATTCCGATTGTACGTGTGTCGTTGTTACGGACATGAGGAACTAATCCTCTTGTCTAAGGGATCGATGAAGCCACCCATGGCGGCTTAGTGTTCATGTAATGTAACTCTCTCTCCTTTAATTCAATTATTGTTTTCCAATTCTGTTTTCATTGTGTCAATTATATGCTAGCGTGATCGACTAGTTAAACGTGTTGAGGCCTAGCGGCGATTCGCGTTTTAGAACTTGAATTGGGAACATCGGTCGAGTATTGCATGAGAGTGAGTAGGAGATCGGTGCAACCTATAGGGAACAAGAATTAATAGAATTCGAGATTAGGGTTAAGAGACCTAGCAAGTAATTAACTCAAATCATCGAATACGTCCTAATGAGCACTAAGTGGATTTAGGAGAATTTAGGGGTCCCGGTTGACATTAAAAATTGAACTTAGGGAGGAGAATATCATCACTTGGGTACTTTGCATGATTGGGTAGGTGGATTCGAAACCTTAGATGCTTTTAATTCCAGATTTCATCACCACATCTTTGATTGTTTCGATTTGTTAACTTAAATTGTGATCCTAATTTCTTTCCAACCACTTTCTCCACTTAACCAACTTATCGGATTTTTCGCGAAATTAGTCGAATTGGTAACCCAATCCTTGTGTTCGACCTCGGTAGACTCTTACCGTGTTTTTATTACTTGCGACGACCCGGTACACTTGCCGGAGTCACAACACGAGGCGAGACAGAAATGGTTGCATTTTCTGGCACAGTCAGCCTTCAGGCTCGCGAGGCGAGGTGTGGTTCGCGGGGCGAGACAGAGAGGATGACATTCTCATTGCTCAGCTGGGTCTTCGTGTTCGCGGCGAGTAGCATCTCGCGGGGCGAATACTTCTAGGATTGCAATTTCCCTGTTTCTTCATTCCCTGGACTCTAAGTTAACCTGAAAACAATGAAATAGCCATAAGTGCTTTATTTGACTCAAAACTGGCTAAATTAACCTAAAACTACTTAAACGACTCAAAATGTTGCTTGAGGACAATTTAATCTAATTTGGACGAAAACGAAATATAATTAGCACAAAACCATGGTCATCCTAGTCATAAAACTAGATGAGCCAACGGCTTATCAAAATACCCCAAACTTGAACTTTGCTTGTCCCCAAGCAAACTAAAACTCAAAAAGACTCAAGACTTGGCAAGCTTAAAGGATTCAATCAACTTTGCACAAATTTCAAGCAATTCATCAAAATAATTTTTCCTTCAATGTCTCCCCCTTTCAAACAAAGCAATCCCCACATGCATTTACTCTAAACATTTGAGAATTTCGTCATTCAAGCAATCATTAATCTAAGCAAGGGATCCAAGTTACACACAAGAGGGAGATCACCAAATTCAAACAATTGCCTTCCTCACAAGGGCATTTAACATTTCACTCAATCGCTCAATTTTTGTCTAGGCTATCAACTTTTTACTCAATTCACATTTCAAGAGCACTTCCCGTGAATTTGATTTTCATCTCAATCAAGGTTCCCACGAAAACATGCATGCAACATCAAAAGGTCTTTTAAAGGTTGTAATGGGGCCTGGCTCAGGGTAGAATATACAAAGGTACTGGGCTTAAGTCCCTAGGAACTAAGAGAGCATGAAACTTTTTACACTTTGAATTTCCTCTCAAATTCCTTTTTCCATTTTTCTTTATGCTTTTGGGTGACTACAACCTTTTTCTTTTAATACCCTTTTTTGACATTTTTGTTCTTTTTATTTCCTTTTTTTAAAAGCCTTTAGCTCCAACCTTTTTATTATTTTTTTCTTTTTCTCACCCCAGAATGACATGTCACATCCTTGTAGCCACCCCAAACTTAGTTTCTTACAAACCTTCTCTTGCTAAGCTTCCATGCTCTCCTAATCCTAAGATCGGGTTAACATGGTTTTTCCAGATTTTGGCTCATAACATAGGGTTATCAAGAAACAATAGGCTTATTAGGCTCAATGGGGCTAACTAGGGAACATGCATTAGGGATGGTTCAATTTAGGCCAAGTGGATATTTCAAAGAAAATCTGCCTAAATCATATGATGCAATCACATAAACATGCAAACCAAGAAGAAATTCAAGCAAATTCGGGAAAGTGCAACTTGAAAGTGATTCACACAGTTAAAAACATGTTGGAGGCTCAAATCCTCACCTGGACATTTTTGAAAATTGGTTGACCGAGATTCAATCCCTAGTGTGTGCACCCCTTCACCCCAAACTTATCATAAATCATGCAATCATAACAAAATATCTCAAAGTTCAATTTTCAAATTTTTTTTTCACATGGGGGTCAGTTTTCAAATTTTACAACCTAGGGGGGATCATCAACATAAATCATGCAATCAATATGTGCTAAATCAACAAAACCCACCAAGCTTGCCGACACAAGACTCACACACATGCTCTTGAGCTTCTCAAATTATTCAAGAACGAAAAGAAAACACAACAAAAAAACACAAAACAAAACACAACAAATGGTTCCCTCCCCCACACTTAAAGCATACATTGTCCTCAATGAAAGAACATAGATATAAAATTAGAGTGAGGGAAAGGAAAGGTTGTTCCCTGATCAAGTGGCAGTGTAGGTGGGCTCTCCCACGGAGAGCTCCTCAACAGTAGCATCTTCAGGCACCGAGCTCTCATGGAATAGCTTCAAGTGCTGCCCGTTAACCTTAAAAACCTTGTTGCTACCTGCACTTTTAATTTCTACTGCACCATGAGGAAAAACGTTAGTGACAACAAATGGGCCAATTCACTTGGATCGAAGTTTCCCAGCCATCACTTTCAGGCGGGAGTTAAACAGTAAGACCTGTTGGCCCACAGAGAATTCCTTCCTAGCAATCATCCTATCATGGAAGTGCTTGGTTTTCTCTTTATAAATCCGGGAGCTTTCACAGGCTTCTAGCCTAAGCTCCTCAAGCTGCTGTAATTGGAGTTTTCTTTCAATGTCAGCTTTTTGCATTTCCAAATTACAGCACTTGACCGCCCAATAAGCACGATGCTCAACTTCCACAGGGAGATGACATGCCTTACCGAACACAAGCCTATAGGGGGACATCCCTATTGGTGTCTTAAAAGTTGTTCTTTGAGCCCAAAGTGCGTCTTTTAGACGGAAGCTCCAGTCCCTCCTACTTGGCTGCACCACTTTTTCTAAGATCTGCTTGATCTCCCTGTTTGAGATCTCAGCCTGCCCATTAGTCTGGGGATGATAAGCAGTAGAGACCCTGTGCACAACTCCATATTTCTGGAGTAAAGCTTCCATGGTGCAGTTGCAGAAATGAGTGCCCTGGTCACTTATGATGGCACGAGGTATGCCGAACCTGCAGAAAATATTAGACCTGACAAAATTTGCAACAACTTTAGAATCATTAGCCCTAGTGGGGATAGCTTCCACCCACTTTGAAACATAGCCAACAGCCAGTAAAATATAAAGAAAACCAAAAGATGCGGGGAAAGGACCCATAAAGTCAATTCCCCACACATCAAACACCTCACAGAAAAGCATGGGCTGCTGAGGCATTTCACTCTTACAAGTGATGGATGTACCTGCTGTCTGACACTCTTTACAAGTCCGGTAAACCTCATGAGCATCTCTAAAAATGGTGGGCCAGTAAAAACAAGAATCTAGGACTTTTCTTGCAGTCCTCTGTGGCCCAAAGTGTCTTGATCAGCCGCTGGCTAGTCTAGTTTTATAACTAGAAAAACCTTGGCTATGTGCTAATTTTATATCATTTTAGCCCAAATTAGACTTGATTGTCTTTAAGCAGCATTTTGAGTCTTTAAAGTATTTTTAAGTTAATTTAGTTGATTTAGAGTTAAATAAAGCACTTATGCTATTTTCTGTTTTCTTCACTTATGCTATTTTCTGCTTTTCAGGTTAATAAAAAGAAATAATTCTGGAGCTTTCGCCCATGAGAAAGCATTCACCTCGCGAACCTGAAGGTGATTGTGCCAGAAAATTTGCAATCCTTTCTGTGTCGCCCCGTGAATAGATGACTCGCCTCGCGAGGATGAAGACCAGAGGGCATGACTTTTCCATTCCTCGCCACGCGAGCCGTGCTTCGCCTCACGAGAAGACCAAACGCTGTAAGATTCGCCTCGCGAGAAAGCGTTCGCCTCGCGAGTCCGCGGAAACCAGAAGTTGTATATAAGCATGTTTTAGGCAGAACAGGGGAGTCAGAGAGTAGGAGTGGGGAGTAGTAGTTTTCAGTAGTTTATTTTCTTTTCTTTACTTTTGTGTTTATTTCTGTAATGGAGAGCTAGTCTCCTAGATTAGTCTACTGTAATTGATTTCCATCACACTTGAGGTTATGTAATTCCTGTTTTGTTTGCTTTTCTCTTTTCAATACTATGCTATATATTTCTGTTTGCTTAATTCAGGAGTGTATAGTGTTGTATTGATTTATTTCGGTGATGTTATGTTCCTATATCAAATCGCGTTTGCTTAATTCGCGTGTGTTCATTCATGTTCGCTTAGTTCATGAGGGCTCAACCCCGTTTGCTTAATTCGGGAATAGGAACATATATCTGTAGTAGTGGTTTCGCTTGTAAATTGTTGCTACAACCGGGAGGGGATTAGAATCTGCTTAGGGCTTGGGATTACATGAACCGATGATAGTTGTGAAATCAAGAACAGTAGATTAATCATTTTTAGCTATTTGACAACCTCTTTGAACTGCCTTGTTTTATTGCTCTGTTATTACTTTGTTTTCTTATTTGTATTCACTCCAAACCCCCCCAAAACTGATTTTCTGTTAATAATAGCAACCTAAGAGTCCTTGAGAGACGATATCTGATTTGTCGCTCCCTATCTACATTATTTTGTAAATCGCTCGCTTTTTGGCGCGTGGCGACAGCGCGACCAAAAATTGGCGCCGTTGCCGGGGTCTCTTGTTTGTTATTAACAGAAAATTATTAAAAAAAATAAATAAATAAATAAAATCTCTTTGCTGAATTAGTTTTGTCTGCCTTGTCTGGTTGTGAATCTTAGTGCTTTCCATGGAGAATTACATGTGTGGGTACATGCCTAATGTTAATTATGAACCACCATGCATATATTATCCTGATTTTGCTGGTTTGATGCACAGGTTGCCAAGGTTTAGTGGTCTTGCAGGTGAAAATCCGCAGGAGCATCTGAAGGAATTCCAGGCTGTTTGTTCTATAATGCTGAGACCTGAAGGAATAACAGAAGATCACATCCAGATGGGAGCTTTCCATCTTTCACTTGAAGGCGCTGCAAGGGATTGGTTGTATAATATTGAGGTGGATTCCTCCTTCAGCTAGTTTGATTTGAAGAAAGTCTTCCTATTGAGCTGGGGAACCCATCTAAACCCTTGGTATGAGGACCAACAACTAATGTCACCACTGGCTCCCCGGCAGAATCCTCCCCAAGTGACCACTTCTGCACCTTCCGGACCTTCACTCGAGGACCTGTTCAAGCAAATGGCTGCACAGATAACTGCACAAATGGAAGAAATGATACCTCAAATGGCAGAGCAAAATCAACGGATGACAGAGCAAAATCTTGAATTTCAGCAGAGGAGGGAGTTAAGTCAGCGGGACTTTGCCACTCAAAATGCTTTCACCGTTTCCACCTCGGCTACACTGCAAACTCCACATCCCCTTGAAGAACATACAGATTCACAGATAGTTATTCTTGAAGATTCTTCTGATGATAATTTTGATAATGTTTCTGTTGATGAACTGTGTGTTGAATCCCCTGATTCTATCTATTATAATTCATGTGCTGATTGTACTGACACTGCTTTATGTATAGCATGTTTTGAAAGGTATGAAGAGCAAAACATCCATATGGAACAGGAGACCTATGAGGTTGAGGGCCATGTTCACATAGAGAATGAGGATCAGGAGGACATCTGCTCCACCGTGCTTGAGGATGATGAAGAACCTTTGGAAGTAGATGATTCAATTAACTCATATGCATGTGTTGAGAGTGATGGGATGGAAGAACTATGTACTGAATTTCCAGACATTCAGGCTTTTACTGATTCAGTTTATTGTACCATATGTACTGACTCTACTAACACTAACCTTTGTGTGGTGTGTGCTGAAATTTCTGCATGTATAGCAGGTGATGGACTTGTCAGTGCAGTGAATGAATAACGTGCAGAAAATGAAGTAGCACCGGAGGCCCCAGCTACCTGTTTGTCACCTCCCCCTGTGGAACAACCGGTGATGGAGTTCAAGCCACTGGATCTCGCACCATGGCCAGTCCAAGGGGTTGAACCCCAATTTTATTGGGAGGATTTTGTTGAGAAAGCGGTCATCTTTGACCCAAGAGGGAGTGAGAAGTTCGCCGCACTGGAAGGAGTCACCGTAACTGTCAAGCACTCACTCCCATATCAAGGCTGCAAGTTATGGAAGCATGGAATGAACTCCCACCCTTTGGCTATCACTTGGGCCTTATGTTACAAGCAATGGGATCCTGGTGGAACCGCCCCCAATGAGTTTTTCTGAACCCTCTCCTTTTTAATTTTATTTTCCTTGCTTTATTTCTGTTTTGTTTTCAATAAAGGTCCTGAATAATTTGAAAAGATCAGGAGTTGTGTTGAGTCTTGTGTTGGCAAACTTTATTGGATTTTATTGAATTTTTGCATAGATTGATTGCATGTTATGTGTTGAATGATTCCCCCTAGTTTTGAAAATTGAAAATTGATCCCCATGTGATTGAAAATTAAACTTTGAGATAATTGTTATGATGGCATGATTTATGATAAGTTTGGGGTGATAGGAATCACACACTAGGGATAGAATCTCAGTCAAACAAATTTGCAAAAAATGTCCAAGTGAGGATTTGAGCCTCCAACATGTTTTTAACTGTGTGAATCACTTTTAAGTTGCACTTTCCCGAATTTGCTTGAATCTCTTTATGGTTTGCATGTTTATGTGTTTGCTTCAAATGATTTAGGCATTTTCTTTGTAAATAACTACTTAGCCTAAAATAACCATCCCTAATGCATGTTCCTTAGTTAGCCCCATTGAGCCTAATTAGCCAATTGTTTCTTGTTGACCTTATGTTATAAGCTAAAATCTGGAAAACCATGTTAACCCGATCTTAGGATTAGAGAGCATGGAATTTTAGAAAGAGAATGGGTGCAAGAAACTAAGTTTGGGGTGGCTACAAGGTGTAATGTGTTGTTTGGGATCGAAAAAAAAAATTTAATATACAATGAAAAGGTTGGAGGAAAAGGCCAAAAAAAAAAAGAAAAAGAAAAAAGAAAAGAAAAGCAGAGAGAAAAAAAAAAAGAAAAGTGTAAAAAATGAAAAAAATAAAAGTATTAGAAGAAATGGCTGTTGTCACCTAAGGCAAATGAAAAATAGAAAAAAGAACTTGAGTGGAAATTCAATGTATCAAAAAGCTCATGCTCTCTTAGTTCCTAGGGTCTTCAGCCTAGTACCTTTGTATATTAGCCAGGCCCCATTACAACCCATAAAAGACCTTTTGATGTTGCATGCATGTTTTCTGTGGGAACCATTTGGAGATGAAAATCAAATTCATGGGAAGTGCTCTTAAAAGTGAAATTGAGTGAAATGTTGTTAGCCTGACAAACTGAGCGATTGAGTGAACACTAAATGCCCTTGTGAGGAAGGCAGTTGTTTGAATTTGGTGATCTCCCTCTTGTGTGTAACTTAGATCCCCTGCTTAGATTAATGATTGTTTGAATGATGAATTTCTCAATTGTTCAGAATAAATGATTGTGGGGATTGCTTTGTTTGAAAGGGGGGAACATTGAAGAAAACTGTTTTGATGAAATTGCTTGAAATTTGTGCAAGGTTGATTGAATCTTTTAAGCTTGCCATGTCTTGAGTCTTTTTGATTTTTGAGTTGTAGTTTGCTTGGGGACAAGCAAAGTTTAAGTTTGGGGTATTTTGATCAGCCGCTGGCTAGTCTAGTTTTATAACTAGAAAAACCTTGGCTTTGTGCTAATTTTATATCATTTTCGCCCAAATTAGACTTGATTAACGCCCTCCCTCAGGGCATTACTTAAGTAACACGTGCGGAATTTAAATTAAAAGATAATTTGCTGGTGCTTTCGGAAAATAATTTATATACGTATACAAGTGTCTGAAATTGAGTATAAAAAATTTTGTCACGACTCCTAAGCCTTGATTGGCACACAGACTTACTATCATAGTATGGCAAGCCTATTTAATTTAAAGAATATACTTGAATAAAAGCTAGTATTTTACGTAAAATTTCGACAGAGTCTCCTCTCGTAATTCTGGACATCCCGGTAAAAGAACACCTGCTAAAATAATTACATTTTCATTCCAGAATTCCAGTTACACCAAATACAATCAAGCAATAACATGCTAAAGATAGTTATACCAATTAGCTTTACAGGACCAAAAGGAAAAGTTTAAGTTTTCTTTCAAAATAACGCTCTCCGAGCCATAAACATTTCATTTTAAAATAAAGGCTCTCTGAGCCATACTCATACATACTTATCAAAATAATCTAAGTCTCAAAACCCTCAGCTGGTCATTCTAAAAGCTATTCCTGAGAAGAACTCACGTGATCGTTCCACAATCAAATACTTCATCAAGCAACTAGATCTAAGTCTCTGAGTGACTTAGGAAGACTCCTCTGCACATCTGTACTAAAATACCCAGGGTACAATAGCAAACCAGAAGGAACCTGATATGTTTGTAAGGGCGAGATACCGACAAATGGATATATCACACAACAACCATATACATGATACATACATCACATAATCATATAAGCAGTTAAATCATGCATATACATAACATAACAGTGTTATATCAAAGGGTCTCAAACCCGCACAAATCAATCTTTTGAAAATATGCATGACACTTCAATCATCGGGCTCTAACTTAATCTCATGAGATCGCAACACCATGTTATCACTGGAGAAGATAGAGTTGGTCAAGCTCTGCCCACCGGGCTGTTGCCACCGCATCCTGATGCACCAGGCCTCTTGGTCAGACAACGCCACATGCCCTTAACGAAACAACTAGCAATGTGACTGACTCTCAGATACCCCATGGGTATCCTCAATAAGCAAAGGCACGTCTGCCAGGGGAAATGCATATGAATAAAAACTTTCCTTTTAAGGTTTTTCTTTGTGTAAATATTTCACTGTCAAATCTCAAAGCTAATGACTTAACATTATTTCCCCATCACTTGAAAACTTAGAAACATAGGACACACAGTCCGAATGCTCAATCCCAACACCTAGACCGTGGCCGCAGTCAAGGTTTGTGGTAATAGAAATCAATATACTTTTAGTCATGTTTTACTTAACATGCTAAGGACAATAGCCCACAACAATGGAAATCAGAACGAACTGTCCTCGATTCCGCAAATTGGACTTGAAGTCCATAACATTACGAATAGGACTTTACGGTCCCGAATTAACACTGATCCAAGATCACGTGCTAAGCATGGAAAACTAGAGGCGACGTCTCACGTCTAGATTCCTATTCTTTTAGTACTTATCTTTCATTTGACGAAAACAGTTTTCGAAATCGAAAGCCTCGATAACCTATGCTGGCTATCGGAAAGTTTCTAAATCATTTGGGAGAAAACCTTTTCTTTTGAAAATCCTTTATAAAACGTTTTTGAAACACTTTTTAACTTTGAAAATCCCCAATAGGATATTGTAAAATGTTTTCGAAAGTTTTCACTTAAAACACATAGTTCGAAAAGGATTTTTCTCTTGTATAACAGTAGTGCACCAAAACCATTTCACATTTAAAACAAGTACTTTAAGTTAATGAGCTTTTGGAAAAGAACACCAATCCCTTCATCTTCAAAGCTTATTAAGGTTTTTAATCCTTATAACGGTTGAGCACAGACACACGTCTGGCTTAGCAAACTTTCAATCAACAACAGTATATATCATCAGTGCAATGCTAATATCACAGTTGAAAGTAGTTCATCACATATATGCATTTTATCATTTAGAACAAGTACAGTTCAACATCAGATAATAGCACAACAGTTCAAGTACATAAGATAATCAAGTAAGCTCAATCAACATATAACTATCCAGATTAAACACTTACACACATGCATACGATTATTGAATATCCCTAGGCAAACTCCCCTTACCTTTGAAGACAAGTAAAGGATCCTCGTCTTAATACTCACGTTAGCTCCAAGAGTGTAACTATCTACTCCATCAAGCAAGCATAGCCATGTCAAACGTCTCCGGAGGGAATCCAACAACGCGCAACAACCAAAAATCAAGAAATCAATTTCACATGATCCAACACACATTCTAACTTTATCTAAACACCTAATCCAATTACCAAACAAGGTTATTTTTAAAGAAAATCATGTTTGAAGCTCACGCTTCCTAATACCCTTTTAGGAAACTTTGTTTTGATTAAAAGATCTTGAAAAAGAACTTTGGAAATCATCCATTAAGAGTCCTAATTACACTGAATCATAATTAATTTCACAAAAACATACCCAAATTCAAATAAAATCAAATTGGGGGTTTAGGGCTCCTTATTAAAATTTAGGGAAAACTCAGAATAATGAAATTGGTTTAGGGAAACACAAACTCACAGTCCCAATCTCATAAAACAACTTTAAATTTCAAGAATAAAATATGAAATCAGAGGGTTAGGGTTTCAAAATCAATTTGAGGATTTACAAAAGAGAAGAGGTTAGAGGTAAAACTCTTACCCAAGGTGAAGAAGAAGTCATGATGGTGCTGTCTTGGAGGTCCGGCGCGGCTGTGACGGTGGAGACGCGACGGATCAGCGGTGGAGCTCCATTTTTTTTGAGCTGCTGTGATCAAGGAAGAAACCAGCCGGCCCTAGGTGTTGCTCCCTACAAGGCGCGGCCAAACGGCGTCTGGAAGACGGGTTGCAGGCGACGCTCGCGGCGGAGATGATGATGAACAGTGGCGGAACGAACCAAACGCGTTGGAGGACGACGGTTGGGTCGTGGCTGTCTTCTCGTGTGACGCAGTCCAACGGTGGTCGTGCGGTTCCGAGCAGCGTGCAGGGGCGGCGTGCGATCGGTCCGCAAGAAAGAGGGGAGAAGATGAAGTGAAGTATAAGGAGGAGGAAGAAGAGAAAAGAAAGAAGAAAAGAGAAAGAAGCAAAGAAAGAAAAGAGAAAAAGAGAGAATACGTCGAGAAAGAGAGAGAGAAAAAAGTGAGAACTTAAGTTTTTATACTGATTATTTAGTAATAGGTACAAAATGAGTGATAAATATTAGGCCTAAAATAAACATGTTTTTACTTTTTAGAATCTAAAAATAAAGATTGATAAGGATATAATTTCGAAATTCAAGTTAGAGTAAAGATTAATAATTGAACTGATCCACTAAGAAAATACTCAGTCCAAAAGTTAATCTCTGATTAAAGTTAAACCAAAATATTTTTAACTCTAAAATTAAATAGAATAGGAATATGAAAATGTTTTTCTCTTAATCATATTATTTAAAATATTTTTCTGACTTGGTGTAATAGTGACAATAACGTAAATTATTGTCTAGTAAACGTGCATTCATCGAAATAAGTCGGTGCTAACGCACCTAATAAAATAATTTGAAGAGAGTAATTTAATTACTCAAACTAAACCTCTTAACATAATAAACATAAACATTCAAATAAAATAATTAATCCTAGGTGTAAAAACTAGGGTGTTACAATTGTGGGGATTGCTTTGTTTGAAAGGGGGGAACATTGAAGAAAATTGTTTTGATGAAATTGCTTGAAATTTGTGCAAGGTTGATTGAATCTTTTAAACTTGCCATGTCTTGAGTCTTTTTGATTTTTGAGTTGTAGTTTGCTTGGGGACAAGCAAAGTTTAAGTTTGGGGTATTTTGATCAGCCGCGGGCTAGTCTAGTTTTATAACTAGAAAAACCTTGGCTTTGTGCTAATTTTATATCATTTTCGCCCAAATTAGACTTGATTGTCTTTAAGCAGCATTTTGAGTCTTTAAAGTATTTTTAAGTTAATTTAGTTGATTTAGAGTTAAATAAAGCACTTATGCTATTTTCTGTTTTCGGGTTAATAAAAAGAAATAATTTTGGAGCTTTCGCCCCGCGAGAAAGCATTCGCCTCGCGAACCTGAAGGTGACTGTGCCAGAAAATTTGCAATCCTTTCTGTGTCGCCTCGCGAATAGATGACTCGCCTCGCGAGACTGAAGACCAGAAGTCTTGACTTTTCCATTCCTCGCCACGCGAGCCGTGCTTCACCTCGCGAGAAGACCAAACGCTGCAAGATTCGCCTCGCGAGACAGTGTTCGCCTCGCGAGTCCGCGGAATCCAGAAGTTGTATATAAGTCTGTTTTAGGCAGAACAGGGGAGTCAGAGAGTAGGAGTGAGTAGTAGTAGTTTTCAGTAGTTTATTTTCTTTTCTTTACTTTTGTGTTTATTTCTGTAATGGAGAGCTAGTCTCCTAGATTAGTCTACTTTAATTGATTTCCATCACACTTGAGGTTATGTAATTCCTGTTTTGTTTGCTTTTCTCTTTTCAATACTATGCTATATATTTCTGTTTGCTTAATTCAGGAGTGTATAGTGTTGTATTGATTTATTTTGTGATGTTATGGTCCTATATCAAATCGCGTTTGCTTAATTCGCGTGTGTTCATTCATGTTCGCTTAGTTCATGAGGGCTTAACCCCGTTTGCTTAATTCGGGAATAGGAACATATATCTGTAGTAGTGGTTTCGCTTGTAAATTGTTGCTACAACCGGGAGGGGATTAGAATCTGCTTAGGGCTTGGGATTACATGAACCGATGATAGTTGTGAAATCAAGAACAGTAGATTAATCATTTTTAGCTATTTGACAACCTCTTTGAACTGCCTTGTTTTATTGCTCTGTTATTACTTTGTTTTCTTATTTGCATTCACTCCAAACCCCCCAAAACTGATTTTCTGTTAATAATAGCAACCTAAGAGTCCTTGAGAGACGATATCCGAGTTGTCGCTCCCTATCTACATTATTTTGTAAATCGCTCGCTTTTTGGCGCGTGGCGACAGCGCGACCATGTTCCCCTACTTGAGAGGCATGAGAAAAGTGCAAAATAGACTCAATCTCATAGTCGGGGACACACCTCCTAATTACCTGATCACTGTCAAACTTCCAAAGGTACGTATCATCCCAAACATAGTACTTGGAATCACTCTTGAGTTTGTGGATTTGTGATCTAGTTGCACCTGCAGGAAAAACACCAGTAACAAGATAGTTAACAATATCAGCAAACCAAGGAGTTACCCCATGCAGCTGTAGAAGCTGCTTATCAGGAAAGTCATCCTAGATGGGAGAAGGATCCTCATCCCTCGCTATTCTGCTCAAGTGATCAGCTACTAAATTTTCAGCTCCACTCTTGTCTTTTATCTCCACATTAAACTCTTGGAGCAACAGCATCCACCGAATCAATCTCGGCTTCGCTTCCGGTTTCTTCAACAAGTACTTCAGATCTGCATGTTCAGTGAAAACAATAACCTTGGAACCTAGCAAATATGACCTAAATTTATCAAGAGCAAAAACAACAGCTAGAAGTTCCTTTTCAGTGGTGGTGTAATTAGACTGTGCAGCATCTAAAGTCCTAGAAGCATAATGAATGACATGTGCAGCCTTGCCCACCCTTTGTACCAGGACCACTCCCACAACATAGTTAGAAGCATCACACATGAGCTCAAAAGGGAGGGTCCAGTCAGGGGGCTGGATGATGGGGGTAGAGGTCAATGCCCTTTTTAGGAAGTCAAATGCCTTCTTGCAGTTGTCATCAAAGTTGAACATGGCATCATTCTTCAGCAAGTTTGACAGCGGAAGAGCTCTCTTGCTGAAGTCCTTAATGAAGCGCCTGTAGAAACCTGCATGCATGACCAAGAAAAGAATGAATCTCGCGAACGCAAGATGGGTAAGGCAGTGTAGAAATCACATCAATTTTAGAAGGATCTACTGAAATACCCTCTTTAGAAATAATATGCCCCAAAACAATCCCCAGTTCAACCATAAAATGGCTTTTTTCATAATTTAAAACATGGTCAGTTTCAATGCATCTCTCTAAAACCAAACTCAGACTATGCCAGCATGCATCAAATGAGGAACCATATACAGTGAAATCATCCATGAACACTTCCATGCAATTTTCAATAAATTCAGTAAAAATGTTAATCATGCATCTCTGGAAAGTTCCAGGAGCATTGCAAAGGCCAAATGGCATCCTCCTCAGAAGCAAACGCGTCTCAAGGGGCACGTGAAAGTGGTCTTTTCCTGATCCTCTGGTGCAATGTGGATCTGGAAGTAATCGGAAAAGTCATCAAGAAAACAGTAGTGGGATTTACCAGCCAGCCGTTCGAGCATCTGATCGATGAACGGCAAAGGAAAGTGATCCTTTCGAGTGGCCTAGTTCAACCTCCTATAATCAATACAGACTCTCCAGCTATTCTGGACTCTAGTGGGGATAAGCTCATTATTATCATTTCTTACCACTGTGAGGCCAGACTTCTTGGGTACAACTTGTACTGGACTCACCCAACTACTATCAGAGATAGGGTATATGATACCCGCATGCAGAAGTTTTGTCACCTCCTTCTTCACAACATCCAGAATCAATGGATTGAGCCGCCTTTGGGGCTGCCTAATTGGTTTAGCCCTATCCTTCAACAGAATCCTATGCATACATCTGGAGGGGCTAATTCCTGGGATGTCAGCCAAGGTCCACCCAATCGCCTTCTTGTGCTTCTTCAGAACCTCCAAGAGCCTAGCTTCCTGGTCAGAGTCAAGGTTGGAGGAAATAATAACTGGAAGTTTTTCATTCCTCTCCAAGTAAGCATACTTCATATTCCCAGGAAGTGGCTTAAGCTCTAGGGAGGGTGGATGCTCAATGGATGGTATGTTTGGAGCAGCCATGATGTCAAGAACTTCAGCTGAACAGACAGCTTCACTCACACCATCACCCTGCAAAGTAGAATCAATCTCAAGACAAACAAAGACAAGGGTTAGTGTTAGTACAGTCAGTACATGAATAAACATCATTAAAATCAGAAATAGATGGAAAGGCAGCAACCAAGTCATCATAGGTGTCATCAACAATTTCAGAGAGCATCTCTATTTGAAAGACAGAGTGCTCTTCCAAGGGATGCTTCATAGCATCGAAGATGTTGAACTTTGCCACAATGTCACCGAACTCTATGGACATGGTTCCATCATGAACATCAATCTTTGTCTTTGCTGTCTTCATGAATGGTCTGCCCAGGATGATTGGTGATCTACTTGAATTTGTTTCCCCTGCCATGTCCAGGATGTAAAAGTCAGCAGGGAAAATCAACTCATCAACTTGTACCAGCACATCTTCTACCATTCCCATGGGGCGAGCATTGGTCCTGTTGGCCAACTGGATAGTGAGACCCGTATGCTGCAAGGGACCAAGATCAAGGTTGTTGAAAACAGAGGTGGTGACATTTATGGAGGCTCCCAAATCCAACATGCAATTGTCGAATTTGCTGTCCCCAATGGTGCATGGAATAGAAAAAGTGCCCGGATCCTTGCACTTCTGTGGCAGTGCCTGAGTGAGGGCTGAAACAGTAACCCTTTCAAGTGCAGGCTTAGGCTGAATGAGGGCTGAAACATTTTGCCCCAAATTGATTCTCTCATTACCCTTCAACCTCCTCTTGTGTGTGCACAAATCCTTCAGAAACCTTGCATATTTCGGGACCTGCTTAATCACATCCAGAAGCGGAATGTTAACCGCCACCTTTCTGAACACATCTAGAATCTCCCTCTCCTTGTCTTCCCCATCAATCTTCTTATTTTTCTGCACTCTTTACGGGAAGGGGATCAGTGGCACATACACTTTCTCAGCTTCAACAACAACAGAAGGTTCAGGAGCGACCTCAACAGTTTCTTCATCTTTTTCAGAGGCTGCCTCGACAACTTTTCCAGATCTCAAAGAAATGGCACTCACATTAGGATTGGGGACATTGGGATTCACCACTGTTTGTGCAGGTAGTTGGTTTGATCCTTGAGCTTGCTGTATGGTATTCATGGAAGTGGCAAGTCGTTCCAATCTGTGTTTGTAAAGTATTAATGCTAGCATCCGTTACTCTGAAATCGTCTAACTCGTGTTTGCAAAGTATGAATACTAGCATTTGCTTCTTCTGAAATCGGAGATTTTGTGCAGCCATTTGCTTGACCAAGTCTTCTAATGAAGGTCCAGAAGGTGCAGAAGTGGTCACTTGGGGAGGATTCTGTGGTGGTGCCATAGGTTGTTGTTGGGATGAGTTTCCATACCGAAGGTTGGGATGATTCCTCCAGTTGGGGTGGTACTTATTTGTGGAGAGGTCAGGAACGCTGTACCGGTTCTGATTGTTGCCTTGATTATATAGATTAGCTGCATAAGCTTGAGGCAAATCAGTGACTGACTCATCCTTCATAATAGGGCATGCATCGGACAGGTGCTCAGGAGAAGTACAAATGCCACACAACCTTGCTGGTTGAACCTTATCCATTGCCAACTGCTTCAACAAAGAAGTGAGCTCATCAATTCTGGTTTCAAGGGACTTGTTGGAAGAAGAACCTTGGATCTCATTCACACCCCTTCTCTCAACAGAGTTGCTTTTGGTTGTGAACTGCTGGGAGTTCAGTGACATGTTTTCAATCAATTGCTTGGCAAAGAAATGGAGTCTTATCAACAAGTGCTCCCCCACTAGCAAAGATCCAAAATATTTCTATCCATCGGTAGTAACCCCTCATAAAAATACTGAATAAGGAGCTGCTCGGAAATCTGATGCTGAGGGTAACTGGATACCAACTGCTTGAATCTCTCCCAATACTCAGCCAATAACTCATTGCCTTGTCTGATGCCACATATTTCCTTCCTGATTGATGCAGCTCTGGAGGCAGGAAAGTATCTCTCTAATAAGACCTTCAAATCGTTCCAGGTTGTATCAGAGTTTGGCTCAAGATAGTACAACCAATCCTTTGCAGCTCCCTGAAGTGAGAATGGGAAGGCTCTCAGCTTGATGTGATCCTCAGTTATTCCCTCTGGTCTCAAGGGTGTAGAGCAGACAACCTGGAATTCCTTCAAATGCTTATGTGGATCCTCACCTGCAAGACCACTAAATCTTGACAACAAGTATATTAAACCAGATTTAAGTTCAAAAGGAGCAACCGCACCAGCATACTCAATACACAACCCATTATAATTAACATCAGGGGCAACAAGCTGCCTTAATGTTCTTTGATCAGCCATGTTATTAGAAACAGGTGCAGAATTAGAATTACTACTAGTGCTAGCTCGAATTGCTCTACGACGTGTGTGCAGTGTTCTTTCAATTTCAGGATCAAAATCACACAAGTCAGAACAAGTAGACCTAGTAGCCAGACTAATTCAGCAGAAAAACAGAAAAACTAAAAATGCGAAAACAACAAACAAGAGTCCCCGACAACGGCGCCAATTTTGACACGCTGTCACATACAGGTCAAAAAGCGAGCGGTTTACAAAATTGTAGTAGAGCGCGACAACTCGGGTATCGTCTCACAAGGACTCTTGAATTGTTATTCACCACAAAAATCAGTTTTGAGGGGGGGTTTGGTTTGAAATTCAATTGGAAAACAGAGAAAAAACAGAGCAATAAAAACAGAGCAATTTAAGGGATTATCAAATAAGCTAATGACGATTAATCTACTGTTCTCGGTTTCCCAACTATCATCGGTTCATATAAATTCCAAGCCCTAAGCAGATTCTAATCCCCTTTTGGTTGTAGCAACAATTAATAAGCGAAATCGCCACTACGAGATATATGTTCCTAATTCCTGAATTAAGCAAACGGGGTGAAGCTCTCGTGAATTAAGCAAACACGATTGAACACACGCGAATTAAGCAAACACGATTAAATATAGGAACATAACATCACCAAAATAAATCAACACAAATTCTATACAATCCTGAATTAAGCAAACAGAAATATATAGCATAGTATTGAAAAGGGAAAAGCAAACAAAACGGGAATTACAGAACCTCAAGTGAGGTGGAAACCGATTACAGTAGACTAATCCAATAGAATTAGTTCTCCACAAAAAGTAATACAACTAGAAAATCTGTAAAGAGTGGATAATCAGAAGTGTCACCTAATCTGCCCAGAACAACAATTTATAACCTTCAGGATCTGCACCCTCTCGCGAGGCGAGCACTCACTCGCGAGGCGAATCTTATGAAGAAATATGCAACGCTTGGACTTCTCGCGAGGCGAAGAATGGCTCGCGAGGCGAGGAATGGAAGAGTATTCTTATTACGCCCGTGATGAGTATCAGGGCCTGGGCGTGATGGCTTCTGGTCTTCAGGTTCGCGAGGTGAGACATGGTTCGCGAGGCGACACAGAAAGGGTTGCATTTTTTGTCATAGTCAGTCTTCAGGCTCGCGGGGCGAGACAGAGAGGATGACATTCTGCTGTTCAGGCTGGTCTTCAGGTTCGCGAGGCGAGTAGCATCTCGCGGGGCGAATACTTCCAGGATTGCAATTTCCCCTGTTTCTTCATTCCCTTGACTCTAAGTTAACCTGAAAACAATGAAATAGCCATAAGTGCTTTATTTGACTCAAAACTGGCTAAATTAACCTAAAACTACTTAAACGACTCAAAATGTTGCTTGAGGACAATTTAATCTAATTTGGGCGAAAACGAAATATAATTAGCACAAAACCATGGTCATACTAGTCATAAAATTAGATGAGCCAGCGGCTTATCAATCCTGACCTAACCCTAGACCAAATTAAGGGCCTCTGAATAAGCTTTCCAACAAGGTATCATATGCCTTAATTGGGCTTAAGATGAGTAAGTTAGGCCCATTTAAGTGAAGGAACATCATTGACTGCACATTGATCCGCGCGAGAGAACTCGGGACCCAATTTAGTCTTGATTTTGGCCTAATTTGACAATCCTTGTGAACCCTGAAATTGTAGGTCACTTCCTTATCTTTCTAAGGACAGCAAGATCACCAAAATCCGATATCTGTAGCTCTAGTTATGCTCTGCGTAAGGCAACAAGGTCAGGATGAGTGACAAATCAGAAAATTAACAATGTTTAGCAATTAAGCCCAATAATGTAAAAGCCAAAAAAATGATTGTAAAAGCTGTCTAATTTCCCTCTCTCTGGATTGTGCGGCTGTAAACTGCTATTTATGCTTATTAATCATGACCTAACCCTAGACCAAATTAAGGGCCTCTGAATAAGCTTTCCAACAAGGTATCATATGCCTTAATTGGGCTTAAGATGAGTAAGTTAGGCCCATTTAAGTGAAGGAACATCATGGATTGTGCACTGATCCGTGTCAGAGAACTCGGGACCCAATTTAGCCTTGATTTTGGCCTAATTTGACAATTTTTGTGAAAGCTGAAATTGTAGGTCTCTTCCTTATCTTTCTGGGGACAGCAAAATCACCAAAATCCAATATTTGTAGCTCTAGTTATGGTCTGTGCAAGGCAACAAGGTCAGGATGAGTGAAAAATCCAAAAATTAACAATGTTTAGCAATTAAGCCCAATTACGCCCAATAATGTAAAAGCAAAAACAATGATTGTAAAAGTTGTCTAATTTTCGTCTCTCTCTGGATTGTGCGGCTATAAATTTCTATTTATGCTTATTAATCATAATCTAATCCTAGACCTAATTAAGGGCCTCACAATAAGCTTTCCAACTATGTATCATATGCCTTAATTGGGCTTAAGATGAGCAAGTTAGGCCCATTTATTTGAAGGAACATCATGGATCTGCACACCCGATCCGCACCAGAGAACTCGGGACCCAATATAGCCTTGATTTTGGCCTAATCTAACAATTCTTTGTAAACCTGAAATTGTACGTCTCTTCCTTATCTTTCTAGGGACAACAAGGTCACCAAAATCCGATATCTGTAGCTCTAGTTATGCTCTACGCAAGGCAACAAGGTCAGGATGAGTGAAAAATCCAAAAATTAACAATGTTTAGCAATTAAGCCCAATTAAGCCCAATAATGTAAAAGCAAAAACAATGATTGTAAAAGTTGTCTAATTTTCATCTCTCTTTAGCTTGTGCGTCTGTAAACTGCTATTGATGCTTATTAATCCTGGCCTAACCCTATACCATATTAAGGGCCTCAGAATAAGATTTTCAACAAGGTATCATAAATTGTTTTAACTAGGTAACAATGAACAGAAAAGATATCCAGTCAAAGGTTCAAATTGGTGGAATACATCATGGTGTCATGTGTTTACTTTAAGTAAGATGAATGGAATGAAAGGAACAGATATAATCTTGACAATAGAAAGTATCATAAAAAATGTATGCAGTGTGCACCTCATTATGAGCAATAGCATGAGATATTGGCTATCTATCTATTATCTTTATTAGCTATCTATCTATTATCTTATACAAAAAAAAAAACATAATGGAATCATCTCTCTTGTCAATTAAAGTGGACGACACCGATTGTCTAATCGATGTATTAATCAAAGATTCAGTTTTTTATAACTGAATACATCGATTTCCTAATCGATTGTGTTCTTGAAAATTCTTGATTTTGACTGATACATAGATGTGTACATCGATTGTGACACTTTAAAGTTATGAAATAACTTTTAATCCTAATCATCCATGTATGGTTGTATGACCCCGATTTATCTTTCTCACTCTCATATAAGAAAAACTCTCTCACTTGATATGCCTACATATATATATATATATATATATATATATATAATATTTCTAATGTTTTCATGATGATATCATTTCCTAGTCTATTATTCTTGGTTTACTATACTTGGTTTGTTGTTTCTATTTAGGCAAAACTATTTGATTGGTCCCTTAAATTTATTTCTTTTTTTGATCTGGTCCCTTAAGTTTATTTTGTGTCAAGTAGGACTCATAAGTTAGGTTCGGATGACAAAGTTAGGCATTTTTTACAGTTCCCTCCAAATTCTTACCTACGTGGCATTCTGAACCTACATGGACTAGTGATGTGTCAATAAATATAATAAATTAAAAAAAATTATTTTTTTAAAAAAAATTCTTCACTTCATCTTCCTCCCCCTCCCCAATAGTACATTCCATCCCATCCCCACCTTATCTCACTAGAAAGATAAGGAAGAGACCTACAATTTCAGGTTTCACAAGAATTGTCAAGTTAGGCCAAAATCAAGGCTAAATTGGGTCCCGGAGTTCTCTCGCGCGGATCGTGAAACCCGAAATTGTAGGTCTCTTCCTTATCTTTCTAGGGACAGCAAGATCACCAAAATCCGATATCTCGTAGCTCTAGTTATGCTCTGCGCAAGGCAACAAGGTCGGGATGAGTGAATAATCCGAAAATTAATTTTGTTTAGCAATTAAGCCCAATAATGTAAAAAAAAGCAAAAACAATGATTGTAAAAGTTATCTAATTCACATTTCTCTCGGCTTGTGCGGTAGTAAACTGCTATTTATGCTTATTATTCCTGGCCTAACCATAGACCAAATTAAGGGCATTTGAATAAGCTTTCCAACAAGGGATCATATGCCTTAATTGGGCTTAAGATTTGTAAGTTAGGCCCATTTAAGTGAATGAACATCATGGATTGCACATTGATCCGCGCTAGAGAACTCAGGACCCAATTTAGCCTTGATTTTGGCGTAATTTGACAATTCTTGTGAAACCTGAAATTATAGGTCTCTTCCTTATCTTTCTAGGGACAGCAAGATCACCAAAATCCGATATCTGTAGCTCTAGTTATGCTCTGCACAAGGCAACAATGTCAGAATGAGTGAAAAATCCGAAAATTAACAATGTTTAGCAATTAAGCCCAATTAAGGCCAATGACGTAAAAGCAAAAACAATGATTGTAAAAGTTCTCTAATTTCAGTCTCTCTCTATCTTGTCGGCTGTAAACTGCTATTTACGCTTATTAATCCTGACCTAACCCTAGACCAAATTAAGGGTCTCTGAATTAGCTTTCCAACAAGGTATCATATGCCTTAATTAGGCTTAAGATGAGTAAGTTAGGCCCATTCAAGTGAAGGAACATCATGGACTTGGCACTGATCCGCGCCAGAGAACACGGGACCCAATTTAGCCTTGATTTTGGCCTAATTTGACAATTCTTGTGAAACCTGAAATTGTAGGTCTCTTCCTTATCTTTCTAGAGACAGCAAGATCACCAAAATCCGATATCTGTAGCTCTAGTCATGCTCTGCACAAGGCAACAAGGTCAGGAATAGTTAAAAATCCGAAAATTAACAATGTTTAGCAATTAAGCCCAATAATGAAAAAGCAAAAACAATGATTGTAAAAGATGTCTAATTTCTATCTCTCTCTGGCTAGTGCGGCTGTAAACTGCTATTTATACTTATTAATCCTGACCTAACCCTAGAACAAATTAAGATCCTCTGAATAAGTTGTCCAACAAGGTATCATATGCCTCAATTAGGCTTAAGATGTGTAAGTTAGGCCAATTTATGTGAAGGAACATCATGGATCGCAGCATCGATCCGTGCCGGAGAACTCGGAGCCAATTTATCCTTGATTTTGGCCTAAATTGACAATCCTAGCGACACCGAAATTATAGGTCTCTTCCTTATCTTTTTAGGGACAAGCAAGATCACCAAAATACGATATTTGTATCTCTAGTTATGCTCTCGCACAAGGTAACAAGGTCGGGATGAGTGAAAAATCCGAAAATTAACAATGTTTAGCAATTAAGCCCAATAATGTAAAAGCAAAAACAATGATTGTAAAAGTTGTCTAGTTTATGTCTCTCTCCGGCTTGTCCTAGGTTGTAAATCGCTATTTATGCTTATTGATCCCGACCTAACCCTAGACAAAATTAAGGGCCTCTAAGTAAGCTTTCCAACAAGGTATCATATGCCTTAATTAGGCTTAAGATGAGTAAGTTAGGCCCATTTAAGTGAAGGAACATCATGGAGTGCGCACCGATCCGCGCCGCAGAACTCTGGGACACAATTTAGTATTGATTTTGGCCTAATTTTACAATTATTGTGACACATGAAATTGTAGGTCTCTTCCTTATCTATCCAGGGATAGCAAGATCACCAAAATCCGATATATGTAGCTCTAGTTATGCTCTACAAAAGGCACCAAGGTCGGATGATTGAAAAATCAAAAATTAACAATGTTTGGCAATTAAGCCCAATAATGTAAAAGCAAAAACAATGACTGTAAAAGTTGTCTAATTTCTGTCCCTCTCTGGCTTGTGCTGCTGTAAACTGCTATTTTTGCTTATTAATCCTGACCTAACCCTAGACCAAATTAAGGGCCTCTGAATAAGCTTTCCAACAAGGTATCATATGCCTTAATTGGGCTTAAGATGAGTAAGTTAGGCCAATTTAAGTGAAGGAACATCATGGATCGCAGACGATATCCGTGCCGAGAGAACTCGAGACCCAACTTAGCCTTGATTTTGGCCTAATTTGACAATTCTTGTGAAACCTGAAATTGTAGGTCTCTTCCTTATCTTTCTAGGGACAAACTAGATCACCAAAATCCGATATCTATAGCTCTAGTTATGCTCTGTGCAAGGCAACAAGGTCGGGATGGTTGAAAAATCCGAAAATTAACAATGTTTCACAATTAAGCCCAATAATGTAAAAGCAAAAACAATGATTGTAAAAGTTGTCTAATTTTCGTCTCTCTCCGGCTTGTCCGCTGTAAACTACTATTTATGCTTATTAATCCGATACCTAACCCTAGACCAAATTAAGGGCCTCTGAATAACTTTCCAACAAGGTATAATATGCCTTAATTGGTCTTAAGATGGGTAAGTTAGGACCATTTAAGTGAAGGAACATCGCTGACTCGCAGACCGATCCGCGCCAGGAGAACTTGCGACCCTATTTAACCTTGATTTTGGCCTAATTTGACAATTCTTGTGAAACATGATATTGTTGGTCTCTTCCTTATCTTTCTAGGGACAAGAAGATCACCAAAATCCGATATCTCGTAGCTCTAGTTATACTCGCAAGGCAACATGGTTAGGATGAGTGAAAAATCCAAAAATTAACAATGTTTAACAATTAAGCCCAATTACGCCCAATAATGTAAAAAGCAAAAGCAATGATTGTAAAAGTTGTCTAATTTCTCTCTCCTCTGGCTTGTGCGGCTGTAAACTGCTATTTATGCTTATTAATCCCGACCTAACCCCTGACCAAATTAAGGGTCTCGAATAAGCTTTCCTACAAGGTATCATATGCCTTAATTGGGCTTAAGATGGGTAAGTTAGGCCCATTTAAGTGAAGGAACATCATGGAATGACTGATCCGCGCCAGAGAACTTGCGACCCTATTTAGCCTTGATTTTGGCATAATTTGACAATTCTTGTGAAACCTGAGATTGTAGGTCTCTTCCTTATCTTTCTAGGGACAGCAAGATCACCAAAATCGGATATCTGTAGCTCTAGTTATGCTCTATACAAGGCAACAAGGTCAGGATGAGTGAAAAATCCGAAAATTAACAATATTTAGCAATTAAGCACAATTATGTAAAATCAAAAACAATGATTGTAAAAGTTGTCTAATTTCCGTCTCTCTCTGGCTTGTGCGGCTGTAAACTGCTATTTATGCTTATTAATCCTAACCTAGCCCTAGACCAAATTAAGGGCCTCTGAATAAGCTTTCCAACAAGGTATCATATGCCTTAATTGGGCTTAAGATGAGTAAGTTAAGCCCATTTAAGTGAAGCTCAATTAAGCCCAATAATGTAAAAGTAAAAACAATGATTGTAAAAGTTGTCTAATTTCCGTCTCTCTCTCGCCAGCACAAAAATGCTATTTATGCTTATTCAATGATGAATTGATTGATATAGAATTTATCACAAATTTGCAATAAAACTGCTCCAAACCAAAATAAACTCATTCATACTCGTGTTAAGTAATAGAAGCGGTGAAGAGTATACTTCCATCACCTTACTCATCTTAAGCCCAATTGAGGCATATGATACCTTGTTGGAAAGCTTATTCAAGGGGCCCTAAATTTGGTCTAGGGTTGGGTCATGATTAATAAGCATAAATAGCAGTTTACAGCCGCACAAGCCGGAGAGAATTAAATTAGGGAATGGGTATATAACAGCAGCTCAAGAGGTAAATGTAAGGGCACCGAACTCCGAATTGGAAGAGGGGAAGGTGACTGTGGATACCTTTCTGTTTGATTTGGAAGGCATAGATGTGGTTTTGGGAATTTCTTGGTTGGCAACATTGGGGAAAACCCGTTTAGAATGGGGCCAACAGGTGATGAAATTTCAGAAAAATGGAGTGTGGATGGAACTCAAAAGAGGAGAGGCCAATTATGTAACTGACACGGCCCTACAGAAAGTGATGTCTTGGTCTTGTCATAGCTTTAGTAAAGATGTCAGCCACTTGAAGATTTGTGGATATATAAGGTATAGAAATGACTTGGTTGTACAATGCTTCCCGGATATAATGGCGCCAACTTCAATGTATTTAGTGCTTCATGAAACACCATTTTGGCAAAGAATTTGTAGCATAAGTTGCGCTAACGGGAGAAGTAGGACTTCTAAGGCTAAAGGAAATCCTGATTGGATCATCCTCAGGGTTTGGTAGTTTATTTATCAAATAATTAATATTATAATTACTAATTTATATGTATATTTAACCCCGATTTTCGCTGCTTTGTAAGATCGGTAATAAATATATAAACAAATATTTTTATCCGAGACTTAGAAAATGATTTTGGATAAACCAAGGTCATTTCCATGTTATACTTATTTTCATAGGGTTTCAGGTAGCTCTAGTTATGCTCTGCGCAAGGCAGCAAGGTCAGTATGAGTGAAAAATATGAAAATTAACAATGTTTAGCAATTAAGCCCAAATAAGCCCAATAATGTAAAATAAAAAACAATGATTGTAAAAGTTGTCTAATTTCCGTCTCTCTCTGGCTTGTGCCGCTTTAAACTGCTATTTATGCTTATTAATCCCGACCTAACCTAGACCAAATTAAGGGCCTCTGGAATAAGCTTTTCAACAAGGTATCATATGCCTCAATTTGGCTTAAGATGAGTTATATATCTTAGAGAGAAAGGAAACAACCTTAGGCGATCGTGAATCATGGGCGCACCATTTATCTTCACCGTAGTCACATAACTTAATGAAGTTGGAGACATGATTATTAGGATCCTCCTTCTCCATCCCAAAATTGATTTTGTTGCATAATATTCAAGAGAGCCGAGCTGATCTCAAAATTGTTGGAATTCAGGGGGAGGCCTCACTATGCTAGTGACATGCCGATTGACATTTGTATTAGCATAATCCCCAAGTGTCCTCCCGTGGAACACCCTCACCATTGCCTGCCATCTCAAGTGGTTCTTGATGAACTTGTGAAGTGGGGGGTCTCTTGTTTTCTTTCTTGTCGTGCTAATAACTTCGGCTGTCTTGCCTAGGTGCCTTCCGAATTCATGATTTGACTCGGTTTGGTGCACCGGATTCTTGACATGCCTCGGTGTGGTGCACCGGATTTGGGATTGGGGCAAGGTGCAAGATTGATGATCCGGCTCGCTGTGGTGCACCATATTCCCGACTGGCTCGGTTTGGTGCACCGTATTCTTGACCTGACCTGGTCCTCGTTCACTGATCTCCTTTGGCTCGGTTTGTGCACGAGATTCATGATGCGGCTCAGTCTAGTGCACCAGGTTGATGATCTGGCTCGATGCCTGTGACCGGAGTCTCACAATTCTCTGTGGTGCAAGGAATCCCGATTTGTGGGTAAGGTGCACCGATTCTATAGAGTTCCGGTAAAACCGATTCATGACTGTCTGGCTTGGCTCCAAATTCATGATTTGGCTTGGTCCGGTGCTACCGATTCCTATCCTGACTCGGTGTGGTGCACCGGATTCCCCATCGGCTGTGGCACCAGATTCATGACTTGCCTGATCCGGTGCACCGGGTTCATGATTTCGCTGGCCGGTCCACGAGATTCATGACGTGGCGTCGGTTTGGTGCACCGCATTCATGATCCGGCCGATGCCTGGTGCCTTGGATTATTGACCGCCTCGTGGTTCACCGGATTCTGATATGGCTCGGGGTGCACGGGTAACTAACCTACCGGTCAGGGCACGCATTCATGGCCCGTCGGTTTCTCGCACTGATTTATTACGCTCTCGGCGTGCACCAAAATCATGCTTTGGCTTGGTATGGTGCACGATGTTCTGGCCATTAAGTGGGCACAAGATTCCCACATAGCTTCAAGCCACCGGATTCAAGATCGGCTCGATGTGGTGCACCGCATTCTCGGCTGGCTCTCATGCGTGCATGATAAGCCTCCTGGCTTATCTAGTTTTAGGACTAGATAAACTAGGGTTTATGTGCCAATTAGTCGAGACAATCTGCGTTTCCCTAATTTGCCTTGTTTTGTTCCTAAGTTGGACTTTGACTCGTTTTGCGTCTTTTGTGTAGTTTTTAGCTTCTTTTGGATAGAATTACGCTTGTGGTTGCTTGTGTTGTTTTCAGGTCCATAGTGAGCTCTAAGAATTAAGGAAAGTCAAGAAATAGTGGAGATTGCCATTCCGGAGATTCTCGCCCCGAGAGAAGCTCGCCACGAGAGTTTGAAGACCGGGAAGACAGAGACCATCACGGCCTAGCCGTGATTAACATCACGGCCGTGAAGGGAATGTTACGCGTGGCATGAGACGTCCCCGGCGTCGCGAGTATGTGAACCCGAGAAAAGCACTGAGACGAGACCATCACGGCCTAGCCGTGATGTGTATCACTACCGTGATCTAAATGCCACATAAGTCGAGAACCATCACGGCCTAGCCGTGATGTGTATCACGGCCCAGTGACCCAAAATCCACACAAGACAGAGAACATCACGACCTAGCCGGGTGATTCACATCATGAGCCGTGAAAGGGAGGGCTCGGGGCGTCGCGAGACATCCTTAGCGTCGCGAATGTTCAAATTCCAGAAGTGCGCCCGAAGCGAAGCCATCACGGCCTGGCCGTGATGGCCATCATGGCTGCGGACGCGTGGCCTCCTTATAAATAGAGCAGATCGTAACAGAAAAGAGGACTTTTTTGGATCAGAATTTTGAAGAACTTTTGTAATCCTTATGCTGGGGTTTCTTCTCCTTTTCTATTCTCTTAATTCTTAGGCTTAGGATGAATTCCGATTGTACGTGCGTTGTTGTTACGGACATGAGGAACTAATCCCCTCTTGTCTAAGGGATCGATGAAGCCACCCATGGCGGCATAGTTTTCATGTAATGTAACTCTCTCTCCTTTAATTCAATTATTGTTTTCCAATTCTGTTTTCATTGTGTCGATTATATGCTAGCGTGATCGACTAGTTAAACGTGTTGAGGCCTAGCGGCGATTCGCGTTTTAGAACTTGAATTGGGAACATCGGTCAGTATTGCACGTGTAGTGAGGAGAGATCGATGCAACCTATAGGGAACAAGAATTAATAGAATTCGAGATTAGGGTTAAGAGACCTAGCAAGTAATTAACTCAAATCATCGAATACGTCCTAATGAGCACTGAAGTGGATTTAGGAGAATTTAGGAGTCCTGGTTGACATTAAAATTGAACCTAGGGAGGAGAATATCATCACTGGGTACTTTGCATGATTGGGTAGAGTGGATTGAAACCTTAGATGCTTTTATTTCTGAATTTAATCACAGTAGCGTTATTTGATTTGATTCTTGAATTTGCGATCTCAATCTCTTTCTCTCAACCACTTTCTCTTGCTTAATCAACTCATCGGATTTCTCGCGAAATTAGTCGAATTGGTAACTCAATCCTTGTGTTCGACCTCGGAGACTCTTACCGTGTTTTATTACTTGGCGACCCGAGTACACTTTGCGGGTGAGTCAACAAGTTTTTGGCGCCATTCTGGGGATTGGCACAACCAATTTTCCTATTTTTTAGGAAATTAGTTTGTTTGGTTAAGGTGACTTCTAGTTTTATTTTCTTTTATTTAATTGCCATTATTTTTCCTCTGGTTCGTTGATTCCACTTGGTCTTTGCCTGTTTTTGTATCGCGAGGTACCTTCTACAAGAGGACTTGCTATTCGATTCGAGATCACCAGGACCGAGAGGCAATTAAGAAAAGAGGCCGGAAGAAAGGAAGAGGTTGGAAGCAATTAAAATAGAGGCATGACTGAAGAAAATCCTCCTCCTCCTCCTCCTCCCTCGTTACAAGCCTCTCTTGAGTATGATCTACCAAACTTGGAGGATTGTGCTTCTTCTATTGTGAGGGGCACCTGAACACGGACTCCTTCCGAGTGGAAGGATGTGTCACGTCGCATCCGTGAGAATCGGTTCGACTGCAGTGGTAAGCAAGACCCACATAGACACATCACTCGCTTCCTTGAGGCGTGTGACTTACGAGAAGACAAGAGGAGTCTCACAGGATGAGTTTCGCCACGACTTTTCCCTCTCTCTCTTGGGGATGTCGCTCGCGATTGGGTTGACAGATTTGGATAGGAACAAAGACGGAACTTGGGAGCAGGATGGCACAAGTTCCTAACCAAATATTTTCCTCCTCGGAAGGCGGCACAAGCAAGAATAGCCGTCACTTCATTCAGGCACGGAGGATGAAACTTACAATGAAGCGTGGGAGAGGTACAATGGTTTATTGAGAAGATGTCCCTCTGCGTTCTTGACCCGGTTCCAAAGTGCAACATTTCTTTAATGGGTTGAGGGGACGCTATCGGATGAATTGTGATGCCGCAATTGCCGGTTCTTTTGTATATTTATCTACTGAGGATGGATGGGCATTATTGGAAAAAAATGTCATATAATGATTACAACCGCGGAAGGGAAACCTCAAATGGAATCGGTTCGGGGCAATGGAGGCCATTCTTGAGCAAAACAAATTGTTAAAGATGCAGATTAAGCTTTGTCCTGGGAACAAGAAGGTTAATGTGATACACGAGGAATGCCTCCGGATGTACAAACTGCAATGGGGATCATGACACTCAATTTTGCCCGCTGAATTTCCCTCAGGAACATGTGGACTCATGCCACAACTTTTATGACACTTTGTGCCCCAGAATAACTACTCGAGAACAGACAAAATGACTACAATCGAAATCGAATAGGGGGTACATGAGGAGAGACCACCCGGGTTTCGCATGGAGTAATGCTAGTGGTGGTCTAGTCGGGCAAAGAACCTCAACAGGGTCTCGAGGCCACACATAGGGATTCAAGGCCAATACTCGGCAGGTCCTCCAGGGACTAATCAAGTGCAAACAACAGATAGTGGAAGACAACCGTGGGAGTTGGCCGTTGAGAAGATGAGTACAGCAGTGGAGAAATTGTCAATTAACACGAACACTGCCATTGACAAGTTGGCACTCATACAGGTTCAGCAATTCAGAATCTTGAGACACAAATAGCACAGCTCTGAAGCAAATGAATGACGTCTTCCATGCACTCTCCTGGGTGACACTGAGAACAACCCTAAGAGCCAGTGCAATGCCGTGACCACTAGAAGCGGTAGAGTGCTGGAATCTAACAGGGCGCACCTAGTTCTCCGTAAGTTGAGGTCTCGAACCATCCACATGTTGAGGAAGAACAACCCGAGAAAGAAGAGGAGTTAGAAAGAGGTAAGGCACCGGAGCAAGGAGGAGGTTAAAGCTCGAGATGAAGAGTTCCGTAGAAAGAAGTGGGTAGAGCCCAAGGACCTCCCGTCCTACATGAAGGTACCATATCCGGAAAGATTGAAGAAGCTCAACAAGATAAACAGTTCAACGGATTCCTTGATGTCTTCCGCAAGCTTCAAATTAACATCCCATTTGCGGAAGCCCTGGAACAAATGCCATCATATGCCCGGTTTATGAAGGAGCTTCTCACTAAGAAGCGGAGAATTGTGGATGAGGAGACGGTTGCTTTGACCGAGGAGTGTAGTGCCATTCTTCGGAGAAACTCCCTCCAAAGTTGAAGGATCCGGTTCCTTTTCGATACCGTGTACTATTGGGGAGATGAATATGGGGAAGGCATTATGTGATCTAGGGCAAGCATCAACTTGATGCCCCTCTCCATGATGAGGAAGTTGGGAATTAAGGAAGCCAAGGATACACGGATGTCACTCCAACTGGCCGATCGCTCCATCAAATACCCCTATGGGGTTGTCGAAGACTTGCTAGTGAAGGTGGACAAATTCATATTTCCGGCAGATTTTGTGGTGCTTGATATGGATGAAGACGCCGAGATCCCTCTCATATTGGGTAGGCCTTTCTTGGCCACAGGGCGTGCTTTGATTGATGTGCAACAAGGGAAGCTCACCCTCCGCGTGCAAGATGAGAATGTAGTCTTCAATGTCTTTGAAGCAATGAAGCACCCTGTGGAGAGGTCGGAAGTGTCCGGGTGGATTTTGTGGATGGTATTGTCAAGGAAGAGACCACTAGAGGAGCCCATGGTTCTGCACTTGCACAAGTGTTGGTAAAATCCCATGGTGATGATAGTGAGGAAGAAGACCCCTGGGGGGGATGAGGACTATCTCGAATGTTTGAAACAAATGGAAGCCTTACCAAGTCTCCTAAGGGATGAATATGCAAAGGAGAAACTCAACAAGGAAGGCAATGAGGAAGATGGAAAGACACCGAGTTGAAGCAACTCCCCAAATCACTTGAGGTATGCATTCTTGGGGGAGGAGGGACAACATCCCAGGTGATCATTAGCAATGCCTTGAAAAAGGATGAAGAGGAGAAGCTGTTGAGAGTTCTTAGGGAACATAAATCCGCCATTGGGTGGAAGATTTCGGACCTAAAAGGTATAAGCCCTTCCTATCATGCATAAAATCTTGATGGAGGATGGTTATAAGCGGTGGTTCAACCACAGAGATGGCTAAACCCCATCATGAAAGAAGGTGTGCGTAAGGAGGTGATTAAGCTTTTAGAGCCGGAATCATCTACCCAATCTCGGATAGCAAACTGGGTTGAGTCCGATTCATGTGGTCCCCAAAGAAGGGTGGAACAACCGTGGTGGTCAATGAAAACAATGAATTGATCCCAACAAGAACCATCACGGGGGTGGAGAGTGTGCATCGACTACGAAGATTAAATGAAGCAACAAGGAAGGATCATTTCCCTCCCCTTCATAGATCAAATGCTTGAGAGGTTAGACTGATATGAGTACTCTTGTTTCTTGGATGGTTACTCCGGCTATAACCAGATTGTGGTGGATCCTCAAGACCAAGAGAAGACGGCTTTCACTTGTCCGTATGGAGTCTTTGCCTACGAGAGGATGCCACTGGATTGTGCAACGCCCGCTACTTTCCAAAGGTGCATGCTCTCTATTTTCTGACATGGTGGAGAGATGCATTGAGGTGTTCATGGATGACTTCTGGTCTTTGGGACCTCCTATGACAACTGTTTGAAGAACTTGACCTTGGTGCTTAAAAGGTGCAAGATACTAACCTTGTGCTCAATCGGGAGAAATGCCACTTCATGGTCAAGGAAGGTATAGTCTTAGGGCACAAAGTCTCCCAACGGGGATTGGGGTTGATAGGGGCGAAGATTGAGTTGATTGAGAAGTCGCCCCACCAACCAATGTAAGGGGGTGAGGAGTTTTTGGGGCATGCCGGTTCTAAAGGAGATTCATCAAAGACTTCTCCAGAGTCGCAAGGAGGCTTGCGACCTTCTTAGGAAGGATGTATCCTTTGATTTTAATGATTCTTGTTTAAATGCCTTCCTCGTTTTGAAAAAATATGTGTCCACGTTCCCATAATCTTTGCACCTAATTGGAATTTGCCATTTGAAATCATGTGATGCTAGTGATTATGCGGTGAAATTTTAAGGGCGAGGGTGGAAAAATTAGCTCATGTCATTTATTATGCAAGTAAAGTTTTGAATGAGCACAAGCTAATTATTCCACCACTGAAAAGAACTACTTTTTGTGGTGTTTGCTTTGGATAAGTTTAGATCCTACATCGTGGGAGTCCAAGATTGTGACTTCAATCATGCTGCATAAAACATTTGTGACAAAAAAGGCCAAACCTAGATTAATTCGGTGGATTCTTCTTTACGGGAATTTGATCTAAGGAGATTAAGGACAGGAAGGGATCAGACAATGGGGTGGCGGACCACTTCTCTAGGTTGGTCAATCCCAAGCAGGAGGAATTGTTTGGACATCATGAAGAAGTTTCTGATGAAAAGCTATTTGCACTATCAAAATTCCCCTCCTTGGATCATGGATATGGCCAACTTCAAGTCTTCAAATGTGGTTCCAAGAGTTGGATTAATCAACGGAGAAAAAAATTCTTTGGATGCAAAATATTAGGTGGGAGGACCCCTATCTCTTCAAGCGATTTTCGGATGGGATCCTCGGAGGTGCATTCCCATAACCAAATCGGAAACGTGTTGTGGCATTGTCATGGCTCGGATTAAGGGGTATTATGGGGAAAAGACTGCAGAAAGATCCTCCAAAGTGGTTACTTTTGGCCCAACGCTCTTCAAGGATGCCTACACCTTGTGAAAATCACTGATCGTTACCAAAGGGTGGCAATATTTCTAAGTGCATGAACTCCTTGAATTGCATGCTCGAGTAGAGCTCTTGATGTTTGGGGGATAGATTTCATGGGACCATTCCACCCTCCTTCTCTTACCAACCCATTTTGGTGGTCAGTGGACTACGTGTGAAGTGGGTGGAACAATCCCAAACACCCACGGAGATGCGCGGGTAGTCATGGATTTCTTGAGCGCATATCTTCTCTAGGTTTGGGGTCCCAAGAGTGTTGATCGATGATGGGGATCCCATTTTGAACAATCAAATGCATAAACTATCAGAAGTATGGGGTCAACGAGTCTCTACTCCCTATCACCCCCGAACAAATGGGCAGCGGAGGTATCCAGTGAGTCGAAGCGCATTCTCGAGAAAATCGACTCCTCACGGAAGGAGTGTCAAGGAATGGATGATCCTATGGGCTTATAGGACCGCCTTGAAGACCCATTGGAAGGTCCCCTACAATTTGGTGTTCGGAAAGGCATGCTACCCTCACGGGTGGAGTTGGAGGAGAAATCTTATTGGGCAATAGGGGAGCCTCAACTTTACTTGACAAAGTCCGGGAGAGAAGAGGGTTGTTGGACTTGAATGATTATTCTGAGATCCAGCATGCAAGCTTATGAGAACGAGAATCTACAAGGACGGACGAAAGCATGGCATGACAAGCAATCTTACCTGGAGTGTTCGAGCCGCACCTGGTGTACATGCATAATTCTGGGTTGAGGACTCTTTCTCTGGGAAGTTTGAAACAGATAGCCTGGAGGACCATACAGATCCTTCTGGTCTTCTCTTCGGGCGAGGATTAGAAGGGACCTCTAGCAACTTCCAGGTGAACGGGCTGGAAGTTAAAGATTATCATGGGGAGTCAATCCCAACCGAAAGAGTGTTCTTTTGGATTAACATTGTGGTGACTTTCACGCTCGACGTTAAACAAGTGCTTCTTGGGGAGCAACCCAAACTAGGTATCTATCTTTTCTCTTAACTTTTTTTTTATTTTTTGTTTTTTGTTTTGTTTGTTGTCACTCTTGAATATTTGTGAGTAAGAAGGATTAGTGTAATGAATGTCGTGTCTCAAGCATTTGGATGTAATTGAATTGAGCATGATTGATTGCATGAATTACTTGATCATTGATGATTTCCCCCTAGATTCTGAAAGAGAAAAGTTTATCCCCCACAAAAAAAAAAAAAATGGGTGATAAAAAGCATTGAATATATGTGCCAAAAGTGGTAAAGAAAAAATGAATATAAAGGAAGAGGTGGTATCCACCAAGCAAGAGAATAATGAGTGAATTCAATTGTTGTGATATTAGTTTCATGCTCACAAATTAGTCCTAGGGACATCGCCTACATCCACTGCACCTTTGATTATCCCTACCCTTAGCTGTGCCCCATTACAACCCTTGAAAGACCTATTGATGTTGCATGCATGTTCTCGTGGGAACTATGTCTGAGATGAAAATCAGGAATTCATGGGAGAGTGCTCTTGAATGTGAAAGTGGTGAAAAGTTGATAGCCTAGACAAACTTGAGTGAATGAGTGAAATATTAAATACTTACTTGAGAGGAAGGCAATTGTTTGAAATAGGTAGTCTTCCTTTGTGTGTATCTTTGAGCCTCGACTTAGAGTAATGATGGCATGAATGATAAATTCTCAATTGTTTAAGGTAGATGAATGTGGAATTACATTGATAAAAAAAAAGGAATCAAGAAGAAAAACTGTTTTTGTAAGTCGCGTGAAATTTATTAAAGGAATTGATTAGATCTTTAGGCTTGCCAGAATCTTGAGTCGTTTTTGAGTTTTAGCTTGCCCAGGGACAAGCAAGGTTTAAGTTGGGGTGTTTGATAAGCCTCTGGCTTATCTAGTTTAGGACTAGATAAACTAGGAGTTTATGTGCCCAATTAATCAGTACAATCTCGTTTTTTACGCCCAAATTTGCCTTGTTTTGTTCTAAGTTGGACTTTGACTCGTTTTGCGTCTTTTGTGGCAGTTTTTAGCTTCTTTTGGATAAATTACGCTTGTGGTTGCTTGTGTTGTTTTCCAAGGTCCCACCTTAAGTGAGCTCTAAGAAATTAAGGAAAGTCAAGAAATAGTAGAATTGCCGTGGAGATTCTCGCCCGCGAAGAAGGAAGCTCGCCCGCGAGTTTGAAGGCCAGGAAACCCAGAGACCATCACGGCCTGGCATAGTAACATCGCAGAACCGTGAAGGGAATGTTCGCGTCGCGAGACGTCCTTCGCGTCGCGAGTATGTAACTCGACACCGAGGAAGACGAGACCATATCACGGCCTGGCCGTGATGTGTATCCTGGCCCAGTGATCTAAATGCCACATAAGTCGAGACCATCACGGCCCTAAGCTAGTGATGTGTATCCGCCAATAGTGACCAAAATCCACACAAGGCGAGAGAACATCGCGACTAAGCGTGATTCACATCGCAGGGCGTGAAAAGGGGAGAGGCTCAATCGGCAGAGAACATCGCCAGCGTCGCGATGTTCAAATTCGAGAAATGCGTGAAGCGAAGCCATCACGGCACGGCGGTGATGGCCATCGCAACGATGACGGCGTGGCCTCCTTATAAATAAGCTGATCAGAGCAGAGAAAGAGGACTTTTTTTGGATCGGAGATTTTGGGAACTTTTGTAATCCTTATTAGGGTTTCTTCTCCTTTTGTTCTCTCTTAATTCTTAGGCTTAGGATGGTCCAGGTTATGCACGTGCGTTGTTATTACGGACGCGAGGAACTAATCCCACTCTTGTCTAAGGGATCGGTAAACCACCGTGGTAGCATAGTTTTCATGTAATGTAACTACTCTCTCCTTTAATTCAATTATTGTTTTCCATTGTTTTTCGTTGTGTCGATTATATGCTGGCGTGATGTTGGTTAAGCGTGTTGAGGGCACAGCGGCGTTAGCGTTTTAGAACTGAATTGGGAACATCAGTCAGTATTGCAGTGAGTAGGAAATCGTCATGAAGCCTATAGGAACAGAATTAATAGAATTCGAGATTGAGGGTTAAGAGACCTGTAAGTAATTGGCTTCGAAATCATCAGATCGTCTAATAATGTGGAAGTGGATTTAGGAGAATTTAGGAGTCCCAGTTGACATTAAAATTGAACCTAGGGAGAATATCATCACTTGGGTACTTTGCATGATTGGGTGAGTGGATTCGAAACCTTAGATGCTTTTATTTAGAATTTAATCATAGTAGCGTTATTTGATTTGATTCTTGAATTTGCGATCTCAATCTGCTCTCTCGACCCTTTTCTCTACTTAATCATTTCATTGGTTCTCGTGAAATTAGTGAATTGGTAACCCAATCCCTATTGTATTCTGACCTCGGTAGACTCTTTTACAAGTGTTTTATT